>JARBWK010000001.1:163979899-165257329 GCA_030556195.1 Anolis apletophallus | reverse complement strand
GAGTGTTTATTAAGGGATTAAGGTGGCAGCAGCTGGGCATAGTTTGTGGTATTGCTTTCTCCTTCTTTTAAATCAATATATATTTTTAAAGTGGGGCAATTGCCAGGCGGCAGGAAGTCAACAAATGGATTGTTGGGTGAATCCTAGCTTTAGCAGTCCCATTCTGTCTCCCTATAGAGCAGTGCTGTCCAACTTCTAACCGGCCAAGGGCCGGACTTGAGGTCACTGATGACCTGGGGGGCCGTTCGGCCCCGCCCCAGGCCCTCCCCAGGCCCCTCCCCCAGCCCCGCCCCCGCCCCGCCCCAGCCCCCTCCTAAGCTGTCATTCTCCCTCCTCCTCCTCTTTCTCCGGCGCCGCGGCGCATGGGACACCAGCGGCGCCGGGAAGGAGGAGGCCCACCTCCTCGCACCCTCCCGCCCTTCCCGGCGCAGCCGGTGTCCCATGCGCTGCGGCGCCGGGGAAAAAGGAGGAGGAGGAGGGAGAGAAAGGAGAAGGCAATCAGCTGACTGCCTTCTCCTTTCTCCCTCTTTCCCCGCGCGCGCGCCGGCGCCCAGGATCCCCGCGCGCACGGGGAAAGAGAGAGACAGGAGAAGGCAATCAGCTGACTGCCTTCTCCTTCGTCCCTCATCTTTCCCTATGCGCGCGCCCTTGCCCCGATCCCGAGCGCCGGTGCGGGGCTTCGCCCCCCTCCTCCTCAAGGACGCGCCGCGGCTCCAATCACGAGCCGCGGTGCAGGGAGGGGAAGGAGGAAGGGCGAAGGAGGAGGAGCCAGCGCACTTCCTCCTCCCTGCCCCGCCTCCCCCTCTCCCCCCAGCTGCCATTTAAAAAAAAATGAGATTTTTTAATAAAAAAATAAAATGGCGGCCGGGGCATAGCAGGGCCGTGTCCAACATGCTGGGGGCGTGTACGGTCCCCGGGCTGCCAGTTGGACAGCCCTGCTATAGAGCAGTGGTTCTCAATCTGTGGGTCCCCAGATGTTTTGGCTTTCAATTCCCAAAACTCCTAACAGTTGGTAAACTGGTTGGGATTTCTGGGAATTGTAGGCCAAAACACCTAGGGGCCCACAGGTTGAGAACCAATGCTCTAGACTAGAGCAGTGTTTTTCAAGCTTTTTTGAGCCGCAGCACATTTTTTACATTTACAAAATCCTGGGGCACACCACCAAACAAAATGACACAAAATGACACTCTAACACAGTAATACATATAGTTAATATGTTTTTAAATGTATTTATACAGTCACTTAGTGTGAAACCTGAGCCTGTTTCGATAAACACAAAATATATAGTTATATAGTATATTATTATTATATTGCATTACATTACAACATTATCACTATTATATGTATACACAATATACGTATATTACTATAATATCAAATACAACATACTATGTCATTTCACAGTACAACAATTACATACCACATTGTATTATAACAATTATATCACAATATTAGTTGAAGTCCAAAACACCTGGAGGAAGGCCCAAGTTTGACCATATCTAGTCTACAGCTTCTTGCAAGCCCTTAATAAAGATGCTGCCTGCCTTAATGTATAGCAAATCAGGTGGTGGGGTGTTCTCCGTACAACCGTATCAATAAACCAATGCGGGAAATCACTCTTCCTTCAATTCTTGTTATTTTATTTTCATCATCGATATCTTCAACATATTTAAGTGGATGGTGGAATGCAGATTATATTAGACATCAATCAATTGGCATTGCCTTAATGTATAGCCAGAGTCTCCATGCCCATCTGTCGGGAGGGCTTGGGTGGTGTCTTCCTGCTTGGCTGAAGGGGGTCAGGCTTGATGGCCTTTGGGGGACCCATATTTCTCGCACGAGTTCCCTTCCCTCTTTTCTTCCGTTAGCTGGCTGGCTCCCTGCCTGCCTGGCTGCCTACCTGCCCCTCCGGCTGCTTGCCTGCCTGCCTTCAGCGCTCGGGCACCGCTGCTCTCTGACTCACATCTCGCATAGCGCCAACAGGGCTGGGCTGGACTGGACCGGAAGTTCTCCCTGCCGGAGCGGAGTGTAAGGGAACAGGCCCAAACAGGTCCGCCCTACTGTGCTGCCCTCCCGGAAACAGGGACCCACACGCTTAGTTTCCGGAGACAGAGTAGCAAACTTTATACATGACATCAGATAAATAAGAATCTAATTTCCCACGGCACACTTGATGATCTCTCAAGGCACATTAGTGTGCCACGGCACACTGGTTGGGAAACACTGATCTAGAGTAAGTATCTACTTTCACTTAGGAAGGTAATTGGTTATCCATCACACAAACATGGCACATTATACTGTTTCCACTGTTATAATTTACCACATCGGCCTCCTGTTTTTTCTCTGCTGGATAACATTTCTGTGCAGAAAATGTTTTTTTCCATGCAAAATAGCAGAAGTGGGGTTTCTTCTGCAGACTAATCCCTGACTTTTAAATGCGACATAATATTCAAAGACTTTCAAGCAGTGCTAGAATGATTTGTCATTTCCTTTGAGAATAAAATGACATCAGCATGCTTAAAGACGGCTGATATTACAAAGCAGTGTTCTGTGTCTATGCAGCAAGGGTGGGAGCATGAGCTGTTTCAGATATTACTAGACCACAATTCCCGTAATCTTGAACACTGGTCATGTTGGAAATAGCAACCTTTCAAGCCTCCACTAACTGTTTGTAAATGTGTAAAATTGTATGCACATTTTTAGTTTGCTAGTTTGGCTGTAACTCTTTGGCGTGGGAGGGGCTTCAGACACAGGACTCCATTTTTGTTATACAGTATGCTTTTAGACCTCAATGTGAAGTCGAACATGACCCCCTCCCCCCAATAAGAGACAGCAACTTATAGTTTTGCTAAGGACAAGGACATCAGGCTGGATAATAGGGGTCAAGTCTTGGTCAATTTGCAAAGACACTAACAACAACAACAACAGGGACCCTTCCCATGTCAGATAGTGTGTATATTTAATCAAGGTGTTATGCCCTATATTTCATACAGTATATAGCAGAAGGTAACAAATTTATTACTGAAAACCATGCCACAAAAGTTATTTGACTTTTCCATCTGAGACACAACTGGGCTAGAGAATTAACGGCTCTCCAATTGGTTTCCCATCTCAAGTCAACGGCTCACAAACAAAAGGGACTCCATTTTGAGCTGAGAAACATTTACATATCCAGGCTAAAGGTTAGCCAAGAAAAACATTATGCTCTCCATACTTTTTTGAAATGGACTCTGGGCGGGGAGGGCTGATATGATTTCCTTTCCCTTTTTTCTGAATTTCTTATGATTCCCCTATATCAGTGTTTCTCAACCTGGGGGTTGGGACCCCTAGGGGGGTCATGAGGGGGTCACAGGGTCACCAAAGACCATGAGAAAACACAGTATTTTCTGTTAGTCATGGGGGGTTCTGTATGGGAAGTTTGTCCAAGAGGCTCTTTGACTGTAGGAGAACTATAAATCTCAGCAGCTACAACTTCCAAATGCCAAGGTCTATTTCCCCCAAACTCCACTAGTATTTACATTTGGGCATATTGAGTATGCCAAGTTTGGTGTTGATCCATCATTGAGTCCACAGTGCTCTCTGGATGTAGGTGAACTACAACTCCAAAACTCAAGGCCAGTGCTCTCCAAACCCAGTATTTTCTGTTGGTCATGGGAGTTCTGTGTGCCAAGTTTGGTTCAATTCCACCATCGGTGGAGTTCAGAATGCTCTTTAATTGTAGGCGAACTCTAAATCCAAGCAACTATGACTCCCAAATGACAAAATCTACCCCCCAACTCTACCAGCATTCAAATTTGGGCATATTGGGTATTTGTGCCAAATTTAGTCCAGTGAATGAAAATACATTCAGCATATCATATATTTACATTACAGTTCATAACTGTAGTAAAATTACAGTTATGAAGTAGCAACAAAAACAATTTTATTGTTGGGGGTCACCACAACATGAAGAACTGGATTAAGGGGTCGCGGCATTGAGAAGGTTGAGAACCACTGCCCTATATGGTCCCCCCATATAAAATATGAAATGCTACCTCTATTGGATTCCAGCGCCTCAAAACCTCAGGAAAGCCTCAGGCTTCTCATTTCCTGAGCCAGATAATTCCCTAACACAAAGGACCCAAAAGGAATCCTTGCATGAACAATAGGACAATGGGCACACACCTTCGTACGTTGGAGCATGCCCATCTGAAGGATGTGCCCCATGGTGATTTAATCATTCCTCACAAAGGGGACATCCTGCCTTCGGGATGATTTGGATATCCCAACTTCCTCACTCATTGTTTCCATTCCTTCGGTCGATACCAAAGACAAGATATTATCAATTGATCCCATATCCAGGACTAAGGATTACCAGGATCTGGCATCCACGCCTGACCAACATGTTCATTTCATTCACTTGGAACAATACGAAAAGCTAGCTTGAGGACTCTTGGAGTTATCGCCGGTACTTGGACAAACATTAAGTCATTTAGTCCACTCATCTTTTCCTCCCAGTTCATTGTTTCCCACCTGGACTGCCTCCTCTGCTCTCATTGGCCGAGAGCCTGAAGCGGCACTGGCTTCCTGATTGGCTGAGGTGTGGCAAAGCCGGCCATGCCTCCCTGCCAGCTGATGACTCCAACCAATCAGCACGAAGCTGGTGGGAAGTTTAAACTTGTGACAGCTCTGTTTTCTCTATAAAAATGTAATGTTTTGCATTGTATGGTATGTCAGCTCTGGGCAAATGATTGCAGATTGACATCTACTCCAGCTGGAATGAAATAAAATAACTCGGTGACATTTCTTTAACTTTGGTGAGATTTTACTTGGGAAAATCCAATTGGTCGCTTCCTTTCTCGCCAGGGTTTTACCAGATCCTCTTTGGTGGGTCTGACTGGTATCTGCCTTCATGGCAAGATCCCAAATTCCTGCTCGATATCAAATAGAGTTGGGTGCAGTTTGTCTCCTTTCAGACTTCAGTGAGTTCAATCATACAGTTTGGACTACTGTATATCTATTTGCTTAAAGACATTGGCTATGGATTAGTATGCTGAATATATGCAAGTTTGTTAGTAAACCTGAGATGTTATTTTTTAAAGAATACTACTTTGTTTTGTCTCTTGAGTGCATGCTTTAAATGAGAGGTTTTTAAGGGAGAGTAGATGGGCAACTTCAACTTCAAAAAAAACAACCATCCTCTGCTAACCAATATATTTTTGTAGCGGCATGTCTTTATCTTTGGCAGTTTAAAGACAGGGTTCTTCAGTTTAACAGTCGAGTTACCTGTGTGTCATTACACAAATGCTTGTAAATATAACTTGTTCAAAGAGTTGACTTCTAACAAGATCATGTTTTCTTGACTAGTGGTTTTCAAAACATGTTCTTCCATGTTCCTGGAGATTCACATTTGCCAAACAGATGTGACATCATTTTCCCCTTTCCAATGAGGTTACCGTGCAGTTAATTCCAATAGGTTATAGAATTTGCAATAGGCCATACTGGTAGTAAAGGCTGCATAATTATCTGGTGGACCAGAGAGTCTTCACCCATCATAGGGTTTAGGTAAACTGGTTAGGACTCCCTCCCCATTATCCTCTATTTCCTGTTAATGTATAGATTCTTTAGATGCCATTCCGCTCCAAATAAATAAATCAAATATAGACAAATTAAGGACATGTTGAGTTTTTGGCACAGGACAGAGTATGTCATGGGGCAGAGGAAAGGCGACTTGTGATCTCAGACTGCAAAGTTGGTTACAGTGGTTCGAACCCTGAGCCAAAGAAAATCATCAGTCGTGCCAAAGACTTTCGAAATCCATTGGATGCTTGAGTTCTGACTAACCTTGGTCTCCTTGGTTTCAACAGGACATAAGAAAAAGGCACAAGACACTTTGTTTTGGATCAGTCCCTTTAGTCAGTTAAGATAGCTGCACAACAACAGATAAGTGCGTGACATGAAAAATATATGATAAGGTTGCTATTTCTGTATATGAAGGGACAACAGAATGTTATGCTTGCAGTCACAGTCCCATGTGGCCTCTTGCCCTCTTTGCAGCCTTTCCATATCACCTGGAAAAAAAATGACTGGCAGGAAAAGTATGTATACTCCTACAACAGGGATGGAAAATGCGTGTGCAGATGGACTACTACTCAAAACAAGCCAATCTATCATAGTGGATAATGTGAAATGATTGAAGTAACCCCATCCCCCCCTTTTGAGCAGCCACTATTCCTGACTAGCATTAAATGAAAATAGTCCTCCGTTCCTTGTCCATCTATCCATCCATTAATCAATTCATTTGATCTATCCATCTCTGGAGAGATCTTAGCTAAGCATAGACCATCAACGAATGACAGGTGCTTGCCTATGGCTGGATCTACACTGGTTTATATCCCAGGATCTGATTCCAAGTTATCTGCTTTGAACTGGATTATATGAGTCCACATTGCCAGATAATCTGGGATAAGCAGATAATCTGGGCTCAGATTTTAGAATATAGGGCAGTGTAGACCCAGCCAAAGAAAACCCTGTGAAATGCATGGGTTCATCTTATGTTGATGGACACCTTGAAGATACATTACACGCACACATTGAAGAAGGACAGGCTGTCCCTCATTCTGTCCTTTCCCACTCCACTTGTTCATGCCATGCTTATGTTAGTGCCCATGTACATTCACATTATCATTGCATTTGGACAAGCTTCAACCATCCACAGGAACATAGCATCAAAACATCCCACCACCACCCCTTCTTAGCAGCTACATATACTGCTTCACTTTCCAACCAGTGGGGCACCCACATAATATCTGGGCAACCTGGGTAGCTTCATTTTCCTAAGGCATTTTTGTTCTACCCAAAAGCTTTGGGATCTGTTAGTCCATTTGCCTCTTTTCCCTACAGTTTCCTGGATCTCGTTGTCTGTTCTCTCTCTGTTCTTCTCAAGTCTTCTCAAGAAAGCATATGGCTATAAAGACCTGCTTCACCACTAGAGGTCGGCTTTACAGGCCTCCAACTAGAGCGCCCCAATTTCCATTCGGGGATCAGCAGATGATAAAGAGTAAGTCTCTTTAAGTTCTCTCTTTTTTGTCATCTCAAACACTGAATAAAAGCTGATATCCCAGGACAGTGTTTCCCAACCGCTGTGACGCAGCACAGTAGTGTGCCGTGATGGACTTCCTGCTGTGCCGCGAGAAAAGCTCTCTGCCCCCCTTTCTTGGCACTGCCCCCTCAAGGCTGGAGAAGCTGTGGGAGTGCTGAAGCCTGGGGAGGGGCATGGCGCGGCCTGGCCCCTCCCCCGGCTTTGGCACTCCCAGCAGCTGCTCCCAGCAGGCCACCATCCCCAAGCCATTCTTTACTGTGTTAGCGTGTCATTTTGTGTCATTTTGGTTGGTGGTGTGCCCCCAGATTTTTTTAATGCTAAAAGTGTGCCGCAGCTCAAAAAAAGTTGGGAAACACTGTCCTAGGAAATTAAAGTACAAAAAAGACGAGGGGCTTATATACTGCAAATATTTCAACTAATGAATGTATCCCACTCACAAACCAGAATCTTGCATCCCTTTGTAAAGTTCACATCACTGCTATAACTTGAAACTTGGGCCCCTTCAACACAGCTGAAAAAATCCCAAATTATCTGATTTAAACTGGAATATATGGCAGTGTGGACTCAGATAACCCAGTTCAAAGCAGATATTATGGGATTTTCTGCCTTGATATTCTGAGTTATATGGCTGTGTGGAAGAGCTCTAGGACTCCCAGATGATGTTTGACAAGGCTTCAAACATCAGGATGAGAGGTGGGGGAAGACCACTTTTCTGCCACCCAAAGACCCTTTTCCAGAACGCATGGCTATGACTTGATTCCGTTGATGAAATGAAAGTGAACCAGGTAATGCTGGTCATTGACCAAAATAAAATCTTCATTCATTTGAAGGTGAACTAGTTGAATGTCTTGGATTTAAGGCAGGGATGAAGCTTGTTGTTGTATTCCTTTAAGTAATTTCCAACTTATGGCAACCCCAAAAGAAACCTATCATGGTTTCAGGAATGTGGCACAGCTGGCTGGGTGTCAGCTGCATAAGATCTCTACTGACCAGAAGGTCATGAGTTCGAGGCCTGCCTGGGTTGAGGTGGGCTCTCAACCTATTGTGTAGCCTGTTGTCGACCTTTGCAACCCGAAAGACAGTTGCATCTGTCAAGTAGGAAAGTAAAGGTACCACTTAGTGGGGAGGCTAAATTTAACTGATTTACGAGGCCATAAAAAAGATCTCCAGAAAACATGCTGAGGAATGAAGGAGTGTGACAGCTCCCCCTGGTGGCCAGATGTTAAATTGCCTCTGTCTGTCTTGTGTGCTTGTGTGTCTAAATGTAATGTGTACGTTGTAATCTGCCCTGAGTTCCCTGCGGGGTGAGTAGGGAGGAATAGAAATGAAGTAAATAAATAAATAAATACATAATTTTGGGGTGCTAAGAATGTGTGACGTCCCAAAGGCCATCCAGTAAGTAGGTTTCCAAAGTCAAGACCAAGGAAATTAAACTTTGGGCTCCAGAGTCACAGTCCAACACTTAAACCGGCCGCTATACCACACTAGGGGTCCATCCACACAGCCATATAACCCAGAATATCAGAAAATCCCACAATATCTGCTTTGAACTGCCATATGTCCCAGTTCAAAGCAGATAATATGGAATTTCATTCAACTGAGGGCCTAGGTCTCAAAGATGTAATTACAGTAATGTAGTAAGTTAATATTGAGCTTTTCTGGGGGAAAGTTATAACGCCCAGAATCTCTGGATCAGTGCCTTTTCTCAACTCTGCAAGAGCCTCGGAGATAACGCTGGAATAGTTAGTGGCCATGGTGCATGTCAGATTCAAAGCACTGCAGCTTATCGCGCATCTGGCTAAACTCTGTTTCCTGGGGCCACTAATCTGGCAGTAGCAGGAGACCACAGTGATTGTCACTATACTGCTCTGAAAACCACAGTGTTCAGCTGCAAAAATCTGGAAATGCTGAGACTGAAAGAACATGAAAGAGGCATCAAGGTTGGAGCCTGCCGGGAAGTTATGACTTATTTATTTATGTCACACACATATATCTCCTCTTCCTTCAGGAAGTCCAGATTCAGCAGCTCATATGGGAAGAACGGCCAACTTCTTTGGCAAGCACACTGTGAATGAAGTCCAAAGGCAATAGCACATCAGCATGCAAAACAGTACACATGTTGTGCAGGACTATCGCCCTTAGATGCCTTTTTGGGGGCACTGTTTGTATCTGGACAGCTGAGCTGAGCAAGAGTCAGGCATATAAGGCTGATCTGATGTCATCATCAGCACTGGGAATGTGGTGCAGCTGGCTAAGTGTCAGCTGCATAAGATCTCTCTGACCAATAGGTCATGAGTTCGAGGCCTGCCCGGGTCGAGGTGGGTGCTCGACCTTAAGTGTAGCCTGCTGTCGACCTTTGCAACCCGAAAGACAGTTGCATCTGTCAAGTAGGAGATAAAGGTACCACGTTAAGTGGGGAGGCAAATTTTGACTGAATTATGAGGCCATTAAAGAACTCCAGGAACGCTGAGGAATGCTGAAGGAACAACAAGGGACGCTGGGAACGCTGAGAGATGAGGAGTGTGTCAGCTCCCCCTGGTGGCCAGAGTTTGCCTCTGTTCGTCTATATGTGTGTATGTGGAAACAGCAGGGATTATCTGCTAAGTATGTGTAGTGTACCTGTGAGTTCGCTCTGAGAAGAGCGGAATATAAATAAATAAATAAAGTGTGTGTGTGTGTGTGTGTGTGTGTGTGTGTGTGTAATGTATATATATATATATATATATATATATATACACACACACACAGTATATATATATAATCAAGGCGACTGGCCTTTTTTCTGTCCTCCGGGAATGCCACTGTCTTGTGCTATTCCAAGTATTTTCTTGGCATCTAGCCTTCTATTGTGGGGTTGTCCTGTGCTTTTCAGTTGATTCCAGCTTATTGGCAGCTCTATCCTAGGGCTTAGCAAGATTTACTAAGGTGGATTGCCATTGCCTTCCTCTGAGGCTGAGAAAGTGTGACTTGCCTAAAGTCACCCAGTGGATTTTCTTGGTTGAGCACGGATTCAAGTCCTGGAATCCTAGTTCGATGCTCCAACTACTCCATTATGCTGTCTCCCAAGCCTATTGAATCTTACCAATTGAATTTTCCTTTTCTATGCAGATGTTAAATTCCACCACTCAGGTTGAGAGCAATATAGGGGTAATTCCACTATGAAGTCAACCAAAGTTAGTTTCAAGATTCAAAGTCTGTTACCTGGCTTTCTGTTTTGTGTAACGTAACTGGGCTGAATGAAGAGCTCTGGAGATCTCAGAAGCTTGTATGCTCCTGTGGGCTTTTGCTTGGCCCAATGGTATACAGCAGTGGTTCCCAAACTTTTTTGGCCTACCGCCCACCGCCCCCCTAGAAATTAATTTTTAATTTTTTAATAGCAATTAAACAGAAAGATATATGTATTAATATTTCTACCTTTTTCATAAAATATAATAAAGAAAGTTGTAAATTAGAAACATTGAAGTTTGAAATTATGAAACTATTTATTGAACTTAGAATAGAAAGGTAATACAAAAACAATTAAAACATTCGAAATCATCTTAATGAGAAGGATGAACCTGGTCTGCTGCTACCAATCTAGTAATCCTTGGCTCTATTTTCGTCATCAGTAATCTCAAATCATCGCGATTGACTCTTTTGCAATCGGTTTCTTTTTTTGTTAATAAATTGGTTACCATACTGAATCCACGTTCCACTAAATATGTTGAAGGACATTATTATTATAAGACTCAACCAGTTGGAAGGGAACCCCAAAGGTATTATTATTATCCCTTGTTTGGTGAGAGGAGGAGGAGGGAGCAGGAGGAGGGAAGAAGAGAGAGAGACACACACAGAGATGGATGGTAGCCTGTCACCTGCCTCACGCTGCCATCCCCACCGCCCCCTTACAGTGGTTGAGCACCCCCCAAATTCTCCTGAGCCTGCCAGCGCCCCTCTAGATCACCCCACCGCCCACCAGGGGGTGGAACCACTAGTATACAGCATAGTGTAATTCAGTGTTTCTCAACATGGGGGTTGGGACCCCTGGGAGGTTCATGAGGGGGTGTCAGAAGGGTTGCCAAAGACCATCAGAAAATGCAATATTTTCTGTTGGTCATGGGGGTTCTGTGTGGGAAGTTTGGCCCAGTTCTATCCTTGGTGGCATTCAGAATGCTCTTTAATTGTAGGTGAACTATAAATCTCAGCATCTACAACTCCCAAATATCAAAACTGTTTTCCCCAAACTCCACCAGTGTTCACATTTGGGCATATTGAGTATTCGTGCCAGGTTTGGTCCAGTCCATCATTGTTGAGTCTATAATGCTCTCTGGATGTAGGTGAACTACAACTCCCAAACTCAAGGTCAATGCCCACCAAACCCAGTATTTGCTGTTGGTCATGGGAGTTCTGTGTGTCACGTTTGGTTCAATTCTATTGTTGGTGGGGGTTCAGAATGCTCTTTGATTATAGGTGAACTATAAATCCCAGCAACTACAACTCCCAAATGGCAAAACCAATCCCCCTCCCGACCCCACCAGTATTCAAATTTGGGCGTACTGGGTATTTCTGCCAAATTTGGTCCAGTGAATGAAAATACATCCTGCATATCAGATATTTACATTGCGATTCATAACAGTAGCAACATTATAGTTATGAAGTAGCAATGAAAATAATTTTATGGTTGAGGGTCACAACAACATGAGGAACTGCGTTAAGGGATCGCAGCGTGAGGAAGTTTGAGAACCACTCTAGTAATGGTTTAGGTGTTGGGTAATACTCTGGAGACTAGTGTTTGAATGGCTGCTAAGCCATGAAACCCATAGGGTAACCTTGGACAAATCGCATTCTCTCAGCCTTAGAGGAACGCAAAGGCAAAACCTCTTATAAACAAACCTTGCCAAGAAAACTCTGTGATAGGACTGCCTTAGAGACACCCCAGAATAATGATGAGTGGGCTAAAAGGCATTTCTTTAAAATGTATATTGAATTTTTTTCTTACAGCCCATGTAGAGATTTTGGATTTTGAGTTACCTGGAAGAATAACCATGAAAGGTGCATATCTTTTGACCTTGATGGACGGTGACAGATAGTTGTTGCTTGAGAAGCTGACAATCAGATCTGGGATGAAGGCGTGATTGTAATGTTCTGCTTTAGCTCTCACTCAATAAAGGCAAATTTGTTTAATATGTTCCACAGGAAGGCTGCTGGATGAAGAGAACTGTGGACCTCCTTTGAGGGTTTTCTCAATTCAGTTGGTGTGCTTGGATTCTGGCCAACCCAGTCATGTGCGGCTCATTGGGCTAGGCGTGCACTAGCTACTGGCCAGGCCCTGTGTGTGTGCTGCGGTGTTATGGGGGCTGTTTTATCTTTGTATCAAAGCAACCAGGGTTCTGTTAAAATAACAGAAAAATCACCTTATGAAATGCGAGCTGAGGCATAACAGAACTATCAAGGTCAGAGACACTGTCATAAACAGCACTGGCCTCACATGCAAGAATTAACTTTTCTAAAAAGTCACAGTAACTAATATTTTAACAGCTTCTCTCTGCCAGGGAAGCCTCAGTCCCCTACCCTTTCTTTTACTAAAAGCTCAACTTGTCCTCTAGACCAGTGATTTTCAACCAGTGTGCCGCGGAACACTAGTGTGCCGTGAGAAATCATCAGGTGTGCCGTGGGAAATTATTTTCGAACTTCATTCATATATAAACTACAAGGGGCATCTGTCCCTTTAAGAAATGGAACCATAGCACTCCCGCGTCACCTAAGAAGTGATGCGAGAGCGCTATGGTCGCGCCATCTTGGATTCGCTCAGATGCAGCTAAGAAACCAAAGCTAGAGTTAGTGCTGCAGCTGTGCGTCAAGTGACAGTGGCAATTTGGTATCACAGCAAGACAAGCGAATGACAGTGATGGAGAAGTTTTTGAGAAGGGAAAATGCAAATGGCGAACAGGGCCCTGGACAAAATTATTACACAGATGAAGGCACTAATATGAGTGGTGGACAAAAGAAGAAAGAAAAGACGGTGAGCTCGAGGCAATACAGAGAAAGCTATCTGTGTGAGATGAGCTTCTCAAGCTTGACTGTGATAAAAACTAAAAACAGAGAGAGACTGACAGCTGTTGAGCAAGAGCTTCGCGTGTGCATTTCTATCATTCGTGCCAGGATATCTATTTTGTGTTAATCGAAACAGGCCCAGGTTTCACACTAAGTGAGTGTATAAATAAATTTAAAAACATATTAACTATACGTATTACTGTGTTAGAGTGTCATTTTGTGTCATTTTGGTTGGTGGTGTGTCCCAGGATTTTGTAAATGTAAAAAATGTGCTCAAAAAAGGTTGAAAATCACTGCTCTAGACCCACTAACAAAATGTTGAGTATTCCGTACCCTAATTCCACATTCTGTATTTCAGATCCCCCCTCCCCCCAATTTTGGAACGCTTCCATATGCATATTGAGATATCTTGGAAATGGAACCCAAGTCTAAATATAGCATTCATTTCTGTTTAATATGTACTTTTACACATAATGGGAATTTTATGCATAATATTTTAAATAATTTTGCGCATGGAACAACGCGTGTGTACATTGAACCCTCAGAAAGCAAAGATATCACTCTCTCAGCCATCCATGTGGTTGGTTTTGGGATATTTTGGATTTTAGAATTCCAGATAAGGGATGCTCAGCCTCTTGATCGATGAGCCAACTGTGCCCTGTCAAAGCTACTCTTGACTAGAGCAGACATACTGAATCAATGAGCTTTACAGAAGTATTGCCTGTGGGCCCTTTTGATTCCTGAGGGCCTAAATCAAAAGCTACCCTAGCAAACCTTTTGTAACCCAATAGATATAATGCAGACATATCATGATATGAATAAACAAACAGTTTAAATAATGTAGTAAGGCTTTACCACCCTGAAGTATTGCCTGGCTACATGCCTGTTGTTATTTACTAATCATTTGGGAATTTTATTCCAGTTCGAACTATTGTCAAATTGTCAAACATTAGCCACAATGGACGCGGCTAAAGGGAACTATAACACTACATAACAAAATTTGAAAACATTTATGGGCAAAAGTATGATAGCTGGGACCCTACGCTACACTACTTGCACAACACGGGTCAGAATTAATAAAGGGAAGATGTATGTGAGACAGTGGAGCGAGTGAGAGACACAGGTGCGACAGAATCATGGCAAGATAGTTTGCCAGAAAGGGGGGTGGGACAGAAGGGGGAAGGGGACAACAAACAGCCAACAATAGTGCTTAAGGCGAGTGAAGTAATGTTAGAGTTATTTACTGTTAAATGATAAACAATGGCTTACAAAGATGGTAAACGGGATAGAAACGTTTCCTCTCCCGCTTACTGGTGAACAATGTTCCCACGACTCTGACGCAGCTGCGTCTCTCACTCGCTGTGCTGTCTCGCGCACGTGTTCCCCTAATTAATTCAGACCTGTGTTGCACAATCAGCGTAGGGTCACAGCTGTCAAACTTTTGCCCTGATCTGAAGGTTGGCAGTTTGAATCTGCAAGACGGGGTGAGCGCCTGCTGTTATCCTTAGCTCCGGCCAACCTAGCAGTTTGAAAACATGCAAATGTGAGTAGACCTTGGCAAGAAAAGGTAAAAAGATGCTCCATGTAGTCATGCAGGTCACACAACCAGGAGGTGTCTATGGCTTGGAAATGGAAATGAGCACCTCCCTCAGAGGCAGAGATGAGCACCATCTCCAAGAGCTGGAAAGGAAAGGAGAAGCCTTTGTCTTTGTTTATGTATTTGTGCATCATTGTGTTTCACTTTAACAAGTCACTGAATGTTTGCCTGTCTATATGCTAGGGTAGTCTCAGCCCCCCCGACCGCTCTGAGTCCCCTGCCTGTCTATAGAAACCGGGTCCCCTCAGACTATAAATAAAATATTATTCCTATTCTTATTCTGCGTTTAATTGTGGTATACTTATTTTGAAAGTAGTTGTTATACTCCAGAAACTTTGTTTTTGTGCCTGCCACAAACTGCATTAAATTGATTGAGACTCGTTGAGATATTCATTGAAAAACTATAGCAACATGTCCCTCAAAAACAAAGTGTTTGCAGTTTAATAAACTTTTCCCATGTTTTTTATACAAAAACCAATTAGAAAATGACATTTATAACCAAGGAACAAAAATTGTGTGCTCTCTACCCATAAACTCCATGTTATGCAGAACATATGGTTGTAACTGGGAGTAAGACGCTATGCCTCTTGTTTTCACCTCCTACAACTTGTGTTATCTGATTATTCTTTCATTAGAAAATGTGGATTGCACATGTTTGTTCATAACAGAATTGGACAATTTACAGGGTTATATACATCTCCCCAATGGGGCTCTCAATACATACCCTACCTGCAATTGGATTTTTCCTAGGTTAGGGGTAGAGAAGTAACAGCAATGTCCACATAATTTCCTCAAAGGGATAACACTATTGGACTACTGCTTTTTTAGACCTTCTTGTGGTGCATCTCTCAGCAATTCTATCCGTTATTTCTTGTAGTTATGTGCCTTCATGTCATTGCTAACTTATAGTGAACTTAAGGTGACTCTATCTTGGGATTTTTGTGGCAAGATTTCTTCAAGTGAAGGATGCCTTTGCCTTCATCTGAGGCTGAAAGAGTGTTTCGTATGTTCCATATGCCCCAGAAGCTCCACCCAGCATGGTTTTTTAGTTTTAACTACGAGGGCAGGTCAATAAGTTTGTGACTTTTTGAATGAAACACAGGTTTTTGGATAAAAAATCATTTTATTTTTCAACGTAGTCTTCTTTGAGCTCTATACACTTTGTCCAACGTTTCTCCATTTTTTTTTATCCCTTCCAAAAAATAAGATTTGTCGAGGTCATTAAAATAGGTATTTGTTTGTGAGATGATTTCATCGTTGGAGTCAAATCTCTTTCCGCCGAGCCATTTCTTCAGGTTTGGAAACAAGAAATAGTCACTCGGGGCTAAATCCGAAGAATAGGGCAGATGAGGGAGCAATTCATACCCCAATTCATGGATTGTTGCCATGGAAACTGCACATGTGTACACCCTTGCATTGTGTGCACCCTTGCATTGTCCTGGTCCCATCTTGCGGAAAGCTTTCTCATACCCAAGTGATCATTTAAAATTGAAACCACTGAGCCACGTGAGATGCCTATTAGGCATGAGAAAAAAGTTATGAAAATGAAAAGAAATCGGAAGGGATTCGTATGTATGGGACTTTCAAGTTTATACGCATCGCAGGGCCAATCCCGGAAGTGGACTTTCTTTTCCGCACCCCCTGGGCCCAAATTTTCACTAGATTAGTAACTATTTCGGATGCCCACCCAACAGGAAAATTTCCCCCTCCAAAATAGCTGGAGGGGGCCTTTCCATGCTTGGAGCCTAATTAGAGTGAAAGGCCTCCTCCAGGAAGTGAAAAAGGAGCCGGAAACGATAGAGAGATCCAGATTGGGACTCCTAGAGGGGCTGGAGGACTGACGAAAAAGCGATTTAAACACCCAGGAAGGGGTTTAGATAGAAGGACAGAGTAGAAGGACATAAGAACTGCTGAGAGAAGGGCAGCAGGAGTGAAAAGAGCACGGAGAGGGAGAAGGAAGAGTTCAGAATCAAGAAAAGCCATAGAGTTCAAACGGAGGTCCTAGACTGCTATGGTAAAACTGAATGGGAAAAAGCTGGAGTGGAGAACTCTACAGATTAACAAGGCCTGCACCAGAGGTGGGCATTGGCAACTATTTTATTTAATAATAATAATAATATATTAATGCATTATATGTCCCTGCAAAGAAACCCTGTCCTTTAATAATATTAATAATAATATATTAATGCATTATATGTCCCTGCAAAGAAACCCTGTCCTTTAATACTATTAATAATAATATTAATAATAATGTATTAATGCATTATATCTCCCTGCAAGGAATCCAAGGGAAATGTTGCCCCTTGATTTGCCTGTGCTTAAAACAGTGTCAGTCCTGTTTCCCTGCTTTGCCTACTTTAGAACTACTAACGAATTTCGTTAGTAATTACGTTACATTTTAGAAATTTTTGGAATTTTTTTTGTAAGTCTTTCTATTACTAATAAAAAAATCCCCCCCCCCCCCATTAGATTTTCTGATTCCCTATTTTTGGGTTCTAAACTATGCCTGATGCCTATGGCTTCCACAATCTCTTGTACTTTCAATCTCCTATCGGCCAGCACCATATCGTGAATTTTTTCAATTGTTTCGTGTGCAGAGACCTCAACTAGGCATCCAGAACGTTCGGCATCTTCCGTGCTTGTACGGCCACAACGAAATTCAGTAAACCACTTTTTACCATTGAAATTGATGGTGCAGAGTCCCCGTAGTATTTATCAAGATTAGCCTTGGTTTGAGTGATGGTTTTTTCCGCAAAAAATAATGCTTAATGAGCACACAAAATTCACTTTTTTCCATTTTCTCTTCAAATCACACTGTAGTCTACTATCAATGGCTGTCAAACACAAACTAAATGACACAGCTTGTTCAAATTTTGACAGGAGTCAACTGACAGATGCCTGTTGACAGGAGCAGTGTTGCCCTTTCAGTTAAGAGGCGGGAAATTCAAAAAGTCACTGAGTTATTGACCCACCCTCGTATACTTGGACTGAAAAGATTTTGCAGCAGAGGTTGCAAGTGAAGTGGACATATGATCCAGTAAAAGTTGTTGGATTGCAATCCCCATCAGTCCATCAGGCCTGTTAGCCAGCACTGATAAAAGATGGAATCGAATAACAACTGGAGGAGCACACATTCAATATTATACACAAAGAACTAACCTTTGACATTGGCTGGCATTTTCCAAGTGGCATGTGAACATGCAAGTCCACTTTGTATCCCACTTTTCTCTACCCCGAAGGGGACTCAAGGCAACTTTACATATGACAACTATTCAATGCCTTTGGACAACAAACAGTTAGAATACACTTAAGTTAAAATTGAAATTAAATGCACATTAAGACGTATCAAACATTGCATTCACTATTAAAATTAAACCAGACTAATGTCTGTGGGTCTTCTTTTGGTCACTGCAAAGACTGGCATTGCCATCTTCCCTTTGCAGTGACTGATGTTCCCATCTTTGACGTACCATTGAACCGCTGAAACCCTTCCACAGCCATTGCATGGATGGTGGGAAAGTGGAGGAGCTCTTGTTATGTGACAACAGTGAGATGTAAAATATTACATTATAGGCCTCCAAAGGACCATAGTGTTCACCTGGCTATATCAGGCATGGGCAAACTTTGACCCTCTAGATATATTGGACAGCCAGTGGGCCATGAGGAATTGTAGGAGTCCAAAACACCTGGAGGACCAAAGTTTGCCCATGCCTGGACTATATGGACATAGCCAGATACTTCTCTGACCCTCTCCCTCCCCATCAGCCATGAAATTTTGGGGGGAACTTCAGCAGCCCAGCTGTAACTCTCAAGAATGATGCATGGCCATCTCAAACACAGTTCTGCATATAGAGCTATTGAGTTACAGAATAAAAACAGGTGTCAAATGGGATCTCAGCTATCTTCAAACGGAAGGGTGTCTGTCATCTTGCATAAGAGGATGTGTGGCTGCTCTGAAAACAACTTACCTGTAGGGCTCACCTGCAACTGGTCTCCCAATTTCCTCTGAATGTGGGTTTCTATTTATCTTTGTGAGGAGGCACATATGGCCCTCTGCTGACACTGGGCTGGTGATCCCATGGACCTGTGCCATTGGCTAGGCTTATGAAAACAATATCTGAGAAGCCACAGCTTCCCTGGTGTAGTCATTGTGGCTAATAGCCATTCCATAAATGTCTTTCTCTCTCTTTCTGGGCATCCCTGCATCTATTTTCATTGGAGTATTTTAATGGTAAATTCTAAACAAAGCATGCCTTCAAGCCATCACTTGGTAAAGTCAGATGTTTGGACTTCAGCTGCTTGAGCATTCCAACGAAACAGCTAACTTCTCTTAGCTCTGACCCGCGCCAGCATCATACCATTCCTTAAAATCTCACTGTAATTGCCATCAGCCCAATGACTGCATGCTTATTGCTGCCCAAAGCATTAGGGCCACTTGCGGCAGCAGCAACCACATCAGACAATGGGGCTGGCAGGAAATAGCAGGCAGAGTTTCTGTTTGCATACAAATCCCTGAGCAACCAACAGTCCTGGGAAAGAGGATGTGAAATTGAGTGACGTGTGGGTACGTGAATGTGTGCATTTAACCTCCTAGTGGCCAGGGAATATGCCTAGATCCATCAGTGGGATGGCACCACTGGCCTGACCTATTCCCAGTGACTTTAGAGCTGCCCCCCTCTCTTTATAAATCATGTCCTGCTCTTGTGACTAAACAGGTATCAGGATTTTCAGCTATTAGCGCAGGAAGGGGGACCCTTGGTTGTTGTCATGTGTCTTCAAGTTGTTGCCAACCTAAGACAAACCTATTGTCAAATATAAACATAGGGTTTTCTGGGCAAGATTTGTTCAGAGGGGTTGTTTTTGGCTTCCTGTGAGGCTAAGAGGGTGTGACTTGCTCTGGGTCACTCAGTGGTCTTCCATAGTTGAGCACAGACTCTTGGTCTTCAGAATTCTAGTCTAATGCTCAAAACATTACACCATGCTGGCGGCTCTCATTGGGCTTTTATGGCAACATTTGTTCAGAGTGGGTTTTCCTTTGCCTTCCTTTGGACTTCAGTTCCCAAGGCCCACAGCCAAATAATCCAGCAGGAATAGTTTGTCAGACTGAAACCCAAGGGCACATTTACCGTATTTTCCGGCATATAAGATGACTGGGCGTATAAGACGACCCCCAACTTTCCCAGTTAAAATATAGTTTGGGATATACTCACCGTATAAGACCACCCCTCTTCCAACGCATACCAAATAAAAATTTAAAAGCATCAGATTTTATTTCAATATGGTAATTTTCCTATTACTGTACCTCTTTCTCTGCCTCTCAGAACTCGCACCTGCGCACCTGTACTGCTTCACTACAGTTTTTAGGAGTGAGATCTGAGGGCAGAGGAGGAGGTATGGTAATAGGATACAAGGGCGGACCAGAAAGGTAAAAAAGATGTGTTTTTCTAGGCCCAGAAGCCGAGAATAAAATTGAAGACAATGATTGATAGGACGAGCAGAGGAGGTTCTGGACTGCCATGCCTTAAGACATATTTTGAGGCATGCGCTCTTACCTGGATAATAGATTGGATTTCCTTAAAAAACGAAAAGACACTAAATTTAGAAGGATTTAATTTGAGAATTGGCTGGCACTCGTACTTATGGTACGACCAAGTAAAAATTGAAAAAAATTTCGGTAACCACTTTATAAGGTCGGCCTTAATTAAAATTTGGAATAAATACAAGGCATTCTTCCACCCAAAAACCCCACTGTGGATCTCGTCTCTGGAGGCAAAACAGAGACGACTATTGGAGTTGCAAAAATGGCCAACTTATAAGGAACTCCTGAAGAGAAATAATGATGACTGGGAGTTAAAAACACAGGAAGAAATTAGAGAACAATATGGCAACCTGAGTGAGTTGGCTGCAATATTTCCAGATCAAAGAGGTATACAAAAGGATAAGGCAAAGGGTTTTGAAGCCAAGGAAGAATTCTGGGAGAAGGTATTAGAGATGAAAAAGAAAACTGTAACAAAACTATATAACAAATTATTGGAGTGGGAAACAGAAAAAGAATCAGTCAAAACATGTATGATAAATTGGGCAAAAAATATAGGTCAGCCAATAAAGTTTCAGGATTGGCAACAAATTTGGAACAAAAAAATTAAATATACATATGCGGTAAGTTTGAAGGAAAGTTGGTTAAAAATAGTTCACAGGTGGCACTTGACCCCAAAGAAACTAAGTATCATGTATAAGAACAACTCCAGCACTTGCTGGAAATGTAAAAAACATGAGGGTAGCTTTTACCACCTATGGTAGTCCTGTGAAAAAGCGACTACTTTCTGGAAAAATATTCAAAAAGAGACACAAAAAAATTTTGAAAAAGGAAATACCTCTTAAGCCAGAATTCTTCCTTTTAGGCCTAACAGATAAATATATCTTATTAAATCAAAATGAAGACAAACTTTTTACCTACATGATAACAGCAGCACGATTGGTCTACGCAAAGCTTTGGAAACTTGAGAAAATTCCTCACCTAGATTCCTGGCGGGAGAAGATGATGGACATAAAGGACATGGACAAGCTAACCTTTCTTCTAGGTCAGGGGTGCCCACACTTTTTCATCATGCGAGCTACTATATGAACAATCAAGTTGAAAAGATCACCTGTTGTGCATGTGAGCGTGCGCGCGCATGCGCATGCACACGCTCCTACTGCAGCCTTCCGTCCGCGCGGGGCTTCTTTCTTGCCTGCCCACGAACTCGCTGCCGTGTGCACCCAGAAAGGGGATCCTCCTTGCCTGCGCGCGCTCTCTCTCTTAATGTCTTCGTTGCCTTCCTCCTTCCTGCTGCGTGCTTTCGCGAAGCAGGAAGTCCCCATCCCATCCTGCTTCTTGTGTGCACAGCAGGCCCCTCCCCTGCGGAAGGCGCAGGGCTGGGAAGAGGGGCCGCCCTCTCTCTCTCTCTCTCTCTCTCTCTCTCTCTCTCCTCCCTCCCTCCCTCCCGTGGGCCCTCGCCACCTTTCTCCTTCAAGGGCGAGGGAGGGCGAGGCGGAGAAAGGCAGCGAGGGCACAAGCAGCAGCAACCAATGGGCAGTCATATCACCACACCGTGCATGCTAAGACGAGTGCCACGGCCCGCCCACTAAAGCCTCATTTTGGCAAAAGAAGCCCCGCGAAGGCGGCGGCGGGAGCGCACATGCGCGCGCATGGCAGGAGCGTGCCATCTGGCTGGTGAGGCCCAAAGATCACCTGGAAGAGGGCTGAAGATCACCTAGGTGCTCCCGATCACCATAATGAGCACCCCTGTTCTAGGTTGTAGCAATGGCAACCCTATTAAAATAACAGACTGGACTGCAGTGGAAGAATACCTCTTACTGCAATAAGTAAGAGGCAAGGAAGAGACTGGAAAGTATGACACCACCCTCGTTACAAAACCAAAGGGATAAAGTATTTGACATATTGTACAAAATGTTGGAAGTCCAATTGTATACAATTTTTATTTTACTTCATTCTATTCTATTCTATTCTACCCCTCCCTACCCTGTATTTCTGTCTTCCTCCCTTCTCCTCTCTTCTCTTATATCCCCCCCCCCTTTTCTTCTATCTTGCACAGTTCACCACACGGGTGGGGCTGTTCTATGTATCTTTTGTATCGGCTGTTCTCTTAGTTTTCCTCTGTATTTTCACAATGTATAACACGGAAAAAATCTCACAATAAAAATTATATTAAAAAAAGATTTTATTTCAATATGGTAATTTTCCTATTACTGTACCTCTTTCTCTGCCTCTCAGAACTCGCACCTGCGCACCTGTACTGCTTCACTACAGTTTTTAGGAGTGAGATCTGAGGGCAGAGGAGGAGGTATGGTAATAGGATACAAGGGCGGACCAGAAAGGTAAAAAAGATGTGTTTTTCTAGGCCCAGAGCCACTCTATCTCTTTTTTCCATACTCCAGGTGCCCCTGATGCCTGCAGCTTGCTCTGCCCTTCACTTACACCTTCCCAGTGAGGCGCCCCTTCACCTCACCATCGGGACCGCATTACATCCACAAATCCTGCTGAATGGATTTTCTTCTACCGTACTTGTACAGCGTCGCCCTTAATGCTTTCATACAGTCGCTGCATATGGCAGGGACGCGGCCACTGCCATTTTTGAGCTCCCCCCACCATATGCGGCAACCACAGATTCTCCAATCCGGATTGGAAGTTTCAGCACTCGCTCTATAAGATGACTCCTGGAGTATAAGACGACTCCTGGTGTATACAGTAATTCGACTCCCGCTTATAAGATGACTCCCACATATAAGACGACCCCTGACTTTTGAGAAGATTTTTCATGGGTTAAAAAGTAGTCTTATACACCAGAAAATATGGTACCTTTAACAGTTTTGTACAAGAGGGCATTTCAAAAGATGTTGCTTGCCAGGCAACCAGAGGAACAAGCAACAGCTTCTGAAATGTCCTTTTCTACACAACTGCTAAAATACAGGAAAACCTAGTCAGGAATTATGGAAACTGTAATCCCAAACATCTGGAGAACCAAAAGTTTATCACTCCTGAATCAGCAGGTGCTAATTCTTTCCAACATGGTGCAGAAAATCTTCTTCCACTGTGAAAAGGAACATGGACAAGCCTGATTGTTGTGGTTGTTGCTGTTGTTGCTGTTGCTTAGTCCATCTGTAAATCTGTATTTTTGCTCTTCGCTTTGATTGTGGGAAGGTTGCCTGGGAAGATGGGAACATTGGCCTAAGGACAACTGCTGGTTCTTGCCAGAATACAACTGTGAGATCAATGGGGTTTCTGTTAAGAGCTGTTTTACCTTCAATGTGTCTCCATCAGATGGGACTCTCAATTGCATTTCAGCCATGGATGCAATGAAGTACAGTGAATGTATGTTTAGTAGTATTGCATTGAAGAAAGAAAGAAACCGCCCGAATCTGTCAAAAGAACACTGGACTTTTCTGAAATGTATAGTCTGAATTCAGATTTTTCTCCCCAGAGGCAACTTTTGTTCTGCCTTTGTCTACAACTGTAAGGGACACCTTCCCCTACAACAGAGCCACTGAAACTCAATGTAGGAAATGATTTGCATCTGACCCCAGTTCCTTTTCTTCTTTGAAAGCTTATGTTGTAATAAGTTGAAAAATCATAGTTATGACATAATTTCCACCCTCTGGGCATACTTACTGTATCAGGAAAAAGAGGTAAAGGCCCCTCCAACTCCACTGTCTTGCTCATCATCTGAGCAATCAAGGGATGACCAAATTCCAGGCCCTATATCTCAGGATCTGATCCCAGGGTTTCTGTTTATCCCAGATTATCTGGCAGTGTGGACTCATATATTCCAGTTTAAAGCAGAACATCTGGGATCAGATCCTGGGATATAGGGCCTGTCTAGTAGGGCCCCCAGTAAGATCATGAAGACGAGCCCAAGGAAGAGAGAGCCCATCTGTATCTTAATTGGTTTGACCTGCAGCAGGGAGTTCCAACATTCCTGCACATGTGGTGTGGCATCTTTAAAGATGAAAGGCTGGGACTTAGCATCCAAAGGACTCCAGCCATTTCTATCCCTCTATTTTCATGCCTCAGTTGACCTGAAACTTTGTAGCGCAGCTTAGATTAAGAACACTCCACATCGCAACATTTTTTCCTTTCCACAAAGATACAAAGTGCCCCATTTTGGCTACATTCCAATTTCATATATTTCCCCAATTTATTCTAAATCTTTCTGCTATCTTGGTTTTCTTCCTCTGAACCCCTTTGCTTCTATGCAACTCTTTAAACTCTAAAGAATATTTCTTCCACGGACTAGCTGACTGCCAAACTCGGTGGTTTTTGAAAAACCTTTGTTCCCGCCATCAACGAAGCGGCCTCAACGGAGGCCTGAAGCCATGGGCCCTTTGTGCACAAGGGCTGCATGCAGACGGGCTGACATGGGCCACCCAGAGTGTGTTGGAGACATAGTTTTCCAAGGGCTCCCATGCGTTTGGACCCTCGCCTGGCTATTGGTGGAAAAGGACTCTTTTCCTATAGTTTTCCCAAGGACACTGATGAACTTTCTTTTATATGGACTCTTCTGTTATGGACTTCCCCAAAGGATATGAATTTGATGCTTTTCAAGATCATATGGACTTTCTTTCTACTCCTTACATATGAAATAGTTATGAGACATTGGTAGTGGTATTTCCCTGAAACCCTCCCTTTCCATGTAACCATTTTTCTGCATGTTTTTTTCCTTTCCCATATGTTTTTAAAAATATGAAGGAATGCTACGTGACCCAGCTGTTTGTTTTGAGATCAGAGTAACCACATTCCTGGCTGCACCCTTTAATCCAATCATTGGAACAATTTGCATGACAGAGGACTCTTTCTGGTTTGGAGAAGGTTTCTTTCCCCTCTCCCCATTTTTGAAAGACCCCTTTTTGTTCCATAAACACTGGACCCTCTGAGTTTAGTCTTGTCCCACATTTATAGAACATATGGCATAACTATTTTTCATATTTCATAACCGGCTATCACTGCTAGCCTCGGAAACCAGCACATGGCTACAATTATTTCATTTGTTTATCATCCAGAAAACTGAAACTCTCATGGAAAATCTGCATATGGCCCTTTGTCAACAAGGAAGGGTCATTAAGGACAATTCCTGTTTCTCACAAAGTACAAAAGAATTCCCTTGACTCGAAAGGTCAGGGCCTTGGATTCATTAACATATGGACAAATCTACTCAAGAAAACTCCAGCTGCTTTGTTTTGAAAACATTCTTGCTCCTCTCTCCCCATTCGCCAGAACAAGAAGTGGCACTGTTTCTATTGGACGAAACTCCAGCTGCCCCAGTGATTCCATCCAATCAACACAAAGCTGGTCTGGGGGCGGGAAGTGGGAAATTTGAATCTGTAACCTTATAAAAATGGCATATCTTTTGAATGTAACTTCATGACTGCTTTGCGACAAGGAATCTGCAGTGGTCATCCTTCTCAGCTGACAAGAATAAAAACTTCAGTGGCATCTTCTTCCAGACTTCTTTGGTGAGATCATTTGGGAAAGGGATTTTTAAATTGCTTTTAAAATTTGCCAGAGGTTCTGCTGAAATCCTCGTTTTAGGGGTGCTTTTAGGGCCTTTGCCCTCCTGGGCCAGGCTATTCTAAATTGTTCGGTAATAATCATAGTATTTAGAATTACATATACACATGAAGTACCTGTGAAAGGAATAGTAAATATACTAACAGTGGCAAATGCAACAAAAAGCACAAATCCTCCACAAAATTGCTCCTGATTATCCTAAAGTCCTCGCAGGTATGGCATTATGATAAAAATACAAGTTCAACTTCTCTTATCTGAATCCAAAATTGTCCACATGGGTGGCTAAGATTGCAACATTTTTGCTTTCTGGTGGATTCAATGCATGCAAACTTTGCAAAATTGCTCCAAATATTGCATGAAATTACCTTCAAGCTATGTGTATAAGGTATATATAGGAAATATAAATGAATTTTGTCTTTGGTATATGTGTGCAAATGTAAGTATTCCATTTTTAAAATCCAAAGCAGTGATAATCAACCTGCACATGCTCCTAATCCAAATATCTCATGAGAAACTAGAGGATGTGTGCTAACCGAATGTTCCCAAATGCATAGCCTAACTTTTTTTTTTAAAAAAATCAGAAACAGTCCACCACTCTTGCTTAATTCTGTTAGAAGGAACATTATGTTCAAAAGTGGAAGGAAAAAAAGGCAGTTTTGTTAGGCGGGGTCCAAAATGTCAGAGGGAACAAAAGATGATGTGAGGATGGTGAAGTTATGAGGTTTTTAAAAATATGGCCCACCCACTGCTTCTGGATAAGTGATCCAGAGGCCTTATTCTACAGCTTTTTCAGTTGCAATCTACCTCTTCACACAAGCTAATCCTAACCGGCTGAAATTATTTGGCTCCATATTTTTGTAGTAGCTCAGAGGCATGGAGTCTATAGGTTGTAGCCTTACTTACTTAGATGATCCCTTGCTGTCTGAGTATGAT
Source organism: Anolis apletophallus (assembly GCA_030556195.1). Taxonomy (NCBI): domain Eukaryota; kingdom Metazoa; phylum Chordata; class Lepidosauria; order Squamata; family Anolidae; genus Anolis; species Anolis apletophallus. The sequence continues at coordinate 165,230,620 of JARBWK010000001.1, read as the reverse complement.
GGCCCTACAAGTGTAGTGTCTTGGCGGTGGATGCATAGGTGACTGTGGAACCCCATTCTTGATCCATATGTTCTCCTGCAGTGAGGGCATCGGCTTCCAGGTAGAAGGCAGTCCCGGTCAGGGGTGACTTGATGCGCCTTAATCTTGGCACATTTCTCCCTTTGCCCTCCATTTGTGCCTCTTTGAATTTCACAGCACTACTAGTCACAGCTGACCTCCAGCTAGAACGATCAAGGGTCAGGGCTTCCCAGTTCTCATTGTCTATGCCACAGATTTAATGTTGGCTTTAAGCCCATACTGAAATTTCTTTTCCTGTCCATCAGCATTTCATTTTCCATTTTTGAGTTGGGAGTATAGTAACTGCTTCGGGAGATGGTGATCAGGCATTCGGACAGTGTGACCAGTCCAGCGGAGTTGATGGCATAGGAACATCGCTTTGATGCTGGTGGTCTTTGCTTCTTCCAGCACGCTGACATTTGTCCGCCTGTCTTCGGAGGCAACACTGATTGAATTGTTCCAGGAGTTGAGTGTGACGTCTGTAGACAGGTGTTGGGAGGACAATAACTTCATAAACAAGCACCTTGGTCTTCCTACGGATGTCCTGATCTTCAAACACTCTCTGCTTCATATGGAAAAATGCGGCACTCTCAGAGCTTAGGCAGTGTTGTATTTCAGTGTCAATGTTGACTTTTGCGGAGAGGTAGCTGCCAAGGTAGCAGAAATGGTCAACATTTTCTAATGGTTGTAGCACTGGCTTCTGCAAAAGCCACTTTCCAGTTTGGAGCTTATCACTGTCCTCATCAGCAAAAAGTATAGTTAAACCCTTCTAAAGAGCAACAAGCTTGAGATGATTATTGTTCTGAAATGTCATTCTCTATTTACAAGGATGCAAAAGAGGGCTTGTGGGTAATTTACGGACATTAACAAAAACAAGGGAATCATAGGAGAGCCTTGTTTTGCTTGCAACAAGCTCCATTCTGCAGATTTCCTCTTCTACAATCTGTGCTTGCAATCCTTCTTTCCCAACTCACAGCTCTTTCCAAGTGTTCTGATAGATTTCCCTTGTGTGGAATGCTGTCCCTCTGCACATGGCATATGGCCACAGAGATTCTGTAAGGACTATCAACCCCTTGTCCCATCCCTTCATTCCTTCTGATAACCAAGTTGTTTGTCAACACATGCTCTCAATTTAAACTCTGATCCAACAAGCATGTTGTTATCCTCAGAGCCTGAAGTTGCCAAATCAAAATTAAAGCCATTACATAGAGTTAAAGTTCTACGGTTTTCCCAATCTCACATGTACAAAGGCTGAAGTAGGACTGTTGGCATCGAGATTCATAAAACTGGAAGGAAGGAAAGTTTCCAGAGTATATATAAACCCAATTTTCCTAGTTTCCAACAGCCCTCACAACCTCTGAGCATGCCTGCCATAGATGCAGGCGAAACATCAGGAGCGAATGCCTCTAGAACAGGGCTGTCCAACTGGTGGCCCATGGGCCGTATACAGCCCCCCAGCCAGTTGGACACAGCCCCCGCTACCCTCTTGAAAGAACTCTTGGAAAAAAAAGAATGTTTTTTTTAAAAAAAATTTTAAAAAATAATTTTTCAAAAAATGGCGGCCGGGGGGGGGGGGGAGGAGGCGGGGCCGGGGGGGGGGGAGGGAGCCAGCTCCTCCCTGCACCGCCCCCTCCGTCCCTCTCTCAGCGCCGCAGCTGCGATCCAGTTTGCAGCGGCAGGGGGGGGGAGGGGAGGAGGAGGCAGGGCAGGGAGAAGGGAGCCAGCTCCTCCTCCTTAGCCTCTCCTCCTTCCCCTCCCTGCGCTGCCATTTGGGTTCCGAGCAGCGGCGCGCCCGGGGAGAAGGAGGAGAGCCTTCGGAGGAAGGAAGCAGCCTGTTGCCTTCTTACTCCTTTGCCCCACCTCCTTCTCCCCGGTTGCGCCGCCGTTCGGGTTCCGAGCAGCGGCGCACCCGGAGAGAAGGAGGAGAGCCTCCAGGAAGGAGACAACAGGCATCCCCCTCCTCCTCCTCTCCCTGGAAGTAAATCGGGACCCTTGTCCCAGTTAATTCCCAGGGAGAGGAGGAGGCAGGAGAATCGCGTTCCCCTCCTCCCTCTGGGAATAAACCGGGACAAGGGTCCCGGTTTATTCCCAGAGAGGGAGGGAGCAGAGAATCGCGTTCCCCTCCTCCTTCTCTCTCTGGGAAAAAACCGGACACTTGTCCCGGTTTACTCCCAGGGAGTGGAGGAGGCGGGGGACTCGCTGCACCTCCTTAGGCGAGAGGGGTGGAAATAACCTGGCACCTCCTCAAACCGAGACCCAAACGAGGGTTAATTTAACCCCGTTTGGGTCTCAGGAGTTAAGAAGGAGGTGCCAGGCTGCACCTTCCACCCTCCTTGCCATCTGTAACCCAAACGAGGGTTAATCTTAACCCCCGTTTGGGTCTCGGGAAGAGGAGGGTGCCAGGCTGCACCTTGTCCCCTCGCCATCTGTAACCCAAACGAGGTTAATAGGACCCCCGTTTGGGTCTCGGACTGCACCTTCCACCCTCCCCTCACCATCTGTAACCCAAACGAGGGTTAATATTAACCCCCGTTTGGGTCTCGGAGAGGAGGGTGCCAGGCACCTTCCACCCTCCCCTCACCATCTGTAACCCAAACGAGGGTTAATATTAACCCCGTTTGGGTCTCGGTGTTGGCGAGAGGAGGGTGCCAGGCTGCACCTTCCACCCTCCCCTCGCCATCTGTAACCCAAACGAGGGTTAATATTAACCCTCGTTTGGGTCTCGGTGGAGAGAGGAGGGTGCCAGGCTACCTTCCACCCTCCCCCTCGCCATCTGTAACCCAAACAAGGGTTAATATTAACCCCGTTTGGGTCTCGGTTGGCGAGAGGAGGGTGCCAGGCTGCACCTTCCACCCTCCCCTCGCCATCTGTAACCCAAACGAGGGTTTATATTTACCCCCCCGTTTGGTTCTCGGTGCCAGGCTGCACCTTCCACCCTCCTCACCATCTGTAACCCAAACGAGGGTTAGGGTCTCGCCAGGGGTGCCAGGCACCTTCCACCCTCCCCTCACCATCTGTCACCCAAACGAGGGATAATATTAACCCCCGTTTGGGTCTCGGTTGGCGAGAGGAGGGTGCCAGGCTGCACCTTCCACCCTCCTCTCGCCATCTGTCACCCAAACGAGGGTTAATATTAACCCCGTTTGGGTCTCGATTGAGAGAGGAGGGTGCCAGGCCGCACCTTCCACCCTCCCTCGCCATCTGTAACCCAAACGAGGGTTAATATTAACCCCGTTTGGGTCTCGATGGCGAGGGAGGGTGCCAGGCTGCACCTTCCACCCCTCCCCTTGCCATCTGTAACCCAAACGAGGGTTAATATTAACCCTCGTTTGGGTGACAGATGGCGAGAGGAGGGTGCCAGGCTGCACCTTCCACCCTCCCCTCACCATCTGTCACCCAAACGGGGGTTAATATTAACCCTCGTTTGGGTGACAGATGGTGTGGGGAGGGTGGAAGAGTCCCCTGTGGCTCCGCCCCCTTCCCAAAGCGTCACGAAGCGGGCAAAACCGGAGGCGGGGTGGGGCGGGGCCAGGGGCAGGGCCAAGGGCGTGGCTGGGGGGCAGGACGGAGTGGCCCCCCAGGTGATCAGTGAGTGGAACTCCGGCCCTTGGGCCGGTAGAAGTTGGACAGCACTGCTCTAGAACATGGCCATACAGCCTGAAAAATCTACAACAACCCAATGATTCCAGCCATGAAAGCCTTTGACAATACAATTTTCCAGAGTATGTACAAGACTGTAGCCCTGGATTCTGGGGAGTCCCTTCTTCTCAGCACTGAAATGTCACAGCATCTGATAACTAGGCTTGGAGCCTGATTCCATTGGTACCATTCCTAGGGTGACAATCGGCTAATGCAGGGGTCAGGAACCTATGGCTCACGAGCCATATATGGCTCTTTTGGCAATTTTTATAGCTCCCAGGCATGGCAGGCCTGGCATCTGGTCCGTCCCTGCCCAAGGAGTTGCTGGAAAGCAGTCCTGGGCAGCGGAAAACGCTGTATGGCGGGCCCTGCTGGGCCTGAAACCCGCAACAAGGGAGGCAGGGAGAACCATGGCAGGCCGGGCCCGCCATGCGGCGTTTTCTGCAGCCCAGGGCCACTTTCCAGCAACTCCTTGGACAGGGAGGGGCTGGATGCCGGGCCACAGGCCCGACCCGACCCAAGGAGTTGCCGGAAAGTAGTCCTGGGCCACTGAAAACACCGTGTGGCGGCCCCAGCCTGCCCCAGTACCCGCAACAAGGGAGGCTGTGGAAAATGCTGCGTGGCGGGCCCTGCCGAGCCTGAAACCCACAGCAAGGGAGGCGGGGTGGACTGGGGCAGGCAGAGCCTGCCATGCGGTGTTTTCAGCAACTCCTTGGGTGGGGAGGGGCAGGATGCTGGGCCACAGGCTCCTCCCCGCCCAAGTATTTGCCAGAAAGTGGCCCTGGGCTGTGGAAAATGCTGTGTGGTGGGCATGGCCTGTCCCAGTCCTCCCCGCTTCCCTTGCTACGGCTAAGGCCCGCCACACAGCGTTTTCCGCAGCCCAGTTCTGCTTGCCGGCAACTCCTTGGGCGGGATGCATGGCAGGCCCCCGCCGAACCCGGTGCATTGGCGGGGGGAGGAGGAAGAGTGCAGGAGGAGAGCTTTAAGCGAACAAAGGAAGGAGCGGAAGCTATGCAGGTACATGACCCTGCCAATGGGCCCGGGGGAATCCTTTTCTCATAGTACGCGCATATATATATACTCACATTTAGTTGAATTTGTGTTAAAATATAATATACAGTATATATTATATGGCTCTCACTGAAATAAATGTCCAAATATTTTGCTCTTATGGCTCTCTGAGTCAAAAAGGTTCCCGACCCCTGTGCTAATGGATAGCCTGAGTCCCAGTCACAACAAAGAGCAATATGGGGCCTTGTATGGGGAGTAGGATAGAGAATGAAGCTAAAAAAGTGGAGCCTTGCAAAAGCCTCCTTCTGCTGTCTATGTACATAGGAAGCGGGGTGGGGGGTCATTCACACTGCTACCACCTGACTAATTATGGCTATCTATCCTGGACCTATGTGTTTATACTGAATTTCCTTTGAGTCATTCTTGCTTGTCAGCATCACCCTTTTTGCTGCAGGAAGCCAGGCCTGGCCAGCTTTTGGCGGCCAGCGAACGATTCCCCCATCCAGACCCTATATAGCCATGGAAGGCACTCACTCTGCAAGTGCCGTTGGGAAATATTTCCCAGCACCTCTCTCATCAACAGCCTGCATAGTGTCCAGACAGCAGGATGTTCCTGCACATGGGGGATGGCAGAACGTGCTGCCTGGATGTGTGAGAGGATCAGGCGGGGGTTAGGTCAGGCTGCTTTCTGATATTGGCCAGACTCGGAGAGCAGAGTCTAGTCTGCAACCCCAACTTTGCTGCCGGTTACAAGAAGAGCACTTTGTGCTAAAATGGCGCTCCAATACCCATCTATTTGGGAATAGGCCTCTTGGTCATGATAGATCAGGGGTACCCACACTTTTTCATCATGCGAGCTACTATATGAACAATCAAGTTGAAAAGATCACCTGTTGTGCATGAGAGCGTGTGCACGCATGCGTGCGTACGCTCCTACTGCAGCCTTCGGTCCGCGCGGAGCTTATTTCTTGCCTGTCCATGAACTCGCCGCCGCGCACACCCGGGAAGGGGATCCTCCTTGCCTGCGCGCTCTCTCTCTCTTAATGTCTTCATTGCCTTCCTCCTTCCTGCTGCGTGCTTTCAGGAAGCAGGAAGTCCCCATCCCGTCCTGCTTCTTGCGTGCACAGCAGGCCCCTCCCACGCATGCAGCAGGAGGGTATTTATAGGCGCATCCGCCAGCGCTCCGGCCAGATATGGCTTTGGCGGCAGCTCGGAAGGCGCAGGGCTGGGAAGAGGGGCTGCCTGGCTGCTGCCTGGGCCAGGAAACTCAACCGAGAGAGGGACCCACGTGAGGCTGGAGCCTCCCCACGGCAGCCTCCCCCCCCCTTCTCCCTCAAGGCTTCCTTACCTGGGCAGGAGAAGGAAGAGTGGAAGAGGTGCTTCCCCAAAGTGACAGATGCAGCAGGTTTCACTCAGAAAGGATGCCCAAGTGGATGGCTGTCAGGAAGGAGGACCCCTCCCACTGGTGGCAGTCCATGCCCACGGGAGAGAGGGGGGTGGCTCTTCCTAGCCGGCTCTGAAGAGCCTCTCTCTCTCTCTCTCTCTCTCTCTCTCTCTCTCTCTCTCTCCCCCCCCCCGTGGGCCCTCGCCGCCTTTCTCCTTCGAGGGCGAGGGAGGGCGAGGCGGAGAAAGGCAGCGAGGGCACAACAGCAGCAAGTGGAGTCTCCATCCCCGCAGCCCCCTCCTCCTCGGGTTCAGCCCCAGGAACACAGCGGAGTCCTCCCTCCTCGCCCCCAACCAAGGAAAGAAAGCAGCCCCACACAGCTCGCTTGTCCAGGTCTCGGCTTGGAATGGGAGTCCTGAGGGCAGCAGCAGGGTTTGCAGCGGGGCTTGCTTTGCCCCACTTTGCCCAGCCTCCTTCATGTCTCTCTCTCTCTCTCTCTCTCTCTCTCTCTCTCTCTCTCTCTCTCTCCCTCTCTCCTTCCAGCGCCCGCCCGCCTGCCTGCCAAAAGGATCCTTAAAAGTTCTCCAGATTTCTTTCTTCTCTCCTTGGCTCTCTCTCTCTCTCACACACACACACACACATTCCCTCCATCCCTCCCACAGCCTCACATCCTATCCATGCGCGTGCCTTCGCCTTGCTCCCGCGCCCCCCCCCAGCAGCAACCAATGGACGGTCATGTCACCACACCGTGCGTGGCAAGACAAGCGCCAGGGCCCGCCCACTAAAGTCTCATTTTGGCAAAAGAAGCCCCACGAAGGCGGCGGCAGGAGCGCATGTGTGCACGCATGGCAGGAGTGCGCCATCCGGCTGGTGGAAGAGGGCCGAAGATCACCTAGGTGCTCTCGATCACCGTAATGAGCACCCCTGTGATAGATCTTACTTCTAAGTAAACCACCTTTGAATACTACAAATAAACCCCAATGATAGGGTTGTCATAAATCAAAAATAACTTTAAGGTACATGACAACAACACACTCTCCAAGTGTTCCAATTTGGCATGGACGATCCCAATTAATTCTCTGTCATTTCAGCTGCTTTTAAAATGTCCCAGTTTCTTTCTCCTCTGCCTATTAACCCCATTGTCTTCAGCTAATAATAATAATAATAATATTTATTTATATCCCAACACCAACTCCCAGAAAGGACTCGAGGCGGCCTACAAGGCACTCCAGGGTGCACATATAACATACAACAGGTAAAAATGGTACAAAAGTATAAAACAAGTCACATAAAATTATAACAACAAATAACAAGTATAAAACAACATAGCTGCAAACTGAGTTCAACACAGAAAAGCTGTTTGGATTCACTTAACTGGGGAGGTTAGAGGAAAGCGCAAAATCATGCTCTTCCCAACAGGATCAGCAAAATCTGGTGCAGCTTGTGTGTTCTTCCTCATTAACAGTCATTTCCATCGTAACCACACTTTAATATTGTTTGGCCACACTTATGCCAGTTTGCATCTGTGCAAAGGTTGGAAGATATGTTTTACCTGCTGAGATAGAAATCAGCCTGCTGAAATATTTATTTATTTATTTATTTATTTACTTCATTTTTATACCGCCATTCTCAGCCCGAGGGCGACTCATGGCGGTTTACAAAGCGGCACGATTCAATGCCCATAACAATATAAAAACAGATAAAAATCACATAGCTAAAATCGCATACATATTGAACATCAATAAAAACATAATAAACCGATAACTCCTCCACACTTCATCACCAATTCATTGTCCAATCGCGTCGTCCAGCCATTCCGAGATCAGAGGTCATAGCTACACTCCATTTGGAAATGCCTGCTCAAGTAATCAAGTTTTTACTTTTTTACGAAAGGTTAAGAGAGTGGGGGCCGATCTAATGTCCCTGGGGAGGGCATTCCATAGCTGAGGGGCCACCCCTGAGAAGGCCCTGCCTCTCGACCCTGCCAGTCGCACCTGTGAGGATAGTGGGAACGAGAGCAGGGCCTCCCCAGAAGATCTTAAGTTTCTAGATGGTTCGTAAGGAGAGATACGTTCGGACGGATAGGTAGAGCCAGAACCATTTAGGGCTTTATAGGCCAAGGATAGGACTTTGAATTGTGCACGGTAGCAGACTGGTAGCCAGTGGAGCTGACGCAACAGAGTTGTATGCTCCCTGAGTATCGCTCCTGTTAACAACCTGGCTGCCGCCCTTTGAATCATTTGGAGCTTCCGAACAGTCTTCAAAGGCAACCACACGTAGAGAGCGTTGCAGTAATCTATATGGGATGTAACCAGAGCATGGACTACCATGGCCAAGTCAGACTTCCCAAGGTATGGGCACAGTTGGCGCACAAGTTTTAATTGTGCAAATGCTCTCCCAGTCACTGCCGAAACCTGGGGTTCCAGGCTCAGCGATGAGTCTAGGATTACACCCATACTGCGAACCTGCGCCTTCAGGAGGAGTGTAACCCCATCCAGCACAGGCTGTAACCCTATGCCCTGTTCAGCCTTTTGACTGACCAGGAGTACCTCTGTCTTGACTGGATTCAATTTCAATTTGTTCGCCCTCATCCAGACCATCACAGCGGCCAAGCACCGGTTTGGGACCTGAACAGCCTCCTTAGTAGCAGGTGGGAAGGAGTGACAGAGTTGGACATCATCCGTGTACAGATGACACCGCACCCCAAAACTCCGGATGATCTCCCCCAACGGCTTCATGTAGATATTAAACAACATGGGGGACAGTATTGAACCTTGCGGAACCCCACAAGGCATAGGTAGTAGGCATGAGAAAAAAGTTATGAAAATGATTCGTTTCATAAGAAATTCGTAAGAAATGCTACTTTCGAGTATTTCCGCACCTGGCCCGCATTTATATGGGGAACTGGAAGTGACGCTGCTGCTAGGTAGGCAGGCAATGCATTCTGGAAAGTGTAGTCCTCCACGCTTTCCGCCCCCCCTCCTTCTCTTCCCCATTGCTCTGCTGCCATGGCCCATCGCAGGGGCCAGCTTCACACACACACACACATGCGCACGCGCTTCTCCTCCTCTCTCTCCCTGCGCTCTCTCAGATGCTTCTCTCCCCTCCTTCTCTCTTCCCCGTTGCTCTGTTGCCATGGCCCATCGCAGGGGCTAGCTTCACACACACACGCGCGCGCGCGCACGTCTCCTCCACTCTCTCCCTGCGCTCTCTCAGATGCGTCTCCCACCCTCCTTCGCTTCCCCGGTGCTCTGTTGCCATGGCCCATCGCAGGGGCCAGCTTCACACACACACACGCTGCGTGCGCGCCTCCTCCTCTCTCCCCTGCGCCTCTCAGATGCTTCTCTTCCCCGTTGCTCTGCCTTGCCCCATCGCAGGGGCCAGCTTCAGCCCTCCAGGTACGTGTTTTGGACTTCAACTCCCACCATTCCTCACAGCCTCAGGCCTCTTCCTTTTCCTCTCAGCCTGGGCAAACTTGGGTCCCTCGCTCCCTCAGGATCGGGGTGAGAGAGGCAGCGAGGAGCGAGGGGGGGCCTCCTCCTCCTTTTTTTTGCTGCTTCCAAGAATAGAATACCCCCTCCCTCCCTCCCTCCTTCCCTCCCTCCCTCCTTCCCTCCCTCCTTCCTATTTGGAGAGTCCCATCTAGAATTCAGTGTGGTTTATTCAAGTTTTGGCCTACAACTCCCAGAAATCCCAGCCAATTTACCAGCTGTTAGGATTTCTGGGAGTTGTAGGCCAAAACCATCTGAATGCGCATGCTCTGGCATACGAATTACTAACGAATTTCGTTAGTACTTAAGTTACATTTTAGAAATTTTTGGAAAATTTTTTGTAAGTCTTTGATATACTAATCTTAAAAAAAATCCCCCCCCCCCCATTTGATTTTAGAATAACCATTTTTGGGTTCTAAACCATTCCTAATAGGTAGATTATAGGTGACACGGTTTACCCTTGACAATAAGTCTAGTCATGTGCAACTCTGAGGGGTAGTACTCATCTCCATTTCTGAGCTGAAGAACCTGCATTCTCCATAGATGCTTCCAAGGTCGAGTGGCCAGCATGACTGCATGGAGCAGTCTTCCCGCAGAAGTGGTATCTATGTATCTATCTACTCACATTTACATGTTTTTGAACTGGTAGGTTGGCACAAGCTGGGGCTAACAGTGGGAGCTTGCTCCGCTCCCCGGATTCAAACCCCTGACCTTTATCATCAGGAAGTTCAGCAGCTCAGTGGTTTAACCTGCTATGCCATCGGGGGCTCCAGATGAGCAGGTACAAGTCACTATATTCCATGCCCCAACCAAAAGGTCTCTAGGCAGCTATGCAAGTTTCTTCTAAATCAAGGAAAGCACATGGAACAAGTAAAAATCTATTTTGGGTACAGCTAAATTAGTGGAGTCCAGAATGTCCTGTAAGAAGACAAGTACAACTGTGATCAGAAAGGAACAACCCAATATGATTCATCGGTTGGGGGAAAGGATGATCCCAGTATTTAATAATTCTTTCCCTTTGTTTGACAGAGGCCGGTGAATCATGATGAGCCTATTGAATCAAATGTTACCTCTAAAACTGCATCAAGGACTAATGACCTTTTGGAGCAGGAGTTTTCAGACATTCCAGAGTTGGAACAATTTTCATATCAGTGCCTCTGTTATCCTACAAGGGATGATGGGAGTAAGAATTAATCATCACCTACTGGCCCACAGGTGAGTCTGCTCTTCCCATCATGAGACTGGGTGGATAGCTAAGTATTTATTTATTTCCATCATTTCTACCCTGCTTCTTCTCAACCCCCGAGGGGGGACTCAGAGCGGCCTAACAATGGCAACGATTCGATGCCAGTCACATAGTATACATATAATAAAAGCAAACAGTTAAGAATAAAATACATTAAAAATACAATTAACATTAAAATGCATCGTGTACATCAGGGGTGCTCACACTTTTTCAGCATGCGAGCTACTCTTAAAGCAACCAAGTCCAAAAGATCTACCTGCCCCCGCCGCCACGCGCTCCCGCCGCTGCGCGCTCTTGCCACTGTGCGCTCTCCTGTTGCTGTTTTCCGCTCGCACAGCGCTTCTTCTGCCTGTGAGGCATTGCAGGAAGTAGAAAGCATGAGGCGGGGCATCCAGGGGGAGCGCTCCGCCCTGCCTGTCTCGCCAGCAATGGAGGCTGCACAGCTGCTTCTGGACGAGAGAGAGGCAGGGTGCTCCCTCCAGAGGCTTCTCCTCCTGCTTCCTTCTTCCTGCAATGCCACACAGGCGAAAGAAGCACCGCGAGAGCAAAAGCCAGCAGCAGGAGCGCGCGTGTGCGCAGGGTGTGCGCATGCATGGCAGGAGCACCCCATCCAGCTAGTGAGGCCCGAAAATCACCTGGAAGAAGGCCGAAGATCTACTAGTAGCTCCGAGCTAAAATGAGCACCCCTGGTGTACATTCACAACAGTTAAAATAGTATTCCATCCATAAGCATTAGGTCTTGTCCACCAGATTGCCATCTCAATCCAATCAAAGTGCCGTATTGTGCTAAAGTGCAAACGCTTGGTCCCATAACCAGGATTTCACTTTTTTTCCTGAATGCCAGGAGGGATGAAGCTGATCGAATATCAATAGGGAGTGCGTTCCACAGACTGGGAGCCACCACCGAGAAGGCCCTATCCCTTGTCCCCACCAACCACCATTTGGGATGTAGGCGGGAGCGAGAGCAGGGCCTCCCCAGATGATCTAAAGGTACAGGATGGGATGTAGCGGTTGATGCGTTCGGACAAGTAAGCTGGGCCAGAACCGTATAGAGCTTAACCGTAAGTAGTACATCATCTGATCAACATGTTAAATTTTAAAAAATAATTATTCAAAAATCAGCACTACAATACTTCTTAATATAATTGTGATATAGGTAAAGGTAAAGGTTTTTCCCTGACATTAAATCCAGTCGTGTCTGACTCTGGGTGTTGGTGCTCATCTCCATGTTTAAGCCAAAAAGCCGGCGTTGTCAGTTTGTCATGTGGCCAGTATGAGTGCATGGAGCGCTGTTACCTTCCCACCGGAGTGGTACCTATTGATCTACTCACATTTCCAAGTTTTCGAACTGCTAGGTTGGCAGAAACTGGGCCTAACACAGCGGGAGCTCAGCCAGCTCCCTGGATTTGAACCTGCGACCTTTCGATCAGCAAGTTCAGCAGCTCAGTGCTTTAACCCACTGCGCCACCGGGGGCTCATATTTTGCCATATAACTGCTATATGGAACATATCTATTTTTTAAAAAAGTAGGCAAACAAGTGTTCTAATGCTTTGATTGATTTAAAATAAAGAAATAAGCACAGCGCCCAAATGGCAGTGATCAGAAAGGCAATACTGAAGGGAAGCCCGTGCCATAGTAAATAGGGGTTAAGTTATGAGTGCCTGAAATGCCATGGCACAGACCAAAACCACACCTCTTGGATAAGATGAAAGAGTGGTAAGAAGGCAAGCTGTATCTGCAGAGACAGAGCTGCTGTTCTGTTTTCTCCCCAAAGCCAGGTATTTATGAACTTCTTAAAGAAACAGGAAATTTATTTATTTATTGCCAGTATTTCTACCCCGTCCTTCTCAACCCTCGAAGGGGACTCAGGACGGCTTACATTTTGCACAATTTGATGCCATTCAATATAACAAAGCAACATAACAAATATTAAAACAATAAATAGAACATTCGTTAAAACAATAAAAACAGTATTAACCGCCGTATCACCAATCCAGTCAAATTCCATATCCAAAGCACTATTTATGCCGGCTGTCCAAAAGCCTAGTCCTAGAACCACGACTTCAATTTCTTCCTAAAAGACAGGAGGGATGAAGCCGGTCTTACCTCATTGGGAAGCGAGTTCCACAGGCGGGGGGCTACAGCCGAGAAGGCCCTGTCTCATGTCCCCGCCAGACGTATTTGCGATGCTGGCGGGAGTGAGAGCAGGGTCTCCCTGGATGATCTTAAACTGCAAGGTGGGATGTAGAGGGAGATGCGTTCGGACAAGAACCGTATAGAGCTTTAAAGGTCAAAACCAGCACTTTGAATTGAGTTCGGAAGTGGATCAGCAGCCAGTGAAGTTCACACAACAAGAGGGTGGTGTGCTCCCTGTATGTCACTCCAGTTAGTAATCTGGCTGCAGCCCGTTGAACTAGTTGACATTTCTGAACAGTCTTCAAAGGCAGCCCCCGTAGAGTACGTTGCAGTAATCTATTTGGGATGTAACAAGAGCGTGGACCACTGTTGCCAGATCAGACCCCCCAAGGAACGGGCGCAGCTGGCGCACAAGCTTTAACTGTGCAAAAGCTTCCCTGTCCACCGCCAAAACCTGAGGTTCCAGGCTCAGCGATGAATCCAGTATCACTCCCAAGCTGCAAACCTGTGTCTTCAGGGGGAGTGTAACTCCATCCAACACAGGCTGTAACCCTATATGCCCTGTTCGGCCTTTTGACTGACTAGGAGAACCTCTGTTTTGCCTGGATTCAATTTCAATTTGTTATCCCAAAGGCACCAAAGAAGCTCTCCATGATGGTTGTTGTTGCTTGGTGATAAACAATATGCAAGTAGAACCTCAACGTCCAGATGCAGGTGGGGAAAAATCCTGCATGAAACTGTAGGCACTGGCAGTCATCCAGGGGTTTCGATCCTCCAGATGTTTTGGACTTCAGACCCCCAAATCCTTAACTACTGGCTAAACTGGCTGGGATGTGTAGAAGTCCCAGAACATGTGGTTCAGATGTTTCTAGATTAGAAGAGATGGGCCAGTATTATGACTCCGTAACATAAGGCCATTTGCTCTAACCCTGTATCAGAAAGAAAGATGGGTGAACCATTAGAATCTATGTAGGTGCTCCATAAAAAGTGAATTAGTAAAGAAGGACAATTCAAATATGAACACCTTACAGAGAAATCCCCTCTAGCTGCCCCACTGGTCTGAAAATTGATTCCAATGTTCCAATGATTACAACAGGCGGGGGGCAAACCTTGGCCCTTCAGATGTTTTGGACTTCAACTCCCACAATTCCTAAGAGCCGGTAAGTTGCCTGGGAATTGTGGGAATTGAAGTCCAAAACAACTGGAGGGCTGAAGTTTGCCCATGCCTGTTCTACATAGCACAGTGGTTCTCAATCTGTGGGTCCCCAGATATTTTGGCCTTCAACTCCCAGAAATCCTAACAACTGGTAAACTGTCTAGGATTTCTGGGAGATGTAGGTGAAAACACCTGGGAACCCACAGGTTGAGAACCACTGATATAACAGGAGGTAGTCATCCAGATGTTGGTGAATGACACCTCACATCATCCCTCGTTAGCACAAGCCAGTCAGGCTAGTCTTAGAGTTGAACAGTATCTGGTGGACCGTGGTTTTCACAGTGCTGATGTAGAGCCTACACACAGCTTCAGAAGCTCTGGGGGTCCTATGAGTCATTGCGTCTGGGGAACTGAGGGTTGGTACAGTCGATTGCTCTGAATCAGTATACACTGGAAGCGATTGAGGGTTGTGACATGGCTCATGTTTAAGCTTAAAAGAGCTGGCTCCAATCCACTGTGGTGTTTAAGGCCTGGGGAGGGGGGATGTGGGTTCTCTTAAGTCTGGCGGACGTGTAAGTGCCTGCCTTCCATGTTCTGATCCCCGGCATGCACTTTCCACAATGTGTCAGCTGGTTTTCCACGGAGCATCCTAGGGAGTTTCTGCTGGCGCCCACCCCGCTGAACCCCTTGGCACTGTTGACACATCAATTGTTGCTCATAGGCCCAGAACACTGTGCGCACCCCCCCAACACTCCACCCTTTCACTCCCCCCTTTAAGGGATCCAGCTTGCATTTACCATACAAGTAAAGGAATGCAGAGATCCCCATCACCCCTTAGTCAGAGAGAGACGGGCAGGAAAAAAATAACTACAGGAGAACCCTCAATGGTTCTCTTTCCAACAAGCAATTTATTACTCAGAAAGCATCCCAGCTTGTAACATTTGCTTCTCTTTTGAAAGGCCACAGAGAGACATAGTTTGTAGTGGGGGTAAGGCAAGGGATGACATTTCTCTTGGTTTGGCTAGATTTAGGGGCTTCCCTTTCTAAACAAGGGAGGAATGAAAGGCTGGTTTCACTGGCGCCAAATTCTCCCTGCCAAAGGAAGCAATCTGTCTCCTTATCAAGGTCCAAGGAGTTCAGAGCTGATCCCGATGTGAGATGAGACTCAAGCGATTTGCCTGCTTCTTCCCTTTGCCTGCTTCTTCTGGAAGAGAAAAGTACACTGATGAAGAAACTGTCTTGGAAATCTATGAAGCACATTTGCATCCTGCTATTGCCAGTGATCTCAAGGCAGCACGATTCTTTTCTCTCTCCGAAGGAAAGAAAGGGCACACAGTTTTGGGCTGGTGATCAGTCCAAGGGCATTCCTTGAGCCTCGGGAATCACAGCGTTGGAAGGGGTCTCATAGCCCAGTGTTTTTCAACCTTTTTTGAGCCGCTGCACACTTTTTACATTTACAAAATCCTGGGGCACACCACCAACCAAAATGACACGAAATGACACTCTAACACAGTAATACATATGGTTAATATTTATTTATTTTTATTTATTTATTTCGCTCGGTTTCTATGCCGCGACTCCCGGTGGGCTCAGGGCGGCTCACAACATGAGAAAAAACATGTTTTTAATATGTTTTTAAATGTATTTATACACTCAGTGTGAAACCTGTTTCGATGAACGCAACATAGATATCCCGGCAGGAATGGCAGAAAGACACACATGAAGGTCTTGCTCAACAGCTGTCAGTCATGGGAAAACTTCAGCCCTCTGGGTGCTTTGGACCCCAACTCCCACCATTCCTAACAGCCTGAGGCCGTTTCCTGCTTAAGTGGCTGAGGGGGGAAAAGGAAAAGAGCCTGAGGCTGCTAGGAATGGTGGTAGTTGGAGTCCAAAACACCTGGAAGCAGGGCCATAGCCAGGATTTTGATTCCTGAGTTTCGTTCGAGGGGCTGAGACTGGGTAGAAGAGAGTCTACCAAAGCAAACCTTTTGTATTGTTATCCCAATAACCCCATGAATGTGGGATATAATGAGCATGGTGATCAGATCATGATATGAATAAACATAACAGTTTAAATAATGTACCAGTACGGCCTTCTTGCGGACCACCCTGAGAATTTCGGGGCCTGATCCCCTAAGCCCCCCTGGCTACATGCCTGCCTGGAAGGTCCAAGTTTGCCCATGCCAGCTTTCGATTCCATCGCCACATCTATCTTCAGCCTCTGGCGGTTTGAATATATGTGATTATCTACGTGATTTTCTACCTTGTCGCTATGATTATGGTGCTGCTTCTTTAAATTGTCTGCAAACTGACTGTGTTATTGTACGGATCCCGGAACTGACATTGGATAGCATCATGAGGGTACATTTTGTTTTTTGCACTCACTTCCTTGATTTCATCAAATATTGCGAGTTTTCCGTAGAGGAGCGCTCCGTGAACTCGCTACTTCCTGGTTCACAACTCCTTCACTCTCTGTGGTGACCATGCCAAACTACCTTATGTAAGACTTTTGATTTTCTCCAGCAGGATGGGGTACTTTGAATGTGTTTTTGAGCGTATGATTATGTATGATTGATTGTGCATTTTGTACTGTGGGTCTGAGTGCTCCTTTAATAAGTAAGGGTATTGGAGGTTCCAATTTCCCACGGCACACCTGATGATCGCTTACGGCACACTAGTGTGCCCCGGCACACTGGTTGGGAAACACTGTCATAGCCCACAGAGTCCAAGTCCCTGCTCAATGCAATATCCCCAGTAAGTAGTTGTCTACACTCCTTTTGAACCAGAGAACAAGACCCCACCGCCTCTCAAGGCAATTGGTTTCATTGACAAATGGCAGCAACCAGCCAGGCTTTGAATCTGCAAGGCCATTAAATGCTAATAAAGGTGGCCATTTGCAACATTCACACTTGCCTCAAGCAGACAAAGTTTTTTTATTTTACTCTGGACATTCCACACACACACACACACACACACACATATACATACAGTATATATAAACCTCACTTGCCTACTTTCCAACAGACCCTTCAACCTCTGAGGATGCCTGCGATAGATGTGGGCGAAACATCAGGAGAGAATGCTTCTGGAACATGGCCATACAGCCTGGATCACTCACAGCAACCCAGTGATTCCGGCCCTGAAAGCCTTTGACAGCACAATGGCTCAAGATGTTCCTTCTAATATTCAGTTGAAACTTACTGTCTTGTGAAATAAAATCGTATCACCTGGTCCTACCATTCGGGACAGCAGGGAACAAACCTGCCTCTATCTTGAGGTATTGGAAGACTGCAGTCGTGTTGTAGCAGGAAAAATCCTACCAAATATTACCCCTTTGACTCCAAGGCTGCTATCCGTGCGGGCGCAGGAACGAGAAGACGTGACAACTGGGTTACTTTTCAGGAAACACAGTTTATTCCAAATCCACAGCTGTAGGGTCTGCCCTTTGGCGTAACAAGACGCAAGGAACAGAACACCCCCTCCTTCCAGTCATTCAGTTTTATACAATCAATGGAGCCGGTCTAAGTCCCGCCCCGTTCATTCATTTCACTGGCTAACACTCATGATGTGCTTCTGATTCTAACCAATTAACAATGCATTAGGTAATCTAATAATTCATTGGCTAACAAACATTGCGCAGTTTATTTTCCCTGACCAGTTATTAAAGCTTTCTCTATGTGCGTAGATTGTCCCTATATTGTTACTTTTCTGATAAGCTTTCCCACGGACCGGCCAAGTGGGTGTTCCATTAGGCTAACACATGTGATGTCTCCTAGACCAATCACTGTCTAGTAAACAAAGGGCACATGGTGTTTCTCTAAACCAATTGTAATGCACCAGGACAACCAATGAGATGGCGTCCCTTCTAAACCAATCACTGCTGTTCTCTAACGTGCTGGCTAACTCTGCCTCCTTCTCTATGCCTAGCCTATGCTTGGGTAGCATTCTCTCCTGGCGTTTCTTCTGCAACTCAATGAATCTCCTTCAGTGTCACTCTCAGGTCTCTCTTCTTGGTTTCAGGTCTGAATGGGGTTTTCCACAGTACTCTGACACTCTAATCTGGGGAGGGAATTGCACAGCTCTCCAAGAAAGTGTTGGACTGCAATTCCCACCTGCGTCTGCCACTACGGCACAAGGTGAGAAATGCTGGGAGTTGTAGTCTGAATGTACACTGTGACCCTTTTCAAGTTCTATATTTGAATCACTGATGTGGAGAATGTGAGAGGCAGATTTTAGTTTCACTTGTGAAAACCAACCTCAGGCTTTATGGCAATTTGTAGCTGTTTACAAGGCCCTCAGCTCAAGCCTGCCTGGAAATCATACCTTCTGGCACGGAAAAACGACTCTCTCCCCCACCGTGGCTAATTGCAGCAGTTAGGAAAAATATTCTGCATACGCTCAGAGTCCTGGTTGTTTGGTTAAGGATATTTATATATTGCCGCTCAGGCTTAAGAACTCTGTAAAGCGACTTATATCACGATGCTGCATGTTCCAGGGCTGTTCCTTCCAAATGAGAAACGGAGGCCCCATTTACATTGCCAGTTTCTAAATCCAGATTATCTGCTTTGAAT
Source organism: Anolis apletophallus (assembly GCA_030556195.1). Classification (NCBI taxonomy): domain Eukaryota; kingdom Metazoa; phylum Chordata; class Lepidosauria; order Squamata; family Anolidae; genus Anolis; species Anolis apletophallus. Next base: position 165,211,928 of record JARBWK010000001.1, on the reverse strand, counting down.
GGGATGATATGGCAACGTAGACTCATACAATCAATTTCAAAGCAGAAAATCTGGATTCAAAAACTGGATTATATGGCAAAGTAGATCAAGCCTGAGACTGAGGCTTGGCTCATCTTCCAAATAGACAATGCTGCGCTGGATACTTACATCCAAGAGAGTAAAAGTTCTGATCACGGTTCTGGTAGAGCAGTGGTTCTCAACCTGTGGGTCCCCAGGTGTTTTGGCCTACAACTCCCAGAAATCCCAGCCAGTTTACCAGCTGTTAGAATTTCTGAGACTTGAAGGACAAAACATCTGGGGACCCACAGGTTGAGAACCATTGTGGTAGAGCACATCATTCCATGTCTCCTTTTCTGATATTTTGCCTCATTTACCCCATTGAAGGGGTTGTGGTGGCACAGCGGGCTAAACCACTACGCTGCAGAACTTGCTGACCAGAACGTCAGCAGTTTGAATCTGCGAAGCGAGGTGAGCCCCAACTTCTGCAAACGTAGCAATTTGAAAACATGCAAATTTGAGTAGATCAATAGGTACCGCTTCAGTGGGAAGATAATGGCACTCCATGCAGTCATGTCAACCACATGACCTAGGAGGCATCCACAAACAACATCGGCTCCTTGGCTTAGAAATGGAGATCAGCACCACCCTTCAGAGTCGGACACGACTAGACTTAATGTCAAGGGGAAACCTTTACCTTGACTTATCCTATTGATCGTTGTGGTGAAGTGTTAATTTTTTAATTAAATAATTGTGTATAATTTTGAGTGTGTACTGAAATGTTCAAATGTTTAGGGAGAGTATATCTGTTCAATAATGGCAGGCCCACCTTAGGGAGGCATTGCCATGGTAACAGGGGAGGAGTCAGCAGCCTTTGCTGCTAGGTTTAGTTTTGAATTTAGTCAGTTGGAGTTTTCCTGTCAGCGAAGCTAGAGGGTAGTTTTGGCTGAGCAGTGGGGGTCTGTCGGTTAAACTGTCAAGACCAGCTCTAGGAGGGAGCAGGTTCTTAGGGCAGTCGTAATTTGGGACTGTAGAGAGACAGTTCTCGTAGGCTGAGCTTGCGAGCCAGTTTTTTTTGTGGAGAGATTGTGCTTGTGTGCCAATCTGTTTATAAGGCCTGAGGGCTGGAAAGGCAGCAAGTGCCTGTTTCCTGCTACAGTATAGTAATGGCCAGTTGAAGCTGGTAGGGATCAGTTGTAGCAGCTAGGGAGTTAGCTAAAAGTCAGCTGAGGAATTAGCTAAGGCAGTGTTTTTCAACCTTTTTTGAGCCGCGGCACATTTTTTACATTTACAAAATCCTGGGGCACACCACCAACCAAAATGACACAAAATGACACTCGAACACAGTAATACATATAGTTAATATGTTTTTAAATGTATTTATACACTCAGTGTGAAACCTGGGCCTGTTTCGATGTTATAGGTCACCCGCAATCAAAGAGCATTCCGAACTCCACCAATGATGGAATGAAATCAAACTTCCCACACAGAACTCCCATAACCAAGAGAAAATACTATAAGAGTTTGGTGGGCATTGACCTTGAGTTTGGAAGTTGTCATTCACCTACACCCAGAGAGCACTGTGGACTCAAACAATGTTATGTTATGTTTTCTATCCAGAATCACAATGTTGGAAGGAGGCTCACCACTTTAAGGTCCCTAAAACAGGCATGGGAAAACGTCGGCCCTCTGGGTGCTTTGGACTTCAACTCCCACCATTCCTAACAGCCTGAGGCCTTTTCCTGCTTAAATGGCTGAGGGGGGGGGGGGGCCTGAGGCTGCTAGGAATGGTGGGAGTTGGAGTCCAAAACACCTGGAAGGTCCAAGTTTGCCCATGCCAGCTTTAGACAGAGACCTCTTCCTCCCCCTAACCCCTTCGCGCCCTTTCTCCCCCCTCCTGCCAAATACGTTTTCTTCTCCACTCGGGCTCCCTTCTTCCCAGCCTTGCTCTGCTCGCTTTGCTTACACTGCTGCTTCTGCCGCCACTTTGATCCGAGGGGGCAGCGTGAGCGTGTTCAGTAGGGGAGGGGGAAGAGGAGGGAGGAAGACATGGGGCGAGTCTGCACACTAGCGCCCGCATGGGTCACGTCTTCCTCCCTCCCCCCTCCCGCAGAAGTGGCAGCGTGAGCAAAGCGAGGCTGGGAAGAAGGGAGCCCGAGTGGAGAAGAAAAAGTGTTCGGCAGGAGGGGGAAGAAAGTATTGGAGGTTCCAATTTCCCACGGCACACCTGATGATCGCTCATGGCACACTGGTTGGGAAACACTGAGCTATGGTATAGCTAAGTTGAAGATTGTGAGAAATCAACTTTTAAGTGTTTAAGATACAAATCCTTTCGGAAGGAGGAATGGCTTGAATGAAACTTATATTGAAACTTCATTTAGTAACGTCATCCTAAGAAAGTATTCACATCTTTGTAACCATTAAGCATCTGTACGGGTTTGATACAAGAACACTATCTGAAAATAAACCAAGTAACAGTTTCTTTTAAAACCCAAGCCTCTCTCTGTGTTGAAATATATGGTGGCAGCGTAAGTCAGAAATAAATAAGAGGTTTCTGACAGGAAAGAAGACATCCATAGCGGTCAGTGGACATTGCGTCTCCACAACTGGTGGCAGCGGTGGGATAGCCGGCCCTGCCACAGCGGTCAGTAGAGAGTGGGGATGGTCAGTTCTCCACAGTTTGAAGTATCGCGTCTCCACAATCGTCAGCATTGGAGCACTTGGGGGAATGCAACGATGAAAGAAAATGTCCACTCTGTATAAGGCTGCTTAAAATGGAACAACTGGCAGATTTTTAACTTCTAACAGTGCAAGGAGGGTTTGAAGAGGCTTAGCTTCAAGAACGACTCCTAGTTTTCGAATATGTGGAACTACAGAAAAGAAAGCCACATTTCGACCATGTACAGAATATTTTTCCATTGTCACTCACTCAGCAACCACACACCTGGAATTACAGTATGTTAGGACAGAGGGGCTGACTTCCGTGCATGATAGAGCTGTAGCATTTCTAATTTTAGATGTCAGACCCGTATTCTGCACTGATGCCAGGGGCTGTTGTGCTTAACAGATTCTGAGTGCTGCAATCCAAAATGGAATTTGGAAGATGTGTTGTCCATAGCTTTCAGGGCCGGAATCCCTGGGTTGCTGTGAGTTTTCTGGGCAGTATGGCCATGGTCCAGAAGCATTATCTCCTGATGTTTCACCCACATCTATGGCAGGCACCCTCAGAGGTTGTGAGGTATATCAGAAACTAATATTGCTCTCTCCCCCACCGTGGCTAATTGCAGCAGTTAGGAAAAATATTCTGCAAGGGAGATTTACATATCTGTGGGATGTCCAGGGTGGGAGAAAGAACTCTTGTCTGTTGGAGGCAAGTGTGAATGCTGCAATTAAGCACCTTGATTAGTACTGCAAAGCCTTGCAGCTTCAAGGACTGTCTGATTCCTGTCTGGGAGAATCCTTTGTTGGGTGGTGTTAGGTGGCTCGAATTGTTTCCTGTCTGGAATTCCCATTTTCAGAGTGTTGTTCTTTATTTACTGTCCTAATTTTAGATTTTTTTTAAAAAAAAATACTGGTGGTCAGATTTTGTTAATTTTCATGGTTTTCTCGTTTTTGTTGAAATTGTCCACATGCTTGTGGATTTCAATGGCTTCTCTTTGTAGTCTGACACGGCAGTTGTTAGACCTCCCAACAGCTCCCAATAAAGGATTCCTCCAGGCAGAAAGGATTCCTCCAGGCAGAAATTAGCCAGGCCTTGAAGCTGCAAGGCTTTGCAATGCTAATCAAGGTGATTAATTGCAACATTCACACTTGCCTCTGACACACAAGAGTTCTCCCCCTACTCCCCAGACCTTCCACAGATGTATAAACTTCACTTGCTTAGCTTCCAATATACAGGCCCGGATTACCCATAAGGCCAACATAGGCCATGGCCTATGGGCGCAGGCCTAGGAGGGCGCCAAATCATGGACCAAAAAACCCCCCTTTCTCTTCTTCCTTCCTTCTCCCTCCCTCTCTTTCATTCCTTCCCCCTACCACCACATCCGAGAGGGGGTGGGGGCCGCCGCAGCGGGGTGGGGGGACGCCCCGGTTGCCTAGGCAACGTTGTCGGCTGCCTTCATTCCGGCATCCTGCGCAGTGCCCACCCCTTTTCGGCGGCGGTGTCTGCAGCCAATGGTGCGCCTCTCCTGCAACCAGTCTGCGGGGCTGGGTGACGTCAGGCGCGGCGGCAAGGGTGAGGAGGAAGAGGATGAGAATGCCTGTTATAAATGTGGGTGAAATGTCAGGAGAGAATGCTTCTGAAACATGGTCATACAGCCCAGAAAACTCACAGCAACTCAGAATTTGGAAGAAAGCATTGGCTGGAAAAGCTGTGGACTGCCTGGGATGATGGTGAACTTTCCTTCTTGGGAGATCCTTAAAGAAGCAATTCAATGGCCATCTCTCTGGTGTGCTTTAGTTTTCCTGCACTGAAAAGGGATGGACTAGTTCCTTCCAACTCCATAATTCTAAGTATCACTGATCTCAGTGGAAGTTTCTTGTAGTTGGACACATGGCTCTGAATCAAGATCTTTTCAGCTTGCCATTCCAGCTATACACTAAGCTTTCTCTCTATTTTTTTTCCAGCTACGCTTCCTTTCAATATTTTACAGTGGAAAATAAGAACACTTGTTTTGCATTAAGCGAACAAGGGATTTCATAGTATGAATGGGGAGTGAGCCAAATGAGCGAACCACTTCCGTGGAGCCTGCTGGTGTGCCCTGCCAAAGAATGTATTTTTTTAAAACCCTTTTGGAAACATTATTAACTTTGAAATGTACACACTTCTGCAATTCTAAAGGCAGCCCTTCCGACTTTCTGTATAATAGCATTTGAACTTTTTATGGTCACATGATGGCACTTCTCCATCCTCAACCAGTAAACAGTAAGAAATTTCAATTTTAGCACGATTGTAAGAAACCCTCTCCTCCTCGCCATCCCACACTTCCCAGTTAGAAAGCACTCTGCTTGCCAAAATAACTCCATTCACCAAATGCGTCCCAGCATTTTGCACAAATTTTCTCCAACCTCAATGTGTCTGGGCTGCATCTGCTAACTTTTGACCATGCTTCTTGAATCTAAATAAAGTTGTAGTCCAGCACATCTGAGCTAGCATAGGGTAGTGGTCTGCCTATTGGAAACAGGATACAGCTACACCATAAAATTAATATATTTTGACACCACTTTATCTACCATGACCCATTGCTATGGAATCCTGCGATTTCTACTTTAGTAAGGCATCAGCATTATTTGGTAGAGAAGACTAGAACCTTGTAAAACTACAACTCTCGTGATTCTGTAGCATTGAGCCATGGTGACTAAAGTGGAATCAAACTGCATTAATTCTACAGTGTAGATCAGCGGTTCCCAACCTTTTTTTTGACCAGGGACCATTTTGACCAGGGACCACCCTCCAACATTAGTACCAAAAGGGTTACGAATCAGTTTGTGGTCAATTTTATATTTGGTATGGTTATTTGGGGTGCTGATTCAGAAAATTGCATTGGATAGACCACATCAGCTCTAGTTTCTGATACAGAGCATATGCCACCCAATAGTCGCCATATGCTCGCCCACAGAAAACCATATTTTATAATCTATAGCTGATGTGGTCTATCCAAGGGGGCAGGAAAGATTGGCAAAAGGAGTGGAAAAAATAAGTAAAGAGGAAGGAGGCTCACTGGTGGTCCGTGGCCTACAGGTTAAGAACCACCGGTGTTGATACGCCATAGGAGTCTGGAAGACCAGGTTCAGATCCCTGCTCAGCCATGGAAACTCATGAGGAAGACCATTCACACTGCAAAATTATAACACTATGATTCCTGTATGACTTGGCTGCATCCTAGAGAATCCTAGAATTTGCAGTTTGTGTTGTTCTGTGACTCCAAGTAATTTCCGACTTATGGTAACTCTAAGATCCATAAAGAATCTATGACTCAGTCACCATAACATGGCGTCAAGTCAACTTGAAGTCATAAAAGATCTGGAAGAGGACCATATACTATAAACAAGTACAGTGTGTCTGTTGGGGGGGATACAGATACACTTACAGTACTTTGGAGAAGATTAGAAACAAGCATACTTACATTCATTGCAATCCAATTGTACCACCACCCCTCCAACCAATGGTCCATTGACATCCATGTGCATGCATATATTCTGTAGCTTTTCAAACTATTTTAGTCTGATTGAGTAATGTTGTACTTAACAATAAATAAATTGATGTACTTATATGCTAAGCTTCAGAACAAGGATGGGTAAGTCATGTGGCCTTCCAAAGACTGAATTGTGATTCCTCACCATTGGCTAAGCTTGCCAGGGCTGCTGGGAACTGCAGTACAAGGACATCTTAGGCAGAGCTTACCAAAGCACACAATCTACATTATCTGCTTTGAACTGGATTATATGAGTCTACACTGTCATATAATCCAGTTCGAATCAGATGATATGGATTTAATATGGCAGTGTAGAATAGGAAAGGGTTAGGAGAGAGGCAGTGGGTGGGGTCATGCAAATTCCACACAAATTGAGAGAGTAAGAAACACTGGGAAGTCTGGTGGAGGAAACACATAAAATCTAGGATGAAATTGTCCCCATATGCAGCCAAGAAGTCAGAAGACATTTGGCTGCATATGCAGCCAAGAAGTCAGAAGACATTTGGCTGCAGAGGAGAGCAAAGACTAATGTCGATAAAATAGTGAAGGGTAGAGTAGGCGCCCCATGCAGTCATGCCAGCCACATGACCTTGGAGGTGTCTATGGACAACACCGGTTCTTCGGTTTAGAAATGGAGATGAGCACCAACCCCCACAGTCGGACCCCACTGGACTTAATGTCAGGGGAAAATCTTTACCTTTTATATTTACCTAGAGACATCACACTGGCATTAAGGCCTGCATAGTTAAAGCAATGGTATTCCTTGTAGTAACCTATGGATTCGAGAGCTGGACCATAAGGTAGGCTGAGGGAAGGAAGATAGACGCTTTTGGAAGAAAATTCTGAGAGTGCCTTGGTCCGCAAGAAGATCAAACTAGTCCATACTCCAGTAAATAATGCCCAACTGCTCACTGGAAGGAAGGATATTAGAGACAAAGATAAAGTACTTTGGCCACATCATGACAAGGCATGAAAGCTTAGAGGAGACAATGATACTGGGGAAAATGGAAGGAAAAAGGAAGAGGGGCCGACCAAGGGCAACATGGATGGATGGTATCCTTGAAGCGACTAGCTTGACCTTGAAGGAGAAGAGGGTGGTGACCGTGACAGGGAGCTCTGGCATGGGCTGGTGCATGAGGTCAAGAAGAGTCAGAAACAACTGAATGAATAAGCAATAACAGCATTAAAACCTTCACTTGGGTGGTGGGCAGTATGGTGTTTGTGATGGACCTTGGCAGGGTTCTTGTATATGTTCATGGCACTCACTATAACCTGAAAAATCATTGGAGGGAGGGCCTTTGGTGTCTTCGGAGAACTGGGAGCTATAGCTGTTAGTGTGGTCTAGATCAGTCATTGGATGATGGTCGCAGTGGTCTCAGGAAGTGAGTGAGGTACTTCAAGTCCCATCACCCATGGTCCACCCTCCTCCAAACTGCAGTAGAGTGGGTCATGGGGGCTCTGTGTGCCAAGTTTGGTCTTTATCTGTCTTTGTTGGGGGCTGCAGTGGTCTGTGGGAACAGAAGGGTTGGAAAGTACTACAAATCCCATCATCCATTGTCCGTCCTCCCCCAAACCTCACCAGGATGTGAAGGCTGTCATGGAGGTTATGTGTGCCAAGTGTGGTCTCGATCGGTCATTGGATGGGGGTTGCAGCGGTCTCGGGAAGTGAGTGGAGGTACTTCAAGTCCCATCATCCATGGTCCACCCTCCTCCAAACTGCACCAGGATGTAGAGTGGGTCATGGGGGCTCTGTGTGGTAAGTTTGGTGTGTAGGAGCTTGTCTGTGTAAGTGGACACCCCAGCCACATACACACATACATATTTTCACTTTTATTATGTGTATAGATTTAAAGTATTATTTCTTTGCTTTTCTTTTTGCCAGTTGCTTGAGTTCTGGTTAACCAGGAGTCTTAAGATCAGCTCTTGAAATTGTATTCACTGGCTCTTATTCCAAAGATATCCATAAGGAGATCTCCAAAATTGCTGTGAACATTTCTACTGCTATATTTTTGTTTTTATTAAGTCGTTAGTTTTATTAATTTAAAAAAAATACACTAGTTTTTGACTGGCTTTATATATTATTGTAAACTGCCATCTCAAGAGTCTCAAATGGTAGAATGGTGGTATGCATATTGTTAAAAATAGGAATTTATGGTGCCCATGTCTAACAGTTTGGACTCGTAATATAGAAAGATTTCCTCCTACTAAAACCAAAAACACAATTCAACATTATATATTAAAACAGGATCTTCTGGATATTCTTATATATTTATAAGCATTATTATTTTTATTACAACACTATGAATTGTGGCAGTGTTTGATCATGCATGTTTTCACGGTCCTGTATTTTTTATTGAACCATGCAATGCATTATCTGAGTGAAAATATTTTTTCCTGGGAATTATCATAGACAGATGTGTATAGGTTAACATCATTTATAAGTTGAGAGCAGGTTTTGGGACAATGTTATGGATTTTGATATGACCCTGTGGATATGTCAAGGGTCATTCCACAGAGAGGAGAAAGCACCAATGCCGACTTGAGGCCAGCCAGTGCCATTTCCTCACTCAGGCATTCAAAAAGGCCTAAAGTGGCACCACGGTGAAGAGCTTAAAAGGGGTTGGCACTTCTTTCCGGTTCTCCCAGGATGGGTAAGTTCTTTACTTTCACCACTCTACTCAGAGAAGGGGATGGCTCCTTTTTTGATAAGAGTTGTGGTACAGTTCTGACACTGACCTCTGGTTTGGTGGGTTGGTTGTTTTAGTAAAATCCCTAGACCAGCGCTTCTCAGCCTGTGGGTCCCCAGATGTTTTGGCCTTCAACTCCCAGAAATCCTAACAGCTGGTTAAAAAACTGGGATTTCTGGCAGTTGTAGGCTAAAATACCTGGGGACCTACAGGTTGAGGACCACTGCTCTAGTCAAACACAAAAGTGCAAAAGAGAACTGTAATCAGTATCACTATTCAAATCTTATTCAATAAACAGCATATATGCATGTGAAAACACTATGTAGACACAACCCAAGGTTTAAGAATTATATGATGTATACTTATTTGTATTATGTTACACTTTAGAGTCTGGAACGCATGATAGCTTATTCTACGCCTTGATAAAACCCACTTTGGGTGAAACGGACCCTTTGGCCTGGGATTTCTAGCACCAGTTGACCGTTGGCGTTTACCCACGACCAGCATCAGCACGGAGGAAGGCATCACTTCCCTCCGCGTCCAGCAGCTCTCACTGCGAGCGACTCCAAGACACACCCACCTCCCTGGATTCATTGTGGAGAAACACCGCACCCAGATAATTTGATCCCTTGGATTACAAATACCACAGCCTTTGGGCTACAGATTACAAAATATTTTTTTAATGTATTAATTAAAGATTTTTCAGTTGACAATGATAGTGGTAGAACAGTTTTTGGTATAGAATAGTAGGAAATGGAGAAGGGGAGAGAGGGTGTGAACTGGGGGTATAGGGGGGGGATGAGGGGTAGAGAGGGGTGGGGGTTAAGGGCGGTAACGGTGGCATACTGGTCAGGGATCTGGGAAGGATAATAATGGGTAAGGGTATTGAGAGAGGGTAGAGATAGGGGTAGCGTGTTTTCTTCTAGCTTCCTTTTTCTTGGGTTCTTCTTGTTTATCTTGTACAGTCTCTGTTTGGTATCCATTGTTTGTTCCTTGACCTTCAATATAGCTAGATCTGTACCCCTTCATCTTCCTCTGTCCCCTTTCTAACCATTCTCTTTAGGAGATTCGAGGCCTTTTACACCCATTTCCAGTTCGTCACATCTAGAGGGTAGAGACCACTTTTCTTTAGGTTTTTATTTCCTTTTTGTTGGTCTGTTCTCATCCAGCTTCTCTTCCTATTGGGCTGCGTCCCTATCTTTTTGGCTTCGTTCTTATCTGCAACCAGGATGGAACTTTTGGAAGTTGCAACGTCTTCTTGGTTATTCCCTTCTTCTCTTTTTTGAGGGGCAGAGGTTTTGGAATCCTTCGTATTCGTTTTTGGCACTTCCAGTGGAACTTCCTCGCTCTTTTTGAAGTGGAGTTCACTTTCTTCCGATGTTTCTTGCGGTTTTTTATTCTCTTCCCCTCTCATCGCTCCACCTTCACGTATTATTACGCTTTTTCTCTTGACCTGAGGCGCTTCTTTTCCATCTTCATAGATGGTCATCAGCTCCCTCTTTGTGGGAAGTGCTTCTCCGGTTAGTTCTATTCTTGCATGTTGGGAGTGCTCCTGGATCTCTTTGATCTGTCTCTCTTGCCGCGTCACTATAGATTCGATCTTCTGCAGGCATCTATCTTGAGCTTCCCCCAACCTTCGTATTTCTGTAAGAATGTTCCCCAAAGTTATCTCTTCCTCTTCTGGTCTCTTTACCCGCCTTCTCTTCCGCTCTTTCGCTTCTGGGGCCCATTCTTGTAGCGCCGCCATCTTTTTGCTGTCAGTTATGCTTTTCTCTGTTTTACTCTTGAACAGATTACAAAATATTTTGTTCATTACAGATCCAAGAAAAACTCTAATCATGAACTGAATCTACATTTACGATTCACCCGGGCTATAATGCGGTAGGACCTTGGGTTGTGTCTACATAGTGTTTTCACCTGCATATAGGCTGTTTATTGAATAAGATTTGAATTGTGATACTGATTACAGTTCTCTTTTGCACTTTTGTGTTTGACTTCTCTAGTATATAGCCCCGCTAGTGTTTATATAGACCACTGCTAGAGCATGTTGGGTAGTTCAAGGCTGAAGCCATCTTATCCCGCAGCCTCCTATTCTCCTCTTTTGTTGCTTTGACATCTGTTTGACAGGAGGAATTGTCATTTGTCTGAAAATTAGAAGGCAGAAACAGATTGTTAGGGTGTGACTGGAGACATGGCATATTTGCTTCTTCAAGAGTTGGAAATGGTCTGTGATGGGCTTAGCTTTCCACAGTGTAGTCCAGGGTGTCTATTGTGCAGCCCACAGGCCAGACACAGCACTCAGAGGCAGTCTCTTTTGTCTTCCCCTTCAGCTCCCACCCACTTCCCTTACAGCTTCAGAGGGCTACAGAGAAGGCTATGCAATTCAGGATGGCAGATGTGTAAAGTTAATTCTAGTAAGAGGCATGGCAGGAACAGGCTGTGGCCACTGCTGCCTCATCCCTCCCTCAATTATTATTATTATTATTATCACCATCATCATCATTATCATCTGGTATGTTTATTGTTATGTGCATGATGCGGCATTGAATTTTTGCTGTAGTTTGTAACTCGCCCTGAGTCCCCCTCTGGAGTGAGAAGAGTGGGGTATAAAATTTTTAATTAATTAATTAATAAATAATTATTTTATTTCTCACTCACCTCTCCTCATGGCTCGAGGCAGGTCACGGCACAGTCAAACGTACAAACTTTGCAAAAATTTTATAAACACACATGTTAAAATGTAATTCTACAAAATATACATATTAAAACATGTTTTTATAAAATACATATTAAATACAAAGGGTAGGGATTAAAACACAGGGCATGATTTTAAAATTTATGCTTAAAATTTGCTTGGTAGACCTGCTGGAAGAGATGGATAATTAGATGGGTTTTAAATTCTGACAGCTCATTTAGCTGTCGGAGCACTTCTGGCAGGTCATTCCACAGTCTTGGGGCAGCTGATGAAACGATTCTCTGGGTAACGAACCCTCATCATGTTCTGGCAGGCTGAAGTAGATGTCCCCAGAGGACCTAAGTGTGCAAGGTGGATTGTACAGGAGAAGACGATGTTGTAGGTAACCTGGACTCAAATCTGGGATCTCTGCTTGTCCCCTTTTTTGCTCGCACATTCACTCTCTTATGTGTATGACTGTACATATGTAAAGCACTTGTACCTGTAAGTATACTAGCCCACCGCCTGCAGGGGCGGTCCTACTGGTAGGCGAAGGATGCCGCTGCGTGGGGATGCCATCTGGGTAAAGGGAGCATTCCTCCACCTGCCAGACAGTGTCCGGCCGATGTTCCGCTTTTGGGCCTTGTGTGCTCTGACGCCGCACCGTAGCAAACCTCCCTGCGTGCCGTCGGCACGGTGCCGAATAGGGAGTGCTGTGTTTACAGGCTTCTGCGCCTGCGCACAGGAGCTTCTGGGCATGCGCGGAGGGAGGGGGGCGCCAAAATAATGTTTTGGGGCAGGGCGCCAAAATAATGTTCGCTTACCATTTAGAATGACCTTAGATCGCCCCTGACCACCTGGAATGTAGTCCTTAGGGCACAAAAAAAGATTGCCCATCCCTACAGCAGGCAGATGTATTTGTCTCTTGTTTTGTCTCGGCTCAGTTTAATTGTTTTTCAGCTGTACATGAACTGCCATAAAATCGCAAAATCTGAGACAAGGTGGGTTGAGTATGAATATTATGACCAGTCATGAAATAGCACTTTGAGCAGCAATAGAAGAGTAACAGCTTAGAGTCAGAGCAAGTGTTTTGCACACAGAAGGTGCTCATTTGTCAACCTTGGAAGGGAAAGGATCTAACGTTGCAAGTTCAGGACTGAACAAATGATCCCAGCCAGAAACACATACACCCTTCCCAATTTGCCACACTGTTGATGATCTGGACTCAACAGCATTCAGGCTTGATTTTACAGGAGTGGGAGATTCATGAGGTGTTAGGTCAAGTCACTACCGCTTGCTGTTTTTCGTGGTCCTCCAGTGCCATTCCTGTGCCAGGAGTCAGTGCCAGCTTCTGTTTCCGTTACCCACGACTCCCAAGATTGATGCTGTATGACTGTCACGTAGCTTTGCTCCTGGACGGTTTTGGGAATGAAAAATTGTGTCTTTCTGCCAGCTGCTGTGAGGAACTCTAGGCAGTGGTGTTAAGTTACATGCACGCACACACTTCCACATGTCTGCAGAAGTGTGGATGGTCTTCAACAGAACTTGTCAAAGTTCCTTTTTTTGAATTCCTGTAACACATACTTACACCCTGCCATCTGAACAGTGGCCCTCGCCTCCACATATGTCTGATATCAATCTTTGTGTAAACTCTTCTGTTTACCAAGAGGGCTTTCTAAGGCCACTTCCACACAGCTGAATAAAATCCCACATTGTCTGCTTTGACCTGGGATATGGGCTCAGATGATCCAGTTCAAAACAGTTATTGTGGGTTATTCCACCTTGATATTCTGGGTTATGTGGCTGTGTGTAAGGGCCCTAAGTTTAAAAAAACCTGTCCTGGGATTCCTCAGCTGTTCTCATATGTAGTGATGGTAGGACATAGTGCCATGATAAATGTTCAAGAAAAAAAATCAAATCTGTCAATTTAGCTTCTGTATGTGAAATAGTAGAGGGTGGCCACCTTGTCCATTGACTGTGACATCAAAATAACAAGCTTTACAGAGGCCGCCTTGTCCCCATACACAGCACTCACCCATGCACTGACCCACCTCTTCTTTACACATATTTTCAGTGCAAATATTAACCTCCTGATAAATTGAGTCAGCAAGGAAATGGCTGTTGCAGGAGGAAATGACAAACACAGGAATATTATGTCTGTGTCCATAGCACATCCCAAATGTCACTGATTGTTAGATTTGCCAACTGGCTAAAATTGTGTTGCTGTTGTTGCAGCCTCCAAAGGAAATATTTTTAAACAATTATTGTGTATACAAGGATAGCTGTGTCTCTGCTTGAACCTAGGAAGCTTTCTTCTGAAAGACTTGTGTTTACAGCTTGGGACTGCTCCTGGATCCATCTTTCCAAATGTCAGTCCAGGTAGATGCGACAGTCAGGAGTGCTTACTACCAGCATCAGCTGTGGCCCTTCCTAGAATGAGAGGACCTAAAGATGGTAGTGCACACACTGGTAAGGTTGGACTTCTGCAATGCAGGCTACCTCTATACCAAGTTTAGAAGCTCCAGTTAGTTTGCAACACAGCAGCCAGATTGTTTACAGGAACATTTAGGACTGAGCATATCACGCCTATATTAAAGTCACTCCACTGTTTGCCAATTAGTTTTTGGGCAAAGTATAAAGTGTTTGTTTTGACCTTTAAAGCCCTACGCGCTTTGGGTGTAGGTTAGCTACAGGATCACCTTCTCCCGTACAACCTGACCTGAGGATACTGGGGTCCTTTGCCCAGGGGGGGGGGGGTAGCTACTCCCACCAGCCAGAATCTAACCGGCAACTATCACCCAGACGACCTTTTCATCAGCCTCCCCAAGACTGTGGAACGACCTGCCAGAAGAGCTCCTACAATTATATCAGCTGTCAGAATTCACAACCCAGTCAATTTTAACTTCTGCATTTTAACCCACATTTTATTGGTGTGGTCTTGTGTGGGTTTTTACTATCAGACGCCTAGCGCCTCTACAATTGAGCCCTTGTATCCAGATATTACATGCCTGCCGCCTTTAAATGTGTATGTAACACAACAGATTCCTGATTACCACGTGGCCTTGAGAAAGACCGGAAGGTCGAAACGAGATGTGGCCAGGGCATATGCTCCCTCGTCGGCCCGTGCATTGTGGTGTTGTCCCTTAAACCGTGACCGCTCCCCGCTTGGATTTCCAGGAGCGAACCGCGGTTTGGCAGCGGCTTCTCGCCCGAGCAACCTCCGCCGCTTTTTTGTTTACATCTGACGAAACGGCGAGACGGGCTGCAGTGGGTCTTGCGACCACTCTCTTTCCTTGGAGGCTGGACTCATGTGAGACCACACCCGACAGTGAGCATATCCACTGAGTGTTGCTTCGAACCCTGTTGAACTTTATTATTTAGAGAACTTTCACCTATTGATTTTTGAGTGGAATATCCAGGGATAGAACTCAAACCTACGGGTTATAGAGATTTTTACTCTTTTGCCTCTGTGAGTGTGTCGCTCGTGTTATGGCTTGTATTTGTTGCTCATATTATGTGTATGTTATTACTGACATTGATAGTACAATATTTATATGAATTTGATAAAGTCTACACGTTTGTTATAGTTTATATGGTGATTATTCCCATACTGTTCTAGTGTGCATACCCAGTCTTGTGTGGGTTTTGTTATATGCATTTTAATTGTGTTGTATTACTCTATTTTAATCCTGTTGTATCTTGTTATGAGCCACAAGGAAAAGAGGGCATTGCATTTATTATTGTTGTTATTATTCATTCATCTAATTTGGTTATCACTGAGCAGTATCCACACTTTGGGATCAGAGGAGGGGCCTTCCTCAACCCTATCAAGAGAGACAAGACAGACAAAAGGAGAGGAGAAGGCATTTATAACAGGTGGGAGGAGGCAAAGTGTGGCCTTCCAAATGTCGTTGACCCACAACTCCCATTGTTCTCACAGTGTTAGGAATGCTGACTAGGATGGCAGTGTCTTACAGTTCAATAATGTTTTGTGTATGGGTCACAATGTTACAAAAGAAAGAGGAAAAGAAGAGACTAAGGACTTCATCACACAGGGGACTTCCCCCCTGCCGTTTCACCAGCTTCCATGACAAAATGACAGGAATGAGGTGCGACTCTATTGACCCGTGTGCCGCTTTGTCATGGCAACACTTCTCCCATCACACAGGGGTAGAATTGGCGAAGTGGCGCAGATTCATGCTGGCTCCATTGGAACCAGCACAACACAGGCAGGCTCCTGTGTTTGGAGGGAAGCTTCCTAGGACGCTTTCACTTCATTTGCGGGAGAGGCCTCTGCCGGAAGTCCAGTGATGTCATGTGATGTGCAACATGCCCATCCATTGCTGAACTGGCAGGGAAAGCATCCCAAGACTCTAAAAAAAACAACACCCCTGTGTGATGAAGTGGATAGCTGGGTAAATGAAGAAAGGTGAGAAAGTGATGTTTGAAATGGATAAGATACAATAAACAAGGGAAGACATATATGCAACATCTGAGTCTCAGATTTTTGGGGTGGGAAATCGTATAAACCAAAATGAAGTATCAATATTGTGTAGTGGTTAGAGTCCTGGGTTGAGACTTTGGGAGACCTGAGAGATCTCCACTGAGCCATGGAAACCTACAGAGTGATCTCAAGCAAGTCATAATCTCTCAGTCTTTGGGAAAACCAAAGGATGCTTTCTTAATAAATCTTGCCAAGAATACCTCATGATAGGTTCTTATTAGGGTTGCCATAAGTCAAAAATGACTTCAAGTCATTCAACAATAATCAATCATGGTGATGATGATAATAAATTATAATCACAATCCTCAGATGTGAACAAGATCTACTAAGTGTCCTAGAGTTTGAAGTGTTTGTCTAGGGCTGGAGAACATATACCCCACCAGATGTTGCTGGTTTGCAATTCCCATCTTGCACCATTAGTTAACCCAATTAGGGCTCATAATCAATGCATTCAGACCACATTTGGAAACCCACACATTTCCCAACTTAGACCACTTCCTTTAGGTAATACTCTGGGATGATGTCAGTTTTCCCATCCATTCCCTGTCTCAGAACTTCTGCTGAATTCCAAAAATATTTTGAGAAGCCTTAAAACAGCCAGTCCTCTCCGCATTTCTTGCAGTACAAGATTCCTTATCAGCAAGTGAGACAGGGATGCCTGTAAAACAGAACTGCCGGCCATTGGCATGTGTTTAACTTCTAGAGACTTCAAAGGAGAGAATCAGCCACAGAAGCAAACAATGGATTTTGTCTTAATGTTTAGAACCCAGTTTCCGTCAGGCTGGGCCCCAGTCCAGCAGAGGAAGATGGCAGAGTGGGAATAACAGTCTGCTGTCTGGCCCGATTCAAGAAAGGCAAGTGCCATTCCTCACGCTAGGTAATTTGCCAGAGCAGAAGAAGAAGTTTTGAAATTAGAGTTAGTCTCTGCCTTCCACAAAGGAGAAAGCATGTTTCAGGACTTATGGTAGGCAGTAGATCTGACTCTGCTTTTAAGCAGAGTCATGCAAATGTTTCTGTCAGAACATATGGACCTTCAGCTGTTCCTCCTGAATTTACCCATTTCTTGGAAGAAAGAGGTGCATATGCTATGCAGCACATCCTGTACCTTTAAACTACTATGCTGACCCCAATTCTTATTCTGATGGTATTGTCGAGCCGTAGTAAATCCCTCCTGAAAGATTTATAGTTTACTAAGAGACCACATATAAATATATGTATTTTTTCTTTTTATTAAAAATATTTTCTATAGATCTCGAGTTACACAAGTTCAAAGCTTTAGAAGATCAGGAATGGACTTAGCAGCAGCTGTACCCCTTAAACTCTATCGTGTCTAACCCTTTGATAAATTGTATGAATTAGATGATTTATGTGTAACTTGTATCTTTCACACTGTGTCTAGCATCAATTTCTTCTATTAAGTATATAAACTGTTTCTCATACAGTATATATCAAAACGTAACTTGAAGGCAGCCACCTTACTGTGACCCTGTTAACGGAATCCCCTGAGAACATGGATGTTGGCCAAATCCATCTAGCTATTTCCCAAGCCAGGTAATTATAAGATTCATTGTGTGTGTGTGTGTGTGTGTGTGTGTGAAGATAGGTGATCTTCTTTTCCAGCAATACGCTCAATGTGTTTGTCCATTTAACCCGAGGCTAAGAGTCTGCCACTCTCTGCAGAAGAAGGGATTTAGAGTAAGTGCATTCATTAACTTTATATACTGACAGATAAGTCCTTGATTGCCTAAGATCAGCACCTTTGTCTCTTGAGTCTTGAACCTTTGTCTTCTGAGCTCCATAAATGTTCAGTTTCCATGAGAAACTGAACATTTAAGCTAAGCAAAATCTCATCAGCATATATGTGCCACTGTTTCCTCATGGACTGCACCCTCCCAGGGGGCATTTCTGCAGCTGATTGAATCCCTGCACCAACCAATCCCCAGCCGACGTTTCTCCTGCCTGCACATGGTGACATCAAAGGAATCCCCAGTCAATCCTAGCAAAGATCCTGACTGGCCCCTTTTTTAGCCAATAAGGGGAGGACGCAGGTGGTTTGAATGGCTGTTAGAACTGTAAAAGATATCTTGCATTTCTCTGTATATTTATGCTTGCACTTGCATCCTTTTTGGCCAAATCGTATTAAATCTCTGCAGTTTGTCTTCAACCTGGAGAGTGTAATTCTCTGTCCTGGCTAGTCTGGTTTAACATACACTTGCCGGGCATGGATTCGCTCTAACCACAGTCCTAGCCTAACCATTACAATGGGACATGTCTCATTGCAAGTACTGTAAGTAAGCTTTTACTTCTAATCCAAGCATCTATCAGCTCTTCATATCCTCCAACTGTCCCTATTAGGTAAGAAGAATCCCGATTAATCCTCTGTCAACACATTTTTTCCCAGCTGCTTAGAAAATGTCCCAATTTCTCCCCAGCTTTCCTGAATTGCCAAAAATTTGAGTTCAAAGAACAAAAGTACTATGTGTTCTATTAATTCTGTGGGCGAAGGAAGGGAGGCAGTAGAGTCTTGCACTTCCCAGTAGGCCCAGACAAAAGTAAACTGCTGTAGCCTCTCCTAACCTGTCTGTTCTTCCTCAATAACTTTTGCCATCTTATCACATTCTGTTATTGCTTGTTGACACGTACCCCAATTTTCATCTGTGAAATTGGGGGTGGGGGTATAAAAATGGCAGTTGACTTGTCATTTGCCTCAGACAGCCACCATTGCTTTGGTCAATGCTGGATAAAAAAAATGAACCCTATAGAACAGGATTGGGAAGACTTTGCAGGAGTTTTGTGCTACAACTCCCACACATCTTTACTTTGAAATCGCTGCACAATCAGGGAAAGGTATGGGACAATAGTGCCCATTATCTCCAGCTAGCACAGCTTTTCCATCTTCAGGGAATGCTTGTGAACCTGTTGTGAACCACTGGACCTTTGGCTCTTAGAGCACACTATTCCTAGGTGTACAAATTGAGGCTTGTTGGTATAGATCAGGCCTGTCCAACAGGCGGCCCGGGGGCCGTACACGGCCCCCTAGCCCCTTGGCTACGGCCCCTTACCCTCCTGCAATAAATAATATATTTTTTAAAATATTTTTAAAATATTTTTTTCAATTAAAAAAATATTATTTATTATTATTATTATTTGGTCCCGCCCCTTGGCTTTCTATTGGCCGCCGCCTCTTCTCCTGAGGGAGGGGGCCAATGGGAGGGAGGGATGTCTCTCGGGCCCGGCCCCCTTGGCAGCAAACAGGAAGAGCAACCTGGCCGCATGGCTTTCCCCCTCGGCAGCGCCGTTTCCTCCTCCTCAGGATTGCTGCCAGGGAAGCAAAAGGGGTTTGGGAGGGAGTGTGTCTGAGAGCATGAGTGAGTGAGTGAGTGAGTGACAGAGAGAGAGAGGAGGGGCACACCTCTCCCCAGCGCAAAGGGAAGATGTCTCTGGCTCTCTCAGACACACACACAAACACACAAGCCCCTTCCTTTCTGACCCCTTCATTGGCGTTTCATTTACTGTCTCTTTAATGAGAAGGAGAGAACCGGCCAGCCATAGGAGAGGGGGGAGGAGGAAAGGAGGGAGGGGGAATTGAATGAGAGGGAGCTCAAGGAAAGGCCTCCCACCCCTTTCCCCTCCTTTTCCTCCCCCCAGAATTATTTACATTCTTTGCAATTACCTAAGTTTACTTTGATGACTTGCACTGAATGGAATCAGCCAGGGGTAAACTGGCAGAAGGAAAGCACACAGATCTTTCAACTGCAAGGCCATTCAATGCTGATCAATGTGGCCAGTCATATATTCCAGTTCAAAGCAGAGATTTTGGGATTTTCTGCCTTGATATTCTGTATATTTATGCCCCTCATGTGCTCCATCCATCCCTCCCTCTCCCCTTATTTAAATAATATAATATGTAATTGTATATTAATGCCCCTCATGTGTTCCATCCATCCCTCCCTCTCCCCTTATTTAAATAATATAATATGTCATTGTATATTTATGCAATGCCGGGGGCGGGGAGGGGGCGGAGCTGGGGAGGGAGGGGCGGAGCCAGGGCTTGGCCCCCCCAGGTGATCAGTGACCGGAATTCCGGCCCAAGGTCCGGTAGAAGTTGGACAGCCCTGGTATAGATAATTAATTACATAGTTAGATGACCCATTGCTGATAGAAAGCTCTTTCTCCTGTTCCTAGATTTACAGGCAGAGATGGGGAATGCCAAGACATCGGCTGTCTCCTGGGAAAGGAATTCCAAGACGAAGTGGCACACCGACAGGATGTTGTGGGTCTGTGTGGATCTCTGAACTCTTCCCACTCCTGCATACTGAAGATAACCACCCCCATCTGATGTTTACAGGAGAATTAAGGCAGGGATGAAAGAGAGGTGAATCAAGATAGAGCCCTCTATCTTGCCAGCTATTTTCTCAGCTCCAGCCTCTGATTCACCCCTTAAATGGGTAAACAAAGAAGCTGACATGACTCAAAGGGCATGTCATCCCAGAATAGCAGTCTCAACCCCTCAACAAAATTGCCATCTATATTAATAGTTCTTTCTTATGATCAGGATTGTGTTGGAGGTGATTTAGCTGCTTGGCATGTTAGAGCTTTATCCAAAGAGGGCAATTCATCTTGGGTATATGTTTCACCCTTGGAACATAGAGGAACGGAAAGAACTGCCTAATATCAAGGCAGACCTATCTCATTGCGTTCTATACTGGCTGGTTGCCCTACCCCAGCCCTGTTGGGAAATGATGGGGACTAAGCCTGGCAAATTCCCTCCTGTGTCCAGCTGCACACCATGGAAATCAATGCCTATGCCAACACATTCCATGCTTTCTACTCTTAGGAAACTAATTTCACCTTCATCAAAACACCTGTGAGGTGCTTTATCACAGAAATTGCTGGAGAACAATCTAGGATGCTTTCTTAATAGGTTACAGTGGCCACATGTCCCACTTTTTTTGGAGACAGTCCTCTCTCTCTTTACAGTCAGATCTATGTCTGATATAAATACAAAGAACCGTAAGAAGGGAAAGCAGGAACCTTGTCATTATTTTCAGCAACCTTTACCAAAGGATGAGAGATGTGTGGCCTTTTCACATTTCATCTATATTACTGGCAACAGAAGAAGATATCTGGAGACATGCCCGGATTACCCATAAGGCCAACGAGGCCATGGCCTAGGGGCGCAAGTCGAGGGGGGGGGGGCCGCAGATCACGGACCAAAAAAACCTGGTCTGTGCACTTATTTCATGCCCCCCTCCTTCTCATGCCCTCCTCTGTCTCCTTCCCCAGCAAATCTCTGCTCTGTCCCTCTCTGGAGCGGACGCTCGTGTGGACATCTCTTTCTCTCTTGCTCACTGTGCTCTCTCACGCTCTCTCTCTCTCTCTCTCGCACTCTCTCACGCGCGCTCTCTATCTCGCTCTTTCTCTTGCTCTCTCATGTGCGCTCTCTCTTGTGCGCTCTCTCTCTCGCTCTTTCTCTCACTCTCTTGCACTCTCTTGCACTCTCTCTCTCGTGCGCGCCTTTGGAGCGAGTTTGCACCTGCTGCGCTCTCCCCAAGCCTCCCGACTCTCGAGGAGACCTTCAGAGCACAGCGGAGCTTTCCAGCTGGTGGGAATGGGGACCTTGGAAGTGGCGGGATGGTGCCTACTCGCCTTTCTCTTCTGCTCCGGAGGCACCATGGTGAAAGCCAGACAAGTGTGGGTCTGAGTGGTGTGGGGTTGGGGGGTGGGGGGTTGGCTGAGGGTGTAATTCCAAAGTGTGGCCTAGGGCACAAAAAGGTGTTAATCTGGGCCTGTCTGCAGACTGCCTCCACACTGCTGAGTTACAACAGTTTGACACCACATTAACTGTCATTCCTCATTGCTTTGCAATCTTCTTATTGCATGTGAGTTGTTCCATAAACCAGTGTTTCTCAAACTCTGCTCCTCCCTGTGTTTTGGACCAGAAACCCTAGCCAGTTTAGCAGCTGTTAGGAATTATGTGAGCTGAAATCCTAAACATCTGGAGGACCAGAGTTTGAGAAACTCTGGCATAAACAACAGGCTACTGCTACAGAGCTTGGAAAAGTATTTTGGTCCATACTCCTAGAGTTTCTGGATGAAGTAGTTTGGGAGTTAAGTCCAACCTTTCCCAAGTTCTGCCTCTGCATAAACCCTCTTCATAATTCCCACATGTTTGATCTTGGATGATTGCTGTTTCAGAATAAGACATGTTACTAAAATTATCTTAAAAATATGGAATATTTTTTTTATCGTTAGGGAAGTTGTATTAGGTATAATGGGCCTTAGTTTCTTCTGGGGTTTCATTCCAGGACCTCCTATGGATACTAAAATCCATGGATGTTTGAGTCCCATTATATATAATGGCATCGTGAAATGGTGTTCCTTATACAAAATGGCAAAATTAAGGCTTTTTTTCATGGGTGGGGATATTTTCAAGCCATCAGGCCCGGATTAACACCTTTTTGTGCCCTAGGCCACACTTTGGAATTACACCCCCTTTAAGCCAACCTCTACCGCATGCCCCCCTCCCCACCGGGAAAGGGCCGAGCCCCCTCCTTACCCGCTGGGCAGCAGAGCAGGAAGGCCAAGGTCACCAGGAAGCTCCGGCAGCCCCCCTCCCCCGGCGGAGAACGTGTCCCCCCCCCGTGCGGACCCTGAAGCCTTGACCACAACCCTCGCTCAGCCCAAGTCTTCTGGAGGAGCCTCCTCCCTCCCTCCCTGCCTGCCTGATGGTTGCAAAGGTCCGCGGCTGCTTCCCTCCCCTGAAGATGTGCCCTCAAGGGCAGAGGCTCTCCAAGGGGACGGGTCCATTGCCAAATGAGAGCGAAAGGGGCCCCCTCCCTCTCTCCCTACCTCCGGCAAAAGCCACATTTTGGCAGCTGAACCCACTCTCCCCACCCATGTTTTGATGATAGAAACCACGAGGAAAGACTGACTGACATGGGCAACTCACCAGCCCTGGAGGAGACTCCAGCAAGAAAGACCCTCCCCGGGACTGCCCCCCCGCGCAACCTATTCAGAACACACACACACTCATAAGGGTCATTATTTGCACAAAAGCAGAGAGTTCCCCTGGTGAACAATAGCTCTCTCTCTCACACACACACAGTCAGGAAGCTCTTCCTCTCTTTCTCCCTCCCTCCCTCCCAAGAAGCAGAGCCCCCCACCTGGCTGGCCTTCTTCTCCTTCCCAGCCAAGGGAGCAGCCAAGGGCCCCGGGGACAGCCTCCCCAGGAAAGATGGAGGGAGGGGGCCAGCCAGACTGGGGCGCCCGTCCGCACACCATTCGCTCCCTCCCTCCCTCCGTAAAGGAGGCCATGTCCGGGAGGGAGGGAGGAGAGGGCCAGGTCCTCGGTGATTGGACCCGGGGACAGAGCCAGGCACCCTCCCCACAACCAACACACCCAACTCCCCCTTGGCTTTCGCAAGCTCCGAGAGTTGGGAGAGACCCCAGGGGCCAACCACGGCATTTTTATTTGTTTCAACATTTTTTTGGTCCATGATCTGCACCCCCCTTGGCTTGTGCCCCTAGGCCATGGCCTAGGTTGGCCTTATGGGTAATCCGGGCCGGTGTGGAATTTGTAGATATGGAGAGCCAAATGTACCCGGATTCCAAAATCTTGAGAGTTTTAAGGAGGGAGAGCAGCATTCTAAACTATGGCCAGAAATAAATAGATGGCAGAACATCTGGATCTTTTAGCTACCAGCAAGATGTTCCCAAACAGATGCATGACAACGAACAGCTCAGCTATTTGCTGTGTTCTTGATCAGCTGAAATTTCTGAACAGTTTTCAAAGACAGCTTGCCTTCACCACATTCTAGTAATCTCTTATCCTTTGCCATCACGCTGTGTGAGCTAGTTTAGGGTTGCCAACTACTTGTTTGGGGTGGAGGGTTTGGTAGCTAGACAAGCCTAAGAAAAGTACCTGGACAGCAGGAAGGGGAAGATGGAGCCTGGAACAAATAAAGAGACCAAATTTTGTACCACAAAAGCTCTTTTTACTCCTAGAGTTGTTACTCCTGCCAGATATTGTGGGTTGAGTCTGTCTCCTTAAGGCCAAAAAACACATTATGTTCAATGTGCTATCACACATAAGATGTTTGTTTTCTAAAAAAGCAGATGGAAGGGAATTTCAGGATTGGGACAGCAGTGCAAGGAAGGATGTTAACCCTTTCCATTGGCCCAGGGCCGTAGCCAGGATTTTGTTTTGGGGGGGGGCTGAGTTTGTTTCGGGGGGGTCTGAGACTGGGTGGAAGAGGGTCTACCCTAGCAAACCTTTTGTATTGTTATCCCAATAACCCCATTAATGTGGGCTATAATGAGCATGGTGATCAGATCATGATATGAATAAACATAACAGTTTAAATAATGTACCAGTAAGGCCTTTTCGCGGACCACCCTGAGAATTTCGGGGGGGGGGGGCTGAAGCCCCCTTAGCCCCCCCTGGCTACATGCCTGCGTTGGCCCTACAATCCCAGCTAAAATCCCCTCCCTTTCCAGAAACTGCTGTTGGAGAGCCAAGGTAGCTTAAAGGTTGCACTGCTGGACTGAAACATGGGAAATCCAGGCTGAAGTCATCCTTTACTAGGAACTCAATGGGTAGCCGTCGGCCAATTTTTTTCCTTAATGTAACCTACTACTCAATGTTGTGAGAATAAAGTAAGGTGGAGGAAAGCCATGTGCAGTCCAGTGGAGGAAAGTGGGGACAAGCAAAACATCTCTCACTGTGTCCTGCATTCCTAATCCCGACTCTACTTTCCCAGGACTGTTACTTTGGGGAAAAAAACCCCACACATCTTAACAAAAGAACCCCCAAATATATTGGCCCTATTTTTCTGGCTGAGGTAGAACAGCAAAAATACTCCTTGTGTCAAGACCTTTCATAATACTCAAAAGCAGCCAAGTTATTTTGGTGAGGAAGGCCAAAAATCCCATAAGAACGTCTTCTGAACCATGACGGTTAAAATACAATAAAAGTATTGCAAATATTAACAGTGAATTTGCTGCCATTTCATGAATTCAACATCTTCTTTTTTTACTATGCTTACTAGGAATGGCAACTCTATGCCCTAGAGCAGTGTTTCCCAACCAGTGTGCCGTGAGCGATCATCAGGGATGCCGTGGGAAATTGGAACCTCCAATACCCTTTCTTCCCCCTCCTGCCGAACACTTTTTCTTCTCCACTCGGGCTCCCTTCTTTCCAGCCTCGCTCTGCTTGCTTTGCCTCGCTTTGCTCATGCTGAGACTTCTGCGGGAGGAGGGAAGGAGGAAAACGTGATCCGTGCGGGCGCTACTACGCACACTCGCCCCACGTCTTCCTCCCTCCCCTCCACAGTGCTCTCTGGATATAGGTGAACTACAACTCCAAAACTCAAGGTCAATGCCCACCAAACTCTTATAGTATTTTCTCTTGGTTATGGGAGTTCTGTGTAGGAAGTTTGATTCCATTCCATCATTGGTGGAGGTCAGGATGCTCTTTGATTGCAGGTGAACTATAACTCCCAGCTGTTGATCAAGACCTTTGTGTGTGTCTTTCTGCCATTCCTGCCAGGATATCTATGTTGTGTTCATTGAAACAGGCCCAGATTTCACAATGAGTATATAAATATATTTAAAAATATATTAACTATATGTATTACTGTGTTAGAGTGTCATTTTGTGTCATTTTGGTTGGTGGTGTGCTCCAGGATTTTGTAAATGTAAAAAATGTGCCGCGGCTCAAAAAAGGTTGAAAAACACTGCCCTAGATGTATCTGAAGATGGAACCTTTTCTCTCCCCCTGCATGCTACATATGGGTTGTGTAGCCTCTATTTGAAATGTCTAGGACCAGAAATGCTTTTGACTTTGGATTCCTTCCCCTGGACTTTGGATTACCCAGATAATGAGATAGCTTGGAGATGGAACCTAAGTGTAAACACAAAATTAATTGATGTGTCATATATACCTTATGCACATAGCCTGATAGTAATGTTATATAATAATATATTGTAATACTTTTCTGCATGTATCAAAGGTTGTGTACAGCAAACCATTGAAAAGTAAATAATAATAAGAATAACAACAACTACAACAACTTTGATCCTGTATCCCACCTCCATCTCTCGGATGGGACTTGGGGAGGCTTACACATGGCACAAGGTGCCTAAAACAGAACATAAAATAAAACACAATATAACGTACAATTGCATATATGTACTGTATATAAAGCAACAATTTATATAGGCATATATAGCAACAACTTAGTATTCAAATTAAAACAGCATTCATCAACCAATGGTCGTAAGCTATTATAAACATGGCCAGTCTGTAAACAACAGGACAAGGGGATGGGATAATTGCAGAGCTATAACCATGGAATGAGAGCATGGGATAAACCGCAAGGCTGCATAACTATTGCGTAGATCAACTAGGGCGTTCTCAAAAGATTGACTGAACAGCCAGGTCTTCAGGTCTCTATGGAAAGAGGACAGAAAGAGGCTTGCCTAATCTCCCTGATATCACAATTTCAACCACCCATTTAAAAATTGTGGCTTTTGGAAAAGAGATGTTCAACCTGTATAGAAACCAATGATTGGCAGGTAAAGCTTAAGGTCCATACAAACAATGGGATTGGATCTTCCATCATACGAGGGCGGGTCAATAAGTCTGTGACTTTTTGAATTTCCCGCCTCTTCACTGAAAGGGCAACACTACTCCTGTCAACAGGCATCTGTCAGTTGACTCCTGTCAAAATTTGAACAAGCAGCATCATTTAGTGTGTGTTTAACAACCATTGATAGCAGACTACCGTGTGATTTGAGGAGAAAATGGAAAAAAGTTAATTTTGTGCTCTAATTAAGCATTATTTTTTGCGGAAAAAACCATCACTCAAAACAAGGCTAAGCTTGATAAATACTATGGGGACTCTGCACCACCAATTTCAATAGTAAAAAAGTGGTTTACTGAATTTTGTTGTGGCCGTACAAGCACGGAAGATGCCAAACGTTCTGGAAGCCCAGTTGAGGTCTCTACACCTGAAACAATTGAAAAAATTCACGATATGGTGTTGGCCGATCGGAGATAGACAGTGCGAGAGATTGTGGAAGCCATAGGCATCTCACATGGCTCAGTGGTTTCAATTTTAAATGATCACTTGGGTATGAGGAAGCTTTCCACAAGATGGGTGCCACGTTTGCTCACAATCAACCACAAACACAATCGTGTGACAATTTTGCAAGAGTGTTTGGCATTGTTCAACTGCAATATGGATGGGTTTTTGTGCCGTTTCGTAACCATGGATGTAACGTGGATCCACCACAACACACCAGAGACCAAACAGCAGTCAAAACAGTGGGTTTCTCGGGGTGAATCGGCGCCAAAGAACGTCAAGGTGGGTTTGTCAGCCAATAAAGTCATGGTGACCATTTTTTGGGATGCACGCGGTATAATCCACATTGACTACCTTCAAAAGGGTAAAACAATCAATGGCGAATATTATGCCAACTTATTGAATTGATTTAATGAGGATTTGGGGGGGGGGGGGGAAACCCGACCACATTTGGCCAAGAAAAAAGTTCTTTTGCACCAGGACAATGCAAGGGTGCACACATGTGCAGTTTCCATGGCAACAATCCATGAATTGGGATACGAATTGCTCCCTCATCCGCCCTATTCTCCGAATTTAGCCCTGAGTGACTATTTCTAGTTTCCAAACCTGAAGAAATGGCTCTGCGGAAAGAGATTGGCTTCAACAATGAAATCATCTCACAAACAAATACCTATTTTGATGACCTCGACAAATCTTATTTTTTGGAAGGGATGAAAAAATTGGAGAAACGTTGGACAAAGTGTATAGAGCTCAAAGGAGACTACATTGAAAAATAAAATGATTTTTTATCCAAAAACCCCAGATTCATTCAAAAAGTCACAGACTTATTGACCCGCCCTCATAACTAGAAGTAGTAGGAGAGTTCGGTGAATACAAGGCGAAGTGTGTGGAACTCATAGCTCTGTTCCCTTAGGATCTGTTCACATGGGCTTATTTTCGGTGGCAGAGACAGGGTTTTTTTTTAAGCAGTTTTGCCATGGACAGGTCCCATCACACCCCAAAGAAGTACTTCCAGGGTGGCTCCATGGCAAAACTGCTAAAAACCCATTGATGTAATCTGCGAAAGACAGAAGACACACGTCTTTCCATAGCAAGCAAAGAGGCGAGCTGCCTGCCTGATGCTTCCCTCCAAGTGATGACGCAGGGCAGGGATGCTAATTAGGTCGTGATCTACTGGTAGATCGCGTAGGGCATCCTGGTAGATCACAGGCAGGGCGGGAGGAAGGCTCAGTTCCACCTGTCAGGCTCCCAACGCCACCCAAGTGCTGCCGGCCCTGGGTTATCTGAGGTCCTTTCCACACAGTTGAATAAAATCCCATGTTACCTGCTTTGATTCAGATTATATGGCAGTGTGGACTCAGAAAACCCAGTTCAAAGCAGATATTGTGTTATATGTTTCACATTTTTGTAGTGGGTAGGTAGATCATTTTGACTTGGTTGTTTAATAAGTAGCTTGCATGCAGGGGCGGTCTCACCTCTCCTGGGGGGGTAGGCGAGCCTTATTTCTGCACCCCCCCATGGCTGCTGGACGCAGCAGCCCGCGCGGCGACGTCACCGCGCATGCGCAGGTGTGCATGACGCACGCCTGCGCATGTGCGGTGACGTCACACGCAGCTGCGCGGCGACGTCGCGCACACCTGCGCATGCATGGTGACGTCACGCGCAGCTGCGCGAGTGCGTCACGCACGCCTGCGCATGCGCAGTGACGTCCGGCGCGGCTGCATCACCGGCTGTGCCGGCTGCATCACCGGCTGCGCCGCTGGCGGGCAGCACTGGCTCCTGGGCAGGAGGCGCGGCGGAGGGGCGGCCAGCGTGGCGGCGCCTTGCAGGCGGTGACGCCCCTCCCAGGACCCTTCCCTCGCGGCCGCTTACATGGCGGAATGCCAAAGGCCGGCACTGCTTGCATGCTGAAAAAGTGTGAGCACCCCTGACGTAGGGGGATAGCCAGGACGGTGCAGGGCATGGGGCGACAGGTCAACATGCCTCCTAGGCAGATGCTGCTGTATTTGTGGCAATTCAGGTGGTGCATGTGACAAGGCCCTACAAAATAGCCAGTGATGCTCAAGAGGAATGGCTGAAGAGTTGTCATTGCTATAGTCTACTGAGGTGGGCATCTTCCTCTGCCTAATGGACGAGCTGGCCCCACCATTGCCTTGAAGCAGAAAGTGGGACGAAGAAGCTATGCATATAAATGCTCCCCATGCTGCAAAACACAGAAGCTACTAGTAAGCTTCAAAGTTGTTCTGCCTCAAAGGACTTCCACTCTAATAAAATAGATAGGGATCCATTGATGTCTGGCTGATTACATGCTTGCTGTTAAACTAAGATAGAGTATTCTGCCCTCCCTGTAATGGCATTGTTATTATTATGCATTCCTGAAGATTCCTCGCCTGCTTGCAATGTGTTATGCTCTACAGTCGCTTGTCTGAAGCTGGCTTCTAAAGCAGGATATGTGAGTAAACTGACCACAGCCATTTCCTTCTTTAAAACACAAGGACATTTAATAGGGTGTTGAATCTGATAAGGAATCTGGTTGTACTTACTGTAAAATATCTGCTACTCAAAAGCATTTAGCAACATCAGCTTGCTGAATCAGTGGGGATAGGGTGGAAGATGCAACGCTGATATAGACTTCTGCATCAGTGCTAGGAAATGGGACTTCGTTGCACTCCAGGTCTCATATGGCCAAGGATGCGGGATGATGGGAATAGTATTTCATCATATTTAAGAAATGTGTGTTGCTTTTTTTTAAGGCGAAAGAAAAACTCCAAAACACAAAATCAAAAAAAGGGAAAAGATTATAGTAGGAACAAATACTAGATCATGGTGTGAATTGTCTATATGAATAGTTAAAGGTTTTCTTCTGACAATAAGTCCAGTCGTTGGAAAGGGTGGCGGCTACTTTAAACAATGCAAGGCAAGGAGCAAAGTAATAACACTCACAATGAGGGTGCAGGTAACAGGTATATTCAATGAATCACAAGTAAATCACAGGTCAATGCTCAGCACATTAAGTCATGTACTACAAACATATAAATGGGCACAAAACATAAGCCTCATTTGCTGAAAATAGCAATGGCGGGGAGACAAACCCCAGGCGCATACTCATGCGGCACAAGTCCCGTGTGTTGGAGTTCCCAGTGGAGCGAATAGAAAATGCTAAGTCTGCAA
Organism: Anolis apletophallus; assembly: GCA_030556195.1. NCBI lineage: Eukaryota > Metazoa > Chordata > Lepidosauria > Squamata > Anolidae > Anolis > Anolis apletophallus. Next base: position 165,181,614 of record JARBWK010000001.1, on the reverse strand, counting down.
CAGTGTGAAGGCAAGATGGGGGACGCAAAGCGTCCAATTCAAATGATAAGTGATCAAACAGGGATCCAACGGGTCGACGAATCTGGGAATCCAGGCGCAATCATTTCGCCCGTTTGGGGCTTCCTCTGGACCCGGGACAACAGCAGTTAACGGGTACAATGGCTCGAAATGATGCTAAGGGGAGTAAATACACACATATATAGATATATCAATATAATGATAATTGTAGGCTCAAAAAGGAAAAGCTCACCGGGCAAAAGCAGAATACATACCACAGGAACATCATGGACATATATGTCTTCAGGTCAGATCGTGGACAACAAATACAATGAGAATGGGGATTTATAGGAAAATGCAAGAGGTGAGGTGCGTGTTAAGGAACCAGGTGGAAAGGAGTTAAAGGAGAAGTTGATTGATAGGTAATTTTAAATTTAACCCTTGTGGGGCCTCGGTGCCGAGGCGTAGAATCCAGTCACATTCGAGTTGGAGCAGCCGTTTCTTAATGTCCATATGTGGTTGGGGAGTCACTCTATCTAAGACTGTGACGGTAAAATCTAGGTGGTTATGGTTGGCAGAGATGAAATGCGAATAGAGGATTGAAGTGTCATTCTTGTTCTTAAATCGAGACCGATGTTCGCAAATCCTTTTACGGATCTCTCTGCTGGTTTCCCCAACGTAGAGTTGGCCACACCCAAAAGTGACGCAGTAGACTGCGTTCTTGCTCCCGCACGTAGACCATGTTTTAATTTTGAAACTTCTATTGTACGGGCTGTGGATAATTGGCTGAGAATTGATATGTCGGCAGATCGAGCACTGACCGCATCTATGTGTTTTGGTTTGGGGTTGAGAGGACACAGTTTTCAATGTATGATCAGATTTGATCAACAAATTTTTGATGTTGCCAGTTTTTTTATAGGCGATCATGGGTGGATCGTTGAGGCCTGGGATCTCTTTGATGAGGGGCCAAAACCGTTTGACAGCTGAAATAATCTTCTTGGAATGGGGGGTGAAGGTTAGGGGCCAAATGACCCTGTCCTTTGGGGTGCGTACTTTCTTCTCGAATAACGTATTCCTAGGAGTATGATGTGCTCTTTGTAATGCATTATTGAGTACGTTGTGAGGATAACCCCGATCTGCAAGATTCTGGAGTAAGCTGTCAGCGGCTTGGTTGAAATCTTGGATGGTAGAAGAGTTCCGTTTGAGCCGGAGTAATTGCGCATATGGCAAGTTTTTCTTTAACGCCCAAGTATGATGGGAACTGTAGTGGAGGAAGGAGTTCCTGCTAGTGGGTTTTGTATAATTCTTAACATTAAGTCCAGTCATGTCTGACTCTGGGGGTTGGTGCTCATCTCCATTTCTAAGCCGAAGAGACAGCGTTGTCCATAGACACCTTCAAAGTCATGTGGCCGGCATGACTGAATGGAGCGCTGTTACCTTCCTGCAGAAGCAGTACCTATTGATCTAGTCACATTTGCATGTTTTCAAACTGCTAGGTTGGCAGAAGCTGGGACTAACAGCGGGAGCTCACCCCCGATTTGAACCTGTGACCTTTCAGTTAGCAAGTTCAGTAGCTCAGCGGTTTAATCAACTGCACCACCATGGGCTCCTTGTCTTTATGAATAACACTGCCATAATGCTCTGTTATTCCAATTTGAAGGAGTTTTTGGAGCGGTGTTCTGTGGTGACAGGGGGACAGAAGGGAAAGCTATGTTTATTTATTTATTTATCATATTTCTATACCGCCCCTCTCAGCCCAAAGGCGACTCGGGACGGTTTACACAAGGCAGTCTCTGCCCTCCAATGAAAACAAAAGCAAAAACAAACCAAACAATAACCATATAACGTAACAATTAGCAATTAAAACATACAGTTGCAGTCTCAGCGTCACGTTGAAATCACTTTCCGTCACATCGTCGTCATTCCATATATCTAATTTAACCGTTATATTTCATCAGCAAATGCCTGCTCAAACAGACTTCTTTCTCTAGACTCCAGAGAATGCTTCCCCGACAACACCCAAGCTGCTCCCTGATTATCTATGTCAGTCAACATGACCACAGCCGATATCAGAAAACACAATTACCCTTGCTGGAACAATGAATATGTATGGAATCCAATAGTATAACCTCCAAGCATCCTGCCTTTGCCAACACTGGTGTCTCTCCAGATGGGAGCTGTATTTCAGTACATTAAGAGGAGTGATGAGTTCAGGAAGGCGCTTTTGATACAGGGGCAGGAGATGAAGTCAACAATCTGGCTTGTTAAAGCTACTTGCAGCAATGAAGTGTTGTACAATTCACGAATGACTGCAACCTAGAAATGCTATTACATACTTCTGCTCCAATAAGACAGGTTTTAATCAATACACATACCGGTACTCTAGTAATTAGTCAATTCATTTTGTCTGCACAGTTGTTCTTTTTTCTCCTTTTTTCACCTCATTGGTTGACATCTTTGATATGAATTCTGAGTGTATTCTACAGACACAAAAAATGGCTTCTTCTTTCACATAGTCATGTTACAGTGTGATTAAAAATAATCCAAACGAGAAATATGCTATAGGTGACCCTTTCCATAGCATACAGGTAAGCAATCATGAGAAATAATGTATATTATGAATACATAACAAAAGCTAGCCAAACTGCATTACAGTGTTCCCTCTTATTACTGAGATTAGGTTCCAGGACCTCCCACAATAAGTGAAAAACCGTGATGTAGGGATGCTCTATTTATTTTAATATTTATACATTATTTTAGTAGTTATACACTATTTTAAGTCTTTATAAACTTAAAATAAAGTGAAGCAAAGGCCATTCAAGGCTGGAGGGAGGACTGAGGAGGGAAAGCACCTTGGAGAGCTGCGGCGGCAAACCCTCCACAAAACAGTGAAAATACAATTATATATTTTTAAATTAATATTTTTTGAAATCCGTGAAATAGCGAGTCTGCAATAAGTGAATTGCGAAGTAGTGAGGGAACACTGTCATCAGGGGTGCTCAGAATGGTGATCGGGATCACCAGGGTGATCTTCGGGCCTCATCCTGGTGATCTTCAGGCCCCTGACCAGGTTTTTTGCTATTGGTCCTCTTCATGCGCCCCTGCACGCTGCAAAGAAGTCCTCCGTTGTTGCTCCTCCCTGCTCCCTGCTCGCGCGCCGCCTCCAAAAGCTCCAGAGTCCAAGAGGCAGAATGGGCCCCCTCTTTTGGATTCCTCCTCCTCCCTCCGTCCTTCTCCAGCCACTCAGAGTCGTAGGAGACCAAAGGAGGCGGGCCTGGATGACGCAATGCATGGCTGGCCCTGCGCGCATGCGCAGAAGCGCCCATTCTGCCTCTCAGACTTCTCGTGAGTTCTTGGAGGTGGCACGCATGCTGGCGGCGTGGAAATAGGAGCAACGACGGAGGAGGAGAAGAAGGACGCTTTGGGGTCATTTCCTTACCGCATCTCAAAGGTCGGTCTTTTTACTTTGGGGTGGGTGCTTGACTGTTCTGTGGCACGTCTGTTTGTTTATTTGTAATGTTTAAAAATGGCCTTTTAGCTCCAAAGCCTCTCTGCTTGCTTTGTTCCTTGAGAAATATATGTTGGGGAATATGGAAATGTGGGAGAAATGGGGTGGTTGGATGTATTTTTGCATGCCCCTTTGTTTACCTTGCTGAGTATTAAATGGCCTTGCAGTTCAAAAGCCTCTCTTCTTACTTTCTGGCTGATAATATGTGTGGTAATATGGCAGTGTGGGAGAAATGGGGTGGTTGGATCTATTTTTATGCTCTGTTTTATATTGTTGTTGTTAAATTGAAATGTTGATGTTTTATAACTTCATTTTATGTAAACTGCCCCCGAGCCTGCTGGAAGGAGCGGTACATAAAAATGAATAATAAATATAAATAAATAAATAAATAAGAAAATAGTTATACGTTTTACATTTCTGGGTAGGTGATCTTTGGGACTTGGTTTTTTAATCAGTAGCTCCCATGCTGAAAAAGTGTGAGCACCCCTGCTCTACAGTATAGATGCACTCAAAGACAAGAAGAAGAAAAATGTCAGAATGAGCCTATCTGTCCATTGTTCTCACAGTTAGTTCAGCTAATTTGCTATAGTGTTGATGTCTTAGGCCTCATCTACTGTCACACACCTGCCGAGAACCAGGGCCCTTTAAATATTCACACAACCACGGCTGGAAATAACAGTCTATTTATTGAAGTAAACAATGTCCAAAACAATAACAGTAAACATGAAAATAGCCAAGGCAAAAAGCATTCGAGAAAATCCCAGGAAATGTCCCCAAAGCCTCAGGCTAATTAAGTTGTAAGGTCTCTGAATATAAATCCACTAGGAAGCAACAGAACTTAAAACTAGGTTAGTCCCCAAAAAGGCAAGCTCAAAGTTCTGTCATGCATGACAAAAAAATCATGAAATCAGGAGTAGAATCAAAAGTTGACCAGGAACTGAATTTCAGCCTTCACAGGGCTCATAACAAGATCTCAACATTCTAACATTTCCCTCCCTTTTCCCTGGGAAAGTCACAGCTGCGGCTAGAATCGGCAAGCCAGGTGCTTCAATTCCCGCCCACTGGACTCTCAGAAAAACTAAATTCCCTTAACTGCTTTTCCAGAGTTTCATCACCTTGGCCCTGCACTGAAAATCACACAGATCCCTGCAAACCACCACAAACCACAACCCCTGAAGCCAGGCCCGGATTATCCATAAGGCCAACCTAGGCCATGGCCTAGGGGCGCAAGCCAAGGGGGGGTGCAATTCACATGGACCCCCCCCAAAAAACCCGCAACTCAACTCTCTCTCTCGGGGAGGGGGGGAGCGCTGCGAGGGGTGGGGGAGGAGGGAATGGTGCCCCCCTCAGAAGAAAGGAGAGTGTGGTGAAGAGGAGGAGGAGCGGAAGCCCCGCCCCGGCGATGCACCTCCCTTCAAGACCTCCTTCCTTGACTCAAGAAAGGAGAGTGTGCCGTGAAGAGGAGAAGGCGGCGGGAAGTCCCGCCCCCGGGCCGATGCCGGCACCTCCCTTCCTCCTTGTCAAGTGCGACCTCCTTCCTTGACTCAAGAAAGGAGAGTGTGCCGCGAAGAAGAGAAGGTGGAGGGAAGCCCCGCCCCCCGGGCCGATGCCGGCACCAAGGGTGGGGCTTCCCTCCGCCTCCTCCTCGTGCCCTCCTTCCTTGACTCAAGGAAGGAGGGTGCGCGGCACCACGAGGAGGAGGAGGTGGGGGGTGCGGTAGAGGTTGGTTTGGGGGCATAATTCCAAAGCATGGCCTAGGGTGCCGAAAGAGGTTAATCCGGGCCTGCCTGAAGCCACAGAAGCCACAGGCCCAACATCTACATGGCCATATAATGCAGCTTCATAGTGCTGTTCAATTGTATTGAATTGCATTATATGGCCATGTAGACTCATTTAATGCAATCCAATGCAGTTAAACTGCATTCTGAAATTGATTGCACTATATAACAATATTTTAATTGTTTTCTGTTCCAGGTTTGAAAGTGTTTTGTTCTGTTTAATTGTGTGGTACGTACTTTGAAATTATACTCCAGAAACTTTGCTTTCGTGGCTGCCACAAACTATGTTGAATTGGTTGAGACTCGATGAGATACTCATTGAAAAACTATAGCAAAATGTGCTGCAGGATGTGCCACAAAAAGAAAGTTTTTTGCAGTTTAATAAACACTTTCCATGTTATTATGATAGAACCAATTAGGAAATGACATTTATAACCCGGGAACAAAAACATATTACATAGTGTTATATGGCAGTTTAGATGGGGCCTTAATTTCCAAAACGGTGAACATTGTCCTTTTGCCAGTACTGAAGTAAAATTCTGCATATGAAATGAGAAGAAATTGTATTTTTTTTTCTTTCCTAAGCAGCTGCATGAATTGAACCAGTGCTGTAAATAGCCACATGACGTCTTCTATTAGAAAACTTGGGAAAACAGTCAGTTTTTCCAAATGGCAGCACCCAATTTTCTTATGACAGCATCATAAATTTTTTAAAGGTGGATAAAATGGCTTTCCTGACAAGTCTTTTCACTATGGTCGAGCTTTTCATCAAGGACCTCCCGCTAAGTTTTCAAAGAACCCTAGAGCCCCACATCATGCATTCTGCGAATCGCTGGAATTAATTTAGTCTGTCACCTGTAGGCTTTACACATTATAAAATCCAAGAATTTTAAATCCGTGAACACTTCAACTCAGAGTGTCTTCACTTGCTTTGTGGCAGTCAGGGGTGTATTAAAACAAGACTGAAGACACAGGGCTTTTCAGTTTGCAGGAGCAATTACATCATCTGCCATCTTGTTCTTTGCCACACATTCTCGTGATATGTGTATTGGTATAATTTTTTTAAATTGTATCAGAAGCGACTTGAGAAACTGCAAGTTGCTTCTGGTGTGAGCGAATCGGCCGTCTGCAGAGATGCCCAGATGTGTTACCATCCTTTGGGAGGCTTTTCTCATGTCCCCAGAAGGGAAGCTGGAGCTGACAGATGGGAGCTCACTCCATCTTGTGGGTTCGAACCGCCGACCTTCAGATCAACCGTTCAGTCAGCACAAAGGTTTAACCCATTGTGCCACTGTGAATTAAATCTCTTGTAAGCCAAAATATTTGAGGATAGCTTGGTCTTAAGCAGGCAAGATCACTCATAGTAATGTTGCAAAAGACCTATTCCTGGAAGAAATTAAAATTGCTAAAAAGTATTTAGGAAGAAAGGAAGGCGTCTGCAGTGTTGGACCTCCGTTGAGACCTACATAGCAGCAGTTGCCCACTACAAATTTCCAGAACCCCCAAGTTCTATTATTCCTTATCCTTGAGATTGTTACCTATTCACAAATAAACTCTGTTTGGATCTGGGGAAGGCACAGATAAGCTATATTTGTCATACCTTCCTTCGCTTGACAATAACACAGATTGACTCTAAAGCAGGGCTGAAAACTCATTTTGATCGAGGGCCACATCAACCTTATGGTTGCCTTCGAAGGGCCATTGAATTTATGGCTACTGAATCTGTGGATACAGAGGAAAATCCAGGTGAGCCAGAGACGGAGTAGTCAATGCAAGCCCAGCAGATGAAAAGAGCGATCTAAGAAGAAGACAGACAGCGCACCCAAGAAGAAGACATGATTTTTGCTTCTTGATCCATGCTCCCACATGTTTGGAGAATGTCTGCCTCCATACTTTTGGAGCTTAAGATATTTACTGTAGCAAAGCATGGTGGAACTGTTGCCCAGACAACAACGTCAAAGAAGTTATGTTGGGGAGACAAAGCATAAACTCTAAACCAACAGAGACACCATCATGTTTCAGAGCTAATAACAACAATCAAATCCTTTTATTACACTGCATATCCTTTTTTGGTTTGTCAAGATTATTTTGTGTGTTACTCAGGCCATTTCAGGAAGTAGAAAAGCAACTAAATCTTACATTATGCCTATTCAGAAATCAAGGAGACTTCTGGGGGCGGTGTTCAGGTTGGCTTGGCTCATATCTCCCAAATCCACATCTGGGTGGGAACAATGAAATGTATAGTCCAACACATTATCCAGTGGAAGAATGCAGGAGTATTTGATTGCAACCTCGAGATCCATTCATATTACATAATTATATCACTATGATTCGACTGAAATTGCCACGGCTGAATCCTATGGAATCCTGGGATGTGCAGTTTGTTGAGGCACTAGATCTCCTGGGCTAAGGGACTGCAGTGGTGCAATAGATTAAACCCTTGTGCTACTGAACTGATGAACTGAAGGCTGGCAGTTCAAATCAGCAGGATAGGATGTTAGCTCTAGCTCCTGATAATCTATCCGTTCGAAAGCATTCAGATATGAGTAGAACAATAGGTACTGCCTTGGCAGGAAAAGGTAAAAAGATGCTCCATGTAGTCATGCCGGTAATACGACCAGGAAGTGACAATGCAGGCTCCTTGGCTTCGAAATGGAGTACAACACCTCCCCCAGAGCCAGAGATGAGCACCACCTCCAAAACCGGAAATGAAAGGAGAAACCTTTGACTTTGTGTTTGTGTGTCTTATTGTATTGTGACAAGGCAGTGAGAGCTTTTGCACAGTTAAAGCTTGTGTGCCAGCTGCGCCCATACCTTATGTTCTTATGTACCTTACCTTGGGAAGTCTGACTTGGCCACAGTGGTCCACGCTCTGGTTACATCCCGACGACTACTGCTCTCTACGGTTGCCTCTGAAGACTGCTCAGACCTTGGGAAGTCTGACTTGGCCACAGTGGTCCACGCTCTGGTTACATCCCGAATAGACTACTGCAACGCTCTCTACGTGGGGTTGCCTCTGAAGACTGCTCGGAAGCTGCAATTAGTCCAACGTTCGACAGCCAGGTTACTAACAGGAGCGGGGTACAGGGAGCATACAACTCCCTTGCTGCGCCAGCTCCACTGGCTGCCAATTAGCTTCCAGGCAAAATTCAAAGTGCTGGTTTTAACCTACAAAACTCTATACGGTTCTGGCCCAGTTTACCTGTCCGAACGGATTCTCCCCTACGAACCATCAAGAACATTAAGATCCTCCGGAGAGGCCCTGCTCTCGGTCCCGCCAGCTTCGCAAGCGCAGCTGGTGGGGACGAGAGACAGGGCCTTCTCTGTGGTCGCCCCTCAGCTGTGGAACTCTTTTAAATTTATAGCATTGAATTTTTGCTGTTATGCCGGTCTGAGTCCCTCGATAGAGGTGAGAAGGTCGGGGTACAAAAGTTTTAAATAAATAAACAAATAATGTTTGCTGTAATCTGTTTATACTGTAATCCATTCTGAGTCCCCATGGGGACAAGGAGGAAATATAAAATATAATTATTATTATTATTATTATTATTATTACTATGATGACGACGACTAGGAACCTGAATGCCTCTCCCTAACCTGTAAAATCCCAGGATTTCAAAGGACGTGACAGATAAAGTGGAATCATAGCATTATAAATGTAAAAGGGCCCCACAACACTGACAACTACAAAAGACACGGAGGCACAGTGGAAATTTTTTATCATCCCTTCAAGTATGTATTATTAAAGACTCTGAATGACTGGTGAAGATGTGTAGTCATTCTTGATTTTGTCTTGAATGAGTCTTTTCATTGCATTACTACACACCCAGACAAAGCTTTATATGTCTAATATCCTTGACTCTCAGCCATGAATCATGGGAAGAGATCATCGAAGAATTGCTGCCGTATGCATTAAAATATCCTGCTAATGATAGATTAAGATGACACATCACAAGTGTTTACCTTGAGCATGTACTTTTACCCCATAGTAGCCTGTGTGGTGTAATAGTGAACATCCGGCCATGACTCCAGAGACCATGGTTCGCATCCCTGCTTGGTCATGACAACTGGGAAAAGTTGCACTCTCTCAGTATCCGAGGAAGGCAAAGGCAAACCCCCTCTGAACAAATCTTCCCAAGAAAATCCCATGTCAGGTTTACCTTAATGTTCTCATACCTTGTAGAGCAAACATGGGCAAACTTCGGCCCTCCAGGTGTTTTGGACTTCAACTCCCATAATTCCCAACAGCCAGTAGGCTGTTAAGAATTGTGGGAGTTGAAGTCCAAAACACCTGGAGGGCCCGAGTTTGCTCATGCCTGTTGTAGAGTATTGACCATAGTTACTGTACATGTAGAGAGTGCTATCACAGAACACTCTCCTGATTGACAGGAAGTGCAAAGCAGTTGCTCCAGTGCTATTCCATGCACAGTGAATGTCCAAACTACACAGATGATGGGCTCTCAAACTGGAACAAACACTTTTCTTCAGAAGAAAAAACCTGTGAAGGTGGCCTGGGGTGTACGTATGCAATAGGGGGTGCCTGCCAAACTCCTTGACTGCTTGGTCTATAAGTAACAGCTCTAATTGGGCAAGTTAAGGGAACAGTCCGGTGTGTGTGTGGGTGGGTGGGGATAAAGGTCCCCTATTTCTTTGCTTAAGCCATTGCTGTTCGTACAGCTTTTGCTGGGCAGGGCCTCCTTCTCCCATTTCCTCTGCCCATTGTTCTGACTTTTTCAATATGGGGAAATTATCCTCACACTTTTGCCAAGGAATGTATGGTGTGGGGGATGGGGCAGGCGCCATTTAACAAAGACTACGGGCCTCAATCCAACTCAGAGAGTGGGTTATTGTATGCCTTCCAAGTTGTTTTCTGAGATAAACTGTGGGTCTCGGCCCCAGATGTGGTTCCCTTATCTCAATAATGGGGTTGCGAAAAAATTGGCAGCAGTAAATGTTTTCTGAATATTACCTAGTACCGTTTTAGACATGTACACTGTTGTGCAGGGTTTGCAGTGGATTCTGCAAAAGATGCTTCAGCTATGCTTCATTAAAAAGAATAAGAATATCAGCATGTTTGGACTTCCGGTTTGGGAAGCGGTGCGGGTGGACGCTCGAGAGCGAAGCTCCGTGGAGCTCCGTGGAGCAGAGGCCAGTGGAAGAGATTGGGGTACAAAATTGGCAACCCCGGTTATCCTTGAAGGAAGGAGGGTAACTCGAGCTTGAGGGCTTGGGACTGCAGGGCCCCCGAGAAGCGGACGAGGCCGGCGTTCCCCCTGGAAGCCTAGGATCGAACACGGCCTGAGGCGGTCGCATACCGGATGGTTGAGACGCCACAGCACCTCACCGCCCCAGATTCCCTCTTCGTTTCGACAAAGAACTGTAAGTTGTAAGACTTATTTATACGAAGAAGGGATCTTCGCTAACACAACAGCGTTAGTCCAGACGACTTTCAAGCGACTTCATAGCAAGACAATAGCAAGTCAATAATTAAGACACAGTCTCTGGAGAAGCTTTGGATTTACTTTGGCGAGGGGCCACGATTTAATTAATTCATATAATTTACTTACCTGAGGTTTGGGCATAGCAGCTGTGGAGAAGCAATTACAGCTACCTTCCTAAACATCCTTTCCTCACAAATATTTAATCCTAACTGTCTCTTCAGGGAAATTTCCCCATTTCCCAGACCCCAATTTGTCATTCCTCAGATTCCATTCATCAGTCTTGAGAAAAAGCGCCATCTGGGTGTCAAACATGTCACACTGCAGAAATACATCTTTGCTGACTCATGAATTGCCATTCAAAATTCAAAACTGACATTATCTCCATCAAAGATTTTTTAGGATGCAGCCAGGACGGGCCCTCCACAAAACCCACTTTTGGGGGAAGCATCCGGGCGGGGCCCAAACCCTTTTGTGATGAGGTTATCAGACCATCGGGGGGGACAGAAAACCACTCTGAACTAATCCTGCCAAGATAATCCCCGGATAGGTTTGTCTTGGGGCACTTTTCCCAGCCTGGAGGTTGGGACCCGGGAGGGGTCACAAGGGGTTTCGGAAAGCACCAAAACCATCAGAACCTGATGGTCTTAGAATGCAGAGAATGAAGATCTCTCCGCCTGTTCTTTTTTTTTTTTTTTTTTGGAAGGGGGCGGCAATCCTCCAAAGCCCTCCTCTGCTGTTTTGGGGCTGGCTTTTACCCCAGGGGGGGTTTTTTTGAACTCCAAGGGGGGTGGGGAGTGGGCCCTCCAGCGCATGTCGGGCGAGGCGCGCCGGAAAGGGGAAAGCACGAGGCTGGAGGGAGGCTCCGCCAGCAAGTCCTTTAAGACATGGGGGTTTGGCCCAATTTATCATTGGGGGGGTTCAGAATGATCTTTGTTTTTTTTTGGTGAACTATAAATCCCAGCACAACTCCCAAATGTAAAAGGCTTTTTTCCCCCAAACTCTACCAGTGTTCAATTTGGCATATCGTGTAAAATTTTGGGTCAGATCCATTACTGTTTGAGTCCACAGTGCTCTCTGGATGAGGTGAACTGCAACCCCAAAAATTCAAGGTAAATGCCCACCAAAGCCTTCACCCTTTTTCTGTTGGTCAGGGGAGTTCTATGTCCAAAGGGGCCCCCAATTCCATCATTGGGGGGGTTCAGAATACTTTTTGGTAGGTGAATGCTAAATCCCAGCAACTACAACCCAAATGACAAGACCAATCCCCCCCCACCCCCCCTATTCATGGGTGTATTAATTATTTGTGCTAAATTTGGCCCCGGGTAAAGAAAAATCCTGCATATCAGATATTTACATGACTTTTCATAACAGTAGCAAATGGGGTTGTAAGTAGCACGAAAAATTTTAAAATTTGGGGGGTCACCAAGGAGGAACTGTATTAAAGGGTCACAGCATTAGGAAGGTTGGGAAACTCTGTCTTAAGGCACATAACAACAATGTTCATTTAATTTTGGGCCCCAATAGAAATAATGTACCACTAGGTGTCCTTTGTTAACCATTTTTTTTTTTTGGTCTTTGTACCTTAAATTATTTTAAACCCTTTACAACCCATGGTTGTTTGGGCTGATGTTTCTCACTCAAATTCACCCAGTAGGTTTCATGGCCAAATGGAGAATCAAACCATGGTCTCCAGAGTCTAGTTCAATCCTCAAACTACTGCACTGGGATGGCTCTGTCCAACATATTTATCATGACATAACAAATATACTCCTGCTGTGTGACTGGAAAATATTTTTCTGGCTTTAAGTTTAGGTACAGTCTAATTCAATCATATCAATTCTTCCATGACCAAATATATTGTCACACGTTCATTCTGTAAAAGGAAAATCCTCATAATACAATTCAAGGGAGGCTGAGCCAGAATTAGGCAAGGTGTTTTAAAGTAAGTGTTACAATTGTAGGTCCAAAATGGAGTCATACTGTTATTGTTGTGGTTTTTAAAGAGTAATTTTATTCTCCCACTTTGCAAAAATAACTATCTACTTTTAGCTGACTTTTAGCCAAATTTCAGAATATTCATGTTGCAGGCCTGTGATGCAAGACATACTTTCCTCTGCCGCTCAACTCTCCCTTTCCAACAAATCAACACTCAAGATAGTGTATGCACAGAACAAGACAACACTTGAATCATATGGTAATCCTTCTCCACAATTCACCCTATTATAGAAACAGCTAGGGTTATATCTATACTGTAAAACTGTGTTTTCAACCTTTTTCGAGCAGGCACATTTTTTACATTTACAAAATCCTGGGGCACACCACCAACCAAATGACACAAAATGACACTCTAACACAGTATATACATATAGTTAACATGTTTTTAAATGTGTTTATACACTCAGTGTGAAATCTGGGCCTGTTTCATTAAGACACAACATAGATATCTTGGCAGGAATGGCAGAAAGACACACGTGAAGGCCTTGCTCAGCAGCTGTCAGTCTCTCTCTGTGTTTAGTTTTTATCGCAGTCACCCAGTCCTCAGGGAAAAGCATTACCGGTCCTCAGGAAGCCGCTGGAAGAGAGCAGCCAGATGGAAGCACACTCTGATGCAGAGAGTTCCACTGCTGAACAGCTGTCACAGTCAGGAAGTTCTTCCTAATGTTCACCCTCCTACACAGACATGCTTCCCTGTGATGTTTGCTTTTCTGCCTGTGCTGTTGTGCGCTGTTGTGCGCTGTTGTGCTCTCTCTCTCTCTCTCTCTCTCTCTCTCTCTTATATATATATATATATATATATCCACTGACAAATTGCTGCCAAATTTGGCCCAAACATACTAATACCCCCTCAGGAGGGACCAACAGTCAAAAATTGATTTTGTCATTTGGGAGTTGTAGTTGCTGGGAGTTATAGTTCACCTGAATCAAAGAGCATTCTGAACTCCACCAATGATGAAATGATCAAAGCTTCACACAGAACCCCATAACTGGGGAAAATCTATAAGAGTTTGGTGGGCATTATCCCTTTAGTTTTGGGTTTTAGTTCACCTACACCCAGAGGCACTGTGGACTCAAATAATGAAGGTCTGGACCACACTTGGCATGGATTTCTCAATATGCCCAACTATGAACAAAACATGGAGTTTGGGGGGAAAAAGATCCCCACTTAATGTGGTACCTTTATCTCCTACTTGACAAATCCAACTGTCTTTCGGGCTGCAAAGGTCAACAGCAGGCTACACTTAAGGTCGAGCACCCACCTCAACCCGGGCAGGCCTCGAACTCATGACCTACTGGTCAGAGAGATCTTATGCAGCGGACACTTAGCCAGCTGCGTCACATTCCCAGTGCATTATACTTTAAATCTACTTTTCCTACAACAATAAAATCCTAGTTCGTGAAACCATTGTGTATCCCACTATAGTGCGTCAAGTCATCTAGCCCTCTTAACTCTTGCCATTTTTATTTTCCTTCTCCATTAATTTGTATAAATGAGATATAATTTCATATGAATTAAATAATCTTGCCTGGATGATTGGGTTTCTTTAAAAATCACTTTGAATGTGTGTATGTTGGAAAGGGGAGCAATCCTATCTTCTCTCTGCATAAGGATGTATGTGCGACTATATTAAAGCATCGGTCTCCTAGGACATTGTGTCAGTGATGTTAAAATAATCTTTCTTGAACTAAGGAACTTCAAAGGCAGGTTGCAATGTGGAATCCATCAACAGCTTCATTTCCATTTCCTGTGGTTTCAAAAAGGATGAAACTAGATAGTTGGTCCCTTTCTTTTAAATCACAGTAAATGTGTTAATTGGCTCATCATCAGTGCAATGTCGCACCTGCCTTGCTCAGCAGCAGGTTATAAACCAAAATGGTTAAGGGAATTATTATCACTAACTATACTTTTTGGCACTTTGCTACCTCTGACCTCATCCCCAAGATGCACCAACTGAAGTAACACTTCATGTACCTGCTGAAGCAGGAAAGCGCCACAAAACCGTGTTGTTATTTGCCGTCAACTGGGCTTCCACTTCGTTGTAGTAAATGAAAGATCCTCAAGATACCATGTTATTAATAACTCTGCTTAGATCTTGCAAACACAGGGCTGCAACTTCATAGATTGGATCTATCCACCTGTAATGAGGTCTTCCTCTTCTCCTACTGCTCTCCGTTTTACCAAGCATTACTATCTTTTCCAATGGGTTGCATCATCTCATGATACGCCCAAAATACAACAGCCCCTGTTCAGTCATTTTGGCTTCCAGTTAGAGTTCAGGCTTTATTTGTTAATAGGTGTCTTTTTGTATGTTCATGGTATCCATAGAACTCTGCCTGAGTATTACATTTTAAATGAGTAGATTTATTTATTACTAGCTTGGAGACCCATCAGTGCCTGGGTTATTTGTGTGTCAAGTGTGGTCCTGATCCCTCATTCATGGGGGTCGCAGTGGTCTCTGGAAATGAGTGAAGATACTGTAAGTGTCATAATACATGGCAAGTTTGGTCCAGATCCATCGCTGGTTGGATTCACAGTGCTCTCTGGATGGAGGTGAACTACAACTCCTATAAATCAAGGTCAATTCCCCCAAACCTGGTCGTGGGGGTTCTGGGTGCCAAATTTGGTCCAGGTGCATTATCGAAGGGGGGTCACAGTGCTCTGCCTTGATGCAGGGTGAACTACAACTTCCGACATGTTGAGTCAGGCTCCCAAACTCCTCCAGTCTGTTCAGTTGCTGATCAGTTCCTCTGCGTTTGCTGTGTGCCACAGGAAAGGGTAGGAAAGGGTTAAGGGAGAGGCAGTGGGCAGGGTCATGCAAATTCCACACAAGGAACCCCGGGATGCCTGCCTGTGGTGGAGGAAACATGTCAAAGATAGGATGAAATTCTCCCCGAATGAAAGCGTTCCTTGGGTGGTGGGCTATCGTGTTGGAGGAAGACATTGGCAGGATTTGTGCGACATGTTCGTGGCACTCGCTACAACCTGCAAGGTCAGTTGAGGGGAAGTCTTTGGAAGCTTCTCAGCACTTGGAAGCACTATAGCTTGTTTGTGAAGGGAGGAGGCTGTCTATGTAAGTGGATACCATACATAAAATATGCATTTTTCACTTTTATTATGTGTATAGATTTATGTATTTAATTTGCGGTATTTGTATTTATTTATTTATTTATATTTCGGCTTGTTAGTCACCCCTTCCGACAGGCTCAGGGCGACTTACATGTATACTGCCCTTCTCAACCCCGAAGGCAGGGCCATAGTCAGGATTTTGATTCAGAAGGGCTGAGTTTGATTCGGGGGGGTGGGGGCTGAGTCTGAGTGAGAGAGGGTCTACCCTAGCAAACCTTTTGTATCGTTATCTCAATACCCCCATGCATATGGAATATATTGAGCATGGTGATCAGATCATGATATGAATAAACATAACAGTTTAAATAATGTACCAGTAAGGCATTCTCGCGGACCACCCTGAGAATTTCGGGGGGGGGAGCCCCTCGAGCCCCCCCCCCCACACACACACACACCGGCTACATGCCTGCCCGAAGGGATTCAGGGTGGTTCACAATGTTGGCAAAGATTCAATGCCATCGATAAAAAAACCAGTATAAAACATCAAAATTGACCCTCCCCTGATAAAACATTCAACATTATTAAACACATCACATAAAATAACATCACATATCACACAAAGACATAGATTTCAAGCCCAACAAGCCTAGCAGGAAGATTATTGTCCTGTTAGGCTTGTTCTCTGTTCAGCCATTACACAGAAATCAGAAATGGCATAGGTGATTCTGACTTTGGTAATTGGCTGTCCTCCTTCCTCCAGAACTGGTCTCAGCGAGTGAGAAGGGGCGAGGTTGTCTCCGAGGGCATCCCACTTCCCTGTGGGGTGCCCCAGGGGGCAATTCTCTCCCCTTTGTTATTTAACATCTACGTCCGACCACTTGCTCGGTTGGCACGCAGCTTCGGGCTGGAGTGTCACCAATATGCGGATGACACCCAGCTCATTCTGGGGATGGAAGGCCAGCCTGACTCCGTACCCGATAATTTCCATTGTTGCCTTGAAGCCGTCACTGGATGGCTGCGAGCCAGTAAGTTGAAGGTGAATCCGGCTAAGATGGAGATCCTGTGGCTGGGTCGTCCGGGTACGGGAGAGATCCGGCTTCCGACCCTGGACGGGTCGACACTTCGCCCGTCTCCATCTGTTAAAAGCTTAAGAGTCACTTTTGACTCCGAGCTGTCAATGGAGAAACATATCTCCATTGTCAGCGGAGTGGCCTTCCACCACCTTCCTACCTGTCCCGTCATGACCTAGCCACAGTGGTTCAAGCCACGGTCATCTCAAGATTGGACTACTATAATGCCCTTTACATCGGCCTTCCCTTGTCGATGATCCGGAAGCTTAAGCTGGTGCAGAATGCTGCAGCCAGGCTGGTGGCAGGCCTTCCATCTTGCTGCCACATCACGCCTGTGCTGCGCGGACTGCACTGGCTCCCAGTAGAGCACCGGATCACCTTCAAGGTGCTGGTTCTGACCTTCAAGGCCTTGAATGGTCTGGGGCCAGTGTACTTAAGGGACCGCCTCTCCCATTACAGCCCTCCGCGACCACTGCGTTCCGAAATCCAGAATCTGTTGGAAGTGCCTAGCCACCATTCTATCCATCTGAGTTCCACACGAAGGAGGGCATTCAGTGCCGTCGCGCCGGTTTTGTGGAATTCTCTTCCTTCCACGATCCAGGCCCAGATGGATTTGTTGTCTTTCCGCAGGGCCTGTAAGACCCTCCTCTTCACTCAGGCGTTTGGACCATAGGCACTAGAACATGTATACTGTAGTGGTAATTGTAGTTTAAATACTGATATTTTAACATGTTGTAATTTTAATAGGTGGATCTGCCACTGTGTTTTAAACTATTTTTTAACTGTTTTATTGTGTTTTGTGGTTCTTATGTATGTGAGTCGCCCTGAGCCTGTGGGAAAGGGCGACTAAGAAGTCCAATAAATAAATAAATAAATAAATAAATAAATAATCGATAAGATGCTGTATCTTTGCACTCGAGGGTATTGCTTACTTTCTTTACATTTGCCTTTCCAAATCGTATTCTTCTTCTTCTTCTTTTTTTAACACAATATTATACAATGTCTATTTACAGCAGATTCATGTTATTCATTTCTAGGTACAATACTTCAATCTTTAGCATCTGCCATTATGTTTTTCTTATTCATTTTTGTATCCCTCACCGCTGTGCCCCTCCCCCTCCCCAAGCCATTGCTTTTACATATCATTCGTCAAAATTTCATTTCTTCTTGTTGAGGTAACCTTCCTTCTTCCTTTTCTAATCCTTTTTCAATAAATTTTCTCCATACCTCATAAAAATCACTTTGTTTCCATATACCTCTTTTTACTTTTAATATACATGTTAACTTGTCATTTATTGCCAGTTTCCATACTTCCTTGTACCATTCCTCTATTTGTATATTTATTTCTTTTTTTCCAATTCCTTGCTATAAGCAGTCTTGCTATTGTTAATAGGGTTGTTATCGCATCTTTATCCTTTTTTCCAATTGTATTCTATTATATAATGATAATAAAGCTATACTAGGACTTCTTTCTATTTTAATATTCATTATATCTTCTATTTCTTTAAATACTTTCGCCCAAAATTTGCTTACATTTACATTGCCACCACATATGTATGTATGTTCCTGTTTCTTGGCATCCTCTCCAACAGTTTTTCGAGTAGTTTTTATTTATATTTGCCATTCTTACTGGTGTAAGGTACCATTTCCATATTAGTTTATAATAATTTTCTTTAATCCTTATTGATAAATTTTTAAGATGTCTTTGTCTCCACAATTGTTGCCACTCTGTTTCCTTTATTTTTATCCCTAAGTCTTCTTCCCAGACCTCCTTAAGGGTGTTATTTTTTGTTTTTTCCTTCCTTTATTTCAATTATTATCTTATATATTTTACTAGTTATTCCTTTCAAGTTTTCGTGCTCTTCTACATCCCTCCCATTTTGTATTATTTGTTCAAATTGGTTAACCTTACTTCCTTTTTTATTGTTTTTATCCAATTTTTTTAACCATTGTTCTAATTGTATACAATGAAACCATGTCAATTTTATTTTTCTAAATTCTTCCATAATCATTTCCTTCTTCGTTCCTACTTTTATCCAATCCCCCATTTTATCTAAAAAAATTCCCTTAACTTTTTATCCATTATTTGTTTTAAATTCTTTGGAAATTTCTTTTCCATTACAATTGGGGTTATTACTGATCCATCCGTTATTAACATTCTCCTGTATTTATTCCATACTTCTAATATATTACTCAACATTGGATTTCTAATTTCCCTAATTTCTTTCCTCGTGAATTGTTTAAAAAATATATTCCATATTTCTTCTTCCACTTTTCCTGAGTAATTTCTTAGCCAAAAAAAAAAAGAGAAAAAAAAAGATGCTGTATCTTTGCACTCGAGGGTATTGCTTACTTTCTTCACATTTGCCTTTCCAAATCGTATTCTTCTGATTTCTTGACTACAACCTCCATTTGGATGTATGCATAAAACAAGATAGAGGCCAGTGGTTCTCGACCTGTGGTTCCCCAGATGTTTTGGCCTTCAACCCCCCAAAATCCTAACTGTTGGTAAACTGGCTAGGATTTCTGGGAGTTGTAGGTCCAAATACCTGGGAACCCACAGTTTGAGAACCACTGATATAGGCAATCCTTACCTAGGTTTATATTTTAAGTATTTGTTTTGAAGTTATGTCAATCATCTGTAGTCCTTGTTTTTGTTTTCTTTCTGTGCAACTGTCACCTTTCCATTCCTTTTTTTGTCGGCCTCAAAAAGCTTAAGCTACAATAAAACTGGTGAAACTTCAGGGTGTCGCACGACTTTGTTACTTCTGCTGTAGTAAACTCATGCGGACTTCATTCTTCATTTGCATCCAGGGGCTTTTAAGCCTTGATTCCTTGGATGTTGGAGGGGAGCAGGGGGAGTGGGGGGTGGAAAAGGCAGTATTAGCAATGCTGTGGCTGTTGCAAAGGTCTGGGAAAGGTGCCCAGCGACACGTGCAGCTCATTAGCTTTGGCAAAGGCAGCAGCTGCAGCAATAATCCTCCGGACCCTGCAGGGGTGGAAATGGGGTTTGGGCAGCTGATTGGAAGATGCCTCCCCTCCCCAGCCCCAGTTCTTCCCCTCCCTCCAAGATGACTCATCACGAAATCCCATCCCCAGCTCCTGTGTAGGGTCCAGAAGAGGCCCTAGATGGGGAAGGAAAAACAGAGGGAGGGAGGCAGAGAGAGAGAAGCAGGCAGGTCCTAGGAGATGATGAGAGGAAGTGTAAACAAACAGACCAGTAACTATGATGACTTCAGGCTGGGAGAGTGGGAATTGAGGTGGGGTCAACGCTGGGCCCTGTTCTCCTCTCCTCTCTTTCTCTGTAGGAGAACAGCAGGGTAGTGAGAGTACTGCTAGGCAGAGAACACAGTAAGCCAGGATAGTTTCAACTGAAGATGCCAGCCACAGATACAGGCAAAATGTCAGGAAAAAATGCTGCTAGGACCCAGCCATACAGCCCTGAAACCACACAACACCCCAGACAGAATAGTACTGCCTGCCTGGCAGGAAACATTGTGAGCCCAAGTGGACAGAAGGAGGGCATGGCGAAGCAACTTGGCTTGGTTATAAAGAGACCCCCCCCTCAATAAAACTGTTTAATAACCACACACACACATATACACACACATGCTAGATTTGGGAGAAGGAGCTACAGCAGTTGCAGCTGACTGTTAAGCAGTTCTATAGACCAGTGGCCCCCAACTTTGGGCCACGAGGTGTTTTGGACTTCAGATCCAACAGTTCCTAACAGCTGGTAAGCTGGCTGGAATTTCTGGGAGTTGAAGTCCAAAACACCTGGAGGCCCAAAGATTGGGAACTAGTGCTGTAGACAGACAAGTTTTCTAACTTACTAGCACCCAAAGCCCTTTGCATGCATTTAATGGCAGTTAGCTGGTTGCCCTATAAACCAGGGGTGCTCACACTTTTTCAGCATGCGAGCTACTCATAAAACAACCAAGTCAAAATGATCTACCTACCCACTACTCAGAGAGCCATAAAAGCAAAATATTTGGAAATGTACTGTATTTCAGTGAGAGCCATATAATATATTTTAAGACTGAATTGTGGGTATAATTTATGCATTTATTCATAATAATAATGATGATGATAATATTCATTCAGCCTCTGCTGCTGCTGCTACTACTAATAATAATAGTAGTAACAACAATAGGTTCCTAGAGTAGAAGGAGACCTCCAAGGGTCATCCAGTCCAACCTTCTTCTGCACCTGGGCGGCATCGGGAGCCTGCGGGGTGGGACTGAGCCTTTCTCCCGCCCTGCCTGTGATCTACCAGGACGTCCTATGCGATCTACCAGTAGATCGTGATCTACCTAATGAGCACCCCTGCCCTAAATGTTCCATAGAGGTGTACCCACTAGCTGTTTAATTCACTCATGCTTTATTCCTTTCCCTTCCACTATGTCAGTGCTGTTCCAACAAAAGTGGCACCACTCCAGGTCTGTGCCCAATTTGTGTCCCGCAAAACCAAATTCAGATCACCAGATATGTAGGGCATCCTCTTGAGCGTGCCACTCTTCCTAGGAGTGAAGGAATAGGGGGGAGGATGTCAAGCAGGTCGCAAGTAGGGAGGAGAGAGAGGCAGCATTTAGCTTGGTTATTTTGAAATTGTGAAGAAGTTTGATCTATAGTTGTATGGTCACTCAAAATGTATGTGGGCCCATTTTGCACACTTGTGTAATTTTCCACTAGCTTCTTCTACATAAGAGCTTTTGATGCAGACTGTAAAGCAGGGGTGCTCAGAATGGTGATCGGGATCACCAGGGTGATCTTCAGGCCTCATCCTGGTGATCTTCAGACCCCTGACCAGGTTTTTTGCTGTTGGTCCTCTTCACGCGCCCCTGCACACTGCAAATAAGTCCTCCGCCATTGCTCCTCTCCGCTCCCTGCTCCTCCGCCGCCTCCAAAAGCTCCAGAGTCCAAGAGGCAGAATGGGCCCCCTCTTTTGGATTCCTCCTCCTCCCTCCGTCCTTCTCCAGCCACTCAGTCGTAGGAGACCAAAGGGGGCGGGCCTGGATGACGCGATGCATGGCTGGGCCCGCGCGCATGCGCAGAAGCGCCCATTCTGCCCCTCGGACTTCTCGTGAGCTCTTGGAGGCGGCACGCATGCTGGCGGTGTGGAAATAGGAGCAACGACGGAGGAGGAGGAGAAGGACGCTTTGGGGTCATTTCCTTACCGCATCTCAAAGGTCGGTCTTTTTACTTTGGGGTGGGTACTTGATTGTTCTGTGGCATGTCTCTTTGTTTATTTTTAATGTTTAAAAATGGCCTTTTAGCTCCAAAGCCTCTCTGCTTGCTTTGTTCCTTGAGAAATATATATTGGAGAATATGGAAATGTGGGAGAAATGGGGTGGTTGGATGTATTTTTGCATGCCCCTTTGTTTACCTTGCTGAGTATTAAATGGCCTTGCAGTTCAAAAGCCTCTCTTCTTTACTTTCTGGCTGATCATGTGTGTGGTAATATGGCAGTGTGGGAGAAATGGGGTGGTTGGATGTATTTTTATGCTCTGTTTTATATTGTTGTTTTTAAATTGAAATGTTGATGTTTTCTAACTTCATTTTATGTAAACTGCCCCGAGCCTGTTGGAAGGAGCGGTAGCCTACATAAAAATGAATAATAAATATAAATAAATAAATAAATAAGAAAATAGTTATAGCTTTTAAACTGGGTAGGTGATCTTTGGGAGTTGTTTTTTTAATCAGTAGCTCCCATGCTGAAAAAGTGTGAGCACCCCTGCTGTAAAGGGTTCAGCTTAGGCCCAGAGCATGGATGTAACCACTTGGGACACACGTTACCTGCAACTGAGTTCTTTATACAATGTTTGAGGTGTTACTAAGTGATATGATTACTAAATGTGATTAGTGATAACGTTATTTCTTTTGTGATATAACTGCAACTGGCTGTTGTACACCATACCTTCCTGTTGTTTCCAACGTATGATGACCCAGTGGGTTTCTATGGCCTAATGGGTAATCAAATTCTGGTCTCCAGAGTCATAGTCCAGTGCTCAATAGTACACCATGCTGGCTCAGTAGCACATTCCCCATATAACTTGGCCTGGAGTAATGATCTCTTAAAAACACACCAGTCCTATTTTTATTGAGAGTTAAGAAGGTAAATTAGATGTCTGTCTTCCTGCCAATCTATCTAATCCAGTGGTTTCCAACCTGTGGTCTATGGATCACCAGTGGTTCCCAAGAACTAAAATATGGTCCATGGCCTTACCATTGCAACAAGAGCAACTGGTCTCACAAAACCCTCTTATAGTTCCGAGGCAATGGGGATGTCTGGAGGGAAGAGGCTGACTGCCCACAAAAGGCGCTATACTAAGCCTCATCACTGCTGCTTCTCTGCCTCCCCCCCCCTCCCTCGAGCGGAGCCATTCCATGTGGCACCTGGAAGGCTTTGTGTCTTCCTTTTCGGGCCTGTTCCTGGGGTTTTTTGGGATGCTGATTCAGAACATTGCATTGGATAGACCACATCAGCTCTAGATTATTAAATATGGTTTTCTGTGGGTGCGCAGATGGCGACTACTGGGTGGCATATGTTCAGTACCAGAAACTAGAGCTGATGTGGTCTATCCAATGCAGTTTTCTGAATCAGCACCCCAAATAACCAAACCAAATCTAAAGTTGACCAAACACTGATTCGTAACCCTTTTGGTACTAATGTTGGAGAGTGGTCCCCTGTCAAAGTGGTCCCTGGTTAAAAAAAAAAGGTTGGGAACCACTAATCTAATCTGTCTGTCTGTCCGTCTGTCTGTCTATTTGCTCTTTGTGAATGATGTGCGGGTAAGAATTTTTAATCTGTATTCAGTATCTATAGCTCCAAAACAAATGACTGGGAATTATTCCACCTAACTAAATATTAAATAAAAACTTGAGTTGTCTGCCTGTAACAAACTCTCATCATGTATTGAACTTTTGTATTTCTTTAACAACAACTATAATCCAATATGGGAAGGTGTGGGGCTTAAATAAAGATTGACCTCATCTTTTGTGAGTGCCACTACGTTACTGTGTTCTTACCACATCACTAGAACAACCTTCTGCCTTAGCTCACATTTATCTGTTCATATTCCATAACAGCCCTAGCATTTTTGTGTTGAGCTATACATTTCAAATATAGTTCATCCTTACCTGACTGTGCTATCCAGCTTTACAAGGGAAGTATTCACATTTTCAGTGCTTCCATGAACATAAAACGTAGGTAGATGAGGATGAAGGCTGAGTGCGCTTAAAAAACAAACAAACATGAATTTTGTTTCTTATACATGGTAGGAACCAAAAATGCAAGGAACAACAAGGGAATCTGAAACACTTCAAAATTCTTATGTGATAAAATCTAAGGAGGCCATGTTGGTTTGTTTACTATAAGTTGCTTTAATGCAATGGAATTTCCCTAACCCAGGGAGTTTTGGCTTGCCGACTGAGTTGTTTTAGCTTGTTTCTTTGGCCCACCTTATGTAAGCCACACACACTCATTTAGAAGCTAATTTATTCCTTACCATTGGGACATGCTGCCTTGGCCACACCTTCTCCATTGGACTTCAACACACATGCTTGAGGGCTGATTCATCTTCCAGCCACTATTTATTACTCTCACTGGGATGTGAAAACTGCCTCTGATGAAAAGTGTTACATCTAAGACCAAAAAAAAGCTCTTTGTGCTATTTGACCTCTGATAGGTATTTCACACATCCCTTGATGTTATGCTCACAGTCTACCTAGCACAAGGCCTTCTATGCCAAATTCTAGATTTTCCAAGGAAAAGTTTGAAGGCCATCATTAAGATTCAACCCTTCGCCAATCCATGTTTTTCAGGATTGTCAAGGCTTTCGTGGACAGAATCACCGGGTTGCTGTGAGTTCCAGAAGCATTCTCTCCTGACATCTGATTATTCATTATATTTATTTTATTTCATTTTGTGTGGTGTTTTTTTAAAACTTTAGTAGTAGTTGACCCGAATCTCTTAGGGACTTACATATCCATAACCAAAAGTTACACATCTATAACTATTTGGTATTTGAGATCACTACATATTTTTTGAGTTTAGGGAATACATAGATACTGTCTCCCAATCCTCACAGTGCAGCAACTATTGTAATTGACATTAATGGGCTTGGCCGACTCACCGGCCGAGCGGGTTGCGGGGCAGGGTTGCCCTCGCCGCCATCTTGTGGAGAGATGAAGGGGCTTCTCCTTCCCTGATGCCCCTGGGGGTAGCGGGAGGTTTCCCGCCACCAACGCTGGCCGGCCAATGACGGGGCTGGCCCCGCCCCCTCTTTGCGCCGGCTGGCCTGCCCTCCCACCTGGGCAGCCTATTTAAGGCCGCCCGGGGCTGCCCAGGCTGCACGTGGGGCCAGCTCTGTTTTTTTCCTCCCACCCTCCATTCTTATTGCATTGCTTGTTCATGTCCATTTTGATCATTCTTCATGTCATTGTTGCATTGTTCAGGATGATGCGTTATATTGTTCTTTGTCACAACTCCGTGTTTGGTGTGAGGCATGGCCCCTGGATCAGGCTGGCTTATCGTCCCTTGGTTGTTAGGGGGATAATGCCCAGGCCCCCTGGGGTGATGAGTGTCCGTGGACAGGCATTGGGCCACTCGCACCCCAGGCTTGCATACGCCTTTGGACTTTCGTGGGGGCAGTACGACCCTGTTCCAGGACCCATGTGCGGTTGCCAAGCCTTTGTTCCTGTTTTCAATAAATGAGTTGTGGCCATTTTCATCCAACCACTTGTGTCTGTGTTATTGTTCTTGGCGCGAGGTGTGTCACCCTTGCACACGCAATTCAGAAAGCAGCCACCTCATGTGCCTCCTCTCACATGAGCGATCTCCAGTGCAAGTTGGGATTGTGACAAACTCTGCCTCTACCTGACACAATATGGATTACACACAGGAAGAGCTGGGAATGTCACCCAGCTGCTTCCCAAAAGATAACTGAATGGATCCCCATCAATCCGGTAAGTGGAGATTGAGGGAATCAGGTCAGGAGTGCCTGAATAGCTGCCTAACCATGAGAGTTACATGTTCATAATTCCCCAACAGAACTCAGGTCCTAGTTTTTTTTAAAGCTATACAGTAGAATATCCTTTATCTGAATTGCTTGGGACCAGAAGTATCTTGGGTTTTTTTAGATTTTAGAATGCTTGTATCTGCCTATACCAGTGGTTCCCAACTTTTTTTTTGACCAAGGACCACTCTCCAACATTAGTACCAAAAGCGTTGCAAATCAGTGTTTGGTCAACTTTAGATTTGGATTGGTTATTTGGGGTGCTGATTCAGAAAATTGCATTGGATAGACCAGTGTTTCTCAACCAGTGTGCCGTGGCACACTAGTGTGCCATGAGCGATCATCAGGTGTGCCGCGAGAAAAGCTCTCTGCCCCCCTTCCTTCCCCCCCTCCTGCCGAACTCCTGCTGCTTGGGAGAGGAGGAGGAAGGGACGGGCGGCGGCGAAGAAAAAGAAGAAGGGACTGGAGCACCGCCTCCTTCGGCTGTTTCCCCAACCAGCCTCCAATCTGCCATGACTCCCGCCATGACTCTCACCCCTTGCTTGTTGAAGCCGCCCGGAGGAGGAGCCCCGCCTACTGAAGCCCGTCCACCGCTCATACTTCTCCTCTGTGAGAGAGCTGAAGCCGGGGGGAGGGGGGGGCATGACGCAGCCTGCTCCGCCCCCTCCCCCCAGCTTCAGCACTCCCACAGCTTCGCCAGCCTTGAGGGGACAGTGCCAAGTCAGCGATGGCAGAGCCAGCACAATGCTGGCTTGCCCCCTCAAAGCTGGTGAAGCTGTGGGAGAACTGAAGCCGGGGGGAGGGGCAGGGCATGGCGTGGCCTCGCTCTGCCTCCTCCCCCAGCTTAAGCGCCGTCACAGCTTTGCCAGCCTTGAGTGCCAAGCCAGCGGTGGCAGAGCCAGCACAATGCTGGCTTGGCACTGCCCCCTCAAGGCTGGCGAAGCTGTGGGAGAACTGAAGCCAGGGGGAGGGGGCGGGGCATGGTGTGGCCTGGCTCCTCGTCTGGCTTCGGCACTCCCAGCAGCTGCTCCCAGCAGCTCACCATCCCCCAGCCGTTCTTTACTGTGTTACAGTGTCATTTTGTGTCATTTTGGTTGGTGGTGTGCCCCCGGATTTTTTTAATGTTAAAAGTGTGCCGCGGCTCAAAAAAGGTTGGGAAACAGTGGGATAGACCACATCAGTTCTAGTTTCTGATATAAAACATATGCCATCTGGTAGTCACCATCTACTCACCAATAGAAAACCATATTTAATGATCTAGAGCTGATGTGGTAGTAGTAATCTTTGGGGGGGGGGGGTAGTCCGCCCCCCCCGGGCATCCTTGTTGTCTTGGAAATGTAAGAGGGTTTTGTGAGACCAGTCTCTCTCATTGCCATGTAGTTTTGAGGCAACAGCATAGTAATGGTGAGGTCATGGATCATATTTTCATTCTTGCAGACCACTGATGGTCAACAGACCACAGGTTAGGAACCACTGGCCTATATGAACATAATGAAATTATCTTGGGATCTGACGTCCTTGGAGATGGAACTGAGTTCTGATCATGACATTCATTTATGTTTTATATACACTATCGCTTGAAGGTTTGTGTATGTTTGTGTATGTTGAACAACCAGAGAGCAAAAGTGTCACTATCTCAGCTACACATGTGGATGATTTTATAGGGTTTTTTGGATTTCAGGAGTCCAGATAAGGGATGCTCAACTTGCACATGCCTCTCTGAATCTTGTGCTGAGAGAAAAAGATGGAATATAAAGTAAATAACAACATTTTGTAGGAATTAATCCCCACTCATGGAATTCCAAAGTTGTTTTGGGTAACCTTGGGCAAATCACAGTTTCAGTCTCAAAGGCAAGCAAGGGCAAATCTTGCTAAGAAAACCTTGTGATAGATTCCTATGCCTTAGGGTCACCAAAAGCTGGAAATAATAATAATAATAATAATAATAATAATTCTAAACTGCCTGTCACAGCTCAAGGCAGGTTACAACATTGCTAAAATACATAATCAAAATACACAATCATTTAAAAACACTCCGTAAAATATACAGTACATATTAAAATGTATTTCCATAAAATACATATTAAAATACACAAAACAAAAGTCAGACATGAAGTGGAAGTTTAAAATTCACAACTAAAATAACACAACAAGACATGATTCCAAGGATGTCTCTGCAGTACAGCATTCGGACTACTTAGTTCATCACAGTACCACCCTGTGCAATTCTGGAATTTGTAGTTTGTTTTGATAATTGGCCAATCCAGCTGAGAATGTTAAGTTCTTCACCATTCCTCTCCAAAAGCAGGATTTTATACATCGAGCCATGATACCTAAACCGGCATAAAAGTAATACAACTCTGTTGTGCAGATGCAACTGTTAGCAATTATACCAATTTAGGGCCCTTCCACACAGCCATATACCGTATTTGGCTGGCTACCTGATGATAGACACCTAGATTTTAGAGGAGGAAATTTGGGAAACAAAAAAATGGGGCTGGCTACTATTTGAGACACTAATATGGAGGCGGAGGCGCTGGAGCAGAGGGGGGCGCGATATACTCACGCTATATTCGGGGGCGGCTCCCGGGCGGCTCCCGGCTGCGCCAGCGCATGCCCAGACTCCCGCCGCCGTGTCGCCGCAGCCAGCCGGCGGCGCGGAGAACGGGGCGGATGAGGGGACTCACGGGCGGGCTCACCGCTCACGGACCCGAGGAGGAGGGGGAGGCCACGAGGGCGGCCCCCACGGCGGCGCAGCGGCAGCAGCAGCAGCGGACTTCCTCCTCGCCAGAGGCACATCTTCGTGACGTCACTCTGTCGCGCCTCTGCCGAGGAGGAAGGGAGGAAGGCCTCGCCGGCCGCGCTGTAAGGACAGCCGGAAGAGAGGCCCGAGGGAGGGAGGGGAGGGAGGAAGGAGGAAGAGTTCCCTCCCTCCTCGGGCCTCTCTTCCGCCGTCCTTACAGCGCGGCCCGGCGAGGCCTTCCTCCCTCGGGCCTCTTCCGGCCGCCTTACAGCGTGCGGCCGGGCGAGGCCTTCCTCCTCGGCAGAGGCGCAACGGAGTGACGTCACGAAGATGCGCCTGCCGAGGAGGAAGGCCTCGCCGCCACGCGCTGTAAGGACAGCCGGAAGAGAGGCCCGAGGAGGGAGGGAGGGAAGGAGGAAGAGTTCCCTCCCTCCCCCTCGGGCCTCTCTTCCGGCCGCCCTGGCGCGCGGCGAGGCCTTCCTCCTCGGCAGAGGCGCATCTTCGTGACGTCACTCCGTTGCGTCTCTGCCGAGGAGGAAGGCCTCGCCGGCGCTGTAGGACGGCCGGAAGAGAGGCCCGAGGGGAGGGAGGGAGGGAAGGAGGAAGAGTTCCCTCCCTCCCTCCGGCCTCTCTTCCGGCCGTCCTTACAGCGCGCGGCCGGCAAGGCCTTCCTCCCCTTCCTCCTCGGCAGAGGCGCGACGGAGTGACGTCACGAAGATGCGCCTCTGCCGAGGAGGAAGTCCGCTGCTGCTGCTGTTGCCGCTGCGTCGCCGTGGGGGCCGCCCTCGTGGCCTCCCCCCTCTCCTCGGGTCCATGAGCGGCGAGCCCGCCCAGTGAGTCCCCTCTTCCGCCCCGTTCCTCCGCGCCACCGGCTGGCTGTGGCGACACGGCGGCGGGAGTCTGGGCATGCGCGGCGCAGCCGGGGCCGCCGGGAGCCGGGGGCGGATATAGCGTGAGTATATCGCCGCCCCCCTCTGCTCCAGCGCCTCCCCCCTTCCCTGCCTATATCTTCGCTCCATAAGACACAGCTGATTTTTCTTCCTACTTTGGGAGGGAAAAACTGCGTCTTATGGTGCGAAAAATACGGTAACTCAAAGTATCAAGATAGAAAACCCCATGATATCTGCTTTGAACCACATTATCTGAGTCCACACTGCCATACATTCCAGTTCAAAGCAGAAAATGTTTGGGGGTGTTTCAACTGTGTGGAAGGACCTCAGTGATGTATAAAGCTCTCTTTAGTCATCTGGTCCTCAATTTGTTAGGTTTGCAATTTCTAACAGCCCTCACCATTGCTTATTAGTGGTGGTCCACACATTCTCCAACTATTTCCTGGTGGTCCACACATTCTCCTCACCCCTGCTGATGGATAAACTATTCACAGTATTTCTTAAAAGGAGTGAGGTTCCAAACTCAAAACTGCCAAGAAACCCCACCCTCATCCTTGAGTCGCTGCTGATGCCAAAAGGATGTGTTGTAGTTGGCTGTGGTTGCTTCCACTGAGATCCTCAGTATTTTTAGGGAAGAAGCAGTCCTGCTAAATTCAGTGGGGTTGTGTTCTTCTTTGAGGCTTCAGGATGACAAACCTAGGACTAAGGGGAAACAGTTTTGTACACACTGATAGGGTATGTTATGGAAAATTTAAATCTCTAACCTTTTGGAGATTTTATGATCTTTGGAGACGCACGACCTTGTTAAAAGTCATAACCTTTTGAAAAATGATGCCATAATCTCTTGATAAAAACATGACCTGTTAGACTTATAACCTTTTGGGAAAATGGCATTCACATGATATGTCTCTGAACTGTTAGGGAGAAAGATATGCCAATGCACAAACATATATGTATATTTAGCAAAGTTTCAGAAGAGTTTTCTTTAATTGTAAAAACCAATCTATTGTGATGTTTTATGACATATTTGATTGTTTTTAGGAATGTTTTAATGATGTTTTTAGGCTGTTCGTGTAATTTTACTATGTTGGAAACCGCCCCGAGCCTTGGGGAGGGGCGGTTTAGTAAATGTGAATAATAAATAAATAAATAAATAGCCCAAAAAATCTGCTCTCCCTTAAAACCTCTTGGTTTACATCATGTTCTGAAGAGACGAAAACATAACTTCTTTAAAAGTAACATAGTTTACTCACAAACCTATATTCAGCATACAGGTACTTTGCATATCAATCCAGTTACAAGTAGATTTGATGTAGTTTCTCTACATAGGTGACACAGGGCATCTTTGTCAGAATCAATAGTCCAAAGTCCAAAGTATCTCTCTATTCTGAGAGTCTAATAGAGTCTCTGTCTAGTCTCTAAGCATACAGTTGCTGCTGAAGTCTCTAAAGCCGTCATTCCCGAAGTGGGCGCTAGCGCCCCCTTGGGGGCGGTGAAGGCCACCTTGGTTAGCCCTGCCCCCTCCAAAATGGCTGCCAACCCCCATTGCTTTTTGCGCCGCTTTTTGAGCTTCACTGGCCCCGCAACTTGCGGGAAAGGGGAGGGGAGGCGGCGGACCCTCCATTCTCTCCCCGCTGCCTTTTTTGCACCCTGTGGTGAGTGGGGAGGGAGAGGGGGAGAGAACGAAGGGCTCGCTGTCATTTCCTCCCAACCTTCTCCCATATTTTCCGTTGGTCATGGGGGTTCTGTGTGCCAAGTTTGGTCCAGATCTGTCATTCATGGGGTCTCGGCTGTGGAAGTCCGAGCTGAATTGGTCAAAGGTACTGCAAATCCCATCATCCGTTGTCCATACTCCCCCCAAAATATTGTTTTTGTATTAATCACTATGCTTTAATTATGTTCAGTTTGTAACAATGAAAATACATCCTGCATATTAGATATTTACATTAGAATTCATAAGAGTAGCAAAATTATTTGTGAAGTAGCAATGAAAATATGGTTGGGGGTCACCACAACACGAGGAACCTTATTTAGGGGTCATGGCATTAGAAAGGTTGAGAACCACTGCATTAATACATATATCTTTCTGTTTAATTGCTATTTAAAAAAAATTAAAATTAATTTCTAGGGGGGCGCTGAGTAAATTTTTTTCTGGAAAGAGGGTGGTAGGCCATAAATGTTTGGGAACTACTGCTCTAAAGCATACTCTCTACTGAAGTCTAAAACAAAACTGAGTCTGAGTCCTGAACAAGCCCAGACCTGATTACATGGTCTGCAACCCCTCCTACAACAAAGGTAGAATTGCATACCAATACACACATATACAATGCAGTACACAATTATATACATAACAAATAACCAGAGGGGGCTTGAGAAGGTTGCTATTTCCAACATGGTGGTGGTAGCAGGGTGATGTACCTTCCATTGTTTCCAACTTCTGTTGAGCCTAAGAAGCACCCATCATGGGATTTTCTTGACAAGATTTCTTTGGAGGAGGTTTTTCATTGCCTCTGGTCCCTACTACACAGTTATATAATCCAGATTATTAAAGCAGATAATCCACATTCTATTCTTTAAACTGGATTATATACATATACAGTGCCATATAATCAAATAAAATAATTATTTTTATTTATTTATTTAAAACTTTTGAACCCAGACCTTCTCACCTCTATCGAGGGACTCAGACCGGCATTACAGCAAAAATTCAATGCTATCCAGTTTAAAAACAACTACAACAACATATTAAAATACATAAAAATCCCAGCATAAAACTACATCGCCACAAAAACAATTCCACTCGATCTGTAAACGTGGTCATTCATTTAGGTAATAGCCAATCTCAGCCTATTCTGGGAAGGCCTGGTTCCACATCCAGGTCTTCACCAGCCTCCTAAAGGACAACAGAGAGGGGGGCAGACCTAGCATCACTTGGTAGAGAGTTCCACAGCCGAGGGGCCACCACAGAGAAGGCCCTGTCTCTCGTCGCAACCAGTCGTGCTTGCGAAACTGGCGGGATCAAGAGCAGGGCCTCTCCAGAGGATCTTAATGTCCTTGGTGGTTCATAGGGGAGAATTCGTTCAGACAAGTAAACTGGGCCGGAACCGTATAGGGTTTTGTAGGTTAAAACCAGCACTTTGAATTGTGCTCGGAAACTAGCTATGCTACTCCACTCTAGTGGCATGGACCATTTGGAGTTGATTTGAGGATCTTATATTATTTACTGGGGTTCGTTTACCCTTTGAAAACTATGTTTCTTGGGCGCTCTTTACTTCCGCATCACGGACCGTCATAACCATGCCCTCTTGTAGGCACGCCTAGCAACTAGGATTACACGTTTGCGTCGTTACGCACGACGTGCCCTATGGGACCACGCCCCCAGCTAACTATTCCTCTGTTTGATTACATTGGGAAACATTGCATTGCTACTGTACCGTGAGTTGAGCTCATTTATCGAGCCGTTATTTGCTTTGTTCATTCATTGGGACGGTACTTTCACGACTTGTTGCTATTATGAATGTTTGATTGACATGACATGATGTATTAGGAACTGTTTACTGTTGATACAGACTACCAGCATATGTATAATGTATTGCTATTGATTGTTTATCTACTTGTCTGTTGCTTGCATTACCCATTCGGTTCCCATTCGGGAAAATATGATGTATTATGTATTTGTGACTTCCACATGTTTATATATAGTGTTTTGCTAATTTGAATATGACATTTGGGATTGGGACGACTTACCTATTCCTATGTCATTGATTGCATTGCATTACATATAGATATATTTTGGTACTGGTGTGTCTATTCATTTCTATAGACCTTGCTTAGTGTGTTTTCTAGTCTTGTATACTCAGTCCTGCCTTTGTGTTGTTGTATTTTGCAACAAGGGAGTTGTATGCTCCCTGTACCCTGCTCCTGTTAGTAACCTGGCTGCCAAGCGTTGGACTAATTGCAGTTTCCGAGCAGCCTTCAGAGGCAACTCCACGTAATAATCTCGGTCTTATGTGGCAGTGTAAAAGGGGCCTCACTCTGAAGCTGTGTGACTTGTCCAGTGGGTTTCAATGGCCAAGTGGAGATTTGAGCTCTGGCTTCCCAGAATCTTAGACCTACACTCAAACCCTTACTACTATCAATATTAGACTTGAATAGGCTATAGACTTAATTACTGGACCTGTTATTGTTCACAGCAGTTAAGGCTGCCACCAAGATCTCTAAATAAGTTGCATGACCTTTAAGTGAGCAATATCAGTGAGGTGTTCCTGCATGGCAGAGGGTTGGACTACATACATGGCCAGTGTGGTTTCTTCCAATGCTATGAGGCTAGGAATTTAATTTGTGAAAACATCATTGAAAAGAACACTGCTGTCTTCATTGTCTTCCCAAGTGACACAAGGATTCAAGGATTTTTCTCTCTTTATCCAAGACACACACACACACACACAGGAAGTAGGGATGATATTTGTAATCCATCGTTCTTGGAAGTGCTTATACTGAAAGTGAGGTATTTACTTTTAAAAGGACACCTTATAAACAGATCCAACAATAAATCAACTCGACATTGCAGCAGCAGAATCTTATGTACTTTATAGGTTACAATCAGGCATGTAGCCGGGGGCTAAGGGGCTTAAATTCTCAGGGTGGTCCGCGAAAAGGCCTTACTGGTACATTATTTAAACTGTTATGTTTATTCATATCATGATCTGATCACCATGCTCATTATATCCCACATTAATGGGGTTATTGGGATAACAATACAAAAGATTTGCTAGGGTAGACCCTCTTCCACCCCGTCTCAGCCCCAACCAAACTCAGCCCCCTCCGAAACAAAATCCTGGCTACGGCCCTGGTTACAATAGAAAAACAGGATCTCCAACCCCAATTCACTCAGTTTCAAGACTTCTCCATCTTCACCCAAGCGGTGCAGAGCACATACCAAGGAGTAGGCTGTTCCAACAATGTAATTCATGATTCAAACACTTTCCGAAATAAACAAATGCAGGAGTCTCCTTCCACCTGGTGGAAAATGCAGCAGGGCCTTGACAAGGGATCTGCAACAGCTGGAGAGAGAAGCACTCACAGCAACTTTATTCAGCAAGAAGAGAAAAGCACACTGCAGAGAAACATATCCTGGGTAACAGTGGACAAGGAATTTTATGGAAATGGGACATAAGAGGACCAAGTGATCAAGACTGCAAGCTAACACCCTGTCTTCTGATGTCATTCATTTCTTCAAAAAAAACCAAAAATTAAAAAACCCAAGGTTGAAATGTAATTTCTGTAAAGATCCTGTTGCAGCTGGGACATTATTTCTAGCACATGTAAAAAGTGTTCTTTAAGGGGCTAGCAAATGTATATTCCTGCATCCCTTCTTTGTCTGGATAGTGTCCAGGACTCAACAGGGGTTTCCTTTCCTTTGACTCTCCTGAGGGCAACAGTAAAAGCTCCCTCCAGTTTGCTATTTTGTTCGCTTTGCCTGGATATTCTGCCCTGTACTTGTGGCTCCAAACAGTAATGCCTTTACAAAACACATATTGGTTGGTTGATTAAACCAGTGTTTTCCAACCGCTGTGACGCAGCAAAAGCTCTCTGCCTCCCTTCCTTCCCCCCTCCTCCTGCCGAACTCCTGCTTCTTGGGGGAGGAGGAGGAGAGGCCGGGCGGCGAAAGAAGGAAGGGCGCCGCCTCCTTTGGCCGTTCCCCAGCCAGCCTCCAATCTGCAATGACTCTTGCCCCTCGCTCGCTGAAGCTGCGCGGAGGAGGAAGCCGGGGAGGGGGCATGGCATGACGTGGCCTGGCTCCGCCCCCTCTCCCCAGATTCCGCTCTCCCACAGCTTCTCCAGCCCTGAGGGGGCAATGCCAAGCCAGCATTGTGCTGGCTCTGCCACTGCTGGCTTGGCATTGCCCCCTCAAGGCTGGAGAAGCTGCGGGAGAGGTGAAGCTGGGGGAGGGGGCAGCGCATGGTGTGGCCTGGCTCTGCCCCCTTCCCCCGGCTTCCGCTCCCACAGCTTCTCCAGCCTTGAGGGGCAATGCCAAGCCAGGATTGTGCTGGCTCTGCCACCGCTGGCTTGGCATTGCCCCCTCAAGGCTGGAGAAGCTGCGGGAGAGGTGAAGCTGGGGGAGGGGGCAGGGCATGGTGTGGCCTGGCTCTGCCCCCTCCCCCGGCTTCCGCTCTCCCACAGCTTCTCCAGCCCTGAGGGGGCAATGCCAAGCCAGCATTGTGCTGGCTCTGCCACTGCTGGCTTGGCATTGCCCCCTTAAGGCTGGAGAAGCTGCGGAGAGGTGAAGCTGGGGGAGGGGGCAGGGCATGGTGTGGCCTGGCTCTACCCCCTCCCCCGGCTTCCGCTCTCCCACAGCTTCTCCAGCCTTGAGGAGGCAATGCCAAGCCAGCATTGTGCTGCCTCTGCCACTCCTGGCTTGGCATTGCCCCCTCAAGGCTGGAGAAGCTGCGGGAGAGGTGAAGCCGGGGGGAGGGGGCGGAGCATAGTGTGGCCTAGCTCCTCCCCCTTCCCCAGCTTCGGCACTCCCAGCAGCTACTCCCAGCAGGCCACCATCCCCCAGCTGTTCTTTACTGTGTTAGAGTGTCATTTTGTGTCATTTTGGTTGGTGGTGTGCCCCCAGATTTTTTTAATGTTAAAAGTGTGCCGCAGCTCAAAAAAGGTTGGGAAACACTGGATTAAACTAACTGGATTGAATTATTTGGGGTTACCTAGTTCATCTTTGTCCCTCTGTGGGCTCAGGAGTAGTTATGCCTCTTTTAAGAGTACGTTTACATTGGCTGCTAGAGTAGCAAAAATGCATATTTAAACATGCCCTCGAATTCTCCCTATTAATCTTCCGACATCCCACCTTTTACCGCTGCTTTTAAAATATCTGCCCTCCCACTTTCTCTCTTTGTCCTCAGCTTTCAATTGCTGCAACCTTTCAAAGTTCAAAAGTTTTCACTGAGGCCCCTTCTACACTGCCATATAAAATCCAGATTATTAGCTTTAAATTGGATTATATGGCAGTGTAGCCTCATTCAATCTAGTTCAAAGCATTTAATGTGGATTATTTTATTTGATAATCTGGATTATATGGCAGTGTAGAAGGGGTCTAAATCAGCAGTGGAGAGAGCTAAGAAAGGGATAAAAAAACCTGTCCGTCCCAGTTGGCTCAGACAAAAGGAAGCTCCTGCACCTTCTCCTCATTCATTTTTGTTCATTAATAGTTTTGCCATCTTGACTACTTCTGATGTTGTTGTTCCCCTTTTCAGCTATAAAATATTGGCGGAGATGTATAAAACAGGGATGGAAATTTTTTGATTTATTTACTATAAATCTTGTCCTCCTCAACCCCGAAGAGGACTCAGAGCAGCCTTCCAATTGGCAGCCCTTCAAAATTGGGTGACTTTCTATGTGTGATTGGAGAACAAATCGCGGAAGCTCTAGTTCAGGGGTGCTCACACTTTTTCAGCATGCGAGCTACTCTTAAAGCAACCAAGTCCAAAAGATCTACCTGCCCCCGCCGCCGTGCGCTTTCGCGCGCTCCCGTCGCTGCGCGCTCTTGCCACCGCACGTGCTCCTGCTGCTGTTTTCCGCCTGCGCAGCGTTTCTTCCGCTTGTGGGGCATTGCAGGAAGGAGAAAGCACGAGGCGGGGCATCCAGAGGGAGTGCTCCGCCCTGCCTGTCTCGCCGGCAACGGAGGCTGCACAGCTGCTTCTGGACGAGAGAGGCAGGGCGCTCCTCAGAGGCCCGCCTCATGCTTCCTTCTTCCTGCAATGCCCTGCAGGCGAAAGAAGCACCGCGAGAGCGGAAGCCAGCAGCAGGAGCACACGTGCGCGCAGGGTGTGCGTACGCATGGCAGGAGCACCCCATCCGGCTGGTGAGGCCCGAAGATCACCTGGAAGAGGGCCGAAGATCTACTAGTAGCTCCCGAGCTACCTAATGAGCACCCCTGCTCTAGTTAGCACAGCCAATAGTGAGGGATGTTGGCAGCTAAAATTCAAAAGTATCTGGAGAGCCATCCAGTTCTTACCCCTGTCCTAAAATATGAAATATATATATTTATTATTCCTTTGCATATTGATTATATTGCTTATTAATTTTGCAATCATTGATTTCAGGTTTCTATGATTATTGAATTAAAAATTTGTTTAGTTTAT
This sequence comes from Anolis apletophallus, assembly GCA_030556195.1. Lineage (NCBI taxonomy): Eukaryota > Metazoa > Chordata > Lepidosauria > Squamata > Anolidae > Anolis > Anolis apletophallus. The sequence goes on along the minus strand of JARBWK010000001.1, from coordinate 165,143,961 downwards.
GAGCTACTTATAATTCCTGAGCTAATAAGGTGTAATTGTTGAACTAGAATTCTGGGAGATCGGCATTCAAATCCCTACTCAGTTATGGAAACCCATTAGGTGATCTTAGGCAAATCACTCTCAGAGTATCAGAGGAAGGCAATAACAAACCTTCTGTGAATAAATCTTGAATAGAATAATAAGAAGTCAGAGTCAACATGAAGGAATGCAACTGCAAAGCAATAGTTGTTGTTGTAGGTGTTGTTATGTGACTTCAAGTCCTTTCCAAATTAGAAAGACCCTAAGGTCACTCTGTCATGGAGTTTTCTGGGGGGTGAGAAACCAAATTCAACCAGTGGGTTTTCATGGCTGAGCAGAAAACAAGGCCAAAAACCCCGAGAGTACTGCTTACTCTGAAGTAGAACAAAACACCAAAAGGGCAGGAAACAAACAAATAAACCACTCACGTGGTGTGGTGGCTATGCAATAAGTACAATTATGAGGAATAGGCACATTAATATATATCACAATGCTAGATAGTGTTGGGGAGCACCGCCAACCAAGGTTAAATTATAATATACACTAGTTTAAAAAAAGAAAGTACAGCATGACAATGACTTATTGATATCACAGAATCTATGAAGCAATTCAATTCTCAATAATTCAGTATATTTGAAACAAGTATAGTGCACAAAAAGTCATGTAAAGCGCGAGATACAATAAGAAGTCAGTCTAAAAATCATATACCCATATAAATTTTTATATTCATGTGATTGGGCAAGCAGATATAACCGGGACTGTGGTGCAGCTGGCTGGGTGTCAGCTGCATAAGATCTCTACTGACCAGAAGGTCATGAGTTTGAGGCCTGCCTGGGTCGAGGTGGGTTCTCGACCTATTGTGTAGCCTGTTGTCAACCTTTGCAACCCGAAATATAGTTGCATCTGTCAAGTAGGAAATTAAGGTACCACTTAGTGGGGAAGCTAAATGTAACTGATTTACGAGGCAATGAAATAGATCTCCAGGAAACACGCTGAGGAATGAAGGAGTGTGACAGCTCTCCCTGGTGGCCAGATGTTGAATTGCCTCTGTCTGTCTTGTGTTTGTGTGTCTATGCTTGCCTGGATATGTTCATTGTGATCCGCCCTGAGTCCCCTGTGGGGTGAGAAGGGCGGAATATAAATGAAATAAATAAATAAACAAACATAAATCGGTTACGTCACCAATGTACCAATATTTGAATGTTTACATACATATATAATTCACATCATGAACAAAGAAGTTTCATCCGCTTTCATCTGCTTTGATCCACGGCATACACACGCATGAGCAGGGCACAACACTGTACTCTGGATATATAGTAAAAGAATAGTGAAATTGATTACTTAGGTCTGCCGCGACGCCTTGCCGTGCGTTGCCCGACTCCTGCTGAATAACTTGTGGTTTCTGCAGCTTTACATGCACACAGGTGGACGAGTATTTTCTTTACGTGTTCTTTGTTCATGATGTGAATTATATATGTATGTATATGTAGCAGTCTCCAGAGTTTATCCAGTCAGGCTTTAATTTTAGGTGGTGATGCCCTCAAATAATGCTGGGGGATCATAACTTAGCGATAGACCGATAATTGTCTTTCAGAGTCCCAAGTCACCTACTTCCTAATTTGTATTACACATTTGTATTCTGGGGAGAGGAAATGCCTGTGGATTTAACTGAAATCCACAGTTTACCTGTAATACTTCAGAGTTCTTATTTTACTACAGGCTTATCCTATCCTCTATCCTCATAGGCTGTTTCAAACAACCCAGATCCAAAGAATAATAGGATTGTACCCTGATTTTGTATCCATCTCATCTTCTTTTGCAGAATTTCAAAAACAGCTGTTCCATTTCTTTTCTCTGCTTTATGACACAACATAAAACAACATTATGCCATAAAACATCTTTCTCCAATCCCTGAAATGAAAGCCATCTGGATGGACCCTTGGTGAGACACAATCCAGGGTCTCTCCTCAAAAGTGACAGTCTCCCAGAGACCCAATGTCATTTTTTCTTTTCCAACAACAGTTCTATCACATGTTGCAGCAGAAGACAATGCCACACTTGCAAAGTCGGAGGAAAAGAAAAGACACCCAGAGCAGTCCCAAAAGCCAAGGCACACCCCTCCTGGGCTTGGAAACAAGGGTGGTTTTCCATGTGACATTTCAAACGCAAGCCGTTGACTCAGACTGGGTGGAGACGCCAGAGGTGGAGGAGGCTTGGGAAAGGCAATATTCAGAGAGCAGGCAGCAATAAATTAAGAATATTACTATACAGATTCCTGAACAATATTTCAATGCACAGGGGGCAACATCCATCAGAATGTCCAGTCTTGCACAATTTTGGAGAGTGAGGGAGATGGACCTTTGCAAAAGAGGGCTCCAGTATTTGGGGAAGTCTTTGCTGTCCCAAGCACTTGGCATCCTGTACTCCAGTATGGAGAGATGCAAGCTCAGCATCAGCTCATGAGTCAGTTTCGAATCTGCTCTGCTCCTTTGACTTGAGGCTCCAAGACTGAGCTCTTTCTTTTAATTTCCCACAGTGGTTCTGACATATTGCTGTATTGGGACACTAGGAATAAATACACTGGCCCTCACCACTGGATATCATGAAACCATCATTTTAATCTGCCACGACACACCAGAAGGATACCAAATTGGGTAACAGACTGGTATATTTCTTTTCTCTTTTTTGCCACATTCAGGTAAATATGTAGAACCAGGTGGGCCCACCGACACAAGAAATTTATTGTGTGCCTTCAAGTCATTTTTGACCTATGGAAATCCTAGGGTTTATTTTTTTTGGCGATATTTGTTCACAAGAGGTTTGCCATTGCGTTTTTCTGAGGCTGAGAGTGACTCGCCTAGGGCCACCCAATGGTGCCCTCTAAATACCTTAAAGCAGGGGTGCTCACACTTTTTCAGCATGCGAGCTATTTATAAAACGACCAAGTCAAAATGATCTACCTACCCAAAAATGTGAAACATATAACACAATATTTGCTTTGAACTGGGTTTTCTGAGTCCACACAGGCCCAGATTACCCATAGGGCCAACGAGGCTGTGGCCTAGGGGCGCGAGCCAAGGGGGGGGGGAGCGCCAGATCACGGCCCAAAATAAAAATTAAAAATCAAAATATTATTAAAAATATATTAAAAAATCGTGCCGCAATTGGCTCCTGCCGCCTGGTACCCAAAAGGAAGGAAGGCAGGAGGGAGGAAGGGAGGAAGGAAGGAAGGAAGGGGGCCCTGCAGACAATACAGACAATACAGCCAGGAGCCAGCCCCCATGTGACCTGGCGGAGGGTGCACCACGTGACCAGGGCTTCACATGAGGTAGCAGCAGCAGCATGAGGAGGAAGAGGAGGAGCATGCCCCGCAGCCCCGAAGGCGGCTCTGCGGCCAATCGTGACCAGCATGGGCTGAAGGAGGAGGCCTCTTCCTTTAGCCCATGCTGGTCACGATTGGCTCTTGAGGCAGAGGCTGGCCCTCCCCCCCCCCCACCCAGGGACCAATGAGCATCCCGTGAGGCAGAGTGGGGTTGTTGTTGTTGTTTCCACTCGCGGGGATAACCCCGGGTGGGTCTTCCAGGCCGGGAGGCGCGGGTTGGGCAAGGCGGGAAGCTCCATCCTTCCTCCTTTCTTTCCGAAAAAGAGACTCGGTTCCCAGGGCCAGGCCCCTCCCCCCCTGGTGGGCAACCCCACTTTGCGCAACCCCGGAAGCCATAAAAGCAGGGCTGCCTGGACACCCACCCAGCCAGCCTCCCAAACCGAAAGCCCTGAAGCCCCGACAATGGCACCACCGCCCAGGGCCTACCGCCTCCTCTTCTCTTTCTTCTCTCTCTTTTTCAGGGCGGGGCGAGCCTCCCCCACTAGAGTCCCCGAAACGCCCAGGAAGGTGTGTGTGTGTAGGTGGGTGGGCTGCCTGCCTCCTGAGGGGTCTTTGGAGGGTCCTGATGTGGTGGTGCGAGGCAGGGGGGGGGGGCGTAATTCCAAACTGTGGCCTAGGGCACCAAAAGGTGTTGATCCGGGCCTGAGTCCACACTGTCATATAATCTGATTCGAAGCAGATAACATGGGATTTTATTCAACTGTGTGGAAGGGACCTCAAATAACCCAAGGCTGGCAGCACTTGGGCGGCGTCGGGAGCCTGCGGGGCGGGACCGAGCCTTCCTCCTGCCCTGCCTGCAATCTACCAGGATGCCCTATGCGATCTACCAGTAGATGACGATCTACCTAACGAGCACCCCTGCCTTAAAGGCTCCAGCACCAGTCTGAACTTAAAAGATAAGCATAAGCAAGGTCAATTCTAGTTGGTACTTGGATGGGAGACTGTTTATGAATATCAGGTGCTGCATGTTATATTTCATAGAACTGGCAAAACCTCCTCTGAAGGCCCGTCCAGACAGTACCTTTATCCCAGGAGCTCCCACATCAAAATGGAGGGTGGCCAAACGCCATACCATAAAAACATGGGAGCAATCACTACAAAGGCCAAACAACGTGGGTTTTTCAGATATGGGAATATCCCAATTCTGGCTGGAAAATGCAGATATTCGAATCTCTGTACAGTGTTCCCTCGCTACTTCACAGTTCGCTTATCGCAGGCTCGCTGTTTCGCGGATTAAAAAATAAATGTAAAATATATATCATGGCATTTTTGCTGTTTTGTGAGGTTTTGCTGCTGCCGCTCTCCAAGGCGCTTTCCTTCCTCAGTCCTCACTCCTTCCAGCCTTGAAGGGCCTTTCCTTCACTTTATTTTAAGTTTATAAAGACTTGAAATAGTGTATAACTACTAAAATAATGTATAAATATTAAAATAAATAGAGCGTACCTACATTGCGGTTTTTCACTTATTGCGAGAGGTCCTGGAACGTAACCCCAGCAATAAGTGAAGGAACACTGTATGTCCATACCCAGAAATACAGGATTTTATGTTGGTATGTTCCTGGGTTATACATGTTGGTTTATGATTGGTTGTATTCTAAAAACATGGCAACAGTTGACTAGAGGGCAAAAGCTTTCTCCTGGTGAGGGGAACTTCCTCCTTCACACAAACAAAGGTTCTGCCATGTAACCAACTTTCAACATATTATGATAAAAGCAATGAGGAACAAACATGTATTACCCAGAAACATCACCATGTTGTTCCCAGGCACGAGTACATGGCCAAACTTGTAGGCACAGATGGCCATGCAGCTTCTATAACCCAGGAACAGAACTTCTAATGATTCGCATATCTGCATTTTAAGTTTTTTTTTTAAAGGCTGAAATTTCTGGTGGACATCCTGCCAGGGCCATCTTGGGGACTGCAAAATTCCAGGACAAAGCAGCAAGTGTGGATGATGGAGGCAGAAATCCCAGGACCAACAGGTCTGTATATGGACCTTTTCTCAGGTACCGGGGGTTTTCTGCCCCTGACTAAAACCCGCAAATTGGTGCTGTCTTACATAAAAACTCCAACCATCACCCAAGTCAAAAAAGGAGCAGCATTGAAGCCCTGGCAGACCGTGAAAATAGAATCTGTGAACCCCACCTCCTCCAAGATGACCTGAACCACCTAAACTGGGCTTTACAGGCCAATGGATACTCCAGCACAGACATCAGAAGAGCTGCAAGACTGAGAACAAGCCATGAGAGTAAAGACAAAGATCCATCCAGAGGAAAAGTGTTCCTGCCATACATCAAGGGAGCCACTGACCACATTGGGAAGCTGATGAAGAAACACAACCTACAAATCAGGCATGTAGCCAGGGGGGGGGGGGGGCTAAGGGGGCTTCAGCCCCCCCCAAATTCTCAGGGTGGTCCACGAAAAGGCCTTACTGGTACATTATTTAAACTGTTATGTTTATTCATATCATGATCTGATCACCATGCTCATTATATCCCACATGAATTGGGTTATTGGGATAACAATACAAAAGGTTTGCTAGGGTAGACCCTCTTCCACCCAGTCTCAGCCCCCCGAAACAAACTCAGCCCCCCCCAAAAACAAAATCCTGGCTACGGCCCTGCTACAAATAATCTACAGGCCCACTAAGAAAATCCAACAAATGGCGCATTCAGCAAATGACATGAGGGATCCTCACACCTCTGCAGGAGTCTACCGTATATCATGCAGCTGTGGACAAGTCTCCATAGGGGCCACCAAACATAGCATTGCCCAAACACGAATCAAGGAAAATGAAAGACAATACAGACTACTTCAACCAGAGAGGTCAGCCATAGCAGAGAACCTGATGAACCAACCTGGACACAGCATACTATTTGAAAACACAGAAATGCTGGACCACTCTAACAACTACTATGTCAGGCTACACTACACAGAGAAGCCATTGAAATCCACAAGAATGTGGACAATTTCAACAAAAAGGAAGAAACCATAAAATGGACAAAATCTGGTTATCAGTATTAAAAAATCTAAAATTATAGCTGTAAATAAAAAAATACTCAATCACAGGGGAACGCCAGACAAGAAACAATCAGGGACAGCTAATCACCTCTCAACAAAGGATTCCCCCAGGCAGTAACAAGCCACACCTAAAAATTGTCAGGCCATCAAATGCTAATCAAGGTGGCCAATTGAAACATTCACACCTAGTTGCAACAGACAAGAGTTCTTTCTCCCACCCTGGATGTTCCACAAATATATGAAACCAATTTTCCTAGTTTCCAACAGACCTCGCAACCTCAGAGGATGGCTGACATAGATGTAGGCAAAACATCAGGAGAGAATACTTCTAGAATATGGCCATACAGGCCGAAAAACCTACAACAACCCAGAGATTCCGGCCATGAAACCCTTCGACAATACAATCAAAGCACTCCCAACAGATGACCCTCTAGCCTGTATTTAAAAACCTCCAAGGATTGAGCTTCCACCATACTTCTTGCCATTTAACAACATTTTAAACTGTTTCAGTGCTACATAGTGTTGAATTGCTTACTAAAATGTGTGCCTGATGTTTTTATCTACTTTTAGTTTGTTCTGGTGTCTAAATTCTTTAAGCTGCCTCAAGTCCCAAAGGTGATACATATATGATTAATAATAATAATAAAAATAGTAATACCAGCTTCAGCTCTATAGGGAAGGGCATGGGAGGCAAGTATGACAGACTAGACACATGAGTCAATGATGAGTAATAAGAGTCCAATTAAGAGTCAACATTGTCTAACCAGTGGTTCTCAATCTGTGAGTTCCCAGGTGTTTTGGCCTACAACTCCCAGAAATCCCAGCCACTTTACCAGCTGTTAGGATTTCTGGGTGTTGAAGGACAAAATATCTGGGAACCCACAGGTTGAGAACCACTGGGTAATAGTTTGAATGTTGAACTAGATCAGAGTTTCTCAAATTTGCTTCTCCAGATGTTTTGGATTTCTGGGAGCTGAAGTCCAAAACATCTGGAGGAGCAGAGTTTGCAAAACACTGAACTAAAGCATCGGGATACCAGGATTTGAATCTTCTCTCAGTCACAGAAATCCACTGTGAAATCTTTGACAAGTCACACTCTCTCTCATCATCATCAGAGGAAGGCAAGGAGACACCTTCTCTGAACAAATTTTGCCAAGAAAACTTCACAATAGGTTCAACTTAGGGTTGACATAAGTTGGAAGTGACTTGAAGGCATACAACAATAATAAATTACTCATCTAACAATCACAAATAGCTGGGACCTATAAGCAACTATTGCCATCAACTAGAATACAACCATTGAATCAATTGCTAACAGGTCAACGCTTAATGAATCCCATTAATTCAATGAATCTACTTCAGCGGGGAGTAGCAGTTGAGTTAGAGATATGGAGGAAAAAGAGAGCCTAAACTTTTGGAAAGAGAATTGATAACCTGAAGTCTATCCTTTGAACCTTCAAACTACACAGCAATGGGTTCTCAATGGAAAGACTTTGCATGTGTGCTCATTGTTTGTATCTCCTTCCACGAACCTACTCGATCTCTTCGATCCTTGGGGGAGGCTCTCCATTATCACAGACTTGCCTTGTGGGAACAAGGGAGAGGGCCTTCTCCTCTGTGGCCCACTGACTCTGGAACTCATTGCCCGGTGAGATTAGGCTAGCCCCCACCTTAGCAACTTTCAAGAAGGATTTCCAAACCTGGCTTTTCCATTGCCCTTTTAGGAGAGTAACCATTCATCCCCTTTAGCTGCCCCTACCCTCAATGTCCGTCTCTATAGTATACTTTCCTTGCCTGTCTGAAGGCCAGTCTCTATGACCCTGTTTTTATGAGTCTCTCCCTCATAGATGATGTGCTCCATTCAGGGCCGTAGCCAGGATTTTGGTTCGGGGCTGAGTTTGGTTCGGGGGCTGATACTGGGTGGAAGAGGGTTTACCCTAGCAAACCTTTTGTATTGTTATCCCAATAACCCCATGAAGGTGGGATATAATGAGCATGGTGATCAGATCATGATATGAATAAACATAACAGTTTAAATAATGTACCAGTAAGGCCTTCTCGTGGACCACCCTGAGAATTTCAGGGGGGGGGGGCTGAAGCCCCCTTAGCCCTCCCCCTGGCTACATGCCTGGCTCCATTCCTATCTCACCCTGAGTTTTTAGCATTTTATCTTGTACACATGGCCCATTGTCATTGTGATTGATTTTTCGTTGTATTATTTTTAATTTTTTATTGTATTCTTATGTTTATTTGCTTTGTTGTGCTGTTTGTTTTGTGCTTTGGTTTTTATTTTATTGTAATGCATTGCTGGGCTTGACCTCATATAAGCCGCCCCAAGTCCCCGTTGGGTAGATGGTGGCGGAGTATAAATAAAGATGATTGTGGCGTCCCGTCAGGGCCAAAAAAAGGGGACTTTAAAAGGATGGACGAGCTCTATATGGGGCAGGGCCGTAGCCAGATTTTGTTTGGGGGCTGAGTTTGGTTTGGGGGGCTGAGACTGGTTGGAAGAGGGTCTACCCTAGCAAACCTTTTGTATTGTTATCCCAATAACCCCATTAATGTGGGATATAATGAGCATGGTGATCAGATCATGATATGAATAAACATAACAGTTTAAATAATGTACCAGTAAGGCCTCTTCGCGGACCACCCTGAGAATTTCGGGGGGGGCTGAAGCCCCCTTAGCCCCCCCCCCCCCCGGCTACATGCCTGGGCCCTGGGGTTCGCGTTCTAGCCCTCCCATGTACAAGAGACCTGGAGTAGCTTTAAGAATGAGTGCTAGAATAGTGAAGCAAAACCAAGATTTATTTAATAACAACCAGTAAAAGTGCTGGTGCCCCAAAAGCTTGAGTTTGGTTGCTAGCAAAGGTCCTTTGAGAAAAGGGATTGCATTCACTTGCCTCTGTTGCAGAGTGAAGGTACCTTTCTTCGATTCCAGGTTTCCTTTGTTGCTCCAAATGGTCCTCTGACACACGAAGCTCTGAGGTCCCCAGAGATTGGGTGAAGGGCCGGCCTTCCTATCATTGCAATCCTGGTTTGGGAGCGTTGGGAGAAAGCTATATATGAACGAAAGTGCTTTGTCTGAGCATTGACTCCAGATTTCCGCCTGCTTTGTCCATGTGCTCTTTGCTGGAATGGCCAAAGAAAGGAAGTCCTGCCCCTCAGATGACCTCAGAAAGGGGAGGAGTTAGGGTGGTGATGTCATGTATGGAGCCAAACACAACTCCTCCCATAAATGTCCACATGGCAGAACAATAGGACAAAGGCATTGCAGGTGAGGGCAAACAGGTACATAGTACAGATACAAAACAAGCCCCTGTGGGGGGCGCAATAATTATTATTATGATGATTGTTATTGTTATTATTATGTCTCAGGTATTATAGGAGCCATGGTGGTGCAATGGGTTAAATCCTTGTGCTTGCTGAACTGCTGATCTGAAGACCTGAAGGTTGGCGGTTCAAATCCGGAGAGTGAGGTGAGTTCCCATCTGTCAGCCCCAGCTTCCCATGAGAGAAGCCTCCCACAGGATGGTAACACATCTGGGTATCCCCTGGGCAATGTCTTTGTAGATGGCCAATTTTCTCACTCCAGAAGCGACTTGCAGTATATTCTCAATTTGCTTCTGACACGATTTTTAAAAGTCTCAGGTATGATGTCTGATCCTAGAGACAAGCTCTGGGGCTTGGTGCTATGCTTCGTTGCACCAGTCCTGAGATGTCTGTTCTGCAGTATTTAAACATAAGCCCGGTCCATTTCCCACTGGCTGCCTCCGCTCATCTTTTCCTGAAGCAAGGAAATGACCCCAAAAAGGTAATTGATTGTATCTCCCAAAAGGAAACAAGAAATGTGTGAGCAATCAGGCAGTCAGCACATGCTCCCCAGCTGGGAGCCGTAAATCCTGAGGGACTTCATGAGAACGGAAGCCAAGGACTGTTGTACCGGAAATGTGCAAAGCTGATGCTCATTCTCCCAGGATGTATTCCCTGACATGGCTGACAACATACATCATGCCAAAGAAGAGGTCTGGTGCGGCTCATGAGAGACCCCAGCTTCCTTTCACTCTCAGCTTCACCTTCTCTGCTGCCTTCATCTCTGCAAGATGCAACAGTGCGAAAGACCTCAGAGAGGCAAGAAAAGGAGCCAAATGGCCCAGGGCAAGATTTCTGGCCAACTAAGAGCAGAGGAGCCAAGCATATGCTCTGCTGTACTGAGCATATGCACAGCTATGGCGCTCCTTCACTCCCACACATCTGGACATGGTGCTGGCTCCATATGATCCCTTCCAAAGTTGCGTACTTTTCCTACAGATTTGGCCAATGCTTGTTTAAAAAATACAACCAAATAAAATCCTGCCTCAGCCAATTTCCATGATCAGAGCCAAGAAACAACCACCAAAATAAAAGCATGATAGGAAAGAATCACATTTAGGGGGACCATGGTTTATCGTTGTTTAATTGCCAAATTAGATCTAGCATGGGGTGAATTTTATTACTGGTGCTCTACTCCAAGGCAAGGTCTGGAAAGATTGGCTAGCATCCTTCTGCTGATTTGGGAGTGCATATCCATGAAATTGTAAAAATGTTTACAGCTGCAATTCTGCAATGAGATGGCATGGTGCATAATTTCTGTAGTTTATTGTACAAAGAGTATGTCCAAAGGAAAGGGCAGAAGATGAGAGTGGTGTAAAACAATAATAAATAAATAAATAAAATAAAATACATGGCATAGTGCAACTGAGGCCAAATTTCATGAATGTAAAATTACTGTACACTATGACCCCTTCCACACTGCACCTTTATCCCAGGATGTGATCCCAGATTATTTGGCCGTGGAGACTCATATAATCCTCGAATCCAGGGAGTGGTGTGACCTTCCACTGTCAGACCCAGCTTCTGCCAACTTAGCAGTTCGAAAACATGCAAATGTGAGTACCTGTCAGGGGAAAACCTTTACTCAACCTACTCATATAATCCAGATCAAAGCGGATAATCTGGGATGAGATCTTGTGTATATAGGGCAGAGTGGAAGGGACCTATGTGTATTGGATGCAGAATGCTGGCCATTATTTTTAAGGTAATTCCCATACACATCCCATCAGGTTTTTGGGGTTTGTGTGTGTGTGTGTTTGTGTGCGTGTCAGAAGAAACTGCAAGTTGCTTCTGGTGCGAGGATGTTGCCCAGGGGCTGCCCAGATGTTTTACCATCCTGTGAGAGGCTTCTCTCATGTCCCTGCATGGGAAGCTGGAGCTGACAGACAGGAGCTCACCCCATCTCATGGATTTGAACCACGGACCTTCAGGTCAGCAGTTCAGCCAGCACAAGAGTTTAACCCATTGCGCTACCCTGGCTCCTCATCCCATTCGTGAAGCTGGGGGATTCTGGGAGTTGTACTTTGCAACAGTAACTTTTCCAAACTGTACTTTGAGTCTTAGGACTGCAACTGGAACCTCCTGATTGGCCTGAGCAAAATGAAAAGTGCTGGTCTATGGCCTTTCTGAATTGCCAAAATGTTCTGGTTCATTACCTACTTATAGTTTCTTGGCAAAAGAATTGTAAATGCTCAATAGCTGTTCTCTTGATGAGAGCATCCTTTATAGGCTGTGCCTACAGAACATCACTAAACTCCATGGATAGATCTTAGTTGGAGATCTGTGTTTCAGGAACTGACAATGCTTGACCCAATTATATTATGATAACTAACTAATATTATTATTTATGAGTCGCCCTCCACAAATGTGCTCCAGGCGACTTACACAGCTAGGCGTCTACAATACTAAAATTTTAACATTTTAAAATATTAAAATGTTAAAATATGGGAATAGACAGGTTCCAGGTCACTGATTGTCACTTATGCATATGCTCTTCTAAATAGCCATGTCTTAAGTGCTGCCAGAAATGAAGGCAGGTCAAAGATGGCTCTTTGGTCTGGCGGCAGAGAGTTCCAATGGACAGGGGCCACAACGGAAAAAGATCTCTGTCTCGTGGACTCCAAATGAGCCTCTCTCAGACCCGGGACACAGAGAAGGTTCTCGTAGGCTGGCCGTGGTGCTCTCGGATGGATAGATGGTATCAGACGGTCTTTTAGGTATGTAGGACCCTGGCCCCGCAATTTGAAAAGAATCGTTATTTACTGTTCACCTTTATTCAAACGTGGCAGGGCAGGGCAGGCAATCCCACTGCTGCCACCAATTTGTGAAGGCTCCACTATCCGCACACCAACTTTTAACCCGTGACAGGGTAGGTTATCCCACCTCTCCCACTACTACTTTACTATGCGAATATTTGCCTTCAAACTGCTGCCACCATTTGATGAGAGAGAAACTAATCTGGAACACTTTTGTGAGGAAAGCTCTTTGTGAGGGTAATGAGGGTTCTTGTGAGACAGGAATAAACTTTTAAATCGAGGCTTGACTTTGAAATCAATGGCACAGAGAGGTTTTTTAGATAACTGTTAGGATCTGGCCAAGTGGGACTGGGATTTCCCTCACTGGCTCTCCAGAATAGTCTAGCACAGTGTTTCTCAACCTTCCTAATTCCGTGACCCCTTAATACAGTTCCTCATGTTGTGGTGATCCCCCCCCCCCCCATGAAATTATTTTTGTTGCTACTTCATAACTCTAATTTTGCTATTGTTATGAATCGTAATGTAAATATCTGATATGCAGGATGTATTTTCATTCACTGGACCAAATTTGGCACAAATATCCGATACACCCAAATTTGAATACTGGTGAGGTGGGGGCAGGGGGATTGATATTGTCATTTGGGAGTTATAGTTGCTGGGAGTTATAGTTCACCTACAATCAGAGAACATTCTGAATTCCACCAATGGGGGAAATGAACCAATCTTGGTACACATGACCAACAGAAAATATTGGAAGCAGACATGTAGCTCAGTGTGGTCCACGAGAAGGCCTTACTTGTACATTATTTAAACTGTTATGTGTATTCATATCATGATCTGATCACCATGCGCAATATATCCCATATGCATGGGGGTATTGGGATAATGATACAAAAGGTTTGCTAGGGTAGACCCTCTCTCGTTCAGACTCAGCCCCCCCACTTGAATCAAACTCAGCCCCTCCCCCCCAATCAAAATCCTGGCTACGGCCCTGACTGGAAGGGTTTGGTGGGCATTGACCTTGAGTTTTTGGAGTTGTAGTTCACCTACATACAGAGAGCACTGTGGACTCAAACAATGATGGATCTGGACCAAACTTGGCACGAATATTAAATATGCCCAAATGTGAACACTGGTGGAATTTGGGGGGAAATAGGCCTTGACATTTAGAAGCTCTAATTGCTGGGATTTATAGTTCACCTACAATCAAAGACCACTCTGAACCCCACCAATGATCGAATTGGGTCAAACTTCCTACACAGAATTGCCATGACCAATTTCTGATGGTAATTGGTGACCCCTCTGACACCCCCTCACGACCCCTCCAGGGGTCCCGACCCCCAGGTTGAGAAACACTGGTCTAGCAAGAACTAGACCCAGTTTGGCTTTTACATTCAGAGTCCTGTTTGGCCAGTTGTTGGAAGTTCAGACTAGGCATTGGGGTGCAATCAGGCCAAGCTACAACACTGTACATGCTGGATGGGGAATATTGAGCGCTGTGATTTTTTAAAAGCAAATTTTAATTCCACATTGTTTTCCAGCTACGATATGGCTCCATATTCACAGAGATTCGTTCCCAGATGTCATATGGATATTCAAGACTGCAGTTAATAGGGAACCCTGTTGAACTAAAGGACATCCGGCCCAAATGTACCATAGAATTGCAGTGTAAGTCATAGAAAATACAGAGGACAAATTCCAATCACTTGGCAAACCGTAAAATATAAACAGGCCTGTGTGTGTGCATGTGCCTTCAAGTTGTCTGTGTATTTATGGACTGCAAAAAACAAACAAACAAACAAAAACAGATTCCTCCCCCTGAGGCTTCCTGCTAAAGAGATAGAAGATGGGACCCCAGAAACTTCTGCTGGATGGAAGAACTTCTAGGCCAGGGAGTGTTGTCAGACGGACTGGCGGATGATGACCCGCCCTCCCTTTTGACCCTCCTTACATCTGTTTAAAATCAAAGCCCTGTCCAGTACAAATGTCACCAATTCACACCGGAAATAGGGGCCAAATGTTTCCCAGCAAGAGATTAACTGGGAGGCTTCCTGTGAAGTTCTCTAGTCAGTTGGTGGCCATATGTCAAAAAACAGTGCCCAGGGAGAAGCAGATGGATTGACTAAACAAGTCAATAAATACATACTTACATGCATACATACAGGACCTAATTCTGCTCTTTGAAAAAGAAAAAGAAATGAATGACTTGGTGAAAGAGGTGGAAAATGAATCCTTCCCTTCCAGTCAGAACATCACAAAGAGTCTTAGAAGACTGACAGTATACATTTCTGAGGTTCATTAAAACAAAAGTAAGAGCCAAGAAAAGAGCTGGTGGAAAAATTCAAAGGAAATATGAAGTTATTAGCTGTTAAGTGTCAGTTTGAATGCTATGAATGAGTGCCCTCTAAGAGCCCCAGCTGTCTATAACCCATGTCTTGTCTCAATTGCTAACTTGGCCATAGTTTTCTTGGTTGAGTGAATCCAACTCTTAACGTGGCCTTCTTATTTTTTTTACTTGCTTTCCCCTTTAATGCGAATTGTATTTTCCAACATGGATATTGTCTTATGGTAAGTCCAAAGTATCATAGTCTCAAAACACTATATTACAGTGTCTCTTACTCCTAAACTTTTTTATATATCAATGGGATTTCTTGTGTGTTCACTCACTATTCAGCGATTGAGTCCATGGATCTACTATTCTTAGGACTTATTTTCAGAATTCTATCTCATAATTTATGCGATTTGGGCTGGGGATGACAGCAGAATAACTTTTTACTGTGCCACTTCTTAAAAGTAATGAACACAACTGTCTTTTTGTTATTCACGCACACACATAAGCTACTAGCTCCTTGCCATTAGAGTAAAATAAATACACTGTCCTTCTCCCCATCTCATCATGGTGTCAGCATCTATTATTATTATTATTATTATTATTATTATTTCCACCATTTCTACCCCGCTTCTTCTCAACCCCCTAGGGGGGACTCAGAGCAGCCTAACAACGGCAACAATTCAATGCCAAAAACACAGTACACATATAATAAAAACCCCAAATCAGTCAAAGTTAAAATACATTAAAATACAGTTAGCATTAAAATACATTAAAACACAATTAGCATTAAAATACATCATACATTCACATAAGTTAAAAACAGTATTCCGTCCATAATAGAAGCTTTGGGTCATGTCCACCAGTTTGCCATTTCAGTCCAATCTAAAGTGCTGTATCGTGCTAATGTGCAAACGCTTGGTCCCATAGCCAGGATTTCACTTTTTTCCTGAATGCCAGGAGGGATGGGGTTGATCGTATATCAATTGGGAGTGCGTTCCACAGACGGGGAGCCACCACCGAGAAGGCCCTATCTCTCGTTCCCACCAACCGCATTTGAGAAGTAGGTGGGAGCGAGAGCAGGGCCTCCCCGGATGATCTTAAATTACGAGGTGGGACGTAGCGGCTGATGCGTTCGGACAAATAATCTGGGCCAGAACCGTATAGAGCTTTAAAGGTCTGTCACACCCCAAGGGCTTCAGACGGCCTCTTTCCTAGGGGCTGCATTTTGCCCGCTTGACTCCAAGAAACTTTCCAGCACAGCTGGGTTAATTCCCGGCTCCTGCCGTGGGCCTCTTTGCTGTTCTCCTGTGCCTCCCAGGAAAGATGCTATGGTAAAGGCATGTCAAGGCCAAACTGAACCCACCAGACTGATAGCAGAAGCGAGTACTCGAAGCACCAAGCGCTACTCCCCAGCCCAGGTGGTTCGAGCTAACGAGGCACCACATTCTTCAAGACTGAGGTTCTCAAAACAACCCGAGGCCCATCCATCATCCAAGTTGATGTTCGACGCACTGGGCTCTACAGTCAGGAATCCTATAAAGGCTGTGAGATCCTGCATGCCAGCATCTCGTACCAACGACCGCTATTGCCATGATGCTATTGTGAACTGGGCCTTTCGGCCAGCTACTAAGCCTTCCGTGGCTGCCTTGTTCCAGCACCAAGCCTTGTTCCAGCTCATCGTCGAACTCTGTGGAGGAGCCGTGACACTTTTGCATTGACTCTGCCTGCAGTACCTAAAGCCGCCCAACCTTCTTGCGCCGGTTGGGGGCTCAGAGACTATCTATCGCATCCCGCATTTGTTCCTGAACTTCCTCCGCTTGAGATCCTGCCGTTGCGGATACTCAAGCCTTGCTGATTCCAGTATTTGCTGCTATCCGGAGGCTGCATACTAAAGGCTTCCTGGACTATTTACTTACCTTGCTACTTTATAATCAATAAAGCTTGTTGTACCTCAGCTGCCTTGTCTGTTGTCTGGGGAGGTCAAGTGCCAAGGGGCCCAAGGGGGCGACAAGGTCAAAACCAGCACTTTGAATTGAGCTCGGAATTGGACAGGCAGCCAGTGGAGCTGACACAGCAGGGGGGTTGTATGCTCCCTGTATATAGCTCCCGTTAGTAGTCTGGCTGCCGCCCTGTAATGATGTCGATTATTTGTGTGTAAATGTTGTATAACATATGTTAAATGTATGTTGTTTTGTGTAGTTCAAAGGAATATCCTATGAATTGTTGATGTGGGTGAGACAGAAGGGAGGCTTGGCAGAAGCTCTGAAGAGCTGTCGCCATAGCAACCAGGGCCAGAGCCTTTAGAATGTTCAAGGTATGAATTTTACAGTTGGTGAAGAGCGGTTGGAAGCTAACTGCCATGAGAGGGAGGAGGAGTTTGTTTTGAGTTAGTTGGTCTTAAGGACTGTAAGAGAACAGTTCAGTCTTTAGTTAGTCTTAAGGTCTGCAAGAGAGCAGTCCAGTTTTATGGGTGTAGAGACCCTAGTTAAAGATGGAGGAGTCCA
The DNA here is from genome assembly GCA_030556195.1 of Anolis apletophallus. Lineage (NCBI taxonomy): Eukaryota > Metazoa > Chordata > Lepidosauria > Squamata > Anolidae > Anolis > Anolis apletophallus. Next base: position 165,126,576 of record JARBWK010000001.1, on the reverse strand, counting down.
GAGGTCTATAGAGGGTTAGTGGGAACCCTATAGTATAACCCCATTTGTGTTTTGTGTAACAGAATAAGTTTGTGCCTCTGAGGAAGTATAAAACCAATCAAGATTTGTACCCATTTGTGTCATAATAAATTATTTACATCTTAAAAGAAAAACACCTCTGTTAGTTCTTTTATTGTTGGTGGCCTTCAAGGTCAGTGGTCAGACAGACAAATGGTGGCAGTGTGGTCAAGTGGTTACTGAGAAATTTAAAGTCTCTGCAATTCAATGGTTAGTGGGGGAGATAGTCTACCCTGCCATAAGACAGAAGTTGCTGAGGTAACTTCGAGGCCCCCTTGCATTTAGGGTTAGCGGTTTGGATTCCGAAAGATTGTCCAGTCTGGGGCCGGTAAACAAGGGGTTGTCACACGCCCGTTGGACTAATTGCAGTTTCCGAACTGTCTTCAAAGGCAGCCCCATGTAGAGTGTGTTGCAGTAATCTATTCGGGATGTGACCAGAGTGTGGATGACCGTAGCCAGATCAGACTTCCCAGAGCTCAATGTGGTAGCAAGAGACAGCAACATGAGTCAGAACTTGAACCATGAAGTATTCCTCTTTAATGCTCCATGATGCAATATCCTCATAAATATAAAAGTACTGTATCTAGAAATTTCAAATACACTAAAGTTAATGCTCATGCAGTGATTTTCAGCAAAAACCATGGATAGGAGATCCATGCCTGGTGAGCCTTTGCTAAACCAAAAAGGCCAGGACAATGGATAAAGCATTTTGGGTGTGAAGGCAAAAGACAGAGGTTTATTAAAGTTTGGGCAAAAGGATGCAAGTACAGAGTCTATTCTTTAAAAGGTACAAGCACAGAGAAATACATGACTTTAAATACACTTGTGATAGCTAGTCAGACTTCCCGTGCTTCCCCCTGATTGGCTGAGAAACATGCCGTCAAGGATCCATACCATGATTGACTGGGGGTTCCCAACACATCACAGGCAAGAAGAGGGGTTCCTCTTGGCAGGAAGAAGAACAGCTAACCATGGGGAGGTTTAAAGGTCCAATCCATTTTGAGTGCGTCCAAGTAAAGGAGGTGAAACTGAGGTGTATGATGTCATGGGTTAGCAGTGTGATTAGTCTCTGTGATTAACTTAGTCTAGTTCTGAAGAAGACCGTGATGAGCAGCAGAGAGAAGAAAAGATGATAATGCCAGATATCCAAAGGCCAATTCAAAAGGCTGATATATTTATTCCTTCTGAGCCTTATTTTCCATGAGAAACGCAAGCCTCTGGACACATCTAGTCAGGTAAACAGTGCGATACACAGCTCTTGTTAAAGGAATTATGTGTTTTTCAACACACACAAAAGGATTACATCTTTAGGTCTGGGAGATCGCTGTATGGATATTCCTTCATGGTTTGGCAATCTGCATTCTCAGGGGTTTGTGTTAATAGAGAGGACTGGGTTAATGGATGCCTTCATAATAGATCTGCTCCGCCTCCTCTTCGTCCTCGCCGCGCCCTCCCTCCTTGAGTCAAGGAAGGAGGGCGCGAGGAGGAGCAGGAAGGAAGGGAAGCCCCGCTCCCGGAGCCGCGGCCGGACATGTGCGCACGGCAGGAGGGCGCGAGCGAGCGCCTCTGCCTCCTTCCCCAATGTTCCTGGGTGCCGGCTCTGAAAGGCCCAGGGGCCAGGAAGGGGCCTGGGAGTGGCTCCCTGGGCTCCTGCCTGGCCCAGCTGCACAAGGGCACCGAGCCGGGCCTGGGCGAGGCCTTGCTGGCCCTCTGCATGCAACACATCAAGGAGGCTGGCGGCATCACCCGCTTCCGGGAGTGCGGGGGGCTGGCGCCGCTGCTGAGGGTCCTGGCCGGCGCCTCCAGACACCCTTGCCCTCAGCATCCTGGACAACTGCTGCACCGAAGGTGGGAGCCGGGTCCGCGTGCGCCAGCTGGGAGGCATCCCGCCCCTCGGTGAGAGAGGAGAGGCAGGAGGAAAGAATGAATGTGTGTGTGTGGGGGGGGGGTGCGGTAGAGGTTGGTTTGGGGGCGTAATTCCAAAATGTGGCCTAGGGCGCCAAAAGGGGTTTATCCGGGCCTGCCACAGGTCTGCATTTGTGTGTGTGTGTGTGTAAATGATGGCTCGATAACACTCATAAGGATGAAAATGAAATTTACACCTTGCTTAGTGGAAAATAAGACATTCTGTTTTTGTAACTGCTTACCTCTAAGCTCTGCAGAAAAGTGGCGTGCTCATGGACTCGGTCTTCGCCGAAATCATATGGATTTGGGTCTACCATACATTAGGGATAGGAAAGAAGAAAAATACTGAGATCTGCCTTCCTGCAACTTTCAATTCTTGCTCTGATAGGATGCCTCACTATTAGTTTATTCCTGATCCAGGCATAGGATCTTTTTATGTATGTGTTCTACTTGGTAATATAGAAGTCACATACTGCAAGATAAAAACGTCAAAACAAGCATTAGAAGTCTAGTCTCACCAGTCCTTGTTTAACTGCTTCTGCACACTGCTTTTTTCTTCACTTGCTGGTGGATACAAACTAATCAAGCCATTTTAGGAAATATAGACAGAAGCAATACATGGTTAAAACAAGAGGAGATGGATGGGATAATTATTACAGAGGATTGTGTGAAATCCATTATCAGGTTTGCCAAGCCAGAGTTACCAAATCCGAAATCCTGTTTGGAAGTTGGCATCACGGAAATCTACAAAATTCTGGAAATAGTTCTGTGGACGGGGTTTGGCCTGGCTTCGTGCAATAGCGGCTCACTTGTGGGAACATCCAGGCTGTTGCCGTTGCCTCTGTGGACGGGGTTCAGTGGCTGCTTGTCACTCTGGCTTGGCTTCACGCAGCAGTGGCTCACTTGTGGGAGCATCCAGGCTGTTGCCGTTGCCCCTGTGGACGGGGTTCAGTGGCTGCTTATCACTCTGGCTTGGCTTCACGCAGCAGTGGCTCACTTGAGGGAGCATCCAGGCTGTCGCCATTGCCCCCCCCCCCGCGGGCTGAAAGTGGTGGCTGCCGGTCACCAGTGCAAGCTGCTGCCGTTGCCCCTGTGGACTAGGTGAAGTTTATTGAGGACAGGTTATTGGGGTTGGCGGAAAAAGGGGTGTGGGGGGTCCCCGCACCTCTTTTTGTGGCATGTGGCATGTCCCCTGGATCAGGCTGGTGTATCGCCCCTGGTTGGATGGGGAGATAACGCCCGGTCCCCTGGGTGCCGAGCTGGCGGGAACCGGTGGTGTGCCGGTGGCACCCAGGGATGTAAGTATCTTCGGACAGCAGCGGTTGTCCGACCCCCGATCCAGGACCCATGCATGGCCGCCAACCCTTCTTCCTGTTATCAATAAATGAGTTGTAGCCATATTTTACTCCAACCTCTTGTGTCGGTGTCTTCTTAATATGGGGGGAGGTGTATCACCCATACACACGCAATAGTTCTGTTGCCTGCCCTCTTTCTCTGTTCTCATCTTTATCACATTCCTTCACCAATCCATTCAGCATTTTTATAAACCTGAATCACATTAGAATAAGGAATTAAACAACTGTGACCAAATGTTTATAAATATTTTCATCTCACCCACTGATCACACAGGATGTGGTTTCCGGGTCACAGGAATTTTGCATTTTAAAGAAAATGTAAACTTTTTCTAAAGTCTTACTCCCAGTGCTGTGCGACAAATGGGATGAGAAACAAGAGGAAACAACTGTGCAAACTTCCTGGGTTTTATTCCTAACTATGCCTATGATTTGTTGGAAAAGTTGGATGTTTGTTGGAGAAGTTGGATGTGGAGGAAAAGTGGCCAGCATAGATCCATCCAAGCCTCAGCTATAGCAGACAGATACATGGGTGTAGTAAGCATAAGAAATTGGAGTTTCTGCTTAACATCAAGGGAGACAATGCTGCAGCTATGGGTTATCTTCGACCATCTGCAATGTGGAGGGAAGCCATTGGCCAAGACCGTGAGCCAAAGGAGAGGCATATATCAACTTGACAGTGTTCTAGCAGATTTTGCTGCTACTATTGCTCATTGCACATAACTAGCCAATAAAATAATAATGCCCATTTTAAGGCAGTGCTGTGTTTGGAGAGGGAGAGTTCGTATATCTATGATGGGGAAAGACACTGGTTGCAGTGTGTTCTGTGCATGTATCCCTACCACAGGATCTTTTTCAGGACCAAGGCACCCTTTTGGAAGCTTCTCTACAAAGATGTTAGTTGGCCACCCCTTCTCCTTATCATTTCCTTGTCACTTACTTGCTCTCATTTCTATTTTAAATCCGGAATAGGTCTCAGAGATTCAGCAGTGGTTTGAATGTTAGGCTTAGGACCTCATCACATTGATGAGGTCCCCCATGCCAATTTGCCAGCCTTCATAGTGAATGCAATCCCAGCACCCCATACTCTACCCAGTTGGCAATGATGCTTCACCATCACACATGGGGCAGCATCGCTGCACTGCTTGTCCTGCACTAGCCCTGTTGTTCCAAATGGAACACGGGAAGGCTCCCATATTGGTGGTGCACTGCTCTACCACACTGTCGTCCCATTTGAGCAATGGAGCCCACTGGAAATGAGGCTATATTGTGTGATGGGTGGTATGGGGCTCTGTCTATCAATTGGGGCAGCAGCATCCTAGGATGCTAAAAATCATTGTGTGATGAGGTTGTAGGATTCTGGAGACTTGAACTGGAATTCCTGTTTAAACATGGAAAGCTACTGGATGCGCTTGGGCAAGTCACTCTCTCAGTCTCAGGGTTCATCCAGACAGGCCCAAAAACTGGAACAAACCAGATCCGGGCCTTCCTGAGAGCCGGACTTTAATGGGATATTGGGCCTGTAGAGACTCACTTCCAGCTCCTGGGACTTCTTGGGGGTAAGTCTCCACTGCCATCCCAGACCTTTTGAGCTCCTGGAGCCCAAAGGTGTGGGATGGTGCCCACCCCTCCCCACAATTTAGCCCCTAAAAGTTAATTAAAAGGTACCTGGCTGCCATAACTTCCCTCCTCACATCCCCGTGGAGCGAGGAAATGATGGGCAAGGAGACAGGAGAGGAGACGGACGAGGAGAGATTTTCCTCCTCACCCCACATGTCTCCTCAGGTACCTTTTAATTAAATTTTATGGGAAATTGGGAAGCTTTGGAGTGGCTTTATGATATTCCAGTTTTAATCGGGATGGCATGTAAGCACCCTCACCCCCCCATGGAAAGACAACTATGAGCTAAGACTATGAGATATGAAATATGTGCAATGACCATTGGAATGGCCCTGTACTACCATTATGGATGGCATGGTTTTAATACTGGATGTATTGTCTTTAAATGTTTAATATGTGTTAATTTTAATTTTAATGTTCATTGGAATTGTATGTTGCTTAAGGCATTGAATGATTGCCTATATCAGGGGTGCCCATTACGTCGATCACGATTGACTGGTCGATCGCGAAGGACGTAATGGTGGCTCCTGCTGCTGCTGCTTGCAGGGGGAGGAGGAAAGGCTGGGCGGTGGCGAAGAAGGGGCTGGGGCACCGCCTCCTTCGGCTGTTTCCCCTCCACGCGTGCCAGCCAGTCTCCAATTGGGAGCACGGCTGCTCTGCAGAGGCCCCGCCCCACGCGCTCGAGAGAGGGAAGAGGGACGGTTGACGTCACTCGGGCCCCACCCCCTTCCCAGCGACCGCCACTTTAGAAGGAGGGAAGGCCAGCAGAAAGGCTGAGGTGAGTGGAGGGAGGGTTAGAGTGGAGGGAGGGTTAGAATGGGGTGGAGTGTCCCCCTCCTCATGAGGAAGAGGCCCGCCCACCCGCATATTGAGGATTTGTGCCAAGTTTGGTTCAGCTCCATCATTATTTGAGTCCACCGTGCTCTGTAGATGTAGGTAAAGTACAATTCCCAAACGTCAAGGTCTATTTCCCCCAAACTCCATGTGTGTTCATAGTTGGGCATATCGAGTATTCATGCCAAGTTTGGTCCAGATCCATCATTGTTTGAGTCCACAGTGCTCTCCGGATGTAGGTGAACTACAACTCCCAAACTCAAGGTCAATTCTCACCAAACCTTTCTAGTGTTTTCTGTTTCTGTGTGCCTCATTTGGTTCAATTCCATCGTTTGTGGAGTTCAGACTGCTCTTTGATTGTAGGTTGACTATAAATCCCAGCAACTGCAACTCCCAAATGACAAAATCAATTATTTTAGTGATGGTCACTCCTTGTAGGTGTCTTTTGGCCAAATTTGACAGCAATTCATCCAGTATAAGAAATCAGTTTGTGTGTGCCAACTGTAAAATAGGATGTGTGGAAGGGCCCTGGCAGAAGGAGGTTGGACTGGATGGCCCTTGGAGGTCTCCTTCTACTCTAGGAACCTATTGTTGTTGTTGCTACTATATTATTATTAGTAGTAGTAGTAGTAGTAGCAGCAGAGGCTGAATGAATATTATCATAATCATTATTATTATGAATAAATTCAGTGGCTTATAATACTCACATTTAGTTGAATTCAGTCTTAAAATATATTATATGGCTCTCACTGAAATAAATTTCTAAATATTTTGCTTTTATGGCTCTCTGAGTAGTGGGTAAGTAGATCATTTTGACTTGGTTGCTTTATAAGTAGCTCGCATGTTGAAAAAGTGTGAGCACCCCTGGCCTATATGTAAGCCGCCTTGAGTCCCCTGCGAGGTTGAGAAAGGTGGGGTATAAATTGGGTAACTAAATAAAGAGGTCATATTTGAATTATAACTTCCAGAATTCCTCAGCAATTATGAGGAATCGTGGTCCAAAAAAGGGCTTGCAAGGTCTGTTGTCCGGATGTTAAATGCTCTGATGACCAACTTTAGAACCCCTTAATAGTTGGGGGGGGTATTATCTTGAATTTTCTACAGGAAATATGAACTGCTTAACCCTTAAACTGGCTAAGGATGTGGAGAGCTGCCATGCAACAGCATCTGGAACCCTCCAACACACTTCCAAAATAATGACTTTCCTTTGTAATTCAGGATATGTGGGCCCCACATTACATTTCCCAGTGCCATTGCTTGGAGGAGCAGAGTAAGCAAGGAAGCAAACAACACGTCCCTTAGATGTCTGATTTAAGAGACATAGAGATGTTCCACATGGTGGGGTATAAGTGTCTGAGAGCTGGCTTTGCTGTGTGAGGAGACCATCCCAACAGGCATGATGGAATGGTACTTGGGGATGCCCAAATTAGGAGTCTCCCAGAACCATAGCCCTGTTGCTGGGCGTTAGTCCAGGTCTCCCAATCCCTGTCCAGGAGAAGCAGACTGCAACTATATATGGGCAAGCAACATGCTCACATCTTAAGTCTTTAGAAAAGCTGCATCTGAAGCAATGCGGGTGAAACAGTTGGAAGAGAAGCCTAGGGTTTTGGGGGCTGTGGTATAAATGGGGCATGTGTTGAACCTATGGTTGAGCAGGGGTGGGGGACACATATAGCCCTTTAAATATTGCTCAGCTGCATCTTCACCATGCTAAGGCAGCATAGATAATAGAAAGGGAAGATGGATGATGCCTCCAGAGGACTACATGCCTGCATCCCAACATCAGAGCAATGTAGGCTAATGAAAGTGGAATAAGGGAGACGTGGAAAGAATCACCACACTGGCATAGATAATAGGGGATTACCTGTTGCATTGCAATCTGGGTCTGAAAGAATCACCACTCGCGATTACCTGAAAGTGAAAGTGACAGACAAGCAATGTACAGAAGAGCCAACTAGAGGAGTTTCACTGACTTTGGCAGAATAGACAAAGTAAACATCCTCTAGAAAAATCTGCAGTGATTTGGGGATTCTGAGGAACAGTACAGTTCCTGAAGTTGGTCCAATGCCCTTTCAATAACAACAGGCAGGAACCCCCCCGAAATTCTCAGGGTGGTCCACGAGAAGGCCTTACTGGTACATTATTTAAACTGTTATGTGTATTCATATCATGATCTGATCACCATACTCAATATATCCCATATGCATGGGGGTATTGGGATAATAATACAAAAGGTTTGCTAGGGTAGATCCTCTCTCACTCAGACTCAGCCCCCCCCCCTTTCAAATCAAACTCACCCTTCCTTGAAACAAAATCCTGGCTATGGCCTTGAATAACACCATCTAGTTTGCTTGCCCATATATATAGTCCCAACTGTCTCTAGCTCATGACTGCAAAAATAAAACTGTGGTGATGTTGGAAGGCACTGGGGTGCAGAAGAGGACTTGGTTTCTCAAGGGGCAAGAGTTCCAGTTCTTGGCATTTCTCTTTATCCTCATAGCACAGCAAAGTCCAACAGTTGCTTCCTTAATTTTACCTCCAACTCAGTCCTTGCAGACACTAGTTTTCAGGTCCTTTTGCCTTCCTCACTCCTCAGCCTCATTCCAAGCAGATCAAAGAAATAAAATAACAGAATAAACCAAGCAGATTAGCAGGCTTGCTTCTGCACCCAGCTACGCACATACACAGCATCAATCTTTTCCTCTCCACGAACGAGTGATACCTTTATTGGCTAACCAAAATGTACAAAATATATTGTGAAAGCTTTCAAAGCTCCCCTGGTTTCTTCATCAGGCAACACATGTTTAAAAAAACAACCAGGAGAGAAAAAGTGATGATGTTAGAGCCTCCGTATATCAGATTTTGTTTCTGTTGTTGGATCAGTTGCTTTGGAGAAATGTCAGTACAGATAGAGACTATTCACCTTCTTTAACTGTTATAATGTTCCATTTCCAAAATGCAAATTAAACCATCAAGAACATGAAGATCCTCCGGAGAGGCCCTGCTCTCGGTCCCGCCGGCTTCGCAAGCGCGGCTGGTGGGGACGAGAGACAGGGCCTTCTCTGTGGTGGCCCCTCTGCTGTGGAACTCTCTACCAAGTGATGCTAGATCTGCCCCCTCTCTGCTGTCCTGGTGAAGACCTGGATGTGGAACCAGGCCTTCCCAAAATAGGCTGAGATTGGCTATTATCTAAATCAGTGTTTCTCAACCAGTGTGCCGTGGCACACTAGTGTGCCGTGAGCGATCATCAGGTGTGCCGCGAGAAAAGCTCTCTGCCCCCCTTCCTTCCCCCTCCTCCTGCCGAACTCCTGCTGCTTGGGAGAGGAGGAGGAAGGGCCGAGTGGCGGTGAAGAAAAAGAAGAATGGGCCGGGGCACCACCTCCTTCGGCCGTTTCCCCAGCAAGCCTCCAATCTGCCATGACTCCCGCCACGACTCTCACCCCCTTGCTCGCTGAAGCCGCGGAGGAGGAGCGCCTACTGAAGCCCGTCCACCGCTCATGCTTCTCCTCTGTGGGAGAAGTGAAGCCGGGGAGGGGCGCATGGCATGGCATGGCATCCGCTCCCCCCAGCACTCCGGCTTCAGCACCAGCATTGTGCTGGCTCTCTGGCTTGGCAGCCTTGAGGGGGCAGTGCCAGCAGCTGCCAGCATTCCCCAGTCTTTACTGTGTTAGAGTGTCATTTTCGTTGGTGGTGTGCCCCCGGATTTTTTTAATGTTAAAAGTGTGCCGCGACTCAAAAAAGGTTGGGAAACACTGATCTAAATGAATGACCACGTTTACAGATCGAGTGGAATTGTTTTAATGGCGATGTGGTTTTATGCTGGGTTTTTATGTATTTTAATATGTTGTTGTAGCTGTTTTTAAATTGTATAACATTGAATTTTTGCTGTTATGCCGGTCTGAGTCCCTCGATAGAGGTGAGAAGGTCGGGGTACAAAAGTTTTAAATAAATAAATACTGTAGTTGTGTGAGCTTATGTACAACAATCAAGCTAATCAACAGGTGACATCAGCATCCATTACAGAGCATGTGTGAACAACAAAATACAGCATATTAAAAAGAATTGATGTATCACAACTTACAGACACACATCAGCTATTATTGTGCACTTAGAGACCAGGGAATGATTTTTCATGCATCTGATTTGACTAGTGATTCCAGCCTATGTACCCCCCACTTTTTTTTTTGCTTGTTTATTTTTGGAAATGCTACTCACACAATGGCCAAATGGGAGTAAAATAATATAATAGTAGAGGGCACCAAAAAGGTAATGTTGGCATCAAGGGAGGAAGGTTCACATAAATTTTAGTCCAATTTAGGAGTGGATTAAAATGAACCGATTTTACGATGCAGCACCTACATAAACACGGTAGGAACTAGTTTGAGCTGGAATGGTGGCCATAAATATCTGCTAAATGTGAATCGGAACTGAACCCAGGAACTGCAGTATTCGTGTCTAGACAGCTGCTGGAAAATGCTGGGTTTTTCTTTCTTAATCAATCCATTGAAATACGCTGACGTGCATATCCATTTCTGTTTCGGATCAGCACTGGATGGCAGGGTGGAAATGATTACAAAAGAGTAGAAAGTAAGAGTTACAATGAGAATTATGTCGTTTCCCCTCCTGAGGGAATATTGGTTTACCTTCCAGCCAACTGTGTTTGGGCATTTAAAAAAATGTTCCAACGCTGGTGGTGTTCTGACAAGCACTCTGCATTTTCCAGTCCTGGTTCCGAGCCTTGAATGGGATATATTCGAATCAGCTACAGTGAGTTGTCTCGTTTGTTCTGTCTTTCTGGAAAGCTTTTTTAACATGCTGTTTCTGGCTCGATGTGCATGCAGCATGTATTGGGATCTCTGTGTTTTGTAGAAACTCCACATTTGAGCTGGGTTCAAACTGTACTATAGTGCCTGTGTAGAACTTGCCCAGAGATGCTAAAGTGCCTGTAGATTATTTGCCGTGGTAGCACAATGGGTTAAACCCTGAACTGCTGATGTGAAGACCTGAAGGTCAGAGGTTTGAATCCATGAGATGGGATGAGCTCCCATCTGTCAGCCCCAGCTTCCCATGCAGGGACCAGAGAGAAGCCTCCCACAAGGTGGCAACACATCTGGACATCCCCTGGGCAACGTCCTTGCAGACAGCCAATTCTCTCGTACCAGAAGTGACCTGCAGTATATTCCCAAGCTGCTTCTGACACTTTTTTTTTAAAAAAAGCTAATAGAATAGGTGATTTTCATAAAAATTATAGAGTTGGAAAAGACCTCATAGGCCATCCAGCCCAACCCCCTGTCAAGAAAATCACATAGAATTAGGAAGAAACATTCATTTCGCAGTGGAGAAGGGAAGCCTGTTTTTTCCCTAGAGCTTGGCTAATGTGTTACAATCATCTAGACTTCAAAGATTATTTTTCCTTAGTATTTTACTTATTTACTTAAGTAAATACTGAAATAAATGCCATTATTGCTGCTGTCAGTCAGGGCTGATCCAAGATATTTTGCTGCCTGAGGCAGAGCAGGACATGGCACTCTGCCCCCATCTCCTAATCCAAATCAACATATACCAGTGTATCCTTCCCAAACCCAGCCAAGCTTTTTTGGTACCACAAGCCAGTAAATCCTACAAGCCCTTCCTCAATATATTTCCCGGCAGTAAAGAAATCCAATAACAACAATAATGTAAGACTACAATTTGTTACTCTCACATGAAACAGTCTCCCTAGTAAACACACTGAATGTGTATATAGCATTTTACATGTGTTTAGTATAAGCACTGGAAAGAGCTCACATGATTTTGGCAATGGTGGAAAGTGTGTTATTAAAAAGGCTGGAACTAGTGTAATAGCTTCTTCCTAATTTCTGGTTGCAGTGTACCATATTCTGAATCAAATGTGATATTGCAGAACAGCTGAAGACAGAATGGAACTGGATCAAGTGACTTTCACATACACCAGGGGTCGGGATCCTATAGCATTGAGCCATGGCAGTGGAAAAGTGCATGTGCGCCCAGTCAGTTGCCAAGAACTACCCCCGAGGTCATGTGGGAATAAAGTTGGTTGACAATGGTGACGGGCGGAAAGAGCTCACTGAACACTGAGAGAGCCATGAAAGCAAAATATTTGGAAATTTATTTCAATGAGTGTAGCACAGCAGTTCTCGTTTGTGCCTGGGGAACTGGGAACAGCACCGGGAGTTCCATTAGCATTAGGGCCTGCACCAGCAGAGATAGATTCTGAAGAGGATTTGGAAGGGTTACCTGAAGATGCGTTTCCCCTCACTGGGCCCCCTTCGCCCACCGAAAGCTTGGCTTGGGATGAAGGTTGGCCTGACCCCTATGAAGACATAGATAACCAGGTGCAAATGGAGTCTAGTGATAGCGGAAGTTATGAACACCCGGGGGGGAGAGGTTCGCAGGAGTTTCTAAGTGAAAACATGGAAGAAAGCGGCTGGGAAGATTCTAGGGAGGAGAGCTCTCATGCAGATAGGGGCCCAGCTGCTGAGAGGCAAGGTCGAACCTTTGATAGGAGAAGTAGCATTAAGTCCAGGAGAAGGGGATGGCACCGCAGCCTAGACAGGCCGAGGTCCGTCAGCAAGGATTGGAGAAGACAAGGCCTAGAGCGTCGGGGACCTCGGCCGAAAGATTAAGTATAGCATCCGTGGGAATCAATCCCCAGTGCTTTGGCCACGTCTCTTCTGAGCAGATGTGTAGTGAAGTGGGTCCACGGAGCTAAGTTGGCTAGTGGCCGCTAAGTCTTGTCTTGTTTTTGCCTTGCCTTGTTCCTGAATCCGCATTGCTGCGCGGAGCCTTGCTTAAGCCTTTTGGATTATTTTGCTAAGCCGTTTTGGACAGTGATTGCTTCAAGCCTTTTGGATTACCTTACTATTCTTATGGACAATATACCTTTTGAACTGTTTTATATTCAATAAAGTAGTTAGCCTTCAGTCCGTCTCTGTGTGTGTGATTAAGGGGCCGGTCAAGTCCGTGCATCGTGACAATGAGAGCCATATTATATATATATATATATATATATATATATATATATATATATATACACACACACACACATATATATATATATATAATATTTTAAGACTGAATTCAACTAAATGTGAGTATATACGTACATACTGTGAGAACAGGATTCCCCCCGCAGAATGATGGGACACTTCAGACCTGGCTCAGGACTCTGGGAAGGAAGAGAAGATGGAAGGAAGGAAGGGGGAAAGAAAGAAAGACACAGGAAATAAAGGAGGGAGGGGGAGAGGAAGAAAGAAAAGAAGAACGAACTATGGAAAAGGAAGAAAATAAAAGCAGGGGAGAGACAAGGAGGGGAAAAGAAAGAAGGAAATGGGAAGGGAGGAAAGGAAAAGGTGTGGGGAATGAAAGTGAGTGAGAAAAAAAGTAATATAATGAAAGGAAAAGAAGAAAAGAAAGAAGGGGAGAGAGAGGGAAGTGAAAAGAAAGTAAGGAGAAGGAAAGGAAGACTTGGGGGGATAGAATAGAAGAGGAAGGAAGAGGGAGGGAGGGAGAATCGAGAAAAGAAGGAAGGAGAGAGGGAGGGAAAGTAAGGAAAGAAGGAGAAGGAAAGGGTGAAGGGGAGAAAGGAAGGAAGGAAGAGGAAGGAAGAGGGAGAATGGAGGAAAGAAGGAAGAGGAGAGAAAGAGGAAAAAGAAAGGAGAGAAGGAAAGAATGGAAGAGGAAGGAAGGAACAAAGAGGGAGGGAGGAAAGAAGGTAGGGGAGAGAGGGAGGAAAAAAATGAAAGAAAAAGAGAGGGAAAAAGAAAGGAAGAGAAAAGAAGGAAGGAAGGGGGAGGAGGGCGCAGGGCCCCGAGAGCAGTGGTGGATGAGGAAGAGGCGGCAATGGCGGCACGGAAGCGGTAGTCACAGCGCATTTGCATCACTCCTCCCCGCTGCATGCTGGGAAACCGAGGCCTGGGCTGCTCTGGAGAGCCAGATGCAATCATGAAAAGAGCCACATCTGGCTCCCGAGCCATAGGTTCCCAACCCCTGACATACACCATGGCACAGCCTCCAACAGTCTCAATATACCAGGAATGGCATTTTGCTGTCCCATTTTTTCCGTTGTTTTAAAAAATGTCCAGGTTTTTCTCTCCTACTCTGACCAAGTTTTCACCTGTAACAGATTGTAAGGTAAGTCACACAGAATTAAAGATTCCATTATTACATAAGCAGTCCAGTGTTCCCTGAATGCTCCTTCCCAGGCATGTATTTTCTTTCAGGAAAACCTGGATTTTGTTGCGGTGACTGATACAACATCCAGAAAAAGCAAGGCAGAGGCAGATTGGTATGATGCAAAGGTCAATATGTGGCTTGTGGTAGACTGTCAACCTCTTGGTTATGAGTTCAAATTATGACATATTTTGGAGTAATGAATCATGTCTGTCTGGAGTACAATTCATGCTGATGACTGCTATTTTATCAGATGACTACTAGGCATATTTCCTCACATATCAAGTCATTGCTGAAGATCATACTAGACAAGAAGTTTAGGCAGAGCTTGAGAAGTGACGTCCTTGATGCTTCTATAGCTTGGAGAGTGTCTATATAGGTTTGAGGTCACCATAAGTCAGAAATGACTTCTTAGGCTATCTGATATGAGGGACCAAAAACGTTGTTTTCCCGATGTGACAGGGAATAACAGAATGTGTTGAGTTTGTCCAATATGGGCAGTAAAAAATTCCTTTTTGTTTGTTTTATATCAAATTATTGAAGTTTGCATATCTCTGGCATTACTTTGCGAACAAAGATTCTTAGGAAGGACTCATCCCATGCTTTCTACAAACGCGTTGATGACTGAAAAGGCCAATCCGAGATAGGCAAGTCCGGTTGCAGAAAGCACAGCAGAAAGTCTCCTTGGGTGATGTTGTTTCCAAGTTGCGGCTCTTTCTGCGTTGTCGTTTCCCTTCGAGACCCGTTCGGCGTGTCTTCTCGAAAGAGGCCGCAACATTGTGGATAGTGCATTTCCATCCCTCCCGATGTGAGGCCAGGGTGGACCATTTTTGATACTCCTGAAAGAACAGGAGCTTTTTTTATATATGTGAAAGTAACTGAAGGTGACAGATGTCCCAAAATTAGCAATTATTTTTGGCACAGCAGCTGGTTTAGACTTTCTATAGCAGTGTTTCCCAACCAGTGTGGCACACTAGTGTGCCGTGAGTGATCATCAGGTGTGCCGTGGGAAATTAGAACGTCCAATACCCTTACTTCCCCCTCCTGCCGAAGACTTTTTCTTCTCCACTCGGACTCCCTTCTTCCCAGCCTTGCTCTGCTTGCTTTGCCTCGCTTTGCTCACGCTGCCGCTTCTGCGGGAGGGGTGAGGGAGGAAGACGTGACCCGTGCGGGTGCTATTGCGCAGACTCGCCCCACATCTTCCTCCCTCCCCTCCACAGTGCTCTCTGGATATTGGAGAACTACAACTCCAAAACTCAAGGTCAATGCCCACCAAACTCTTATAGTATTTTCTCTTGGTTATGGTAGTTCTGTGTGGGAAGTTTGATTCCATTCCATCATTTATTTATTTATTTATTTATTTATTTATTTGTTCCATCTTGTATTCCGCCCCTCCCTGCAGGCTCGGGAGTTCAGAATGCTCATTGGTGGAGTTCAGAATGCTCTTTGATTGCAGGTGAACTATAACTCCCAGCTGTTGAGCAAGACCGTCGTGTGTGTCTTTCTGCCATTCCTGCCAGGATATCTATGTTGTGTTCATCGAAACAGGCCCAGGTTTCACACTGAGTATATAAATACATTTAAAAACATATTAACTATATGTATTACTGTGTTAGAGTGTCGTTTTGTGTCATTTTGGTTGGTGGTGTGCCCCAGGATTTTGTCAATGTAAAAAATGTGCCGCGGCTCAAAAAAGGTTGAAAAACACTGCTCTATAGGACAGAATATCAAGTGTGTCATTTTCATAACATCACTGTGGATTAGTTTACTCTGGTTCTCTGTTTGTGACATGGGAGAAATGTTTCAGGATAACCCTTCTAAAATTTGGGGAGGGGTAAGGGGATGGCCAGAGACCTTCATTTGGGAAGCAGTGGAGATGGCCATCATGTACATACGTAAGCATTTTTTGTGTAAACATTTTGTAATATGTGAAGCAGTCCACAATTTCAACTGTACATGCTCACAGCTTAGTAAAATGGCATAGGATTAGTACATGTTTCTTGGCTTTATTCATTTCTGCCCAGAAAAGGCTAAGCCATTGGAGAGAGGGAAGGAGGGGAGACTTAATAAGCTCCCTCCTTTGGCTGGTCTCTTTTTTGGCTGAAGTTTGGCCGCCAATTGATGCAGCTTCTGCAGGGACGTTGGTATTTGGCGGAGCAGCTGGCTCCTTCAGCCGTCACTCTGGCTCTTTCTGCCCTCTGGCAGCTCATGTCACTGGGCATCCATCCAGATCCCTGTAGATCCCAGACAAACATAGGCTGTCCCCTTGGCTTTTGGCCCCTATGCTGCTGCTGCTAAGTCAACATCCTTTCTGCCCCAGAGTGTGAGGTGCTGTAACAGAGACATGATCCTTGACATTTGTTTCTGATGTGTGTTGTTGACCGACCAGAGTAGAATGGGAGAGCTGAATCTGGGGGACTGATTTGGGCATCAGACTCAGATAGGCCTAGGACCCAACTAAACTGCCATATAATGCAGTGTAGACTCATGTAATGCAGGTTGAACTACACTGAACTGAATTATACAAGTGTACACTGTCATATAATCCAGTGCATTCAAAAACTACATTATATGGTAGTGTAGATGAATCCCTAGGTGAGGAAAAGAAGACAGGAAAAAGAAGTCTGAAGACCTAAATGATGCTGAAATACACACACACACACACACACACACACGAGGCCCATCTACACTGCCATATTTTGGAATGCAGATTAACTGCAATTAGCTGGATTATATGACAGTGTAGGCTCTTCTACACTGCCATATAATCCAGAAAATCAAAGCATATAATCCACTTTATCGGTTCTGAACTGGATTGTCTGAGTCTACACTGCCACATAATCCAATTCAAAGCATATAATCTGGATTTTATACAGTTGTGTAGAAGAGGCCTCATTTAATCAAGTTCAATGCAGTTCACTCTGCATTATAGGAGTGTACACTGACCATTATAATACAGTTCAAAATGCAGTGTATCGCAGTGTACATAGAGCGAGAGGGGGGGGGGAGAGAGAAAGAGAGAGGGCTCGCCTCTGTATTTGCTAATGTTAGAAGTGCAGGGCTCCTGCAAAAATGCAAAAAATGTGACTTTAAAAAACAGCTTTTTTTAAAATCCGAGAGAAGACCCTTTTAGGAATCTCTGAGTCTTTCCAGTGCAACTCTAAGATCAACTTCCAGCAAAAAAAATGACCATAGAATTGCAGTGGAGGATCTACAAATGCCCAAAACAGTGTTTTCTCTAGGAATCTCTAGGTCCTCCAGCACAACTCAACTTCTTGAGGAGCTGATCATAGAATCACACTGGAGGGCCTAAAGATTCCCAGAAAATATGTACAGTATTTCTGAACAAGATGGGTTCTGTGGGTTTGTTCTTAAGTTAAATTTGGATGTAAGTTGGAAGAGGTAATTCTTTCAAGTGTAACTCCAGGCACTGGGAATGTGGCGCAGCTGGCTGGGTGTCAGCTGCATAAGATCTCTATTGACCCAAAAGTCATGAGTTCGAGGCCTGCCCAGGTCGGGGTGAGCTCTCGATCAATTGTGTAGCTCGTTGCCGACCTTTGCAACCCGAAAGACAGTTGCATCTGTCAAGTAGGAAATTTAGGTACCACTTTGTGTGGGGAGGCTAAATTTAACTGATTTACGAGGCCATAAAACTGATTTAACTGATTTATGAGGCTACAAAATCTCTAGGAAGTACACAAAAAAGAATGAAGTAATGTGACAGCTCCTCCTGGTGGCCAGAAGCTGGAATGTTAAATTGCCTCTATGTCTGTCTATATATGTTGTATGTCGAATGGCATTGAATGTTTGCCTGTATATGTGCATTGTGACCCGCCCTGAGTCCCCTGTGGGGTGAAAAGAGTGGAATATAAATGATGTAAATAAATAAATAAATAAATAAATATAGTTTTGGATAGCATGGTGAATATGGTTAGCATCCCTGTGGTATTTGTTTGGCTGTCTGTTTTCCTGTTCAGAAGATTTCATTTCACTTTCTGTCCATGTGATAATTGGATTTTGAAAAATGTGGCTTCTTGTGGAAACAAGGATTGGTGATACAACTTCAGTGGAGACCCCCTTTCCCTATGATACAGTAACTATTTCAGGAGCAAATTTCCCTTCTGAAGGGTAGATTTCTCTCATTTCCTGTTGCCTCACCCCCTTTCTTAACTATACATTTCATAGGGTTTTCCTAGACTAATAGCATAATAGGAGGAGAAGATAAGGCAAAATTTGGTGTCTAGCCTTGCCTGTTGATATGTATTCTGTGCGTATATTAAAAACACTTCTAGTTTCAGAGCAAAACAGTTACATAAACTAGTACAGAAGAAGGAGTGGGAACCTTTTGGCTCTGGCATGATCTAGTCATTGGCGGTTGACAATGGACACTAATAGGCCATTGGCAACAGCCAGTAAGCCTTTGTTTCACGAGTTTGGAATGTCAGCTTTCCAAACAGGAAGGTCTTTCAGTCTGCTGCAGCTGAGAGAAAGGGGAGGGAAGGGAGAATCCTTTGGCACCTTGAAGACTAACAGATATATTAAGACATGAGTTTTCATGGACAACATAGTGAAACATAGCCCAGGAAAGTACATGCTCAAATGGATTCTTTAGACTTTAAGATACCAAGAGACTCTTTATTAAATTTGCTCATCAGGAGGGAGGCCAGAATGGAACTGTCTTAGCTTGGCAGCACTGCTGAGATTTTTTTTTGAGACTTACACCTTATCACATTGAGAAATGTTCCCCTTGTAGGGCACTTCAGCCTCTTTTCAAGCATGGAGAGACACTGAGCTCATCACATGAGTTAAACTACTTCTGACTGTCATGCATAGCCCTCTGGGGTTGAAAAGTGGCAAGAGTGTCTTGGACGAAGGGAACTCTGGCAACCAACCTCATCAGATTGAGGAATTTCCCCCTGGTAATGCCAGAACTCTTTCTGCATGGAAAAAAGGGTAATAATCTGTTCTTTCCTGACTATCTCAGGGCAAACAAACTGGTAATCACCTGGCTTATGGAAACCTGATTTCTGAGTTTCGTCTACCAGGAAATCCATAGGCCACCTGGCAACCTTGCCACTTATTACAAAGGGCTATCTCCCGAGGCCCGAAAGCTGCTATGCAAACTATATCTCCTTCCACAGACCTATAATGAAACACCCAAGCACACCAAATGACAGATTCCAGACACTAGGTAAAGACAATCAAAAAGTCATTTTATTGACAATAGGTGACAAGATCGAGGACCCCAGGGAACCTCTCTCGCCACCCAAATCTTCATCAGCATAATCATACGCTCATTACTAGAAGTTCCGACCTCATTGTTTCAACATTTCTCCAGCCTCTCGCCTCCCATTGGCCTAAACAGCAAGGCGAGGAAACTCTCCCATTGGCCTGGACTGAGGCGGCGCAGGCTCATGATTGGCTAAGGCGAGCCGGCCGGCGTTCCGCCTCCCAGCTGTTGTGAAAGTTCCATCCAATCAGAACGCGATGCGGGAACGGGGGCGGGCAGGAAATTTGAATCTGTCAGTTCTAAAATGTATAAAAATGCCTGTAAAATCTGAGATAAACATGTCAAGCTTTGTGGACATCAGGAAATTATGGCTTATCATCCTTTCTCAGCTGGGACAGATCTCTCTCGTTGGCACACTTCCGGATCTTGTGAGATATTGCTCTGGGACATTGGGGGTTCTCCTAGGCGCTTGTATCGCTCGCCAAGGTTTTTACCATCAAGGATCCTTGCTTTAGAGGGAAGTAGAGTCTCTGCCCATAAGGCAAGACCCCCCTAAATTTGCATTCGATTTGAGCAAAACACTTCAGCCTCTTTTCAAGCATGGAGAGGCACGGAGCTCATCACATGTTCCAGGGTTGAAAAGAGGCAGAAACGTCCTGAAAGGAAGGAACTCTGAACATGGGCCAGCAATTGGGTTCAGAACTCCTACCTCTTATCGCTCAGATAATGTGGGATTTTCTCCCTTGATATTCTGAGATATAGGGCTGTATAGAAAGGCCCTGAGTGTTAAGTTGGTGTGCTATATTATGTGAGTTCTAGGGCCCTGCCACACAACCTTATAATACCGTATCAAGGCAGAAAACCCCACGTTATCTAAGTGTGGACTCAGATAATCCAGTTCAAAGAAGATATTGTGGGATTTTCCACCTTGATATTCTGGTATATAGTGCTGTGTGGAAGGGTCCCTAGTTGTTGTTAAACAGTTTGAGTCATAATAATGGAAAAAGGTGGGAATAGCAATAAGTTTCATCCTTGCCCAGGGAGGAAACTTGAAACTCTGAGTCCCCTTCCACACAGCTGTATAAAACTCCACACTAACTGTTTTGAACTGGAATATATATCAGTGTGGACTCAGATAACCCAGTTCAAAGCAGATATTGTGGGATTTTCTGCCTTGATTTTCTGGGATATAAAACTGTGTAGAAGGGCTTTGAGAAAGTATCTTCCAAGGATATTTGACCCTCGGGACTTGAGTTGGGAAACTTAGGGTTTAAAAAAAATAAAAAAATACCCAGAATCCACGCTGGTTGGTAAATTCTAGCAATTATAGTTCAAACATGTCATTTGTATGCGTAAGACCTCTTTTCATAAAATAGAAATGAACCCCTAGTTGGACTAGACCTGTTGGAGTATTTAATCAAATAAACAAACTTTTTTTTTATTGCAGGGTGTCTTTCTTTAATGCCACTTTAGTTATCTTATGTTACAACAGTTTGTTAATGACCTAGCAAAGTTCCAAGAGAGCTTGTGAAAATGCACACTTGTTGAGACAACAGCAGAATGATAAAAGGAAGGAGAAAACATCCAACTGTGGGGCGGCTTGGGGGTTGTGAGGACAATTTATTAGCATTTCAAAGTTCCCGACACACAGCCGAGACTCAGCTGGAAATGATGAAAAATTCACAGCGAGCCCCCTTTTGCTTTCCTGTCAACAAATTGTTGAAACAAAAGGACTTCATGAAGAGTGACCTCCTAACATTCAGAGTTTGAGGGTGTGTGTACACATTTTGTCTTTTAAGGCCCCTTCTATATTGCTATATAATCCAGACTATCAAAGCAGATAATTCACATTATCTGCTTTGAACTGGATTATATGAGTCTACACTGCCATATAATCCAGATCAAAGCCGATAATCTGGATTTTATATGGCAGTGTTGATGGGGCCTTAATGCTCCTGAGCTGAATTAAATATAGGTAGAATTGTTTTTTTAAGTGTCCAAACTTATTTTCCTTTGTTCGAATGGTTACTCCTATTTTCCACTGGCACTATTTTCATATGATCTCTGATACAGTGGAAGCACTTGTACACTACTACTTTAGAAGCTCAATCTAATCACAGTTACCTCCCTTTTAGTATTATGGATTTCAATTTTTTCAGTGCTCAGTTCTTTTTTTGTATACGCTATGTTTTTCATTTACCAGGTCTTTAGGTCTTTTCATACTACCCATTTTCCACTTCAGTTGTGGCAGTATCATAAAGATTCTTGGGATTCCCAATTTATGGAGAAGCTTTCAGAATTCCCCACCAGAGATCTCTTGTACCTCCCTAAACTACAGATCCCAAGACTCAATGGCAGCTAAAGTGGAATCGAAGTGCCATAGTGTGAAATGGTCCTGAATCTAAGCATAGCTAGTACTGTATACTATAACTACCGGTAGGTGCTATCAAACAGCTCTTCTTTGTGTAAACGTTCGAACGATTTATTAAAACCATCCATTTCTATTTTACAAACTGTTGTTTCCACAACATAGATGACAAACAGAGGAAATAAAACACTGTATGACCCAATCTGAAACATCACAGAAGTGGCACTATCCCTACCTAGCCAACAGTGTATGTCCCTTTAAGTTGCCTGTTGACTTATGATCTCAACCTGGCTACAAATAATTTATTTCACATTGTGGCACAGTCCTTAGCCCTCTGTACATTAGACATTCATTGCACTGGAGCCATCCAACGAGGTTTGATAAAATCCATATCCATCAAGATCTGATTCTCAGCCACACTGCACTAAAACCTATAGAATAATTCAATGCATTATGCTCAGAAACCAGTTCAGTTGAGTTCAGCGAAGCACACTCCCAAATAACTGATGCTGGGGACTAGAGTTGTTATCATCAAGTTAGCTGATTCCCTATGCCCATTTGTCTAGCAATACAATTTGGAAATGTTATCCTTTTGGACTACAAATCTCAGAATTCCTCAGCCAGCATGATCATTGGGCATGGGAGTCTTTGATTGTGTTTTCCAAGCTTGCTTAGAAGTAAGCAGGGCTTTAGCACAGCAGGTTAACCACCAGCTGCAATAAATCTTGCCAACCAGATTGTTGACAGTTCGAACCCTGAGTCAGGATGAACTCTTGACCCTGGGTCAGGGTGAATGGTCAACCTCTGTTTAAGGAGCTCCATTGGCTGCCGTTTATCTTCCGGTCCCAATTCAAGATGCAGGTTCTTACCTACAAAGCCCTGAATGGTTTGGGACCCATCTACCTTCGTGATCGCATTTCCTTCTACGAACATACATGATCCCTTCGATCTTTTGGAGAGGCCCTTTTCTCGCTCCCGTCCCATCGCAAGCACGACTTGTGGGGATGAGAGAGAGGGTCTTCTCTGTGGTGGCCCCTCAACTCTGGAACTCACTTCCCAGAGAAATTAGGCAAGCGCCCACCCTGGCAGTCTTCAGGAAGAGCCTAAAAACTTGGCTGTTCCAGTGTACCTTCAATGAATGAACAACAATCCCTGACTTTGACCAAACCCTGCATAAAATGCCCTTGGATGCACTTAATTTTATCCTCTAGAGCAGGGGTGCCCACGAAGTCGATTGTGATTGACCGGTCGATCGTGATCGACCAGTCGATCGCGGGTCCAAAGGAGGTCGATCGCAGCCGGATGGGGCGCTTCCTCACTGTGTGCGGTGCACCTTCCACGCGTGTGCAACATCCGTGCGTGCGCACCATCCGTGTGGCGCATCTTCTGCGTGGCGCACCATCCACGGTTGCTTCCGGACGAGAGAGAAGCAGGGCGCTCTGCCCTGCCTCTCTCTCGCCGGAAGCAGAGGGTCCACGGTTGCTTTCAGACGAGAGAGAGGCAGGGCGGAGTGCGAGGCAGGTCTTTCGGAGGCCCCGCCTCGCACTCTGCCCTGCCTGTCTCTTGCCTGGCTCCATGGTTGCTTCCGGACGAGAGAGAAGCAGGGCGGAGCGCAAGGCTGGGCCTCCGGAGGCCCCACCTTGCAATCCGCCAGGCCTCTCTCTCATCCGGAAGCAACCGTGGAGCCTCCGCTGCTTGCGAGAGACAGATAGGGCAGAGTGCCCTGCTTCTCTCTCATCCGGAAGCAACGGTGGACAATGTGCTGCACGGAAGGTGTGCGCACGCAGAAAGTGCGCTGTTGCAGATGGTGCGCATGCAGAAGGCGCGCTGCGGAGATGGTGCACATGGGCGGAAGGTGCACCGCACGGAAGGTAGATCTTTTTGACTTGGTTGTTTTATAAGTACCTTGCATGCTGAAAAAGTGTGAGCACTCCTGCTCTACAGCAATTAAACCCCATTATTTCATCCCATCTGATCCTCCTTCCAAATACACTATAGTCATCTCATCCAGTGCTTTCAAACTTTTTAATCTTTGCAACTGACCCTGTCCACTGTGTTCAATTATTGTGATTTTATATTGCACTGTGTGTTTACTTTGTATTGTTTTTTTTGTATTTTTATTCTCATTATATTTTATTGCTGTATTTTTATGTTGTATATTTGCATTGTTGTAATTGCTAGGCTTGTCCTCATGTAAGCCACCCCGAGTTCCCTTGGGGAGATGGTGACAGGGTATAAATAAAGTTTAATATTATTATTATTGACTTTTAGCCCAGCTTCTGCCTATCTAGCAGTTCGGAAACAAATGTGAGTTGATAAATAAGTACCACGTTAATGCGGGGAGGTAATTAGGCATGGCATTTCGATCAGAAAAAGGAGAAAGTTTACGAAAAAAGAAAGCTCTTTGGCAGGGAGATGGAGTCACAGCACCTCCCCATGGCTGGAACCGAATACATCCTCCAAGATGCCGAAAGATGGGAAAGCCTATATATACCTCTATCTGTTGTCTGTCTTGTCACTGTATAATTGGCATTGAATGTTTACCATATATGTGTTCTGTGATCCCCCCTGAGTTCCCTTCAGGGTGAGAAGGGTGTAATATATATACAATAAACAAACAAACAAATAAATAAGCCCCACTGAACACAGTGGCACTTATATCTGCATGCAAATCAAAGGCCTGTATATTATTTATTTATTTATTTATTATTTCAACCAATTATTTCCCAATAGGCTTAGGGTGGTTCACATATTGTGTCTCACCAAACCTAGTAAAACAAATCCAATTGCTTGCAGTGGTGCTCACAGTGCTATCCTCTGTTTAGAATGCAACACATTTATGTCTCTGAAGTAAGCAGATCTGAGTTACATCCTTTGCTGGAGATCTGAAGTTTCACAATGTACCATGGGTAAGTGTTCACAGGCAGTATCGATGCCTTCGTTCTTACCAACCTATCCATGTTTGGCATCCCATTCCTGCTTGCCCCTGCTGCTTGCATCACACAAGACTCAGTTTTATGGTGGAAAAGGAAACCCACACTGCTTGGATATAAACAATACAGTAGAAGGAAGAGGCCCCTGCACCAATCCCGCCACCCACTGCTTTCCAGGGAACAAGGTGTTTCCTGCGATTTTGCCAAGGGCACGACATTTAGTCTCCAGGAATTGGTCTGGAGCAGAGGGAGGTGCATTCTTTCTGCGTGCCTATATTGTGGGACTTTTTGTTTCAGCAACTGTCTGTGCTGGTTCTTTTTCAGTCATTAACATTATGCATGAGCTGGGAGGAGGGAACAGAAAAACTCCTGTTCTCTTGATATCGGAGGTGCCCCACCCCCAAGGACTTTGTGAAAGATAGTTCAAAACCAAGGAATTCATAGTTTTACCAAGGACACCAGGTTGGAATGATCCCATAATCCCCTATCTCTCCCCCATATGGGAACCTAAGGCTCTTCCCATGGTCCCATTGCCCCACATGGCAATGCCCCTGTAACCCACACTTATGAACTTTCTTGAACTTTTATGGGACTTTTGCCTACTTTTGAAGGATTTTGAGAAACTTTGGAAACTTTTTCCTTTCAAACCCCATGGTCTCTTCTCATGATTTATGAATTCTAATGGACTCTGGTGGGTGGGATGGGCTGGTATGAGATTATATGGTTCCCATTTCCCTCCAAAATGAATGTATTCCCTATATGCTTCCCCCTTCCCCGTGTCCCTATATAAAAATATGAAATGTCACCTCTTCGTGAACCCAGCATACCAAGGCTCCAGGGAATCTCTCATTTCCTGGGCTAGTAAATCCCTAAACAAAGAAGGACTTAACAAGAACACTTGCATGGACAATAACAGCGAACACCTTGGAGTAAGCCCATTTGAAGGATATGTCCCTTGGGCACGCACCTTCAGACATCGGAGCATGCCCATCTGAAGGACGTGCCCAATGGTGATTCTTATCATTCTTCATAACGGGAACTTCCTGCCTTCGGGAGGATTTGAATATCCCATCTGCCTCATTCATTGTTTTCATCCCCTTGGCCGAAACTAAAGACAAGATACCATCCATAGATCCCATATCCAGCATTAAGGACTACCAAAGTCTGGCATCCACGCCAGACAAAAATGTTTATTTCCTTCACTTGAGACAATACAGAAAGCTAGCTTGAGGACTCTTGGAGTAATCGCCAGCACTTGGACAAACATTAAGTCATTTAATCCACTCATCATTTCCTCCCAGTTCATTGTTTCCCGACTGGACCGCCTCCTCCACTCTCATTGGTTGAGTGTCTGAAGCAGTGCTGGCTTCCTGATTGGCTGAGGTGCGACAAAGCCGGTCGCGCCTCCCTGCCAGCTGATGACTCCAACCAATCAGCATGAAGCTGGCAAAGGGGACGGGGGGCGGGGAGTTTGAACTTAGACAGCTCTGCTTTTCTCTATAAAATGTAATGTTTGCATTGTATGGTATGCCAACTCTTGGCAAATGATTGCAGCTTGACATCTGCTCCAGCTGGAACGAAATAAATAACTCGTGGCATTTCTTCACTTAGGTGAGATTTTATTTGGGGAATTCAGGGAAGATTGGATTGGCTGCTTCCTATCTTGCCAGGGCTACATCGGATGCTCCTTGGTGGTTCTGACTGGTCTTTGCCTTCACGGCAAGACCCCCAAATTTTTGCTTGATATCAAAATGGCAGACAGAGTCTCAATTAATCCTACTTTTTTCAGCTGCTTTCAAAATGACCCCCCTTTTCTCCCTTCCTCCCATTTTCAACCTTTGTCCTCAACTTATTTAAGCTGATAGAAATGAGTTCAATGTACAGGCAGTTCCCAAGTTACGAACAAGATAGGTGTTTTAGGCTTGCTTTTAAGTTGAACATGTGTGTAAGTTGAAACAGGCACACTTTTAAGTGTAGCACCAGTCCCAGTTCAGATTTCACCTCACTTTCTGTTCCTGTGTTAATTGGATTTTGAAGGGGGGAAAAAGTCTTGTTTTGGAAACAAGGATTGGTGAGAAAGCATCAGTGGAGACCCCTTTTCCCCATGATAACTCTTCCAGGAGTAAATTTCTCTTTCAATGAGTAGATTTCTTTCATTTCCTGTTGTCTCAACCCTGTTCTTAACTGCGAGTCATTTGGAAGTCAGATGCTTGTAACTTGGGAACTGTCTGTAGTTTTTACTCCCGCAGTTTGTACACCTCAGGGGAAAGGAATAGAGGGGTGGCATCTCGCCCTTCCTAGGAATCTCAGGGCCCTTCCACACAGCTATTTAACCCAGAATATCAAGGCAGATAATGCACAGTATCTGACCTGGGTTATCTGAGTCCACATTGCCATATAATCCAGTTCTATTTGGATTTTATACAGCAGTGTGGAAAGAGCCTCTGGCTGCTGGCAGCATCTCCTAGTTTGTGTGTTCTCTCTCAAGTAATAACTTTTACCATTGTAACCAGACTCAAGTGATATTTTATCACACTCATCATCTGTGAAATGTTAGTATGCAGGTATAAAACAAGGTTGGGAATTGTCTGCCTTCAATATTTCATTAGGCAGTAAGTCCCAGCTGCACTAGACAGTAGAGCCCAGTGTTCCTCAACCTTTTTTGAGCCGCGGCACATTTTTTACATTTACAAAATCCTGGGGCACACCACCAACCAAAATGACACAAAATGACACTCTAGCACAGTAATACATATAATTAATATGTTTTTAAATGTATTTATACACTCACTTAGTGTGAAACCTGGGCCTGTTTCGATGAACACAACATAGATATCCTGGCAGGAATGGCAGAAAGACACACATGAAGGTCTTGCTCAACAGCTGGGAGTTATAGTTCACCCGCAATCAAAGAGCATTCTGAACTCCACCAATGATGGAATGGAATCAAACATCTCACACAGAACTACCATAACCAAGAGAAAATACTGTAAGAGTTTGGTGCGCATTGACCTTGAGATTTGGAAATGTAGTTCACCTATATCCAGAGAGCACTGTGGAGGGAAGGAAGACGTGGGGCACGTCTGCACAGTAGCGCCCGCACAGGTCACGTCTTCCTCCCTCCCCTTCCTGCAGAAACAGCAGTGTGAGCAAAGCGAGATAAAGCAAGCAGAGCGAGGCTGGGAAGAAGGGAGGCCGAGTGGAGAAGAAAAAGTGTTTGGCAGGAGGGGGAAGAAAGGGTATTGGAGGTTGCAATTTCCCACGGCACACCTGATGATCGCTCACAGCACACTAGTGTGCCACGGCACACTGGTTGGGAAACACTGGTATAACAAATGGTGAATAATTATTTGGAGTTGCTGTTCAATATCTGGAGAGCTGTATGTGTTCTGGTTTTCATATGTGAAACGTTGAGCTCATGGAAGAAGACTCCACTGAGTTCAGTGAGCATTATATGTATTCGAAGGATTGCATCCTGGATATTAAATATGCTCTTTTTAAAGTCTGGGAGGATGTTTCCCTTTTGGAAGGGATTTGTAGCAGTGCTGAGTCAGCATTTCCACAAGTTTTCAAATCTTAAGATTCTCCACTCATTTTCTATTTAATTGGATACCAAATCCAATTAACACATGGTTGCCCTCTAGTGGTAAGTTGTCAATGAATGACTCTCAGAATCGTCCCCCTTCCAGACCACTAACCTTCTTGTTGTGTGCCTTCAAGTCATTTTTCCCCTTATGACAATTCTTATTGCGGAGTTTTCTGAGACAATTGTTCATATGAGGTTTGTCTTGGTTTTCCTCTGAGGCTGAGAGAATATTCTTTGCCCAAGATCATCCACTGAGTTTCTTGGTGGCGTTTGGATTCGAACCCTAGTCTCCAGGATCATAGCTCTATGCTCCAACCATTATACAATGGGATGACTTTCGCTTTAAACAGAAAGGCAATATCCTCCTTTAAAATGTATCATGTGTAATAGTATGGACTGAACACTGTTTTAATCTGGAGTGAATGTGTATGGTGCTAATGTAAATGTATTTTAATGCATTTTAATGTATTTTAATTGTTGCTATATTGTTACTATGTGGGCATTGAATTGTGCCGTACTGTAAGCCGCTCTGAGTCCCCCCTCGGGGGTTGAGAAGAGCGGGGTAAAATCCAGAAATAAATAGTATACAGCTGGTCAATGTTGAGGGATTGTTCTCTTCCTGAGAAAAAGCCGAAAACTTGGAACATTTAGAGCTATTTGAGTACAGATCTCCCTTGTCCATGTCCAACAGCAATTTAATTATTTCAGTGAATTGATTATATAATGAACCCTACCTCATTAGATTACAATGCTAATATAACTAACAAGTACAGTATATCCTTAGTTCCAAATATTTTGAATCCGTCAAGGTAAAGCTTTCCCCTTGACATTAAGTCTAGTCGTGTCTAACTCTGGGGGGTGGTGCTCATCTCCATTTCTAAGCCAAAGAGCTGGTGTTGTCCATAGACACTTCCTAGTTCATGTGGCCAACATAACTGCAAGGAATGCTGTTACCTTCCCGCTGAAGTAGTGCCTATTGATCTACTCACATTTGCATTTTTTCGAACTGTTAGGTTGGCAGAAGCTGGGGCTAACAATGGGAGCTCACCTGTTCGAGGATTCAAACCACCGACCTTCTGATCAGCAAGTTCTGCAGCTTAGTGTTTTAATCCGCTGCGCTACCGTACCCCTTCAAATCAGTGTGCATCTATAAAACATGACATGTACGTAATGCAAACACACAAGAACCCAATTGATATTTACTCTTTATGTGATCTATGAAAGGTTATCTTGGACAAAGCAGTGAAAGCTTTCATTATTCTTCCTGGTTTGAAAAAGAAATAAATGGCAAAGGACTGGTTGTTTTATAAGTACCTGTTTTATAATTAGTTTCTTCTTAAGTTCTGGAGGAAACTATTCATATCGGCTGGAATTCTTTGCAGGTAGAATGTGATTCAAAATATTTTAAATAATATGCAAGCAAAAGGAGGTTCATTTAAATCAGTGTTTCCCAACCAGTGTGCCGTGGCACACTAATGTGCCATGAGCGATCATCAGGTACGGCATGGGAAATTGGAACCTCCAATACCCTTTCTTCCCCCTCCTGCTGAACACTTTTTCTTCTCCACTCGGCCTTCCTTCTTCCCAGCCTCGCTCTGCTCACTTTGCCTCGCTTTGCTCACTCTGCCGCTTCTGCGGGAGAAGGGAGGGAGGAAGACGTGACCCGTGCGGGCGCTACTGCAGAGACTCGCCCCACGTCTTCCTCCCTCCCCTTTACAGTGCTCCCTGGATGTAGGTGAACTGCAACTCCAAAACTCAAGGTCAATGCCCACCAAACTCTTATAGTATTTTCTCTTGGTTATGGTAGTTCTGTGTAGGGAGTTTGATTCCATTCCATCATTGGTGGAGTTCAGAATGCTCTTTGATTGCGGGTGAACTATAACTCCCAGCTGTTGAGCAAGACCTTAGTGTGTGTCTTTCTGCCATTCCTGCCAGGATATCTATGTTGTGTTCATCGAAACAGGCCCAGGTTTCACTCTGAGTGTATAAATACATTTTAAAACATATTAACTGTATGTATTACTGTGTTAGAGTGTCATTTTGTGTCATTTTGGTTGGTGGCGTGCCCCAGGATTTTGTAAATGTAAAAAATGTGCCGCGGCTCAAAAAAGGTTGAAAAACACTGATTTAAATAATGATGAGATACAATTTGTAAAAAAAATCCTACTGAGAAGTAACCATTATTGAAATTATAGGGCTGCCTATAATTTCAATAATGTCCAGGCTACAAAACAATGCACTGAAAAAGCCAATGCATTATTTTATCAAAAGCACCTCGAAAGTATCCAATATGATCTTCCAGCATCCCAGAATATTCTGGAATGTCTCCTGGTTTTGCATTTCAAGTTGGGCCGAGAAGGAGAGCTCCGGGAGGCAAGCTCCTTTGTTTTGGGATGCCCAGGAGGCAGCTTAGTTGCTGTTTTCCAAGGGTGTTTTATCAAGCGTAGTAGTTACTTCCCTAATGATGTTGTTTTCTTCTCGTCTTAGGTTTCCGGCTTGGATTCCTTTGTGTGTAAACCTTGGAAAGGGTCCTTGTTCAATTCTCCTCCACCCCACCCCTTGCTGGATTGTCTGGCTTTGTTTCTGTTTACTTGGCTTAAACTTCTTCCAGCCCTGCCAGCAGAATCTGGTGTCTATTGCGTCTTCAGCACAGGCTAACCTTTCCCTCATGTGCGCTGACGCTTTAGGACTGGAAAGCTGGGACTTGGGGATCCTGGAGTGCTTTTGCATGCCATTGCACCATACAAACTTTCTGCACTTTAAACTGGAATTCTTTCTTACCCATGTAATCATTTCCAAGTGATCATGCATAGGTGGAATTGCATTGCATTTTTTTTACTGTACCTTTAAAGCAGTGGTTTTATTTATTTATTTCCAACATTTCTACCCCGCTCTTCTCTACCCCCAAGGGGGGACTCAGAGCGGCCTAACAAAAGGCACAATTTGATGCCAACATAATAAAATACAATATAAAACCAAAAACATACAGCATTAAAATACATTAAAATACAATTAACATTAATACATCATACACATTCTCTTAAGTTAAGACAGTATTTTGTCCATAACAGGAGCATTGAGCCATGTCCATCAACTTGCCATTACAAATCCAGTCCAAAGTGCTGCATTGTGCTAATGTGCAAACACCTGGTCCCACAGCCAAGATTTCACTTTTTTATTGAATGCCAGGAGGGATGGGGATGATCGTATGTCACTTGGAAGCGTGTTCCACAGACGGGGAGCCACCACCGAGAAGGCCCTATCTCTCGTCCCCACCAACCGCGTTTGAGAAGTTGGCGGGAGCAAGAGCAGGCCCTCCCCGGATGATCTTAAATCACGAGGTGGGACATAGAGGCTGATGCATTCAGACAAGTAAGCTGGGCCAGAACCATATAGAGCTTTAAAGGTCAAAACCAGCACTTTGAATTGAGCTCGGAATTGGACAGGCAGCCAGTGGAACTGACACAACAGGGGGGTGGTATGCTCCCTGTATGTAGCTCCAGTTAGTAATCTGGCTGCCGCCCGTTGGACTAGTTGTAATTTCCGAACTGTCTTCAAAGGCAGCCCCACGTAGAGTGCATTGCAGTAATCTATTCGGGATGTGACCAGAGTGTGGACGACCGTAGCCAGATCAGACTTCCCAACCTGTGGTCTGTGGATCACCAGTGGTCCCCGAGAACTAAAATATGGTCCGTTGCCTCACCATTACCAATGAGAGCAACTAGTCTCGTAAAATCCTCTTATTTATTTATTTATTTATTTATTTATTTATTTATGACATTTATAGCCCGCCTTTCTCAACCATACGGTGACTCAAGGCGGATTACAGATTGGCACAATTCAATGCCATACATTCATAAAGGTGTGATTAAAAACAGACATCATCATATAAAAACATATTTAAAAACCATTAAGCATGTAGTCACCGATGTCATCTTGTTAAAATAGTTTTCCAGTAACAGCGTCTGGACATTCTGTGTTCGTCATTCATAGTTTCATGTTATCTATTCCGCTGCATTCTCAAAAGCTTGCTCGAAGAGCCAAGTTTTTACCTTTTTTGGAAAGTCAGGAGGGAGGGGGACGATCTAATATCCTTGGAGTGGGAGTTCCATAGCCGGGGGGCACCACTGAAAAGGCCCAGCCCCTTGTCTCCGCCAATCACGCTTGTGATGCAGGCGGGATCAAGAGCAGGGCCTTCCCAAACAATCTTAAGCTCCTAGATGGTTCATAAGGAGAGATACGCTCGGACAGGTAAGTTGGGCCAGAACCATTTAGGGCTTTATAGGCTAAGGCCAGTACTTTGAGTTGTAGTGCCAAGGGAACAGGGATGTCGGGAGGAGAGAGTCTGGCTACCTAAGAAAGGCGCAACAAGCCTTCTCACTGCTTCTCCTCCTCCCCCTCCTCCTCCTTCCTCCCACTCAGTGGAGCCATTCCATGTGGTATCTGGAAGCCTTGCTGTCTTCGTTTTTAGGCCTGTTCCTTCAGTTATTTGGGTTTTGATTCAGAAAATTGCATTGGATAGACCAGGGCTGTCCAACTTCTACGGGCCCAAGGGCCAGAATTCTGGTCACTGATCACCCCCCCCCCTCCCCCGGCTCCGCCCCCTCCCCGGCTCCAATTTACTTACAATTGACCTTGAGTTGTGGAGTTGTAGTTCACCTCCATCCAGAGAGCACTGTGGACTCAAATAATGATGGATCTGGACCAAACCTGGCATGAATACTCAATATACCCAAATGGGATCACTGGTGGATTTGGGGAAATGTTTGAGTTATTTGAGTCCACACTCAAATTGGGACACACCAAAAAAAAAAACCAAACACCTCAATGCCGTCGCAGGGCTTGATGGGGCCTCCTTTCCCAGAGGCGGGTGGAGGAGGCCCAAAGAGCTCCCTCCCTCCCTCCCTCTCTGAAGGGAAAACAAGCCGCGGGGGCGGGTGCAAAGGAAGCCACGTTGCGCCCTGCACGCGGTGGAAGGCAGCACAACAAGGGGGAGGGGGCGCGGAGGAGGAGAAGGAAGTGTCGCCAAGGAAACCACCGCTGAGGGACTCCTCCCCCCCCCCTCACCCAACCTCCCACTTTCACTCGAGCCAGGCCCTTCCTTCCCCATACTGCGGGAGCCCCACCACAGGGCCGAAGCGCCAACGCCGCCGCCGCCGTCCCCGAAGAGCCCCGCTGGAGCTGAGGCCAAGCTCAGGCCGGGCGCGCGGCTCTCCCATCCACGGGCGGGAAGCGAGGCCCTCCACAGGAAGAGGACGGAGCCAGGAGGGGCTTTCCCTGCCTCACTCCCCTCCTCCCTCTCTCTGAGGGAATGGGGGCTGGCCTGGAAGCAGCCGCGAGTGAGGAGGAGGCGCGCGCCCAGGCCGGCCGCAAATCCCGCGAGACCCGAGATTTCGGCAGCTATCGCGAGACTACGCAGCCACAGACGGGATTTTGACCTCCCTCGAATCCTGTCTGTGGCTGCATAGTCTTGCGATGCTTGCCTAAACCCGGAAGTAGGTATTTTTTTAAATTATTATTTATTTTTTATTTGTATTTTATTAAAACAAGTTAGGGGGCCGCAGGGAAGGGGCTCGGGGGCCATGTACGGCCCCAGGGCCGCCTGTTGGACAGCCCTGGGATAGACCACATCAGCACTAGGTTTTTAAATATGGTTTTCTGTGGGTGAGCAGATGGCGACTACTGGATGGCATATGTTCTGTAACAGAAACTAGAGCTGGTGTGGTCTATCCCAGTGTTTTTCAACCTTTTTTGAGCCGCAGCACATTTCTTACATTTACAAAATCCTGGGGCACACCACCAACCAAAATGACACAAAATGACACTTTGACACAGTACTACATATAGTTAATATGTTTTTAAATGTATTTATACACTCAGTTTGAAACCTGGACCTGTTTCGATGAACACAACATAGATATCCTGGCAGGAATGGCAGAAAGACACAAACTTCCCACACAGAACTCCCATAACCAAGAGAAAATACTATAAGAGTTTGGTGGGCATTGACCTTGAATTTGGAGTTGTAGTTCACCTATATCCAGAGAGCACTGTGGACTCAAACAATGTTGGATCAGGACCAAACTTGGCATGAATACTCAATATGCCCAAATGTGAACACAGATGGAGTTTGGGGAAAATAGACCTTGTCATTTGGGAGTTACAGTTTCTGGGATTTATACTTAACACACAATCAAAGAGCATCCTGAACTCTTGCAACAATGGAATTGAACCAAACTTGGCATATTGAACTCTCATTACCAACAGAAAGTACTGAAAGCGTTTGCTTGGGAATTGACCTTGAGTTTGGAAGTTGTATTTCACCTACATCCAGAGAGCACTGTGGGCAGGAGGGGGAAGAAAGGGTATTGGAGGTTCCAATTTCCCACGGCACACCTGATAATCACTCACGGCACACTGGTTGGGAAACACTGGTCTATCCAATGCAATTTTCTCAATCAGCACCCCAAATAACCAAACCAAATCTAAAGTTGACCAAAAACTGATTCATAATCCTTTTGGTACTAATCTTGTAGAGTGGTCCCTGGTCAAAGTGGTCCCTGGTCAAAAAGAAAAGTTGGGAACCACTGCTTTAAAGTTGCTTGTCAATGTATTAACTTGAATTGGCAGAAAACCTTCTAATTTTTGTGTTGTCAAAGGCTTTCATGGCTGGAATCACTGGGTTGCTGTTCCAGAGGTATTATCTCCTGATGTTTTGCCCATTCCTCCCCTGGGCAGGAATCAGCCAGCTTTTGAAGCTGCAAGGCCATTCAGTGCTCATCAAGGTGGCCAATTACAACATTCACACCTCCCTAAAATGGACAAGAGTTCTTTCTCCCACTCTGGACATTCCACAGATATATAAACCTCACTTGCCTAGTTTCCAACAGACCTCACAACCTCTGAGGATGCCTGCCATAGATGTGGGTGAAACATCAGGAGATAATGCTTCTGGAACATGGCCAATACAGCCTGGAAAACTCACAGCAATTCACTTCAAATTTTTTAAGTTACTCCAGGCCAAATGAAGCTTCCATCCTTAGCTTCCACTCCATCATTCCAATTTGCTCTGATGAAAATAAGGTTTATGGTCTTGTACATTCCCCCAACAATGAAAGAGAATGAATTTTTTAAAAAAATTACTTCATCCATTTTGTATTTCAAGAACAAATATTTTCAGAATAGATTGTGCCAGCTATACCAGTGGGTAGCCAAATGTGTACAATATACATATGATAATTAATTAGATCAATATGCCAGTGTCAGCCAATGAAATTGAGTAAAAACACTAATGGAAATAGCTTTTGGCTCATTTTAGACACACACGCACTCCATCAATCCAATTTTGTTTGAAATCGTTTTTAATTAGTATAGCATGTCAACAAATATAAAAGAAATATATATGTGTAACCAAAGTGGGGGGAAAGGACTTAATGCAAAGAAGGAATTGCAAAACAATAAATTACTCCTTCTAAAAGCTTAAATGGGAAAAAATACCACTTTCACAGATACGGCAGAAAATACAGGTACACCTCAGTTAACAAAGTCAGGGTGTTCCTGGGTATTATGTCTTTTAACAGAAAAAGCTTCTTTGTCAGCGGTTTTGTTAAAATGAGGTTTATTTATCATGTTAGAAGTGAATTTCCTCTCTGTTGGCACCCCCTTGTTGTGGGGGAGAGGCTTGCATACTAGGCATGAGAAAAATGAAACGGAAATTAAAAGGATTCGTAAGAGATTCGTATGTAATGGGACTTTTGAGGTTTTACGTATCGCTGCCGCGATCCCGGAAGTAGACTTCCTTTAACGGTCCTTGAGGCCAACAATTTGCGTTAGGATCGTAAGAAATTCTTAAGTATTAATTAATTAATTATTGTACTACTCACTTCTCCCTGTCTTCTCCCCCTCATTTCCTTCCCGCCTTCATTCAGCTTCTTCTTTTTCCCGCATTTCTATGAGGAACTGGAAGTGACGCTGCTGCTAGGTAGGCTAGGCAATGCATTCTGGAAAGTGTAGTCCTCCAGGCTTCCCCTCCTTGTCTTCCCCGTTTCTCTGCTGCCATGCCCCATCGCAGGGGCCTGCTTCACACACACACACACACGCGCGCGCGCTTCTCCTCCTCTCTTCCAGGCTTTCCCCCTCCTTCTCTTCCCCGTTTCTCTGCTGCCATGCCCCATCGCAGGGGCCTGCTTCACACACACACACACGCACGCGCGCGCTTCTCCTCCTCTCTTCCAGGCTTTCCCCCCCCTCCTTCTCTTCCCCGTTTCTCTGCTGCCATGCCCCATCGCAGGGGCCTGCTTCACACACACACACACGCACGCGCGCTTCTCCTCCTGTCTCTCCAGGCTTCCCCCTCCTTGTCTTCCCCGCCCCCCTCCTTGTCTTCCCCGTTTCTCTGCTGCCATGCCCCATCGCAGGGGCCTGCTTCACACACACACACACACGCGTGCGCGCTTCTCCTGCTCTCTTCCAGGCTTTCCCCCCCCCCTCCTTCTCTTCCCCGTTTCTCTGCTGCCATGCCCCATCGCAGGGGCCTGCTTCACACACACACGCACACCATACAAGGCTTCTTCTCCTCCTCTCTCTCCAGGCTTTCCCCCTCCTTGTCTTCCCGCTTTCTCTGCTGCCATGCCCCATCGCAGGGGCCTGCTTCACACACACACACACACACACACGCGCTTCTCTCCTCCTCCCCTCTCTCTCCAGGCTTTCCCCCTCCTTGTCTTCCCGTTCTCTGCTGCCATGCCCCATCGCAGGGGCCTGCTTCACACACACACATGTGCGCGCTTCTCCTCCTCTCTCTCCAGGCTTTCCCCTCCTTCTCTTCCCCGTTTCTCTGCTGCCATGCCCCATCGCAGGGCCTGCTTCACACACACACACACATGCGCTTCTCCTCCTCCTCTCTCTCCAGGCTTTCCCCTCCTTCTCTTCCCCGTTGCGCTGCTGCCATGCCGCATCGCAGGGGCCTGCTGCACACACACCCACACACGCGCGGCGCCTCGGCTCTCGCCCTGCGCTCTCTCAGATGCTTCTCTTCCCCGTTGCTCTGCCATGCCCCATCGCAGGGGCCAGCTTCAGCCCTCCAGGTACGTGTTTTGGACTTCAACTCCCACAATTCCTCACAGCCTCAGGCCTCTTCCTTTTCCTCTCAGCCTGGGCAAACTTGGGCCCTCGCTCCCTCAGGATCGGGGTGAGAGAGAGGCAGCGAGGAGCGAGGGGGGGACCTCCTCCTTTTCTTTGCTGCTTCCAAGAATAGAAAACCCCTCCTTCTCTTCCTCCTTCCCTCCCTTCCTCCTTCCTCCCTCCCTCCTTCCTATTTGGAGAGTCCCATCTAGAATTCAGTGTGGTTTATTCAAGTTTTGGCCTACAACTCCCAGAAATTCCAGCCAATTCACCAGCTGTTAGGATTTCTGGGAGTTGTAGGCCAAAACCATCTGAATGCGCATGCTCTGGCATACGACTACTAACGACTTCGTTAGTACTTAAGTTACATTTCCGAAATTTTTGGGAAATTTTTTGTAAGTCTTTGATATACTAATAAAAAAAATCCCCCCCATTTGATATAAGAATCGCCATTTTAGGATTCTAAAATGCCTATTGCATACCCTAATGAAGTTGTGTGCTATGTTGGCGGTGGCATAATAGCCACCGGTAGGGCCTCCCATGCCAGACACAACCGAAGGGTCTGACAAAGAGCCTCAAAGGGCTGGATGGGCTCTCTAGCCTTTTGGCAACCATCCTAGGAGAAGGAAAACTCTGATTTCAAACCTGGGCAGATGGTGCTCGTCTAACCCTGTAAGGTCAACCATCTAGAGAAGGAAACTCGAACCAAACCTACGACCTGAGGACCTCGCTGCCACCGTCCCAGCTTGCTAGGCCCCGACACAGACAAACCTTTGGTTTAAAGGGTGAGGCCAGTTCTGTGCATGCTGCGCTCCACCAGCATGCACAGGCTCGAAGGACACATCCAACCTCCGAATCATCAACATGCTTGTAGAAAGCGTGGGATGAGTCTTTCCTGAATCTTCGTTCGCGAAGAAAAGCCAAGTCAAAAAGAAGCGAATTGAGAATACAGTTATAATGTATATATTTTTTTAAAAAACACACAAAAACCTTGGCATTATGCTAAATTGCCTTTGACAAGAAGCTGGCCACATGGAGTGTCTCTGGTGTTGCTGTGAGAAGGTTTTCCATTGTGCATGTGGCAGGGCTCAGACTGCATTGTAGTAGGAGGACTGTGGTTTGCTCTTCTCCACACTCTCATGTTGTCGACTCCACTTTGTAGCCCCATTTCTTAAGATTGGCTCTGCACCTCGTGGTGCCAGAGCAGAGTCTGTTCAGCGCCTTCCAAGTCGCCCAGTCTTCTGTGTGCCCAGGGGAGTTTCTCATCCGGTTTCAGCCACTGATTAAGGTTCCAGGTTTTTACCTGCCACTTTTGGGCTCTCGCTTGCTGAGGTGTTCTTGTGAGTATCTCTTTCTTGATTAAAGCTATTTCTTGATTAAAGACGTTGGCATGCTGGCTGATATCTGAACAGAGGATGGGTTGGAGATGTCAATGCCTTGGTCCTTTTGTTACTGGCTGCTACTTCTCGATGGATGCCAGGTGGTGTGATACTGGTTAAACAATATAATTTCTCTAATGGTGTGGGTTGTAGAAATCCTGTGATAATGCAGTATATCCCATTAAGAGCAACATCCACTGTTTTAATGTGATGAGATTCATTCCATACTGGGCATGCATACTCTGCAGCAGAGTAGCAAAGCACAAGGGCAGATACCATTGTTGTAGGCTCCTTTTCAGGGGAAGGACCTGGCAAAACAACGTCTGAGTATTCATTACCTTAAAAACCCTAGGAAATTCATGTGATAAGCAACTTGAAGGCACAAACACACGGAGTAATCAAGGGTTCTCAAAGTGTTTTCTAAGGAACCTAAGAATTCCTCAGGAACCTCAGGAAATCTGTGAAAAGCTCAGTAACAGAAAATTAGGATTCTCGCAGAGGTCATTTCCAAGTCGGAAGTGTCCTAATACAAGAAAATGTTAGAGCCAACAATCAACTCTTCCCCTTTGAATGGCTTCTTCACTATTGTGACTGAGGAATTTGCACAATTTCCTTCCCATTTCCTTAGAAGCTTTTGTCAGGTCTTCAAAACTACTGAAGGGACCACAATAAAGGACATATTCCTGGGACAGCTTTTGTTTTTCAGTTTTGTAATCTTCAGGATAAACGTATAAACGCAAATGGATAAACATTTTGAAACATCTAAAGCTGTCCTGTGTACAAGAGTTATGGAATTCTTTGTAAATATATCATCCATATTTGGCAAATGAGTAAATATCTAGAGAGTAAAGTGGTTTAACTGTTCCATTTGACTGCAAAAACTTAGGTATCACTCAACCTTCACCCAGCAATGTCTTGGCATTTCACAAAAAACAAAACGGTTTGACATTTTTGTGCAACAGATCTTCCCAAGAAGCTCAGACATTAGCATAATAACCATTCTCTGAAGATCAGGCTAAGAGATTATAAAATCCACTTTCACAACCTAGTGACTCCAGCAAGTAGTTTAGTTGGACTGCAACTGGTATTTGCAAGGTAGTTGGCTTGCAATGAATTACCTAGTGAACAACATCCTCACAAACTTCATGTATTCAACATACAGGTACTTTGCTTATCAGTCCAGTTACAAATAAGTTTTGAAGCAGTTTCTCTGTGCAGGTAACACAGGGCATCGTTTTTAGAATCAACAGTCCATAATCTAAAGCATCTCTCTTTTCTGAGAGTCTAATAGAGTCTCTGTTTAGTCTGATAATCCAATGGAATCTCTAAGCCAGGGGTGCTCATTAGGTCGATCATAATCGACCAGTCGATCGCAGAGGCGGAACTGGTCAATCATAGCCAGATTTCTGAGAGGTGCTTCTGCCCCCCGCGCAACGCGCATCTTCCTCTGGGCTGCCCGGCTAAGGCTGCCCCTGACGCGACTCCCCTGCCGGCACCTCCATCCTCAGTGCCGACTGCTGCTGTCGCAGTATGGCCTGAGGAGGAGGGAGGGAGAAGGAGGAGGGCAGCAGAGAGAAGGAGGGGGCAACAGAGGGAAGGAAGGGCTGGGCGCCCGGCCCGCTCATGTACATTTGGAGTGTGTGGTGGCGGCGAAGACGAGCCACGAGGGAGGACAACAAGGAGGCTTTGGCAGCCATTTCCTGCCAAAACCTAAGATCTGCGACTGTGAGGAGTTCATCTGCACAGCAGCTTAAAGGTCTGTCTGCTTTCATTCTGCCTGTTTATATCTGTGGAATGATGTCAGGGTGGGAGAAGGAACTCTTGCCTGGATGCATTTTTGAATGTTCCATTGGCCATATTGATCAGCATTGAATGACCTTGCAGCTGAAAGGTCTGTGTGCTTTCATTCTGCCTGTTTATATCTGTGGAATGATGTCAGGGTGGGAGAAAGAACTCTTGCCTGGATGCATTTTTGAATGTTCCATTGGCCACATTGATCAGCATTGAATGGCCTTGCAGCTGAAAGGTCTGTGTGCTTTCATTCTGCCTGTTAATATCTGTGGAATGATGTCAGGGTGGGAGGAGGAACTCTTGTCTGGATGTATTTTATGAAGTGTCCCTTATTTTTGCGAAAAATCACGTAAATGTCCTTTAAATCTTTTATCAAAATACGGGTAGGTAGATAATTTTGACTTGGTTGTTTTATAAGTAGTTCGCATGCTGAAAAAGTGTGAGCACCCCTGCTCTAAGCATACTGATCCTACTGAAGTCTCTAAGCATACATTTCCTACTGGCATCTGAAAGCATTCTGTCTCTAAAACGGAGTCTGAGTCCTGAACAATCCCAGTTTTGATCACATGGTCTGCAACTCCTCCCACAATAAAGAGTTTCGGTAAAATTGCATACCAATACACACATATACGATACAGTAAGCAATCTGAATTATATACTGTACATCACAACTAGTGGAGGTTTGAAGCTTTCCAACAGAAATTCCAGATTGGGAGTGGACAACCTATGACCCTTTATGCGTTGCCAAACTCCGGGTCTCATTCGCCCCATAGCAATTAGGGGTTATGGGATCTGATGGTCAACAACGTCTCGAGTGCCATAGTTTCTTTAGGTGTTTCGCTTGCTTTCTTGTTTCATACAAATTGCAGAAAGTGCCCATACTTTCTAGCTCAAAGGTAGAAACTGGATTCCCAGATTTTGTTCGATAGCAACTCCCAACAGCCCCAGAACAACACAGCCAATTGTACAGAACAATAGGAATTGTGATCCAACCGAATGTGGAGGGCCAACTGTCCCCTATCTCTGCTGTAGAAAAAAGAGCATGATGTATTGTCAAATGCTTCTATGGCTGGAATCACTAGGTTGTTGTAGGTTTTTCAGGCGTTATGGCCATGTTCTAGAAGCATTCTCTCCTGATGTTTCGCCTGCATCTGTGGCAAGCATTCTCAGAGGTTGTGAGGTCACAACTTCTGACCTCACAACCTCTGAGGATGCTTGCCACAGATGCAGGCGAAACGTCAGGAGAGAATGCTTCTAGAACATGGCCATATAGCCCGGAAAACATACAATAACCCAAAGAGCATGATGTTTTCCTGGCACAATGTTGACACATTGCATATGAATTGTGTGACAGTTGGGTGAATCATGGTTTATGCTTGCTAAGGGCTTACCTACACATGTATACAACCGGCAAATAAGAAACTGGAGTCGAGAATGGGAGGATTGCATTTATTTCTTTGGAAAAGGAAGTGCAATTTTCCACCCTGCTGAGAGAGAGATTTATTTGCTGTTTCCCTGTTGGCCAACACTATTTCCTACAGTGCACCTGGATTTGCTACAATTGTTCAGCACAGCAGAGGGGGGTGTCTGCCAAAAATGCATCTTCCACCCCCTGACAGACATTAGGACAACATAAGGAATGCTTGTACTAATAGTTCCTATTTCTATTTCTCATCACTCCTTAGCAAACCTGGTCACTTTGTCCACTAGCCGGATTTCCAGGGAGTATGCAAAGAACCGTTTGCAAAAGGAAGAGAGAACGGGATGGAGCAAAAGGCACACAGCTTGCCAGCTTCCCCATCTGGTTTGCACTACTTCCCCAGCAGAACAAGGAGCATAAATCCAGCCTGCCGTAGTGGCCCTGGCGGGGAGCAGTGTCTTTCCTTGGCCTTATAAAGAGCCAGCAGTTGTAAGCAAATCTGCTTTTGAGAGTATGTGTGTGCCCACTAGCGGGCAAGGAAACATGGCTGCAGACAATGTTCCCTATAAAAGAGGCACTGAGTGTACTGTTAGACCTTGCAGGAATGTGCAGATGTTGGTAAAACAAGAAACAAACAGGAATTTGGCACACGTATTTGTTTAATATATATATTTGGGGTCGGAGTGAACTCAAATAAGTATCCTAAGCTGTGGGAGAAGTTATTTTTAAACTATAGCTCCCAAAATCTACAGCTCATTCCAAGTTAAAATTCAGGGAGTTATAGGGTTTTGAGGGGGGGGGCTTTAAAAAAGGATTATGTTTATTCTGTTTCTTACTCTGTCTTCCATGCTGGGCTTCAATCATAAATATTATATGACTAGAATAGGTGAAAAGGGTATCTGAAATTCAGAGGGTCTATCATTCACTTCAGAGATGTCCGAAGGGAAAGACTTCCAAATCAGAAAGTTTTCCTTCTTGGCAGGTTTGATCCCCGACATCCCTCTTTGTAGACATGTAGTTCATACAGATCACGGTTGCTATGCCATTGGAGGGAAACTGAAGGGGCCCAAAGGGAGAGCCACACCCAATGGTTACTGATGGAGCCAGGCAACGGGGAGGAGATTTCACAAGGACTTTCATCCCTTCTGGTACATGTGAATAATTTGGCACAGCCACTGGGAGAATGGATGGTGATGCATACGCCTAGCTATTTCAATAATATAATTTCTCAGACCTCTGCAGTTCCTCCCCCAACTTTTCCATCCTAATGCCTCCTTTTGGCTTGCCTGCTCCAAGGCCTTCAGAGTTGGTTTCAGAAAGGAGTGGAACAAAGAGCCCAGCCAGCTGTGGAGGTGGCAGCCCAAAAGGAAAAACATTGCACCCCTGTTCTTTTCCATCATGCCACTAATGAGTCTCCTGGTTTTCAAGAGCAGGGTTAAAACAACAAAAGCATGAGGCACACAGTCTGCAGAAACGTGTATGCATATGCACCCTTTCGACTACTGTACAGCATGTACTGATTTTTCAAATGCAAAAACATGTTTTATGTGTGAGCACCTTGCTCCTCTGCATCCCTCAGGTTTGATAATGAAAGCTGAATAGTAGAAAAAGCTGATAGGAAGAAAATCAACTCAATTGAAATATTATTCTGGAGGAAGGTTCTGCAGATAAAATGGACAGCTAAAAAGACAGATGAAAGAGTCTTAGGACCTCATCAGATGGATGTGGGGCTCTGTTTCCATGAGCTGCAGAAATGGAGTCCCACAGGAGTCCCACAAAGGCCATCACATGACATAAGGGCACTTCTGGTGGGACCTCATGAGGTTCCATTTCTGCAGTGTATGGAAATGGAGCCTGACACCCATCTTTAGGAGTTGGGTGTTATCTGACTCCAAACAACCTGAAAACAGGAGAAAGTGGGCTTAAATAGAATGGCTGACCATCCCTCAAAATGGGGAAAGAAAGGAGGGAACGGGGTAAGACGGTGGCTCCTCTTTGCCCCACTCCATCTAATGAAGTCCTTTGAGTAAGTCAAGCCAGAACCTTCATTAGAAGCAATAATGACTAAGCCGAATCGATTGTATTTTGGGAATATTGTGGGACAACAAAACTCACAGGAAATGGCTAATCTTCTTAGTAAAGTAGAATATCGAACCAGCTGGTATAATCTTAAAGACTACAGTTCAAATTTTGATTTAACCATAGAAACCCACTGGATGACTCTAGGAAGACACACTCTTTCATCCCCAGGAGAAGGCAAATGCAAATATCTTCTGGAACAAATTTTGCCAAGAAAACCCCACTAAAGGTGGCTGCGGCACCGGGAATGTGGCGCAGCTGGCTAAGTGTCAGCTGCATAAGATCTCTCTGACCAGTAGGTCATGTGTTCAAGGCCTGCCCAGGTCGAAGTGGGTGCTCAACCTTTGAGTGTAGCCTGCTGTCAACCTTTGCAGCCCGAAAGACAGTTGCATCTGTCAAGTAGGAGGTAAAGGTACCACATTAGTGGGGAGGCAAATTTTGACTGAATTATGAGGCCATAAAAAGAACTCCAGGCACACCGAGGAATGCGGAAGGAACAACGAGGGACGCTGGAATGCTGAGAGATGAGGACTGCGTCAGCTCCCCCTGGTGGCTAGATTTGCCTCTGTTCAAATATGTGTGTGATATGTCAAAAACGTATGTACTGTACTGTGATAAACGGCAGGG
Organism: Anolis apletophallus; assembly: GCA_030556195.1. NCBI lineage: Eukaryota > Metazoa > Chordata > Lepidosauria > Squamata > Anolidae > Anolis > Anolis apletophallus. The sequence continues at coordinate 165,082,082 of JARBWK010000001.1, read as the reverse complement.
ATTGTCTGCTTGAATATGTACCTGTAATCTGCTCTGAGCCCCCTTCGGGGTGAGAAGGGTGGAATATAAATCAAGTAAGTAAGTAAGTAAGTAAGTAAGTAAGTAAGTAAGTTTTTGGGTCACCATAAGTCAGAAATGACCTGAAGGCACATAACAACAACATAGGACAAAGCAGTAGGAAAAGAGAAAAAACATAGTGCAGGTGGAATGACTCAATCAAGGAAGCTAAACCCTTCCTCTGTCTGCAAGATCTAAGCAGGGCTAGCAATGGTCCTTGGAGGCATCCAGAACATAGGGTTGCCATGAGTCAAAGTTGACTTGAAAGCAAAAAACAGCAACATTGCTACTTCTAGGATTTATTATTATTTATTTATTATTATTTATTAAATTCGACTTACTATACCGCTCTCTCTGGTACTCTGGAGCAGAGTAAGCAAACACACAAAATACATTAAAAATACAAGTAAAATACATTAAAACAATTTAAAATTTAAAAACCCTCCATAAAACATATAGCAGGCCGAGCTGAGACACAGTGGCATGCTAAAAACAGGACCATAGATACAGTATGGTGGCTCATTGGCTAGGGGCCAAATGCCCTTCTAAAGAGCCATGTTTTTAATGATTTTAACTTGTACTATTGTAATTTTTGAATATGGGTATTTACTGCTTTTGAATTTTTATGAATCTTTTGTATTTTTGAATGATAGGAAGGGTATGAAATGTTTAAAGCTTCCAATCCTGTGGACACAGAATGGATAAAGCTTTGGCTTGCAGATGTCTATGTAAAACTTTCAGCTTTTCAATTCCGGTGGGGAAAGGAGGTCTGCCCAATGTCAGATTGCTAAATCTTGATCAGACGTTCCCACACTGATACATGAGGAAAGGATTTCCTACCTCAGAGAATCAAGCTGGGGTGGAAGTGGTAAATGGAGTCACTGTTTGGCCTCTGCGCTAAACAAACCCAGTGCTATCACCCCAGGGGGATGATGCTATCTAAGGTTGAACGGGCCATTGCTCAGCTGCTCTAGGAACCACTTCCTCTTGGAACAAGCTAGCCAATGCCTTGAGAGGGCTGAACCAACCCTACTTTCCACATCTTTTTACCAGTCCTCATAAAACAGCTGAAAAAAATATTATTTGTTTTGGTGCAAGGAAGAGAGTGATTAAAATTGATACTAAGCAGGAAGTATGCAGATAGACTGAGTGTATTCATATTGCAGAATCTTCCCTTTGCTGTTGCAGAACTGTGACAAGAAAAGCAAAAATGTCAGGAGATGCAATCTTTGGTTTCCTGCTTAATGTGCAATTTGGTTCTCAGTATGCAGCGCCAATTACTATAGTACTTGATCATGTATCATGAGCAGAGCTTAAGAATGTTTAAAAATAAAATAGTTACTTTAAAGCAGAGGTTCCCAAACTTATTTGACCTACTGCACCTTTTTAGAAAAAAAAGTTCACTGCCCCCCTCGAAATCTACATTTTAAAGTGAAGAACCCCAATAATAATAATACCCTGTCACCATCTCCCCAAAGGGACTCAAGGCAGCTTACATATGGGACAGAGTGTCCACAAGGCATAAAAGCAAAAACAATCCATTAAAACAACAACGCAATTAAAATAAAAACATCAAAAAATACAACAATCCAGATAAAAACACACTAAACAAAAAAAAGCATAAAACAGATACATTGAAGCTTCAGACAAAGTTCAATAAAACCAATGGTCAGAATTACTAAGATGGGTATGACCAAGCTATAAAAGGGCTAGGCAAGGGGTAGTGCCAACAGCGTACTGGGAAGTGGATGAAATGCAGAGAACAGAGTACTATCTGGTGAACTAGGGACTGGGCATTTATTAGTAGGAACTAGCCATTCTCAAATGCTTGCAGGAACATCCAGGTTTTCAGTTCCCTGTGAAAGGAGGACAGTGAAGGGTCTTGCCTAATCTCCATAAGGAGGGAGTTCCAAAGTCGGGGGGCCACCACTGACAAGGCCCTCTCCCTCATCTCCACCAACCATACTTGTGATGATGGTGGAAGCAAGAGGAGGATCTTAGAGCCCACGGCGGTTCATAAGGGGAGAGGCAATCACAAAGATAGGCGGGGCCCGAACCGTTTAGGGCTTTGTAGGTCATAACCTGCATCTTAAATTGGGACCAGAAACTTATCAGCAGTCAGTGGAACTGTTTTAACAGGGATATTGTGGGCTCCCTGTAATTAACTCCAGTTAAAAACTTAGCTGCCGACCTTTGCACCAGTTACAGTTTCCAGGTTGTCTTCAAAGGCAGCCCCACGTAGAGTGGATTGCAATAATCCAAACTGGATGTAACTGAGGCATGGGCCATCGTAGCCAAAAAGAAAGTCGCAGTGACAAATATGCATGCATCCTTTTATGTATTTATACTTCTATCTATATTGTACAACATAGTGAAGAAAGACTTGCTGAAAATAAGACACCATGAAGCTTGAAATTATAAAATTTCAGTTATTTATGAAAATCAACCATAATAACATTTGCATTACACACAGAAAATTTCGGCAACAAAGGATAATATTTTCCTTCAAGACCAGGATGGCCTCATCCCTGTTGCCCTTCTGCAAGCAGGCCAGGTCTTTTTTCTATAGGCAGGAGTTTGGAGAAGTTATGGGGCACGTTGCTGGGGAGGCTGTGAGGAGGATTTTTCTAGGGGTATTGGGTGTTTTAAACTTTTTTTATTGTATTTACTGTATTTTAACTAATTTTGAATCTAACAGACATAGTACTTACTGTTTAATTGTTTTTCAATTGGGATGGCATGTAGCCACCCCCCACTCCTGGGAAAGCCTGGGTTTGGGTGGGTGGGTGGAGACTAGAACCTGCTTCAACGTGGATTTTATTCATGTGTGGAAGGGCCCTAAGTGTATATTATTTATTTTTTATTTATTTATTATTTGCACTTGTCAGTTGCCACTCCCAATGTGGCTTGGGGCGACTTACAAAAGTGAAATCACATAATAAAAACACAATAAAAACACAGTAAAACAGATATTAACTAGAAAAAATACAACTCGACAGGAGTTGTGTACAACAATGAGGAGCAAGTATCCGGAGAGTCAGCGGCCGTAATCCCCAAAAGCCTGCTGAAACATATATAAAATGTATATGAAATACAAATAGATTTTGTGTTAAGACATGGATCCCACCTCCAAAATATCTCATTATGTACTGTACATTTATGTAAATACAAATATTTGAAAATCCCCCCAAAATAGTAATTTGAAATCCAAAACAGTTCTGGCACCACACATTTCAGTTTAGGGATATTTAACCTGAATGCAAAGTACCAAGCCAGTCTGAAAAGAACAGAATTAAAAGAACCCTTTACTAATTGTGTATGCCCATTGAGATCATGGTAGTATAGGACTTTCAAGAAACAATTATAGCCTGATGCAAGAAAGCAGATGCAACTGTTGATAGAGTTGATATATGCCTTGATATGTGACTTATCAATAAATCAAGCTCTTAAGATAAGAATCCCGTTCTAGCCAGCCAGGGTTCTTAGCATTCTGCTTATATGGCAATGAGTTGTAGTCTGGCCTCTAGCCATCAAGAGGAGAAACTGAGCAGATTGCATCGCCTTGTTTAACGCTATGCATGTTATAGTGAGATTAATTTTTCACTGCAACTGTCCGCATGAAGCCAAATCCACAAAATGCCCTTGCTGTTTTCAAACAGGCATCTGTGTTGGGCTTAGAACAGAGTTCAACAGCCATAACTCTTTAAATATAGTTAGACCGCAACTCCCAATAAACTCTAGCCAGCCTAGCCAACAGTGAGGGATGAGGGGATTTGTAGTCCAACAACATCTGAAGTAGTACAGGCTGTCCATTTGTGGCTCAGACTGCCAGAACCTGAGGGAGACTTTGAGGGCAGAACATGATACTCAACGATATTCAGTGCAGAAAACTGAGATGTAAAGCATCCTAAAAAGATGGACCCTCAGCCTCTGCCTGAATATAGCCCATTAGAGAGAGATCATTCCCCCTTAAAAGTAATTTGTTATGTTGTGAAATGATTCTGTCAAGAAAATTCACTGAACATTAACCAATAATAGGAATTTATTTATTTATTTCAGGATTTTACCCCGCTCTTCTCAACCCACCGGGGGGGACGGGGACTCAGAGCGGCTTACAGTAAGGCACAACTCGATGCCCGCACAGTAACAATATAAAACCCCAGAACCCTTCAACAATTAAAATACATTAAAATACAATTACATTAGCATCATATACATTCATTCCAAATTAAAACAATGTTCTGTCCATAAAAGTATTGGCCCTATTTCCATCTCTTTCCATCTCTGTATTTTTGAGGGGGCATCAATCGCCCGTGAGGTCCGGCACAAAGAGGACGTCCATGTGGCTGAGTCTCACTTCTTTTCAGCTGTTTAGCTCTATTCCTACCCTTTGGCCTGAAGCCTGAATACCTTGAAGGCACCAACTCCTGTCTGATCTTGGAAGCTAAGCAGGGCCAGCACTGCACTTGGATTGGAGACTGCCAAGAAATATCGCATACTCTAGGACAGGGCTGTCCAACTTCTACCGGCCCAAGGGCCGGAATTCGGGTGACTGATCACCTGGGGGGCCGCAGCGGGGGCAGGGTCGCTTGCGGGGGGCAGGGCTGCTCACGGGGGCGGGGTCGCTCTCTCTCTGTCTCTCTCTCTCTGTCTTTCTCTCTCTCTTTCTCTTTCTCTCTCTCTTTCTCTCTGTCTCTCTCTTTCTCTGTCTCTCTCTGTCTCTCTCTCTCTCTCTCTCTCTGTCTGTCTCTCTTTCTCTCTCTCTGTCTCTGTCTCTGTCTCTCTCTCTCTTTTTCTCTCTCTCCCTCCCGCCCTTCCCAGCGCCCCGCGATCGTGGCGGTGCTGGGAAAGGAGGAGGAGTCTCCTCCTCCCTGGCCCGCCCCCTCCTGCCCTTCCCAGTGCCCCGCGATCGTGGCAGCGCCGGGAGAGGAGGAGGAGGAGTCTCCTCCTCCCTGGCCCGCCCCCTCGCCCCCTCCCGCCCTTTGCGGCGCCCTGCAATCTCACTCTGTCAAATTTTTTTAAAAAAATCTTTTTTTAAAAAAAAAAAAAAGCTGATTTCTGGCAGGAGGGTAGGCGGGCTGCATCCAAAGGGCTGGCGGGCCGTGTGCGGCCCACGGGCCGCCTGTTTGACAGGTCTGCTCTAGGACAATGATTTTCAACCAGTGTGCCACGGAACACTAGTTTGCCGTGACAGATCATCAGATGTGCTGTGGGAAATTATTTTCGAACTTCATTCATATATAAACTATGAGGCGCATCTGTCCCTTTAAGAAATGGAACCATAGCACTCTCGCATCACCTAAGAAGTGATGCGAGAGTGCTATAGTTGCGCCATCTTGGATTCGCTCAGATGCGGCTAAGTAAACAAAGTTAGAGTTAGTGCTGCAGTTGCGCGTCAAGTGACAGTGGCAATTTGGGATCACAGCAAGACAAGCGAGTGACAGTGATGGAGAAGTTTTTGAGAAGGGAAAATGCAAATGTCAAACAGGGCCCTGGACAAAATTATGACACAGATGAAGGCCCTAACATGAGTGGTGGACAAAAGAAAAAAGAAAAGACTGTGAGCTCGAGGCAGTACAGCGAAAGCTATCTTTCATTTGGATTCACTTTCACCGGGGATGCGACGGCCCAAGTTTCACACTGAGTGTATAAATACATTTAAAAACATATTAACTATATGTATTGCTGTGTTAGAGTGTCATTTTGTGTCATTTTGGTTGGTGGTGTGCCCCAGGATTTTGTAAATGTAAAAAATGTGCCACAGCACAAAAAAGGTTGAAAATCACTGCTCTAGGATACATTTTAGAGAAAGGAGCTGGCAAAACCATTTCTCAGTATTCCTTGCCTAAGAAAACATTATCAAAGTTTATAGGGTCACCATAAGTTGACAGAAGACTTGAAGGCACATATGCAAACACCTACGGTATGTATTTGGCCTCTGAGACAGCAGAGAAAACTTTCTTCTTTTTGAGAATTCTCTCAGACCTACAGCTCTTCACTCTCCTTTTCACAGGCTAACTCTATTCAGTTTCTTCAGTATTTCCACATACTGTAGCACATATTTTCCAGAACCCAGACCATCTTTGTTGTTCTCCTCTGAAACCAATTCAATGCACTCACACCCTTCTTTAAACGTGGTGCCCAGAAATGGACACAGTATGCCAGATAAGGTTGGCCTTGTACAAAATGAAGTAAACAGAACAAAGCACTGTTACTTCTTGTGACTTGGAAGCTATGATTCCGTTCATGTGACCTAAAATTGCATTAGTCTTCCTTTCCAATTGCATTGCAACTGACTCATGCTTGACTTGTGATTAACTACAATTCTGAGAGCTTTCCATACAGGGATGGAGGGCAACTGTGGAAGGCTAAGGGGTCATGTTAGTCCCCAGGAGTCCTTGGAGGACCTTGCTTGTTCCTGAAAAAAATCTCAATATTCTTTGCCCTCGAATGCCCTCTAGGCCAGTGGTTCCCAACCCCTTTTTTGACCAGGGACCACTCTCCAACATTAGTACCAAAAGGGTAACAAATCAGTTAACTTTAGATTCGGTTTGGTTATTTGGGGTGCTGATTCAGAAAATTGCATTGGATAGATCACATCAGCTCAGGTTTCTGATAACAGAACATATGACATCCAGTAGTCATCTGCTCACCCACAGAAAACCATATTTAATAGGCTTCAGCACTATAAGAGGGTTCACGAGATCAGTCGCATTAATTGACAGTGTAGTAATGGTGAGGCCATGGACAATATTTCAGTTCTTGTGGACCACTGGTGGTCTATGGACCACAGGTTGGGAGCCATTGCTCTGGGCATTGAGGATTCCCCCCCCTGTTTCAAAAAAGGTATATCTTCTGGGCTCAAATTGGATCAGGTGACCAGCAGTATATGGTTGAAATGCACTCAGTGCTATCTAATACGAATTTGGTAACATTTTGAGACAAAATTGTTTTGAAGTTTTAGGGTTCACTCTTCCCTCTTTTCTTTCTCCCTTTTTCCTGTCTTCCTATCTTTTCTCATTTCCATTCTGTGCCTTTTCTCCCCTTTCCTTTCCCCTTCCATTTTTCTTCTAACTACTTCTTTCACAGTTTTCTTTTTTCCTTTCCCTCCCCCTCTTTTTCTCATTTCATCTCTGTTTTCCTTTTCTTCCTCTTCTCTCTTTGCTCTTTCTGTACCTATCTCTCCCTCTTCTGTTTTCTTGATTGTTGCGTGTCGTGATGTGCCTTGTATTCAACACCAAGACCCTCTCACAGGGTTTTCTTGACAAGAATTCTTTCTTTGTCCAGTGGGCTTCCAGGTCTGAGTGGAGATTCAAACCCTGGTTTCATTCTCTTTTCTCTTTTCTCTTTTCCCTTTCCTTTCTGCATCTCTCTCCCAGTTTCCTACCACTGCTGCTTTCTGCAATACTCAGGCCTTTTTGAAAAAGCTTTGATTGGAGAACAATGAAAAATTTCTGGAAAATCCGTATGCATCATAGAATCATAGAGTTGGAAGAGACCTCGTGGGCCATCCAATACAACCCCCTGCCAAGAACACGAAAATCAAATTCACAGCACCCCCAATAGATGGTCATCCAGTCTCTGTTTAAAAGCCTCCAAAGAAGGAGCATCCACCACACTCTGAGGCAGAGAGTTCCACTGCTGAACAGATCTCACAGTCAGGAAGCTCTTTCTAATGTTCAGGTGGAATCTCCTTTCCTGTAGTTTGAAGCAATTGTTCTACAAGCTTTCACCCTCCTCCCTATGACTTCCCCTGACCTCTTGATCCATGGTCCTCATCATGTCTCCTCTCAGCCTTTTCTTCTGAAGGCTAAACATGTCCAGGTCTTTAAGCCTCTCCGCTTGTTCTCCAGACCTTGATCACGTTAGTCGCCCTCCTCTGGACATATTCCAGCTTGTCAGCATCTCCCTTCAGTTGTGATGCCCAGAATTGGACAGTGTGATTCCAGGTGTGGTTTGACTAAGGCAGAATAGAGGGGCAGGGCCGTAGCCAGGATTTTGATTCGGGGGGGGCTGAGACTGGGGGGCTGAGACAGAAGAGGTCTACCCTAGCAAACCTTTTGTATTGTTATCCCAATAACCCCATGAATGTGGGATATAATGAGCATGGTGATCAGATCATGATATGAATAAACATAACAGTTTAAATAATGTACCAGTAAGGCCTTCTCGCGGACCACCCTGAGAATTTGGGGGGGGGGGGGCTGAAGCCCCCTTAGCCCCCCCCCCCCGGCTACATGCCTGTAGAGGGGTATCATGACTTTTGGTCCTTTCTTCCATAATGTTTTGTTGCACAAGGCACACAGATGTAGATCAATAAGGGAATAACTCAGTGGGATTTGTTATTTAAAGAGCTGTAAACAAAGCTCTCAAGACTTGCCATGTCAACTTCTTAAAAGGCAAAATGAAGAACAGTCTCTACAACAATACCAGTACCAACAAATGCATTGTATCTTGGTGTTGAATTACTATTTTGTCTTGGGCCAAAATATGTTCCATGCAATTTCTTCTTTCTCTGTTTTTGTTTGTTTTTTGTTTGTTTTTTTGCAAACTCATATCCAGAAACAGATGTAACCACATTCTGGTTGTCACTAGGTTAGGTTGGTCCCATGCAAGATGTAGGCAGAAATTATGAAATTTCAATGAATTTGAAAAGGATAGGAAATGTACATTAAACCCTTCTATTCATGCTACTGCTAACTATGATGCCAATTGTACTGCTAGCCCTCAATTCAAATCCAATTCTAACCATGATTTTAACTGTACTGCTAACTTCCACAAAATGGAATTCTTATTGGGTCAGAAAATACATCACTTATCTCTGGCCAGAAGGTAGATGCAGAGCAGAGGGTGAGTCCTTGCACCACAATGGAAGCCATTTTCCTAATCTGTTACCTCTAAAGCAACAATGTTGTGAACTGATGTATCACCACTTCTTAGGAGGAAACTGCTTGTGGTCCATTCACTTCTAAGGCTGCCTATTTAGGATAATCAATGATCTTAAATTTTCTGGATCTGAGACCTAGTGATTGTTGGTGTTCATTCGTTTAGTTGCGTTCGACTCTTCGTGACCTCATGAATCAGCCCACGCCAGAGCTCCCTGTCGGCTGTCACCACCCCCAGCTCCTTCAAGGTCAAGCCAGTCACCTCAAGGATGCCATCCATCCATCTTGCCCTTGATCAGCCCCTCTTCCCTTTTACTTCCATTTTCCCCAGCATCATTGTCTTCTCCAAGCTTTCCTGACTTCTCATTAAAGCTTAGAGAAGACAATTATGCTGGGGACCTAGTGATAGCAGAAAAACAGGCAACACCGTAGTGTAGAACTGAAGACAATATCAAATAGTTATCTATTAGGGAATACATTTGCATAAATGCAAATGTATTGATTCATTTATCGCTAATAGATAGATATAGTACCCCCCTGCTAATGTCATCAAGTATCATGGATTTAGTCCCAACAGTTTGTCACTCAAACAAACACACAAAACACATTTTCCAATTTCGAGTGTTCCAGACTCACCAGTGTCTCCATATTGCGTAGGGATGTCCACTGTGTAGCCTGTGTTTTCTGGCATCAATCTGCATTTCCCCACTTTAAACATAATTGGGAAATACCCTAGAGTTGAGAGTAACTTGAGAGTATCCTAGGGCTTCACATCAGTCTGGACAGCTGGATCAGGTCCTGTATGACTGTCGCTACTCTCGGATGGCCACAGATCTCACTGTTAGCAACTGGCCATAGCGGTCATGTCTGCTGATGTCAGAATGGGCCAACCACATGAACAGCAAGGAAGGGTAGATCAGTGGTGATATGGAGGATGCAGAGAGGTCCTGACTGGACCAGTGTTGTCCTAGCATCCTTGCAGACTGGCAATTCTCTCACACCAGAAGTGGCTTGCAGTTTCTCAAGTCGCTCCTGACATGGGAAAAAAATGGACAATTGGAGGTCTCCTGTTCTGTAATCCTGTTTTGGCTATAATCAGTCAGCCAATGAATATAATATTATGTTGTATTCCCCTCTCCTCCCCAAAAGACATACCTATTGCAATTTTCATGTTACTGTACTGATTTGGAATAGCCTTTCTTCCTCTTCTCTCTGTCGGCTCTTTACTGAGGAGCATTATGGTACAGTGGGAAAACAGCCAGGATGTTCTGAAACCATCGCAGCTTTCTTAAAATAGAGGCCAGACAATCAACCCCTGGCCATAGTCAATTCCCTGGTGGATGAACTGCTCAACCACGAAACTCCAGAGCTCAGGGTCTTCCCACAAGCCAGACACATCCTTGTGGGAGGCTAGAACCACCCACACTTGGAGCTGGCCAACAAGTGAGGTCACTGTGGGAATTCTTTCTGGATGTGCAGGAAAATGCTGTGTAATGTTCCCCCACCCCAGTTCCCAAAACACCAATGAGCTGGCAAAACTTGCATCCCTGAATCAGAAGAAAAACATTCCTAGTCTTTTTATGGAGCCACAAGCCTGACCTTCACGCACCAGAGCTGTGTGATCAGCAACTCGATTAAAGGCATGTGTGCACAGGGATAGAGAAATAGAAAATCACTTAAGTTGATATTCAGGAGCCATGTTCACTCGTTCTTTCCTTTCTTTGTCTTCCTCCCACACTTTGAATCTATCTGCAAGCTTTCTCTCACCAAAAACACATCCATGCCACAGACATGGAGCTAGCTATTCATCTTTCCAACTTTCCCTGCAAAAAATCAGACTAGATTTATAAGAGACCTCCCCCCCCTTTCCACGCTGCTGTGGTTTAAGCCATGGAGATCCACTGGGTGACCCTGGCCAAGTCACACTGTCTCAGCCTCAGAGCACACAAAGCAAACTTTTTACACATTTTGCCAAGAAAACTTCATTATATGTTTCTCAGACACAACAAGTACAACAACAAAAATGTGTCCATATTTGAGAGGAGAAAGCATTTTGCCCCTTAGACCACTTGTGTCAGACTCAAGGCCCATGGGCTGGATTGTCATTTAATGTGAACCTCCAGATGCTGGACCACAAATCACGTATTCCTCATCATTAGGCATCATGATGTTGTTAGAGATGATGGGAGTTGTAATACAGTGACATCTGGAAGCACAGTTTGTTCTGCTTAGTCAAGAGAGTGGGGTTTGAATTTAGATACAAGGCTTGTGGATACGATGTCTGACTTTAAAATTCCCTTTAACTTTTCCCTAACCTCATAGCCACAAATGCTGGTGTTCCCATTATCCGCATGGCAGACAATTACAAGTCCTGTTCAGTAGCAGCTGGGACGTCTAATTGGACAAAAACTAAAGAGCATTGAAGACTACAGTATGTAAAAAATTATAATTGGTCCTCTGTGGTCATAGATTCTCCATCCATGGATTCAATGATGTCATGATCACTCATGCCATACAACTATCAGCTCCCCGGTACTGACATAGAACATATGGCTGATGGCTGAAAGGGAGGACAGGATGCTGCCAGGACATATGAACTGGCCATAAAAGTCAATTGCCCTGAGGTGTGAGAAGATGGGCTCTTGTATGTGGGAAAGGGCAGACACCAGGCACCAGATGTTTTGGGTGATTTGATGACATTGTAGCTAAGGATATATAGACAGGCAGTAGTGCTAAACTCTTGTATTCCAAATGATAAAGGTGTATGGCAGGGGTGCTCATTAGGTAGATCACGATCTACTAGTAGATCAGGGCTGTCCAACTGGCGGCCCCGGGGCCGGATCCGGCCCCGTAGCCTGTTGGACACGGCCCCACCTATGCCCTCAGCCGCCATTTTTAAATTTGAAAAAAAAATCGAATTTTTTAAAAAATGGCGGCCAGGGGCCGAGGGGAGGGAGGCGGGCAGGGAGGAGGAAGAGCTAGCTCCTTCTCCTTTGGCGCCCCCCCTACCTAGGGAGCCGCGAAAAGGGCAGAAGGCGGCGCCAACAGCAGCGTCACAGGCCTGGCATGACGCGCTGCCCCTGGGCCGCCTTCTGCCCTTTTCGGCGGCTCCCGCCCTAGGTAGGGAGGGGGCGCCAGAAAGGAGTAGTAGGCGGCGCCAAGAGCAGCGTCACAGGCCTGGCGTGACGCTGCTCCTGGCACCGCCTATTCCTCCTTTTCTCGCCCTCCCTTTCTAGGGCGGAGGGCGCGAAAGGAGGAGGCTAGGCGGCGCCAAGAGCAGCGTGTCACGCCAGGCCTGTAACGCTCTGCTCTTGGCGCTGCCTACTCCTCCTTTTATTCCCTCCCTACCTAGGACGAGGAGCCGCCGCCGAGGGCAGAAGGCGGCGCCAAGAGCAGCGCGTCACAGGCCTGGCGTGACGCGCTGCCCCCTGGCACCACCTTCTGCCCTTTTGGGCGCCCCTCTCTTCCTAGGGGGGGCGCGAAAGGAGGAGTAGGCGGCGCCAAGAGCAGAGCATCACAGGCCTGGCGTGACGCTGCTCTTGGTGCCGCCTACTCCTTTCGCGCCCCCGCCCTAGGAAGGAGAGGCGCCGAAAAAGGGCAGAAAAGGCGCCAGGGGCAGCGTCACGCCAGGCCTGTGACGCGCTGCTCTTGGCGCCGCCTTCTGCCCTTTTCGGCCGTTTTAGGAGGGGCGGGGCCTGAGGTTGGGGGCGGGGCCTGGGGGCAGGGCCGAGCGGCCCCCTAGGTCATCAGTGACCTTTTATCCGGCCCTGGACCCCGTAGAAGTTGGACAGCACTGTAGTAGATCATGTAGGGCGTCCTGGTAGATCGCAGGCAGGACGGAAGGACAGCTCAGTCCTGCCCCGCAGGCTCCCGACGCCACCCAGGTGCAGAAGGAGGTTGGACTGGATGGCCCTTGGAGGTCTCCTCCTATTCTAGGAACCTAGTTGTTGTTATTAGTAGTAGTAGTAGCAGAGGCTGAATTAATATTACCATTATTATTATGAATAAATGCAGGGGCTTATTATACTCACATTTACTTGAATTCAGTCTTAAAATATATTATATGGCTCTCACTGAAATAAATTTCCAAATATTTTGCTTTTATGGCTCTCTGAGTAGTGGGTAGGTAGATCATTTTGACTTGGTTGTTTTATAAGTAGCCCGCATGCTGAAAACGTGTGGGCACCCCTGATGTATGGTATCTTCAACCCCTGTGTGTCTTGGCATATTCTTTCAAGATAAGACCAAACCCATAGCAACACAATTGGAGCAAAAAAACCCTTACAAACAGCCCTTTGAAGACAACCATAATACTGATGTGGCTTTTGGTGAAAATGAGTTTGACACCCCTTCCCATCCAAATACTGCTTAGCTTCCAAGATCAAATGGGATTTTGTGCCCTTAGGGCAGTGGTTCTCAACCTGTGGGTCCACGGGTGTTTTGGCCTACAACTCCCAGAAATCCCAGCCAGTTTACCAGCTGTTGGGATTTCTGGGAATTGAAGGCCAAAACATCTGGGGGCCCACAGGCTGAGAACCACTGCCCTAAGAGTAGCTTTGTATACTTTCTCATCAAGCAGTTTTTAAGTCCAGGCATCTAACTCTAACACATACAGATGGAAAATAGTGTTACAGTGTCACCTATGGTTGGACTTGAGTAGTACCTCAGCTTTCAATTCCTGCTCAAGCAGGCTAAACTGAAATGAAAGCCAATAAGCCCCATCTTTTCCCAAGGCTTCTATGCAGCTGCAGGGAAACCATTCCAACCCAGCCAATCCAAGGCTTTGGTTCCAAACCCTGGAGAAGGAGAGGAATGCTGGAAAGGATTAACACCCCACACTACCCCCTACACACTAAGAGAAAAAGACTTATTATTAAGGATAAGATGGAGACCATTTAATAAGAAACTAACGTGTGTGTGGAAAGAGAGGGACCTCCGCAGAAAGGAGCCAAGCATCTATAAAGTAATATATAGCAGGAGGAACCACAGGGGAAAGCAACAAAGAGCTTTACTGGCAATAACATCAATCATGTCAACTTCTGGTGACCCCATGAATTTCAAGAATGTTCCAGGTTTTATAAAACTGGATAACGGTATCGTAATAATTGGAAGCAGAAAAGGACAAGGAAATGAAGGCCCAGACTCAATAGTTTATTGTTGAATGGATAACCATCTACTCAAGGCAGTGTATATCCATTGCCATCCAAACATATGTCTATTCTGTTGACTGTGTGGGGGGTGTCATACTGTTTTTTCTACTCCCTTCTCTCCTGTTCTCATTCTCAACTCATGCCTTGGCAACTTAGATCTGTGTGCCTTACCCCTTTCCTCAGCCCATGTCAACCTGTCTATTTATTTCATCATTCAGGGACAATGAGGGAGAAGTCAAGCTCAAAACGCTACTTCAAGTTTGTAGCTCCATGATGGAAGTTGGATGTTCCACCCAGAAGAGCTACTCGAAGAAAACACTAGCCCTCTTCCCTCATACATTTAAAAGGGAAAAAAACCTTAGATATACACCTTCAATTATGGGAAAGTGACAACCAAAGTGTTGAGGGACTATGGATATGACAGTATGGCTTTGGCGATAAGTATTACACTGGAGATCTACTGTTCCACTGAACCATGAAAATTCACTGGGTAACATCAAGCTGATTAACACTACCAGTGTGACCTACCTCACAAGGTTGCACGAGAATGATTAACACTGCCTTGACTTCACTAGAAGTGTTGTTCAGAATCCCGAGTTCGTTTCCAGCATGCCAGCTCCAACAGTTTCCAATTAGGACATGTAGAGATGAGGACAAGCTATAAAAGTTTCAAAAGTTGTCTTTAGTGCTTCAGGGATCAGAGAAGAATGCCAGGAGAGAGTCCCAGATCTGACATGCCTTCTATTTACAAACATCAGCACGTTATAGACAATCAAAATAATAGACCTTTTCCTGATTGGTGCAAATTACTACCCACAGTCTCATTGGTTTGATGTATATTCATTGTTATCATGTTTTATAGCTTGTGATTGGTGAATATTTATAGTGGGAACATTAATAAAAATTTTATTGGGAAAACCTGAGTCTAATGTGTTGTTGAAAGCTTTCATGGCCAGAATCATTGGGTTGCAGTGAGTTTTCTGGGCTGTATTGTCACAAAAACTAGGCTTAATGCATACTCAGTGACCTAAGTCGTACTGGCAATCCCTCTATCAAACACATTAAAAACATTTGTTGGTGAGTCAAAACACACACACACACACACACACCATTAGTCAATGGGCTTCCTAAGACCAAAGGAATTGAGGTCAATGTTTTATCTATGCTAAGTCCATTTTCAGCTAAAATGGTTTTGTTTTTAATCCTGACCTGACTTTGTTGTACTCTTTACATTAATTGGACTTTTGACCTTGATTTGTGTTACTCCAGCTGTGTGCTGTAATTCTGTTTTGTTAGACAGACCTTTGAAAGACTCATGGCTTTAGTTTTTGGTTCAAGTAAATATGGTCTTCTGGGCTCATCCTGTGTTTGCTTGATTAAACTCAGCCCTTATTACCAGGATAGCCCTGGTACATGACAGTAAGGAATACTCGGGGCCCTTCCACACAGCCCTATATCCCAGAATATCAAAGCAGAAAATCCCATGATATCTGCTTTGAACTGGGTTATCTGACTTCACACTGCCATATATCCCAATTCAAAGCAAATATTGTGGGATTTATTGCCTTGATATTCTGGATATAGGGCTGTGTGGAAGGGCCCTCAAAGAGTTTTTTGTTGTTGTTGTTTTACTATGGGTAGTTCCTTCCTCTGAAATAGAGCCTACAGTTCCTGGTCTTCATTGATGGTTTTCCATCTAAGTACTATCCAGTGTACATGCTCCTGCTTAGCTTCCAATATCAGACAGGACAAGTACCTTTGGCTGTTATACAATTTCGGATAATTCCGACTTTTTAAGCAATTTCAAGAGCAGCCCTCCCAACAGGAATTCTGAAATCCAAATTCTAAATTTCGGAATTTTGGATGTCATTTCTGAATTTTCTTGCTGATTGCTCATTGGCTGATGGCTAACAGCTGACTCTCCATTCTGCTGATTTTTTTTGCCCATTTGTAAAAGCAAATGCCATTTTTTAAGACTTCCGAAGACTTCCAAATTTCAGAAATACTTCCAAATCCATTTCGAAATTTATCGGAATTTTTTCAGAAGTCTAAATAATCCGAAACACAATCTATGACTACATCCGAAACGAGTTTTGAAACATTTTTTGTGTGGATCAAACAGCCCTAGTATTTAGGCCCTATCTTTCTGTTTAGATTAGATGAAAAGTATGAACCAAGGCCCCTTCCACACAACTGAATAAAATTTCACATTATCTGCTTTGAACTGGAATATTTGGCAGTGTGGACTCAGATAACCCAGTTCAAAGCAGGTATTGTGGGATTTTCTTCCTTGATATTCTGGGTTATAAGCCTGTGTGGAAGGGTCCTGAGAGAGAGGGAGGGAAGGACTAGGAGCAGCTGACACCACCTACTCTCTTCTTCTCCCTGCAGATGCATCAGAAATCTGATCCTGAGGGAAAGGGAGTGAACTGCAAAACATCAATGACAACATTTACTGAAAGTGGGAAGCATCTTATGATCTCATGTGCTTCTTTAATAACCCCATGACATAACAATTGCCAAAAGATTTCAGGAATATCAAGGCTTGTTTTCACATTCATGTTACTTGTCTAGGGCCATGAACAACAGTTACGGATGAACACAGCAATCAACTGGGGATATGTTTTAACTCACATGATTCACAGTATTCATTCACCTTATGCATGCCTATCGAGAGGTAAGGTGATTAGATGTAGAATTGCAGATCTGCATTACTAGTATGAAAGGAAATGACAAACTGAGTCTCTATGAGAATGTCATTAAAGTGTATAATTGAAATAAATGTACTCATCGTCACTATGTTCCAGAGAGACAATACTATGTCTCCAGGATCATTGAATGTCCCTCAATTGTAAAATATATACTGGTTATCAACGGATCCTGGACGTAGAGTGCCAATCCGACCTACCCTGTTCCCCAGCCTTCATTGTTAGGGAAGCCACTAGATACCTCACTGCCCCCATGGCATACCTAACAGATCTGGAGGTGCCCAAACACCGAAGGGCTTTTACCCTGGCAAGATGCCATGCCCTCCCATGGGCTGTATTGGAGGGGAAGTATCGGAAGACCCCCCTTCAAGCAGAGACTATGCCCCTGTGAGCCTGGTCATGTGGAAACAACTGAGCACGTGCATCTTCAATGCATGTTCTACAGAGATCTTAGATCCAATCTCATTGGACCATGGCTTCTAAAATACCCGAGGCGCAGTGAAAAATATTATTCCACCCTGCTGCTTTCGGACTCTAACACTACAATAACTTACAGTGTTGCTAAGTTCTGTGCTGCTGCCCTTAATATCAGACGGATGATGATTGACACCGTAAGGCAACAATATCCTGTCTTTTAAAATATATTTTTATATTGATTTGTAATCTAATTTTAAATAACTGTTTACTGGGGAGTTGTCCTTCTCTTCTTAGGGCGCTTGTGCCCGCTTTGTGCTGGTCAGTGACCGTAATAAAGTTTTGTTGTTGTTGCACTGGTCATCAGAAAGGTTTCTTTTCCTTTGTGATGCCACACTAAATATGTCCGTGGAAGCAACAAGGGCTTTCCAAGTTCTCAAGCAGCTGTCAAAATATAAATAAGATAAAGCACACAGGCCTTCCCCTTTCTCCATGTAGAACTTTGCATTCTAATTCCTTAATTACTCAACAAGACTTATTTTGGTTCTGTGGAATGTTATTTGCTTTATTTGCTCACTGTGGGATGCATTGGCCATTTGTGTCATTTAGGAAGGTTATTTAAGCACCAGCTGGAGGGGTGTACTCCTATTATCAGCCCACATTTTACACAAAACATTGCAGAAGCTAAAACAGAAGATAATGTGACTTTTTCCCAGGGCCACTTCAGTAAAAGATTTGGGGAGAGAAATGCTGGTGTATCTACTGCATCAGAGCATACAGGTACTGAAAAGGAGCCAGCCATGTTTCTGTTGTGTGACTTCAAATCGTTTCTGGGATCAGATCCTGGGATATAGGGCCTTCTAGAAGGGCCCTATGACTTGTCCAAGGTCAAGGTTTGAATCCCAACTTGGCTTTTCCATTGCCAAGTTGGGATTCAAACCCTGGTCTCAAAAGCCCTACTGCAGTGCTTAGAGCATTACACCACATTATATTTGATAACACTTTCAAAGTAGTAAATTGGAAAGCGGCAAACAAAGCACTAAGAACTTCACATCCTATAGCCCACATAACACAACTGAAAGTAATACAACAGCCCTGCTAACTATGGACTTGAAGCAGATCATAGAGACGTGTGCACAGGCCTGGATCACCCATAAGGCCACACTAGGCCACGGCCTAGGGGCACAGCCGAAGGGAGGGGCACCAAATCCGGACCCCCCAATTTTTTTTAAAGTCAATCTTTGGGCGCTTCTGTGCCTGCGCGCCATCCACGCCCGCCCCGTGCCCCCTCCCTTTGCTGCACTCCTCCTTGGCTCCTCCCTCCTCAGGCCACGCTAAGACTCCCAGAGGCTGCAGCGACAGCTTCGCGGCCCCCATTCACACAGCGCTGTGCACTTCACGAGACGAGTCTCAGCGTGGCTTGAGGAGGGAGGGAGGAGGAGGAAGGAAGGGAAGGCTCGCCCCCGGGGGCGGGGCTTTCCTTCCTCCTCCTCCGCAACGCGCCCGGCTTCCTTGACTCAAAAAAGCCAGGCGCGTGGCAAGGAGGAGGAGGAGGAAGGAAGGGAAGGCTCACCCCTGGGGCGTGCAAAGGAAGAAGAAGGTGCGCGAGCCGCGAGGAGGAGGTGGGGGTGCGGTAGAGGTTGGTTTGGGGGCGTAATTCCAAAGTGTGGCCTAGGGTGCCAAAACTGGTTAATTGAAACAGAAAAATTGCCATGAAAACATAGCATTGTAGAATTTTCCACCACACATAACTAGCTTGCAACCTGGGAAACTCAGATAAGCAACATTATTTAGGCTAAAAAATTATGATATAACATGAAAAGAGGAAGTAACCCTCTTAGACCCACCCTCCACTATCAATAACATGGGGGGATAATAATGCTGGCTTGTTTTTGCCTTTTCTCCAGATGTTTTATACTTCAGCTCTCAGAATTGTTGGCCATGCTATCTGGGGCCCCTGAGAGCTGAAGATCAAAACATCTGAAGAGCCAGCATTTCAGATCCATGTCTTAAGAGGGTAGTTGTAATGGTCATAACTAAGAAGTGCCTGTGAAATGCTTTAAAATGCTTTTATTGATTTTGTAAATTATACAAAATGAATGAGAGGCCTTTAAATGACCCTCAGCTCTTGCAGGCTCAGGTCCTTCCTACACTGCCCTATATTATCTGCTTTGAACAGGAGTATATGGCAGTGTAGACTCGTACAATCCAGTATAAAGCAGATTATGTAGATTACCTGCTTTGATAATCTGGATTATATAGCAGTGTAGAAGGGGCCTGACAGTTCATCTCAGCACCATTTCAAATGAGTTGATTTCTTTCCTATCAACTTTCACAACCACATACACAAATTGGAAATACGACGGCATGGACATTCCTAATGTTGATATTCAATTATACATTTTTACATTTCAGTTTCTTGCGAAGTTCCTTCATGGCTGTTCTTTGAAGTCATAGTCTTCTTCTGATATAATGACTGCGAGATGGATTCCCCAAAATTGGAAGTTTAAAAAAATGTTGTTATTGTGCTTTCGGACTCATAACAATCCTAAGGTGAACCTATCATGGGGGTTTCTTGGCATGATTTGTTCAGAAGCTGTTTTTCATTGCATTTGCTCTGAAGCTGAGTGTGTATGACTTGCCCAAAGTCACCTAGTGGGTTTTCGGCGCTGATAAAGCATTCAAACCTTGATCTCCAGTGTCCTAGTCAATACTCAAATCACTATGCCATATAGGCTTTCCCAATAAAACCATACGGAATAGGTTTTATTTTTCAAAATAAGTACAATAAAAATAAATTGCTTTTTTATTTCTCCATTGCTTTTGTACTCACTGGTTAGAACATAAAGGGTCAGACCAAGTTCATGTCTTACTGAGCAGTGAGGTCCCCATTGCAATGCATCTCCACTTCAGGAGATAGGAATGCTCCCATGGAAATAATTTTCCCGCTGAAAAGCTATGGCTAAAGTTTGGGATGAGAAGTTATACCACTACACTGTATTCCAGCACAGGGATAAGTTAACAGAATGAAGGCTATGTCATGCCAGCTGCATTTTAAAATATCCACTCTACCCCGTCTGCTATTTGGGGGAAAGTAACATTACCTTCACTGCAATTACCTCATGTAGCTGGGTTGTAAGGTGAGAGAGTGTGAAGAATCTGTCAGCCACATCGTGCAGGTGAGACTTGTAACATGCAGACCCACCATATTTAATTTTTTTTAACGTATTAAATCAATAATAATGAAGTCATGGTAAAAGCATCCACATCTGTTGATTCACGAGCCAGAGACAGGGCACACCAAAGGTTTCAAAGTTAAAAACTGTCATTGTTACACGGTAAACTGCTGCTCTTTTATTGCTTTTTATACTGAGCTCCCAGAAGTATTAAAGATGAAATCTAGTCTGTGTTTATAAATGTAAGAGATATTTATCCACAAGAGGGCTGTGATTTTGTTATTTCTACCCCAAATGTATGCCCATACCCCTCATAACTCCTCAACTGCGGAGCATGCATGCAATAAACTCAACAGGCCAGTAAAATTGTTTATGTAGCTTTAAGTCCAACCTATGTTGACCTGACGCTGGGGGTTCCTTGGCAAGATTTATTCAGAGGTGACTTGTTATTGTCTTCTTCTGAGAGTGAGACTTGCTCAAGTGGTTTTCACAGCCAAGAGAAGTCCTGATCTTCCAAGGTTCGACTCAAGCACTCAAACTGCTACACCTTGCTGGCTCTCCAATGAAATTACTATTTGGCAAGAGTGGTTGGGATCTGGAAAATGAAAGGTCAAGGGCTTATCATCTCCCATAAGCGGTATCAAGTTTTAAAATGTGATAATTCCTTACAACACAAAATTTAAACTGTATTTTAAGCAGCCATTCATTTGAAAGGCACCTAGTATCGCCATGGGCTTCATCAGACGAAGCTGGGAAGCAGGGGAAATCATCTTCTTTGCATGGTGTTTCATGGGGTTCCATCTTTAAAGAAGATGAAGAATGGACTCACCCCCATCGCACAAGATCGACTCCTCCGGCTTCTAACTTTTGGACTTTAGGTAGGGTTGCCACTTTTTGATAAAAGAATAAGGGACAGGTACCTAAAATAGGGAATTTTTCACAAAAATAAGGGGCACTTCATAAAAACTTGAAAATCAATTTTGTGAAATTGTGAAATTTCACCCTGAAACTTGCTTCCAGTTAACTATGGATGTCATGAAGCTGTTCTAAACAGTTCCTTGGAGGGGGGGGGGGGGACTCTCAAAAATCCAGTAAAATAGTAAAAAAAAAAATCCAAGCGGAGGGGCTCAATTTGTTTCTTGGAAACCTGTGAATGCTTCAGCCTCCCGATGCTCCCAGGTTCGCTCACTGCCCAATTCACCGATGTGGAGCTTCCGACTTTGGGTGTTCTCACTAGAAATCCAAGCCAACATGAAAACGCTGACAATCACTTTCGCCCAGTGCTCTGGTTTTGCAGAGGGAGGAGGGAGGCAGCGAAAGAGGCCACACAGATCTATGAAACGTATAGAGTATGGACCCATGCTGAGTCGAGGCCCCTGAAGGTTTCCTCAAGGCGGGCCTGGCCCTGGCATTTGGCGGAGCCCTTCCTATGCCTCGGGGAGGACCTTTGGGGAGGTAAAAAAGGAGAAAGAGCTGCTAGGAGGGGGAAGAGTGCCAATTTCCCACGGCACACCTGATGATCACTCACGGCACACTAGTGTGCCCCGGCACACTGGTTGGGAAACACTGTTCTAGACGCATTCTCTTCTAACATTTTGCCTGCATCTATGGCAGGCATCCTCAGAGGTTATGAGGTCTGTTGGAAATAAGGAAAATTATATATCTGTTGAAAGTCCAGGGTGGGAGAACTAGGTGGCCAATTGCAACATTCACACCTAGCTCCGACAGACATGAGTTCTTTCTCCCATCCTGAACTTTCCACAGATGTATAAACCCAATTTTCCTCGTTTCCAACAGACCTGACAACCTCTGAGGATGCTTGCCATAGATGCAGGCAAAACTTCAGGAAAGATTGCTTCTAGAACATGGCCATACAGCCCGAAAAACGTACAACCCAGAGACACAAGCTTTTAAGGCTATCCTGAACAGATATTTTCTTATATCTGCTGATCAGTTCTTTCCATTCTGTGAACAAATTTGGTTTCACACTACATAAAATGTGTTCATATGAAATGCCTGTAGCAAAGTTTACAATGTTCTATGGAGCATCTCAAAAAGAACAAAAATACTAATTGAGTACTGTGATTATTTATACTGAGTTAGGAATTGCTATGTGGGTTGATTTGTCAGGATAGTATTTTAGTCTCTGATGCCATCTAGTGGAACAACTATATTATTCCATGCTATATCAACATTGAATTCTCATTTTCCTTACTATTGGGAATCCATTAAAAAAACCCATGTTAGAAGGAGCTCACATACTGCTGTACTGAATATTACACACAAGGCGGACTCCACACAATGTCCCATGTGCAGATTTCACAGGGAAAATAGGTTAAAATGACAAAAATAACCTAGCCAGGTAGTTATACTGTATTTCTTCAATTCTAAGATAAACTGTATCCCCAATATAAATATCACTAAAAATGGGGTACATCTTAGAATTACAAAATACACTGTTTAGAAGAAGGCTGCATGAATAATGTAGGAAGAATATGTCTTTTTTTGATAAAATTACTGGTTTGGTAGGACATGGTAATATTGTGAATTTGGGAACCTTTTATTGTTACCAAAATTTTTGTGGCCCCAACATTGATCTAAGGAGGTCAAGACTCATAGTTTAAGAAGCAGTGGCCTAGGGAGAACCTGTTTGGCTGCTTTATCTCTCTTTCTGGCATTACTTCGCGAACGAAGATTCAGGAAGGACTCATCCAATGCTTTTTACAAGCGCATTGATGACTAAAAAGGCCAATCCGAGATGGGCAAGTCCAGCTGCAGAAAGCACAGCAGAAAGTCTCCATGGGTGATGTTGTTTCTAAGTTGCGGTTCTTTCTGCGTTGTCGTTTCTCTTCGAGACCTGTTTGACATGTCTTCTCAAAAGAGGCCGCAGCATTATGGATAGTGTGTCTCCATGCCTCTCGATGTGAGGCCAGGGTGGACCATTGTTGGTGATCAATGTGGCCGAGCCTGAGATGTTGTTTCAGGGAGTCCTTATATCTCTTTTTGGGGCGCCTCTCTTGTGCTGATCCGTGGCAAGTTCACCATAGAGTAGTATCTTTGGGAGGTGGTGGTCCTCCATCCTAGAGACATGCCCTGCCCAGCGCAGCTGTGTTCTCAATAGCATGGCCTCAATGCTGGTGATCCCTGCTTGCTCAAGGACAGCAACATTCGTCACATAGTCAGTCCAGTGTATATTTAGTAGGCATGAGAAAAAAGTTATGAAAATGATTCGTTTCGTAAGAAATTCGTAAGAAATGCTACTTTCGAGTATTTCCGCACCTGGAACGCCAACCAGGAAGTGGACTTTCTTTTTCGAACTTCGGGGGCCAGGATTTTCTTCAGTGTCGTTATTAGGTCGTAAGGGGGGGCATAAGGGGGGGCACCCTCCTTCTCTCTCACCACCCTCCCGCCTCCCTTGCCAATAAGTATTATGGCAAGGCAAGCCCTAAACTCGCTCCTTCTTTCGGCTGGAAGGAAGCCTGGAAAAAATGTAAACAGAGAGGATTACTCAGAAGTAAATCTGCAAAGGAGGGCACTTTGGATGAAGGGCCCTCCTTTGTGGATTTACTTCTGAGTAAACCTCTCTGTTTACATTTTTTCCAGGCTTCCCTGCCTCTCCTGCCTGCCAGGATCTAAAGCATCAAAGAGTATTGGGGTGAGAAACCAACCTAATGTATAATAGAATGAATGCTACTGTAAGTCCCTAATATTATAAGTAATCCAACTGGTCATATACCTACATTCCATGCACATGCAATAATACAGCAGTAATAACAATAACAAGAGGTAAAAAATTCAAACCGAAGTATTCTGACTGGTCTCTCCTCATGCGGTGCAAACGGGCTCTTCTCTTATTAGCCCGGGAAATTAGCCCGGGAAAAGCCAGCGTTTGCTGCTTGGGGCACACACATTCATATTCTTGGGAGGGGATTTGCTGCAGAATCCGGGCTCATAGAGAAGATTCTGCAGCAAATCCCCCAAAGAATATGTATGTGTGTGCACCCAAGCAGAAAACGCTGGCTTTTCCCGGGGCTAATTTCCGGGCTCACAGAGAAGAGCCCGTTTGCACCGCATGAGGCAGGGACCAGTCAGAATACTTCGGTTTGAATTTTACCTCTTCTTATACCCATTGTTATTACTGCTGTATTATTGCATGTGCATGGAATGTAGGTATATGACCAGCCTGGGCAAACTTGGGCCCTCGCTCTCTCGGGATCGGGGTGAGAGAGAGGCAGCGAGGAGCGAGGGGGGGGGGGCTCCTCCTCCTTTTCTTTGCTGCTTCCAAGAATAGAATACCCACTCCCTCCCTCCCTCCTTCCTATTTGGAGAGTCCCATCTAGAATTCAGTGTGATTTATTCAAGTTTTGGCCTACAACTCCCAGAAATCCCAGCCAATTTACCAGCTGTTAGGATTTCTGGGAGTTGTATGCCAAAACCATCTGGAATGCGCATGCTCTGGCATACGAACTACTAACAAATTTCATTAGTAATTAAGTTACATTTTAGAACTTTTTGGAAATTTTTTTTGTAAGTCTTCCTATTACTAATCAAAAAAAAATCCCCCATTAGATTTTCGATTTGCTATTTTTGGGTTCTAAACCATGCCTAATATTTAGGATTGAGCGAAGATAGCGCTGATGAAATTGTTTGAGGAGTCGTAGGTGTTGGTGATAGGTGACCCATGTTTCAGACCCATAAAAGAGAATAGACAGTACCATAGCTCTGTACACACTGATTTTGGTGCTTTGCCTCAGTTGATTCTTACTCCAGACTCTTTTGTAAAGCCTTCCGAATGCACTATATGCCTTTGCTAATATGTGATATATCTCTTTATCAATCTTGGCAGACATGATGATGTTAGATGCTGCAGGATGTTAGATGCTGCAGGGCTGCTTCTGAATGGGCAACAAGGGCAGCATCGTCTGCAAAAAGCTGCTCACGGACTAGCCGCGGCACACTTTTAACATTAAAAAAATCCGGGGGCACACTACCAAGCAAAATGACACAAAATGACACAAAATGACACTGTAACACAGAAAAGAACGGCTGGGGGATGGTGAGCTGCTGGGAGCAGCTGCTGGGAGTGCCGAAGCCAGGGGAGGAGCCAGGCCACGCCATGCCCCGCCCCCTCCCCCTGGCTTCAGTTCTCCCACAGCTTTGCCAGCCTTGAGGGAGCATTGCCAAGCCAGCATTGTGTTGGCTCTGCCACTGCTGGCTTGGCACTGCCCCCTCAAGGCTGGCGGGTGTGGGAGCGCTGAAGCTGGGGGGGGGGCAGAGCCAGGCCGCACCATGCCCCGCCCCCTCCCCGGCTTCAGTTCTCCCACAGCCGCCAGCCTTGAGGGGACAGTGCCAAGCCAGCATTGTGCTGGCTCTGCCACCGCTGGCTTGGCACTGCCCCCTCAAGGCTGGCAAAGCTGTGGGAGCGCTGAAGCTGGGGGAGGGGGCAGAGCCAGGCCGTGCCATGCCCCGCCCCCTCCCCCCGGCTTCAGCTCTCCCACAGCTTCTCCAGCCTTGAGGGAGCAGTGCCAAGCCAGCATTGTGCTGGCTCTGTCACCGCTGGCTTGGCACTGCCCCCTCAAGGCTGGCGAAGCTGTGGGGGCGCTGAAGCTGGGGGAGGGGGCAGAGGGGGAAGAGCCAGGCCGCGCCATGCCCCGCCCCCTCCCCCCGGCTTCAGTTCTCCCACAGCTTCGCCAGCTTTGAGGGGGCAAGCCAGCATTGTGCTGGCTCTGACATCACAAGCTTGGCACCGTCATGCCCCCCCTTCCCCTGGTTTCAGCTCTCACAGAGGAGGAGTATGAGCGGTGGACGGGCTTCAGTAGGCGGGGCTCCTCCTCCGCGCGGCTTCAACAAGCAAGGGGCGAGAGTCATGGCGGGAGTCATGGCAGATTGGAGGCTGGTTGGGGAAACGGCCGAAGGAGGCGGTGCCCCGGTCCCTTCTTCTTTTTCTTCACCGCCGCCCATCCCTTCCTCCTCCTCTCCCAAGCAGCAAGAGTTCGACAGGAGGAGGGGTGAAGGAAGGGGGGCAGAGAGCTTTTCTCACGGCATACCTGATGATCGCTCAGGGCACACTGGTTGAGAAACACTGGTTTAGAGTCTTAGTGCGAGCCCTCAGATGGCTTAAGTTGAACAAGCTATCAGTACGATAGTGTGTGTGTGTGTGTGTGTGTGTGTGTGTGTGTGTGTGTATATATATATATATATATATATATATATGCTGTCTTCTTCGAGATCTGCCGTAGCCCTTTGGAGCATCATGCTGAAGAAGATTGTAAATAGGGTTCGTGCAAGAACACAACCTTGCTTCACTCCATTAGTTATTAGAAAGGGCTCTGAGAGAGCATCACCGTATCTGACTTGACCGTGCTGGCCCTCATGTAACAGGATCATCATTTTGAGGAATTTGGGGGGACATCCTAGTCATTCCAGAATCTGCCACAGACCTTTTCAGCTCACAGTATCAAAGGCTTTGGTGAGGTTGACAAGTGTTACATAGAGTCCTTTGTTCTGCTCTCTGCTCTCATTTGTCTTGCAGTTGTCTAAGGGAAAATACCATATCTGTGGTGCTCCTGTTCTGAAGCCACATTGGTTTCACATTAGTTCTGAAGCCACATTGGCTTTCAGGGAGAAGTTCTTCTGCAATAGCAGGAACTACCGTAATCTGTCCAGGAGTATCCTTGCAAGGATTTTTCCAGCAATGGAGAGCAAAGTTATACCTCAATAGTTTGAGCAATCGGATTTTGTTCCTTTTTTCTTATGCAGGGTGATGATAACTGCATCTTGGAGATCTGATGGCAGTTCACCTTTTTCCCAGAAACTCACAAGGAGCTTGTGGAATTTAGCATGAAGTACATGCTTGAAAAAGTCTTAGATGTGCACAATCTGTCTCAAAACAGTTAATCCCCTTCAAAATAGGCTCCTTGTGATCAAATACTGTAATTCCAACATTATTGCCAGTGGAGGCAATAATGTTGCCTCCCTCAAGCTCCAAGGTAGGAAAATTAGGACTAATAAAGGGAAATATTTCTTCACCCAGAGGGTCATTGGGTTATGGAACTCACTTCCAGAAGAGGTTGTGACAGCTGTCAGCCTGAACAACTTCAAGGCAGGATTAGACAGATTCATGGATACCAAGTGTATCGGTAGTTACTGAAAAGGACATTCAAGTGCCACCTCGGAGTTGGTTGAGGTAGGCAGGATTTCCCTGGGTACTGGTTGTGGGGGTCGGGGAGCAGGTCAGGGTTTTGCCCTCCCTTCTGCTCGAGATCCTCGTGTACAACTGGTGGGCCACTGTGTGATACAGAATGCTGGACTAGATGGGCTGAGGTCCGATTCAGCATGGCTCTTCTTATGTTCTTATGAGGAAGTCTTCACTGGAGGTGTTGTTGAAAGACCTTGTCACAACTGCCTAGATGTCTTCAACTGTCCTAAAATTATGTCCTGTGAGGTGGATTCTGAGCTTGGAGAAAGAAATCGCATGGAGTCAACTCAGAGCTGTATGGTCAGTGGGGAAGAGATCAGAACAATTATCACATGGACAGCCACATTGTTCTCAGAGTTGAAGGACACTGCTCCAGACTTCTGCAATTTAGCCTGTGACAGGACACAAAAACTACTATGCAATTTGCTAATGTATCAACTGCTACATAAGTACAGATCCAATTGAGGAAGGTTTAACTGTATATCTGGGTTCCCCCTTCAAGGGCCAGAGAGATAGCACAGCGGAGGGCCGGAGAGATAGCACAGCGGTAACAACAGCTGTGCTTCCAATCAGAAGGTTGCATGTTCGATTCCCAGGCTGGTCTGGACACCCAGCTGTGAGCCCTGTCCACTGTTCACCCAACAGTTCAAAAACAGCCCAGCTGTGAATAGATGAACTGGAACCGCCAAGCGGGGAAGGATTTTTACCAGAAAGGACTTTACAATACCTGAATAAAAAGAAAGATCGGCTGTCGGAAGGCGGAATGCGGAAACAGAGGCTCTCCGTCATGAGGATGAAGCAACACCACTCCCTTGTGGCAGGGATTGTCTGCCGTATGTGTAATGTAATCCGCTCTGAGTCCCCTTCAGGGTGAGAAGAGCGGAATATAAATAAAGTGTATTATTATTATTATTATTATTATCTGTCTCGATACCCACTTTCTTTTCCTGGCCCTTCTGCATTGCATATTTGGCAATCTACGATCTTGTATCCCTTGAGTTGCTTTCACCTATAATATAAAGGATAATATAGGCACTTGGACATAGCTTCTTGAAGCACTTAAATATAACATTAAGCTTCCTGAGATCAATTAAATCTATATCTATAATAAAAGTGAAAATATGCATTATGTGTGTGGCTGGAGTATTCACTTCCAGACAGACTCCCACTTCTACAAACAGCTATAGCTTCCACTACTCAGGAGACACCAATGGCCTTCCCTCCAATGACATTGCAGGTTATAACGAGTGTCATGAACATGTCCAAGAGCCTGCTAATGTCCTCCACAAGCACAAAACTGTCCACCACCCAAGTGAAGGCTTTCAAACAGGGACAATTTCACCCTAGATTTTATGTGTTTCCTCTACCACAGACATCCCAGTGTCTCTTACTCTCTCTATTGGTGTGGAATTTGCATGATTTCGACCACTGCCTCTCCCTTAACTCTTTCCTATTATTTTCTATGGCACACAGCAAAGAGAGAAATTGATCAGCAACTGAACATACCACAGAGGTTTTGGGAGAATTCACCTTGATTTATAGGTATTGGGATGTATAGTTCACCTGCAATCTAAGAGAACTCTGAACTCCACCAATGATGGACCTGGAATTAACTTGGCACAAAGAAGCCCTATGACTAACAAAACATACTGGAGGTCTTTGGAGGGATTTATAGGAGTTGTAGTTCACCTACATCTGGAGTGCACTATGAATCCAAACAATTATGGTTGTGGTCTAAACCTAGTATGCATACCTGATATGCCCAAATTTTAAAACTGGTGGCAGGGCCGTAGCCAGGATTTTGATTCGGGGCGGGGCTGAGTTTGGTTCGGGGGCTGAGACTGGGTGGAAGAGGGTCTACCCTAGCAAACCTTTGTATTGTTATCCCAATAACCCCATTAATGTGGGATATAAAATAATGTACCAG
This sequence comes from Anolis apletophallus, assembly GCA_030556195.1. Classification (NCBI taxonomy): domain Eukaryota; kingdom Metazoa; phylum Chordata; class Lepidosauria; order Squamata; family Anolidae; genus Anolis; species Anolis apletophallus. Next base: position 165,052,567 of record JARBWK010000001.1, on the reverse strand, counting down.
TAAGGCCTTCTCGCGGATCACCCTGAGAATTTGGGGGCTGAAGCCCCTTTAGCCCCCGGCTACATGCCTGACTGGTGGGTTTTCAGGGGAATTGGTCGAAACATTTTGGGGCTGCGGGCACTGGTCTTTCTAGTTCACCTGAAATCAATGAGAACACTGAACTCCACCAAAGAGGGATTTGGACCAAACTTGGCACACAGAGCCCCCATGACCAGTAAAAAACACTGGAGGTCTTTGGGGAAAAATCACCTTGAATTGGGGGAGCTGTAGTTCACTTACATCCAGAGAGCACAGTGAACCTAAACACTGATGGATCTGGACCAAACTTGGCACACATACCTGAGATGCTGAAATTTGATTACTGGAGAGGTTTGAGGAAAACTAGCTTCCTTTCTGGCAGTAGAAGTTCACACACAACCAGAGAAAGTGTGATCTCCACCGATGATGGACCTGGACCAAACTTGGCACACAGAACCCACACGACCAACTAAATCTACTGGAAATATTTGAGGGGACTGACTCACCATGGTGGGAGTTGTAGTTTACTCTACAGCCAGAGAGCACACCGATGATGCATCTAAACCAAACCTTCCCAACATAACATTAACAAACTTTAAGTACTGATGGGGTTTTTCTGGGTTAACCTGGCATGATGTGAGTTGTAGTTTACTCACAACATTACGCATTTTGTACAATTAAAAAGGTGACTTTTTCAAATAACCCAGGCAACATCAGATACCCAAGCTAGCATTTATACTATTACAAACTGCATTTAGCAAATTGAATTATTAAATGGCAGCCCTCCAGCCTCTTACTTTGCTCCAGATTAAATAGTGTCTACTTTTCCTGGTTCATATTTGAAACACTTAAGTGTTAAGGGTTTATTTAACAATAATTTACAAACTCTGTGCTACAGAGGTAATGGTTTTCATATTTACAGAAATAGACATCCTTAGAGTTTGTTCAGAGGTCTGTTGGAAATGAGGCAAATGACGTTTACGTATCTGTGGAATGTCCAGGGTGGAAGAAAGAACTCTTGTCTGTTTGAGGCAAGTGTAAATGTTGTAATTGGCCATCTTGATTAGCACCTAGATTAGCACTGAATAGCCTTGCAGCTTCAAAGCCTGGCTGCTTCCTTCCTGAGGGAATCCTTTGTTGGGAGGTTTTAGCTGTCCTGGTTATTTTATGTCTGGAATTCTTCTGTTTCCCAAGTGTTGTTCTTCATTTACTGTCCTGATTTTAGAGTTTTCAAATACTGGTAGCCAGATTTTGTTCATTTTCTTGGTTTCCTCCTTTCTGTGAAAATTGTCCAAATGCTTATGGATTTTAATGGCTTCTCTGTGTAGTCTGACATAGTAGATTTTAGAGTGGGTCAGCATTTCTGTGTTCTCAAATAATATTCTATGTCCCGGTTCATTTATCAAGTGCTCTGCTATGGCTGACTTCTCAAGTTGAATTAGTTTGAAGTGCCTTTCATGTTCCTTGATTAGTATTAAGGAAGTTGTGAAGACGTGCCTGGGGTCTTTGACTTAGAATAGGAACAAGGACGTGACATCTCTTCCCAGGGGACTTCTTCTTGCCTTCCCATAGAGAACTGGAACTCCCAAGGACCAAACCAGTCACTTTAGATAACTCAAACAGGCTTTATTGTTCACAAAAGGAGTTATCTTATTGAGGTATTAAACTTAGTTCTCCAAACAGGGGTAAAGTAAAATATACATTACAGTTCTTTAGTTGTTTGGGTCCAGGAAGCTTTCAGCCGGATGGCTTTCCAAATTCTCTCTCTCTCAATGGCTTTGAGGTGAGAACTCTCTTAGCCCCAGTCAAATGGCCTATATTGAAGGCACAGAGCCTTCCTATTGGTGCCAAATGACCAGTTGAAGGCGCTTGAGATTCCACAGTCCCATCCAGGTGTGCTGGATATGCAGAATGAATCGAAGATATGAAGAGTTGGTGCTAGAGAATGCCTGACTGAGGCCTGGCTGGCAAACCCTCTAACACGTCCTCTTCTGTAGAGATGCAGGCAAAATCTAAAGAGAAAGCTAGATTTCCAAAGTCTCAAGGGGGAGGAAAAACAAACTTAACGATGATTGACAGCTCTAAAAGAACCAATCAATGCAACCAATACTTAACAACACTAAACAGACTAGCTGAAACATAATCCAATAGTTTAAACCTTGCAATTTAAAGTCTTATACACAGGTGGCATCAGCCACGCCTTCACAGAAGTTGGTGGTCCCTATGTAAACTTGTCCATAACTGCATGGTATATGGTAGACTCCTGCAGAGTTGAGAACCTTCTTGTCCTTTGCTGAACGTAGCATTTGTTGAATTTTCTTCGTGGGTCTGTAGATGGTTTTTAGGTTGTGTTTCTTCATCAGCTTCCCTATGCGTAAGTGGGTCCTTTGATGTATGGTAAGAACACTTTTCCTCTGGGTGGATCTATGTCTTTACTCTCATGGCTTGTTCTTGGTCCTGCAGCCGTTCTGATGTCTGTGGTGGAGTATCTATTGACATGTAGAGCCTTGGAGGAGGTGGGCTTCACAGATTCTTTTTGCACAGTCTCCTAGGGTTTTAATTGTGCTTCTTTTTTGACCTGGCTGATGGTTGGAGTTTTTAGCTGTCTATCTCTGTGTGCAGCTAACTCTATCCCCCCTGTATTCCCCTGTTATGTTTATTCATATCATGATCTGATTACCATGCTCAATATATCCCATATGCATGGGGGGTATTGGAATAACGATACAAAAGATTTGCTAGCAGGCATGTAGCCAGGGGGCTATGGGGCTTCAGCCCCGAAATTCTCAAGGTGGTCCGAAAAGGCCTTACTGGTACATTATTTAAACTGTTATGTTTATTCATATCATGATCTGATCACCATGCTCATTATAACCCACATTAATGGGGTTATTGGGATAACAATACAAAAGGTTTGCTAGGGTAGACCCTCTTCCACCCAGTCTCAGCCCCCCCCGAACCAAACTCAGCCCCCCCAACCAAAATCCTGGCTACGGCCCTGTTTGCTAGGGTAGATCCTCTCTCACTCAGACTCAGTCTCGTCCGGTCCCCCCCCGTCCCCCCAAATCAAAATTCTGGCTAAGGGCCTGAGTCACACCAATATATTGGTAGCACAAAAAGCCTTTTGTCACAAAGCATCCTTAGGCAGGGGTCGAAAAAGTCTTCAGCATTTTAGAAAAAGTTTATTTTTATTAAAACTGTATTGCAAAACCAAAAAACTAGAACTGCAGAGGGGTGACCTCTATGACTGGATGGAAACTGAAAGGAAAGAGCCTGGATTCAGATTAAGGAGAAAACAAGGAAGCTTTTGTACTACCGTGTTTCCCAAGTAAGACACCCCCGATTGTAAGACGTATCGGGGTGTCTGGGGGTCGGCTTATATAAGCCATACCCGTATATAAGACGTACCTCGTCCGCCGCCGCGCCGCGCCGCAATCGGAGGTGTGCAGCGGCACACCTGCGCACACCTCCGCGGCACACCTCTTCGCCAGGGCTCCAGGCAAGGGAGGAAAGGAGCCAGGGCGGGAGGAGCGGCGGCGTCACTGTGGCGCTGCGATCACCACGCCCTGGCTCCTTTCCCCTCCCTGCTTGAGGAAAGAAGGGGAGAGGAAAGGAGCCAGGGGCGTGGTGAGGATCACGTCACAGTGACGCGTCGCCGCGTCGTCCGCCCCTGGCTCTCTTCCCCCACCCTTGGAAGGGAGGAGGAAGAGAGCCAGGGGCGGGGAGAGCGATGACGCGTCACAGTGACGCGTCGTCCTTCTCCCGCCCCTGGCTCTCTCCTCCTCCTTCCAAGGGTGGGGGAAGAGAGCCAGGGGCGGGGAGAAGCGATGGCAGCGTCACAGTGACGCGTCATCCTTTCTCCCCCCCCTGGCTCCTCCTCCCTTCCAAGGGTGGGGAAGAGAGCCAGGGCGGGGGAGAAGCGATGACGCATCACAGTGACGCGTCGTCCCTTCTCCCCGCCCCTGGCTCTCTTCCTCCTCCCTTCCAAGGGTGGGGGAAGAGAGCCAGGGGCGGGACGAAGCGGCGATGCGTCACTGTGACGCTGCGATCCTCACCACGCCCCTGGCTCCTTTCCCCCTCCCTTCTTTCCTCAAGCAAGGGGAAAGGAGCCAGGGCGTGGTGAGGATCGCAGCGCCACAGTGACGCGTCGCCGCTTCCTCCCGCCCCTGGCTCCTTTCCCCTCCCTTGCCTGGAGCCCTGGCGAAGAGGTGTGCCGCGGAGGTGTGCTGCAGGTGTGCCGCTGCACACCTCCGGTTGCGGCGGGCGCGTGGCGGCGGCGGCGGCGGCGTGGCGTGGCGGGGTACGTCTTGGGTTATATAAGACGTACCCCGAAAGTAAGACGTAGGGGGACTTTTGGGGGGGAAATGAAAGTAAGACGCTGTCTTACTTTCGGGGAAACACGGTATGCACAATATTTTAGAGAAGTCCACCCTGGTTATGTTATCAGATTGATCTGGGTGGTTAACAAGTCTGAAACTATTGAAGGGAGCATGTATTGGCTTATTCTATAATCATAGTCTGATCTGGCTACGGTCGTCCACGCTCTGGTCACATCCTGAATAGATTACTGCAATGCACTCTACATGGGGCTGCCTTTGAAGACAGTTCAGAAATTACAATGAGTTCAATGGGCGGCAGCCAGATTGCTAACTGGAGCTACATACAGGGAGCATACCACCCCCCTGTTGTGTCAGCTCCACTGGCTCCTGTCCATTTCCGAACTCAATTCAAAGTGCTGGCTTTGACCTTTAAAGATCTATACAATTCTGGCCCAGCTTACTTGCCCGAATGCATCTGCCGCTATGTCCCACCTCGTAATTTAAGATCATCCGGGGAGGCCCTGCTCTCGCCAACTTCTCAAACGCGGTTGGTGGGGACGAGAGAGAGGGCCTTCTCGGTGGTGGCTCCCCATCTGTGGAACGCGTTTCCAAGCGACATACGATCCATATGGGACCAAGCGTTTGCACATTAGTACAATGCAGCACTTTGGACTGAAAAGGGGCGGGTTGCGCAAGATGCCGGGCATGCGCACCAGGGCGGGAGGCGGGCCGGGGGATCGGCGAGCCACCCTCCGCCGTGTCCCTAGCTCTTGCAGCGGCCACGCCTGAAGGAAGGTAAGCCCGGGAGCTTACCTTCCTTCAGGCGCGGCCACTGCAAGAGCTAGGGACACGGCGGAGGGCGGCTCGCTGCTCCCGCCCTGGCGCGCAAGCGAGGAACAGGTGGGGGGGGGAGTCCCGCCCCTAGGGCATCTGACGTGGCTTCCCTCCGCCTCCTCCTCACTCGTGTCGGCCCCGCCCCTCCTCGCGCGCCCCCCCCAAGATCAAAAATTTTTGGAATTTCTTTTTTAAAAAAATAAAAAAAATAAAAACTGATGTCTTGCAGGGGGTTAGGGGGCCGCCTGTTGGACAGCCCTGCTTTAAAAGAAAGAAGCACAACATTTTGCAGAAGATAGGACAGTACCACAGGACATGAAGAGAAAAAGTAAAGTTGGATCATACTTACATGGTAGGAGCAAGCACCATCAGGGTTGATCAGACTTTTCCCGTGCAAATTCAATACAGAGTTTTGGGCATAGAATAGTATAGTGCAGTGTTTCCCAACCGCTGTTCCGCGGCACACTACTGTACCGTGAGGAATCATCTGGCGTGCCGCGGAAAAAGTCTCCCCCCCTTTCTTCCCCCTCCTGTCTGCTGCTGCTGCTGCTTGGGGAAGGAGGAGGAAGGGCCGGGCGGCAGTGAAGAAGAAGGGGCTGGGGCGCTGCCTCCTTCGGCTGTTTTCCCTCCGCGCGCCAGTCAGACGGCCCATTTCAGCTGCCAGGGAGGGCCTGGGCACCTCGGGGAGCCGGGTTTGGCTGTCACGCGTCTTCCATCGGGCCCGGCGGGAAACACCAGCCGGCCAAACCGGGCTCCCAGGCAAGGCCTGTTCCCTAGGCTCTCCTTCTGCTTGTGAGGGAGAGCCTAGGGAAACAGAGGAAATCTCGGGCCCTGATTGCTTCCGAAGCGCGCTTTGGAAGCAGCCAGGGGCCGAGATCCATCTCCTCCGTTTCCTTGCGAGGAGCCTTTCTCCCGGTTCGTGGCTCCACCAAGCCCGGCGGAGCCGCAAACTGGGAGAACGGCTCCCCACAGGGCCCACGTCCTGCCTGGGAGCAGCGTTTGGCCGTCTCGCGTCTTCCACCGAGCCCGGTAGGAGATGCGAGCCGGCCAAACACGGCTCCCAGGCAGGGCCTGTTCCTTGCGGGGAGCCTTTCTCCTGGCAAGAAAGCCCGGTGGAGCCGCAAACCGAGAGAACGGCTCCCTGCAAGGCCCCGCCCCTCCCTCCTCCCCCTCCTCTTCGGTGTGCATGAAACCGCTCTCGGCCTCCCTCCGGCTCCCTGTCTATTTTCCCCAAACTCCATCTGTGTTCACATTTGCCATTTTGTGTCATTTTGGTTGGTGGTGTGCCCCAGGATTTTGTAAATGTAAAAAGTGTGCCGCGGCTCAAAAAAGGTTGGGAAACACTGGTATAGTGTATAGTGCTGATTAGGCCTATTTTTAATAGGTTTTTTTTTCATGTCAGGAGCAACTGGAGAAACTGCAAGTTGTTTCTGGTGTGAGAGAATTGGCTGTCTGCAAGGACGTTGCCCAGAAGACACCCGGATGGCAGCACAGAACTTAGCAACACTGTAAGTCATTGCAGTGCTAGAGTCCGAAAGCAGCAGGGTGGAATAACATCTTTCACTGCGCCCTTAATATCAGACGGGTGATGATTGACACCGTAAGGCAACAATATCCTGTCTTTTTAAAAAAAAAAAAAATAGTGTTTATTGAGTTTCACAGAAAGTAAAAACAAAAAGGACAAACAGATGACATAGAACTAACATTGACTACACACAACTAACTAAACAATGACCACCTACGGGGTCCTACAACATTAGATATAGACAGAGTACTTCCAGTCTTTCCTCTTGCCACTTAACATCCTAATGATGTTATAAACTATATTACTCAATATATATCGCACTTGGGAACCGATGCGTTATGATTCGCATCCTTGTTTCTATTAGTCCATTTTAAAGATATTTACACATTAATTTCCGACCACCCTTCGAAATTGTTTTGTTTTAGAAATCCCGCCACCTTTGACCAGTCTGTTTTATTATTATAACTCTTTTGATTCAATGCCTGAGTAAGAGAGTCCATCTTCATAATCTCAAAAAAGTTTGGAGACCCAATCTTCAATAGTTGGGATGGTATTTTCTTTCCATTTCTTCGCCAAGGACAGCCTGGCTGCTGTGATGCAGTAAATAAAAATCTTTTCAGTATTCATTTCTAGTTTACAATCTACTAAACCTAGGAGGAAAAACTCCGCTTTTAATTCTAAATTTAACTCAAGCATATTTTTCATTATAATGTACACATTTTCCCAAAACTTATGAACCTTTTTGCACTTCCACCAAAGATGTAAGGAACTTCCCGGCGCTGCTTTGCATTTCCAGCATCTCTGGTCATAATTCTTGTTGTATTTGGCAATCTTTAGAGGCGTCAGGTACCATCGGTGGAATATCTTAATGTTATTTTCTTTAAGTTCGTATGCATAAGTATAGCTCAATGGACCCTCCACACTCTCTCCCATCGAGCTAAGGGGACCTCATGGCCAAAATCTTGCGCCCATCTAATCATACAATTTTTTATTGATTCCTGCTCCGTTTTAATTTCAAGAAGTTTCTCATATATTTTGGAAACTCTCTTATCTTTTTTTTCTATTATTTTGTCCCAAAATTGCTGTTTGTTTCCAAATCCTGTAATTTGATCTTTGCTAAAGATATCTCTAATCTGGAAGTAATGCATCCAATTCATAGACTCATCAAGTGCCCTTAGCTCTGAGAAATCTTTCAGCAGCCAATCGTTATTACATCTTTTGAGTATATCCTTATATCTAATCCAATCCGATTTTTCCATACTGCCTTCTAAAGAAGGCTTCTATGGGAGGTCCATAGTGGTAATTTATCAACCAAACTATTTTTATATTTGAGCCAAATTCGTATGAGTGAGCTTCTCACACAATGATTTCTAAAATTCTTCTCAATGCTGGTTCTATCATAAAACATGTAATCCGTGCCAACCTACCCTGAGGTCGTGGCCCTCTATGGATAGGAGTAATTCATTGGTGAGAGTAGCCCATTCGCACGTCCACTCTAAAGCGCAGGCCTCGAAATATGTCTGTAGGTCGGGGACTCCCAACCCGCCTCTATTCCTAGTATCTATCATGTTTAGCCATTTAATCCTTGGTTTCCTTCCCCTCCAAATGAATTTTGTAAGATCCCTATTCCAATTTGAGAAGAACTTATTACTGGTAAGGATAGGCAAGTTTTGGAAGAGAAAGAGCATCTTCGGGAGAATATTCATTTTTATTAGGGAAATCCTGCCCAGCATTGATAGATTTAAGCTTTGCCATTTCTCCGAGTTTTTCTTTATTTCTTTCCATGTCGTATCGTAGTTATTTTTTACTAAGTTTATATTTTTGGGGGTTAGCGTAATACCCAGATATTTAACTTTATTTGTAATTTCTATCCCTGAAGAGCTCTGGATTTCTTCCCGTTCTTTCTGTGTAACATTTTTTACCATCATCTTGGTTTTCTCTTTGTTTATCTTTAGGCCCATCACCTCCCCAAACCTTTCGATTTTATTCAACCATTTCGTAATATTTCCTAGCGGATTTTCGATTATACAGACCAAATCGTCCGCAAAAGCCCTTATTTTTAGGGATTCTTTCTTGATCGATAGGCCCTTTAAGTCTTTATCTTCCCTTATATCCTTTAGGAGTAGTTCTAGGGTCAAGATGAAAAGCAAGGGGGAGAGGGGGCATCCCTGTCTGGTGCCCTTTCCTATTGAGAAAGCCTTTGTTTCCTCCCCATTTATGAACAATTTAGCATGTTGCCTGGTATATATTGCCTGGACAGCTTTGCAGAAGCCCGCTCCCATATCTAGTTCTTTAATTAGCAGGATTATGAAGTCCCAATTGACCCGATCAAACGCTTTTTCCGCGTCCAAAAACAGGAAAGCGGCCTTGCTGCCAATTTTTTGCCCATAGTATTCAATCGCGTCAATTAGGATCCTTACATTTTCCTTGCCTTGTCTTCCTGGGAGGAAGCCTGTCTGTTCGGGGCCTATCCACTCCTTTAGGAATGTTTTAAGCCTATCCGCCAGCATGCTCGCATAGATTTTGTAATCCACGTTTAGGAGAGAAATTGGGCGATAGCTTCTCATATCTGTGCTAGCATGGCCGGGTTTTGGAATTATTATAATTGTAGCTTCCTTCCATGTTTCCGGTATTATAGTCTTCTCCATAGCCTCATTCATAATTTTACAGAGATGGGGTGATAGTTCCTCCAAAGCATTTATAGTATTTGGTCGTTAGCCCGTCCGGGCCTGGGGCTTTATTGTTTTTCAATTTTTTTATTGCATTCGTGGTTTCTAGTATTGTGAATGGCTTATTTAACTGTTCTCTATGGGCCTCTGTAATCTTCTCTAATTTCCTACTACTAATATATTTTTGGGCTGACTCTTTTTTGATATTATCTGGAGAGTACAATTTCCTATAGTACTTTTGGAATTGGTTTCTAATCTGAGTGTTGTCATTGTAAATCTTACTATCCTGGGTGATCTGTGTGATGTGGTTTCTTTGTTTCTTCTCCCGGATTTTGGTCATTAGCCATCTCCCTGGCTTATTACCGTTTTGGAATTGGTTTTGCCTCAGGTATAATAGATTTTTTTTGATCTTATCTAAATCGAGAATTTCTTTTTGTTTTAGCAGGGACTTCAGCTGGGATTTGGTGGCTGCATCCTTCGGTCTTTGTTTTAAACTAGCTTCCGTCGTTTTGATTTTACTAAGTAGTTCCTTCTCCGTCTTATATCTATTTCTGTTTTTAATTATGTTATCCTGAATAAAGTACCCTCTAATCACAGCTTTCCCTGCGTCCCAGACCACCCTATCTTCTGGGCCTTTATTTAAATTTAATTTGAAATATTCTTCTATAATCTTTTTATACCTTTGGGTTTGTTCCTGACTATTCAGTAAGTCCTCGTTCAGTCTCCACCTCTTCTGATGTTTGTTCTTCCCTAAATTAAATTCGAGAGAACAGTGGTCAGAGAACAGTTTCGGATTAATACAGATCTTCCTAATTTTGGTCATTACATTTTTCGTCACCCACACCATGTCAATTCTAGACCACGAACAGAATCTTCCCGAGTAGTAAGTGAAATCTTTCCCTCCCGGGTTAAGCTCCCTCCAAGCGTCCTGTGTTTCTAGATCCCCAAGTACTTCTTTAACCTCTTTGGGTAATTGACCCGCATTTTTCCTTTTTCCTTTACTTTGCCCCCCAAGGATTTGTTTCGCATTCCAACTTATCTTGACTGCAATTACTCTACCATCTTTATCTTTGAAGGCCAACACCGGATTTAAGAAATCTTTAACATAAAGTGCCACCCCCCTTTTTTTCTTATGGAATGAAGAGAGGAACACCTCCCCCAACCTGTTTTGTACCAGATATTCTATGTCATTACTTTTAACATGGGTTTCCTGTAAGGCCACCACCTCCGCTTTTTTGCTATACATATAATTGAAGACCCTTTTTCTTTTGTTAGGGCTGTTAAGACCGTTCACATTATTTGAGAGCACCTTAATTTCCATTATAAAATTTCCTTAACTCTCTATCCTTCCTCGCTCTGGTTTGCATTGTCCATTCCATCTGTTTGGGCTGGTCTCGTCTGTCATCCTTTTTTTGTCGAATTTCCCCTTCTTCCCCCTTATCGACATCATCTTCCTCTGGGTCCGGAGTGTCATCCTCCCTATTGTTATCATTCCTCTCCTTCCCATTACTTCTCCCCTCTGCACAGTTTTGTTTGTATTTGCCTTTGTGTAGGTCTTTTAAGAGGGTCTTTGCCTTCTCTTCGCTCGTTATCCATTGTCTTTTCTCCTCCAATGTCAGCATCAGTCCTTCCTTTTTCTCCCAACGGAATTTGATATTAAGTCTTTTAAGTTCATCCGTCAGTGGGTAATATTTCTTTCTTTTAGACAGAATGGATGATGGGATTTCTTTTAGAATTATAATTTTACGCTTGTTGTAGAAGATTGGACTTCTGGCATGTTCCCTCAGGACATCGTCTCTAATTTTTTTCCTGTTGAAAAGCACCAGGATATCTCTGATGGAGTTGTTCTTCCTCGAAAAACTAGTGGAGATTCTGAATATACGGTCCATCTCGCGGTCCGCATCTTCCGCTTCTATTTGCAGTAGCTTGGCCACAATCTCCACCATGATGCCTCTGAGGTCCTCTTGGTCCTCCTCCTCCACGTTCCTGAAACGCAGCTGAAACTCCTTTTCTTTCAGATCCAACAGCTCTTGTTGTTCCTCCAATTTCTTGTTGAGTGTTTCGAGGTTGCTGATCTTTTTCTTAAGAGTTAGTTCCAACTGGTCGTGTTTTGCCTCAAGTTTCTCCTCTTTCAGGAGGAATTGGTACACCAAGCCTAAAATTATATCATGAAGCTAATTGCTTAAATTGGATAGGGGACTGGTGTACACTAAAAATGATAGACTCCTCGATCTGAAGGCTTTGACTTAAGGTTTGGCCTACGGATATCTCCTCTACAACAAAAAATAAAGGTAGACTCAAATTTTAAAAATCACAGTACAAGATATAATCTTCTAAAGACCTGGACTAAATATAAAAAAAAATTGGGACAAAATACCACTATGGACATCTCCGACAGAAGCATATAGAACTGACAGCTGGACAGTAAGAGATGGTTGACGTATAGAGACGCATTGAGATGGAATGGTATGAATTATGAACTCCGGACTAAAGAACAGATAGAAACGGAGAGGGGAATAGATTGGTTTACTTACCTTCAATTAAGAGAAAAATACAAGGAGGATTTAAAATTAGGCTTTGAAGATACCAATAATGAAATAGAAGAGATTATTTTTGACGACAAAAAAAAAAAGTAGGACGGATATATAAAGTCCTGCTAGAATGGAACCAGGGGGGTAAGAATGGAGAAAACCATAAAGTACAATGGTCAAGAAATATAGGATATAGGATTAGAGAGGACACCTGGAGATCTATATGGAGATATAATGTCAACATCTCTTACTGCCACAAATATAGAGAAAACTGGATTAAATTAATATATAGGTGGTACCTCACCCCAAATAAACTAGCAAAAATATATAAAAATCAAAACCCAGATTGCTGGAATTGCAAAAAGAAAACGTCGGGACATACTTCCACCTTTGGTGGTTATGCTAAAGGCGAACAAATTTTGGGGTGAGAGATACACGGAAATTGAGAAAATATTAAAGAAACCGACATGAAGCCCAGAGGCATTCCTCTTAGGAATCGTGGATCCCTCCTGGGAAAAGAAGGACAGAAGATTATTTATTTTGATTACCACAGTGGCCAAAATGGTTTATGCTAACCATTGGAAATCCCAGGAGGATCCAACGAAGGAGGAATGGCTCTTGAAAATTATGGAGACGGTCCAAATGGAAGCAATGACAGAAGCCCTCCGGGAAGGGGAAGAACTATACAAGAAAGGGGAAGAGATAAATAAGTGGGACTGGTCGGAGTTGAAAGAATATTTTAAGAAAGAAAAAAAATATAGACCTCAAAGTGAAATGTATATAGATTAGAAAGAGAAAGAGACTCGAGAAGGAGGAATATGTTATTATTTAAGCTAAGATAAATAGGGTTATGTGTGTTAATTCTTTTCATGTAGACGTCATCATTCAAAAATATGGAAGTTGTAGTAATACATAAGAAGGGAAGATCAGTCGCAGATGGAGAGGAGAAGAAGATCAACGTCAAACCCCCACTAGCTCTGCACACAGTTATAGCTCGGGAAACATCAGTCCCAAGCTAACTTCCACACTCTGGACACTTTAAATCCTGCTTTTTTCTGTTTTGTCCCTCTGGACACGGACTTTCCGTTTCGTTTTCGGCCCCCCAGGGTACGCGACTCTGGGAGAGCCACTACATATTGTTTTGTCTACACTCTTTTAACTATTTGTAAACTACTTGAAACTCTCAATAAAGATTTGTTTAAATAAAGTTTCTCCTCTTTCGACTGAATTGTTTTTATATCCTCTTGCATTGCGTCCATCTTTTTTTCAATATTTGCGATGTCTCCTCTAAGGTCTTTTTTTAGATCAGCCATTCCCTCAGTAATGAGTTTTTCTTGGACTCTTAGCAGCTTCTCTTGATCTTCTTGCCTAATAGCTGCTTCATCTTGTTTATTAGATAGCCTCTGCATCTCCGCAAAAAGGTCTTCAAGTGTTAACTCCTTCTGTTGGGGGTCCTTTTTTCCTTGTACCTTCTTGGCCGACATCGCATCCTTTGAGTTGTCTCTCCCTTTCTGAAATGCCATCTTACTGAGCACAATTCTCTCTTTTTTTTAATTATTTATTTATTATTATTATTATTTTTTGGATTAGGAGGCTCAACTTAATTTAGGTAACCTAGGGTTGTCGCTGTCCTGGGGTCTTGCAGAGTCTTTGAGTAAAGCTTGATATTATAAGGTAATGTGAGATCTTGTGGGATATTTATTTGGTAATTAGGTTACCTTTAACTCGTGGACTCCTAGTGCGCCTGGTGTTCCCACAATGAATGGTATCCCCTCTGGGGTGGTTCTGGGTTTCAGTTTAAAGTTCGCTTTTAGTTTAGCTTATGAGCCTCCTGCTAGATTTCCTGGGGGTTCTGTACCCCTTCTATCTTATTTATTTATCTTGCTTGGCTATCTTTTATGCGCTTCTGCTTTCCCCTTCAGTCCAGGAGTTATGGCCCAGCAAAAATATGTTCTTCACTTTTAGCTCACTATCTTTAGTTTGATTTGTTAGCTTGGCCTGGACTTCATCCAGCAATCTTAACTCCAGCAGGGTCCAATTGTTTTGAAACTAGCAGTCATTTCCCTTCTTGCCACCAGGGGTTGCTCACGGGCCTCGGATTCGTTCTCCTCACCAGCCTTCTTGCATCCAACTCCTCCCCTCTCGCTCTCCTGAGGTTCCTGTGCTGGGAGTGACGAACTGGCCACTGATCGCGCCCTTCCCTTCCCCCCACGAGGGCTGAAGATGGCGGTTTCGGCGTCTCCAAGGTCACAAATGGTCTCCTTTCGGTGTGCAACCCCCAGGCTCCCGGACCACCCGGGTCCTCCCCTGCCTACTTTCCCGCTGCGTCGGTATGGCACTTTCACGCACTCTCACGCTTATTTTCGTTTCGCTTTCGTTTTGGGAGGGGTTTTGGGAGGGGTTGTCTCGTTTCTTTCAGTCAGTCTCTCTTTCTCGGAACCACAAGGATGCTGGCGCTTAAATCCGCTCTCTCATCGGTTGCAGTTTGGGGCAATTGGAAGACTTCTTTCTTGCATACATGTACTCTCAGTACTCACGTTGACGGTTAAAATCAGCGCAGGCGGGCGTGATCAGGTGCGGCCTGGTTGGCAGACACGGAGCCAGCTCCCAACCGCTGCTCCCGGTCGGCGAAGCACCTCCACCCGGTCCGGCAGAGGCTCTTCACCGAACTCAGTTTGCTCGGCTATGGGTCCGCTTTTCGGGTGTCTATGTGTCCAACCCCCTAAGGAGAGCAAGCTCGCTCTACCCGGCTCCGTTTGCCTGTCGTCCTCAGGACAGTCTGAGGATGCGTCCGCCCGCCATGAAACGCTGACCGGAAGTCAATAAGTCAATATCCTGTCTTTTAAAATATATTTTTTATACTGATTTCTAGTCTGATTTTAAATAACTGTTTACTGGGGAGTTGTCCTTCTCCTCTTAGGGCGCTTGTGCCCGCTTTTTGCTGGTCTGTGACCATAATAAAGTTTTGATTGATTAACACCCGGATGTTTTGATGTTTTATCACCCTTGTGGGAGGCTTCTTTCATGCCCCCGCAATGGGGAGCTGGAGCTGATAGAGGGAGCTCATCCATGCTCTCCCTGGATCCGAACCTGCGGCTAGTCCTGTCGACGCAAGGATTGCGCCCGGGGCCTCAATTTTTAATAGTAACTCTCAAGCAACCAGGAACTATCAATTCCTATGGGTGCCAGTTAATGAATAGTTCACTGTAAATATATTTACTTAACTTTCAAATGATAATAGGCCTTGATATTCTGGATATAGCAGGGCTGTGTGGAAGGGCCCAAAGCAGGGTCAAAACTGCATTAATTTGATACTGTAGGATGCAGCCTGAGGCTCCTTCCACACAGCTGAATAAAATCCACATTGAACCGGATTATATGGCAGCGTGGACTCAGATAATCCAGTTCAAAGCAAATATTGTGGATTGTCTGATTGATATTCTGGGTTACATTGGGGGGGGGGGGGCTTCCACACAGTCCTGTATCCCAGAATATCAAGGCATAAAACCCCACAATATCTGCTTTGAACTGGATTATCAGAGTCCACACACAGATAATGTGGGATTCTCTCTCGGCATTACTTCGCGAACAAAGATTCTTAGGAAGGACTCATCCCACACTTTTTACAAGCGCATTGATGACTAAAAAGGCCAATCCTAGATAGCCAAGTTCGGCTGCAGAAAGCACAGCAGAAAGTCTCCTTAGGTGATGTTGTTTCCAAGTTGCTGTTCTTTCTGCGTTTTCGTTTCTCTTCGAGACCCATTTGGCGTGTCTTCTCGAAAGAGACCGCAGCATTGTGGACAGTGCGTCTCCATGCCTCCCGATGTGAGGCCAGGGTGCACCATTGTTGGTGATCAATCTGGCCGAGCCTGAAATGTTGTTTCAGGGAGTCCTTATATCTCTTTTTGGGGGCGCCTCTCTTGCGCTGACCCGTGGCGAGTTCACCATAGAGTAGTATCTTTGGGAGGCAGTGGTCCTCCATCCTAGACGTGCCCTGCCCAGCACAGCTGTGTTCTCAATAGCAAGGCCTCAATGCTGGTGATCCCTGCTTGCTCAAGGACAGCAACATTCGTCACATAGTCGGTCCAGTGTATATTTAGGATTGTGCGAAGACAGCGCTGATGAAAGCGTTCGAGGAGTTGTAGGTGTTGGCGATAGGTGGCCCATGTTTCAGACCTATAAAAGAGAATAGACAGTACGATAGCTCTGTACACACTGATTTTAGTTGCTTTGCCTCAGGTGTTTGTTTCTCCAGGCTCTTTTGTGAAGCCTTCCAAATGCACTATATGCCTTTGATAATCTGTGGTCTATCTCTTTATCAATCTTGGCGTCTGAAGAGATGATGCTTCCCAGGTAGGTGAACTGCTGAACGGACTTAAGCACAGATGTGCCTATGCTGACGTGGGGATGGTGGTGTTCTTCCTGTGGTGCGGGCTGGTAGAGGACTTCCATTTTCTTCAGGCTGACTTCCAGCCCAAACAGCTCTGCAGCTGCTGCAATGTGAGATTCACCGCCGTGATATTTTGCCCTCCCTTCTGCTCGAGATCCCCGTGTACAACTGGTGGGCCACTGTGTGATACAGAATGCTGGACTAGATGGGCTGAGGTCCGATTCAGCATGGCTCTTCTTATGTTCTTATGTACATGGAGACGCACTATCCACAATGCTGCGGCCTCTTTCGAGAAGACACGCCGAATGGGTCTCGAAGAGCAACGACAACGCAGAAAGAACCGCAACTTGGAAACAACATCACCCAAGGAGACTTTCTGCTGTGCTTTCTGCAACCGGACTTGCCTATCTCAGATTGGCCTTTTTAGTCATCAACGCGCTTGCGAAAAGCGTGGGATGAGTCCTTCCTGAATCTTCGTTCGCGAAGTAATGCCGAGAGAGAGATTCAGGGATATAGGGCTGCGTGGATGGGCCCCATGGTTGCCTGGAAGGGCAATGCACTTTCCTTGGGCCCTTCAAGGCAGAAAATCCCAGTCTCTGCTTTGAACTGGGTTATCTGAGTCCACACTGCCATATAGTCCAGTTCCAAGCAGAAAATGTGGGGTTTTTATTCAGCTGTGTGGAAAGGGCCCTTATTGTACACATGTGAGAGCCCAACCAGGGCTTCAGGCTTCGACAGGAAGGGAAGGGAAGGAGGAGGGGGCTCAGGAGCAGGACGCGCCTCCTTCTTTCCTTCCTTCCTTCCCTCCTCCCCTCAAAGCTGCTGCGTCGCCTACGTCGCCGTGCACGCCTCCTCTCCCTCGCCTCTTTGGCGAAGACGTCTCGCGCGAGGAGGAGAGGGCGCCGGGCGAGCTGAGGAGGGTGAGGAGGAAAGGGAGATTCCTCCCTACCTGGAGACAGACACACACACACAGGAGGGGGGGATTGGTGAGTGTGTGTGCGCGCGCGCCTGCCTGTGTGAGGGAGAATCTATATCACCTGCCTCCTCCTTCCAACACCACCTCCTTCTCCCTTTTCTCCCCAATATCCCAGTCTCCTTGGCTTTGGGGAAGCCTTGGGAGAATTTGAATTTGTGTGAGGAGGAGGATTGGGGGGGGGAGAGAGAGAAAATACTAAATAGCATCTTTCCCCCTTTCTAGTCCCACCATCTTCCCCTCAAGAAGACAAGGCTCCTTGGCTTGGGAGCCATGGATATTGGAATAATCTCTGTGTTTACCTGTGTTTGAGAGGGAGAAGAGAGCCCTGGGTACACATAGGGAATGGATGTAACCTGCTTCCTTTCAGCACCACCTCCTTCTCAGAGCCTGGGGGACCTTCCACACAGCCCTATATCCCAGAGGATCAAGGGCCAGGCAGGGAATCTGGCCCTTGATATTCTGGCCAGGCAGAAAATCCCACAGTATGAGCTTTGGACTGGGTTATCTTGAGTCAGACAACTCAGGCAATGTGGGGTTTTTCTGCCTTCCACACAGCCCTATATCCCAGAATATCAAGGCATAAAATCCTACAATATGTGCTTTGGACTGGGATATCTGAGTCCGCACTCAGAGATAATGTGGGATTTCCTGCCTCGATATCCTGGGATATAGGGCTGTGTGGACGGGCCCTGGGTTATCTGAATCCGCACTTAAATAATGTGGGATTTCCTGCCTCGATATCCTGGGATATAGGACTGTGTGGAAGGGCCCTGGGTTATCTGAATCTGCACTTAAATAATGTGGGATTTCCTGCCTCGATATCCTGGGATATAGGACTGTGTGGAAGGGCCCAGGGTTATCTGAATCTGCACTTAAATAATGTGGGATTTCCTGCCTCGATATTCTGGGATATAGGGCTGTGTGGAAGGGCCCAGGGTTATCTGAATCCGCACTTAAATAATGTGGGATTTCCTGCCTTGATATCCTGGGATATAGGACTGTGTGGACGGGCCCTGGGTTATCTGAATCCGCACTTAAATAATGTGGGATTTCCTGCCTCGATATCCTGGGATATAGGGCTGTGTGGAAGGGCCCAGGGTTATCTGAATCCACACTTAAATAATGTGGGATTTCCTGCCTCGATATCCTGGGATATAGGGCTGTGTGGAAGGGCCCAGGGTTATCTGAATCCACACTTAAATAATGTGGGATTTCCTGCCTCGATATTCTGGGATATAGGGCTGTGTGGAAGGGCCCAGGGTTATCTGAATCCGCACTTAAATAATGTGGGATTTCCTGCCTCGATATCCTGGGATATAGGACTGTGTGGAAGGGCCCAGGGTTATCTGAATCTGCACTTAAATAATGTGGGATTTCCTGCCTCGATATTCTGGGATATAGGGCTGTGTGGAAGGGCCCTGGGTTATCTGAATCCGCACTTAAATAATGTGGGATTTCCTGCCTCGATATCCTGGGATATAGGGCTGTGTGGAAGGGCCCAGGGTTATCTGAATCCACACTTAAATAATGTGGGATTTCCTGCCTCGATATTCTGGGATATAGGGCTGTGCGGAAGGGCCCTGGGTCATCTGAATCCGCACTTAAATAATGTGGGACTTCCTGCCTCGATATTCTGGGATATAGGGCTGTGCGGAAGGGCCCTGGGTCATCTGAATCCGCACTTAAATAATGTGGGATTTCCTGCCTCGATATCCTGGGATATAGGGCTGTGTGGAAAGGCCCTGGGTTATCTGAATCCGCACTTAAATAATGTGGGATTTCCTGCCTTGATATCCTGGGATATAGGGCTGTGCGGAAGGGCCCTGGGTTTATCTGAATCCGCACTTAAATAATGTGGGATTTCCTGCCTCGATATCCTGGGATATAGGGCTGTGAGGAAGGGCCCTGGGTTATCTGAATCCACACTTAAATAATGTGGAATTTCCTGCCTTGATATCCTGGGATATAGGGCTGTGCGGAAGGGCCCTGGGTCATCTGAATCCGCACTTAAATAATGTGGGATTTCCTGCCTCGATATCCTGGGATATAGGGCTGTGAGGAAGGGCCCTGGGTCATCTGAATCCGCACTTAAATAATGTGGGATTTCCTGCCTTGATATCCTGGGATATAGGGCTGTGCGGAAGGGCCCTGGGTCATCTGAATCTGCACTTAAATAATGTGGGATTTCCTGCCTCGATATCCTGGGATATAGGGCTGTGAGGAAGGGCCCTGGGTTATCTGAATCCACACTTAAATAATGTGGAATTTCCTGCCTTGATATCCTGGGATATAGGGCTGTGCGGAAGGGCCCTGGGTCATCTGAATCCGCACTTAAATAATGTGGGATTTCCTGCCTCGATATCCTGGGATATAGGGCTGTGAGGAAGGGCCCTGGGTCATCTGAATCCGCACTTAAATAATGTGGGATTTCCTGCCTTGATATCCTGGGATATAGGGCTGTGCGGAAGGGCCCTGGGTCATCTGAATCCGCACTTAAATAATGTGGGATTTCCTGCCTCGATATCCTGGGATATAGGGCTGTGAGGAAGGGCCCTGGGTTATCTGAATCCACACTTAAATAATGTGGAATTTCCTGCCTCGATATCCTGGGATATAGGGCTGTGTGGAAGGGTCCTGGGTTATCTGAATCTGCACTTAAATAATGTGGGATTTCCTTCCTCGATATTCTGGGATATAGGGCTGTGTGGAAGGGCCCTGGGTTATCTGAATCTGCACTTAAATAATGTGGGATTTCCTGCCTCGATATTCTGGGATATAGGGCTGTGTGGAAGGGCCCTGGGTTATCTGAATCCACACTTAAATAATGTGGGATTTCCTGCCTCGATATCCTGGGATATAGGGCTGTATGGAAGGGCCCAGGGTTATCTGAATCCACACTTAAATAATGTGGGATTTCCTGCCTCGATATCCTGGGATATAGGGCTGTGTGGAAGGGCCCTGGGTTATCTGAATCCGCACTTAAATAATGTGGGATTTCCTGCCTTGATATCCTGGGATATAGGGCTGTGTGCAGGCATGTGTGTGTGTGTGAGGGGGGGGGGTGAGGAGCTTCAGCCCCCCCCCCTGAAATTCTCAGGGTGGTCCGCGAGAAGGCCTTACTGGTACATTATTTAAACTGTTATGTTTATTCATATCATGATCTGATCACCATGCTCAATATATCCCATATGCATGGGGGGGGGGGGGGTGGAGTATTGGGATAATGATACAAAAGGTTTGCTAGGGTAGACCCTCTCTCACTCAGACTCAGCCCCCCCCCCCCAAAATCAAAATGTGTGGAAGGGCCCTTGGATAAGGAGAGCATTTGTATGTATACCTGTGAGTGAGAGAGATTCATGATTGGGAGAAAATGTGATCTGTATTTGGCTATGTGTGAGGGAGAAGAAAAACATGCCTGCTTTTAACACCACTGCCTTCTTTTATCTCCTCTTCCCCAAGATGCCAGGCCCCTTGGATACATAGGGAGCCTTGGATACATCGGGAGTGTGTATATGGGAGAGAATATACATATGTATTGTCGAAGACTTTCATGGCTGGAATCACTGGGTTGTTTTAGGTTTTTCGGTCTATATGGCCACGTTCCAGAAGCATTTTATTTTATTTATTTGTTCCATCTTGTATTCCGCTCCTCCCTGCAGGCTCGGGGCGGATAACATCATAAAACTCGGCTGGCATGTAGCATCCATGTCGCCGTACAATAAAATACAAACATAAAATACAGCATTGGTCCCGAAATTAAAATTGTGTACATGCCGTAGCATTCTCTTCTGACGTTTTGCCTGCATCTATAGCAAGCACCTTCAGAGGTTGTGAGGTTCTACCGACTGGGTACAAAATACCCCTTGTTTTTGGATTACCAGCCCCGCTGACTTGAACAATATCTTTGACATCGATTCCTTGTTTCGGATTTTATTACATCTTTATTAATTCAAGCGGACTTCCAACAGTAGTACGGACTCCTGCAACCAAGAGACTAGACAAGAGGTACCCCTACATTATTGGACATTGTATTGACGTTTGCAATTGTAATTGTAGTGTAGATTGACCAGAATTACCTTTCATGTCTTCTCAAACGGATAGATATGTGTAAGCTTCTATTGTGGTTATTGAATGATGCTCATATATATGATTGTGTGTGATACATTATATTATATTTCTTACACTTGTGTGTTGATATCTTGTTGCTTATAATTAGATATACCATTAGTTTGGTCCCTTTGTAACTTGCAGTGTTTCCACGTTCTATAGACTATTTTACTGTTCTTTTATAAATGCAGGCAAAACATCAAGAGAGAATGCTTCTAGGACAGGGGTGCTCATTAGGTAGATCACGATCTACTTGTAGATTGCGTAGGTAGATCGCAGGCAGGGCGGGAGGAAGGCTCAGTCCTGCCCCGGCAGGGCGGTGCAGAAGGCTTGGACTGGATGGCCCTGGAGGTCCTATTCTAGGAACCCATTGTTATTATTATTGCCACCCTTTGAGGTTTGATTGTGTTTTCAGAAGAAGGAGGTTGGACTGGATGGCCCTTGGAGGTCTCCTTCTACTCTAGGAACCTATTGTTGTTGTTGTTACTATTAGTAGTAGTAGTAGTAGTAGTAGCAGAGGCTGAATGAATATTATCATCATTATTATTATGAATAAATTCAGGGGCTTATTATACTCACATTTAGTTGAATTCAGTCTTAAAATATATTATATGGCTCTCACTGAAATAAATTTCCAAATATGTTGCTTTTATGGTTCTCTGAGTAGTGGGTAGGTAAATCATTTTGACTTGGTTGTTTTATAAGTAGCTCGCATGCTGAAAAAGTGTGAGCACCCCTGTCTCGAACATGGCCATATAGCCCGAAAAACCTACAACAACCCAATATAAATATGCCTTCTTTTAACACCACATCCATCACCTTTTCTCCCCAAGATGCCAGCCTTCTTGTCATGGGGAGCCCTGGGTATAAGGGGTATTATTTGCCTGTGTGGGGGAGAATATAACCTGCCTCTTTCTAGCACCACCACCTCCTTCTCTATCTCCCCTTCCCAAACATGCCAGACCCCTTAGTTTGGGAAGGCCTGAATACCTAGAGAATGTATGTATGGGAGGGGATATAACATGCCTCCTTCTACCACCTCCTCCTCCATCTCTTCCCAAAGATGCCAGATTCTTTGACTTGGGGAGCCCTGGATATATGGGGGATTTGTGGAGAGGAGATAAAGGCCCCTTCCACACAGCTGGATAAACCCCCCATTTTCCGCTTTGAACTGGGATATATGGCACTGTGGACTCAGATAATCCAGTTTTAAGCAGATATTGTACAATGTTCTGCCTTGATATTCTGGGTTGTAGGGCTGTGTGAAAGGGACCTATATCTGGTCTCCCCAAGTTGCCATTCTCTTTGGCTTGGAAAGCCCTGGATACATAAGGAATGTATGTTGAGAGAGAATATAACAGGACTCCTTATGCCACTGCCTCTTTCTCCTTTTCTCCCCAAGGTCCTAGTCTCCACGGCTCAGGGAGCATTGGATATAGGGAGTATTTGTGTGTATATGTGTGCGTGTGAGAGAGAGAATCAGGTTTGGGAGAAATGTGATCTGTATTTGCCTGTGTGTGAGGGAGAATAGAAACATGCCTTCTTTTAACACCATTGCCTTCTTCTCTATCGCCTCTTCCCCAAGATGCCAGTGTCTTTGACTTGGGGAACCCTGGATACATAGGGAGTGTGTGTATGAGAGATAATATAACCTGCCTCGAGTCTATCCCCTCTCTTCAAGATGCCAGACTCTGTGGCTTGGGAAGCCCGGGATACATAGGGAAAGTATGTATGGGAGAGAATATAACCTGCCTCCTTTTAGCACCACCTCCTCCTTTACTGCCAAAGAGGTTCCGGAAGCCTTGGATATGGGGAGTATTTGTGTGTATATGTGTGAGAAAGATTCAGGATTGGGAGAAAATGTGATCTATATTTTCCTGTATGTGTGTGTGAAAGGAGAAACATGCCTTTTAGCATTACCTTCTTCTCTATCTCCTCTTCCCCAAGATGCCAGGCTCCTTGGTTTCGGGAGCCTTGGATACATAGGGAATGTGTGTATGAGAGATAATATAAATTCGTTTAACACCACATTCTTCACCTCCTTTCCCCCCCAAGATGCCAGCCTTCTTGCCAAGGGGAGCCCTGGGTGGGGGAGAATATAACTTGCCTCCGTCTAGCACCACCTTCTCCTCCTTTATCTCCTCTTCCCAAACTTGCCAGACTCTTTGACTTGGGAAGCCCTGGATATAAGAGGTATTTGTGTATAAGAGAGAGAATATAACTTGTCTTGCTCTAGCACCACCTCCTTCTTCTCTATCTTCTCTTCCCAAAGACACCGGACCCCTTAATTTGGGAAGCCCTGGATACACACAGAATGTATGTATGAGAAAGGATATAACCTGCCTCCTTCTAGCACCACCTTCGCCTTCTCTAGCTCTTCCCAAACATGCCAAACTCTCTTACTTGGGGAGCTCTGGTTATTAGGGACATTTGTGTATAAGAGAGAGAATATAACTTGCCTTGTTCTAGTACCACTTCCTTCTTCTCTACCTTCTCTTCCCAAAGATGCCAGGCTCTTTAGCTTGGGAAGTCCTGGATAGATGGGCAACGTGTGTGAGAGAAGAGAATATAACAGGACTCCTTCTAGCACCACCGTTCTCTTTTTCTCCGTAAGGTGCCAGTCTCCTTGACTTAGGGATATACATGGGGTATGTGTCTTTCAGAAGAAATATAACCTGCCTTCTTAAAGTACCACTTCGTCCTCATCCTTTTCCCCTCAAGATGACAGCCTCCTTAGCTTGGGTAGTCCTGGATATATGGAATATTTATGTATCTGCAGTGTAACGTGCCTTCTAGCCTTACCACTTTCCTCTCTAGTCCCCTTGGCTTGGGACACCCTGAATATATGGGGCATGTCTGTGTTGAGAGAAAATATAACCTGCCTTCTTCTAGGATCTTCTCTCCTTCCTTGTCCTCCCCTTCCTCTTCCCCAAGATGCCAGGCTCTTCGGCTTGAGGAGTCCTGGATGGATGGGATATTTGTGTTTGTGAGAAGGAGAATATAATCCTCTACTTCTCCCTAATATGCCATCCTCCCTGGTTTGAGGAGCACTGTATATACAGTATGGGGTATGTGTGTGTCAGGAAGCTGAGTGACTGCTTCATGTTTGGATGATGATAGAGACATGATAGCACATACCTTTCCTATCTAGGTGAAAGCTGCTTGGATAAAGGTTGGGTGCAGGTGCATGAACCTGGAGCTGTCAATAATTTAGAAGAAAGCCAAACAGTATCTGATTTCTTTGCCTGTTGGTTCCTTTCCTTTTGCTGTTATGGGAGAAGGTGTATTGGGTGAGTCATAGGGAAGACATTGTGGTCTCTCTTCTAAGTATTCCTTGTCCATGAAAACCATCTGAAATTAATAGAATCACCATAATTTGACATGAGCATATGTCTACACATTCGCTTCTTTAGGCTTTATTTCAAAGGGTGTAATACCAAAACCACATCTGAATATTTCCTGCCTAAGGAAACCCTGTGAAATACATGGTGACAAGCTTCTGGAAGGCACACACAAACTCACACACAAACATATTTCTGTATAGTTGATTGTTGAAACAGAGTACTTTTGTTTTTGTGCATTCATGCATAGACAGTAGACTGCCTTTTTGTACTCATCATTTGCAGAGTCAGTATTTATCTTTCCAGAATGTTATTGTGCTATATATTATTAGGCAAAAAGCTGATATTGTTTCAGTGCTACAGACAATGAAATGTGCATTGCATCGGTGGGGGTTGACTGGGGGAAGAGAAAGAAAATGCCAAAATACATCCAAGAGGGAAGGTTTTTGTATCAGGTGCTGCTTGAATAACAAATGTACCTTTCAGAGGTCTCAGTTTGATTACAAGATGGCAACTGTGACTTGCAGTTGAGATATGACCAATAATATAATGCTTTGTCCATAAGAAATCCTTACTCTTTGCCTAAAATGGTTACTGCAAGTAGCTGTTGTTCTTAGATTATTATGGATGGATGTATTTTATTGTATGTTATTTCTGAATGCATTTGTGCTGTACAAATTGATTTAAAAAAAAATAGGAACAGGTGTCTTTACCTCTGTAAAGGGTTTTGTTCAATCTGAAAAAGGAGCTACAGTTTACTCTTAATTTTCACATAGCTGGTTTGTGTAACTAGTTTAGTTACTTTTAATTTCAGTAGTTATGTAATTAAATATTTGTGCTGTAAGATTTTAACAGAGTTTATGGTAAAGAGAGGCTACAAAACAGACCCTAAGGGAAAATATATGAATGTCCTCACTCTTTTCTCTGCATTAGCATGTCAAGTCATGAATCAGTACTCCACTTTTCCACTGGTGCAGATAGGAAAAATAAAAGGACATTGTGTGAAAGTAGCATGCTTAAGGTTTTATATTATCATCTCCATTGCATTTTGTCTATTTACTATAACATTTTAAGCATTAAAACTGTTACAAATTACATTACAAATATATTCATGTTTGTATATCTTTTGGTTATTTTTGTTTTAAGCTCCTTGCGTATAGCCTTCTCTGACAACCATTTGTGTCCTTGTGTGCTACACACATTTGAGCGTGACTGTGAAACAATAGGCCCACTATATTTGTTCATCAATAAGATACTACAAGATCTCATTCTTTTTCCTACAGAAGACTAACAAGCTATTATCTGTTTTGTGTAGTGTGTTGGCCCAGATAAAGTGTTAGAGCAGGGGTGCCCAAACTAAGATCCACATATTGGATGCAGCCCTCCAAGGTTGTTTATCTGACTCCAACCCTAAACTTTAGACTTAGGATCACTCTTAAGTCTTAAATTAAGACCTTTAAGGCCTTGAATGGTCTGGGGCCAGTGTACCTAAGGGACCTCCTCGCCCTATACTGTCCCACTAGACCACTGCGTTCAGAGTCACATAACCTTCTGGTAATCCCAAGCTGTAAATCCTTCCACTTGACTTCAACACAGAGGAGAGCTTTCCGTATTATTGCACCAACACTTTGGAATGCGCTCCCTCCAGAAGTTTGTGCTCTTCCTAGCTTGTTGGCCTTTCGGAAGGCCTGCAAGATTATGTTATTCCAACAGGCGTTCGGCCTTTAAATTGCAGGCCCTCTGCTATTGGAAACTGCAGGCTCTCTGACAGCTCTCTGATGTGCTCTGATTGTTGTATTGCTTTAGGATTTTTAATGTATCTTTTAATGTATTTTTATATGCGGTTTTAACCATATTTTACTATGTGTAAGTCGCCCCGAGCCGAATGGGAGTGGCGATGGATAAATCCAAATAAATAAATAAATTACTTGAAGGCACAAAACAACAATCCTAATTAACTTGACTATCTCATTGGCCAAAATTCTTCATTTTAAACAGTATATTGTTCTTTCATGGGTTTTTTTTTTGCACTACAAATAAGATATGTGCAGTGTGCATAGGAATTCGTTCATGTTTTCTCAATCTATAGTCCAGCTTCTCAGCAGCCTGGGAAACCATGAACTGGTCCTCTGCTTAAAATATTTAAGGGTCTATTTCTGTAGAACGGAGAAATTGGAAAATATGATGTGATGCTGCTGCTGCTGAAACTGCTATTTCACAATGTGAACTTGTAAATTGCCCATGACATTCTATCTGGATTTCTAAAACAACATTATCAGTGCGGGCGACTCATAAGATGCTAACACTCTGCATTTCATACATGCTTATCTCATATCTTTCTGATCCATTGCATTGCTGTTGGGATGACTGACAGTTGGGTGTACTTTCTCTCTTACAGTATAACACAGCCAGTGTTGACAGTTCGGGCAGTTCAGCCCTTTCACTATACTATGGTGAGTTATGTGACAGGCTAAATCATGACAGGGTGGGAATGTCTGTCAGATAACTCAAGTGTGTTTCAAACATAAATAGCACCCCATTCTATAAATGTTTAAAAATACAAGAACAAAGAAGAGAAGAGAAGAAATATTACTCAGCAAATACAGTAATGTTGTTTTTCTATAGATTGTGCAATCTTTCTATATAGATGTACATGTTCGTTCTTTAAAAGATTATTTTTGTTCCGTGCAAATACTGAATGTGTACATATGATGGCTTTATATATTTTGACATATAATATTCAGCCCAGAGAAGGAGATATTTGTATGATTTTTTTGTATATCTATATCTAATTAGATGTTTCTCAGGTACCACATTTATGAGTGCCAGTGTTGTTCATCCTTCAGACTTTGCTTTGAATGAGATGCCAATTTAACACATTCAAATATGCATCCTTTCCACTCGTAAAACTTTTCCACAACATCCACTGAAGCAAGGCAAAAAAGATGACTCACATCTGTTACAGTTTTAAAGTATTGTCTGGTTGTGCCAATGGTGAGATCCTCATTTTTTCACGTGTGAAAAATAATATTTTCTTTCTCCTGTCTTTACTTGTGTTTTACTGCAGTGGCGGCAATTGGGTTAAACCAAAATAAGGGTTTACCTTCTGCACAGCACAATAATGGAACAAAAGCGGTAATTTTCCTGCTACGGTAGTATAGCAATTGGATCCCACACAGGTACTTGTCCATTCTCTTTCAGGTGTATCATAGTAAACTGGCTACAGTTTTTAAGGTGACGTTGCTGGGGCTCCTTCTACACAGCTGAATAAAAGCCCACATTTTCTGCTTTGAACTAGATATGGCAGTGCGGACTCAGATAACCAGTTCAAAGCACACATTGTGAGATGTTCTGCCTTGATATTCTGGGTTATATGGCTGTGTGGAAGTACACCGGGCTGCTTTATTAGTTATATATGTACATGTTACACATTTACAAGATTGTGTGTGTATAATCACATAACTATGAAGGTAATAAGGATTAACTTTTTGCTGCAAATTTACTTGTTTTCAGTACAGTTCTGTAAAAATCTATTTAGAGGCAAGTCCCATTGTGTTATTTGAGTGTATTCTCAAATAAGTGGACACATGATTGTGGCCTGAATTTCTAGATTTTCAGATTGAGGGCTATGCTAGCTGATGCATTTTAACGCATGCATGACTTTGTAGTGGTCTTTAACTTACTTATAAAATAAGTAAGACAGAGGGAAGGATTTGAAGTGGGATCACAGCAAATAAAAAACTGAATTTAACTATTTCTCTCTGTACTGTGGACTGAGCTAAAGATACCCCATTTGAATTGTGTTAGCCCCAATTGGAAGTTTGTTCCACAAACCAGTTTCAACATTAATTTTATGAGTTGCGATTTTCACTAGTTCTTCCGATCAGTTAAAGAACTATCACAGAATGTGCCGCAGGACCAGTATTGATAAGGCTTTCAAATATGTTGTCTTTAAAATAAAATTAAGACATTATTAGATGCCCACTTACATTTATTGTCTCCTCTTGAATTCATTTCTTGGTGAGGGCCAGAGAGTTTAGATTACACATTTATTTGTTGAGAGTTAAAAAAAATTCCTAGTTTGTTATTCTAGCTATAAATAACAGTAGTAAAGGCCTCCTTTCATTCATTGTTCATGCTTCAATAGATGCCCCAAATGGACAATTAATCAAGGCAAATCAAATCTATAAATAGTGGACAGCCCTAATTTATTGTATGTTAGAGCATTTTGATTTCAGTATTTTTAATTTTTGTACTTCTCTCCCTTTCCTATATTTGACTTGATTTCTCAAGCTACGTGTGAAAAATGTCTCCAGAAACTTTAAGACAAAAAGGTGTGTGGCGACAAACTAGAGCTCTTTTATATAAGAATTGCCTAGTGAAATGGAGGACTAAAAAGAGCAGTGTTCAGGTACGTTAACCAGCTGTATTCCAGCCTTTGTATTTGAGATGTAAAAAAGGCTTAATTTGGAGAAAGCTGTTTTTTTAAAAAGGATGTTTTGAGAACATTAGTGTATTTATACAAAATGTTATTTGGTGGTTTATTAGACCTTTTTGAATTAGAATATTCATAGAATCATAGAGTTGGAGGAAACCTTGTGGGCCATCCAGTGCAACCCCATTCTGCCAAGAAGCAGGAAAATTGCATGCAAAGCACCCTTTTATTAAAAACTGGATTTAGAAGCATGATTAATTATATACCTCCATTCTACACGCGGTGTCTTTTCTAAAGAGAATAGTTGAAAAATATAGGGACTGCATAGAACAGTTATAATTAGCTTTGCAAGAAACCGCTTCATCCCAATAATAGCTGAACTTGTGGTATAATTTCCTTATTGTAGCAAACACAGAGGAAGGCAAACCAACTGTAAGCAAGTCGCCACAATTTGTGGCGAATCATTTCCTTATTGTCACATCCCAAGAGAGTGGGGTGCTCCTTTGCTTGTACTGCTAATGTTCTCCATTTTATTATTGGTAGTACTAGCTTTAGTATTCATTTAAAGTAAAATCCTGAACTTGACATTCAAAAAGTGTTGGACCATAAAATTTGCCAGAAATCCCACATTTCTGCATCAGACAGGTAAATCAGAGACCACTGTTGGCTTCCATATCAGTGATAATGGTGATTCCAAATATTGGTCTGAATTTATGGGTTGGGCGGGGTGGGGCTATCCAAGATAAGGAATATTATTTGAGGCTTTGTATTTATCACCTTGAATAATTTCTTTAAAATTCAAACTACAATCCAGAACAGATTCACTGTCCCGTTGACTTAGAAGCTGCCACTGAGATTCATGCCATTGGTGTGGCTGCTCCACTATTAAAAATAAGCTTTCAGGATAGCTGAAATGTGGAGGGGAGATGCATAGCTGATACCATATCCTTTTCCCTTCAGTCTTTGATCGTTATGAGGATATGGCCAAGAACTGAAGGAGAAAAGATATGGTACCAATGTTGGTTATTGACTGAAATAATAGATATATATGATATGGTGACTGTGGAAGATCCAACCAGTCCATACTTCAGGAAATAAAGCCCGACTGCTCATTGGAGGGAAGGATAGTAGAGGCAAAGGTGAAGTACTTTGAGAAGAAAGGAAAGCTTAGAGAAGATAATGATGCTGGGGAAATGGAAGGAAAAAGGATGAGGGGCCGACCATGGGCAAGATGGATGGATTACCTTGACTGGCTTGACTCTGAAGGAGCTGGGGGAGATGACGGCCGACAGGATGCTCTGGCGTGGGATGGTCCATGAGGTCACGAAGAGTCGGAAGCGACTGAATGAATGAACAACAACAATGATATGGTGCCATGTGTGTTTTACATCAGCCTAATATTTCGTGAGATGAGTTTCTCTTCTTTGATTTCTTTGAATTGCAAAATGGATATCTAGAGTGAAAGACAGATAGTTCATGAAAGCCAATAAAGAGCTGTGGTCTTTTCCCTCTTTGCTCAGATTCCTTGGACTGTAAGGGCTCAGCTCTGTCCAAGTGAAGTGGATACAGTTGCAAGAGCATATGAGACACATGGCCAGGATGAGGGTGGGAGTAAACAATAAGAAAGAATAAATAAAGGTAAAGGGATGTAGGTCTGTTGGCAGTGTGGTGGGTTGGCAGGAAGAGCAGTAAGCAAAATTGCTATTTTTGTGCAGAAAATACCATAACTGATTAGTTGCTAGGAATTGGTGACTTCCTCACTTTTTGAGTATAGATGTACAGGATGTTTAAAAAATGGACCTGGTGCGGAGTTGCTATAGTTCTGCAACCGCCCATGAATGAAATCCTTGCCACTTGAAAGCGTGGGGAATAAGAGTTACAAATGATGACCCCAGTCATTTGCAAGATAGCAACCTTGCAACATAAGGTCTAATGAGATATTCTCCATTTGCAGAGTAATTTTTCAGATTTGTTTCTGCTTAAAAGTATCAAAGTGTAACGGTAACTCATTAAACCATTTGTAATTTTTTCCCCCTAGAATTGTAACATGTTGCCATCATGAAATATATTGCTTTGAAGTTTGGTCTATCGTGTATGGTCTATACACTCTGTATTATGGATTCCTGCTTAGTGTATGAAATA
This sequence comes from Anolis apletophallus, assembly GCA_030556195.1. Lineage (NCBI taxonomy): Eukaryota > Metazoa > Chordata > Lepidosauria > Squamata > Anolidae > Anolis > Anolis apletophallus. The sequence goes on along the minus strand of JARBWK010000001.1, from coordinate 165,021,280 downwards.
TGAAATGTTGAGTCTAGCTATAATTATTTTACTTTTAGCATCAGTGACCAAGTGTTCGTGAGATATGAAGATAAATGCTCATGATAAATCTAATATTGCCTGCTTCTGTCAGTGGAGTGCTAAGGGAGTGCTTAGGGAGTCAGTGGAGGGCTTAGGGAACTGCTCTGTGGTGTTTGTAATGAGGATTCAGAACCCAGGCGTTCAGTTTCCTTTGCTACAGTTTCCTTTGCTAAATGAGTTAAGCTAAGTGTGTGGAAACTGAATGAGGCCAAGGTACCACATTTCCCTGGTTGGGTTTGCATTTGACTTCCCGCTGCCTTGCCCTGTGGAGGCACCCACTGGAGGCTGCTGCTATCAGTGTCAGTGTTTCTGTGGCTACTTTTATTATGTTTTCATCCTCTCCTCTTGCTACTTGGCTGTTTCCATTGTGGGTCCATGAGCTATCGCTGTGTAGGTGGAAAGTCACAATTATTGTTGACACAGTTGTGGTTGGTGGGTACTGACACAATTTATGGGGATGCTAGGTGTATGTATGGTTCTCTATTTTTCGCCTCTCTCCCCATATTGAGTATGTATTGATTATGGCCCCTGGCATCATTAATTGTCTCTCTCTCTCAATGTGCAGTTAAAATTAATTTACCTTTGATATAAACAAGCAAGAGGCAGCTATAAAAGAGAGGCAACTAAAATTTAGGAACAGGAAGGAACAGCAGCTAAATGTGTACAGAAGCATTGCCACATTTGTCGTGAACACTTTTAAAGCATTAATAACGTACTTTATTTCGTTTCCAATGAGACAGATTATATTAAGCAGTTTCAGAGAAAGAAAGTAGAAACACACAGACTCTATAGCTGCATTGGTTACACCAGGGGTGCCCACACTTTTTCAGCAGGCGAGCTACTTTTAAAGCAATCAAGTCACAAAGATCTACCTGCCCCCGCTGCGTGTGCCGCCGCTGCCTCCCACCCGCGTGGCGCTTCTTCCGCCTGCAGAGGCCTCGCCTCATGCTCCGCCCTGCCTCTCTCGCCGGCAGCGGAGGTTGCACAGCTGCTTCTGGATGAGAGAGAGGCAGGGCTCCTTCCTTCCTGCAATGCCCTGCAGGCGGAAGAAGCGCTGCGTGGGTGGAAGGCCGCGGCAGGAGCGTGCGCGGCAGCAGGAGCACCGTGTGCAGGGTGTGCGCGCACAGGGCAGAAGCGCCCCATCCGGCTGCGATCTACCTCATTTGGTCTCGCGATTGACTCGTCGATTACGATCGACTTCCTGGGCAGCCCTGGGTTACACAAACAAATAAAAAAGGGGAAACATTCAAATATACTCCAACATTCATTCATCTATTCATCATGCATACATTGCCATCCCTTCTTCATTCTTCTGGAGAAGAGATCTGAACATTGACCAGATTGCATTCCCTGCAAATCGGCCATTCTTCTGTCTATTTGTATATTTTCTTGTTTTTGTTTTTTTACTGTTGATATGGTCAGTAGAATAATCAATAAACTTTACACTATAAAAGCAAACTGATAATATAGTTAATGCATGTATTCAGCACTGGATAATATCTTCATTGATCTTCCTACTTTTTCTTAGTTACTGTGGGTGCTACAGATAGAAAATGTATTTTCATTCCCCTAATAAAAGCTAAAAGCCATTCTTCAATACACCATTTTCTTCATCGCTTGGAGAAAGAGGCGAGTGTACAGGGCCTGCTGTCCTGCAGTCTGCCACACTTTTGGAAAGTAAAAAAGTTCTCTTATATAGCATATTTCTTGCTGCTGTTGTTCCAAAAAGCTGTAAATAACTGAGAGGATGTGTTTCCCAACATGCTGATTCCACTAGTTCCTAACAGATGTTGGCTTTTCTTCTTAATGTAAGGAACCATTGTGTTGACTTAACGTAAAGTCTTTGACTATGTAAACATATTTTTTTCAAACACAGTTAATTATTGTGTCTGGTCATGTCAACAATTCAGCAGGTTAGGAGTTTTTCCATACTTCACTCTCAGAATGGTATCTTCAGGTTATATAGGCACCAGTCATACACATTTCATACACTTTCATTCAATCCACACATATTTATCACACATTTAGATTTTCCACTTGAGGTGAGCTCTAGATGCCTAAACCAAAGATTAATAGAAAAATGAGTCAGTATTAGGAGAGGGTTGCCCTTTGACTTGTGCTCGATGCTCTTACCTGATAGGTCAGACTTGCATCAGTAATACAGTCTGTACAAATAATGCATTTTAAAAAGAACTGAAAGTATGTCAAAACTGCATAATATATTTGTGTATGTTAATGTATGATAATGAGGTATTGAATCTGAGTGATGTAAAAAGATGAGTACAGTTAACATGCCAGACTCCATGGCTAGGCATACAAATATTCATTAATTTAGTTTCCATTTTTATATCCTGACCTTATCAACCTCAAAGGGGACTCAGGAATTGCATATACAGTATATATAAGGAATAGCATATAAACATCTTTCTGTGTGAAGGCGGTATCATCTTATATATAGTGAAGGCAGAGGGTTGTTCGGTTTTCTTAGCATAAGTAGTTAAATTACAGTGCATGATATAAAATCTCATTTATATTTACATTTTAAAATTAGCAATAAAGTTACCATCTGGATTTTGTGGTTGTTATTCTTCTTGCACAAATACATCCTTAGATTTTTTTTAATTTTTTTTTGCTATTACCCATCTAACTTATCCATTTATTTTACACAGGAAGTCTTGCTTCCACTTTTCTTCTTGTTTTGGCTCATATTAATGAGCATGATGTATCCAAACAAGAAATATGATGAGGTTCCTGATTCTGATGCTTATTCCGTGGACCATTCCAGTATATCTGAGTTTATTGTTGGTTATACACCAGCGAGCGAAATGACGAGAAAAATCATGCACAAGATGTCTGCAGAATATTTCACAGAAGGTATTGTGAATTTTAAAGCTGTTCTGTCTTTCTAGAAATGTGTTCTTTTTACTGGCGCTCATTTGAAATATAGATATCGGAATCAATGACCAAATATGTTCCCTATGAGGAAAATATTTTCCTTTTCAAAGACTTTTTATTCCTATTTTGTTGTAGGCCAGGAGTCTTCATTGACATTCCAATGTCATTGCCTTAATCACAAGTATCTGGTCACATAAGGACTTCTGATTCCTTCTGCATTGATTGTCTTTCTAACACAGGGGTGCCCACATTTTTCAGCATGCGAGCTACTTATATTAAAACCAAATCAGAAAGATCTACCTACCTCCTCAAGCCTGGAGAGGGGAGGGGCGGGGCTTGGCCAGAGGGGGCGGAACCAGGCCCCGCCCCCTCCCCTCCCCTCTGGCTTTGGAGCTCCCAGCAGCTTTTCCAGGCTTGAGGATGGCAATGCCAAGCCAGTGGTGACATAGCTAGCACAAGGCTGGCTTGGCACTGCCATCCTCAAGCCTGGAGAAGCTGCTGGTAGAGCAGAAGCCAGAGAGGGCGGAGCCAGGCCGTGTCAAGTCCCGCCCCCTCCCCTCTGGCTTTGGAGCTCCCAGCAGCTTCTCCAGGCTTGGCGATGGCAGTGCCAAGCCAGTGGTGGCATAGCTAGCATAAGGCTGGCTTGGCCCTGCCCTCCTCAAGGCTGGAGCAGCTTCTGGGAGTGCCGAAGCCAGGGGAGGGGGTGGGCCTTGGCACGGCCTGGCCCCGCCCCTTCTGAGAAGTGCCCCATCCGGCTGGGATCAACCTCCTTTGGTCCCGGGATCGACTGGTCGATCGAGATCGACTTCCTGGGCAGCCCTGTTCTAACAGATGCCACCGGAGACTTGATAAGGAATTTAGAAAAGAGAGGAGGATGTTTAGGTTTGGAAAGAAGAGAGTACAATACTAAGAAGGGGGTGTCTTTTTCATTTGTGAAATATGTAAACACATATTCTTGTTCAAGTAGGGAAGTTTCTGTTGTCTTAATATAACTTAACTCCTATTATACCTGTCAGTGGTGAGTGGTTAAAAACTCATTTCCACAACCCATCCTGGCTTTGATACGAAGAAAAGGGTTAAAGGTCAAAGCATACATCTTTCCACTAAGCGGTATTTTCTTTATAGCAAGCCAAGCATCTTCATTGACATTGCCTTAATCACAAGAATAAGCAAGATGGGATTTATACTTTCCAAGAATAAGAAAATAAATTCAAAATTTGTTTGACTCGCTCACCATTGCAACTGGGTAAGGATTACTCTTGCTAATTGGCTTACCGAGTGGTAAGCAGAGTGCATGGAGAGCAGAGAGCTGTAATCAATAGGATTAGATTCCAAAAAAGGGTAAAATAACAAATAAAGCTTCCTAGCGTATAAATATAGCTGTATTAATCCATAGGGCTTGATATCCTTTATTCTTTTAATATTGCTATGCAGAAATAATATTATGAGTTCCCATCCATTTGGCAAAACAGGCATATATACCTACTTATTTATTTATTTATTATTCTAGTTTTATATTCCGCTCCTCCCTGCAGGCTCGGGGCGGATCACAGCACATAAAGCATACAGTAAAACATACAATAAAAACACACAATAAAAACATGCAATAAAAACACAATACATGACCATAATGATGACAGGATTACGGTTCTTTGGCTCGGGCGAAGCGCACCGATTACATTGGATTTAGCCAAACGCCAGCCTGAAAAGGACAGTCTTACATGCGTTTCGAAAAGGGACAAGTTCAGGGATCGCTCGAATGTGGTCAGGGAGCGAATTCCAGAGTACAGGAGCTGCAGCAGAGAAAGCTCACTGTCTCGTACTGGACAAATGACAGGAGCGGGACAATGGAACAACCAGCAAATTCTGCTCTTTTGAGCGCAGTGATCTCGGGGGAACATACGGGGTAAGGCGGTCCCTTAGGTACACAGGCCCCAGACCGTGTAAGGCCCTAAAGGCTAAAACCAGCACCTTGAAGGCAATTCGGTACTCAATAGGAAGCCAGTGCAGTTGCCGGAGGATGGGAGTGATGTGCTCCCTCACTGGTGCTCCCACCAGCAAGCGAGCAGTGGCATTCTGCACCAGCTTGAGTTTCCGGATTGTCGACAAGGGAAGGTCAACGTAGAGGGTGTTACAGTAGTCCAGCCTCGAGATGACCGTCACTTGGATCACCAGGCCAGGTCATCCCTGGACAGGTAGGGGGCCAGTCGCCCAGCCTGTCGTAGATGGAAAAACGACATTTTGCTGACCATGGAGACCTGGGCCTCCATGGTCAGCAAAGGGTCCAATTGGACACCTAAGCTCTTAACCAAGGATGACGAGCTAAGTTGCTCACCATCCAGGGTAGGCAACCGGCACTCATCCAGCCCAGGGTGACCAGGCCACAAGATCTCTGTCTTCGACGGGTTCATCTTCAGCCGGCTGGCACGCAGCCATCCAGTCACGGCTTCAAGGCATAGATGGAAACAATCGGGTACGGTGTCCGGCCTGCCGTCCATTCTCAGCAGAAGCTGGGTGTCATCAGCGTACTGATAACACTCCGGACCAAAGTCGCGAGCCAGCTGGGCCAGGGGGCGCATGTAAATGTTGAATAATAAGGGCGAGAGGATGGCCCCCTGGGGGACACCACAACTTAATGGACAAAAGCATAAACAGGGCTAATCAATGAAGAGGCAGCTAAAATGCAGGATTGTACTTCTCTTGATACAGATCTTCAGAAAACAGAGTAATAAAGCAAAATACTTTTTTCTAGGAATAATTACAGAAGAATTTCTAAGTGAGCAAGAAATGCAAGAAGCTAGTGTTCGTAGCCCTCGAAACTTTGTGGGTGTAATTTTCATGGATTCTATGTCCTACCAGCTCAGGTTTCCTCCTGAAAAGGTTCCAGTATCTGCAATTCATGTGGAATCAAGAGGTAATCTCCATGTCTGTACTAAAAGAAAATTATGGCATATATCCCTATCCAGCAATTATCTGGATGTCTGCCAGCTTGTAAAAGAACATTGCAAAATGCAACTTTTCCTTTCCTACAGTGCTATGCTGAAAAACCTTGAAGTAGCATTTTACTGCTACATATACACTGTGAGTGGTGGGAGAGTTTCATAACTAAGAGGTTATGCTCCTTCCTACACATCTCCAGAAAGATTAGGCATTTTCCGTTTCCTTCCCCATTTTCTAAGCCAGTTATCTTCAACATTCTGTGACTCAGCCCCATTCAACCACTGACAATGTATTGATACAGCCGTTCATCAAATCAAGACCACACTAGGTTATACAACAACCTCATTTTGTTGATACTGCTGCGTGATGATATTATGTGTCTCTTAAGCATCACTGTATATTGGACTTTTTTTATTGCTATGTGTAATTACATGTTTCTATCCAGTGCTTCTCCACTTCCTATTCTTGACTCACAGTATAAGAATTTATTTGAGATAATGGCCAAATTGTAATACACATTCAGTGAACTGAACAAGGCAACAACTAGAGCAGTGGTTCCCAAACATTTTTGGCCTACCGCCTCCTTTCCAGAAAAAAAAAATTACTCGCGCCCCCTAGAAATTATTTTTTAAAATTTAACAGTAATTAAACAGAAAGATATATGTTTTAATGCAGTGGTTCTCAACCTTTCTAATGCCATGACCCCTAAATAAGGCTCCTCATGTAGTGGTGACCTCCAACCATATTTTCATTGCTACTCCATAAATAATTTTTCTACTCTTACAAATTCTAATCCAAATATAAAATATGCAGGTCAAAGCGAAGGGGGCGGGGCCAAAGAAGAGGGCCATGCAACGCCTCCTAAATGGCCAATCGTTCACCGCCCCGTAAAGGGGTTCAACCCCCCCCTTCCCCTGAGCCTCCCACCGCCCCCTTGGATTGTCTCACTGCCCACCAGGGGGTGGTACTGCCCACTTTGAGAATCAGTGAACTAGAGTGTATTTATGCTCAATAATAACAGATGTGGAATAGAAAATAATACTTTTGATCCTAACACCCTCCCCACTTCAAACTAATGAAGTAAATTATCAATGAATGCATCTTTGATACTAACACTTCAGTGATAGGTCTGCACTTGTTTATTTCCATTGCAAATTGAAACACTTGATCACTAATGAGTACTGATCAGGCAGCAAACCTGTATAATTTTCTGCCTTGAAAATGCTGCGGTTTGGAACTTGCTGTATGCAACATTTGCACATACATTTTTTGAACGTATCTCCCTCTATGAATTGTTATGGAGGTTAAGATTGTCGGGGCAGGCCCTGTTCTCGGTCCCATCTCCTTGCAAGTGTGACTCAATCAGCCCTCTCCTTAAGTTTGAGGCCCTCTAGTTTGGCAGTGCAGTCACTGAGTACCTAAAATGTTAAATATTTCTATTAAATGTGCCTGAATCATAACCTTGCCCCCCTACCCCGCCCATCTTCCATACTGTTATATTATGTCTGGACACTACATTCTTGACCTCTTGCACAAAATTGTAGGGCAAACTATCTACGCCAGCATAGCGAGTAACCTGGTTAGCTGAATTTTTAGTATAAAGAGCTTATGTAAACTCAGGCTTAATGCCTGTGAAGAATTAAGAAGCAAAATTAAGTTTAGGTTGTCCTTTTATTACTTGATTTTCTTCAGCTAGTTGTCCAAGGCCCTCCAAGATATGTGAAGCTGAAAAATACTGGCACTATGGATTCACAGCTCTACAGATGTGCATTGATGCAGCAATAATACAGGTATATGTAAATAATCAGAAAGGAAACTGAAATATGTTGGAATTATAATAGATGGACTGTATACATGCCACCAAAGGCTTGATAAGGAATTGAGAAAAGAGAGGAGGATGTTTAGGTTTGGAATGAAGAGAATAGTTGCCTTTGTGACTGATATGTAATAATTATCAATACTAATATTTATCTGAATATAATTAACCAATTGATTTTTTTAACCTGGTGGTGCAATGGGTTAAGCCCTTGTGCCAACAGGACCGCTGACCAACAGGTTAATGGTTTGAATCCGCGGAGAGCGGGTTGAGCTCCCTCTGTCAGCTCTAGCTCCCCATGCAGGGACATGAGAGAAGCCTCCCACAGGATGTCAAACATCCGGGTGTCCCCTGGGCAACGTCCTTGCAGATGGTCAATTCTCTCATACTAGAAGCGATTTGCAGTTTCTCCTGACATGAAACTAATTGATGAAGCTATATATTGAAAAACAAGCAAGCATTTGGAATAATGTTTTCTTAAACATTTGTTTAGATTAGTAATGTAATCTAGGTAAGGGGCATATGTCATTATATATCTGCTTGTGGCCTTGGAAATAATTTCTGCACGATTGCAAGGAAAGTACAAAATCACATTTAAACTGTTTTCCTCTTTTTAGTTGAAAACTAATCATTCAGTTTTGGAAGACCTGGAGCAAACAAAAGCTATCATGATGGGAGAATCTGCCATTATGGAAATAGATAATTCTCCTCGGGCTATCATTTTAATTTATCTTGTAATTGCCTTTTCACCCTTTGGCTGTTATTTGGCAATTCATATTGTGGCAGAGAAAGAAAAGAAATTGAAAGAGTTTTTAATGATTATGGGGCTTCATGACACTGCCTTTTGGTAAGTATGTGCACTGCTTCTTTGATGTTACATAAACAAAGCATATATTGTCTCATAACATTATCTGTTTACTTCACAAATTGCTGTGTTAGTTATGGGGGAATTAGTTAGTTATACATCATGTTGTAACAGCCGTATTGTTACAGCAATGCAAGATGTTATTTTGACAGACATCTGCTATTCTTACCTCTTTTTAAAAATTGGGTCCTCATTCAGCAGTAAATGGGCCTAGTTTCTGCACTTGTTTTGAAAATGTTATCATGCACCCTGAAGTGCTTGTTCATTAACCATATTTCCTGTATGTATATGTGCTGGTTACAGTAACATTTTAAATGTGTGCTAAGTTTTGCATGGCAGTGGAGGTTAACATTTAAATATTTAAATATCTGCTTGCATGTGGTTTTCATTATGCAATGGCACTTTACACTTTTTCATACAACTGTATATATTTTCTTTCATACCCATAGGCCTTTTCGTTGCCCTCTAATTTTCATGGTGTCTTTGACCTATTTTGTCTGGGTGTGTTGAGCTTGTTAGGATCCCTTTTGAGGGTATTTTCAGTTCTCCCAAAAATGATGACATAAGAACTAGTTGTATTTTTTCTTTGTCAAATATGTGAACATGCTTGAAAAAGGAGATCCTGAAGTTGTTGATGTTCTGTGGAGAGAAGAGCTTTATGGTCTGGGATGATTGTTGATAGGGCAGCACTTTTTCTTTTTCATTATTATTATTATTTGAACTTATTCGCCGCCACTCCCAAGTGGCTCGGGGCGGCTTACATATAGTTAAGAAAACACAGCTAAAAATATCACGATTAGAACATCACAGTAAAATCACTTCAAATGACAACAATACAAAACAAGGTGGTGTTTACAACCAAGGGGGGGACCGCAGACATTCAGACCCCAAAAGCCTGCCGAAACAACAAGGTCTTGCAGGCTTTCCGAAATGGGAGGAGGCTCTGCAGAGATCAAATGTCAGCAGGCAGCGCATTCCAGAGAATTGGGGCTATAACCGAAAAAGCCCTCCGCCGGGTTGCGGTCAGGTGGAACGTCTTAGGGCTTGGAATGACTAGGAGGTTCTGCTCTTCGGAGCGAAGGGATCTGGTGGGACAATATGGGATGAGGCGGTCCCTTAAGTACACTGGCCCCAGACCATTTAAAATATGTTGATTATTTTCTGACAGAATTTCCCTCAGTGGCCACTCACTGGGGAGAGTAAGTCCCCCGCCTGATATCACACACAGGGGGTCAGTCAGTGTTGGTGGTTTGAAGTACATATGGCAACCTCATGTTCTCATCACAGAATGACCCTGGAGTCCTATTATAACTGCAGCATTCTTGAGATAAAAATGGCAGCTGCCCTATATCCCAGGTTCTGATCCTAGATTATGTACTTTGAACTGGATTGTATGAGTCTACACTGCCAGATAGTCTGGGATAAGCAGACATTCTATGATCAGATCCTGAAATTTAGGGCAGTGTAGATCCAGCCCTAGTCTAGATCACATTTCTGATGTCTATGAAGCCCCCATGCCCTCCAGAGCCTCCCAATCTACCATTCAAAATATTTGTCATGGTTTTCTAACAATTTATGACCATAAAACTATGCAGAACCCTTCTGCAACACATGAACACATGCAAAAGATATTGCAGCCTTATCCCCACAAGCTCTTCAGAATCCCACATTGCCCCCGAAAGATCTCTACTCCACACAAGATGGCACAACATGAGGGAAATGGACCTGTTTGGGCTTGCCTTTTCTGATAGGGTTGACCTAGGAAAAGCTGGAAGAAATTACTCCTGAACCTCTATACAATTGCCTGCCCTACTGTAAATAAAAGTGGAGGATTTGCAGTCTCCTTGCCCAGGTTACGGGCCCTTCTACACATGCTGTAAAACCCAGAAATAACCGAGTTAAGAGGGGGTGGGGTGGGGTAGCTAAACGATGTTTAGTTAGCCAAAATACGAGAGGGATCAGGTTAAGAGGTTTAAAAGCACATGTTAAAAAGGTACTAATAACAAGATTCCAGCTGAAAAATGTGCATCTTTGCATGACTGTATATCCCTGCATATAATAAACAACACAAAGTAAATCTATAATCTCTACTGGTACAGATTCACACGGAGGGAAAAATTCTCACCAAGTCAAGATTGCCTTTGGCATCAATTCATTCATGTCTTTATATAAGTGTCATAGTACAAGAATAACTTATGTGAGTAAATATACATGCAATTACAACAACAAAACTTTATTACGGTCACTGACCAGCACAAAGCGGGCACAAGCGCCCTAAGAAGAGAAGGACAACTCCCCAGTAAACAGTTCTTTAAAATTAGATTACAAATCAGTATAAAATATATTTCAAAAGACAGGATATTGTTGCCTTACAGTGTCAATCATCCTCCGTCTGATATTAAGAGCAGCAGCACAGAACTTAGCAACACTGTAAGTTATTGTAGTGTTAGAGTCCGAAAGCAGCAGGGTGGAATAATATTTTTTACTGCGCCCTGGGTATTTTAAAAGCCATGGTCTAATGAGATTGGATCTAAGATCTCTGTAGAACATGCATTGAAGAAGCACGTGCTCAGTTGTTTCCACATGACCAGACCCACAGGGGCATAGTCTCTGCTTGAAAGGGGTCTTCCGATACCTCCCCTCCAATACAGCCGATGGGAGGGCATGGCATCTTGCCAGGGTAGAAGCCCTTCGGTGTTTGGTCACCTCTAGGTCTGTCAGGTATGCCATGGGGACAGTGAGGTATCTAGTGGCTTCCCTAACAATGAAGGCTGGGGAACAGGCTAGGTCGGATTGGCGCTCTATGTCCAGGATCCGTTGCTTAATGAGATCCTTGGCTTGGTCCCATCTCATGCTTAGCAATTGTCCTTGGGAGAAACCTATCGTTACGATCTTTGCTGCTACTGTTTTAATCCATGTGGACTGGAAGTCGTCTCTCATGATGAGGGGGGCAAGACCACATGGGGAGAAGCATAGGTGTAGCCAGTAATAGAGAATAGCTGTCCATATTCTCGCTTCCACTTTCACGAAGCCTGTCTCCAGTCGCAGGGTAGTGTTAGGGACACATCTGGGAGCCTGATGCAATTACAATATCACAATATCTCAATGTTTACAAAGTGCAAGGTACTTAGCGTTTGTATCGGAGTCCATAGAATTCCACCGTTCGCAAGCCGTAGTGGTTGGAAAATGTCCCAAAGTTCGTCAATAAGCAATGATACGGACAATTCCTATGTACTATGAGTCCACGACCTATCCAAATTGGGAATAAACAAACTGATGATGTTCCAAAATGTAAATCTTCGGTAAATACCAAGTTTGTAATCCACAAGGATGGCAGAAAGGTTGCTAATTGGGCTATTGCTCCATATATTCGATGTTTGAAAAACTGTTTCCAAGTGGTTGCCTGACAGTTCTAAATACGGAGCTCTGACCGTTTCGGGGGAGTTCCACAGCGTTAAGGAATTTCTTCAGCTTCATCAGAGGCACGCCAGCAGGGATAAAGTAAGCTTGTACCCGCAATGTAAAGGCAAGCATTTATCTTAAGTAAAAACAAAATCAAAAATAATATAATATCTAGCATCAAGGTTCCATAGAATTATAGCAAACACACAAGAATATAATTTCATGAGGTACATACCGATGCAGAGTCGTGTAATTTCACATCCTACATCACAGGCTTAGTTGACCCAAAGGTGAGAGAGCACGCAGATTGCTGAGTTGAAATAGGGGAAAGGTTAATCCTCATAATTGCTCTTCAGGTGTATAATTAGATAAGTAAGGTACTGATTGGGAGTGACTCATTAAGACTGAGTTCTGATCTGAGTAGGCTGATCCATTTTGATTCCCTTCGGATGAGGTACTGTAGTTCTGGGCGTTGCAGTGCGGAGGGATGTTAACTCTTTCGATTCCAAAGAATCTGAAGGATGTTGGGGCATGATGTTTTTCTAAGAAATGTTTATATAAAGCTGAGAGAGAAGGGAAGATATTCATTTAATATGTTTGCAAGATAAATTCGGTTTGTTTGTTTGTTTGTTTTTCGATTTGGATATATCCAGTTGAAATTTCCTGTACCAATAAATAAACACTTTTATCCTTTATTAATACACTTCTCATACAAAATATGCATATTTTAACAGGTGCATAAAACTGTTCATATTAGTTAAAACAACATGGAAAAGTGTTTATATATATATACACATACATACATACATACATACATGTATGTATGAGAGAGATAAAATAAATATTGGAAAAGACCCAGCCAGAAATATACATTTGTTTGTGTTTATCTTTAAGAAAAGTCTGATGCATTAACTGGATAGGTAAATTTACAACTGGAAAACAAGAAAATTAATAGTAGCTGAAATTTACAGATTTGTCCGTCTGGCTGATATTTTCATTGCATTGATCCACAAGAGGAAACATTGGGATATAAATGCCGCTGTAATGATTCATTACCAGAGTCACACATCAGGGACTGCCAAAAGTCTACAGCAATGGACAAATAGCCAAGACTCTTATGTAGCTTTAAAATCTAAGCTTTTTAATCACATAATGTTATGTGAACTAGAGTTGACTTTGTCTGATGCGTGATGTCATCCTTTCACATGTTTATATAGCAAAGATCCCTTGCTGTCAGAGAAATGCTCTTCTGCTGGCAGAATTTTCTTCTACTAGCACTCTAAGAGACCTACTAAAAGAAATGTTATACTGGTAGCAAAGTCCACAAAGCAGCAGTGATGGGTTAGATTTGAGAAGGGTTATGTTAGATCTAGATATCTTCTGTTACCATTCCCAGGGGCATAGGACATCTTAGACCAACGTTCAGCAAAGCAATTCACAGCCAAGACCATGGATTCACACAGCTTCAGCTGTTTTAATATTGATTTAACTGATCCATGCCCATCTTGGCACGGTTAAGTTTGCATGCGCATGATCCAGTTGTGAGACTGTACTGTTTCCAAAATAACCTGCAGTCTCATGCAAATAATCTGTCTTTAGCTTCAGAGATAACTTTGAATCCTCATGGTGTTTTCCCTTTTTCTAGGCTTTCTTGGGTCCTACTGTACACCAGTCTGATATTTGTCATGTCCCTTCTCATGTCGGTCATTGCAACATACTCTTGGCTCTTTCCCAAAAGTAGCAGCTTTGTGATCTTTCTTCTTTTTTTCCTATATGGAACATCCTCCGTAAGTGTGTGCGTGTTTGTGTATCATTGTCAGTATACTGTTGGTACTGAGAGTATTGTGTTTCACACATTTAGACTTAAACATTGGCATACCCAATTTCTGATCCTTTTCTGTTTGCACTTGAGTAGTAGTGGATACCACACAAAATGTCGTAACATTTAGCAGATATTTATTTCTCATTTTAACACTGAATATAATGAAATAACAGTTATCAGCATATTTTCTATAAGTTCCAGCTTTAACCACAGTGCTGATTGTGTCCCTCCTTTTCTATATTTAAAAGTTCAATTTCTTTCCTTTTCCAGCAGTAACAAAGCTGTAGATCATCTCAGCAAAATTACACTGATTAGTGGACTGAGAGGCTCATAAGAGGGTTTTTTTATTTTAAAAAATCTCAGTCTTCTGACTTCAGGCAGTTAATGCTTCATCATGATTGCAGATAAGTCCATCATGTGAGCGATTGAGCAGCTGCTTGCAGTCCTTTGGGTACTGAGTAACCCAGTTACTGTAATGCCATGAGGATATTTTAGACAAATCTGTGGCACTTATTCCTGTCCGATCTACTTCATTGATCTGAATTATTTTGTCCATCCTTTCTTGTCAATTAATTATGATTCTCGGTTCTCCAAACGAATGATAATGTTCTAGAGCATCTCATCTAGGGACGTGTATTTCTGTAACATTTCATACACTTGAAATTATGTGACTCAGATTGTGTCGCAGTAATTTACATTATTTTCTGACCTAGAGTCCTTACGCAAGTGTTACGTTTGCAAAGGCAAACAGTTTTTCATTATTGCCACATCTAACATTCTCCTTATTGTCTTTTTCTGGTCTCATGGCCGAAATGAGACAATGTCGTATCAGATCAAAGCATTCCTAGAAAGGTTTTTGGTTTCCTACATCAGATTTTTTTTATTGTGGCAACAAAAACGTTCTGTGTAAATATTGATTTCAGCATTATGAATCATGGCTGTGCATTGAAATGATTGTTCTCTTCATTTTTAGGTTTTATTTGCATTTATGTTGACTCCTCTTTTTAAAAGATCGAAACATGTTGGTACGGTGGAATTTTTGTCAACCTTGGCTTTTGGTTTTGTGGGCCTGACGATTGTCCTAATGGAGGATTTTCCCAAGTCATTTGTGTGGTTCCTAAGCCCTCTGTGTCAATGCACGTTTTTAGTTGGTGTTGCACAGGTCAGTAAAGAGTCTTACTTGCTGTCAACGTATACAAGATTCTAAGAACAATAATTCCACTGTAGCTCAAACCACTTAATATTATGTTAAATTTTCATCCCAGAATAAAAATATATCACAAATATTTATCTTGATTAAAACGTGCAATTAATTTATTTGCTGGTGATTTTTCTCTTTTTTTAAACCACAAACTTTCTGCCTTTTTAAAAGAGCTGTAAATTTTTTTCCCTTTGGCATAAGTACTCTGTCATCAAAAGTTGAGTGACTGTAAGAGTAATACAGTTAGAAATCTTAGGAAACCATCACATATGATGCATTGCTTTTGGACAATGAGAATATTGCACATCTGTCTGAAGTTTTGTGTTTGTTTGTGATTGCTTTTATCAATTACATTTCAATTTTATCCTCAAAGTACTGAAATTTGAATGGATTTAAAAAATAATTGATAAAGTTCTCAATAGATCTGCTTGCATATATGCTACTATAGTCAGCGTTTCAGTTCCAGAATCTAGTGATTTTGTAAGTCTTTGGCTGTACATATATCCTAGATTAGTGCGCAGTATTTGTTTCATTTGGGTATTCATTTCATACTGCCCATTTGGAAGGCACGAGATAAAAGACCCATTTTTGGAAGAAACAAAAGGTGAAACAAAAGAGAAAGTTGCACAGTTTCCGTTTCTTTGTTTGGTTTTCGGACCGTGTGGCTTTCTTCACATGGCCCAGCGAGTTTAGAGAAGGAGGAGGTGATTGGGCCAATCAGCTCCCAAGAAAACAGTGACATCATCAGGCTACATGCCTCCTCTGCATATCCAGAGGGAAACCCCCCGGAATCAGTGGGATCTTATTTTTTAAAAAGTTTTTATTAGATTTTCAATAATAAAAACAGACAAAACAAACATAAATCAGACACACTTAAGATCCCACCGGAATCAGTGGGATCTTAAGCCCTACCTTTAAGCTCCGGTGTCCTCAGCATATCCAGAGGGAAACCTTTCAAAATTAGTGGGATCTTAAGCCCTGCTTTTAAGCTCAGGTATCCTCAGCATATCCAGAGGGAAACATCTCAGAATCAGTGGGACCTTAAGCCCTGTCTTTAAGCTAATTTTTTTGTTTATTTGGATGAAAGAACAAAACAGCTCATTCGGAAAGGCCCCCGTTTTCGGAGCAGCGCTCAAAAACGAATACGGGGCCATACGAATGAAACAAACCAAAACGGATAGTGATTCTATACAAATACACAAGACTAATAGATCCTCAGCTCCTACAGTGAGCCCTTGATAATTAATTATAGTATCTGAAATTTATCTATTTCTATGGAAAAAATAATTAGTACCTATTTTGAATGAAATTCTGAAATTATACAAAAAATTAAAAAGGTGTAATCTTGTTTACAGTTATAACTGAGACCAAATATCCTGAACTCAAGTTTTGTTTTTTAAAAAACCCTGGGTTTGGTGTTTATTTTAAAAAATTAATAATTGTAGTTATTTCCCCCCTAAAAAGCATTTTTATTTTGCCATTAAGGAAGAGCTTGGATTGAAACATATTCTGAAATATTTCATGTACAGTATATATGTTTTGTTTTAGTAGTAATGTTCTTTACTATTAATAGATTACTAATTAGCGTCCATATTCATGCATCCATCCATTACATAAATACTGGTGTTGCAGTAAAGTGATTTACAACTACATAACCTTTTCTTTAACTTTCTTTGTTTTCTTGTCTGCCTTCATTAGTTCAGGTGAGACCTTATTTTCCTTTCCTTTTTCTTTTTGCTTCTTGTAAAGACATTTCAGAATGTATAGTAAATGGCAGAGTGTCAATAAAATCCATACCTGCCATGCAAACTACATCAAGTAAATTATGTTGTTTTGGTAAGAATTATCTTGTTAGTATTAGATTTTTTTTTCCAAAACTCTTCTTTTTTATAAGGTAATGTAACTACAGTTTTCATATTTGTTCACAGGTTATGCATCTAGAAGATTATGAGGAAGGAGCTGTTTTCTCAAATTTAACTCATGGTCCATATCCATTAGTTATTGCTCTTATGCTACTGGCCCTTGATAGTATGCTTTACCTGCTCCTGGCAGTATATCTGGATCAGGTTATTCCAGGTATGCTTGTATTTCTGTCATAGAAAAATAATTAAGTATTTAACATTCAGAGTCTCCTAAGTAATTAAATACAAACACATCATAAAGTCCAAAGAATTGTGCAACTGGACAAAATCAGGATGGCTCAGTGTCTTCCTGCACACGTGTTTCCATTCTCATGTTTAAGAAGGTTAATACATTCAAGTGTTTTGAAAAGTAAAATTTAAAATTGTGTTTAAAATCTTGAATTCAAATATGAAAACAATAAAATGTGATTTTCTGTTTTAGTATTGACATTTTCACATTGATACTCGTGCCAGTTCCTGCTGATACAATCCCCTTAGCCTCCATGAAAATATAGGCTGAAAAGTTGAACTTAACACAGTGTTTGTGTAAATGTGAATATCAACTTACATAGTTACACAGGGATTGTTATATACTGCCCTTCTGCTGAATGCCTGTATTCCTAGTGAATAAAGTAGTATATTGAAGGCATCAAGGCATAGTTATACACCATCAGTGAATAGACAACTGTGTGGCTGGAATCCTGTTACTTGGTTCCAGCTAGAGCAGGGCCAGTAAATCTGTTCTTCAATGGGTGCTTCCAGACATAACTTAAAATTGTGCCAGAGCAGGTTTAAAAAAACCACTTTGGCATGGATTTAAATTCACACACACATCCCCAAAACCTGTGATTTCCCAGATAGGGGGGTGTCTGGACAAGCTTTAATTTATAAAAAAATAATCTTACCAGGCTGCCATTACAGTGGTCCTTCTGTCCTCCTGGCATATAGAAATGATGTGCCAGGAGACAGGGAGGGGGCACAAGCTATTTTGCTCTCCACCATCTCCTGGTGTGTCATTTCTACGCACCCGGTAAGTTTTTTCAAAAGGTAAAGTTTGTTTTGGGGACTTGGGGGGAGGGGGTGAATACCATCTCACACCTTTGGGCTGTGGGAGCCCGAAAATATGAAATGGCAAATGGGAACTCATCCTTGAGTAGTTCTGGATAGTCCTGGAACTACCCAGTGGTGGGTTCTCACAGGTCCAATACCCATTAGACCCGGGCCTTTCAGGAAGGCCTGAATCTAATGGGATATCTAATTAATTTGGAACAAATTAAACCCTGCTTTGTTCCAAATTAATTCGCTTTTATCTGAGGTGGTGTTTTCGGGCCTATCTGGAAGGGCCCAATGATGGATCACCTCATAGGTAAATCTAACTGATTCAAAGGCAGTCCTTTAATCTGGAGTAACAACAGGGTTTAAACCTATGTTAAATCTTAAAGTTACACCAAGCATCGAGGCATGGCAGCCCATTAAGCAAATGTGGTTATTTTATGACTACATAAGGCAAAACAAATATATGAAGCAATCCCACGCATGTGCTGGTGACATGGACTTTCATATATTTCAGCCCATAAATGTATGTCTGCTTTCTCTGTCATCTCTCTTGTATTTGAAGCTGTTGATTTGAAAAGCAACAGTTACATGTCACAGTTAATAGTTTTCACACAGCGAGTTGGCACAGATATTATGGCAATTATCAACTGACAAAGCTGTTAGAAGAAACATTGTATACCCGCACTCCTTTCCTTCACATACTCCAGTGTGCTTCTTTAATTCTAGACATTCAGTAGATTGGAGCCTGCTATTTTGTCCAAAATGAGATAAACTAGTTTAAATACAATATTTGGTGAGAACGTAGGACTGAAGTCAGTTGTATGTGTAATTCCTTGTTTCAGGGTAATGTTACTTAATAAACTGTCAATTTTGGTTTTTGTGTTGTATCTGAACTAGGCCAGAATGCTATGTCTATAAAAAACCATCAATAATTTGAAAATTGTGACCAAATTCTCCTGAGCTTCTGTTCAAAATCAGTCTCCAAAGGTGTATTAAGTTATACTATTTGGTACAGAAATAGTAGTGAGGCCGATTATCACTACTGATTTTTTTTTAGCAAAGTGAGTACGTTTCAACTTATGCTGATATTTAAGGGAATACTCTCAATCGGAGTCTGAATACAAAGTCTTTATTGCAGTTGTTATGTGCCGTGAAGTTACTTCTGACTTTATCAATGAGAGCTCCCCACTCCCACACCCCCAAGATATCCTGCTGTTCTCAGGGTCTTGCAAGCCTCACTGAGTCAATTCATTTGTAATGTGATCTTCCTCTTTTCCTGGTTACCTTCAGCTTTATTAACTATCATTTCTACTGAGTCACATCATGTCACAATATGGTCGGAGTTCAATAGCTTCAGTTTAGTCATGTTATTTCTAATGGGAATTCAGGCTTGAATTGATCTCTAACCAATTGTTCGGTGTTTTATGTTACCCATGCCACTCTCCTCAAGCACTTCTTGGATGTCGATTTCTTTTTTCCCCTACCTCTCTAGTAGAAGCATAAACTAGAATTTGCTTATTCTGTTACGTTTTTATGCAGTGTTATTATTCAGTCAGACTTTGAATTATAGCTTCTGACTGTTTTGTTCTATTATGATTCACTATTAATCCTACTCCATTCCTTTTGGACATCATTCGATTGAACATTTCCTATACCCACCTACTTTAGTTCACCAAGTACTGCAATATTTATTCATTCCATTCCTTGTTTTACAATGTTTAGTTTCCTCTCGTCATGCTTCTCACATTTCATGTTCCTAGTGTTTGTGTTTCGGTACTCCATACTTTCTGTTCACATCTGCATTTATCAGTAACTGAGCATCCTTTTGGCTTGAGTCCATTAGACACGGCAATATGAATCCTTTTCCTTTGATCTTCTCCAGTAACTGGAGTCTCATTCATCTCCCAGGGTTAAAGTTTGTTTCAGCTGGTTTGTATCATAGGGATTTCAATACAATACTGAAATGCTTCCATGAATGTTTGCCAATGCTTCATTTTGTGCAGTATTAATACACAGCAGCTAAAGTACCACACATGTAGTCTGTAAGAGATCCTATGCCAGTGGCATCTCACATTATTGCTGCTCCCCAAATATGCATCCTCCTTGAGCTTCTCTGCTATGCTGAGCATTGATATTTGTAATTATGCTCTGTTAATGTGGCTGTTATTTCATATTAGTCTAGTATCTTCACATCCAGGTTCCACTCTGGGTGACAGTACCAAGAGACCAGACTCTTGTTAGGATCTGTACTGGAAGAATTACTCTCCTATGTTGACTTTCCCTAGCAATCCAATATCAGCAATCCATGGCTATTAAAACACTGATATTTTCATATTGTATATCATATTTAACATTACAAATCTTTCTTTTGTTATTCAGGAGAATATGGATTGCGGCGAAGTTTTTTCTTCTTCCTAAAGCCTTCATTTTGGGCAAAACGAACTAGGAATTATAAGGAATTAAATGAGAGCAGCATTAATGGAAACTTAGATTTCAGTGAGATAATTGAACCTGTATCTTCTGAATTTCAGGGAAAGGAAGCTATCAGGTACGCTTGTTTATGTTATATAGTCTCAACAATTAGTGTTATATAAACACAGCTATTAAAATATGTAGTGCAATGTAAGGGGGAAAATTTCAAGTCTTAATAATTCACTATGTATTGTATACGCAACAATTAATGTTGTAATAATATGCATGTTCAAGTAATGTGGTGTGAAAGAATGTTTGTCATATAATACAGTATAGGCCATTTGTTTTGAAGCCATATTTTGTACATTATTCATAGAGGCAAAAAAGTATAATTAGGAAACATTATTGTTTACATTCTATGTTTTTAGTTGTAACAATGTGTTGACCTAGATTTAGTCATGCTTGGAGTAGACACTTTTAGATAAATACAACTTAACCGCCCCACACTTAAATGGGACACCTTACTCTCCCCGAGTCATATTTTGTTGCAGAATTAACACAACAAAATATCGACAGATTAAGGCATTATGCTGCATTGTATTTATTATTTATTTATGACATTTATATGCCGCCCTTCTCACCCCGAAGGGGGCTCAGAGCGGCTTAGAAGTAAAATGTAAATACAATATATTATATTATTGCCACAGCACAATATCAATATTAGATATTACATTGTTATATAACATTATACTGTAATATTATTATTAGTATTACATGTAATATAAAATATATTATTATAATATATTATTATTATTAGTATTATATTATCAATATTATATGTATATAGTAAACAGTTTGCTTAAATTCTATCCACTTACAAAGTACAGACATGTTTTTATCAAACCAAAATCAGATGGGACAAAAAGAATGAAGAAGTAATATTTTTTTATTATCAAGGACCAAAACACCAAGTACACTACATTAGGGAAAAAAGTTGATTCTGTTTTTTAGTAAGCCACAATCTAATAAAGCAGAATGATGTGTCTTTTTGTCAGTAGATTGTTCCTATTCAGGGGAGACATGGAATTATTGGAGCCAAGAAATATTAGAAGTTCACAAGCATTTCTCAGTTAATGTGGTCCTTTTTTCTTTTTTTACTCACTTTGCCCTGTCTAGTTGAAATTCTTTTTATTAGGATCAGCGCTTGGAGGATGGTGAAGGAGGGATGGAGAAAGGCAGACTTTTAATATTAGAGTACAGTATTGTGTCTTCAGTAAACACTACAGTAAAGCTTAAAATGTGAAAAAAGCTATCCTGCTGTAGCCAATCTTACTCCAGTTTTGCAAGTCATTTTAGAATGGAAAAAGTTAACAGCACTTGCCTCTAATTCTTTAAAAGGCTTGTCTGCCTTAGCAACTCCCTCTAGCACTTTTTTAAAAAAAAGTATAGATGGAAAAGTGGAAATAGTAAAAAAGTGGCAGTTAGTGAAACAATAATACCCTGACACATTTTAAGGGGGACCTTTATTTATTTATTTATTTTAAAATTTATATCCTGACCTTCTCACCTCCGAAGAGGGACTCAGACCGGCCTAGTGGACATTATTAGGGGCTTACCTAATAAATGTGTCATAGTCATAGTTAGCATGAATAAAACACTTGGGAGGTATTGACATCTTGAAAACTCTCTTATGCTATATATTTTGCAATGGGGGTAGGAATCATGCTGGCCTCCAGATGTTGTTTTTGTTTAGTTATGCAAGGCTTATCTGGCTTTTCATTTCACTGCAATGGTTTTTTATTAATATTATTAGTGCATTTGTAATGATTGTAATGTGAATAATTTATCATAAACATAAGAAAATTTCAGTATTGAAGAGATCATGTTTGTGTATATTTATAGTTATTTATGTCCTGCCATGGAACGCTTGCCCTTTATATGTTGTGCTCCACCCCTGAGCCGCCTTCAGGGTGAGAAGGGTGGAATATAAAGGTTTCAAATAAATAAATAAATAAATAAATTATTGTTGAGGAAAAATATTCTGTTCTATCTTCGTGAACAGTAATTCTTAAAGCATATATTTCTTCATTCCCTCTCCCATTGTATTATTTTATGCTAATACAATTATGTAATTGCTGCAGATTGTATGATGTTATTTTGCCAGGGAAATTCTATCAGATTGCTGCATCCCTTAAAAAAATAAAATCAGTTTATCTTCTTTCAGAATCAACGGTGTCCAGAAAACTTTTGTTAAAAAGCGTGAAACTGTGGAGGCTCTGAAAAGTAAGAATTCTGAGGTTTTCAACTATCTGCCACAAGTTGGAGTTCTTGTACTTCAAGTGCCACCTGTTTATTGCTTTCCGAATGGCCATTTTGGTGTACCAATTGTGCATATTTCTATTACCGCTCCCCATCTATCTATCTATCTATCTATCTATCTATCTATCTATCTATCTGTATTTTGTTATATGATGTATTAAATATCATATAAAGCCGTGATAACTCCTTAATATGCTCTTTATGAGTATTTGATAGCAATGCTTAAAGCTAGATCTACAGTGATAATTCTGTTTGTAGCAAAAACAAGAAAGAGTCTAACAAAGACGAATATGTTTCTTGTAATACGGGTTTAGATAAGAATACCTTAAAAATCATGCTGTATATAAATTGCTTAATCCTTAATATGCCTCATGACTATATTGTTGCATCAGTGCTTTCTAATGTCTTTGATTCCTCTCACCCCATTATCACTTCATTCTTTTGCTAGGTTTAACATTTGACATATATGAAGGTCAGATCACAGCCTTACTCGGACATAGTGGAACTGGAAAAACAACATTAACGAACATTCTTTGTGGATTATGCCCACCTTCTGATGGTAAATAGCATCAAATATATTCAGTTAGTCTAATTCCCCCTCCTGCGGTGGGGAGTTCCAGCTGTCTTGGTGGGAGGAGAGTGCCCCCATTCATCATAGGGAGATTGGCACATCTACTTGCATCTTATGGGCTACTACAGTTCCTTTTAAATCATTACTGATACGTTAGACACTTTTTTATGCATTTTAGTCATTAAACTTTCAGGGCACATGTGTGTCTCTATGGGCCTCATCACACTAGAGAAAAAATCCACTTAAAATCCGGTTTCTGTCTTCAGCAAATTTCTGGGGTTTGCAGTTTTGGGAGGAGCCTTTAACAGCCTCACTAACCTACAAATCACAGAATTCTGCAGGACTCAGAAACCGGATTTTAAGTGGATTTTTTCTCTAGTATGATGAAGTGGTCTGTGTAATGTTTTATTTAAATATTTGTATTTTTCTTTTTGATATGAGTTCACCAATGTTATTTTGCATGTTTATTTGTGTGTCTTTGTTGAGTGTGGCATTGAATATTTGCCTTTTTGTCTGTAAACCGCTCTGACTCCCCTCATGGAGAGAGGGCAGTCTATAAATAAAGCCATTATTATTATTGCATATTTTAATTTGAAGTGGGTTGAATCTGCAGATCCCAAGACTGTGGATACAATGTGCACACAGTTCTTTTGTTCCCTTTGCAATTCTCTTCCTAAAAGAAAATATAATTCCATGATATTGATAATGGATTTTTCTACTTCACCTTCCTTGCTATCTATATTCGCCATCTGAATGTTTAAAACTGTGTCTTTTTGCACTAGTATACCATAAAGCAGAGGTGCTCATTAGGTAGATCGCAACCGACTGGTCGATCCCACCCGAATGAGGCCGATCCCAGCTGGATGGGGCGCTTCTGAGGGGGCGGAGCCAGGCCGCACCAAGCCCCGCCCCCTCCTCCTCGGCTTCAGCACTTCCACAGCTTCTGCAGGCTAGAGGAGGGTAATGCCAAGCCAGTAGTGGCTATCTATGCCACCACAGGCTTGGCATTACCCTCCTCTAGCCTGCAGAAGCTGTGGAAGCGCTAAAGTCAGAGGGGGAGGGGCGGAGCCAGGCCGTGCCAAGCCCCGCCCCTTCCCCTTGCTCCGCCCTGCTTCTCTCGGTAGATCTTTCTGATTTGGTTTTATTATAAGTAGCTCGCATGCTGAAAAAGTGTGGGCACCCCTGCCATAGAGCATAATAAAAAACCCTTTTAAAACAAAATCCAGTTTCCTTAACAGCAGGATAAATACTTGCACTCTCCTTTTGTCGTCCTTTCTGGAGGGTGCTAGCATATCTATACGATTTCTATCTTCTATACAAATTTTTAAACTACAAATTAAGAAGTACAGGTTCTAGTGTTGGAGGTGCCATTTAGATTTTAAAAATGTTCTGAAATGTTTCACCAACGTAGGAAAATTCAGCAGGGAATAATATAAGGATTCCTTGTATATACATAGGCACCTAATCTAAGTGGCTATTTGATATTGACATTTCTGTCATTGGGCTATGGTTATGTTTTTTTTTATCTGATGTCTCTTTCAAATATCTTAGTGGTGCTCTTTCCCCCCCATTAGGATTTGCATCAATCTATGGATATAAAGTTTCTGAAATAGATGAAATGCTAGATGCGAGAAAGATAACAGGAGTGTGCCAGCAGTTAGATATATACTTTGATGTCCTAACAGTGCAAGAAAATTTATCAATAGTTGCTTCAATTAAAGGAATACCTCCAAATGATATGATACAAGAAGTGAGTAAATCAGATAATTATATACTGTTCATGTAATTTTTAAAATCCGAAATCCTCAAATTACTTTTTAAAACTGGTGGAGTTGAAATGGTTGGGAAGAGATGAAATAGCACTTCAAGAATTCTGGATCATGTCTATAATCTATTAAATATTCAGAGGATATACCATTGTTTTAATCCATTAAAAACCTCAAGAAGATATCATGATTATTAACCAAGTAAATTAAAATATGACTTGATTTAATTACATTTAAATATATCTTGTGTTCATTCAAGGTTCAGAAGGTTTTGCTAGATTTGGATATGCAGCCCATTAGAGATAACCAAGCAAAGAAGCTAAGTGGCGGACAGAAAAGAAAACTGTCAATTGGAATGGCAATTCTTGGAGATCCAAAGGTAAACTGCACTTGGTTGGTGACATAATAATTCGATTTTTTTCTTCATGTTTTAACATCCAGACTGTGCTTTGGAGATTGTCTGGATCCATATTCCAGTTTTCAAGTGTAAAGAGACTATTTGCTGTTAGGTGGAAAGAATCAGCCACTTAATCCATTCAGCTCTATTTCCCATACATACAACGTCCCTTACAATTTTCTGTATTTTCTTCAGCATTCAGTAGTATTCAGTGTCCACTAATGAGAAATCTCTTGAGTTTACTCATTACTCACTGGACACATACCGTATTTTTCGCACCATAAGACGCAGTTTTTCCTCCCAAAGTAGGAGGAAAAAATCAGCTGCGTCTTATGGAGCGAAGGGGGAGGCGATAGAAAACCTTTCCCTTGGCCGCCTCCTCCTCGGTCCCGCCTCCTCCTCCGCCTCCTCTGCCTCCGTCACCGCCCGCCCCCCCGCCGCCTCCGCCGCTTACCGCCGCTTTTCGCCGCTTTCCGCCGCTTACCGCCGCCTCCGCCACTTACCGCCGCCTCCCTCGCCGCCGCCATGCATGCGCAGTAGGTCCCAAGCGCATCTGGCGCGTCTGACGTCTGACGCAGGTGCGCCAGGCGTGCCTGCGTCAGCGCGCCAGCGTCAGACGTCAGACGCGCCAGATGCGCTTGGGACCTACTGCGCATCTGCGGCGGCGGCGGCGTGATAGGCGGCGGTAAGCGGCGGAGGCGGCGGGAGGCGCCGCCGCCGCTCGCCGCCTCCGCCGCTGCCGCCTCCCTCGCCGCCGCCCGTGCATGCGCAGTAGGTCCCAAGCGTGCCTGACGCGTCTGGCGTCTGGCGCTGGCGCGCTGACGCAGGCACGCCTGGCGCACCTGCGTCAGGCGTCAGACGCGCCAGATGCGCTTGGGACCTACTGCGCATGCGGCGGCGCGAGGAGGCGGCGGCGTGGCGGAGGCGGCGAAAGCGGCGAAAAGTGGCGAAAGCGGTGGGCGGCGATAGCGGCGGAGGCGCGGCGGGGCGGGCGGCGGGCGGTGACGGAGGCAGAGGAGGCGGAGGAGGAGGCGGGACCGAGGAGGAGGCGGCCAAGGGAAAGGCTTAGGGATGGCGGAGGCGCCGAGGAGGGTCCACCCTTCCAGAAGAAAATTGGAAAAATATTTTGGGCCAAAAAGTGGGCCCCGCGCTTGAAGCACTTTTTGGACCAAAATATTTTTTCCAATTTTCTTCTTCTAAAATCTAGGTGCGTCTTATCATCCGGTGCGCCTTATGGTGCGAAAAATACGGTATTTACTGACAGACTGCTGAGGTACAGGCAGGTACAGGAGGGCTTTCCGTGTCATCGCTCCAACACTTTGAATTAGAAGTTCGTGCAAGCTTGCTGGCTTTCCGGATGCAAGACCTTATTGTTTGAACAGGCGTTCGGCCCTTAAAACTGCAGGCCCCCTGAGTTATAACTGCAGGCCTCTGATGCCTACTACCATACGTTGTTGTTGCTTGTAGTTGGTGATTTTTTATGTATTTGCATATGCTTTTAATTGGCCCTCAAGATACACAGCCTTGAATTACCTTCTATGGTAGTGGTGTCAAACTTATGGCCCTCCAGAGGTTTTAGACTTCAGCTTACAGTATTCCCAGTGGTTGGACAACTGGCTAGGGTGTCTGGAGGATGGCGGCACAGACACCTGGAGGACCACAAGCTTGACAACTGTTGTATGACCTACCCTTCTCTTAGCCCATGCTAGCACAGCGGCTTAAACTGCCTGCCATAGAAGATCGTGCTGACCGGAAGGTTGGCTTTTCAAGCTCAGGCCGGGGTGAGCTCCTGGCCATCAGCCCTAGCTTCTGCTCACCTAGCAGTTCAAAAACAATGTCAGTAGATAAATAGGTACCACTTTGGTGTGGAGGTAAAAGGTGCCCTGAAAAAACATGCCGGCAAAAGTCCGACCAGAAAAGGCATCCATGGATGATAGTCCCCTCAGTGTGGAAAATGAAACAACAGCACCTCCCCATGGCCAAGTCAAGCACAGCCGGATGCCGGAGATGAAAAGAGGGAAGCCTTGCCTTTATTTATGTACTGTCTGTCTCTGTCAATTGTCAATTGTGTAACGGCATTGAATGTTTGCCATATGTGTACCTGTAATCCCCTCAGTATATTATTATTATGGATTTAGTGTACATAAGAATATGTAGATAGTTTCAGGGTTATTTTAATCTGTATTTTTACAGTGACAACAATGATATTACAGTTGCATAAGTTTGCACTTCCAGTAACCTCACAGCCAAAGAGTATTTGTATTGGTCAAAAAGGTTACTTACGATTGTATGTTTTCTTTTCCTTGCCAAATATGTAGGTATTACTCTTGGATGAACCAACGGCTGGCATGGATCCATGCTCTCGACATACAGTTTGGAACCTCCTGAAAAACAGGAAAGCCAATCGAGTGACAGTGTTCAGTACCCATTTCATGGACGAAGCAGACATTATTGCAGGCAAGTTCAGTTAGGAGCTTACCTGCTAAATGTAACATAGTCATAGCATGAAAAAAATAATTGGGAGGTATGGACATCTTGCCCTCCAGATGTTATTGGATTACAGATTCCTGCAAATTGAGCCAGTGTACCCTATGGTGATGCTTGCTGAGAGTTGCAATCCAACATCTGAAGGACTCCGTGATTTCAACTCCTTTTATACAACTAAAATGATTAAAAGTGTCTTTCCTTCTGCTGTTTCTAGATCGGAAAGCTGTGATTTCCCAAGGAATGCTGAAATGTCTTGGCTCTTCGCTCTTCCTTAAATCAAAATGGGGAATTGGCTACCGCTTGAGGTATCTTTTTGTCATCTGCAGAACTATTTCATTATATGTTATAATGCCCAAAATCTTACTAAAGTGCAAGGTTCTCTCAAAGTCACTGAAATCAATTACTTGTGACCAACATCTAGGTGTATTCTGTTGAAATAAATTCAAATATGAACTCATAATTCTAATTAATTAATCTTTAAACATTGTTGTTCCTATAAGTCAGAATTAGGGAAACTCCAGCCCAAGTACTAGCTTCATCCTATGAGAACTTCTCTAGTTTTAAAATCCTCTATTGGTATCAATGTATACACATTTATAACCTTGTATTTTTGTCTGTCCCCCTCTTAGTATGCACATAGACAGGTACTGTAACATTGAAGGCACAGCCTCTTTGATCAGGCAGCACATTCCTGAAGCCAGCTTGTTAAAGCAGAATGAAGAGCAACTTGTATACGCCTTACCTTTCAAAGACATGGACAAGTTTTCAGGTACAAGTCATGTTTTTATGAACATAAAAATAAAAGTGGGGAGCAGATGGGAAAATCTGTGACAGCAAAGAAAAAGTTGAAGTGGCATAAATTAAAGAAGGTGTTACCTTTATCTGTATTTTAATTATCTGTTAATGGTGTTTGTTTTGTTGTTGTTGTTGTTGTTTTAATAAAAACCCCAGACCTCTAGAATCTCATATATAAAACTGGGACATTGAGTAACACAAAATTAAGATTAGCATATATTTTGATAAAACATAATGGTATTAGTTAACTTGGCATCCATGAGATTTCTGAGTTGTAAAAAAACACTGTAATAATGAGGACTTGATATATCTCAAGATTTTTTATACTTGTGTTTGCTTTCTTCTTTTTTGACTGCAAGCAATGATGCGTATAGTCAGTTCTAATATGTCGAATAAAAGAATCTTATGAAATAACTTGACAGCAAGTCGAGCTTTTTTCATGTCAGGAGCGGCTTGAGAAACTGCAAGTTGCTTCTGGTGTGAGATAATTGGCTGTCTGCAAGGACGTTGCTCAGGGTATGCCCGGATGTTTTGCCATCCTGTGAGAGGCTTCTTTCATGTTCCCACATGGGAAGCTGGAGCTGACAGATGGGAGCTCACCCCGCTCCCCAGATTCGAACCGCTGACCTCTCAGTCAGTAGTCAGGCCGGCACAAAGGTTTAACCCATTGCGTCACCAGGGGCAAGCTGATGTTTCTGTATATTGACATTAAATGAACATTATTATTTCCCTTCTTTACAAGTAAGTTTTGGGAAGGGAAACAAAATCTAAACATTAGAAAAAGTTCAATGGAACATTTTGTTTCCAATGTGATTGAAAAGAAAATTGGGATGAGGGTTACTTTGAAATTTGTAAGCTTGTTGCTGTTATGTGCATTCAAAATGACTCTGATTTGGCATGGCCCTATCATAGGATTATCTTGGCAAGAGTCATTCAGAGGAGACTTGCAGTTTCCTTCCCCTTTGGTTCTCAACCTATGGGTCCCCAGGTGTTTTGGCCTACAACTCCCAGAAATCTTAGCCAGTTTCCCAGCTGTTAGGATTTCTGGGAGTTGAAGGCCAAAACACCTGGGGACCCAGAGCTTGAGAACCACTGCAGCATTAGAGATTTCCATAGCTGAATAGGGAGATTAAAACATGGTCTCCCAGAGCCCTAATCCAGGGGTGCTCACACTTTTTCAGCATGCGAGCTACTCTTAAAGCAACCAAGTCCAAAAGATCTACCTGCCCCCGCCGCCGTGCGCTCCCGCGTGCTCCTGCCGCTGCGCGCTCTTGCCACCACGCATGCTCCTGCTGCTGTTTTCCGCGCAGCGCTTCTTCCGCCTGCGGGGCATGGCAGGAAGGAGAAAGCACGAGGCGGGGCATCCAGAGGAAGCGCTCCGCCCTGCCTGTCTCACCAGCAACGGAGGCTGCCCGGTGCTTCTGGACGAGAGAGAGGCAGGGCGCTCCCTCCAGAGGCCCCGCCTCGTGCTTCCTTCTTCCTGCAATGCCCCGCAGGCGAAAGAAGCACCGTGAGAGCGGAAGGCAGCAGGAGCGCGTGTGCGCGCAGGGTGTGCGCGTGCATGGCAGGAGCGCCCCATTCGGCTGATGAGGCCCGAAGATCACCTGGAAGAGGACCAAAGATCTACTAGTAGCTCCCGAGCTACCTAATGAGCACCCCTGCCCTAATTCAACAGTAAATCCACTACACTCGCTCTGTAAAATTTTGTACATGATTGTTGAATAACAGAATCTATACAGCTTGGCTTTTGTAGTAAATACCTGAAGGGAATAAGGGAACATAAGCACCAGGAAGTATAACTGTGTTTACCAGCCAGGCTTCAGCCCCCCCCACCCCCCAAAATTCTCAGGGTGGTCCACGAGGTCTTACTGTTACATTATTTAAACTGTTACGTGTATTCATATCATGATCTGATCACTATGCTCAATATATCCCATATGCATGGGGGTATTGGGATAATGACGCAAAAGATTTGCTAGGGTAGACCCTCTCTCACTCATACTCAGCCACCCCCCCCCCCAAATCAAAATCCTGGCTATGACCCTGTTACCAGCAGTTATCTAACTTTATTCTTCTAGCACTGTTTGCTGATCTAGACATTCATTCCCATTTGGGTGTTATTTCTTATGGAGTTTCCATGACAACCTTGGAGGATGTGTTTCTCAAGCTGGAAGCTGAAGCTGAAATTGACCAAGCAGGTGAGAAGCCATTACATAACCTCTTGAATATGTTTCCTCAAATGATATGATAGTCATAATAATGTTATTTAAAATCATAATGAAACTTTTAAAATGCTGTTGATTAAAGATCACGTTTATGAAGTACGTGCAATGGCAGATCTTTAAGACTACCATCCTAAAGAGCAGGCATCCTCAAACTGCAGCCCTCCAGCTGTTTGGGCCTCCAACTCCAGAAGCTCTAACAAGCTTTTTCAATTGTCAGGAATTCTGGGAGTTGAAGGCCCAAACAGCTGGAGGGCCGCAGTTTGAGGATGCCTGCTAAAGAGACTTGTTATCAAGTAAGACCCATTTAAGCAACAAGATTTCAGAATGTGACCCCATCTACACTGCCATTTAATCCAGTTTCCGAATCCAGATTATCTGATTTGAACTGGATAGTATGGTAGTGTAGATTCATAAAATCAAATTAAAAGCAGATAATCTGGATTCAGAAAATTGATTACATGGCAGTGTAGTCATGGGATACCACTGACACCGATGCTCCTCTGAATATACTTGGCTTTCTACTGAGTCACTATTAAACACATTTTCTCTCATCTTTTTGTTTATGAAAAGAAAACAAAAGGACAATTTCAACAGAAAGGAGGAAACCATGAAAATTAACGAAATCTGGTTACCAGTATTTAAAAACCCTAAAATCAGGACAGTAAATAAAGAGGAACACTAAAAAAAACAGGGGAATTCCTTTTTTTTTAAAAAAAAAGTCTTTATTGGAGATTTCAAAATATATAAACACAAAACAGAAAACCCTAAGAGGGTTTACACAAAAACAATATGCAGGCGTTCCCCAGAGCTGTTGCATCTGGGTACGTGGAAATCAGAGTGGAAACCATTTAGAAGAATAAAGATAAAGTAGTAGAGTTAAAGGGTGCATAAGAGATAGTGCCAAAACAGGGGAATTCCTGGCACGAAACAATCAGGGCCAGCTAACACCTCCCAACAAAGGATTCCTCCAAGACTTTGAAGCTGCAAGGCCATTCAATGGTAATCAAGGTGGCCAATTGCACCATTCAAACTTGCCTCCGACAGACAAGAGTACTTTCTCCCACCCTGGACAAACTCACAGCAACCCAGTGATTCCAACCATGAAAGCCTTTGACAACACAATCATTGTACTTTTTCTTGTTTTCAGATTATTTTTGTATTTGGTGCTACCATGAAGAGTTGTATTCCCAAAACTTCTTGACAACTGCAGAAAAAAATATCAGCAAGCTTTTATAGATCAATGATCTAGTCAGAAGGAATGTATTCTAAATGGTCTGATCTATTCTCATTCTGTTTCCTAGATTTCAGTATATTTAGCCCAGAGCAAGCTGGAGAGGAAATGGATACCACATCTATTGATGAATTAGAGCAAAGCTTACTCATGCTCTCTGGGACAAAATCTGCTGCGCTGAGCAATAAATCCCTTTGGAAAAAGCAGGTCTTTAAAATGGCAAAGGTTCATTTCCTTAACTTGAAACGAGAAGTTAAGTCAGTGACAGCTGTGTAAGTATCTCTTATTTGTGTTTATTCTAAACAAAATATTGGAAAGCAGTTTACTACAGTACAGCAGGGAAAAACATATAGTACTTTATTTTATGATCCGAGTGGTCAAAATACTCAATAATAGAGTTCAATTTGCAGAGTAGACATTGCAACTGCCAGAACTGCTGTCTTTGGATATACCTTAGCTTTTGACAGATGGTGAACTGTTGTGATTCAAGACCGTTCAAGGCAGTTAGTTCAACAATGACCCAAAGGACAGACCTTAAATGGTCTTTGATATAAAATTTATGCCAGCTTTTCTTACGCTTTTTCTTTTCTTTCAGGTTCTTGCTATTCACAGTATTTCTTGTTATGCAGATTTCTATGTTTATTATACATAATTACTTCAAAAATGCTGTGGTTCCTATAAAACTCTCCCCAGACCTATATTTTCTTAAACGTAATGAAACTCATCATAAGTACAAAACTAGTCTCCTCGTTCAAAACACTACTGGTAAGTAGCTAAAATGGCAAGTACATTTTAACTAGGCCTACAATATATCAGTTTTATTCATTTCAATGTCTCACATTTCCAAATGTATGTATTATACAGAGGGAATACCTACATTGAAAGTACGTATAATCTGTGCACACAGGTTGAGAAATGGTCAGGCTAATATATGGCCAACACATCAAAGATAACTCAGCCTTCTCTTGAATTATAGTAAAATCAGATCCATTAAGTTGGTCCAGGGGTTTCCAATGACTTATACTTTAATTTATGGTTCTCATGCGTGTATTGGAGCCCCTGTGGTTCAGCGGGTTAAACCACTGAGCTACAGAACTTGGTGACTGAAAGGTTGGCAGTTCGAATCTGGGGAGCGAGGTAAGCTCCTGCTGTTAGCTCCAGCTTCTGCTAACCTAGCAGTTTGAAAACCCAGAATGTGAGTAGATCAGTAGGTACCACTTCGGCGGGAAAGTAACAGCACTCCATGAAGTTATGCCAGCCGCATGATCTTGGAGGCATCTATGGACAATGCCGGCACTTCGGCTTAGAAATGGAGATGAGCACCACCCCCCAGAGTCATACACGACTAGATTTAATGTCAGGGGAAACCTTTACCTTTTATGCATGTATTATTGATGACAAATATATATTCTGAGTGAAATTAGAGTGAAATAAATGATAGAATAATTATATGAATGCAATCCAGTATACAATGTATATGTTCCAGGATGTTATTGGACCTATTGTTTATCAGAGGCCTCCATTTTCAGTTCCTTTCAGATAGCAGATCCTGTCTGATCTTGGTAGTTAAGCAAAGTCAGCCCTGGTTATTTATTTATTTATTTATTTATTTGTCATGTTTCTATACCGCCCCTCTCAGCCCGAAGGCTAACTACTTTATTGAGTATAAAAACAGTTCCAAAGAATATTGTCCAATATGAATTAATATAGCGACTGGAAGTAAGAATGTACAAACAGGTAAAAAGGCAGTCTCTGCCCTCAATACAACACAGCAACATGTCCACCCCCCCCCCAGAAAAAGACATATAATAACAATTTAACAATTAAATATTAAAAACATACAATTGCAGCCTCAGCGTCATGTTGAAATCAGGTTAGTACTAATACCTGGAGCTGAAGGCTATTGTTCAGAACCATTCTTTCCTCCTATAGGGGAAACCCTACAGAATCCACAGAGTTCCCATAAGTCAAGAGGCCACTTGAGGAACATCCACATATGCACAAACACACCGGGTTTATATTTATAGGGTTTCCTCTGACTTAGCAGATGAAAAGCTTTTTCCTGCATTTTGATGTGTTTTATGTTCACTAAGATACATTTGAATGTGATTCTCATTTTATGGTTCTCACATGCCATTTTCTCACTATTTTAATGCAGAAGCCAACATTGACGATATCATCAGCTCTCTTAGGAACCAGAATATACTGACAGAGGTAGTCAATGGCAGTGATTATGGATCAGCGGATTCCCCGAGCACAATATTAAATAGCAGTGGTTATGTGTCATTTGCTCCACACAGTGCAGCACTGAAAGTGTTAAACATAGACAAGGTAAGAAGAGATATTTATGTTCTGGAAACAAAGGATCCCTACAAACCGTTGCCCATGTAGTTTTGTTAGGTATATCTGGTGGTAGAGTGTCCCAATGAAATATATATAGACCGATATTATTAGCAGCGAAGAAGGTAAGGCACACAAGGTTTTGTGTATCTGTAAAAACCTTCTGAAATAAGAATGTCTTGACATATTGGATTAAGGATGTAAAAGAAAAGGCTGACAGAATCTACTCACATAACTAGCAGTACAAACAACCTATGCAATAGTGTTCCCCAGTATATCAAGTTCTGTGAACAATACGGTCAAAATAACGTCATAGGAATAGGAGCACACTTGCATAGTGTGCAACAGACAATCCCCAAGATGGTAGCTCCCGTCCAAAAGTCGGGAAGCATTTTTGCTAGTGAGAAAAAAATGTGGTTTGTTTCTTGTTTTGACATGCAAGAATTTATATCTCTACACCAGCCTCCCCCCCCCCCCAGTCTGTTTCTCACCATTCTGAAAGAACCTGTGCATCTATCACTACTGCTGTCTGTATGACACTCACCAACTATAGGCATCTCTTTATAGTTAGTTGATTTTCATAGAGTATCCCAAATAAGACACATCACTGTTTGAAAGAAACATGGGGAGTACTGTCTGTCCTAGCCAGTGACTACTTTTAGAGTTATTAACCATGCAGTTGTGTTCCACTTTGTACTCTCAGCATTTTAACATCGAATTTAGTCAGCCATGAAAGATATTTGTACTTTAGGAAAAGCTGGGTGCCTGATGCCATCTGAATATTTGTGTTTTTATGGAACTTTCAGAATTTGTATTTTTGAATCTGGAAGCTAATTTATGAAATATTATTTGTTCCTACAGAACTATGTATTCACAGCTGCTTTTAACCGCACCATGGTCCATTCTTTACCTGTTATGATGAATATCATTAGCAACCTGTATCTGCGTAGTTTAAATGTGACTGAAAGTATCCATGTCTGGAGTAACCCTTTTTTTCAAGTAAGTAGATTGTAAAGCCCAATTGATGAGAAACTGAATTAAGGAAGGTTCCGAGATTGTATTATTTTTCAATCTCATAATTATACATATATAATATATGTATATATTATGCATATATACAAAATTATGACAACCAAGGAACCCTTTATTATGACTTATGAAATTCTTGATAATCTCCCTTTTTATTGCATTCTCTTAAAAGCCAAAAATAGAGGAAAGGAAAAGAAAAAGACAGTTATTGAGTCCATGATCAATCTCCATTCATGAGGCTCTGTTCCCCCTATGTTAAGAGTAGAAGGCAGGGATACCATGTTATTCCATTGGAATTTTTACCTCCATAGTAGTTAAAGAAAATTGATTAATGAACATTTTCAAATGATTAATTAATTACAAGGCATAATGGTAACATATTTAAATTTCCACCCACTCACCCCTAATTATTTCTAAAATCTATGTAAGTGGACATTCCTTATTTAAGACTACGTAAAGTACCATGTCTTGGATTCCATTTCTGAGATCTCTGTATGGAATTTTTTTTACTTTATTTATATTTACTTTATTTATATTCCGCTTTTCTCACCCAGAAGGGGACTCAGAGCGGATTACAGGTACACATACTTAGCAGACAATCCCTGTCGTTTTGCAAATACACAACATATAGACGAACAGAGGCAAACTCTGGCCACCAGGGGAGCTGACGCACTCCTCATCTCTCAGCGTTCCCAGCGTCCCTTGTTGTTCCTTCCACATTCCTCAGCTTTCCTGGAGTTCTTTAATGGCCTCATAATTCATTCAAAATTTGCCTCCCCACTTAATGTGGTACCTTTATCTCCTACTTGACAGATGCAACTGTCTTTCGGGCTGCAAAGGTCAACAGCAGGCTACACTTAAAGGTCGAGCACCCACTTCGACCTGGGCAGGCCTCGAACTCATGACCTACTGGTCGGAGAGATCTTATGCAGCTGATACTTAGCCAGCTGCGCCATACTCCAATGAATACAATGTGTCCATACTATGGAGAACTCATGAAGACAAAATGTTTTAATATGTCAAACATGATAGTTTTATGCAAAACAAAGTCATATATAATGCACTGTATGTACTTAATGTAACAGTGATTTTCAATATGTCAAGAGTTTCCCCAGACATCTCCTGTTTACAAAATATTGGGAAAATCATTTTTATGTGGTTTCAAAATATTCATAAGCTTTATACCTCAAGTTCAGATTGGTTTTGTGTGGGATGTTTTTATTTTCTCATATTAAAATTTATTTATTTTTTCAGGAAATTACAGATATAGTCTTCACATTAGTACTATACATTGAAGCTCTGTTACTAGGAGTCATTGTAACTGGGATGCCACCATATTTTGCCATGGAGAATGCAGAGAATCACAAGGTAATATATCAAATCATAACATTCCAAAAGGGTAGTGTGACGACCTGGGCTATAAAACTTGGAGCAGGGTGGACCTTCCTGTCTTAGATCCCACCCTAAACCACCAGAAAGTCACTAAGTGGAGGCTTAAACCACTAGGAACGCTGCCACCAAGCTAAAGAGGATCTTTTAGGATTTCTGTTAAAATAATATATAAGATAGCTAGGCTCCTAATCGAAAAATAAACTGAGAGGATTACTGAGGTGAAATCTATCCCCCTTGACTGGGACGGTGGGAAGGCTGGAACTGGCACACTGATGTAATGAGGCACACTGAAAGCTTCTCTTGAAAAGTTAACAGATAGAACTTTTATTAACTTAACAGGCAGATCTTAAAAGCACAGATGTATAACGGTTATACAGAATGGTACTAGAGCGTATTGGTTACTGAAGATTGATTTCTTAACTTAGTTACAAAACTAGACAGTTCAAAACTTGTCTATCTAAACTTCCTCACTCTAATCCTATGACTAGTAGTGAGTAGTCCTCAACTAACTAAACTAGTTAGTTCCCTGAGCTAACACTCAGTCTTCCAGAAGCACCCTAGCTACTAACTCTCTCCTAGAGTTTTCCTGTAGCTGGCTTCTCCTAGAGATCCAAAAGCCTGTGTCTGACAGCCTGTCAGCTCCACACAGCACTTTTCCTGTCAGCTATTCTAAGACACCCTGTCTTGCTGACTGCTCACTGCTCTGTCAAGAGACTGCTCTCTCTCTCAGCTCTGACAAGCTCTCTCTCAGCTCTGACAAGAGACTCCTCCCTCTCTCAGCTCTGACAAGAGACTGCTGAAAAAGCTACACCTTTTCCCTCCTAAGCTGCTCGGCTCCTCCCCTCAGCTCTGAGCCACTCCCAGGCAGCTCTCTCTCTCTCTCTCTCTCTCTCTCTCTCTCTCTCTCTCTCTCTCCCTCCCTCCCTCCCTCCCTCCCTCCCTCCCTCCCTCCCTCCCTGAGAAGGATCCAAGCCACTCACCCTTTCCTGGCTATCCTGTTTACCATGGATGCCAAACTGCTATGCTGGTCTCAGCCTAGCATAAAATGGGTGAGTCCTCACAGTAGCAATAGTGGATCACCACAATTGTTTCTTTGCCCAAAATATGTAATTTTGTTACCGGGGCCACGATGGTACAGCAGGTCAAACCACCAGCTGCAAAAAAAACCCATAATGACTGGAAGGTTGGCAGTTCAAAGCCGCGGGTTGGGGTGAACTCCCACTGTTAGCCCTTGCTTCTGCCAATCTAGCAGTTTGAAAACAAAATGTGAGTAGATCAATAGGTACCACTTTGGTAAAGGGTGCCTATGCCAGCAATACGATCAGGAAGGCAACCATGGACAAACAAGCTCTTCAGCATAGAAAAATGGAACAAGAGCACCTCTCAATGGCTGGAGTTGAGCACAGTCTCAAGACGCCGGAGATGTCTGTGTACTATATGTCTTTGTTGTTAATTGTATAATTGAATGTCTGCCATATATGTGTATTCTGTAATCTGCACTGAGTCCTCTCAAGAAGATAGAGTGGAATATAAATAAAGATTATTATTATTATTATTATTAGGACTGGTTGAAAAAGAACGTTCTTGACTTCTTGACATGTATTAGTTGATCTCATCCATAACAGTGAAGCAAGTTACTACCAATGTGTAAATTATGCCTGAGTGTTTTCTGTAAATCTCAGGCAAATAATAACTGATGTCTTCAAGATTATTACTGTCTGATATCTTAAAGCTAAATAATCCGTGCTTAAAGACCGGCTCTATTTATGAGCCTATGTTCTAAACAGATGCATAGGATTGTTTTTAATATTGCACAGTTGTTTGAATGTAACAGATACTGATATTTTATATATCTGCAGCCCCATTAGAAACAAGTAACCATTTGTAAAGTTTATGTCATGAACGCATATGTGCGTTTGAGTCACCTGCTGGCTTATGGTGACTCCATGAATTCCATAGGGTTTTCTTAGGCAAGGACTAAGATGGTTTTGCAAGTTCCTTCCTCTGCAATACAGGCACATCACCAAGTATTCATTGGTGGTTTACTACCCAAGTACTATCAGGGCTTACCTTGCTTAGCTTCCATGATCAGATGAGCTCTGGTGTCTTTAAGATCATAGGATGTTTATCATTTTGGCAGAAATATTGTTGTAGCCAATTGACCTTTTTGGTAGGCCTTAGGTATTTTGTGGCTATCTCAGATTGGCCTTCTTAGTAATCCACACACTTATAGAAAGCGTGGGATGAGTCCTTCCTAAATCTGAATCTTCTTTCGCCAAGAAAAGCCACTAAAAGGTACGTTGTGGGAAAATGACTCCAAATTCCATTTGAGCTACAACTATGGCTTCCAGAATAGATCTGAGGCTTTTCTGGCAGTTTCCAATCAATCTGAAAATGTAATTATTCCTCCATTACAAAGAACACAATGTTTTTTGTCCTCCCATTTTAGTCATTTTCTTGTGACTGGGCTGATTTTAGATTTGTAGGGTTTAATCTATCACTTTGAGTCTTGTGCAAGAGCCTTTTAAGGTAGTCTGAGCCCAGCGTTTTGCATATCAGTCACAGCCCTTGTACACAAACATCCCCGTTTGATAATTTAATTGTGATTTAGAGTAGGAAAGTGTTGTTTTGAACCCTTCTTCCCTAAGAAATATTTAACCTGTCTATTACTGTTTCCACCAACTGAAAAGAGAGAAATGTCAGGTTTGGCATGGGTTTTAATTATTTGATTTTGCCATTTTGCAGATCAAAGCCTACACTCAGTTGAAGATTTCGGGCCTTTATCCTTCCGCTTACTGGTGTGGACAGGCACTAATTGACATCCCACTGTTTTACTTTATTCTTATCCTGATGATAGGAAGCTTGTTTGTATTCCACTATGGAGTTTATCTTTTTCCTGAGAAGTTTCTTGCCGTGGTAAGTCTTTTGTAATTACAGATAGATTTCCTATTGTTCTCCTTCTTTTTTGTTGTTAATGTATTTGGATTTTAATCTTCTCTCTCCAGAATTGCAAACTACAGAAGAATAAAACAGGAATTTTCACTTCATCCTCAATCTTAACTCTACATCAATAGAAGTCTAGATCGAAATCTTTAGAATAGTTATCCAAAATGTGACTTTTGATATCATCTTGGTGATAATAACTTTTTCACCATTAAAACAAGTGTTATATGGGTTTTGTAACTCTATCTTACAATAAATTCAAAGAGCTGGGGTTTTTTTTAGAACCTGGGAGTTTTATGTTTTACTTAAAACGTATGTTTGTAACAATATTTGGACAGATTG
This sequence comes from Anolis apletophallus, assembly GCA_030556195.1. Classification (NCBI taxonomy): domain Eukaryota; kingdom Metazoa; phylum Chordata; class Lepidosauria; order Squamata; family Anolidae; genus Anolis; species Anolis apletophallus. Next base: position 164,981,073 of record JARBWK010000001.1, on the reverse strand, counting down.
GTGGGAGGGTATGAGATTACCTCATGGTCTCCAGGATTTGAAAAGGTGGTGTTTTGCCATAGTTTTGGTTATTGTTTTATCCTTTAAACGCATGCTGGTTATGTATAGGAAATGATCCCCTTACACTGTACTAAGTAAAAAATGTTTAAACATGTTCTGTTCCTGGTTTGAAAGTGTTATTTCCTGTTTAATTGTGTTATACTTACTTTGAAAGTAGTTGTTATATTTTTAAAAAAATCATTTTTGTGGTTGCCACAAACTATATTGAATTGGTTGAGACTTTAAGAGAGAATTCATTGAAAAACTATAGCAAAATATGATGCAGGATGTCTCGCAAAAACAAAGTTTTTGCCATTTAATAAACATTTCCCATGTTTTTTGATAGAAAGAATTAGGAAATGGCATTTATAACAGTAAACAATGGCATTGTTTTTCCTGCAGGTTTTTTGCCTTATTGGCTATGTACCATCAGTAGTTCTGTTCAATTACGTTGTCTCCTTCACCTTCAACACTATACAGAACACAAAAGAATTTTGGTCATTTGTTTTTTCAGTGGTAAGTTAAAATATCAATTATACGATTAGCAATGGTTATATGAAGAAATATTTTTCCATTATATTTCTCTCCTCAGTTCGGATGGCTCACTTTTGCAAACACATTCAGGTATTCCACACACCTCTACTAAATTCATTAAAGGACTAGTAAAATATGTGGCTATATCTAGACGTGGATGTGTGACCAAGCATTCAGTGCAATAAGAAAATATGGAATAGTGCAGTGATAAATTGGAACGGCCACAGACAGATACTGGATTGCGTGATTTTAAATAAGTGGTTTTAAGGTTTTATATGTTTTAATGACTGTTTGATATATATGTTTTATTGTGTTTGTGTTTTCTGGCATCGAATTGTTGTCTATATATATAAGCTGCGTTGAGTTCCCTATGGGATTGAGAAGGATGGGGTATAAATATGGTAATAATAAATATCTGTCCATATGACCAATTACCATGTGTTCAGTGTTAGCATAAAAGGAGATACAGTAAATGCAGATAGTGTTTCTCTGTTGGGATGGGAAACCCCTGTAGGACCCCAAACCTCAATTGTTTATTTTCTTTTTCAGGCAGCCTTGGTTTGTTCAATTGTCATCGAAATAGCTTTCTTTATGTGGCATTATACAGCAGCTGCTATTCTTCATACCTGTTTTTCTATCTTTATTCCAATTTATCCCCTTATTGGATGTCTGATTTCTTTTATAAAGGTAGGTTTGCACATATTTGAAAAGTGAATAGATTTCGTATGTAGCCTCTGTTGTAGGGGTGAGTGGGAGAGTTCAAAGATATTAGAAAAGTTCTTATTACTCAGGTGTTCTTATTACTCAGTTTCTCTCATCTCAGAGAAGCAGTATTGGTAAAGTCTAAATGTTTGCCCTGAAATGTGTAGGTTCACATGGAATGGGTGGGGTGAAGAAAAGCTGCATTATTGAAATGGACGAGATGTTTCCCTATAAACAGGGAGGTGAGGTAAAATTATGTAGAAAACACATTCCCAAATGATAATAATCCTATGGAAAAAACTGGTAGGTTGCTCAGAATGAGATACATGGTACAGAGAAAGCTGTTTTATATCGAACCATTGGTCCAGTAAGTAAGTAAGGTCCATATAATTCAGTGTAACATGGAATTGCCATGGGATGCCACCTGGAAGCTTTTTGACAGTCCATTCCTTTGCTGGTAAACAGAACTACATCTCTCCTTTGCTCCATCCTGCCCTCTCAAAACTTCACACAATCAGAAATAGCTTCATGAAAAGAGGGGTGGATTATTCTTCTGAGCTTCATGCTAGCAAACTTCATTCAGAAGCTTTCTCTCTCTCTCCCTTATCAGGGTTTGTGGCTGAAATCAGCTATAAATAATCCTTAATAAACCAGCATTGTTAACTGTATTCAGTTTGACTGTTACATGTTTTAGGTGCTTTTTTCAATGTTGGTGTCATAATCACCAGTGGGGGAAAAGTGTAGAAATTAATCTTTATTATTTTGTTAGATAGCCCGGAAGCTTGATCACAAGATGGAACGAAATTCGGAAAGATTGTTGGTCTCAGTAGTAGCGGTAAGCATCATATTGACTGATAGTAATGTCAAAGTGGTGTTGTTCATATAAATCTGCATACATCGTTTTAAAGACTGACCATGTGTATTCTTGCAACAAAAGATAGTATAGAAGCAATCTTAGGATGAATGGGAGGACCAATCCGCATTAGACACCTGACTGGCAGGAGCCCAACAATCTTTTTTCAGTTTTATAATGTCATGTAAAGATCCATTGTGGGTTAATGGTTGGATTGCTGGACTGAAATTTGAGATAATTCAATTTTAAATTGCCACATAATCTTTGACCAAACACTCCCTTTCAGCTTGACCTAACTCACTGCATTTTTAATGGGATAAAAAGACGGGGAACCATATATACTTCCTTGAGTTAACTGGAGGAAAGGGTAGATACTGTATAATCATACAATGGTTATAGTGAGTTACAATGGTGAAGAGGTACACCATCCTTATTCACCCTTTAGCTGTTGCAAAAGTCTAAATTCTGTACCAAACACACAACTCCCAGGCTGCAAGAAAGAAAAGGTGAGTTTGGGAGGCAGTTGGAGAGGTGATATAATAGTTAAGCATTTGCCAATTGTAGGACTCAATCATAACTAATAAGCAAACGATAAAATGACGTCAAACAAGACCACGATAGAATAAGGAACTATTTTGTACCTGTCTAAAGCCTAATCATGAAGGACCCTCATGATCACTTTGAAAGGAGTGTCAGAATAAGTGTAGTGCTAGCAAAATAGTCCTCTCCATAGTTCCAAATACCTTACTGAACTCTAGCTTGCTGGACACATAACAGGGATTCCAATAATTGAAGTAAATCATTAAGAGGTTATTGTAGGAGGACAGAGCCTTCAAGAATGTCAGTCCCAAATCATTTAGGGCTGTGGTTCTCAACCTGTGGGTCCCCAGATGTTTTGGCCTTCAACTCCCAGACATCCTAACAACTGGTAAACTGGCTGGGATTTCTGGGAGTTATAGGCCAAAACACCTGGGAACCCACAGGTTGAGAACCACTGATCTAGGGGTTTGCATTTCAAAGTAATTGAAAAGCCTGTTGTGAGAAACTAGGAATTGGGATTCCACTGCCAGATTGCCTCTGTTTATTTATTTACTGTAAACACTATGTCCTACTCATAAAGGTTTATAGTAATATATTTGCCTGGCATAGTATCATATCTATATCGTTGGCATGATGCCATGTGTTCTAATAGATAGGAGTTGCAAGCATTTATCTGCAGCATTGAGCCAATTTTCAGTCTTTTGCAAATACAGTTAGAAAAGCAGCAAAACTGATTTAACGTAATCAATATACCTTTCTTCTCTTCATTTTAGCCTTATTTACAATGTGTGATTTGGCTCTTTCTTCTGCGCTATCTTGAGGTGAAATGTGGTGGCAGATCAATGAGAGAAGACCCATTTTTCAGGTCAGTATGTTTGTACTGTTCTTTTAAACATCATGACTACATCAAGGCAGAGTCACCAACAATTACTGTAAGTTCAACCAGATATTCCTTCCTCATGACATTTTTTAAGCAATATTAAGAATATTTGCAAATTTCCTTGCCCTTGGTTAGAAATGGTGCCTCAACACCTTGAGACACTCTGTAGAGATTATGATCAAGGTGCTAAATGTTATGTTTTTCACATTCCAGAGCTTTGTGAAATCTCACATTTTTTTCATTGAAAGCTGTATATTTTACACATTTTCTGTGCAAACCACTGAGGTTTGCTGCGGGACAGAATTTTTCACTAGATGCTCCCAAATGAAAAAAAAATTAATTATAAAAATCATCAGCTAATATAAAACTTTTGAACCTATTCTTATATACCAGAATAAAATAAACTATGGATGGGAAAAATACTGAAAAATCAACTTGCAATTTGTTTCCTTTTTTCAAAATATGGCATTTCTTTAGCCTAAAATGGCCTGGATTAGGATGCGATCAAATTGATCCCTACTCTCCACAGGGATCAAACTTAATGTTTTGATGAGATTTCTAGTGCTGCAAGCCAACCGTCTTTGGTCCATGGAAAAAATAGGTGTCTTTACAGAATGCTGATAGTTAAGATTTTGACCGCAGAAGAATCACTTAGAAAAGGTCTATTTTCTAAGTGGAGCCACATTAACTTTGTTAGTTATGCTTTAAAATCTCTTATGACATACAGCTATTTCTGTGCATGATCCAAGAGTTGTGTCCTTTCTTTGCTATCCACTATAGCCCTCTGTTTTCCAGCAATCCCTGAGAGCAGGTGTGTAAAGAGCACAGAAAGATAGGAAGGGTTTCCACTGACTTTGGGTGCATCTACACCGCAGAACTAATACAACCTGACACCATTTTAACTGCTGTGGCTCAATGCTAAGGAATCCAGGAAATTTGGTGAGGTAGCAGCCATCCTAGAAAACTAAAAACTTTGTAAAACTGCAATTCTCATGAGTCCATAGCAGGGCTGTCCAACTGGCGGCCCTGGGGCCGGATCCGGCCCCCCAGCCTGTTGGGCACGGCCCCAGCTATGCCCCCAGCCGCCATTTTTAATTTTTAAAAAAATCTAATTTTTTTAAAAAATGGCGGCTGGGGGGGGAGGCGGGGCAGGGAGGAGGAAGAGAGCTAGCTCCTCCTCCCTGCACCGCCCCCGTCCCTCTCTCTGCGCCGAAAAGGAGGGTAGGCGGCGCCAAGGGCAGCGCGTCACAGGCCTGGCGTGACGCGCTGCCCTGGCTGGCGCTCGCTTTCAGGCGGCTCCCTCCCTAGGAAAGGCGGGGGGAGCCGCGAAAAGGAGAAGTAGGCGGAGCCAAGGGCAGCGCGTCACGCCAGGCCTGTGACGCGCTGGCCTTGGCGCCGCCTTCTGCTCTCCCTCCTCCTCCTCTTTCCCGGGCGCCGTGCCTTTCCCTGGCCGCGGCGCGCCGACAGCCGTGGTGCCCGGGAAAGAGGAGGAGGAGGAGGGAGAAATTCCTTCTCCACAGCGTCAAACCGGGCAAGAGGCATGGCGAAATCGCCGTGCCTCTAGCCTAGTTTGCGCTGCAGAAGAGAGAGGTGCAAAGGGAGCCCCTCTCTGCACCTCCCTTCCTTCTCCACAGCGTCAAACTGGGCAAAAGGCATGGCGAAATCGCCGTGCCTCTTGCCCAGTTTGACGCTAGAAGAGAGAGGTGCAAAGGGAACCCCTCTCTGCACCTCCCTTCCTTCTCCACAGTGTCAAACTGGGCAAAGGCATGGCGAAATCGCCGTGCCTCTTGCCCAGTTGGCGCTGCTGAAGGGAAGAGAGGTGCAAAGGGGAACCCCTCTCTGCACCTCCCTTCCTTCTCCACAGCGTCAAACTGGGCAAAGGCATGGCGAGAAATCGCCGTGCCTCTTGCCCAGTTTGACGCTGCAGAAGGAAGAGAGGTGCAAAGGGAACCCCTCTGCACCTCCCTTCCTTCTCACAGCGTCAAACTGGGCAAAAAAGGCATGGCGAAATCGCCGTGCCTCTTGCCCAGTTTGACGCTGCAGAAAAAAGAGGTGCAAAGGGGAACCCCTCTCTGCACCTCCTTCCTTTCTCCACAACGTCAAACTGGGCAAAAGGCATGGCGAAATCGCCGTGCCTCTTGCCCAGTTTGACGCTGCAGAAGGAAGAGAGGTGCTAAGGGGAACCCCTCTCTGCACCTCCCTTCCTTCTCCACAGCGTCAAACTGGGCAAAAGGCATGGCGAAATCGCCGTGCCTCTTGCCCAGTTTGACGCTGCAGAAGGAAGAGAGGTGCAAGGGGAACCCCTCTCTGCACCTCCCTTCCTTCTCCACAGCGTCAAACTGGGCAAAGGCATGGCGAAATCGCCGTGCCTCTTGCCCAGTTTGACGCTACAGGAAAAAGAGGTGCTAAGGGAACCCCTCTCTGCACCTCCTTCCTTCTCCACAGCGTCAAACTGGGCAAAAAGGCATGGCGAAATCGCCGTGCCTCTTGCCCAGTTTGACGTACTGCAGAAGGAAGAGGTGCTAAGGGGGAACCCTCTCTGCACCTCCCTTCCTTCTCCACAGCGTCAAACTGGGCAAAAGGCATGGCGAAATCACCTCTGCCTCTTGCCCAGTTTGACGCTGCCTTCTCCACAGGAAAAGAGGTGCTAAGGGAACCCCCCTCTGCACCTCCTTCCTTCTCCACAGCGTCAAACTGGGCAAAAGGCATGGCGAAATCGCCGTGCCTCTTGCCCAGTTTGACGCTGCAGAAGGAAGAGGGTGCAAGGGGAACCCCTCTCTGCCTCCTTCCTTCCTTCTCCACAGCGTCAAACTGGGCAAAGGCATGGCGAAATCGCCGTGCCTCTTGCCCAGTTTGACGCTGCAGAAGGAAGAGAGGTGCAAAGGGGAACCCTCTCTGCACCTCCTTCCTTCTCCACAGCGTCAAACTGGGCAAAAGGCATGGCGAAATCGCCGTGCCTCTTGCCCAGTTTGACGCTGCAGAAAGGAAAAGGGTGCAAAGGGGAACCCCTCTCTGCACCTCCCTTCCTTCTCCACAGTGTCAAACTGGGCAAAAGGCATGGCGAAATCGCCGTGCCTCTTGCCCAGTTTGACCTGCAGAAGGAAGAGAGGTGCAAGGGGAACCCCTCTCTGCACCTCCCTTCCTTCTCCACAGCGTCAAACTGGGCAAAAGGCATGGCGAAATCGCCGTGCCTCTTGCCCAGTTGACGCCTGAAGAAAAAAGAGGTGCAAAGGGAACCCCTCTCTGCACCTCCTTCCTTCTCCACAACGTCAAACTGGGCAAAAGGCATGGCGAAATCGCCGTGCCTCTTGCCCAGTTTGAAGCTACTAAGGAAGAGAGGTGCTAAGGGGAACCCCTCTCTGCACCTCCCTTCCTTCTCCACAGCGTCAAACTGGGCAAAAGGCATGGCGAAATCGCCGTGCCTCTTGCCCAAAAGTTTGACGCTGCCTCTTGAAGGGAAGAGGTGCAAGGGGAACCCCTCTCTGCACCTCCCTTCCTTCTCCACAGCGTCAAACTGGGCAAAAGGCATGGCGAAATCGCCGTGCCTCTTGCCCAGTTTGACGCACCTCCCAGTTCCTTCTGCAGAGCAGAAACTGGGAAGAGAGGTGCAAGGGGAACCCCTCTCTGCACCTCCTTCCTTCTCCACAGCGTCAAACTGGGCAAAAGACATGGCGAAATCGCCGTGCCTCTTGCCCAGTTTGACGCTCAGAAACTGGAAAGGGAGGAGGAGGTGCAAGGGGAACCCCTCTCTGCACCTCCTTCCTTCTCACAGCGTCAAACTGGGCAAAGGCATGGCGAAATCGCCGTGCCTCTTGCCCAGTTTGACGCTGCAAGGAAGAGAGGTGCAAAGGGGAACCCCTCTCTGCACCTCCCTTCCTTCTCCACAGCGTCAAACTGGGCAAAAGGCATGGCGAAATCGCCGTGCCTCTTGCCCAGTTTGACGCTGCAGAAGGGAGGGAGGAGCAAAGGGGAACCCCTCTCTGCACCTCCCTTCCTTCTCCACAGCGTCAAACTGGGCAAAAGGCATGGCGAAATCGCCGTGCCTCTTGCCCAGTTTGACGCTGCAGAAGGAAGAGAGGTGCAAAGGGGAACCCCTCTCTGCACCTCCTTCCTTCTCCACAGCGTCAAACTGGGCAAAAGGCATGGCGAAATCGCCGTGCCTCTTGCCCAGTTTGACGCTGCAGAAGGAAGAGAGGTGCTAAGGGGAACCCCTCTCTGCACCTCCTTCCTTCTCCACAGCGTCAAACTGGGCAAAAGGCATGGCGAAATCGCCGTGCCTCTTGCCCAGTTGGCGCTGCAGAAGGAAGAGAGGCAAAGGGGAACCCCTCTCTGCACCTCCCTTCCTTCTCCACAGCGTCAAACTGGGCAAAGGCATGGCGAAATCGCCATGCCTTTTGCCCAGTTTGACGCTGCAGAAGGGAGGGAGGAGCAAAGGGGAACCCCTCTATGCTTCGCCCTCCCTCCTACAGCGTCACTCCGGGGATCGGCCCCGCCCCCTGCGGTTGGCCCCGCCCCCTGCGGTTGGCTCCGCCCCCCTCCGGCCCGCCAGGTGGTCAGCCACCAGACGTCCGGCCCTTGGGCCTATAGAAGTTGGACAGCACTGGTCTATAGCATTGCACCATGGCAATTATAGTGGTGACAAATTTTATTAATTGCACAGTTTATATGCACCCATTGACATGAGTGGCCTTTTTCAGTGTACCATAGTTGCTGTTGCATGTCCCAAACGTCTCTCAAAAAGAAACTGAGCTTGTTCCTGTGTCTTCAGAAGTCCTATGAAACTCAAGCCCTGGAAATTTCCAGATGTGCCACATGATGAGGATGAGGATGAAGATGTTATGGCTGAAAGGTTGAGAGTTAAAGAGATGACAACCTGCCAAAGTTGTGAGGAGGTAAATTGTTCCTTTGCTTTCAACCTTGTGTTTTAAACCTGTTTGTGTACTGTCTTTAGATCTTCCTAGATGTATAGGTTGTGTTGCAGTGAGGTTCTCTACATCACATAAGTCAAACCCAACACCCATGGGCTGAATCTGACCTCCCATGCATTATATGTGGCCCTCTGGATGTTAGACTATGACTCCTATATTCCTCATCATTAGACATCATGGTTAGAGCTGGTGGGAGTTGTGATACAGTAACACCTGGAAGACTGCAGTTTGTTCTCTTTAGCCAAGATAGTGGGATTTGGCAATCCCTACATTACAGAAAATAATGTAGGGAACATTTTTAAAGTGTAACTCCAACAAAAAATTTTTTTTAGTTTTGGATAATATAGGGAAGAGTTAATATCCCATAATGTTTGTTTTGCTGTCTGTTCTCCTGTTGAGAAGATTTCACCTCATTTACAGTCCAAGTGACAATTGGACTTTGAAAAATGTGGCTTGTTGTGGAAACAAGGATTGGTTATGAAGTTCACTGTAGACACTTGTTTCCCAAGATAACTCTTTCAGGAGTGGATTTCCCTTCTGAGGGGCAGATTTCTCTAACTTCCTGTTGTATCGCCCCCATAATTAACCATGAATCAGATGTAGGTTGGATGTCTGTAACTTGGAAACTGCCTGTACAAGGCTTGTGGATGTGAAACCTGACTTTAAAATGTCCTTTAACCCCTCCTCAACCTCAGAACGACAAGTGCTGTTGAGTTGTAATTACCATTATCCCCAGTTCACATGGCAAGTAATCAAAAGTGATGGAAGTTGTTCAGTAACATCTGGGGATCCAATTTGAGTAAAAACTAAAGAGTACCGATTGCTATGGGGCCCCCTTGTGGTGCAGCAGGTTAAACTGCTGAGATGCTGAACTTGCCGACCAAAAGGTCAATGGTTTGACAGCCCTGATTCACATGATCCTCTGGGGGAAGGTTCTCTGTGCCTTCTTTTAAATGGAGATGTGTGCCTTGGAAATAGGCAGGAGAAGTCCATTTGAATCCGGGTAGCGGGGTGAACTTACGCTGTTAGGCCCAGCTTCTGCCAATCTAGCAATTCAAAAACATGCAAGTGTGAGTAGATCAATAGGTACAGCTTCTGAGGGAAGGTAACGGTGCTCCGTGCAGTCATGCTAGCCACATGACTTTGGAGGTGTCTACGGACAATGCTGGCTCTTCGAGTTAGAAATGGAGATGAACACCACCCTCAAGAGTCATACACGATTGCTATGGAAAATAAAATATAGTTGACCCTCGGTATCCACAAACACTTCAGCCATGGATTCAATGAACCATAAGACTGAAGTGCTCTTGATAAAAATTGGTTTGACAGCCCTGATTCACATGATCCTCTGTGGGAAGGTTCTCTGTGCCTTCTTTTAAATGGAGATGTGTGCCTTGGAAATAGGCAAGGGAAGTCCATTTGATATTGATTGACAGAATTTTGTACGGTCATAGGGCTATTTTTCTATTATATAATAAAATTATTTCAGTGTTAAGATAAATATCATATTTTGTTCTGTTAGAAACCAGCGATTTTGGTCAGCAGTTTACATAAAGAATACGATGAAAAGCAAGATTTTCTTCTCGGAAGAAAAATAAAGAAAGTGGCAACTAACCATGTCTCTCTTTGTGTAAAAAGAGGTTGGTGTTAAATTGTTTACTAGATATCTGTACATTTTTTAAAAAAGCAAAAAAGAAATGGATCATTGTGTGATGATTTGACATTTTATTTGCTGTTTTTAAGGAGAAATCCTGGGAGTGCTAGGCCCCAATGGAGCTGGGAAGAGCACGCTGATTAATATTCTGGCGGGAGAGGTGGAACCAACCTCGGGCCAGGTATTCAAATTGAAATGTCCCATTATCCCTTTTTTCCTTAATTTTTTATATAACCATTGCAAGAGTTTTCATTAGAAAAGATTTTCCAGTCCAGGCAGAGTCTTGCTGTTCACATAAATAAAATGAAATTGATGTTTTGCACAAAAAAGAGATAGTACGGTATAAAAGAGAGTCAGTAATGGCAAACAATGGGGGATCTTGGGTATGTCACACTCTCAGCGGAAGGCAAAGTCAAACCCAGAAGGCCCCATGATAGGTTTGCCTGAGGTTGTCATACGTTAGGAATGACTTGAAGGGACTTCTATTTTACTGAATGCTGTTTGTAGTTGCAGAATAACAAAATGGGATTATTCTTACTAATTAGCTGGGAAACATAAATCGTCATGTACATGACAAAAAGCATACATATGGAATAGTATTTCTTTTTTGGAAATGTCTTTGCATATAAGTTTTCAATATTTTGCATTTTTATGAATTGGAAAAATTTATAAAATGACATTACTGCAAAACTGGTTTTAATATCACTGAACAAAGTTGCATGAAGAGTTACAAACAGATTCATGTTCATATTGAGTTACAACTTTGCAAAAGAAAGTTAAGATGGAGTTTAACATACTTTAGAATATGCATACTGTATAATGTAGAGTATATACTATATAACAGGGGTGCCCACACTTTTGCAGCATGCGAGCTACTTATAATAAAACCAAGTTAGAAAGATCTACATTCCCCGCACGCACCTCCCACGCTGCGTACCGTCCACGTTTGCTTCCGGACAAGAGAGAAGCAGGGCAGAGCCGGGGAGGGGGCAGGGCTTGGCGCGGCCTGGCTCCGCCCCCCCCTCTGGCTTCAGCTCTAGCAGCAGCTGCTCCAGGCTTGAGGATGGCAGTGCCAAGCCAGTGGTGGCATAGCTAGCACAAGGCTGGCTTGGCCCTGCCCTTCTCAAGGCTGAAACAGCTGCTGGGAGTGCTGAAGCCGGGGAGGGACGGGGCTTGGCGCGGCCTGGCTCCGCCCCCTCTGGCTTCAGCTCTAGCAGCAGCTTCTCCAGGCTTGAGGATGGCAGTGCCAAGCCAGTGGTGGCATAGCTAGCACAAGGCTGGCTTGGCCCTGCCCTTCTCAAGGCTGAAACAGCTGCTGGGAGTGCTGAAGCCGGGGGAGGGACGGGGCTTGGCAGGGCCTGGCTCCGCCCCCCTCTGGCTTCAGCTCTAGCAGCAGCTTCTCCAGGCTTGAGGATGGCAGTGCCAAGCCAGTGGTGGCATAGCTAGCACAAGGCTGGCTTGGCCTTGCCCTCTTCAAGGCTGAAGCAGCTGCTGGGAGTGCCGAAGCCGGGGAGGGGGCGGGGTTTGGCGTGAACTGGCTCCGCCCCCTCTGAGAAGCACCCCATCTGGCTGGGATCGACCTCCTTCGGTCCCGCGATCGACTGGTCGATCGCGATCGCCTTCCTGGGCAGCCCTGCTATATAACTTACACCACAACCATAGAGTTGGAAGAGACCCCAAGGGCCAGGGAAGGAGACCCCAAAGGAGACCCCAAAGCAGCCGATTCTACTGCCAAAGAGCTCTTCACCATCAGGCCTTCCTAATGATTAGGTGGAATCTTTTTTCCTGCATGTAGTCTCTGAAATAAATTTGAAATATATTATGGCTGCTTTATAATCACTGAAAAGTTCCAACAGACCTTACTAAATCAAAAAGAGATAGTGATACGAAAGCACAACTATGTAGTGACAGCAAACTAAAATTATTGAGCTAGTATTTCTTGTCATTATTTCAATGTAGGTTTCCTACATAATTGTAACCATTTTACTGCATGTTCAATGCAAAAGTTGTGTAAAAATGTTGAGTAAGGACTGGTATATTCACAGGTGCTGATGGGAGATTATTCTTTAGGTGAGAGTAATGAGGAGAATTCCATGAGATTTGTGGGATACTGTCCACAGACAAATCCACTTTGGCCTGATATCACATTGCAGGAGCATTTTGAAATTTTTGGTGCTATCAAAGGAATGAATGAAGTGGACATGAAGGAAGTCATAAAATGGTTAGTATTTCATATTTACAGTCTTTTAATTATAGAATTTCATACTGTACAGATTACATATCAAATTCCTTAGAGTGCAGATCCTTATGTCTAGGGCAGTGGTGTCAACTGCTATAATTACCTGGAAGAATACTACAAGTTACTGTACCTTGAAGGAAGACTTAGGGAGAAGACTTGGGTTTTTCTCTAGGCAAAAGAGAGAGGATTCACCAAAAGTTGCTAAACATGCCACTTCGTCCCTTCCTCCTTTCCACCGTCTACTGTTTCTATATCTGCTGTACATGTAAATCATAATTACATTAGCACCTTGAAGTGAAGTAAATACTGAGATTTTAAAGTTGCATTGTGGTACAAGCTTAATACATTCCTTTTCAAGATGACAACAATTCAAATTTGGTTCTCTACAGCATTTCTAGTGCCCTTGACTTTAAGGAACATCTTCAGAAAAGAACAAAGAAACTTGGGGCAGGCATCAAAAGGAAGGTAATTCTATTGTTGTGCATATGGTTTTGTCATTGTTTGTAGCAGCAGTTCCTTCCTCAGTAGTTTCTTTATCAGCCGTCTTTCCCTAGCTTTGCATAGAGTTAGAGTTGGATGGATCATTGGGTCCATTCCTCCACTCAATGCAGGTTCTCCTATACTGTCTCTGTTTCTCACACAATTGGGTTTTGTGCCTTCTGGAATGTTCCAGAACATCTCCGCCCTTGTGGCACTAATATAAATAGGGCCAACAGCTACTCCTCAGATAACTGGTACTGAGTAGCCCTTCTAGTGCCCTTTTGGGGGGTTACACTCCCCCTGAAGACGCAGGTTCGCAGTTTGGGTGTGATCCTGGACTCATTGCTGAGCCTGGAACCCCAGGTTTCGGCGGTGACCAGGGGAGCATTTGCACAGTTAAAACTTGTGCGCCAGCTGCGCCCCGTACCTTGAGAAGTCTGACTTGGCCACGGTGGTCCATGCTCTGGTTACATCCCGTATAGATTACTGCAATGCTCTCTACGTGAGGTTGCCTTTGAAGACTGTTCGGAAGCTGCAACTAGTCCAATGGACAGCAGCCAGGTTGATAACAGGAGCGCCATTCAGAGAGCGTACAACTCCTCTGTTGTGCCAGCTCCACTGGCTGCCAGTTTGCTACCGGGCACAATTCAAAGTGCTGGCTTTAGCCTTTAAAGCCCTAAACGGTTCGGGTCCAACTTACCTGTCCGAACGCATCTCTCCCTATGAACCATCGAGATGTTTAAGATCATCTGGAGAGGCCCTGTCTCTCGGTCCCGCCTTCTTCGCAGGCACGACTGGTGGGGACAAGAGACAGGGCCTTTTATGTGGTGGCTCCTCGGATGTGGAACTCCTCCCTAAAGACATCAGATCGGCCCCCTCCCTCCTGACGTTTCGCAAGAAAGTCAAGACCTGGTTATTTGAGCAGGCATTTGTTGATGAAATATAAGGCTTAATTGGATATAACGAATGACGACGATGTGATGGAAACTGATTTCTACATAACCGTCCCGAGTCGCCTTCGGGCTGAGAGGGGCGGTATAGAAACGTGACAAATAAATAAATTTTGTCTTTTTCCTTGTCAACATTTTTAAAATAGTAGTTGAGCTAATAGCAGAAAGTCGTTTTACCCTTACAGCAGTGGTCTCCAGGTGTTTTGGCCTACAACTCGCAGAAATCCCAGTCAGTTTACCAGCTGATAGGATTTCTGGGAGTTGAAGGCCAAACCATCTGGGGACCCACAGGTTGAGAACCACTGTCTTACAGCTTCTTTCCTAACTCTATTAGTTTTTGTGTGGTCTCCAAGGTTCTGCCTAAGAATCGTCATCTCCTGAGGGGGTGAAATTCTAGCGACTGAGTCCATTTTTTCCTTGGTTAGGGGCACGATGTTGAGTTCTTTTTTATTTGTAGAGCAGCCAGGGACCTAAAACTGTATTGTTTTTTTATGTACCTTTGGGAGCAGCCTTTGAAAGCCACTAACATTGTAGCACAGAATCAGCTGATTTAAATTGCCTCTGTCACTATTTGTAAGCAACACCCCCTTTCAGTGCTCCTCGCCATCCTGTTTACTTCACCATCAGCTTGGCTTACTCCCTTGATGCCACTGCAGAAGCCAATACAGGAAATGGTATAAGTTCTTAACAGAACCCTCTCTGTACAATCAGAGCCAAGTAAGGGGCACAAGAAGAACATGGCAGATGCAGTGGCTGTTTGTAAGGAAAAGAAACCTCAGAGAGTGTCCTTCGTGCCAGTGACTGAAAATCACAGACAGTGGTCTGACAGTTGGTCTTGCCTAGCTCTTCCTCCTTGTTTGCTATTGATAATCATAGTCATACAGAAGAACAGTCCAGAAGGTGCTGGCCACAGAAGGCTGTTCCAAACTGACCAACACTTGATGGGACAGCCTTCCACAACCAGCCCATGTCTGCCGGCTTTGCAGAATAATCCCATACCTGTTCATCAGCCTCCAGACCTCTCTCAGAAGCCACCAAAATCAGACATCCTAGTCTACTTGCCACTCTCAGTCCCTGTGTAGCAGCTGCAGTTCTTGATTCACACATCATCGTTTGTCTTCAAAAAGTGTCCTGGACAGCTCCAACAGTGAGGAAGAGGGGTTGTCAGAAGGGCTGGTGTTGGATTTGTAGACCAGCAGCCTTCAGTACCCCTCCCAACCTACCTTAGTCAATGCAGAAGAGACTTCAACAGACCTTAGTCAATTCAAAAGAGACTTTTGAAGTTACCAACTTCCCAGCAGAAGGTGCAGCAGGAGGTACATCACAGCAGAATGATGAAGGATTAAGTGCTCTGTCCCTTTTACGATTTAGATGGGAGTGTGCTGCAATTGCAGGCCTGTGCAATTAGCAAAGAAACAGGGTTCTCACAAGCAAGGCCTGAGAATAAAAGCTTCTCAAGTTTGCAGAACTGTTGCTGGAGTCAACATCTCATTTTGTGGTGAAAGTCTTGACACTTTGGATTATTTGGTTTTGTGGACTCTGGACTGTATCTTGGCTTCTGTGTTTGGATCATGTTTTAACCTTGGACTCTATCTTCGACTTGACCAACTTTGTTGATTTTGGAAGTCTCTTGGCATAACTACGGTGTTTGAACTTGAAATTGAGACCTTGTATTACTTTCAACAGTTGGTGTGTACTTTAACATGAAGGCCCAAGGATGTAGCACTGGTTTGTTTATATGTTATATTAGAGAGTGTGTTTGAACATTATTTTATTAGTTTAAACATGACTTGGCAAAAAACCATTATTTCTCCCTCCCCCTCAGTGCCGGGTTGTGGGGATCTTCCACAGAGAGGGTGTTCAAATGCAAGTTTGACTCACATTCATTTCTACCCACTCAGTTTTTGGTTTACCAAGTCTACATTCATTTTTAGTTCTTACCCTATCTTGCAGTCTTTTAACTGTTCCTTTCTGTTTTGTATTAGCCACACATTGGTAGGGATTCCTTTCACCCCATTGTCTAAATCACTGATTCTCAAAGTGGGCTGTACCACCCCCTGGTGGGCGGTGAGGCGATCCAAGGGGGCGGTGGAAGGCTCAGGGGAATTTGGGGGGCGGTGAACCCCTTTAAGGGGGCAGTGAACAATTGGCTATTTAGGAGGGGTCGCGCGGCCCTCTTATTTGGCTCCGCCCCCTTTGCTTTGATATTTGCATATTAGATATTTGGAATAGAATTTGTAAGAGTAGCAAAATTATTTATGAAGTAGCAACAAAAATATGGTTGGGGGTCACCACAACATGAGGAACCTTATTTAGGGGTCACGGCATTAGAAAGGTTGAGAACCACTGCATTAATACATATATCTTCCTGTTTAATTGCTATTAAATTTTAAAAAATAAATTTCTAGGGGGGTGGTGAGTAAATTTTTTTCTGGAAAGGGGGCGGAAGGCCAAAAAAGTTTGGGAACCACTGGTCTAAATCAAGGATAAAAATATTGCAGAGCATTGGCTCCAGGACAAAACCCTTCAGCACCCTACTTGAAACCTCTTTCCAATTTGAAGCACAGTCACTGATAATAACTTTTCGTACATGATTTTCCAACAGTTATCCATATACCAGATAGTGTTTCAATCTCTTTCATCATTAGTGAGCTTGTTAATCAAAATATCATTATAAAAATGCATTTTGCTGAAATTCAAATAAGTTATATCCATGTTTTTTCAGCCATTTACTAAACTAGTAACCCAATTAAATATTGTTACTAGATTGGTTTGGCAGGGCTTGTTGCTGAGATAAACATGCAGGCACTCACTAATTACTGCATTGTTATCAATACAATCGCAAACAGACTTTTGTATAACTACTATTTTTCCTGGTATTGAGATCAAGCTGATTGTCCTGTAGTTTTATGGATCGTTTCAGGGTTTTTGCCTTTTTTAAAGAAGGGAATGATGTTGGCACATCTCTAGTCCTTTGGTACATAAACCATTCTCTTAAGATTTCTCTAAAATGTTGGCAAGAGGTTCGGAGAGTATTATTTATTTACTGTATTTCTAACCCGCCCTTCTCAAACTCGGCAAGTACATCAGCAAGTTCCTTCAGTATTTTGGGATGCCTTGTTTGTTCTCACCTTTGATTTTACAAAAATAAGAACCTAACGAACAAAGACCTCATACTAGTTCGGGTTTGCGCTACAAGGATGGAAATAGTAAAAACATGGGGAAAATTTTCAGTACAGAGTTGTAGAAACGAAATATGGGTCATAGTTCTATCTGAGAAATTAACATACAAAGTGAGATTAGAGAGAGGAGATTGACAAGAGGGTAGCATTCACATTCTAGAAAAGAATTGTGCTTCGAGCTAGGCCTTGGGATAGGTGTCTGAGCTATATCATCTCTAACCCTCCAGGGATTTAGTTGAAAGTCCTTTTGATCAGACTTACCATGCTCCTGGCAGATATGTTCTTCCACATCTCTGTGAGATGCAGTCTACCTATTGCCAGTAGTTCTCCTTCTAAAAATCAGAGACAATGATGCAAGAACCCAAGCCTCTCAATTGGCAGAGACTCTTGCAGTGATTTAAGTGCTTGTAGTTATGCTTTCTACGTGGTTTTTCCCCTCTGGACTACCAAAGCTCCATTAAGATCTTCAGAAAATATGGTATTCCCAGAACCGTTTCAGCACATATGAGCTTGTTTTTTAGTTCTTGAAGTGCCTTCCTGCTCATTATGTGTTCTCACTTTCTTAAGATTAAATATATCTCTGGATGAAGGAGATGAGATATCAGATTCTGAGCGTTCACATTTAATCCCCATAGGCTAATGTGATAATATTCTGAAGAAGAGCAAGCAGATACTCTTAAATTAATGTGTTTTAAAAAAAATTAATGTGTTTTAAAAAAATCTTTTATAGTTATGTTTCGCCTTAAGTATGCTTGGGAACCCTTATATTACCCTATTGGATGAGCCATCTACTGGAATGGACCCTAAAGCAAAACAGCACATGTGGTGAGTACCACCAAATAATTTGGGGTTAGTCTTTTTGGTATACAATTATCTTAACAATACCATTTTTATTTAAATAATTGTGTGTGTGTGTGTATATATACATATATATATATCCAGTATATTTTATCCTAATAGCAGTTAGATTCTGTTCTAACCGCTAGTAAAATTAAGTTGTAAGTTAAATTAGCAATGCTAATTTAAGCAATACTTAAAAGGGAATTCCCTTTTGGTTGGTTGCAGAAAAGTAAGAGTCTGGGGCCCATTAAAGAGGATTTCCAACACCCATATTCTGGAAATGACTATCCATATATCACATGGCATATGCTGCGAATTCCCAAAATCTGCAAAAACTTACAGCTGCTCCACAAGTCTCTCCAGCATTGTCTCATACATGCCTGTTGACACTGTCCCATCCTCTATCAGTCCCTCTTATGGAAATGAAGATGGTTATCTATAAGAGAGTAGAATGGGAAGCCGGTTGGGATGGAGACTTGTCTGAAATGGAGTAACTGGAGGAAGTACAGGAGGGCAAGTGAGCGCCAGAGAAATTGATAACAAGCCATAATCAAAGTTTTATTCCTTAAAGTGTGTAAGACTGTTTCCTTAGGCCAGTGGTTCCCAACCTATGGCCCATGGACCACTAGTGTTCCACAAGAATGAAAATATGGTCTGCAGTCTCACCATTACTATTTATCTATTTCATTTATTTTCTATATTTATATGCTGCCCTTCTCACCCCAACGGGGATTCAGAGCGGCTTACAAGTCTCATATCTACATAAAAACATAGTATATTATTAGCATAATACTAATGCATCATTAATAATATTAGTATTATAAAATATTATATTGTTGCTGGGGGAGGAGCTGCCTTATTTACTCTGGTCCCAGAGCGGCCATTGGTGGTGGGGGAAGGGCTTACTACACCATTGCTTTGAAACCATGCAGCAATGAGAGCAACTTGTCTTGCGAAACCCTCTTATAGTGCAGAGGCAATGTGGATGTTGGGAGGGGAGAGGCTGACTACCCATGAAAGATTACTACTACCACATCAGCTCTAGATTATTAAATATGATTTTCTGTGGGCGAGCAGATGGCGACTACTGGATGGCATATGTTCTGTATCAGAAACTAGAGCTGATGTGGTCTACCAAATTCAATTTTATGAATCAGCTCTGAAAATAACCAAATTGAATCTAAAGTTGACCAAAAACTGATTTGTAACCCTTTTGGTACTAATGTTGGAGGGAGGTCCCTGCTCAAACCTGTCCCTGTTCAAAAAAAAAGGTTGGGAGCCACTGCTGGTGAGGGGGGGGGGGGGAGATGATAGTCCTTCAATTTGAAAGTGACTTTTTAGTGCAGCTAATATGATATTCCACAGACAGCTCAGGAAAGTTGTGGGCACCAGCTGCCTTAAAGGAGATCAACTGCCATAACAAAACCTATAAAAGGTTTTGCAATAAAGAAACCTTCTGCCGCCACCACCATCCATTGTGAACGTTTAAAATAATCTCTGTCCAAACTACACACAACCGTCTTGTTGAGAAGATTGAGTAATGTGCAATTGATCACCAAGTTGTTATACCTCCTTGGCCTTGGAGGAATTGGTAGGAAAAATACGGTTGGAGGATTTCTCCATCCTTTCATATGCCTTTTTGTTGGAAGGTCCAATAGCTATTTCCACAACCATTAAGTGTACCCGCAACTCATAACAGTGTATTTGCAGGTTGGTTCCTGTACTTTTTTCATCAAGTGTTCATTACATTTCATAGGAAAGCAATTCGAGCAGCCTTTAAAAGTAAACAGAGAGCAGCTATTCTGACAACTCATTATATGGAAGAAGCAGAAGCTGTGTGTGATCGGGTAGCAATCCTGGTCTCTGGAAAATTAAGGTACCTTTACAGATTGGAGTATTTATGTTAAACTTCAAAACTACTGTAAAGATTCTGCTGTTAATGTGACCTTTTCCCTCCATGCCTCCCCCTTTGTATCACCTCAACGACAGGTGTATTGGGACAGTTCAGCATCTCAAGAGTAAATTTGGCAAAGGATATTTCTTAGAAATGAAATTAAAAGAAGTTCCTGATTTGCAGAAGAAGGAGTATTTTCAGAGGGAGATAATGCGTATTTTTCCAAATGGAAGTCACCAGGAAAGGTAAAAGAACAAAAGCAATCCAGTCAACCCTCCACATTTAATGGGGGTAAGGGCCCAGGGCCCCAATGAAAATGAACAATTGTGACTAAAGATATTGGAAGAATACCCCCTAGAAGTTTCCAGCATAACTCTATGGTCTACTTCTGCTGGAAGTGAAACATAGACTCACATTAAAGGATCTAAAGATTCTAGAAAAGTATCCTGTGTAGAAATCTGTAGGTCCTCCAGCATAACTGGAGGAATTTACTCATAGAGTCACACTGAGGATCTAGAGCAGGGGTCCTCAAACTTTTTTAAACAGAGGGCCAGGTCACAGTCCCTCAAACTGTTGGAGGGCCAGATCATAATTTGAAAAAAAAACATGAATGAATTCCTATGCACCTTGCACATATCTTATTTGTAGTGCAAAACATCCACTTAAAACCAATACAATAATTTAAATGAAGAACAATTTTAACAAATGTAAACTTATTAGTATTTCAGTGGGAAGTGTGAGCCTGCTTTTGGCTGATGAGACAGGATTGTTGTTGTTGTTGGGTGCTTTCAAGTTGTTTCAGACTTAGGTTGACCCTGAATGAGGGCTGGGTAAATGACCTTGGAAGGCCATATCCGGCTCTCGGGCCTTGGTTTGAGGACTCATGATCAAGAGCAAGCATGAGCAAACTTTTTAGGGGGAGGGGTGCAGCCCTGGCCAGGCAGAGCGGGGCAGGAGAGAGACATGGTGGCCTGCCGCGATTCCAGACTGAGAGAACAGGAAAACTTGGTGCTGCCAAGAGCTCTCCAGAGAGCACTTGGCAGCCACATGTCTCTACCTTGGCCCTCCTCTAAGTCTGGGGACATGGCAGGCTGCCACATTCATAGGCTAAGAGGAAGGTCGAGGCATATGAGGGCTGGAGGAAAGAACCCAAGGAGGTTTGCCCATGCCTGATCTAGAGATTCCTAGCAAGGACATTTTTCTTGAAATATGCGAGTAATCAAATCTACAAAAATCAGAACTGTACATGTAGATGAACAGCTTTAGCTAAAAGTATTCAGAATTAATACAACAAATATGCTCTTTTTTTACTCAGTTCCCAGTGGGAGTGACTTACAATGCTCAGCATAGAGTAGGAGATGGCTGATCAAGATACAGTGCTCCTGTCAACACCACTGTCTCCATTAGGCACCCCTTACTAACCAATTGGTTTTATGCAAGATGAGAGCCAGCATGGTGTAGTGATTTGAGAGCTGTGAACTATGACTGTGTAGACCAGGGTTCAGATCCCTGCTCAGACATGTCAACCTATTGGGTGACTTCGTGCAAGTCAGAGGAAGCATTGTTAACAAATCAGTTAGACTATAAATAGATCACTACACTAATAGAGTACAGGCAGTCCCCAAGTTATGAACAAAATAAGTTCTGTAGGTTTGTTCTTAAGTTGAATTTGTTTGTAAATCGGAACAGGTTCATTTTTAAGTGTAACTCCAGCCTTCAATGGCATGGGGGGGGGGGTCAATGCCCCTATGGTGTTTGTTTTGCTCTCTGTGCCCCTGTTCAGAAGATTCTCCTTCACTTTCCATCCGTGTGATAATTAGAAAAATGTGCCTTGTCGTAAAAAGAACGATTGGTGAGAAAACTTCAGCGGAGACACCTTTTCCAATGATAACTTTTCAAAGGGTGAATTTCCCTTCCGAGGGGTAAATTACTCTCACTTCCTGTTGTCTTACCCCCAATCTTACCTATGAGTAGTTTGTAAGTCAGATGTTTGTAACTCGGGGACTGCCTGTATTTGCAGTGTTTCTGTTTAACTAGTTTTTTTGGGAGGTTTTTTTGGGAAAACGATAGACAGAATGAATCAATCCACAGTGAAAAAGATCAATTCAACCCATGATTTTCTCTAACATCTAAAACAATTTGGAAAATACTGGGTTTCCAACAGTATCCTATTCTTTTAAAATAAAATAAAGAGTTCTGTGTTGTTGCAGTTCTGTTCCTTCAAGTCATTTCCAGCCTGTAGTTTTCTTGGTGATATTTGTTCCAAAGAGGCTTGCCATTGCCTTCCTCTGAGGCTGAGAGAGTGTGTCTTCTCCTTGGTCACTTAGTGGGTTTCATGGGAGAGTTAGGATTTGAATTGTGGTCTCCAGAGTCATAGTCCTACACTTAAATCTCTATGCCATGTCCTTTGGCTGGGAAATGCCAGCTATCAGCCATGGGAAGTTCTTCAGATTTCTGTTTGCATTCTACATGTGGACATCTAGCTTTTTCGATGGGAAACTTCAACTTGATATGAGATTTACAGCATACACAAATACCTTCTGAACTCTGGAATCACTTTTTTTTGCTGATTATTTTCATGTGTTTTAAAGGAACAGATGCTACGCACTCCTACCATTTGTGATGCTTTGTAATTTCTTCCCAGAAATTAGAAGTAAACTAACTTGTGGTCTACAATAAATGAACAACATATCTGTAAAATGAACTTAATATCTTGAGGAATTGTTCAAATATTCGTGAATAATCAGATATCCTGTCACACAATGGTGAATGTCACAACTTTCCTCCCATAGTTGGTGCTGCTTATAGATACTTGAATCCTTCTTAAATATCTATTATATCAAGTGTGTAAAACCTTTTGTCAGATACAAAAGAATAGTGTTTGGTCAGCTGTAAAATTACACGATCTAAAAATGCCAAACTCCTGTAACATCTACAACACTTATTATTACCATGAATGTAGCATTTCTTGCACTAACGTGTACTTTGTTTTATGTTGCAGTTTTGCCTCAATTTTGGCATATAAAATTCCAAAGGAGGATGTCCATTCTCTTGCACTGTGTTTTAGTCTAAAATTACACGATCTAAAAATGAAGGTGAGACACTTCTTGCATTTACTTTGTTTTATGTTGCAGTTTTGCCTCAATTTTGGCAATTAATCATTGTGTTTTTCTAAACTAGAGGAAGGTGAGACATCTCCATTGATCATTGTTTCGAGTTTCTCAATCACTCAGTTCGCCTATATTCTGCACCCTAACCATCCACACCTCATAAGTGTCTTCTCTGAAAACGTAGTCTACATATATAAAAATCAAAGTATGTGTGTTTATTTATTTGTACCACAAAGCCTCCTATGTGGCTTGGTGGTTTTGGACCAAACCTGGCACACATACCTTTCATTATCCAACTTAAAATACTGTTCAGATGCAATCACAAGAGGATCACAAGACAGAAAGGATTAGCTGCTGGTCTATAGGTATGTAAACATGCAGCACTCAGATGAAACCACAAGAGAGCAATATGCAGACAGAAAGGATTGGCTTTTGGCAAACAAAATGGCGTTCTCTAGAAAAGTTGTAGTATGAGGCCTGCCAAAAGGCAGAAACACAGCTCTGAAGGCCACTGTTGGGACATTCACTCTATAAGAAAATAAGCAATGTAATGCTGATTACAGTGCCTGTAGAGCAGTGTTTCTCAACCTTTTTGGAGCCGCAGCACACTTTTAACATTTAACATTTTAACACTTAACACCATCAACCAAAATGACACTAACACAGTAAAGAACGGCTGGGGGATGGTGGCCTGCTGGGAGCAGCTGCTGGGAGTGCCGAAGCTGGGGGAGGGGTGGAGCCAGGCCGTGCCATGCCCCGCCCCCTCCCCGGGTTCCTCCTCCGGCGGCTTCAGCGAGCGAGGGGCGAGAGTCATGGCGGATTGGAGGTTGGCTGAGGAAACGGCCGAAGGACGCGGCACCCCGGCCCCTTCTTTTTCTTCGCCACAGCCCAGCTCTTCTTCCTCCTCCCCCAAGCAGCAGGAGTTCGGCAGGGGGGGAGGAAGGGAGGCAGAGAGCTATTCTCACGGCACAGCAGGAGGTCCATCATGGCACACTACTGTGCCGTGTCACAGCGGTTGGAAACACTGCTGTAGAGCACCAGGCAGAATAGTTTTTACTGACACGATAAGGATATGTAGTTGCACCTCTATTGAGAGTTCTTATAACAGTTCTTTCTGGTCTTTTTAATAGCAAAACATGCCTTTGATATTGAGGAATATAGCTTCTCCCAAGCAACACTTGAACAGGTAATTTCACAGAACATAATTCTAAGTCTTATATTTTAAATTCTATTGCTTTAAAACAGTTTGTCATTAGCACGTATGTTGCCAAGTGCACTGGCTTCCTATCGAGTACCGAATTGCCTTCAAGGTGCTGGTTTTGACCTTTAAGGCCTTACACGGCCTAGGGCCTGCGTACTTGAGGGACCGCCTTACCCCGTACATTCCCCCGAGATCACTGCGTTCAGATGAACAGAATCTGTTGTTAGTACCATCAATCCGCTCCTGCCATCTGTCCGCAACTAGACCACGAGCTTTTTCTGTGGCAGCTCCAGTGCTATGGAATTCTCTTCCGGACAGCACCCGAGCCATCTCGGAGCTTGCCCCTTTCCGAAGGGCCTGCAAAACCGCCCTCTTTGGACTAGCCTTTAATTAGACACATTGGTCTAAGAAAGTGCCTGGTTGTCCTCCTACACTGTGATGTGATGTAATATGTTTTAATGTGTTTTTATGCTTTTACTGTAGGGCTACATGTCTGCGACATGTTGCCCATTTGTATTGCTGTTATCCACCCCGAGCCTGCAGGGAGGAGCGGAATACAAGATTGAACAATAAATAAATAAATAAATATCCTATATTGAATTACATTTGTGATTTGTAACTGGTACTAATGTTTAAAATATTTTTCTACTTTGTCTGCAGCTTAGCTCAGAGACTGCTCATTTTATGAACTCTGTGCTCTTTTTAGGTATTCGTGGAGCTTGCTAAAGAGCAGGAAGAAGACGACAATTTTGGAACCCTAAACAGCACACTTTGGTGGGAACGAGCCCAGGGAGAGAGAGTTGTTTTCTGATTTGTCTGTTTTCTGTTGTAGAATTAAATGGATTCGTTCTACAGGTTTATCTCCCCAGAATATATATTTTTTGTTATTTCCAATTGTTTTCTTCTTGTTGTGTGTGCACTGAGCACTATGAATTATAGAAACATATCCCCAAGCAATTCAGAGTATAAGTGACATTAATTTCATCATCTAAGAACAAAAAAATTGAGCCTGTTCACCTAATTTGCCTTATATACACGGACATAGTAAATACCTTTGGTTTATGACTTTTTCTTTTTAGGTACAACATTTTGTAATAAAAGCAGAAAGAGGGCAGCATAGGTTTTGATTTTGAAGGCAATATATGTTTTCTGTCCTAGAAACTCATGTACTATATTTCATTAGCACACAGTGTGTGGCATCAATATTATTACTAAAAAACCTACAACAGGTTCAGTAATCTGATTACATATCCTTATATGTGCTGCATTTTATGGAGTTTCAGGGAACACAATCTCCCAAAGCAGGACAAGTATCTTGTGATAACACTTAACAGATATTTGCAGCTTTATAATAATTGGTTCATTATGGACATCTTCCACAATAATATTTTGATAAAGGTCATGTTGGCATGTTTTACAGTTACCCTACAAATTTTATCACACATTTTTATGTAAATCCCAAATTTTATGTCATATGCGTTTATATACGTTTAACTTGAAACTACCTGTTTTTTAGAAATCACTATTTAGATGGCTCAAAGTTTAGGTACACTTTAACTTTAATGAGACATTAAATAGTATGCTTTGAATTTAATCTGTACGTTTCTTTTTGAAATTTTAATCCAAATTTGGTGGACATTTTAATGGGAATTTCCTTTGTATACTTTTTAATGAGGCTATGCATTATTTGAGTTGGAGTCAATATTTGAAGTACTTGTCAACTTACTTGCTGCAATGTTTTTTTGAAGCAATTGTGCATGAGAATTAAGTGACGTAATGCATTTATCTTGTATTCCTCCTTACCAAGGCCCTTCCATTTAATCTTATATGGTCTGACCGCTAATCACATATTTTTCAATTTTACAAGTAAGATGGATATAATCAGCATTTCTCTAAGTTCAAACACATACTTTTGCCAGAGTGAAGTCACAAACATACATTGTACATGCACTTTAAGTCACCTGGAATTCCTGCTTGTCATTGGACAGACTCCGAACACAAGCCCATTAATGTAAAATATACTGAGACTACCAACTATATAGTTGTTTGTTATTAATGGTAAGGTTACGTTGTGTCATGGTTGGGAGTTGCACAGAAGACTATACTGCATGCACAGGTATATTTGAAAAGTTTGCACAAATGTTCTTCTTCCATTTTTTACAAATGCAAATTGTGAAAACCAAACATGTAAATCCCTGTATACATGCCTTAATCATGTATAGCATGTAAACCCATTGCATCATATGGTTAGTTTTTGTGGAATTTCCATATAACCAAGATCTGCCATATCTTTGATGGGTTGCCCTTTTCCGTGTTCCATTTCCAAGTTCTTTCTTGGACTGAAATAGTAGCCACATGCAGCAGGACCTTGTATTTAGTTTTGTGACGTTGATAACTAACTATAGGAAAACAATAATGAATCTGTTCCATCATTGTTGGGAGATGAAATAAAGGTTTATGTTTGATATAGTCAAATTTGTACGTAATTCATTTCAAACTAAGATGCCCATTAAAAGGCTAAAGTAGAAATCACATTAACATTCTTCTATTTTGAAAGTGCAATTCACATTTGCAGTTTTGACTTTTGCAGATTTTATTATTCTCAGATTTCATTAAAATGTTCTTTCTTGGAATGTCTAGCTCCTCCAGTGCGATTCTGTGGTCCAGTGTTTCCCAACCAGTGTGCCGTGGCACACTAGTGTGCCGTGAGCGATCATCAAGTGTGCCGTAGGAAATCGGAACCTCCAAGACCCTTTCTTCCCCCTCCTGCCAAACACTTTTTCTTCTCCACTCGAGCTCCCTTCTTCCCAGCCTCGCTCTGCTCGCTTTACCTCGCTTTGCTCATGCTGCCGCTTCTGCGGGAGGGGGGAGGGAGGAAGACGTGACCCGTGCGGGTGCTACTGCACAGACTCGCCCCACGTCTTCCTCCCCTCCACAGTGCTCTCTGGATATAGGTGAACTGCAACTCCAAAACTCAAGGTCAATGCCCACCAAACTCTTATAGTATTTTCTCTTGGTTATGGTAGTTCTGTGTGGGAAATTTGATTCCATTCCCTCATTGGTGGAGTTCAGAATGCTCTTTGATTGCGGGTGGACTATAACTCGCAGCTGTTGAGCAAGACCTTCGTGTGTGTCTTTCTGCCATTCCTGCCAGGATATCTATGTTGTGTTCATCGACAGGCCCAGGTTTTACACTGAGTGTATAAATACATTTTAAAACATACTAACTATATGTATTACTGTGTTAGAGTGTCATTTTGTGTCATTTTGGTTGGTGGTGTGCCCCAGGATTTTGTAAATGTAAAAAATGTGCCGCGGCTCAAAAAAGGTTGAAAAACACTGCTGTGGTCAACTTCCTTTAGTTATTCTAGAAAACATAGAGATTTCCGGAGAGAACACCCCTTGGTCTTCCAGTGCAATTCTGTGGCTACGGGGTTTCCATCACAAGTTGACCATCTGCATGGGGATCTTGTGCCCCTAACCCTTACAAATGAGAAAGGTTTGACTGTACATGCAAATAAAATCCCTGTGCAGCTAAGATCCAACAATAATGCAGCCAAGGATAAAACTGTTGTTTTGCTTTGCTAGAATCCCCCTTCTGTGGCTATGTAAGGCTGCTTGAGAACATAGGGCTGCTACAGCCAGTTAGTGAGCAATGGAACAGGAAGAGTGTGGTCTGGGTGCTATTAGGAAGCTGGGGAAAAGAGACAACCATCTTTTGTATATGCAGTGTAATACTAGAAATCTGAGAAGACAAGTACTGTAGTACTTTTTTTCCTTGGCAGTTTAAATGCATCTAGACAGCATGCTGCCATTTCCTGCTCCCCAGTCCCATCAAGCTGTGGTTTTCAGCGCAAGGAATTTACAAGACAGCAGTGAATATAATATTCCAAAATGTCCATTAAAGCCCATATGCCTGCGTAATCATTTCATCAGTTTATGTCACCAATTGTCGTAATACAGAGACCAAAGAAGCCAAGCTCAAGGGTAAAAAGGGATAACAAAGGTTTATTTGAACAATAAATGGAAAAAGGACTAACAAAAAAGTAACCAACTTGGCTCTAAAACCCTCAAAAATCCCAGGAAAAACCCCCACAAAATAATGCAGCATAAAGCCCAAAACAAACACAAGACGTCCGCCTCTGAAGTCCGATGTGGGAAGATCCAGAAGAGTAGTCGAAAAGCCAATCTGAGGGTCAAGGGCAGGAGAATGACAGATGAAAGGAGGAGGCAGCCAAAGGTAATCAGGAGCTGAGTATACAGAAGATACATAATTCAAAGTCCCCATAAAAGCACAGTGCCAGCCTCCCTCCATGTCATACAATGCCAAACTCTGTAGCAGGAACTCACGTAGACTCAGCTGAGACCAAGCCCCGCCACAGGAATACACAGCAGGCAATTAAGCAGAAAAGCAAACATTGAATCCAAACCCCACCTTTTCCCAAACATCAGCTAGAGCTGCCACAGCAGCTCACCCAAAACCCAAAGGTGGAGAAGTAACTCATAACTCACAAGTAACTGGAACCAGGAACAATGCACACGATATCAGGATCACAGGAATACCAGACACAAGAATCAGATATCAACTCTGACCGCCGCAAATGCAGCCCCAAAACCCCATTTCTTTTATAGCCCTTTACACATCAGATTCGTCTGAAGACCCACCCTGTACATGAACAGCAGCTGCTTCATTTCCTGCAGCTGCTGAACCCTGTGCAGTCCTCCAATTTTCCCAACGATCTTGGAAGCTTAAAAGTGTCCCACTCTGCTTCTGAACGTTCAGAAGGCCAATCCTGATCGCTCTCAAAGCCCAGAAAGGTGCTATCACCAGAATCTTCATTACATACATCTCTTACTTCCTGAACCAATGTCCAGTCTACTTCAGCATCACTTTCTTCTGACTGCCTTTCTTCATTCCCAGAGAAACCTTCAAAGGTTTCTGAATCAGAAGGAGCTCTAAGTATTTGCCGGATCTTCTCTGTTCTAATGCAAAATATTCACAAAATTTCTCACACCTGAATGTGTTGTTGAAGGCTTTTATGGCCGGAATCATTGGTTTGCTGTGACTTTTCCAGGCAATATGGCCATGTTCCAGAAGCATTCTCTCCTGATGTTTCACCCACATCTATGGCAGGAGTCTTCAGAGGTTGTGAGGTTTGTTGGAAATTAGGCAAGTGAGGTGTATATATTTGTGGAATGTCCAGGGTGGGAGAAAGAACTCTTGCCTGCTTGAGGCAGCTGTGGATGTTGCACTTGGCCACCTTGATTAGCATTGACTGGCCTCTCAGCCAGGCTTTGAAGCTGCAAGGCCATTCAGTGCAAATCAGCGTGGCCAATTGCAACATTCGCACTTGCCTCAAGCAGACAAGAGTTCTTTCTCCCACACTGGACATTCCACAGATACATAAACCCAACTTGCCTAGTTGCCAACAAACCTCACAACCTCTGAGAATGCCAGCCATAGATGAGGGCGAAACATCAGGAGAGGATGCTTCTGGACCATGGCCATACAGCCCTGAAAACTCACAGCAACCCAAAATTATTGAATTTGCAAGAATTAGATATACACACAAATATGCTCAGGTTGGTTTTTACTCAGAAAATGATAAATTGATATTAGTCATTTGTATCTATTCCAAATGATCACAAGAATTGGTTACTATCTTTAATACTTGTATTTAAATAAGATAAAAGCAAAAATACAATAATGTTTTAAACTAGGTTGGCATCAGTAATCTTACTCCTTTTTAAAAAAATGTTCCATTTTACTCATCTGAAATAAAACTCCTATAATCGCGCTTTCAAAAATAGGTATCTTTGAGATCAGAAGTATTCTGAGCAAAGAAACAGTATACTTTTCAACATATATTTATTTACGTCATTTATATTCTGCCCTTCTTACCCTGCAGGGGACTCAGGGCGGATCACAATGCACACGTACAGGCAAACATTCAATGCCATTGACACATAACATATATAGACAGACATAGAGGAAATTTAACATTCCAGAAATCCGTTAAATTTAGCCTACCCACAAAGTGGTACCTAAATTTCCTACTTGACAGATGCAACTGTCTTTCGGGTTGCAAAGGTCAACAACAAGCTACACAAATTGGTCGAGAGCTCACACCGACCCAGGCAGGCCTCGAACTCATAACCTTCTAGTCAGTAGAGATCTTATGCAGCTGACACCCAGCCAGCTGTGCCATATTCCCGGTGCATATATACAAATTCCATATCAAAGCTTAAAAATGGCCTCAGAGACCAATTATAACTTTCCGCAAACATATGCAAAAATCTAAGAAATAAATCAAAATTGTAGCATATTAGCATATTTCCCTGCATGTTTCAGCATCAGAGCTTTAAGGGGCATTTGTCAAAGAATATAGGATTTTTAAAATTATATCCGCCAGTCCCTTTGCACTAAACTATGACAAATTATACTTGTCATCTAAAATAAGCACCTAATTTCACAACAGATCAATGGTTCTTACCCTTTTTGGATCATTGATTTTCTGAGAATCCAATGAAAGTTGCATGGAAAAAATGCACATGACATTTTACATAATGTTTTTATTGCATTGGAAGTTGCTTTCCTTCATACACAAAAAAAGCATGGAATGAAAAAAAAATACAATAAGTAAAGGTAAAGGTTTCCCCTTGACATTAAGTCTAGTCATGTCTGAATCTGGGCGGTGGTGCTCATCTCCATTTCTAAGCCGAACAGCCGGCATTGTCCGTAGACACCTCCTCGGTCATGTGGCCAGCTTGATTGCATGGAGCACCATTACCTTCCCACTGTAGCAGTACCAGTTGATCTATTCACATTTGCATGTTTTTGAACTGCTAAGTTGGTCAGCTAGTTCAGCAGCTCAGCAGTTTAGCCTGCTGCACCACCAGGGAGCTTGAAAAAATACAATATATAATACAAAATGTTGAAATGTTTGCTTTAAAATTCACCTTGACAAGAACCATTCAAAATAGACAAGAAGGATTAGTAAAATGTTGCCCTTGACTCCTCCAAGTTTTATGGACTGCCTGTGTATTTTCTATAGAAATATGTATATTTGTTGAATTTTTGCAATGTTCGTTTTTAAAAAATGTGTTGTAACCCACCTCGAGCCGCACGGAGAGGCGAGTAAGAAATAAAATTATTGTTGTTGTTATTATTATTATTATTATTATTATTATTATTATTATGAGAGAGTGGGAATTCTCTTGAAGCACCTAGGAATATCAAGTCTTTCCCCCACCACTGCTCACACTGTTTATTAAAAATGTCAAAAGTTCCCATTTTTCAAAATCAGATGTGCAGCTCTGTCCACTACTTATTTTTTAAATTTATTTTAAAGGGTTAACAATTATATAGACATATATGAACAGTAAGTTCACAGTTCTTATAACTAGACCAGGGGTGCTCATTAGGTAGATCATGATCTACTGGTAGATCGTGTAGGGCGGGCCTGCCCAACAGGCGGCCCGGGGGCCACACACGGCCCGCCAGCCCCTTGGATCCAGCCCCCCTACCCTCCTGCAAGAAAAATTGTAGCGGCGGCACAGCTGTCCGCCATTACCTGTCCTGGCTCCTCAGCAGACAGGAAATGAGCCAGGACAGGAAATGACGTCGCGGAGCCAAAGGACTACAAGTCCCAGCTTCCCTTCCACGGTGCCATTTCCTTTGAGACTAGAAGAGTACAGGAAGTACTCTTCTGCTGTGTCTTCAGCTCCTGCCTCTGTGTCTTCGCCTCTCTCGTGCTCCAGCTCCGGCTCCTGGATCCTCGTTGGAAGAGAGAAAGCCGGGCCGGAGCAAGGCTGTGTGGAGCTCTGTTTGGGCAGCAGTCGTTTGGGAAGGATACCAAACTAAGGTAGTCTGAAGCAGAGGGCTGTTTTGCTGGGGTGGGCTCCTTCCTTCGTTCCTTCCTTTCTTCAATCCTTCCTTCCTTCCTTTTCCTTTCTTTTCCTTTCTTTTATTCTTTTATTTTATTTTAATTTTAATTTATTTTATTTTTATTTATTTCCTTTTGTTCTTGCATTTATTCCTCCCTCATTTCTTCCCTCTATCCATCTTCCTTCCTTCCTTCCTCTTCCTTTCTTTTATTCTTTTATTTTATTTTTATTTATTTTATTTTATTTTTATTTTATTTTATTTATTATAGCAGGCCTGGGCAAACTTGGGCCCTCATGGTGCTTTTTTGCTTCAACTCTCACAATTCCTAATGGCACGGGCCTTGTGTAATAAACCCCCCTATTCCGCTCGTCAATTATATCAGATATGCAAATAGTCGTATAAGAGGTAAGAGGTTTTTTTTCAACTTTTTCACACTGCGGCCCCCCAGGTGATCAGTGACCGGAATTCCGGCCCTTGGGCCAGTAGAAGTTGGACAGCCCTGGTGTAGGGCATCCTGGTAGATCGCAGGCAGGGCAGGAGGAAGGCTCAGTCCTGCCCCGCAGGCTCCCGATGTCACCCAGTTGCAGAAAGAGGTTGGACTGGATGGCCCTTGGAGGTCTCCTATTCTAGGAACCCATTGTTGTTGTTATCAGAGGCTGAATGGCCATCTGTGAGGAATGCTTTGATTGTGTTTTTCCCTTATGGCAGAAGGAGGTTGGACTGGATGGCCCTTGGAGGTCTCCTATTCTAGGAACCCATTGTTGTTGTTATCAGAGGCTGAATGGCCAACTGTGAGGAATGCTTTGATTGTGTTTTTCCCTTATGGCAGAAGGAGGTTGGACTGGATGGTCCTTGGAGGTCTCCTTCTACTCTAGGAACCTATTGTTGTTGTTATTGTTACTATTAGTAGTAGTAGAAGCTGCAGCAGAGGCTGAATGAATATTATCATCATTACTATTATGAATAAATTCAGGGGCTTATTATACTCACATTTAGTTGAATTCAGTCTTAAAATATATTATATGGCTCTCACTGAAATAAATTTCCAAATATTTGGCTTTTATGGCTCTCTGAGTAGTGGGTAGGTAGATCATTTTGACTTGGTTGTTTTATAAGTAGCTCGCATGCTGGAAAAGTGTGAGCACCCCTGAACTATACACACTTCTTTTTTCTCCCACTCTTTTATTTTCTTTCATCCCTGTGCTAGCTTTGTCCACTTCTGAATTTTCCTTTGGCAGGATGTCTTCCCATGAACATTAAAAGTGGATTCCAGACTGGCTGCAGCTGTCCATCCTTTCCTTATACAAATAGTCAAACACAACAAAGCAAATAAGGCTCTGTTCTATCTTCTGCATTACAAACTGGCCACTTGGAGCTATCCTTGGTACTGCAGGCAGCTAGCTCCCTTGCCTTACTGGCTCCCTAGTACAGTCTTTCTCAACCAGTGTGCCGTGGCACACTAGTGTGCCGTGACGGACCTCCTGCTGTGCCGCGAGAAAAGCTCTCTGTCCCCCTTCCTCCCCCCCTCCTGCTGAACTCCTGCTGCTTGGGGGAGGAGGAAGGGCCGGGCAGTGGCGAAGAAAAAGAAGAAGGGACCGGGGCATCGCCTCCTTCGGCCGTTTCCGCAGCCAGCTTCCAATCCGCCATGACTCCCACCATGACTCTCGCCCCTCGCTCGCTGAAGCCATGTGGAGAAGCCCCGCCCACTGAAGCCCGTCCACTGCTCATGCTCCTCCTCTGTAGGAGCGCTGAAGCTGGGGGGAGGGGGTGGGGCATGGCGCGGCCTGTAGGAGAGCTGAAGCTGGGGGAGGGGGCGGGGCATGACGCAGCCTGGCTCCGCCCCCTCCCTGGTTTCGGCACTCCCAGCAGCTGCTCCCAGCAGGCCACCAACCCCCAGCCATTCTTTACTGTGTTAGAGTGTCATTTTGTGCCATTTTGGTTGGTGGTGTGCCCCTGGATTTTTTTAATGTTAAAAGTGTGCCGCGGCTCAAAAAAGGTTGGGAAACACTGCCCTAGTAGTTCTTGGTATCTTATCACCTTTGTGCTTTCCTTTCTCTGCAACTGTCATCCATTGTGAATACTATTTATAGACAGAAGAGGCTTCCTGGAAACAGCAAAAGATGGCAAGTACAAGGGAAATAACACCCAGTTCCCCCTTTTATTACACAAAGAAATCAAAGCTCATCACTGAGGCCACTGTCTTCCATTTCTCAACAAATGAGGGCATCTGACCATATGCCAGAGAGTTGTCCTCTTCTCTAGCAGACGTTTTATGATGGACAGCAGTGTTTCCCAACCTTTTTGAGCCGTGGCACACTTTTAACAATTAAAAAATCCAGGGGCACACCACCAACCAAAATGACACAAAATGATACTCTAACACAGTAAAGAACGGCTGGCGGATGGTGGCCTGCTGGGAGCAGCTGCTAGGAGTGCCGAAGCGGGGGAGTGCGAGGAGCCAGGCCCCACCCCCTTCCCCGGCTTCAGCTCTCCCACAGCTTCTCCAGCCTTGAGGGGGCAGTGTCAAGCCAGCGGTGGCAGAGCCAGCACAATGCTAGCTTGGCACTGCCCCCTCAAGGCTGGAGAAGCTGTGGGAGAGCTGAGGATGGGGGAGGGGGCAGAGCCAGGTCACGCTATGCCCCGCCCCCTCCCCAGCTTCAGCTCTCCCACAGCTTCTCTAGCCTTGAGAGGGCAGTGCGAGCGAGGGGCGGGAGTCATGGCCCCCATCCCCGGCGCCGCTCTCCACCATGACTCCCACCCCTCGCTTGCTGAAGCCGTGCGGAGGAGGAGGAGCATGAGAGGTGGGCGGGGCTCCACACAGCTTCAGTGAGCGAGGGGCGAGAGTCATGGCGGGAGTCATGATGGATTGGAGGCTGGCTGGGGAAACGGCCGAAGGAGGCGGCGCCCCGGCCCCTTCTTTTTCTTTGCCGCGCCCAGCCCTTCCTCCTCCTCCCCCAAGCAGCAGGAGTTCGGCAGGAGGAGGGGGGAAGGAAGGGGGGCAGAGAGCTTTTCTCGCGGCACAGCAGGAGGTCTGTCACAGCACACTACTGTGCCACGTCACAGCAGTTGGGAAACACTGGTGTACAGAATTATTATTATTATTATTTCAGACTGAGTTTTGGAGCGCAATACTCCTGACTTCACGAATGTATTTAAAAAATCAAGAATGGATCATCGATGTTGCAATCCCAGGCGACAGCATTATTAAAGAGAAACAACTGGAAAAAAACTGACACGGTACCAGTACCCAGGATTTAAAGATAGAACTTCAAAGACTCTGGCACAAGC
This sequence comes from Anolis apletophallus, assembly GCA_030556195.1. NCBI lineage: Eukaryota > Metazoa > Chordata > Lepidosauria > Squamata > Anolidae > Anolis > Anolis apletophallus. The sequence continues at coordinate 164,945,871 of JARBWK010000001.1, read as the reverse complement.
CAGTCAAGGTGGTCCCAGTGGTGATTGGCACACTGGGTGCAGTGCCTAAAGATCTTGACCTGCACTTGAACACAATTGGCGCTGACAAAATCACCATCTGTCCGCTGCAAAAGGCCCTCCTACTGGGATCTGCATGCATTATTCGTAGATACATCACATAGTCCTAGACACTTGGGAAGTGTCCGACGTGTGATCCAAACAACAGCCAGCAGAGTGATCTTGTTTGCTGTGTACTAATCTTGTGTTTCTAATAATAATAATGATGATAATAATCCTTTTCTCCCTCACAGTGCAGTTTACAACATATTAGAATCATGTAAACAACCATCAACATACATAAATAATAAATATAAAACATCATAAAATAACAATTTAAAACAACAATAATATACATTCACATTCTTGTGGCATCATGTCAGATCATATTGCACTTTGTTCCAGTTATGAGCATTGAGTTCATAAACATTATGGTGTTTCTTATCACTCCAGCTTAGCTTCCTTCACCAAAGCCCTGTCTAAACAGGAAAGTTTTAAATTGGTTCTAATTTAATTTAATTGGTTTCAATTAATCACCTATCCTGTGTTCTTTGTGAAGAGACTGGTTTGGATAGTCATTTTTTCAGACTTGCCCAGAATTGGAAATGAACTGCAATTTCTTAGAAGGTTTCCTGAATTACTGTTCCATGTCCATCTGGTTCAGTATGAACGGTGGTTCTGATTGGTTTGAATGACTTGGGAAGTTAAGGAGCCGCTTTTCCATAATATTGCTTTTTTGTCCCAAACAAGAACATTGATGTCTGTAGGTTTTTACTTGTAGATAATTTGAAATGTTCTGAAAGCCTGCATAGATTCCTTAATAAACCTTTGAAAAGTACTGTATGTGCACACAGCTTCTATCATAATTGACATGACTAAATGCAGTGGCTGTGTCAGCTTTTTGAGCAAACCTCTGTGGTCATGTATAGCATCTCTCAGCTTTGGCTACAGTCAAGATCCATCCTGTGTCACTTTGTTTTTATCTATTTACCAGCTTGGGGACCCGGCGTTGCCCGGGTTATTTGAGAAACGTATTAGTTGGTCTTTAGCAGTGATTTATGTGGCTCGCAGTTGTGTCAGAAAGTTAGTGAAGGCACTGTGAGTCCCATCGTCCATGGTCCACCCTTCTCCAAACAGCACCAGGATGTAGAGTGGGTCATGGAAGCTCTGTCTGTTAAGTTTGGCCTTGATCCAAAAATGATGGATCAAGGCCAAACTTAGCAGACAGAGCCTCCATGACCCACTTTACATCCTGGTGCTGTTTGGAGTGGCAGTGATATCATGTAATTACTGAAGGTACTGCAAGTCCCATCACCTGTGGTCTGTCCTCCTCTCAACTGCACCAGGATGTAGAGTGAGTCATGGGGGGAGGTGTTGGATAATATCATTTAGTTAATTATTAACATTATTTATTAGAAAAAAGTCAGTCTTTGATTCAGTTTTTATTAGTGCTCCCATTAGAAAATACATAACAATGTGGATGAACCTCAATTCCCAGAACCGTGGGTCAATCCTCCCTAGACCAGGCCTGTATACACAGCTGGCCATGTTGAGTCTGTGTGCCAAGTTTGGTCCAGATCTGATGTCAGCTGGGGTTAGTACTCTCTGTATAAGAGTGAACTACAACTCCCATATGCCAAGGGCAGTCACCCCCGAACCCTATAGTCGGTCATGTTGAGTCTGTGTGCCAAGTTTGGCTGGGTTCAGTGCTCTTTGGATGCAGGTGAACTACAACAGGGCTGTCCAACTTCTGGCGGGACCAGGGCCGGATAAGAGGTCACTGATGACCTGCGGGGCCACTCGGCCCCGCCCCCAGCCCCCGCCCCCAGCCCAGGCCCCGCCTCCTCCTAAAGCCGCCGAAAAAGGAGTAGGCGGCGCCAAGAGCAGCGCGTCACAGGCCTGGCATGACGCGCTGCTCTTGGCACCGCCTACTCCTCCTTTTGGCGCCCCTCCCTTCCTAGGCCGGGGAGCCGCCAAAAGGGCAGAAGGCGGCGCCAAACGGCAGCGTGTCACAGGCCTGGCGTGACGCGCTGCCCCTTGGCACCGCCTACTCCTCCTTTCGGCGCCCCCCTTCCTAGGCCGGGGAGCCGCCGAAAAGGAGGAGTAGGCGGTGCCAAGAGCAGCGCGATCCACGCCAGGCCTGTGACGCGCTGCTCTTGGCGCCGCCTTCTCTGCCCTTTCGCGGCCCCCTGCCCTAGGAAGGGAGGGGGCCCCGAAAAAGGGCAGAAGGCGGCGCCAACGGCAGCGTCACACAGGCTGGAGTGACGCGCTGCCCCTTGGCACCGCCTACTCCTCATTTTCGGTGCCCCCTCCCTTCCTAGGCCGGGGAGCCGCCAAAAGGAGGAGTAGGCGGTGCCAAGAGCAGCGCGTCACGCCAGGCCTGTGACGCTGCTCTTGGCGCCGCCTTCTGCCCCGGCGGCTCCTCGCCCTAGGTAAGGAGGGGGCGCCGAAAAGGAGGAGCTAGCTCTCTTCCTCCTCCCTGCCCCGCCTCCCTCCCCCCGCCATTTTTAAAAAAATTGATTTTTTTTTAAATTTAAAAATGGCGGCTGAGGGCATAGGTGGGGCTGTGTCCAACAGGCTACGGGGCCGGATCCGGCCCCGGGGCCGCCAGTTGGACAGCCCTGAACTACAACTCCTATAAATCAATGTCAATTCCCCCTAAACCTGGTCATTGGGGCTCTACATGCCAAATGTGATGCAGATCTATTATTGAAGGGGGTCTGCCTTGATGCAAGGTGAACTACAACCCCACCATGTGGAATCAGTCCCCCAAACCCATCCAGTCTGTTCGGTTGCTGATCAATTCCTCTCTGCTGTGTGCCACAGGAAAGGGTAGGAAAGGGTTAAGGGAGAGGCAGTGGGTGGGGTGATGCAAATGAAAAGAGAAAGGAATCCTGGGATGCCTGCCTGTGGTGGAGGAAGCACCTAAAATCTAGGGAGAAATTGTCCCTGAATGAAAGCATGTCTTGGATGGTGGGTCGTAGTGTGTGCGGAGGACATTGGAAGGGTTTGGGCCACATATTCATGGCACTCACTATAACCTGCGTTGTCCATGAAGGGAGTGCCTTGGAGGCTTCTCAGCACTTGGAACTATAGCCTGTTTGTGGAGGCCAGAGGCTGTCTGTGTAAGTGGACAACTCTGTCACATACATACATACACATTTTTCACTTTTATTATGTGTATGTGTATGTGTATATGTGTATGTGTATACACATACACATATACACATGACTTGGCCATGATGATCCATGCTCTGGTTACATCCTGTATAGATTACTGCAATGCTCTCTATGTGGGGTTGCCTTTGAAGACTGTTTGGAAGCTGCAACTAGTCCAACGGACAGCAGCCAGGTTGATAACAGGAGCGCCATTCAGAGAACGTACAACTCCTCTGTTGTGCCAGCTCCACTGGCTGCCAGTTTGCTACCGGGCACAATTCAAAGTGCTGGCTTTAGCCTTTAAAGCCCTAAACGGTTCAGGTCCAACTTACCTGTCTGAACGCATCTCTCCCTATGAACCATCGAGATGTTTAAGATCATCTTGAGAGGCCCTGCTCTCAGTCCCGCCTTCTTCGCAGGCGCGACTGGCGGGGACGAGAGACAGGGCCTTCTCAGTGGTGGCTCCTCGGCTTTGGAACGCCCTCCCTAAAGACATCAGATCAGCTCCCTCCCTCCTGACGTTTCACAAGAAAGTCAAGACCTGGTTATTTGAGCAGGCATTTGTTGATGAAATATAAGGCTTAATTGGATATAAGGAATGACGACAATGTGATGGAAACTGATTTCAACATGACGCTGAGGCTGCAATTGTATGTTTTTAATTGTTAAATTGTTATTATATTTTTTTTTCTTGGGGGATTGACTTGTTGCTGTGTTGTATTGAGGGCAGAGACTGCCTGTGTAAACCGTCCCGAGTCGCCTTCGGGCTGAGAGGGGCGGTATAGAAACGTGACAAATAAATAAATAAAATAAATATATGTGTATGTGTATATGTGTATATGTGTATGTGTATAGAAATAATAATAATTATTATTATTATTATTATGTGTATAGAAAGATAGATTACAGTGAATATAAAGCCTTTTAGCTACCAGTTCTTCCACAGTAGTTTACAAACAACATTGAATTTAACAAAACGCCATCAATATCTTTCCCAAAGGAAAGACAGAAGTAGCACGAATGAACGGTTTCCCTGGTAAATGGCGACAATGTTTGCAGTCACAAGAAAGAGGTATCCCATTGAGCAGTTATGTAAGGAAATAAGACACAGCTTGGGATATCCACAATGACCTTTATTTGAAACGAGCACACCCTGAAAAGGAAACAAGTCAGGGATGTGACACATACACTAATTTAAGAATGATGAGCATTTCAGATACTTCTTTTTTAAAAAAAAATGTGTTTATTGCTTTTTAAAAGTATAAATTGTGATACATAAAATAGCAAAGTAAGATTATATGGATTAAGCAAGGAAGAGGGAAAAAAATAAAGTTGGAAGTTTTAGGAAGAGATATTGGGCGTGTAGAAAAGAGAGAAGGGGTAAAAATTAAAAAAATTAAAGGAAAAAAACCAATTCAGATATTTCTGTGTTTCCTAATTTAAACTGTTTTAGTATTAAAATCGAACCTCAATGGGGCTGTGGTGGCACATTGGGTTAACCCTTGGGCTGCTGAACTGCTGACTTGAAAGTTGGCAGTTTGAATCCGTATGACAAGGTGTGCTCCCACTGTTAGTCCTAGCTCCTGCCAACCTAACAGTTCAATAACATGCAAATTTGAGTAGATAAATAGTAGGCATGAGAAAAATGAAACGGAAATTAAAAGGATTCGTAAGAGATTCGTATGTAATGGGACTTTTGAGGTTTTACGTATCGCTGCCGCGATCCTGGAAGTAGACTTCCTTTAACGGTCCTTGAGGCCAACAATTTGCGTTATGATCGTAAGAAATTCTTAAGAATGATGTATCATCTCCTGGAACCTTTCTGGAGCACCACTAATCACTTTCTGCTCTATCCACAAAGGTGGATATTCTCTGCGATCTAGCGCTTTATCTCTTCCTTACTATCCAAGATACTTGGTATCTATCTTTTTATCCCACTGTTATCTTGTTTTTATTCTGTGAAAACTAATAAAGATTGTTTTACAAAAAAAAGAGAAATTCTTAAGTATTAATTAATTAATTATTGTACTACTCACTTCTCCCTGTCTTCTCCCCCTCATTTCCTTCCCGCCTTCATTCAGCTTCTTCTTTTTCCCGCATTTCTATGAGGAACTGGAAGTGACGCTGCTGCTAGGTAGGCTAGGCAATGCATTCTGGAAAGTGTAGTCCTCCAGGCTTCCCCCTCCTTCTCTTCCCGTTGCTCTGCTGCCATGCCCCATCGCAGGGGCCTGCTTCACACACACACACACACACACACGCTTCTCCTCCTCTCTCTCCCTGCGCTCTCTCAGATGCTTCTCTTCCCCGTTGCTCTGCCATGCCCCATCGCAGGGGCCAGCTTCAGCCCTCCAGGTACGTGTTTTGGACTTCAACTCCCACCATTCCTCACAGCCTCAGGCCTCTTCCTTTTCCTCTCAGCCTGGGCAAACTTGGGCCCTCGCTCCCTCAGGATCGGGGTGAGAGAGAGGCAGCGAGGAGCGAGGGGGGGGGCTCCTCCTCCTTTTCTTTTGCTGCTTCCAAGAATAGAATACTTCCTCCCTTCCTCCTTCCCTCCCTCCTTCCTATTTGGAGAGTCCCATCTAGAATTCAGTGTGGTTTATTCAAGTTTTGGCCTACAACTCCCAGAAATCCCAGCCAATTTACCAGCTGATAGGATTTCTGGGAGTTGTAGGCCAAAACCATCTGGAATGCGCATGCTCTGGCATACGAATTACTCACGAATTTCGTTATTACTTAAGTTACATTTCCGAATTTTTGGGAATTTTTTTGTAAGTCTTTGATATACTAATAAAAAAAATCCCCCCCCCCCATTTGATATAAGAATCGCCATTTTAGGATTCTAAACCATGCCTAATAAATAGGTACCACATCTAGTCCAGCCCCCTTTCCAAGTAGGAATTAATATATTATTATACATTGTTATTGTTATTATTATTGCTATTATTATTGCTATTATTCAACTCCTAAAGTTGGAAGGGGCTGCAAGGGCCATCCAGTCCAACCCCCTAATGCCAAGAAGGAATTATTATTATTATTTGAGTCGATAAATAGGTACCCTGAGTATGTGGCGCCTTACATGGGTGCGTAATTGGCATAACGGCTGAATCCGCCTCGGGCGGGCCTGAATCCCCTCGATATTCATTAATAATTCCAATATGATTTTCTTCCTGGTGACTTAGAAATATCAAAGCACATTGTGAGAAACAGAAACTTTGCAATTGAGCAAACTGGAGGTCATTTTTAAAATTTGGAATGTTATACCCTTGGGATAGAGGTATGAATAGGGTAAATAAATAAATATGTAAATCAGGCATGAACAAACTTTTTTAGGCATGGGCAAATTAGTTTCCGAGCACAGTTCAAAGTGCTGGTTTTAATCTACAAAACTCTATACCAGGGGTGCTCAAACTTTTTCAGCATGCGAGCTACTTATAAAACAACCAAGTCCAAATGATCTACCTACCCACTACAAAAATGTGAAACATATAACACAATATCTGCTTTGAACTGGGTTTTCTGAGTCCACACTGCCATATAATCTGATTCAAAGCAGATAACATGGGATTTTATTCAACGGAACTCAGATAACCCAGGGCCCTTCCACACATCCTATTTTACAGTTGACACACACAAACTCATTTCTTACTACTGGATGAATTGCTGCCAAATTTGGCCACAAGACACCTACAAGGAGTGACCATCAGTAAAAAAAATGATTTTGTCATTTGGGAGTTGTAGTTGCTGGGATTTATAGTTCACCTACAATCAAATATCATTCTGTACCCCACCAACAACAGAATTGGGGCAAACTTCCCACACAGAACCCCCACAACCAACAGCAAATGTTCAAGGCAGAGAGGAACGAAAGGAAGGAAGGAATGAGGGAGGGAGGAAACAGGAAGGAAAGAAGGCAAGGCAAGAAAGAGGGGAGAAAGGAAGGAAAGGAAGAAAGAAGATGAGGAAGGAAGAAAGGAAGGGAAAGGAGGGAGAGAGAGTGGAAGGAAGGAAGAACAGAAGAGAAGGGAAGGAAGAAAGGAAGGAAGAAGGATGGGAAGGAGAGGAAAGAGGGAAGGAAGGAAGGGAAGAAGGAAGGAAGGAAAGAGAGTGAGGGGGAAGGCCAGGGAGGGAGAAAAGAGGAAGCCCCTCCACTGGCTTACCAACAGCTCCGAGTCCTAGTCCATGCTGCTGCAGCCACAGTTGGAGCCACCTCTGGCGAGACTATGAAATGGTAGGGAAAACAGCACGCGCGACATCATGGCAGCGGCGGAAATGGTATGGGAGCCATACACACCGTATATGGGCCATAGTGACGCCGGTCACACCGCTACCACACTGACTGGACGGCAGCACCTGGGCGGCGTCGGGAGCCTGTGGGGCAGGACTGAGCTTTCCTCCTACCCTGCTTGCAATCTACCGGGACGTCCTATGCGATCTACCAATAGATCACGATCTACCTAATGAGCACCCCTGCTCTATACGGTTCCGGCCCAGTTTACCTGTCTGAACATATTCTCCCCTATGAACCATCAAGGATGCTAAGATCCTCTGGAGAGGCCCTGCTCTCGGTCCTGCCACCTTCACAAGCACGTCTGGTGAGAACAAGAGACAGGGCCTTCTCAATGGTGGCCCTCGGCTATGTAACTCTCTCCCGAGCGAGATCAGATCTGCCCCCTCCCTCTTGTCCTTCAGGAGGCTTGTGAAAATCTGGCTTTGGAATGAAGCATTCCCAGAATAATGGCTGAGATTGGTTATTGACCAAAATGAGAGACCATATATACAGACTGAGTTGAACTTGTTTTTAGCCGGCGATTTGGCTTTTATGTATTTTACCTATATGTATTTTAATCTTGTACTGTTAGGATGTTTTTAAATTGTATTAGTAGCATTGAATCCTTGCTGTAAGCCGGTCTGAGTCCCTCTATGGAGGTGAGAAGATTGGGATGCAAAAGTTTTAAATAAATAAATAAAAATAAATTGTGGGTCGGCTGGGAGGGTGGAGCTAGGAAAGAGGGCAGCTGGGCACATGCTGGATGGGATGGACCCAGAAGTGGGAGGGCCTGGAAGAGGGCAGGACCGGGGGGGGGGGGATCATCCTGAGGTTATCCTCCTGGCATAGGAAGGGGGCTGCTCACCCCATCCTTATGCCAGGAGGAACACAAGACATGGAGCGACTGTCCCAATCCTCCTCCTCAATCCTCCTCCCTCAATCTTCAGGCTGTCCTCTCAGCATTATGCTGGAAGGAGGGCAAGTCAGGCGACATCCGAGACTGACTTGAGAACAGCTTGAGTGCCTTCCTCAAGCTGTCCTCCTGGCATAAGGACAAGGCTACTCACACCATCCTTATGCCGGGAAGAGGGCAAGACACGAGGTGGCTGAGAGCACTCCAGAGGGCACTCAGCTGGTGTGTGGCCTTCCTTCCCCCATCTTTCTGCATAAGGATGCAGCAGGTCAACGCGGCCTTATACCAAGAGGACAGAGAAAATTTGGAGGGCCAGAGGTAAGCACCCAGGGAGCCATATCCACACACACACCCCGGGCCTTACTTTGCCCATGGCTGATTTAAATAGATAATAATAATACATATTGTCGAAGGCTTTCATGTCCAGAATCACCGAGTTGTTGTAGGTTTTTCGGGCTATATGGCCATGTTCTAGAATCTAGAAGCATTCTCTCCTGACGTTTCACCTGCATCTATGGCAGGCATCTTCAGAGGTTGTGAAGTCCTCACAACCTCTGAGGGTGCCTGCCATAGATGCAGGCAAAACGTCAGGAGAGACTGCTTCTATAACACGGCCCCAGAAAACCCTACAACAACGCAGTAATAAAACTTCATTTATATTCCGCTCTATCTCCCCGGAGGGACTCAGGGTGGATTCCAAACATAAAAGGCAAACATTCAACAACAATACATCCATCCTAACAAAATTTAAACAACCCAACATATAAACACAAATTATGACTTAACAACTAAAATTAAATAAAAACACACAGACATAAGACAAAACATCAAACATAAGACAAAACATCAAATAACAGACATAAGACAAAACATCAAACAGCGAATAGGAGCAAAAATTCTCCAGTTCCTTGGGGCAAATAGATTAATAATTGCTCAAGATATCTATTGAGCTGGTGGGGCGAGCAGGGCACGGATACAGATGGTAACTATTAATCAGAGGCATAATGATGGTATTATCAACTATAATAAATAATAAATAAACTTTATTTATACCCCGCCCCCATCTCTCCAATGTGGCCTCGGGGCGGCTACTACTACTATTACTACTAATAAAACATTGAGCAAAGGTACGTCTTCAGACATTTCTTGGAAGTAAGGAGGGAGGGGCCATTTATAACACCTTAGGAAAGGAGTTCCAGAGGTGGGGGGCAGTCACAGAGAAGGCCCTTTCTCTCAGTTGTGCTTGGGACAGGGGTGGGACTGAGAGGAGGGCCTCCTCTGATGACCGCAATGTCCGAGTAAATCTATAGTAGGAGATTTATTTATTTATTTATTTACTTACTTACTTACTTCATTTGTATTCCACCCTTCTCACCTGCAGGGGACTCAGGGCAGATTACAATGTACACATTACATTTAGACACACAAACACACAAGACAGACAGAGGCAATTTAACATCTGGCCAGCAGGGGGAGCTGTCGCACTCCTTCATTCCTCAGCATGTTTTCTGGAGATCTTTTTAATGGCCTCATAAATCAATTAAATTAAGCCTCCCCACTAAGTGGTACCTTAATTTCCTACTTGACAGATGCAACTGTCTTTCGGGTTGCAAAGGTCGACAACAGGCTACACAATAGGTCGAGAGCCCACCTCGACCCGGGCAGACCTCGAACTCATGACCTTCTGATCAGTAGAGATCTTATGCAGCTGACACCCAGGCAGCTGCGCCACATTCCCGGTTGTCCCAATGTGGTTTGTCAAACTGTCTGGACCCAAAGTTACTTAAAATGTGCCTGTTCCAACTTACACCCAGATGTTTTTACCATCCTTGTGGGTGGCTTCCCTCATGTCCCTGCATGGGGAGCTGGAGCTGACAGAGGGAGCTCATTCATGCTCTGCCCAAATTTGAACCTCCGCTATGTCAGTCTTCAGTCCTGCCGGCACTTTTTTGGCCTACCACCCTCTTTTCGGAAAAAAAATTACTCATCGCCCTCCTAGAAATTATTTTTAAAATTTTTAATAGCAATTACCGTAAACAGAAAGATACTGTATATGTATTAATGTTTCTACCTTTTTGTAAAATTAAATGTTTTAATGTGTTTTAATTTCATTTAAATGTTATTTTAATTGCATGTTGTTTTTATGGCATTGAAAAAAGAAGGGGCCGGCACTGGACAAGCGAGGCCCACCTTGAAAAGCACCTCCCGCTCACCCCGCCCTGTGCCGGGCCCAGCAAGGCATGCTTGCAAGGACGACCCCTTTGGAAGAAAGAGGCAATACACAGGACTGCACCGTGGGTGGGGTTGACGAGAAGAAGGAGGCGTGCACTGCGGTTTCCACGGCAATGCCTGCCCGGGGATCGCGCGCTTGCGACTGTATCCCTGTGAGTTGGAATCCCCGGGCAGCTGTTGCCGTGGAAACCACAGCATACGCCTCCTTCCTCTCGTCAACCCCGCACATGGCGCAGTCCTGTGTATTGCCTCTTTCTTCCAACAGGGACGTCCTTGCAAGCGCGACCCTGCAAGTGGCAAGCAAGCCTGGCTCATGCCTCCGCCCCCTTACAGGGGTTCAGCGCCCCCCAAATTCTCCTGAGCCTCCCAGTGCCCCCTTGGATTGCCCCACTGCCCACCAGGGGGCAGCACCGCCCACTTTGGGAACCACTGGTTTAACCCATTGCGCCAATGGGGGCTCTTAGTGGGACCGCCTGTTTGGAGAGCATAAAAAGGAAAGGTTTTCCCCTGACATGAAGTCCAGTCGCATCTGACTCTGGGCGGTGGTGCTCATCTCCATTTGTAAGCCGAAGAGCGAGCACTGTCCGTAGACACATCCGAGGTCATGTGGCCAGCATGACTGCATTATTTATTTTATGTACATCATTTCTACCCCGCTCTTCTCAACCCCCGAGGGGGGACTCAGAGCGGCCTAACAAAAGACAACAATTTGATGCCAATACACAATATAAATAGAATATAAAACCATAGACATTCAGCATTAAAATACAATTAACATTAACACATAATACACATTCACTTAAGTTAAAAACAGTGTTCCGTCCACAACATAAGCATTGAGCCATATCCATCAACTTGCCATTACAATTACAATCCAAACTGCTGCATTGTGCTAATGTGCAAATGCCTGGTCCCACAGCCACGATTTCACTTTTTTCCTGAATTCCAGGTAGGATGGGGTTGAACGTATATCAATTGGGAGTGTGTTCCACAGACTGGGAGCCACCACCGAGACGGCCCTATCACTTGTCCCTACCAACTGCGTTTGAGAAGTTGGCGGGAGCGAGAGCAGGGTCTCCTGAAATGATCTTAAATTACAAGGTGGGACATAGTGGCAGATGCGTTTGGACAAGTAAACTGGGCCAGAACCGTATAGAGCTTTAAAGGTCAAAACCAGCACTTTGAATTGAGCTCGGAAGTGGATTGGCAGCCAGTGGAGCTGACACAACAAGGAATGGTATGCTCGCTGTATGTAGCTCCGGTTAGTAACCTGGCTGCCGCCTGTTGGACTAGCTGCAATTTCCGAACTGTCTTCAAAGGCAGCCCCACGTAGAGTGTGTTGCAGTCAGGGCCGTAGCCAGGATTTTGTTTCGGAGGGGGCTGAGTTTGGCAGACTAAGAGGGTCTACCCTAGCAAATCTTTTGTATTGTTATCCCAATAACCCCATTAATGTGGGATATAATAAGCATGGTGATCAGATCATGATATGAATAAACATAACAGTTTAAATAATGTACCAGTAAGGCCTTTTCCCACCCTGAGAATTTCGGGGCTGAAGCCCCTCACTGGCTACATGCCTGGTTGCAGTAATCTATTCGGGATGTGACCAGAGCGTGGACGACAGTAGCCAGATCAGAATTCCCAAGAACCCTCACTGTGGCGCATGGAGCGCCGTTACCTTCCCTCTGGAGCGGTACCTATTGATAGACTCAAATTTGCATGTTTTCGAACTGCCAGGTTGGCAGGCGCTGGGGCTGACAGCAGAAGCTCACCCCGCTCCCTGGATTCGAGCCATTCAACAATGCTGTGTTTAACCCACCGCGGCTCTGTGGAGAGCATACCAAGATCCAAATAAAACAAAACCCATAACACTTGTGTCTACCTTATTCAAGTGAGACTTTTGGATGCCTAAAAAAACAGGAAGGAACGTTTATTCAAGAATTTTAAAAAAGGATGAAGGGGGTCATTCAAGAAGGGGGGGGTCAAGCAAAAGAAGGTGCTTTAGGGTGTGATGTGGGCTGGTTTGGCAGATCCCATGCAGTCAGTGCAGAGGCAGACCCCTAGGCTGCAGCCCAAGCCTTCTAAGCGGGATCTGCCCTAAGGAGACGATGGAGGCAATGGGGTGAGGGAGGGGGGCAGCCTTGGGGGTCTCCACTAGGCCTGCCTTGGGAGGGAAACGGAGGCGCCCCGCCTCAAGGGCGCGCCAATGGGGAGGGAGCTGCCTCTTTAAAAGGCATCCTGATGGAAGGAGGGAGGGAGGGAGGAAGGACGTCAGCATCTCGGCCCTTTCCCTCTGCTTTGGTCTGGAAGGAAAACAGCCTCCAACCTTGGGAGGAAGGGGACAAGAAGCTAAACCAAGGCGGAGAAGGTAAGAGCCCCCCTTGGGAGGGGAGATAAGGATTAGATAGTAGTCAAAACACAGGGGAGAGAGATGGGGGGAGTTGTGTGGTTACATGTGTGCATGCTTATGTCAATGCGTTCAAGCTGCTTCTCAACTCAAGCCAACCTTCCTATTCGGCCCCTTCTACAGTGCCATGCTATCTGCTTTGAACTGGATTATATGGTGGGCTAGAAGGCAAAGAATCCTAGAGTTGGAAGAGACCTCATGGGCCATCCAGTCCAACCCCCTGCCAAGAAGCTGGAAAATTGCATTTAAAGCACCCCCAACAGATGGCCATCCAGCCTCTGTTTAAAAGCCTCCAAAGAATGAGCCTCCACCACACTCCGGGGCAGAGAGTTCCACTGCTGAACAGCTAGGAAGTTCTTCCTACTGTTCAGGTGGAATCTCCTTTCTTGTAGTTGGAAGCCATTGTTCCATTGTGTCCTAGTCTCCAGGGCAGCAGAAAGTAATAATCAGGAGCGGTATGCGAAAAATTTTTGCGCCCCCGTTGCTCCCGAGGGAGCCCAGTACGCATTCGCCAATCTGTGCGCATGCGCACTGACTCCAGAGCGCGCCTCCCGCTTTGGAGCCCAGTGCGCAGGCATGTAGCCAGGGGGCTAAGGGGCTTCAGCCCCCCAAATTCTCAGGGTGGTCCGCGAAAAGGCCTTACTGGTACATTATTTAAACTGTTATGTTTATTCATATCATGATCTGATCACCATGCTCATTATATCCCACATTAATGGGGTTATTGGGATAACAATACAAAAGATTTGCCAGGGTAGACCCTCTTCCCCCCAGTCTCAGCCCCCCGAAACAAACTCAGCCCCCTCCGAAACAAAAATCCTGGCTACGGCCCTGCCAGTGCGCATGCACGAAACTACGCACACGTGCACTGACTCCAAAGCGGGAGGTGCGCTCTGGAGCCAGTACGCATGCGCGAGCTGCATACGCGCATGCGGAGGCGTGGCGCAGCGCCCCGCGGCGGGGGCCGCCTAACGGCGGCCCGCTGGCGTGGTGGCGCGGGCGCGGGGCCGGCTGCGGAGGCCTGGCCGGTGCAACGGTGGGGCGGGGCGCCGTGGCGGAGCTGGCACGGCAACGCCCCTCCCAGGTGGCGATGCCCCTCCCGGGTGGCGTGGCCCTACGCGCCTGCGTAGTCCGCCTAATGGACGAACCGGCCCTGATAATAATAATAAACTTTATTTATACCCCGCCCCATCTCCCCAATGGGGACTCAGGGCGGCTCACACAAGCCCAAGCCCAAAAAACAAATTACAATCACATAAAATCAAAACACCAGCAATGAACACTATAAAAAAAAGATACATACATATAAATAAAAACAATATACAACTGAAATCTGAAATCACAAAGACAGGGCGGGCTGCAATATATGCACATATATAAAATGTTAACACTCCGGGTGGGATACTCGAAATAGCATCCTTTACAGGGAAAAACATCCTTTATTGAGGGGAAGGGGGATGGACTCCAAGATCTGGAGATTGCAGGCAGGGTGGGAGGAAGGCTCAGTCCCGCCCCGCAGGCTCCCGACGCAGAAGGAGGTTGGACTGGATGGCCCTTGGAAGTCTCCTATTCTAGGAACCCGTTGTTGTTGTTATTATTATTATTATTATTATTATTATCAGAGGCTGAATGGCCATCTGTGAGGAATTCTTTGATTGTGTTTTTCCCTTATGGTAGAAGGAGGTTGGACTGGATGGCCCTTGGAGGTCTCCTTCTACTCTAGGAACCTGTTGTTGTTGTTGTTATTATTATTAGCAGAGGCTAAATGAATATTATCATCATCATTATCTCTATATATAATAAAGCGGAATGTTTGTGGGTTTGTATGTTTGTATGTATGTGGCAGCGTTCTGATTGGCTCCCGGCCTCTACATTCTGACAACATGATTGGTTGCCAGTGAGGGAGTATTTGCATAACGCCTCTATTGGCCAGCCAACACGAACATTCCGACCCTCTAAACTGGCAGAGGAGGACAAGGCAAAGGCCTGAGGCAGTCGCCAACACGAACATTCCGACGCTCTAAAGTGGCAGAGGGGGTAAGGAAAAGGCCTGAGGCAGTCAGGCATGGTGGGAGTTTCAGGCCAAAACACTTTGCAACCCCTTTGCAACCCCAAACAATGAGAGAACAAGACCAAACTTGGCACACAGAACCCTCAAGACCCACTCTACATCCTGGTGCAGTTTGAGGGAGGATGGACCATGGATGACAGGACTTGCAGTACTTTAACTCACTTGCTTAGAGCACTGTGGCCCACACCATAGAAGGATCAGGACCACACTTGGCACACAGATGTCCACTGGCCCACTTTACAACCTGGTGCGGTGTAGGGCAGGATGGGCCACAAATGATGGGATTTGCAGTACCTTCACCCGATTCATTTCCCACAGAACATTGAAGCCCCTACAAATCACAGACCAGGCCCAAACTTGGCACACAGAGTACCCATGACCCACTCTACATCCTATTGCAGTTTGGAGGAGGGCAGACCATGGATGATGGGACTTGAAGTACCTCCAATCACTTCCCGAGACCACTGCAACCCTCATCCACTGACTGATCAAGACCAAACTTGGCACACAGAGCCCCCATGACCCACACCACATCCTACTTCAGTTTGGAAGACATTGGACCACAGATGATGGGACTTGAATTACGTTCACTCACTTCCTGAGACCACTGCGAGCCAAATAAACAACTGATAAGGACCAACCTTGGCACAAAATGCCTTTCTCAATTAACCCGGGCAGGGCCAGGTCCCCAAGCTAGTTATGAATAAATTCAGGGGCTTATTATACTCACACTTAGTTGAATTCAGTCTTGAAATATATTATATGGCTCTCACTGAAATAAATTTCCAAATATTTTGCTTTTATGGCTCTCTGAGTCATGGGTAGGTAGATCATTTTGACTTGGTTGTTTTATAAGTAGCTCGCATGCTGAAAAAGTGTGAGCACCCCTGATATAGACACTATGCTCCTATTGATGCAGGCCAAAATCTCATTGGCTTTTTTTTTGCCGCCTCATCACACTGTTGCATGATGAGCCAATTGCAGCATTCACACTGGCCTCAAGCAAACAAGAGTTCTTTCTCCCACCCTGGACATCCCACAGATATATAAACTCCATTTTCCTAGTTTCCAACAGACCTCACAACCTCTGAGGATGCCTGCCATCGAAGTTTCAATTTTGGATTGCTGTAAGTTTTCCAGGCTCTATGGCTATGTTCTAGGACCATTCTCTCCTGAAGTTTTGACTGCACCTATGGCAGGTTTCCAATAAACCTCACAACCTCTGAGGATGCCTGCCATAGATGTGGGTGAAACGTCAGGAGAGAATGCTTCTGGAACATGGCCATATAGCCCGGAAAACTTACAACAACTCATGATCATCCAGTTTGCAGATGACACCAAATTGGGAGGGATAGCCAATACCCCAGAAGACTGCAGCAGAATCCAAAACAACCTTCACAGACTAGAAAGGTGATGGGCCAAAACTAACCAAATGAAGTTCAACAGGGACTAAAATGTAAGATACTCCACTGAGGCAGAAAAAAGGAAATGGAAAGATACAGAATGGGGGACGATGCCTGGCTCGACAGCAGTACGTGTGAAAAAGATCCTCGTCGTGGGGAACAAGTTAAATGCGAGCCAATAATGTCGTGTGGCAGCAAAAGAAGCCAATGGGATTTTGACTTCCATAAATAGGAGTCTGGTGTCTAGGGACAAAATATGCATCACATTTGCTAATAATCAAATCTGCAAAAGCTCAACCCCGCAAATGTGTAGAGCCTGCTTTTAGATCCTCTAAAAACCATTAGATAGATAATGATGATAATAATAATAATAGCAGCAGCAACAATAACAACACTTTATTTGTATCCTGCCCTATCTCCCTGAAGGAACTCAGGATGGATTCCAGCATATATACAGACACAGGCAAACATTGAATGTGTTGTTGTGTGTTTTCTGGGCTGCATAGCCATGTTCCAGAGCAGGGCTGTCCAACTTCTACCGGCCCAGGGGCTTGAATTCCGGACACTGATGACCTGGGGGGCCGTAGGGTCTGCCCCCGCCCCTGGCTCCGCCCCTCCCCGCCCTGGCTCCGCCCTCTCCCCGGCGCCCTCTCCCCTCTCCCATTATTTTAATTTAATATTACATATATTTAATTCCATCCTCCCCTCTCCCCTTATTTTAATGTATCCCATATCCCCTTATTTCATCTTTAAATATATTTAATTTTATATTTAATACATGAGGGGAGATGGGGGAGGGAATGAGGAGCCCCCTGAGGAGCCCCCTGCTTCGGCCTGCCTTTTCCAAATGCACAGGATCCAGGAGTACCCGGACGACGAAAGAGGCGACGACCGACTGAGTCGAAGAAGGTCCTAATCACGTCTGTGGGCCTCAGTGATCCAGTAGTAGAGTAGCCGAAGAGTATCGCAAGAATACGCAATCCACCGATTTTGCTGTCAACGCCGGCGTGAGCTCACGTTGACAGCGAAATCCCGTGTGGATTGCGTATTCTCACGATACTTGCTCTGAACCCGGAAGTAGGTTTTTTTTTTTAATTTTTATTATTTATTTTTCAATTTTTATTTTTTATTAAAAAGCTTAGGGGGCCTTAGGGAAGGGGCTGGGGGGCTGTATACGGCCCCCGGGGCACCAGTTGGACAGCCCTGTTCCAGAGGATGCCTGCCATAGATGCAGGCAAAATGTAAGGAGAGAATGCTTCTGGAACATGGCCATACAGCCCAGAAAACACACAACAACCTAGTGATTCTAACCATGAAAACCTTCAACAACACATTCAATGCCTTTGATACAATGAAACACAAATACACAAACACAGAGGCAAAGGCTTCTCCTTTCATCTCTGGCTCTGGAGGCGATGCTCATCTCCAGCTCTGGGGGAGGTGCTCAACTCCATTTCCAAGGCGAGGAGCCTGCGTTGTCCATAGACACCTCCTAGGTTCTGTGGCCAGCATGACTGCATGGAGCGCCAATTATATTGCACTGCCTTATGATTTGTTGACTGTAATAAAGGCATCATTGATTGATTGAAGGATTCATGTAACATATGGAAGAATTTGAAAGTCATGACTCCTTCACACAGTTTGCTACCTGGAGTATCACAGCCCATTCAGCCACTTCCTTATTCTGCAAGTGCAGAGAGTCCATCCCGCCTCTCAACCAAGAAGTAGAGAGCTGAGACAAGGATAGCTCAGACTTGGTGGCTGATGCATGGATTAACTGGAGAGATCCCTTTCTTTACTCTGAGGCCCATCTGTGCCTTATAGGAGAGAGAAGCCTCCCTTCCCCATTCCCAAGAATTATCTGACCGTATGGTTCCCCAATGCAATATGTATTAAAACTGTGATGTTTTCCTTTTGTTAAGAAACAGCCCAGCTGACCTGGCAGTGAGGCCCATTAGCTGCATAGTTGGCCTACAAACTAGTGGGGCTGATGTTTCACTTTCTCCTAGAGCAGTGTTTCCCAACCAGTATGCCGTGCCACACTAGTGTGCCGTGAGCGATCATCAGGTGTGCCGTGGGAAATTGGAACCTCCAAGACCCTTTCTTCCCCCTCCTGCTGAACACTTTTTCTTTTCCACTCGGGCTCCCTTCTTCCCAGCCTCGCTCTGCTTGCTTTGCCTCGCTTTGCTCTGGGGCGAGTGTGTGCAGTAGCGCCCGCATGGGTCACGTCTTCCTCCCTCCCCCCTCCCCTCCTGAACACACTCATGTTGCCCCCTTGGATCAAAATGGCAGAAGAAGCGGCAGTGTAGAAAAAAAAGTAAGTGTTCGGCAGGAGGGGGAAGAAAGGGCGCGAAGGGGAAGGGGGACAAAGAGGTCTCTGTCGAAAGCTGGCATGGGCAAACTTGGACCTTCCAGGTGTTTTGGATTCCAACTCCCACCATTCCTAGCAGCCTCGGGACCTTTTCCTCCCCCCACCCCTCAGCCATTGAAGCAGGAAAGGGCCTCAGGCTTTTGGGAATGGTGGGAGTTCAAAGCACCCAGAGGGCCGAAGTTTTCCCATGCCTGTTTTAGGGACCTTAAAGTGGTGAGCCTTCTTCCAACATTGTGGTTCTGGATAGAAAACAAACAACAACATAACATAACATTGTTTGAGTTCACAGTGCTCTCTGGGTGCAGGTGAACTACAATTTCCAAACTCAAGGTCAATTCCCAAGCAAACCCTTTCAGTACTTTCTGTTGGTAATGAGAGTTCAATATGCCAAGTTTGGTTCAATTCCATTGTTGCAAGAGTTCCGGATGCTCTTTGATTGTGTGTTAACTATAAATCCCCGAAACTGTAACTCCCAAATGTCAAATCTATTTTCTCCCCCAACGCCATCTGTGTTCACATTTGGGAATATTGAGTATTCATGCCAAGTTTGGTCCTGATCCAACATTGTTTGAGTCCACAGTGCTCTCTGGATGTAGGTGAACTACAACTCCAAAACCCAAGGCCAATGCCCACCAAACTCTTATAGTATTTTCTCTTGGTTATGGGAGTTCTGTGTGGGAAGTTTGTGTCTTTCTGCCATTCCTGCCAGGATATCTATGTTGTGTTCATCGAAACAGGCCCAGGGTTCACACTGAGTGTATAAATACATTTAAAAACATATTAACTATATTTATTACTGTGTTAGAGTGTCATTTTGTGTCATTTTGGTTGGTGGTGTGCCCCAGGATTTTGTAAATGTAAAAAATGTGCCGCGGCTCAAAAAAGGTTGAGAAAAACTGTCCTAGAGTTTCCCACATTCTGGTGACCTCTCCTCTTTCTCCCAGGGGCAGATCCAGATGTTTTCCCAGGCTGAGTTTTTCTGGAAGAAGAAACAGCAGGGGAGGAGCAATAGGCAGCAAAAAGACACTTCCTTCACTGTACATATATTTCCCAAATATTTCCCATAGTTGAATTGAGGCAGATTTTTGGGGGAAGGGGGCGAATTTATAGCTGTGAGTGTATCTACATTTGTGGAGGTGAAAGGAAGTGGAGCATGCCGTGGTAGGGAAAAACGACAGTGTTGAAAGCTCAGAGTTTGGGAAAGTTACTTTTGTATTACAGTACCCAGAATCCTGTGTGTATTTCAAGACGGTAATATTACCAAACTCTTAGAAACATTCAGGCCATGCTAGTTGGGGGATTCTAGACCAGTGTTTCCCAACCTTTTTTGAGCCGCAGCACACTTTTTACATTTGCAAAATCCTGGGGCACACCACCAACCAAAATGACACAAAATGACACTCTAACACAGTAATACATATAGTTAATATGTTTTTAAAATGTATTTATTCATTCAGTGCAAAACCTGGGCCTGTTTCGATGAACTCAACATAGATATCCTGGCAGGAATGGCAGAAAGACACAAACTTCCCACACAGAACTCCCATAACCAAGAGAAAATGCTATAAGAGTTTGGTGGGCATTGACCTTGGGTTTTGGAGTTGTAGTTCACCTATATCCAGAGAGCACTGTGGACTCAAACAATATTGGATCAGGACCAAACTTGGCATGAATACTCAATATGCCCAAATATGAACGCAGATGGAGTTCAGGAGAAATAGACCTTGACATTTGGGGGTTGTAGTTGCTGGGATTTATAGTTCCCCTACAATTAAAGATCATTCTGAACCCCGCCAATAATAGAACTGGGCCAAACTTCCCACACAGAACCTCCCAGGAGGCAAGAGGAGGTCTCTACTTGGGGAAAGGGAGGCGGGCCTTCCCAATGCATGGAGAGGGAGAGACCAAGTAGACAACGGGTGGGGAGGGGGGGGGTGTTTGTAATTTTGTGCCTTTATCGAGGTAGGTTTCTTAGGGTTTTTATACTTCAACACACTAGACTCTCCCCCCTTTCCTCCTGGAGGTTCCAATTTCCCACGGCACACCTGATGATCGCTCACGGCACACTAGTGTGCCCCGGCACACTGGTTGAGAAACACTGTTCTAGACACTGTCATCCAACACAGCAGGGATGGGGCTGCAGTGACCCCATTGCCCTCCAAAGTAAGAATTCTGCTCTCCCAAGAACTTGTTCCTCAGTTCCCGCATTACTGGCATTGCAATAAGTTGAACATCTAGACATATGATTGTTTGCATCCAAAAGAAAAAAAGGATAGGCACAATTCCCAATGGGGTGCAAACATAGCAAATAGAAGTTCTGAGTGTGAAAAATGTTCAGTATCTTCTTACCTGCAAGGCTAGAAATTTGGGGACTGAAGTGAAATTTCATTTCCTCCAACCCCCATCCAGAGAATTTATGACAGAATTTATTATTATTTATTTACTTCATTTATATTCCGCTCTTCCCACCCCAAAGGGGACCAAGAGCAAATTACAGTATATATACTGTACATTGCAGACAATCCCTGCAGTTTAACGTATACATGTATTGATGAACATAGACGAACAAAGAGGCAATTTTCTGGTAAACTTCTGACAAACTTTTGGCCACCAGGGGGAGCTGATACACTCCTCATCTTTCTCAGCATTTTCCAGCTTCCCTTGTTGTTCTTCCGCATTCCTTTCAGCGATTCCTGGAGTTCTTTTAATGGGCTCATAAACCAGTCAAAATTCACCTCCCCACTTAATGTGGTACCTTTATCTCCTACTTGACAAATGAACTGTCTTTTGGGCTGCAAAGGTCGACAGCAGGCTACACTTAAGGTCGGGCACCCACCCCGACCTGGGCAGGCCTCAAACTCATGACCTACAGGTCAGAGAGATCTTATGCAGCTGACACTTAGCCAGCTGCGCCACTTCCCGGTGCTTCCCAGAAAGTTAAACATGAGCCAAAAATGTCATGGGGCAGTAAAAAAAAGCCAATGGGATTTTGGCCTGCATCAATAGGATTCCTGTGTCTAGATCCAGGGAAGTCATGCTACCCCTCTATTCTGCCTTAGTCAGACCACACCTGGAATCACACTGTGTCCAATTCTGGTCACTGCAATTGAAGGGAGATGTTGACAAGCTGGAATCTGTCCAGAGAATGGCAATTAAAATGATAACGGTTCTGAAGAACAAGCCCTATGAGAAGCGGCTTAAAGTGCTGGGCATATTTAGCCTGCAGAAGAGAAGACTGAGAGGAGACATGATGAGGGTCATGTATAAATATGTGAGGGGAAGTCAGAGGGAGGAGGAAGCAAGCTTTATTTTCTGCTGCCCTAGGATGCAGAGCGATGGCTTCGAATGACAGGAAAGGAGATTCCACCTGAACATGAGGAAGAACTTCCTAACTGTGAGAACTGTTCAGCAGTGGAACTCCCTGCCCTGGAGTGTGGTGGAGAATCCTGCTTCTTGGCAAGGGGTTGGACTGGATGGCCCCCAAGGTCTCTTCCAGATTCTATGAGTCTATACTACTATATAGTCCACTTGAAAGCAGATCATCTGAATTTTATATGGCTGTGTAGGAGGGGCCTGAGGCAAGGAGTATATAGAAAGATGGTTTGGCCACTTCCTTGAAATGCAGCCCAAAGCCGCTTGGTTGTTGTGCTTTATTATTTATTTATGTAATGCATTTCTACCCTGCTCCATCTCGCCCTGAAAAAGACTCAGAGTGGCTTTTAGTTTGGCAATAATTCAATGCCACATTGCAACATAAAAGCATGTAAATTATACAACACATTAAACATTCTGTATGTCTTCAACTCACCTTTCTGAGGCTCCTTCCACACAGCTGAAAAAAATGCTATATGGTCATATTCCAGTTCAGAGCAGATATTGTGGGTTATTCTGCCTAGATATTCTGGGTTATATGGCTGTGTGGAAGGGTCCAGGAGTGCACTGTAGAATGAGTGCAGTTTTGGCCCCTTCTACATTGCCCTATATCCCAGGATCTGCTCCCAGGTTTTCTGATTATCCCAGATTATCTGGCAGTGCGGACTCATATAATCCAGTTTAATGCAGAAAACCTGGGATCAGATCCTGGGATATAGGTCCTCTCTGGAAGGGTCCTGAGGCCCCTTCTACGCTGTCATATAATCCAGATTATCAAAGCAGATCATACACATTCAATGCAAAAAATCTGGATTTTATATGGCGGCATAGATCCAGCCAAAGTTATGGCGATCCCATGAATTTCTTATGGTTTTTTTCTTTTCTTTTCTGATGCAAGGGATACTGAAGGAGTGCATTCACCACTGCCATAGCTCTATTGAAATATATTTATTTATTTGACTTATTAGCTGCCACTCCCAGTGGCTCGGGGCAGCTTACTACGATAAAATCACAATCTACAATAGCATTAAAACCACAGAATAAAATGATTCCTAAAAGAAAACACAGTCTCAGAAGATAGCATATCACAGCGCAAAGGCCTGCCGGAATAGGACCAACTTGCAGGCCTTCCGAAAAGCCAACAGATTGCGTAAGGCCCTAACCTCCGGAGGTAAGCACACAACACCTCTATTCCTTGGTGGTCTTCCATCCAAGTATTAAACAGGCTTCATTCTCACCATCAGAGAGGATCAGGTGTTAATAATAATAATACACCCAATTCTGACTGATTTATTATTTGTTCATTATTATTATTATTCTTTCCCACCTCTCCTCCTGCCTCGAGACTGGGTCACAGCACAGTCAAAACACAAAAACATTGCAAAAGTTCTATAAACGTGCATATTAAAATGTAGTTCTATACAAGATGCATATTAAAACATATTTCTATAAAATGCATAATAAAATGCACAGGTCGGAGATTAAAACACCAGACACAAGTTTAAAAATCAGGCTTAAAACTGGCTGGGTAGTTTAGAGTATTTAAGATCCTGTGTTGCTGTCACGTGTGTGTTTCTATGTACCTTCAAGCTGCCTCTCAATTTACGGAAACCCTATGAAGCTCATAAAGTTTCCCATAGGCAAGGGTGCTATTGCCATTTCTTTGACTCTTGAAGTATAACCTGCAGAACTTGGGCTGTGTTAGTTGTCTCCCATGCAAATACTAACCATTGCTGGTGTGACTTGGCTTCCAAGTTCAGACAGGATCTGGGTGGTGCTTTTAGGTTAAGGTGTCATGATACACGAGTGTGTCAACTGCAGTGGGTAGGTGTGGCACCCAAATGTAAGGAGAAACTTCTGAATCTATGTGAAATAAGCCATACATCATATATTTCAGGGCTGTCCAACTGGTGGCCCGAGGACCGTATACGGCCCCAGCCCCTTCCCTGCGGCCCCCTAAGCTTTTTAATAAAAATAAAAAATAAATTAAATAATAATATTTAAAAAAATTACCCACTTCCGGATCCCGGAGCAAGTATCGTGAGACTACGGAAGCCACACGGGATTTCGCTCTCAACGCGAGATCACGCCTGCGATGAGAGCGAAATCCCGTGTGGCTTCCGTAGTCTCGCGATACTCCTGTTGCCGAAATCTCGGCTACTTAATCCCTGCGGCCCATGCAGACGCGATTTGGACCTTCTCGGCTGCTGCCTCGGTCTGTTGTCGCCTCTGCTCATGGTCCGGCTACTCCTGGATCCTGTGCGTTTGGGAAGGTAGGCTAACCTTTATGTTATTATGTAATTGTGTATGGATGCCCCTTATGTATTTCCTACCTGCATTTCCCCTTAGTAAAAGATTATATTTGATTGTATGGATGCCCCTTATATATTCCCACCCTGCATTTCCCCTTAGTAAAAGATTATTTTTGATTGTATGGATGCCTCTTATGAATTGTAAGTAAATTGGAGCTGGGGAGGGGTGGGGCAGGGGCGGAGCCGGGGAGGAGCTGGGGGCGGGGGCAGACCCTTTGGGCCCCCAGGTCATCAGTGACCGGAATTCAGGCCCCTGGGCCGGTAGAAGTTGGACAGCTCTGATATATTTGAAATATATATAAATGAAATGTTGTCATGAGATATGTTGTGTACCTATACACTTTGTCATTACTGTTTGTTTATGTATGTGTCTGTATCTCTTATAAGTTTTTTTTTCACCTCTGGTTTGCTAGCAAAACTGAATTGCATGTCTAAAAGGTGTGTTGTCAACATGAAATGTTTGGAAAGCCCTGCTTTAGGGCAGTGGTTCCCAACTTGTGGTTCATGGACCACCAGTGGTCTGCAAGAATTTGATTGTATGGATGCCCCTTATATATTCCCACCCTGCATTTCCCCTTAGTAAAAGATTATATTTGATTGTATGGATGCCTCTTATGAATTGTAAGTAAATTGGAGCTGGGGAGGGGTGGGGCAGGGGCGGAGCCGGGGAGGAGCTGGGGGCGGGGGCAGACCCTTCGGCCCCCCAGGTCATCAGTGACCGGAATTCAGGCCCCTGGGCCGGTAGAAGTTGGACAGCTCTGATATATTTGAAATATATATAAATGAAATGTTGTCATGAGATATGTTGTGTACCTATACACTTTGTTATTACTGTTTGTTTATGTATGTGTCTGTATCTCTTATAAGTTTTTTTTTTCACCTCTGGTTTGCTAGCAAAACTGAATTGCATGTCTAAAAGGTGTGTTGTCAACATGAAATGTTTGGAAAGCCCTGCTTTAGGGCAGTGGTTCCCAACTTGTGGTTCATGGACCACCAGTGGTCTGCAAGAATGAAAATATGGTCTGCAGCCTCGCCATTACTACACCGTTGCCTCAAAAGAACACTGCAACAAGCTGAGGTGCTTTGGTTTGGCTGCTTCTTTGCCCAGCGCGTCATCCTGGCTGTCTTTAACTCTGATCTGGCTTTGAGCCTGACTTAGAGCTGCTTGCTGTTGTGAATAGCTGTCTCTGGCCCCATCGCTGCAGTGAAAAGGGTGTGGCTGGTGGTGAGAAAACAGTCAGAGAAAGGAGTCTGTCATTGAGTAGAGTCCTAGAGGAGGAGAGAACTGGTACTTTCTCCATATTGTTTTCAGCTCATTGAGAAAGGAAGGTGGTTTATCAGGCACTGACGACAGCTGCAAGCAAAAGTAATATTCAGGTAAAAGATGAGTACTAATTTGATTGGGAGTTTTATGTGTGTGAATGGTCAGGATCATTTTACCCCCTCAGAATGCCCCAAAGCAGGGGTGCTCATTCGGTAGCTCGGGAGCTACTAGTAGATCTTCGGCCCTCTTCCAGGTGATCTTCGAGCCTCACCAGCCGGATGGGGCGATCCTGCCATGCGTGCGCACACCCTGCGCGCACGCGCGCTCCTGCTGCTGGCTTCCGCTCTCGCGGTGCTTCTTTCACCTGTGGGGCATTGCAGGAAGAAGGAAGCACAAAGCAGGGCCTCTGGAGGGAGCGCCCTGCCTCTCTCTCATCCAGAAGCAGCTGTGCAGCCTCCGTTGCCGGTGAGACAGGTAGGGCAGAGCACTCCCTCTGGATGCCCCACCTCGTGCTTTCTCCTTCCTGCAATGCCCCGCAGGCGGAAGAAGCGCTGTGCACGGTGGAAAACAGCAGCAGGAGCATGCGCGGTGACAAGAGCATTTGGCGGCGGGGGCGCGCGGTGGCGGGAGCAGGTAGATCTTTTGGATTTGGTTGCTTTAAGAGTAGCTCGCATGCTGAAAAAGTGTGAGCACCCCTGCCCCAAAGTTTTTCAGAAGGATTTTATGACTGTACTGTACGAATAATGAATTATTCCAGTTCTTGATGGGAATGGAGAGGGAACCATAGGAAGAGAAGGCACAGCCTAACTCCCAGAAATCAACAGCTAGTAAACTGGCTAATTTCTGGGAGTTGAAGTCCAAAACACCTGAGGGCCGGTAATTGACTTTACCCCATTGTGAGTGAACGATTTTGGGGCTTTGTCTCTGCTGGCAGGGGCTAGGAATTACTACTGAAAGCATTTTTTTGAGTGCTGTTGCTCAGTCATAGTTCATCCTCTTAGGCATCTTCTACACTGCCATATAATCCAGATTATCAAAGCAGAGAATCCACATTATCTGTTTTGGATTGGATTATATATGGTTCTGGCCCAGCTTACTTGTCCGCACGCATCTGCCGCTACATCCCACCTCGTAATTTAAGATCAGCCAGGGAGGCCCTGCTCTCGCTCCCGCCAACTTCTCAAATGCGGTTGGTGGGGATGAGAGATAGGGCCTTTTCGGTGGTGGCTCCCTGTCTATGGAATGCGCTTCCGAGCGACATACGATCAACCCCATCCCTCCTGGCATTCAGGAAAAAAGTGAAATTGTGGCTCTGGGACCAGGCTTTTGCAATGCAGCACTTTGGATTGTAATTGTAATTGGTAAGTTGATGGTTATGGCTCAATGTTTATGTGGTGGACGGAACTCTGTTTTTAACTTAAGTGTATGTGTATTATGTATTAATGCTAACTTTACTTTAATTTTGAATGTCTATGGTTTTATATTGTATTTATATATATTGTGTATCGGCATTGAATTGTTGCCTTTTGTTAGGCCGCTCTGAGTCCCCCCTCGGGGGTTGAGAAGAGCGGGGTAGAAATGATGTAAATAAATAAATAAATATGAGTCTACACTGCCATATGATCCAGTTCAAAGGAGATAATCTGGATTTTATCTGGCAGAGTACAAGGGGCCTTAGAAAACACCTGTTTTCCAAAATTCACTAGCCAATCGAACATGCATTAAAGGAGAACTGGCTGTAAAAAGCAGACTCTCAGATCAGGGCCGTAGCCAGGATTTTGGTTCGGGGGGCTGAGTTTGGTTCAGGGGGCTGAGACTGGGTGGGAGAGGGTCGACCCTAGCAAACCTGTTGTATTGTTATCCCAATAACCCCATGAATGTGGGATATAATGAGCATGGTGATTAGATCATGATATGAATAAACATAACAGTTTAAATAATGTACTAGTAAGGCCTTCTCGCGGATCACCCTGAGAATTTCAGGGGCTGAAGCCCCCTAGCCCCCCCGGCTACATGCCTGTCTCAGATATATCCACCTGACTTCCTTTCACAATAACAAAAGAAAATAACTGGTCTGTCTTCAAGCAGAATTGCTATTTTTAAAAAATCAGAATTCCGTTTCCTGCCAACCTCTACCAAAATTGAAAGTACACACCTGGTTTTGGATACATCTAGTTTTGAGGAAAAATAGACACAAGGATTTACAGATTTCATATTGTGTTTATTTCATGCTCAGTGTTGGAAATATCAAGACTGTTAGTCTTGGTAGTTATGGTATGCACATGGAGGCCTTGTTCCAATGAGTGACCCAGAAGTCCATGGCCACCATGAAAATTACGAGTTGTTTGAGCTGAACACCTTCTATGTCTTCTCTGTGTTGATGATGGAAGAAATGAAAATTACCCTCCTCTCATGCACCGACCTAGTAAATATCAAAATCCAGTAGCCTCTGCTTTCTGCAGATGTTAAGGCAGAGGTTCCCAACCTTTTTTTGACCAAGGACCACTTTGACCAGGGACCACTATCCAACATTAGTACCAAAAGGGTGATGAATCAGTTTTTGGTCAACTTTAGATTTGGTTTGGTTATTTGGGGTGCTGATTCAGAAAATTGCATTGGATGGACCACATCAGCTCTAGTTTCTGATACAGAACTTATGCCATCCAGTAGCTTCCATCTGCTCGCCCACAGAAAACCATATTTAATAATCTAGTGCTGTTGTGGTAGTAGTAATCCTTTTGTAGGTAGTTAGCCTCTCCCTTCCTGACATCCCATTGCCTTATCACTATCAGCGGGTTGTGCAAGACCAGTCGCCCTCGTTGCTGTGTGGTTTTGAGGCAACGGTGTAGCAATGGTGAGGCTGTGGACCCTATTTTCATTCTTGCAGACCACTGATCGGGAACCACTGTGTTAAGGGATCTATTTAAACGATCCTAGATTGGATCCATGACAAGAAGACATAATTTATCTATTTGTGTAGAAGAAGGAATTTTGGTAGATATAACTTGGGTGATGCATTGGGCAGTACCTGCTAATTCCTTCTTCCACACATATATACAATGAAAAAATAAACTCTCCCCTTTTCATGGGATCATCCTATCGGTTCCAAATATGAGTAAAGGCTGTTCATTTTCATATTGCATTTAAAAGTCCCCTAGTTAAAGTTGCTTATAACAGAATCCTTATACAGCAATTTGCCAGCAAAATGAGCAATATGTGTGTGCACAAATCCCATCCTAAAATCCTTCTGCAAGTCCCTGTGCCAGTGGGAAGAGTAAGAGTTTGACCGCACAAGCATACAGCCCTTCCTGTGCTTGGGAACATTGATAAAACATAGATCATGAAGGTGATCTTTGAAAGTAGTGTACATTTTGCCAAATATGCTTGTACCGTCAGCCCTCCATATCCATGGCTTCTGCATTTGCAGGTTCTATTATTCATGACTCGAAAAAAATATTTGAAAGAAAATCTTGAAAGCAAATTTTTGTTATGCTGATTTATACAAGGAACACAGTGTACTATGCTATGGTCTATAATGAAACATGAGTATTTATGGATTTTGGCATCACAAGGAATTCCGCAACTAAATCCCAGGGGATACCAGTGGTCCACTGTAACCAGTTTTCACATCGAAGCATTTAAACATGAAAAACTTAGATCAGTGTTTTTCAACCTATTTTGAGCCGCGGCACATTTTGTACATTTACAAAATCCTGGGGCACACCACCAACCAAAATGGCACAAAAGTACACTCTAACACAGTAATACATATAGTTAATATGTTTTAAAATTTATTTATACATTCAGTGTGAAACCTGGTCCTGTTTTGATGAACAAAACATATATATGACTTCCTCTCACATATTTATACATGGCTATCATGTCTTCTCTCAGCCTTCTCTTCTTCAGGCTAAACATGCCCAGCTCTTCAAGCCGCTCCTCATAGAGCTTGTTCTCCAGACCTTTGTGAAATTTCACCCTGAGTGAAACTTGCTTCCAGTTAACTATGGATGTCATGAAGCTGTTATAAACAGTTCCTTGGGGGGGGGGGGGAACGCTCAAAAATCCAGTAAAATAGTTTTTTTTTAAAACCATTTCCAAGCGGAGAGGCTCAATTTGTTTCTTGGAAACCTGTGAGGGGGCTGCTAGGGGAGTGCCAATTTCCCATGGCACACCTGATGATCGCTCACGGCACACTAGTGTGCCACGGCACACTGGTTGGGAAACACTGAAGTGGGGCGGGGATGTGGATGCATGCATATTACCCACCCTCAGTGTGTGCATGGGTTCTACTACTTTACAGAATTATATATGGGGCGGGGATGTAATATGCATGCATCCACATCCCCGCCCCACTTTAGTTTTTTTGCAACAAAAGATCTGTATATTTGTGTGTTCCTATGAATAGGAAACTCACATGAGAATGATTGATAAGGATTGGTGAGGAGTTTGTCAACTCCATGATGTATTGCCTTACATTTACCTGGACCCAGATATCTGTGTGTGTGTGTGTGTGTGTAGAGAAAGATATGTGTGGGTGTATGTATGTGAATATGGAGTGTGAGAAAGGCACCGAGTGTAGTCTGGAAGGAATCAGCGATTGTGATACTTAGTGGCATTATTGAAATCAGAAGATATAGTTGTGTACAAATGGGAAGAATAGAATTTAAAGTGCTAAATAGGAGTCTGACTTCACAGTAGCATTTTCAGAAATATTATTTATAGTTTGCTTCATTTCATATTCCTCTTTGTGGATCCTCGCCAGTGATATATAATATGCTGCTAGATTGCATATTTATCTTACCTCTACTTACACGCTGTCTTGATTTTCAAAAGGGTATCCTTTTCATTCATTGATCAGTAGTTATGAAATGGTATCTTTCTGAATATTCTATAGTCAAGACTTTATGATGTTTTGCAATTTGGAAAAAAAGAATTGCTGTCTATATTGCTGAATATATATATATTGCTTTTTTAGGCTAAACATTAAAAATGTCAGATGTTCCAAGACAAGTAGGAGTGTGGCGACAAACTCGAGCTCTCTTATACAAGAACTGCCTAATTAAATGGAGGACTAAAAAAGCTAGCATTCAGGTGAGCTGATCACAAATGGTTTTGTGTTTTTTTAGTTGTAAAAAAACCCATATTTGAATTATATCAAATGATAACTCATATTATTAGATTCTAGGCTGTATCAATATGAGTATAGTGTTGAGATTGAATGAAGTCATAGTCCCACCCTATTCTGCTTTGGTCAGACCTCACCTGGAACAACACTGTGTACAATTATGGGCACCACAATTCAATCTGGAATTTGTTCAGAGAGGGGCAAACAAAATGATCTAAGGCAGTGATTTTCAACCTTTTTTGAGCTGCGGCACATTTTTTACATTTACAAAATCCTGGGGCACACCACCAACCAAAATGACACAAAATGACACTCTAACACAGTAATACATACAGTTAATATGTTTTTAAATGTATTTATACACTCACTTAGTGTGAAACCTGGGCCTGTTTCGATGAACACAAAATAGATATCCTGGCAGGAATGGCAGAAAGACACACACGAAGGTCTTGCTCAACAGCTGTCAGTCTCTCTCTGGTTTTAGTTTTTATCGCAGTCAAGCTTGAGAAGCTCATCTCACACAGATATGTGGTTGAAAACGGGAGCAATGTCAAAATAGCTTTGTTGGCCAGATAACTTCTCCAATACTGTCACTCGCTTGTCTTGCTGTGATCCCAAACTGCCACTGTCACTTGACGCGCAGCTGCAGCACTAACTCTAACTTTGTTTACTTAGCCGCGTCTTAGCGAATCCTAGATGGTGCGACCATAGCACTCTCGTGTCACTTCTTAGGTGACACGAGAGTGCTATGGTTCCATTTCTTAAAGGGACAGATGCGCCTTATATTTTATATATGAATGAAGTTCGAAAATAATTTCCCAGGGCACACCTGATGATCTCTCACGGCACACTAGTGTTCTGCGGCACACTGGTTGAAAATCACTGAACTAAGGTTTGGAAACCAAGCCTTATGAGGAACGGTTGAGGGAGCTCTATAATATGTTCAGCTTGGAAAAAAGAAAGTTAAGAGGTGACATGAAGATAAAGCACATTTTTGACTGCTCTAGTGACTAGGGCATTAAAAATTGGTTCAGACTTCAGCAAAAGAGATTCCACCTAAATATTAGAAAGATCTCCCTGTCAGTCAGAGCTGCTTCCTCAGAGTGTGGTGGAGTCTCCTTCTCAGGAGGTGCAGAGGCTGGATGTCCATCTGTCAAGAGTGTTTGGACTATTATTCAATGATTCTATAAGTAATAGTTAAAAGTAGTATGTTAAACTCCATTGCAGAACTAGAAAAAAGTTTTGTTAAATTATCAGGTTATACAAAATGTAAAAACAAAGTTCCGCAGAGCGTGCAAGACGTTTTTATTCCCGCAGGCTTTTGGGGTCTGAATCTGGTCACTCAGCTGTAAATAGTTTTTAGTTTTAAGAGTTTAATTTTTTTTCTGTTGTTTTAAAGTGTGTTTTTTATATTCTCTGTGAGCCGTCCTGAGCCCTCAGGGAAGGATGGCATACAAAACTGAATAAATAAATAAATAAAGTTTTGCTGAATTATCAAGTTATGTAATATTTGGCCTTAGAAAGAAAAGATCACTAATATGTTTGTCCAACAAATTTGCTGTATGGTAGCATGTTAGTATTCGTGCATTAGAGTGTATTAATATACACCAGGGGTGCTCACACTTTTCCAGCATGCGAGCTACTTATAAAACAACCAAGTCCCAAAGATCTCCCTCCCCACTACTCCGAGAGCCATAAAAGCAAAATATTAAGAAATTTATTTCAGTGACAGCCATATAATACATTTTCAGACTGAATTCAACTAAATGTGAGTCTAATAAGCCCCTGAGCATTCCTCACAAATGGCATGAGAGTCATACACACTGTGCCTGCGATCTGCATGGGATCTACCAGGACACCCTTCGAGATCTACCAGGATGCCCTTCGAGATCTACCAGTAGATCACGATCTACCTAATGAGCACCCCTGGTATACACATACTAAAATTCTACATCATTGTCTGTTGCAGTGATTGTTAATGAAACACAACAGTCCTTATTTTAAGGGGCAAAAATTTCCAAATGATAAGGCTACTGGATTTACCTGTGTAGATTTACTGCGTTTCCCTTGTGTAGATGCTCAACATTTTCCCAACCATAATAGCTATGGATAGACCCAGAATGCATCATTCAATTTAAGCTATTCCATTTCTTCTACTGTTGACACGTAGAATATTTTTCTTAGCAGTTTGAGTGTTAATACTTGGATAGCATTAGATTTTGAATCCACCCATATTGCCATTACCAGGACTTGAGCATCCTCAATTCATAAAACAATGTGCAAGTTAAAAGCAGGGGGCAACAGAAAACAATTACTTGAGATGTTTACATAAAAATTTCTAGACTATTACTTATGACTTGTGGCCAAGTATGATGGTCATCTAAAAGTAGAGTATTGATGGTGGGTCCGTAAGTTACTATAGAGACCTGTTATGGACCAACATGGTCTTTCATCGCGAGCACATAGATTTCCAGATAGAAGGCGGTCACGACAAATATTTTCTTGACATGTCTCCCTCTTGGCACATTGCTCCCTTTCTGCAGACATACATTTGTTGAAATGTATAGTCTATTATAGTGTAATTCTTGTAGTTTTATATATCTAAAATGTCTTTTACTGTGCTTTTTTGTATTTTTATTTAATAAAAGTTAAGTTGTTAAAAATCTCCAATAAAATGTAGTTTGTAATGTTGTTAATTATAGCATGTCCAAAAGTAAATGTAGAATTATATTTATAATTGCTTTTAAGCCTGCATCCTTGCCCCCAGGCTACATCTACACTACCATATAATGTGGCTTGAAACTGCGTTAGATGATCAGTGCAGACTAATATGATGTTCAGTGCAGTTCAACTGCATTATATGGCAGAGTAGGAAGGGCTCCAGGTATATTTGCTTAAGCATATAGATTTAGTAGGAGCCGCATCATTAATTGCAGATACACATGGGTCTCTTTTACCATTTTCCGTTTGTTTTGTTTTGTGCAGGAAGTCCTGATCCCATTCATCTTGTTAGGTTTATTAAAACTAATAACCATGGCGAACCCCAGCAAATCACATGACGAGGTGTCTGATTCAGACCTTAAAACTATAGATCGCTCCAGCATTTCTGAGTTCATTTTTGGCTATACTCCAGAGAATAATGAAACAAAACAAATCATGCAAGCACTGTTTTCAGAATGCTACACAGAAGGTACTGTGAACTTTCGTGATATTTTGTCATTACACAAATTTGATTTGCTTTTTGTACTTGCAAGTAGTAGTTATCAGAATAACTGATCAAATATTGTCTTTGCATGGAAAAGTATTTACTGCATATATTCACATATAAGTCTAGAGAATCAATCTAAAACACTGGGTTGACCTATCTACTAAATTGTGAATATTACCTTAACTCTTATCAGAAAAGGAGCCATTTCCTTTTCTGAGTACAATGGCAAAAGGCAAGTGCTTAGTCCAGTGTTTCCCAACCTGGGGGTCGGGACACCGGGGGGGCGGTTGCGAGGGGGTCTCAGAGAAGTCACCAAAGACCATCAGAAAACATATATTTCTGATGGTCTTACAAATCCCTTTGCAAGAGAAGGCTGAAGATCTCCCCGCCTGTCCTTCTCTTCCTTTTTGGAAACAGACGGCTAATCCTCCTACCAAAAGCCCCCCTCCTGCTCCCTGGATGTAGGTGAACTACAACTCCAAAACTCAAGGTCAATGCCCACCAAACCTTTCCATTATTTTCTGCTGGTCATGGGAGTTCTGTGTGCCAAGTTTGATTCAATTCCATCATTGGTGGAGTTGAGAATGCTCTTTGAATGTAGGTGAACTATAAATCCCATGCACTACAACTCCCAAATGACAAAATCAATCCCCACCAGTATTCAAATTTGGCCATATTGGATATTTTTGCCAAATTTGGTCAAATGAATGAAAATACATTCAGCATTTCAGATATTTACATTACAATTCATGACAGTAGCAAAATTACAGTTATGAAGTAGCAACAAAAATAGTTTTATGGTTGGGCGTCGCCTGAACATAAGGAATTGGATTAAGGGGAAGGTTGAGAACCATTGTCAGGGCCGTATTAGCGGCCTGTGCCACCCAAGGCCGCCCGGTCTAAACGCCGCCCCCCCGGGAGCGGGGCCTCTTGCAGGGGGCGGAGCCGGCGTGACGCACAAGACGCCACCGGAAGTCCTGCCCCTATGGCGACATGCGGCTTCCCCCGCTGCCGCCGCGCTCGCACTGGCGCACCTCCTCCCTTCACTGAAGGAAGGAGTGGCGCCCGTCCGCACGGGGTGGTGGCAGGAGAAGCCGCGAGTCGCTGTAGGGGTGGGACTTCCGGCGGCGCCTTGTGCGTCACGCGGGCAGCGGCTCCGCCCCTCCTCCCTTCAGTGAAGGGAGGGGGCGGAACCGGCGAGAAGGAGAAGGCGCCACTGGAAGTCCCACCGCTAGGGAGACTCACGCGGCTTTCCCCACCGCCGCCCCGCTCGTGTTTGGGGCAGAATAGAAGGGTTGGTGCACCTTTCACATTCTACTGGGACAAACTAAGCCAATGGTCATGGCTGGATTACCCATAAAGCCAGACTAGGCCATGGCCTCAGGCGATGGATTTTGGGGGCGGCATTCCCAGCCCTGAAGGAAGGGGTGAAGGAAGGAGTGGTGCCCGGCCGCGGGACAAGGAGCCGGGGGGAAGTCCCGCCGCCCCTAGGCGATTGACGCGGCAGGCGCCACTCCTTCCCTCAGTGAAGGGAGGAAGGTGCGCTGGTGCGGCGCGCGGCGGGGGAAGCCGCGTGTCGCCGTAGAGGCGGGACTTCTGGCGGCGCCGTGTGCGTCACGCCGGCCGCGGACCCGCCCCTCCCCCCGACAGTGAAGGGAGGGGGCGGAACCGGCAAGAAGGAGAAGGCGCCGCTGGAAGTCCCACCGCTAGGGAGACTCACGCGGCTTTCGCTGCCGCCGCCCCGCTCGCCGGTGCCCCAAACATGAGCGGGGCGGCGGTGGGGAAAGCCGCGTGAGTCTCCCTAGCAGCGGGACTTCCAGCGGCGC
Organism: Anolis apletophallus; assembly: GCA_030556195.1. NCBI lineage: Eukaryota > Metazoa > Chordata > Lepidosauria > Squamata > Anolidae > Anolis > Anolis apletophallus. The sequence goes on along the minus strand of JARBWK010000001.1, from coordinate 164,909,902 downwards.
CTTCTCCTTCTTGCCGGTTCTGCCCCCCTCCCTTCATTGAAGGGAGGAGGGGCGGAGCCGCTGCCGGCATGGCGCACAAGGTGCCGCCGGAAGTCCTGCCCCTACGGCAACACACGGCTTCCCCCGCTGCCGCGCTCGCACCAGCGCACCTCCTCCCTTCACTGAGGGAAGGAGTGGCGCCCGCCGCGTCAATCGCCCTAGGGGTGGCGGGACTTCCCCTGCTCCCTTGTCCCGCGGGCGGGCACCACTCCTTCCTTCACCCCTTCCTTCAGGGCTGGAAATGCCGCCCCCAAAATCCACCGCCCGAGGCCATGGCCTAGTCTGGCTTTATGGGTAATCCAGCCATGACCATTGGCTTAGTTTGTCCCAGTAGAATGTGAAAGGTGCACCAACCCTTCTACTCTTGGTGCTCTTTTGAAGGTAAGTACCAAACAGCTCTGCTGCCATTTTCCCAGCTACAGTTGGTAGCAGTGAGTGTGACACTGGAGGAGGGAATAGAGACAGCTTTTTTTTCAAAGGTTCTCCCGGGACACACTAAGCTCTCAACTTTTCCACATTGTACTCAGAGAAGGAAATGGTTCGCCTTTTAGTGAGAGTTAATGCTATAATTTAGCTTTTATCAAAAGCAATGATTCCATTCTCGGAGTAGAGTAGTAAAAGGCTTTCTTGAATGCTTGGATGGGAAATTGGCATCAGGGAGGTACAGTTTATTTATTTATTACTTCAAATTTCTAGACCGTCACTCCCCGAGGGCTCGGAGCGGTTTACAGCAAAATAGAAGTATGACATGAACAAACAGATATAACAGTTAATGAAATACACAAGACAGGACATACACTATTAACTACAACAAACAAGTTATGTCATTCCTAGCTAATCCTAGCTGGACCTCGGCTGCAGGGCTCAAAGAAGGATCGATCATAGACAAGGGGAACGTTGGCGGCCTGGGTCTTCTTAGCCCCAGCCTTAGGGCTATGGGAGCTGGATCTGAAAAAGGGGTGGTATTTCCCCTCCCTGAAGAATGACCCTTGACAGTTCCACAGGTCATGTCAAAATCCATAATCTTGGCCTTGAAACCTGACCTTGACTTATACATGATGCTAAGTTATAATTGAGTATTTATAGCATTGCTCTTTGTCGTAAACTTAACTTTTCAAGACTCTCTGATCTCAATGTTCAATTCTACCAAACAGGAAAAAATGCGACAGGATTTCTGAATGAGCAAAAAATGGAAGAGGCTAGGAGGCATAACCCCAGAACGTTTGTAGGAATAATTTTCAATGACTCCATGTCCTATCATCTCAGATTTCCTCCTGAACGTAAGTAAAATGATGTGTGCTACATGTTTTTTTTAAAAAGTACCAGATGATGAGATTTGATTTTGGTTAATCTTGTGTTAGTGAGGCTTTTTTGCCTAAAGTCTATTCTAGAAGGAAATTGTTAAACCCTGTAATTATATGTATGTCTTGTGCGTGTGCGTGTGCGTGTGCGTGTGCGTGTGCGAGAGAGAGAGAGAGAGAGAGAGAGAGAGAGAGAGAGAGAGAGAGAGAACTACATTCCACTTAATTTAGCAGGAATTACTCTTTGGTAAGCAAGTATAGGATTGTAGCCAAGAGAACATCTGCTGTTGTTTTATGTATATGCTTATTTTCTAAATCACAAAAACAGAGGGATGCGTAAACGCTCAACTAATACACAAAGGCAATATTTCAATATCAAAAATATATAATATATAGGTATTGAGGACAACACAATTCATATTTAGGACCAAATGCACATACTGTGTCCGTAATTGACGGGATATGTTCAATTACCGGATAATCCGGAGTAATAGTAATTCAGTCAATCAATCAAAACTTTATTACGGTCACAGACCAGCACAAAGCGGGCACTAGTAATTCAGTCCAAAGTCACGCAAAACAAGTACGCAAAGGGTCCCAAAATGCTTGGAAAATAAACTGTGGAAAATACAAGTCCCCAGTACCAATAGGCACAATCCAAAGGACGATAGGACAATGAGATAAGGGGCCCCTGGCTAACATCAGCACTGCTGGAGTATATCTATCTCCTTATTGTCCTATCGTCCTTTAGATTGTGCCTATTGGTACTGGGGACTTGTATTTTCTACAAGCATTTTGGGACCCTTTGCGGACTTGTTTTGCGTGACTTTGGACTGAATTACTATTACTCCGGATTATCCGGTAATTGAACATTCATGGCTTGAGATCGTCATGCGGACTTATCCCGTCAATTACGGACACAGTGTGTGCATTTGGTCCTAAATGTGAATTGTGTTGTCCTCAATACCTATATATTATATATTTTTGATATTGAAATATTGCCTTTGTGTATTAGTTGTATGTTCTAAATCAGTCATGGGCAATCATAAGAACATAAGAACATAAGAAGAGCCATGCTGAATATGGCCTCAGCCCATCTAGTCCAGCATTCTGTGTCACACAGTGGCCCACTAGTTGTACACAGGGATCTCTAGCAGAAAGGAGGGCAAAACCCTCACCTGCTCCCGACCCCCCACAACCAGTACCCGGGAAATCCTGCCTGCCTCCATCAACACAGAGGTGGCACTTGGATGTCCATTTCAGTAGCTACTGATTCCCTTGGTATCCATGAATCTGTCTAATCCTGCCTTGAAGCTGTCCAGGCTGACCGCTGTCACAACCTCCTCTGGAAGTGAGTTCCATAACCCAATGACCCTCTGGGTGAAAAAAATATTTCCCTTTATTAGTCCTAACTTTCCTACCTTGGAGCTTTAGGAGTGCCCCCTAGTCCTAGTGTTGTGTGACAGAGAAAATATTTTTTCTCTATTCACCTTTTCTATCCCATGCATGGTTTTATACACTTCGATCAAGTCACCTCTTAAACGCCGTCTTTCAAGGCTGAAAGGACCAAGGCGTTGCAACCTGATTTCGTAAGGGAGCTGCTCCATCCCTTGGATCATTCTTGTTGCCCTTTTCTGTACCTTTTCCAGTTCCGTTATATCCTTCTTGAGGTGCGGTGACCAGAATTGTACACAGTACTCCAGATGTGGCCTCACCATAGATTTGTAGAGAGGCAATACAACATTTGACGACCTATTTTCGATTCCCTTTCTGATCATGCCTAGCATAGAATTTGCTTTTTTCACTGCTGCTGCGCACTGGGTTGACATCTTCATTGAGCTGTCCACCAAGACCCCAAGATCCCTTTCCTGGTTTGTCTCGGAAAGCTTTGACCCCATCAATTGGTAGGTGTAGTTGGGGTTCTTTGCCCCGATGTGCATGACTTTACACTTGTTTAGGTTAAAATGCATTTGCCACTTTGTTGCCCATTCACTCAATTTCGAGAGATCTTTCTGGAGCTCTTTACAATCAGTTTCATTTTTAACTACCCTGAACAATTTAGTGTCATCTGCAAACTTTGCTACCTCAGAATTTACTCCTACATCCAGGTCATTAATGAATAAATTAAAAAGTAACGGACCCAAAACTGAACCTTGGGGTACGCCACTTCACCTCTTTCCACCCAGAGAAATGTCCGTTTATTACCACCCTTTGTTTCCTACAGTTTAGCCAGGTTCCAATCCAGGACAAGACCTGTCCTCTGATTCCATGGCTGAAGAGCTTATTTAGGAGCCTTTGGTGAGGGACTTTGTCAAAAGCCTTTTGAAAGTCAAGGTAAACAATATCGACTGGGTCCCCTTTATCTATGTGTTTATTTACACCCTCAAAGAATTCTAACAAGTTAGTAAGACATGATTTGCCTTTGCAGAAACCATGTTGATTTTCCTTCAGCAATGCCTGTTCTTCTATGTGCTTAGTAATTTTTTCTTTAATAATGGTTTCCATCACTTTGCCTGGAACTGAGGTTAGACTAACTGGCCTATAATTTCCTGGATCACCCCTGCATCCTTTCTTGAAGATCGGAGTTACATTTGCCTCCCTCCAGTCCTCGGGTACAGTGCCTGATCTTAGAGAAAGGTTATATATTTTGGCTAGAATTTCAGCAATTTCACACTTGAGTTCCTTAAGAACTCTGGGGTGGATGCCATCTGGCCCTGGTGATTTGTTGACATTTAGTTTAGTAAGGCATGTGAGAACATCTTCCTTGTTTATCTCTATCTGGTTTAATTCATTTAATTCCCTCCCTGAAAAACTGACTCAGTTGCAGGCATATGTTGTCTGTCCTCCTGTGTGAAAACGGAGGCAAAGAAGTCGCTTAGCCGCTCAGCAATCTCCTTGTCTTCACTTATTGTCCCTTTCTTACCATTTTCGTCAAGTGGCCCAACTGCTTTTCTAGTTGGGTTTCTACTTCTGATGTACTTAAAGAAGTTTTTGCTATTTTTTTAAATATTCTTAGCTATATGTGCCTCAAAATCTCTCTTGGCTTTCCTGACGGTTGCTTTGCATTTAGTTTGCCAGAGCTTGTGTTCCTTTCTGTTCTCCTCAGTAGGAAGAGCCTTCCATTTCTTAAATGAGTTTTTCTTCTTTCCAATCACATCTTTTACTTCATTTGTAAGCCATGCCGATGTCCTCTTGGACTTTCCCGGCCTCTTTCTTATTTTAGGAATGCATTTTAGTTCGGCTTGTTTTAAAGTATTTTTAAACAGTTTCCAAGCATTTTGGAGGGATTTGATTTTTTTTACGGTTCCTTTTAGTTTGTTCTTTACTATTTTTCTCATTTTGGTGAAATTCCTTTTTGAAAATTTAAGGTCTCTGTGTTAGTTTTCACTGACAGTTTGCTATCCAAACTTACGTTGAAGGTTATTGTGTTGTGGTCACTGGTACCTATGGGCTCAGTTACAAGGACATCTTGAACGAGATCTTGTTCATTAGTTAGCACCAAGTCCAGGATCCCCTTTCCCTTGGTTGGTTCCATGACCATCTGCTCAAGGGAATAATCAGCTAGCATGTCGAGGAACCATGTCTCTCTTTCATGCGTAGAACAAGAGTTTAGCCAATCTATTCGGGGATAGTTGAAGTCCCCATTATGACTAATTCATTGCTTTTGAGGCCTGTTTAATTTCATTTTCCAGATAGCAGTCTGCCTCTGGAGTTTGGTTGGGAGGGCGATAGCAAATCCTAATGCTAGATTAGTTTTTTGTCCTGGGATTTTTACCCACAATGTTTCTGTAGGTGAGTTTGAATTTTCTTGAAGTTCTAATTCATGAGATTCTAGCTCTTCATTTATGTACAAGGCCACACCGCCACCGTTTTCCCTCTCCTGTCTTTCCTGTACAGTTTATAACCTGGAATTTTTGTGTCCCAATTGTTTTCCTCTGTCCACCAGGTTTCTGTTATGCCAATAATATCAATATTTTTTTTCTTTTGCCAAACATTCCAACTCTCCTATTTTTGTTCGAAGTCTTCTAGCGTTTATGCGTACAGACATTTATATTTATTGCTCTGTTGCCCTTTCAACTTTGGCTGTTTATGAGAATTTGTAGAAGGCCTACCATGTCCTACCTCTTGACTACTTTCTATCTTTTCTGTTGACTCGGCCATTTGTGCGTAAATTTCATCCTCCATACTTGGCGTTTCACCCTCTCGAACCGGAAGCTGCCCAGCTCCTGTCGACTTTCCCCTAGGAATCAGTTTAAAAGCTGCTCTGAAGCCTTTTTAATATTAATTGCCAGCAGTCTGGTTCCATTTTTGTTCAGGTGTAACCCGTCCCTTTTGTAAAGGTTTGGCTTTCCCGAAAAATGTCCCCAGTTCCTAACAAATCTAAAGCCTTCCTCTCGACACCACTGCCTCATCCACGCATTGAAGCCCGGAGCGCTGCTTATCTGGCTGTCCCTGCGCGTGGAACCGTAGAATTTCCGAGAATGCTACCTTGAGGTCCTGGCCCTAATCTTCTACCTAGCAACCTAAATTTGGCTTCAGGACCATCCGTTTGGCCTTCCCAATGTCATTGGTACCGACGTGTACCACGACTGCTGGCTCCACCCCGGCACTATCTACCAGCCTATCTAGATGCCTCGTGATGTCCGCAACCATTGCACCTGGCAGGCAATTTACCATGCGGTCATCACATCCATCACAAACCCAGCTTTCTATGTTCCTGACAATTGAATCGCCCACTACAAGAAGCCCCCCTCCTACCACCCATTGAGAAGTATCCTCTGTGCAAGAGGATATGGGCACATCCTCCGAGGAAGGGGTCCCAACTAAGGGAGCCGGTCCCTCTTCCTCAGACTGATGTCCTCCCTGCCCAAGACCCCCATTTTCCAAAGCAGCTGGAGGGCTGCTCAGAACGGAGTGGGATGCTCCTATTTCATCCCTGGAGATCTCTTCCTCCTGCCTCACTTCCTCTCTGTGCTTCTCCAGGTCTGCTACCTTGGCTTCAAGGGGCCCTCCAGGTATTTTATTTATTTATTTATTCGATTTTATACCGCCACTCCCAAAGGCTCGGGGCGGTTTACAAAGAAGAAATACAACAATACAGATAAACAGAATTAAAAACTCAACGGTTATCAAAAGCCTGCCTAAACAGGTAGGTTTTGCATGCTTTACGAAAGGAGCTCAGATTTCGAAGAGCCCAAGTCTTAGGCGGCAGAGAGTTCCATAACACCAGACCTATGATGGAGAATAACCTCCGCCGGGTTGCTGTTAGGTGGAAGGATCTGACACTGGGGATAGCAAGAAGGTTCAAATCTTCTGACCATAGTGATCTCGGGGGATTGTAAGGGAACAGGCGATCCCTTAGATACACTGGCCCCAGACCATGTAAAACCTTAAAAGTAAGAACTAGCACACTGAACGTGATCCTTAATTCAATTGGTAACCAATGCAGGTCTTGCATTGGTAACCAATGCAGGTCTTGGTCTTCAACTCCCAGAAATCCCAGCCAGCTTACCGGCTGTTAGGAATTGTGACCCTTTGCAACCCCAAACAATGAGAGAGCAAGACCAAACTTGGCACACAGAACCCTCAAGACCCACTCTACATCCTGGTGCAGTTTGAGGGAGGATGGACCATGTATGACGGGACTTGCAGTACTTTAACTCACTTGCTTAGAGCACTGTGGCCCACACCAATGACGGATCAGGACCACACTTGGCACACGGATGCCCAATGGCCTACTTTACAACCTGGTGTGGTTTAGGGCAGGATGGGCCTCAAATGATGGGATTTGCAGTACCTTCACCCGATTCATTTCCCACAAAACATTGAAGCCGCTACAAATCACAGACTAGGCCCAAACTTGGCACACAGAGTACCCATGACGCTCTCTACATCCTGCTGCAGTTTTGAGTGGGACATGCCATGGATGATGGGACTTGAAGTACCTTCACTCATTTTCTGAGACCACTGCGACCCTCATCCAATTACCAAAAAATAACAAACTAGGCACACAGAGCCCACATGACCCATTCTACATCCTGGTGCAGTTTCAAAAAAAAAGGATGAACCATGGATGATAGCCCTTGAAGTACCTCCACTCTCTTCCCTAGACCACTCCAACCCTCATCATCATCACCGTCATTGGATTGATCCAGACTAAACTTGGCACACATAACCGCTATGACCCCCTTTCTGTCCTGGTGATGTTTGGGGAGGACAGACAACAGATTATGAGATTTTTAGTACTTTCACACCCTTCGGTTCCCACAGACCTCTGTGGCCCCCAACAAACACTGATGAAGACCAAACTTACCACACAGAGCTCCCATGACCCACTCTACATTCTACTGCAGTTTGGAGGAGGGCAGACCATGGATGATGGGACTTGAAGTACCTCTATCACTGCCCGAGACTGCTGCAACCCTCATCCACTAACTGATCAAGACCAAACTTGGCACAAAGAGCCCCCATGACCCACACCACATCCTGCTTCAGTTTGGAAGACATTGGACCACAGATTATGGGACTTGAAGTACCTTCACTCACTTCCAGAGACCACTGTGAGCCAAATAAACAACTGATAAGGACCAACCTTGGCACACAATTAACCCGGGCAGGGCCGGGTCCCCAAGCTAGGATTAAATAAAAATGGGATATTATAGACACACAGAGGATCCGTGGATACCGGAAGCTCCCAAATGCGGGAGTGAGGGTTGTCAAAAGGGTTAGTTGGGGTGCAAGAAGATTATCCTACGGGGGAAAGAAGAAGAAGAGCCTTACTCTGAGGGCTGTGGAGGCTATGGGGCTAGGTGGTTACCGGGGCCAGCTGAAAGATAGAGGAAATGACACAGAAGGTAAAAAAGGATACAAAGAACTAATAAGAGGGTATGTTTATTGTAAGGGGTTATTTTGTATTTAAAAGGGGAAAGAAAATATCCAGGATGCTGGTAGCTGTTGCTGGGCTTCTCCATTCTTCCAAGTGTTCGCATGGTTGATCTCTCTGAGGCTCTGAGCTCTCGCTATCCGTGGCTCCAGTTATAATTTTTAATAATTTGACCCAGTGGGTTTTTGCTCAACATCAGTTGGACAACCTAAGCATGCTGACGTTCGAACTGAAATAATGGGGATGACGACAGAGATTTCTACCTTTGACATGCAGAAACTTAATGTCAGGCCCCTTCTACACTGCCATATAAAACCAGATTATCTGCTTTGAACTGGATTATATGGCAGTGTAGTCTCACATAATCCAGTTCAAAGCAGATAATGTGGATTATCTGTTTTGGTAATCTAGATTCTATGGCAGTATAGAAGAGGCCTCAGTATTCCAACAGTGCTTTTCAAACAGTTATCAAACAAAGCAGGCTTTGCTTCTCATTATTTGATTTGGATGTTGTTTTTAATAGTCAGAGATTCAATGGATCCTGAAACATGTGAAGCTGGAAAATACTTACACAATGGATTTGCAGCACTACAGATCTGTATTGATGCAGTGTTGATAAAGGTAAATAGCTAGTACAGTGTTTCTCAACCTTCCTAATGCCTCGACCCCTTAATACAGATCCTCATGTTGTGGTGACACCCAACCATAACATTATTCTTGTTGCTGCTTCATAACTGTAATTTTGCTACTCTTATGAATTGTAATGTAAATATCTTATATGTAGGATGTATTTTCATTCACTGGATCCAATTTGGCAATACACCCAAATTTGAATACTGGGGGGGGGGGGGATGGATTTGGTCAGTTGGGAGTTGTAGTTGCTGGGATTTAAAGTTAACCTACAATCAAGGAGCATTCTGAACTCCACCAATGATGGAATTGAACCAAACTTGGCACATGCAACTCCCATAACCAAGAGAAAATACTATAAGAGTTTGGTGGGCATTGACCTTGGGTTTTGGAGTTGTAGTTCACCTACATCCAGAGAGCACTGTGGACTCAAACAATGATGGATCTGGACCAAACTTGGCACGAATACTCAATATGCTCAAATGTGGACACTGGTGGCATTTGGGGAAAATAGATCTTGACATTTGAGAGTTGTAATTGCTGGGATTTATAGTTCACCTACAATCAAAAAGCATTCTGAACCCCACCAATGATAGAACTGGGCCAAACTTCCCACAAGGAAACCCCATTACCAACAGAAAATACTGTGTTTTCTGGTGGTCTTTGGTGACCCCTCTGACACCCTCTAGTGACCCCCCCAGGGGTCCCGACCCCCAGGTTGAGAACCACTGAGCTAGTATGTGAAAAATTGTTTCATTATATATAAAGTATTTAAAGTCTTTAAAAATAACATATTTTCTTGTCTTTTAAGAAACAGTTTTCTCATACATTAGCACTTCTCCTGGTGTATGACAATAACAGTTGGCTGTGTGTGTGATGGTTGCATTCATAATAATTTCTCAAGGAATATTATACCTAGCCTATGAAATATAAATGTACATTGCATACTATTATGAATGCATGCTGCAGGATGAGCAGTGGTTAATTGTAGACAGTGTGTCAAACTGTGATTTTCTGCACATGTTTATGTATACATTTAGAACGTCAAAAAATCAACTCCAAAAACCTTGATCAACTTATCCATAGTGTCTCTAAGTACTACACCTTAACTCATATATATATATATATATATATATATATATATATATATACACACACATACACACACACATATACATACATACATGCATACATACATACATACATACACAAATATACTGTATATGGAACCATCCCTTTTTCTGGTAGAGGTGAAACGTGAGAAATAATTAGTCTATCCCAGGTGAGCCTAAAATAAGCATAATCCTCCTCTGACATCTCTGATGTGGTGGTACCTCTGTCTTTTTTTAAAATGCTGGGGTGGGTAAATGATGGAGTGGCCCCTAAGTCAAAAATGGCTCTTTTCCCTCTCCACAGAATCACAGCTGACATGCACAGGTCATATCAAAATCCATAATTTTGGCCCCCAAATCTGCCTTTGACTTATATACAAGCAACGGGAATGTGGCGCAGCTGGCTAAGTGTCAGCTGCATAAGATCTCTCTGACCTGTAGGTCATGAGTTCGAAGCCTGCCCGGGTCAAGGTGGTTGCTTGACCTTAAGTGTAGCCTGCTGTCGACCTTTGCAGCCCGAAAGACAGATGCATCTGTCAAGTAGGAGATAAGGGTACCACATTAAGTGGAGAGGCAAAAATTATGGGGCCATTAAAAAACCCAGGAATGCGGAAGAACAACATAGGGACGCTGGAAAACGCTGAGAGGAGTGCGTCAGCTCCCCCTGGTGGCCAGAAAGTTTGCCTCTGTATGTGTATATCTGTATGTAATATGTCAAAATCTATGTATGTAATATGTGATATGTCAAAATATATGTAGTGTACTGTGATAAATGTCATATGTTCAACTGCAGGGATTGTCTGCAAGTATGTGTACTGTAATCCGCTCTGAGTCCCCTTCAGGGTGAGAAGAGTGGAATATAAATAAAGTAAATAAATAATACATGAGTACCGTATTTTCCAGTATATAAGATGACTTTTTAACCCTGGAAAATCTTATGAAAAGTCAGGGGTCGTCTTATCCGCCAGGTGTATGGAGAAGAATAAAAGAAAAGAATAAAATCCCAAGTCCCTTAGTGGTGCAGCCTTAATGGTGCAGCCTGAGGAGGAGGAGGAGGAGAGGCAGGCCGCATTGCCACAGAGACTGTTTTGGGGGGGGGGGGGTGGCCTGCTGGGCTGTCCCTGCCGCCCCCGTCACTCTCCCCGTTCTACTTTCAAGGCCCTCCTCCACCCGCGCTGCTCTCCCCACTCTACTTTAAAGCAATTCCTCCAATGGCAGCCGGGGGAGAGAGGAAGGAAGCAAGGCTACCCAATCGGCCGGCAGAAGCCTCAGAAGGCCACCGAGCTCACCTAGGCCCAAGGAAGCAGCTCCGGACTATGACTCCCAGCAGCCCTGGGCAGTGGAGTGCCTTGGACTTCCCCGCTGAGGCATTCTGGGAGTTGTTGTTCCGGAATCACCACCATCTTGCTCTGTATTGACGAGGTTTCCACTTGGGAGTTCTTGTACTAGATGGGCATTGAATAGAATTGCGTTGGAAGAGGGGTAGTCTTATACAGCGAGTATATTCCAAACTCTACATTTTAACTTGAAAAGTTAGGGGTTGCCTTATATGCCCAGTTGTCTTATACGCCGGAAAATACGGTATATAAGCATATTTAAATTGCCTTTCCATGAATGGAACAGCTATTCTGTTGATAGAAGGTACTTAAGTGGAGTTTTCCAGTGAGAGTAATGGGAAAAGATGAGTGTCCTTTCCCTCTACACTTCCCTATACTGTTTTGGGAGATTTCCCAACCATTTGAAGGACATTTTTGAGCCGTAAAGCAAACAAACTGGTATTATTTAGCTGTATAGTTATCTTTAGCTATAAAGTGTATCTATTAAAATATTTGCTACAAATATTTCTCTCCACACAACCCCCCCCCCCCTCCGCGTAGTACAAGACCAATCATTCAGTTTTGGAAAAACTGGAATCAACACAAGCCATCAGGATGGGAAAGTCTGCTGGTACAGAAATAGATCATTATATTCGCTTGGTTGTATTACTTTATCTTGTGGTTGCTTTTACACCATTTGGCAATTTCTTGGCAATCCACATTGTGGCAGAGAAAGAAAAAAACCTGAAAGAATTCTTAATGGTAATGGGACTTCACGACACAGCTTTTTGGTACGTGAGTATGAGTGTTTTTGTTCTTTGATGATATGTAAATAGAACAGTTGTCATGTTATCTCATGGGAGAAGACACACATAATGGTTTGGATCATAAGCGGTCATAATTTAATATGTTTTGGATGTCACCTTTCAGAAACCTCAGCCAGCTTGGCCAATATTTATAGAATTTGGAAGCTAAAGTCCAAAATATCCAGAGAACTAAAGATTGACAACCATGGCAGGAAAGTCTCACATGCTTTCCTCTACTGAAGTCTTCACATTAAAGAGTTCCTCAGAATCATAGGATATGGGTATTGGTCATAGAGGAGAAATCTGGCTCTACAGTCTATTCCACATTTTTATTTATTTATTTATTTATTATTTCGATGTATATACCACCCTTCCCAAAAAGGCTCAGGGTCGTTCACAACAATGAATACACAACACAATGTAGTTAAAAACAGAATAAAAACAGATTAGGACCAGAATGGAAAGTACAACCTTAGAGCTTAAACGTCTGGCGGAACAGGGTAGGCCTGTCCTGAAGGCCTGTCACTCCGTTATTGCTCGTGCCTCTGCCGGGAGGGCGTTCCACAGGGTACTACAGAAAAGGTGTGCTGCCGAGTCGATGACAATCGGCAAATCTTGAGAGATAGAACCTCCAATAGGTTTTGGTCCATGGACCGTAGTGGTCTCTAGGGAATGTGCAGGGAGAGGCGGTCCTTCAGGTACACTGGCCCCAGACCATGCAAGGCCTTAAAGGTTAACACAAGCAGTTTGAAGGCAATCCGGTACTCAATGGGAAGCCAGTGCAAACGCTGGAGGACTGGTGTGATGTGGCATGTTAGTGTCACTCCATTCAGCAGTCGAGCCGCATCATTTTGCACCATCTTCAGTTTCCAGATTACTGACAAAGGAAGGCCAATGTAAAGGGCTTTACAATAGTCCAGTCTCGAGATGACCGTGGCCTGGATTACCGCGGCTAGGTCATCACCGGAAAGGTAGGGTGCCAGCCACCTCACCTGGCACAGATGGAAAAACGCTGCTCTGAGCCTCCATCGTCAGCAGAGGGTCCAGTTGGACCCCCAGGCTTTTAACCAGCGGCGACGGACTAACCACCTCACCGTCCATTATTGGCAGCCGGAGCTTCCCCCCCCCCCCGGGGACGACCCAGCCACAGGACGGGTTCACCTTCAACCTGCTGGCCCATAGCCACCCAGTCATGGCTTCCAGGCACTGATGGAAATAATCGGGTACAGAGTCCGGCCGGCCTTCCATCCTCAGCACCAGCTGGGTGTCATCAGCGTAAACGGTGGATCAATAGAGAATGGTCAACTGTGTCAAATGCTGCTGTGAGGTCCAATAACACGAGCAGCACTGACCCACCTTGGTCCAGCTGGCAGCGCAGCTGGTCTGTGATGGAGACCAGCACAGATTTGAGCCCTCTTTCTCTTTTAGATATTTGGGGAGACTTGGGTGGCTGTAGCAGATAAGAGGGGATGTGCAAACTATTCTTCCATTAACTTGCCTAAATTAACATATCTCAGGATCAAAGTCAGTATTTTGTCCTTCAGGTAGCACAAGGATGTTCCTCCATATGACTAGCTTTGAGTCATTCAGTTTGAAGTTAAATAGTCAGATGTGTGAACTTGTGGTACAGCATGCATGTCATGCACATCTATGTAGACTGTGGGTCCCCAAGTGCTTTGACCTACAACTTCCAGAAATACCAGCCAGTTTACCAGCTATTAGGATTTCTGAGAGTTGAAGGCCAAAACATCTGGGGACCCACAGGTTGAGAACCACTGATGTTGAGTAAAGATAATTATTTTGGGGAATTCTCTACATCAGAAAATGAATTATTTACAGTTATAGGATTCTCAATCCCCAAAATTGTTAATTCAAAATGCATTTAGAACAGTCACCTTTTGATTCCCGATATTTTAAAATGTTTTAAAAATCCATGCGATAGTTCAATGGAAAAATGAATATTAAAAATAGTAGATATTATGAATATGGACAATTTAACTTATCACCTAAAGAAACCAACAGACCTGATGATGTTTAAGGGCTATCTGAAACAAGAAAATATGAAAATGATACTCTAAATCTGAAGAATTTTAGGAAGGATATAGAGAGTGGACTATATATAACAAGAGGAAGACAACTTGTCTTTTCTCCTTGTTTTTATTTTCTCCTTGTTTTGTTTCCGCCTCCCCTTCCCTTTTCCACACACCCCAACCTCACTTGTTAAACTCAGTTGTGTATTTTATTATTTGTATTCATTATTGTTTGATTATTAAAAACGATTTTAAAAAACCCCATGCATTAGCATGCGCATTATATGATATTCTTCATATAGCATTGAATGAGAACATGCCCCCACATCAAAATAAGTTGCCACTCACTGTATGAAGTAACAATATAACTGAATTGTGATCGGGAACTCAATATCAAAGCCTGAGAAGTGGAAATACAGAGAGCCTTCTTTCTCATTCGAATATAAAAACTGACTGAGTCAATACACTCCACATTAAAAACATATCCTATCAAATACCAAAAAACAAAAAGCATATTGTTTCCTTGGTGTCGTTTTTGTGAATGTTATTGAATCATTTAGCTGATCATCTTTGGAGGAGAGAATCAAAATGCCAAATACCTTTTTGATTATCCATTTATATCATACTGCATGATGTTGTACTCTATTGAATTTAAAGATGTAGACAATGTACAGTTAATGTTAAGGGTGTAGGGTCTAAAATAAAAGGCATGACCCTGAATCTACTGACATGTTCCCAGAATTTGCATGAATATGCAGAATCATGGATAATAGTGAACCCTATTGAAATGAAGGACTTCCAGCCAAATAATACAATTCAGTCGTGCATTTAACTTTTTGTGTGTGTCAGGAGCAACTTGAGAAACTCCAAGTTACTTCTGGTGTGAGAGAATTGGCCGTCTGCAAGGGCGTTGCCCAGGGGATAGCCTGATGATCTACCATCCTGTGGGAGGCTTCTCTCATGTCCCCGCATGAGAAGCTGGAGCTGCCAGATGGGAGCTCACCCTGCTCCCCAGATTTGAACCACCAATCTTTCAGTTAGCAGTCCTGCTGACAGAAGGGTTTAACCCATTGCGCCACTGGGAGCTCCCTTGCATTTAACTATGATGAGTAAAGTATAGATAGTACTGTCATAGATGAGTAAAAATATATATAATACTGTCATAGATGGGTTTATCTAATAATCATGTAGGTTAGAGGTTATCACCATATTTTATGATGATAAATGCCATATAAAACAGTTTTAATTGCATATAGAAGACTGAGATTGGAAAAGTTCAAGGGAGGACACAATGATAAATGTTATATGAAGGAGCAGATTCTTCTCAGATTCTTGCTGACTTTGTTATTGGACATTATATTCAATAATAAGTTTTTCCAACAGATTATGGATAAAATTTACAAATGGAAGGGTTGGTTATTTTTTCCCCTGTCAATAACATAACTTTTCTGGAAATAAACTTTGGCCTGACTAGATAAAGATACAATCGTCCTATAGCCTTCAAAGTTTTTTATCTACTGCTATTTTTCCATGCAATGATGGTCTCTTAGCACTAAAAAAAAGAAGAAAAAATCACTTTCAGTTTGTTTCTTCCTCCTCCCAAGTGTATTTTAGTTAGTTTCCTCATTTTGGTGTTTCCCTTCCCAAATTTCATTTTTCTATCACCATTTCCTGTTCTAATATATTTCCGCTGTTCTTGTTCCCACTCATTTCTTTTCTCATTCACATTTCTCTTGGGAATGCTTTTTCTACAGTTTGCACAAAACTGTCACATTATTTCAATTTAATGTATTGTTTGCATCAAATTCATAGTGTAAAATCATTTCAAGTGGTGCAAATAGTATCATCTCCTACATCAGGATGGATGATGGGACCACAGCATGTTTGGAAGTGAAATCCCTATGCTATCTAAAGCACACGCACGCACACACACACACATTGTATATGGAGATACACTTTAAAATGTATCTCTTTCAACTTACATACAGATTCAACTTAAGAGTAAACCTACATAACCTATCTTGTTCAAATCTTGGGGAATGTCTGTATATGCAAATACAGCTATTCCAAAATCTGGAAAAATCTGACATCCGAAAAGCTTCTGATCTCAGACATTTCAGATAAAAGAGACAACTTGTATTCTATGAATATGAAATAATGCATTTCCATATGTCCACTATTATCCTGTACTTCATTTGTTTCATGCAAAGGCTCCTTTCAGGACTCACTTTGGACAGTGTATTTTAATATTGTTTAGCTGTAATTTAGTCATTTGTACAGATGACTATGAGGTTGTGAACCTTCCTTGTTTTTTCCCCTCTTTCTAGGCTTTCTTGGGTTTTATTCTACGCCAGTCTGGTTTTTGTCATGTCCCTTCTCATGTCGGTCATAGCAACATTTTCTTCACTCTTTGGTCAAAGTAGCAGCTTTGTGATATTTCTTCTTTTTTTCCTATATGGATTATCCTCTGTAAGTTTGTGTGCATGTACATTTTAGAGTAATTTTAGAGTGATCCTTGTTATTGTCACTTACAAAGTACTTTCATGTCACACAGGCAGCTCCCAGTAAAGCTACATATATTATACAACAGGTGGGGGCCGTGTCAATGTCAAACTAGCACAAATACAAGAACAGTATGAGCAATAGTCATCAAATAAACAAGGTCAAAATCACGTGTTGTCTTTATCATTCATATATATCAATAAACAGGTGAGTATTCACACACAGTATACAAACAATATGAGCACAAGACGTGAATGAACACTCTGGCAGCTAGGGAGGAAACCACTGTGAGGACTCGTGGAAAGCAAATTCAAGCCTGTAAACCAGGTGTTTAAAGTCACAGTTCCCAAAGGTAGGTGTTCCACGGAGTGCAAAGTGGTAAGAATGGATATGCTCACAGTTAGGGGCAAAGATTCCCCAATGAAAGTCTCCAAGGTGCCAAAGAGTTCTGGAAACCGCTCGTCGGCCTAAATTGTGTGGAACTATCTCTCTCACTGCGACTAATCTCCATTGGGACTCCTATTCGCAGTTTGCAACAGAGCAGCGGCTTCCCGCTCCAGCAGCCCCAGCCGCGTTTGTTTACATTCTACAAAGCGGGGATCCCGGGCTGCAGCGGTTTCCAGAACTCTTTGGCACCTTGGAGACTTTCATTGGGGAATCTTTGCCCCTAACTGTGAGCATATCCATTCTTACCACTTTGCACTCCGTGGAACACCTACCTTTGGGAACTGTGACTTTAAACACCTGATTTACAGGCTTGAATTTGCTTTCCACGAGTCCTCACAGTGGTTTCCTCCCTAGCTGCCAGAGTGTTCATTCACGTCTTGTGCTCATATTGTGTGTATACTGTGTGTGAATACTCACCTGTTTATTGATATATATGAATGATAAAGACAACACATGATTTTGACCATTGTTTATTTGATGACTATTGCTCATACTGTTCTTGTATTTGTGCTAGCTCCCAGTAAAGGCCATGACTTGAGTATTAGGATAGCCAGATGGGAAAGGACGAGGATAGGGCATCTTAACATCAACCATCATATCCCCAAGCCCTGTGCTTAAATTCAAACCCCATTATCCTGACTAAACAGAACAGATGTTACTGTAGCTTAACTCCCATTTGCTCTAGTCATTATGTCAAATGCTGAGGGATCCAGGAGTTGTCTTGTAGTATCTAAGACGACCACATAAAATGACATGGCTTGTATTCGATCCATAGGTCTTATGTTTGACACATGTGCCATAGAACATGATGTTTTGTTGTTTATTCGTTCAGTCGCTTCCAACTCTTCATGATTTCATGGACCAGCCCTCGCCAGAGCTCTTTGTCAGCTGTTGCCACCCCAGCTCCTTCAAGGTTAAGCCAATCACTTCAAGGATACCATCCATCCATCTTGCCCTTGGTCTCTTCATTTGTGCAGTATGTTTTTTGGGACAAGTAATTTTTTGAGGAAAAAAATGTCCTGATTTGGCCGGGGGGGTATCTCTCAAACTCTCCCACAATTTGGAGAAAAACTTTTGGGGTTTTTTTTGTTGATCTTGCTTATTATTATATAATTTTGAAGGATTCTGACTAAGTCCTGATCTTCACCTTCCTGTACGCTTCCTTCTTCTTCTGCCTGTCCTTCCTCTTGTTCTGCTTATGGTAATATAATATTAGTATTTGCTGGGTTTGGTACTGAGAACTCCATGGGTACCAAAATCCATAGGTGTACAGACCTCATTGTATACAATGGCATAGTAAAAGAGCATCCCTTATATAAAATGGGAAAATCAAGGTTTGGAAATTCTAAAGAGTATTTTCTAGCCATGGATATTTTTGTGGTGGCCGAATCTGAGGATACAGGGGCCAACTGTTGCAAGTGTTCTTCATTGTAGATCCCTGTCCTTATCTATCAGATATAACGGCTGTATTTTATTTTTAACTAGCTTGGGGACCCGGCGGTGCCCGGGTTATTTGAGGAAGGCATTGTGTGCCATAGTTCGTCATTGGTGTGGGCCACAGTGTTCTAAGGAAGTGAATTAAAGTACTGCAAGTCCAATCATTCATGGTCCATCCTTCCTCAAACTGCACCAGGATGTAGGGTGCATCTTCGGGGGTCTGTGTGCCAAGTTTGGTCTTGTTCTGTCATTGTTGGGGGCCTAGTCAGGAAAATCAAGTTGAGGAAGCCTAACAATATCCCATGAGCTGAGGCCGATTCAGGAAAATCAAGTTAAGGAAGCCTTGTTGTCAATTTTGGGCCTGGTCTGTGATTTATAGGGGCTGCAATGTTGTTTGGGAAGTGAATGATGTGAAGGTACTGCAAATCCCATCATTCGTGGCCCATCCTGCCCTAAACCACACCAGGTTGTGAAGTGGGCCATTGGTCCCTTGTTTGCCATGTTTGGTCCTGATCCGTCATTGCTGTGGGCAGCAGTGGCTGACTGCCTGAGGCCTTTTGCTTTCCCTCTGAGTCACCTTAGAAGTGTATTGGGTGAAGGTACTGAACATTCCATTTCCAACAGAAAAAACTGTCAACTGGAAAAACTTCAACTCTAGCCATTTGTGCCTGCCTCAGGCCTTTCCCTTTCCTCTCTGTGCTCTGTTGGAATGTTGGGAGGCTGGCCAGTCACAGCCATTTGTGCAAATAATCCCACAGTTGCAGCCAATCGAAACGCTGGCACATATTCGCTCGGTCGCACCACCCACCCACCGCCCGCAAACCCTGACTTTTATTATATACATAGATAGATAGATGTGCTTACTTCCATTTTACTTAGAATAATGGCAGGAATCTTACTGATGTATCATAAGGTGATAAAAATGACATCTTCAAATGAATGGTGTCACACAGTATTTCTCATTCCATGTTGAGTGTATTAAAAACACTTTTAGTCCTATCATTTGTACCAACCTCTCTGAGTTTTACATCTAACTTTAATATTTACTGTTATAATCAAGTGGAATAAGCCTTTGTTAGCCAAACGAAAGCATACAAATACTTTATTTTAGACATACAGGTCCTTCTCAAAAAATTAGCATATAGTGCTAAAGTTCATTATTTTCCATAATGTAATGATAAAAATTAAACTTTCATATATTTTCGATTCATTGCACACCAACGGAAATATTTCAGGTCTTTTTTTGTTTTAATACTGATGATTTTGGCATACATATCTCAAAAAATTAGCATATTCCATCCGACCAAATATGCTAATTTTTGAGACAGTATTTTTGGGTTTTCAGGAGCTGTATGCCAAAATCATCAGTACAAAACAAAAAAAGACCTGAAATATTTCAGTTGGTGTGCAATATATGAAAGTTTAATTTTTATCATTACATTATGGAAAACAATAAACTTTAGCACTATATGCTATTTTTTTGAGAAGGACCTGTAAAGTAATTCATTTTAGCAAAACTATAGTTCCCTCCCCCCTCATTTTGCTGAGTTTTTAAAACCCAGGCTGGATGTGTCAGCCAACTATCCATGGTTCTGGACCATTTAGATACATACCATTCAACTTGAAATTTAGCATTCAAGAGAGATGACTAAAACCGTTTGTTTTCACACCAGTATCTTCAAATAGGTTTTACCCTGCTTCCCCTCTGGTACTGAAAGGGAATTTAAGAAAAGGGATAAAATTGCTTAAAATAATTGTATTCTATAAAATTGGAAAAGAACATTACTTCTTTAAATATTTTAAATTAAATATATGCCTCTACTCCACCATGTATAGCTAGAGATGGATGAGCTGATCTGGTTTTCAATCTATGTTGCTATTGGAGGTGTTCACTCATATGGCCATTTTCTACTGTTTCTTCCTTAGACTGTATTTTTAAACAGTCTGTATGAAAACTTTGTACTTTGAACATCCTTTATGTGAAAATATACATGCTCCAATGCATGTTGATACTTTTTAAATCAGGAATTGTTGCGACATTCAGAGAAGTACCAGATTTGATAAACAGAAGTACCAGATCTGATAAACAGCTTGGTTCAGATCCAGAGAACAGCCAGTGGTTCTCAACCTATGAGTCTTCCAGGTGTTTTGGACTATAACTCCCAGAAATCATAACAGCTAGTAAACTGTTATAGGCCAAAACACCTGGGGACTCACAGGTTGAGAACCACTGGTAGAAGATCAGTTTGGTGTTGGAATCTGCAGAGACTATTGTTTTCCAGGGTGGCTTTATTTAGTTAATATCTGGAAGGATCTACTTGTGTAAGTAAAATTTATTGATTAGTCCACTGACCATATCAACAGTAAAAGACAAAAACAGGAAAATACATAAATAGATATTAATCACTGTCCTAAAACTCCTGTAATAGTGAACATACATTAAAACAACATTAAAACTTGATTAAGTTAAAAGTTCAACATAATTTAAAAATATCATTGTTAAAGTGCCAAGGTAAAACTTCATACCACAGAAATTGAGGATGAAGGTTGAAACAGGGGTTAAAATAGAACAGCGATTTCACAATCCCAATCCAGTTCAGATATCTGCGTCACCCTACAGTTTACACCAATCGCCTCCAAATACGCAGTTCTCAGCTGCGTTGCTTTATGTAGAAAAAGGGCTGTTTGATGTGGAAGGATCTACTGATCTAATGAATACACACCGGTTTTCCAGTTACTCAGCTTTAATTAAAATAACATGTATAAATAGATACCGAATTTAAGTTTTTGGAAGTCATTTTCTAATCTTGCTCTCTGTCCTGCGTTTGTTGTCAATCTTTTTTTCTACAGATTTAAAGTCTTCACGTTGTTTAATCATATTCACTTTTTGTGAGATTCTCACACTGAAAGGTTGGATTCCTTAGACTGTCATTTTTGTCGTAAATACGGTTCCTACATCTATCTGTAGCTTTTTCTACCTCCTCCTTTGGGTGGTATTCCCTGCTTCATCCAAGAGAGCCCTCCTCCCCACATCAAGAAGTCATTAATTGTACTTTCTATAATAGGGGTGGGCAATAAATTTTTCCAAGGGGCCACACGAGAGCCAAAAAATATTATGGAGGGCTAAAGGCTGAACTATGTTCTAATCTACATTATTTATTTATTTATTTATTTATTTACTATATTTCCTATATATTGAAGAAATATTTATATATTAGTATTAATATCATAATAATTATATTATCTTATATATATAAAGGAGACAAGGTCGTGCAAAGATTGATATAGACAAAGAAACTATGGCTCGCATTGGCAGCCTACTGACCATTACACTCGCTACAGACAACAGCAAAAACGGACCTACATACCTCATTAATATTAACATATTAATATATGAAGAAATATTTATATATTAGTATTAATATCATAATTATTATATTATAGTATATATATATATAGACATTATAATATATTGAAATTATAATATACTATAACATTATATTATATTATTATAATAAAATTATTATAAAATAATAATAAAAACCACTAAAATTAAATTAAATTAAATTCAAGAAGACAAGGTGTGAACCAAGATGGAATGGCCCAATGGACCCAGCCCAGAGGATGGCAAAGCGGACCCAGCCGCCGCAGCAGAGGAGAGCAGAGCAGCAGGCGATCGGAGGCTGCAGGCCTCCGCCCACTCTCGCCCTCAGCCGTTCCCCAGCTGATCGCCCTGCTATGGAGTGCCTGCCATCCCTGGATGCAATCCAGGCCTGCAGGGGAAGCAGTCGGTGATCTAAGGCGGCTTATTCGACCTGTCGCCAGGGTGATCAGGTTTTCCGGTTGCCGAATGCTCCCGCTGCAGGTCCCGGATTGCCTCCAGGGATGGCCCGGCACTCCAAAGCCACCGCCGCTCCTCTGGCCTGCCTGCCGACACAGGCCCCACAGAGCCCATGATGGGATGGGGGTGGTGGCACCCCTTCCTCTTGGCCCCGCCCCCGATGCTCTTCTCCCTGGGCCAGACAGAATCAGCTGCCGGGCTGCATCCGGCCCATGGGCCATAGGTTGTCCACCCCTGTTCTATAAGAATCTTAACTGCCGACTGTTTTGATAACCAACCTTGGTTGAAAACGCAAATTCCATATACAGATTACTGCTAACAAAACATCTTGTTGGGGGGAAAGAGGAAGGAGTCCTCCCTTCACTACCAAGTGTAGTGTTGAGGACACTCAAGAAAAGTACTGGAAATAGGCACCCTATGCTACAGCTGGGAAGAGAGAATCAATGAAAAGTATAGCTTCCATCCCCTTCCATGAACAGCACTTTCTACTGCATCTTCCATTCTTTGCAAAAGGGATATTCTGAACCCAAGATTTTAGTTAACATACACTAAAAAAATTATGTCTTGAATTATAGCTTGACCACCTTATTTCTGACTTGTGAAACGTTAGAGGTGGTTTTAAAAAGATAACCTGTTTGTTTTATATGCAAGAGGAGACCGCATAGTGTTTCCCTGGTGTGTTCTTAGCGAACATGACCTAAACATGAACGACTTTTGTTACCTTTTGTCAAATGAGATAATAGTGTTAGGAAAACCAGAATATTGACCCTGGTCAATATACTGTATGATCTGTAGTACAACTGAATCTGCTGTATATTCTTGTTGCTTGCTACTGCTGTAATAATTGTATTTGTCACATGTAAAAAATGTAATTACAACATTTTAATCAAGAAGGTTTTGTACAATGAAAAACTTTTTCCATTTCTGTTTAGATTTCATTTGCATTTATGTTAACATCTATTTTCAAAAAATCAACGTATGCTGGCACAGTTCAATACTTTGCAACCCTGGCTTTTGGTATTCTGGGCCTGACTGTAGTCTTGGCAGACGATTTTCCAAAGTCCTTTGTGTGGTCGCTAAGCCCACTGTGTGAGTGCACATTTTTAGTTGGTGTTGCACAGGTTAGTAAAATATATTACTTGCTTGCTACTGTGAAATATACAAGTGGTGGTGAATCTGTGGTATTCTAGGCATTGAACTCCAGTTCCCATAGACCTGTGGTTCTCAACCTGTGGGTCCCCAGGTGTTTTGGCCTTCAACTCCCAGAAATCCTAACAGCTGGTAAACTGGCTGGGATTTCTGGGGTTTGTAGACCAATACACCTGGGGACCCACTGGTTGAGAACCACTGCCATAGACCCTTGCCAATGATTAGGGATGGTGGGCATCTGAGTTCAATAACAACTACATATATAACCTCATGCACTGTATAAATCAGGGGTCGGGAACCTTTTTGACTCGGAAAGCCATGAAAGCAAAATATTTGGAAATTTATTTCAATGAGAGCCATATAATATATATATAATATATTTTAAGACTGAATTCAACTAAATGTGAGTATATACGTACAAACTATGAGAAAAGGATTCCCCCAGCAGAATGACGGGACACTTCAGACCGGGCTCTGCAAAAGGCATGCTCAGGACTCTGGGAAGGAAGAGAAGATGGAAGGAAGGGGGAAAGAAAGAAAGAAAGAGAAAATAAAGGAAGGAGGGGGAGAGGAAGAAAGAAAAGAAGAAAGAACTATAGAAAAGGAAGAAAATAAAAGCAGGAGAGAGACAATAAGGGGAAAAGAAAGAAGGAAATGGGAAGGGAGGAAAGGAAAGGGTGGGGAAAAGAAAGGAAAGGAAAGGGAGTGAGGAAAAAGTAAAATAATGGAGGAAAAGAAGAAAAAGGGGAGAGAGGGAAGTGAAAAGAAAGGAAGGAGAAGGAAAGGAAGACTTGGGGAAAAAGAATAGAAGAGGAAGGAAGGAAGAGTGGGAGGGAATAGGAAGGAGAGAAGGAAAGAATAGAAGAGGAAGGAAGGAACAAAGAGGGAGAGAGGAAAGAAGGTAAGGAGAGAGGGAGGAAAAAGAATGAAAGATAAAGGAAGAGAAAGGGAAGGAAGGAAGGGGGAGGAGGGTACGGGGCCAAGGCGGGCCTTGGTGTCGACGTCGGTGAGGCAGTCTCTCTGGAAGGCGTCGAAGAGGCAGTGGCTCTTGAGCTGCCCGACGATGAAGGCAATGAGTTGGACGTCCCCCAGTGGCAGCAAGGCCGGGTCTGCGGTGCCAGGGCCAGGCCCGCTTCCGCCGCCTCCCCTGAGGCCTGTGTCAGAGGACGACGAGGAAGACTAGGACGAGGCACCACCAAAGAGGGCTCAGGGCCCCGAGAGCAGCGGGGGATGAGGAAGAGGCAATGATGGCGGTGCAGAAATGGCATTCACGGCATATTTGCGGCACTCCTCCCCGCTGCGTGCTGGGAAACCGAGGCCCGGGCTGCTCTGGACAGCCAGATGCAATCATGAAAAGAGCCACATCTGGCTCCCGAGCCATAGGTTCCTGACCCCTGATATAAATAGTAACACCATTGTGTTTCAAATAACATGGTGTTAATTTTTCATCCTTTTTCTATTAGAAATGTTTATCCTACAAGTTTATGGTGTCTCCAGCATAAAACTATGACTTCCTTGTCAGTAAAATAGTCCAACTTTCCAATTTCTTAGCTTGGAGTGCAAATCATAATCGCTTATGGTTACCATTAATGTGAGCCTCTGAATGTTTCCTGTGCCTGGGATACTGATTCACGTGAGCTGCAGAACAATGTCTACTTGCCACTTTCAAACTTTTGCAGGCATTTTAAAACCCAGAATAAACCTGGAGGAACAGGTCCTTTGGACACTCCAGGCTCATGCATCACCAAGACATATTATGTGGCTGTGTATATGGGCCCTGGCCTGTCCCCAATCACAATATTTTTCTGAATTTTGGTAGTGGAAATATGTGGTTATCAATACAATTTAGGTGAAGTATATTATGAGTAAATATGTTATTAACTGGATGATTGCAGGACAGAATACGTTGGATTATTATTATTATACTTTGAAAGCACCGGGAATGTGGCGCAGCTGGCTAAGTGTCAGCTGCATAAGATCTCTCTGACCAGTAGGTTATGAGTTTGAGGCCTGCCCGGGTCAAGGTGGGTGCTCGACCTTAAGTGTAGCCTGCTGTCGACCTTTGCAGCCCGAAAGACAGTTGGATTTGTCAAGTAGGAGATAAAGGTACCACATTAAAGTGGGGAGGCAAATTTTGACTGAATTATGAGACCATTAAAGAACTCCAGGAACGCTGAGAATGCGGAAGGAACAACAAGGGACGCTGGGAACGTTGAGAGATTAGGAGTGTGTCAGCCCACCCTGGTGGCCAGAGTTTGCCTCTGTTCGTCTATTTGTGTGTATGTGCAAAACGGCAGGGATTGTCTGCTAAGTATGTGTACCTGTAATCCACTCTGAGTCCCCTTCGGGGTGAGAAGAGCGGAATATAAATAAAGTAAATAAATAAATTATTTTGTTGCTGGAAAAAAATCTAATTCTGTAGTCACTGAAGCAAACCAAATACAAGCATTGTCGAGGGCTTTCATAGCTGGAATCTCTGGGTGTCTGTGAGTTTTCCGGGCTGTATGGCCATGTTCCAGAAACATTCTCTCTTGATGTTTTGCCCACATTTATGGCAGACATCCTCAGAGATGAGACCTCACCACTGAGGATGCCTGCCATAGATGTGGACGAAATGTCAGGAAAGAATACTTCTGGAACATGCTCATACAGCCCGGAAAACTCAAAGCAACCCAAATACAAGCAGATAACTTTTTAAGCAGCTAAGGAACTGAGAAGGCAAAGGATTAACTGTGGCTGTTCCAGCTGGACTGGAACAGTTGCAGGAAATGCAATAGTTCTGTAATACTAAGTCTGCTTCATTTAGTGAAATGTTATTTTCTATCAGATTTAAGATGTTCCTTCTCTTTTGTGGTGTCTAAAACTTCCATATTTGTTCACAGGTTATGCACCTGAAGGATAATGAAAATGGAGCTGTTTTCTCCAATTTAACTGTTGGCCCATATCCACTCATTATTGTTTTCATCCTATTGGCCCTTGACAGCATACTTTACCTACTCTTGGGAGTTTATTTGGATCAGGTGCTTCCAGGTACGTTTCTTAGGTCTTAAGAAAAAAAATCCAACAGAACTGAACAATATCAGGGACATGATTCAGTAGCCAGTCAATAGCATATCGTGGACCAAAATCAAGGCTAGCCAAGGTGTGGGTTGCAAGTGCTGAGCTCAGTGTATTTGAGTGTTATATTTATTTATTTACTTTATTTATATTCCTCTCTTCTCACCCCGAAGGGGACTCAGAGCGGATTACAGTACACATACCTGTAGTTCGACATATATAGACATATATAGACATATATAGACATATTTAGACATATTTAGACATATTTAGACATATTTAGACGTATTTAGACATATATAGATGAACAGAGGCAAACTTCTGGCCACCAGGGGGAGCTGACGCACTTATCTCTCAGCATTTTCCTTCCAGCATGCCTTGTTGTTCTTCCACAATCCTCAGCGATTCTTTATGGCCTCATAAATCAGTCAAAATTTGCCTCCCCACTTAATGTGGTACCTTTATCTCCTACTTGACAAATGAACTGTCTTTCGGGCTGCAAAGGTCAACAGCAGGCTACACTTAAGGTCGAGCACCCACCTCGACCCGGGCAGGCCTCAAACTCATGACCTACTGGTCAGAGAGATCTTATGCAGCTGACACTTAGCCAGCTGCGCCACATTCCCGGTGCAGTGAGTTATGTTTTCAAAGTTCTGCCAGCTTTTTGGGCCTGTCAACATGAATAACCTTATCCACCCATCTTTTTTCTCCCAGACTTAGGATTCAAGGCAAATGACTAAAAATAAGAATAAAAGTATTAGTTTGTGTTATCAAAACATAAAAATTAAGATGAAAACAGTATTAAATAACAACAGAACGAAATAATTTAAAATATTACTGTAAGACAAAGCTTTAAAAATGCAGCACCTTTTCGTGCTAAAAATCAGTTTCAAAAGGCTTGTTTGAAGAGAAATGTCTTAGCTTGCTTTTTTTCCATGTGGGGAGGGACTTATTTATTTATTTATTTAAAACTTTTGTGCCCCGATCTTCTCACCTCAATAGAGGGACTCAGACCGGCAAAGAGCAAGAATTCTATGCTAACATTTAAAATCTAAAAACATCTTAAATTCACAATAAAATGATCAATTACAAGTACAATAAATACATAAAAACTATTCGCCATAGTAAAATCAGGTCCAACTTGGTCCTATATGGTCCAGGTCTAGTGGTCAGCGATTTTAAATCAATTAATGATCTTCGCCCTCATTGTGCGAAGGCCTCAATCCAGAGTCATGTTTTCACCAGCTTCCTAAAAGTCAAGAGGGAGGGGCAGTTCTAATTTCATTTGGGAGGGAATTCCACAGCCAGGGGGCCACCACAGAAAAGACCCCACCAGAAACTGCAAGTTGCTTCTGGTGTGAGAGAATTGGTCATCTGCAAGGACGTTGCCCGGGGGAAAGCAGGATGCTTTGATGTTTTATCATCCTTGTGGGAGGCGTCTCTCATGTCCCTGCATGGGGAGCTGGAGCTGATAGAGGGAGCTCATCTGCACTCTCCCCAGATTCGAACCTCCAACCTGGTGGCCTTCAGTCCTGCCAGTACAAGGGTTTAACCCAGTGTGCCATTAAGGGTTCCTTCTTGTCTTGCTGTCAAAAATAAACAAAGAAGTCTCTGTCCTAGCATCGTATTAAGCTCAACATGCCATTGAACCCAGAAATCACAACTGGAAGTGACTTCAGGCTGTATTTTTCAGCCGGTTTTGCAGTTTAAGATGAGGTGCTGCAGTCCGACAAGGAGTTAAAATTAGTTTGCTTAGTAGTCTAAAAATCAATAAATCAGATTTGCAAAGCAATAATAATAATAATCTTACCCGCCTCTTTCCAAGGCTCAAGGCGGATTCCAACATATTTAAAACACAACAGATAAAACCGGAAAATAATTTAAGACATATAAAGACACATAGACCTAAGATTAAAACACATGTTAAGTCATTAAAACCAATAAAATGTCAATTAAAATTATTATTTATAAATTGACATGTATACTGTGATATTTAATATTTTAAAACTTTTTTGGGGGGTGAATTTTATTGCTTAGGGGAATATGGATTGCGACGAAGCTTTTTTTACTTCCTCAAGCCATCCTTTTGGATAAAACGAACAAGAAATTATAAAGAATTATGTGAGAGCAGCATTGGTGGGAGCATGGATGTCAATGAGATCATTGAACCTGTATCTCCTGAATTTCAGGGAAAGGAAGCTATAAGGTACGACTGATAATGCCGTGTCTTAATGTCAACTGTTGCTGTTAGATACTGTTAATTTTTTTGTAAGAGTTGTAATTAACTGTGAAACTTTAGTACTTATCAATTTAATTATGCTTATAAATTTTGCTACACTCCTGCAATACGATGTGTGTTCTGTCTCAATAAATATTCAAACTTGGTATACTTAAGGTAAAGGTTTCCCTTTGACATTAAGTCTAGTTGTGCTCGACTCTGGATGGTAGTGCTCATTTCAATTTCTAAGCCAAAGAGCTGGCGTTGTCTGTAGACACCTCCAAGGTCATGTGGCCGGCATGACTGCATGGAGTGCCATTACCTTCCTGCTGGAATGCTACCTATTGATCTACTCACATTTGCATGTTTTCAAACTGCTAGGTTGGCAGAAGCTGGGGCTAAAAGCAGGAGCTCACTCCGCTCCCCTGATTCAAACTGCAACCTTTTGGTCAGCAAGTTCAGCAGCTCAGTGGTTTGACCCACTGCCCAGTCAGGCCCCCCCCCCCCCCCCACTTATAAACCAAATAATGTCAGGCTTGTACAACATCACTAGTAGTCAACGGAGGCACAGTCATTTTGTTGCATCTTCTAGGGGCTTTGTGTAAACCTAGTGTTACAGACCATATGTATTTGTTGCCAGCTTTTGAATCTTGGGGCTATATAAAGTACAGAATGTAACCTAGTGTAACTTTGATAAACCAGAGCCTATAAGATACAGCAGTGTTTCCCAGTAGTGTGCCGTGACGGACTTCCTGCTGTGCCACGAGAAAAGCTCTCTGCCCCCCTTCCTTCCCCCCTCCTCCTGCCGAACTCCTGCTGCTTGGGGGAGGAGGAGGAAGGGCTGGGCGGCAGCGAAGAAAAAGAAGAAGGGGCCGGGGCCTTCAGCCGTTTCCTCCAATCCGCCATGACTCCCTCCCCTCGCTCACTGAAGCTGCGCAGAGGAAAAAGCGGGGGGAGGGGGCGGGGCATGGTGTGGCCTGGCTCCGCCCCTTCCCCCGGCTTCAGCTCTCCCACAGCTTCTCCAGCCTTGAGGAGACAGTGCCAAGCCAGCATTGTGCTGGCTCTGCCACCGCTGGCTTGGCATTGCCCCCTCAAGGCTGGAGAAACTGTGGGAGAGCCGAAGCCGGGGGGAGGGGGCGGGGCATGGCGTGGCCTGGCTCCGCCCCTTCCCTCGGCTTCAGCTCTCCCACAGCTTCTCCAGCCTTGAGGAGACAGTGCCAAGCCAGCATTGCGCTGGCTCTGCCACCGCTGGCTTGGCATTGCCCCCTCAAGGCTGGAGAAGCTGTGGGAGAGCCGAAGCCGGGGGGGAGGGGGCGGGGCATGGCATGGCCTGGCTCCTCCCCTGGCTTCGGCACTCCCAGCAGCTGCTCCCAGCTGGCCACCATCCTCCAGCTGTTCTTTACTGTGTTAAAGTGTCATTTTGTGTCATTTTGGTTGGTAGTGTGCCCCCGGATTTTTTTTAATGTTAAAAGTGTGCCGCGGCTCAAAAAAGGTTGGGAAACACTGAGATACAGTACAGTAAGCCAGGTGTATTAGGATGTGTAAATGCATCAGAGATAACTTAGCTTCAACTTTTTGTTCAAACATCAAAAAGAAAGGTTCAGTATCACTTGAAACTATGAAATTAACAGATGTGACTTATAATAGGTGAGGTAGTATTCCTTGATGGATAGATGATGGTGGCTCCATGACTGAATTACTTTTTTTAAATTTGGAAATGTATTCATATATGCATTGACTATTAACTAAGTCTGTAAAGAAATAGAAAGGGATCAAGGTTCAGTCCTTACAAAAGTCCTTATGAAAATTTTAAAATCTTGATGGCCACATAATATAATGTAAGTACTGTATCTTATATATATATATATATATATATATATATATATATATGCAATATAATGTAATATGATAAAAGTAATCACGTAGACATTGACATGTCTGTTTCCACCTAAGAATAATGCATTGGCTTTTTATAACTGTGAATATATATATATATATATATAATATTCATAGTTAAACAGACAAACAACAATAAAGTGATCTGTAGTATTCAGAAATGAATTGTTAGTTTTTTATAACATGTGTCCTATGTTCTGAAGCCTAGTCTCTAATTTAGACATACCGAAGGTACTTGAGTGTGTAAGCCGAGTTTTCCAGCCCTTTCGAAGGCTGAAAAGCCCCCTCGACTTATATTCGAGTCAAAGTCATTTATTATTTTGCTCTATTTATTATTATTATTACATTATCATTATTTTGCTCTGTTATTAATTTTATTACATTTATTATTTTACTCTATTATTATGTTTATTATTTTTCTCTATCTAGTGTTGTTATTATTACATGTATTATTTTATTCTATTTACTGTTATTATATTTATTTTTCCTCTATTATTACTGTTATTACATTTCCATTATTTTACTCTATTATTATTTTTATTAAATTTATTGTTTTATTATCTTTATTATTATTGGAAGGATACGTACACACATTTACAGTAGAGAAGGTTAGAATAATGGTTTAATCAGAGTTGGACAGCCTTATCTTAAATTACAGTTTTATGTAAATATTCAAAAAACATTTAACCCTACTGATGCGTCCATTAATGTAATTTTATTGGTATCTATTTTTATTTTGGAATTTACTAGAAGCTGCTGCATTTCCCACCTTTGGCTTATACTCCGGTCAATATGTTTTCCCAGTTTTTTTGAGGTAGAATTAGGTGCCTCGGCTTATACAGGCCCGGATCAGGCCCTTTTGCTGCCTAAGGCCAAAGGGTCTGCCTCCGACCCCCGGCCCCTGGCTCCGCCCCTCCCTGCCCCCGGCTCCACTCCTCCCCGTCCCCGGCTCTGCCCCTCCCCGCCCCCGGCTCCAGCCCACTCCGCCCCCGGCTCCAGCCCACTCCGCCCCCGCCACCTCGCCGGCACGAGGAGGAGGAGGAAGGAAAGCCCCACGATGCGGGGCCTCCCCATGGCTGCTCCTCCCTCCCTCCCTCCCTCCTAAAGTCACCATGCGGCTGAAATGGCCTTTTCAGGCCGGCTTTAGGAGGGAGGGAGGATCGGCTCCGCGCTGGCGAGGAGGGGCGGAGTCAGGGTCGGAGCCGATCCTTCCTCCCTCCTAAAGCAGAGCCGAGGGGAGAAGAGCAAAAGGAGGGGGCGGCGTGGATGGCACTTGCGCCGCCCCGTGCATGCACCCTTTTTTGAAAAAAAAATTCAATTTTTTTCTAATTTTTTGGGGGAATTTTTTTCCAAATTTTTTATGGTTCAGATCTGCTGCCCCCCCAAAAGTGCCGCCCGAGGCCATGGCCTCAGGTGGCCTTATGGGTAATCCGGACCTGGGCTTATATTTGGGTTGGCTTATACTCGAGGATACCGTATACTGTATATTTTACCAGGTTATGGAAAAAATAATAACCAGAGCATATATTCAGCAGAAAAAAAGATTGGTTAACCACACCCATTTGGAATATGGAGAGGGGATCACTTTATTTCATCACTGTATATTATTATACAGTTATAAATATGTGGTCGCCATATACCATTTACTTTTATTTGCCTGTGGAAAATTTGTGAAAGTGTGGCATCAATATTTAAAAAATAAAAATAGTTTGTGTTCTTTCAGGATCAGCTGTGTGCAGAAATCTTTTGTCAAAAAAGATGAAACCATCGAGGCTCTAAAAAGTAAGAACGTGTAGATTTCCATCTCTCTTTGACTAGTATGAGTCCTCACACTTTAGAGTCTGCTCATTCATTGCACGCTGGTAAGAGAAATAATAGCGTAGCATTTTCTCCTAACCTTCACTTCAAAGCTTAGTCTGGGTTCCATTATTAATTCCAATGGATTTAACCTGGAAAAAATTAATTAAGCTATCAGCTTTTAAAGTGTGCATACATTTTTTGGGAAACCCTGTATATAGAGCATTCTTAGAATGCATGCCAAAGCTTTGGGTGACTAGACTTTTTGGTCATGTCAGGAACAACTTGAGAAACTGCAAGTCGCTTCTGGTGTGAGAGAATTGGCCGTCTGCAAGGACGTTGCCCAGGGGACGCCTGGATGTTTTGATGTGTTACCATCCTTGTGGGAGGCTTATCTCATGTCCCTGCATGAGGAGCTAGAGCTGATAGAGGGAGCTCATCCGCGCTCTCCCCAGATTCAAACCTGCGACCTGTCGGTCTTCAGTTCTGCTGGCACAAGGGTTTAACCCCGTGATTCCCAAAGTGGACGCTACCGCCCCCTGGTGGGCGCTGCAGCGATCCAGGGGGGTGGTGACGGCCACAGGTGCATTTTTTGTATTACTTTTTTTGTATTACTTTTTTATTCTAAGTTCAATAAATAGTTTCATAATTTCAAACCCCAATGTTTCCAATTTACACCTTTCTTTACTACATTTTATGGAAAAGGTAGAAACATTAATACATATATCTTTCTGTGTAATTGCTATTAAAAATTTTAAAAATTAATTTCTAGGGGGGCGCTGAGTAATATTTTTTTCTGGAAAGGGGCCGGTAGACCAAATAAGTTTGGGAACCACTGGCTTAACCCATTGCACCACCGGGGGCTCTCAGGTGACTAGATAAAATGGCCTTGTAACTAAAGCTCTCAAAAACTAGTAAACACCCTCTTTTAACATCAGCTTCCTAAAATAATTATTTCTCACATTATGACTTTGTTCTTTCATTAGGCCTGTCCTGTAACATATATGAAAGTCAGATCACAGCCTTGCTTGGACATAGTGGAACAGGAAAAACGACATTAATGAGCATTCTGTGTGGATTGTGCCCACCTTCTGACGGTAAACACTAGGCATGAGAAAAAAGTTATGAAAATTAAAAGAAATCGTGATTCATATGTAATGGGACTTTCTAGTTTATACGGATCACGGCAGCTAACCAGGAAGTAGACTTTCTTTTACGGTCCTTGAGGCCAACAATTTGCGTTATGATCGTAATAAATTCTTAATTATTGTACTACGTACTCACTTCTCCCTGTCTTCTCCCCCTCATTTCCTTCCCGCCTTCCTTCAGCTTCTTCTTTTTCCCGCATTTCTATGGGGAACTGGAAGTGACGCTGCTGCTAGGCAATGTATTCTGGAAAGTGTAGTCCTCCACGCTTCTCCCCCCCTTCTCTTCCCGTTGCTCTGTCTTGCCCCATCGCAGGGGCCAACTTCACACACACACACACACGCTTCTCCTCCTCTCTCTCCCTGCACTCTCTCAGATGCTTCTCTGCCCCCTCCTCTTTCCTGCTGGCTTCTCCCCCCCTCCCTTCTCTTCCCCGTTGCTCTGTCTTGCCCCATCGCAGGGGCCAACTTCACACACACACACACACACGCTTCTCCTCCTCTCTCTCCCTGCACTCTCTCAGATGCTTCTCTGCCCCCTCCTCTTTCCTGCTGGCTTCTCCCCCCCCTCCCTTCTCTTCCCCCGTTGCTCTGTCTTGCCCCATCGCACGGGCCAACTTCAGCCCTCCAGGTAGGTGTTTTGGACTTCAACTCCCACCATTCCTCACAGCCTCAGGCCTCTTCCTTTTCCTCTCAGCCTGGGCAAACTTGGGCCCTCGCTCCCTCAGGATCGGGGTGAGAGAGAGGCAGCGAGGAGCGAGGGGGGCTCCTCCTTTTTTTTTGCTTCCAAGAATAGAATGCCCCCTCCCTCCCTCCTTCCCTCCTTCCTTCCTATTTGGAGAGTCCCATCTAGAATTCAGTGTGATTTATTCAAGTTTTGGCCTACAACTCCCAGAAATCTCAGCCAATTTACCAGCTGTTAGGATTTCTGGGAGTTGTAGGCCAAATCCATCTGGAATGCGCATGCTCTGGCATACGAACTACTAACGAATTTGGTTAGTAATTAAGTTACATTTTAGAAATTTTTGGAATTTTTTTGTAAGTCTTTCTTTTACTAATAACCCCCCATTAGATTTCCGATTTCCTATTTTTGGGTTCTAAACCATGCCTAGTAAACACCATTGGAACATGTTGGTTCTGATATCTGTGGTCTTCTTTTTTTCTTTTTGGTCTCCCTTGCCCATTTTTTTGTCTTGAAAACGATTAATGGGATTTCTAGAAATTATACGTGGAATTATTTGACCTTCAGACAGCCAACCTCCTGCTGCACTCTCAGTTTTGCTATTAGCCAAGCCCAGTGATATTCGTGTGGTGTCAGGGGTGCAAAACTCCTCATTTTTCAATAGCAACTGTTTGTCCATGCAATAGATCAAGTTCATATGCAGTCAGGTATTTCTACATGTAACTATTTGTTAGTAAATCTGGATAAATTTTCTGTGTGGGAAGCTATTTGACTGGTACTCTCCTCCCTCCCTATTTTCTCATGCATTAGGATTTGCAATGATATATGGATGCAAAGTTTCTGAAATCGATGAAATGCTAGAGATGAGAAAGATAATAGGAGTTTGCCAGCAATTAGATGTATATTTTGATGTGTTAACAGTTCAAGAGAATTTATCAATTATTGCCTCAATTAAAGGCATACCTCCCAATGATATGATACAAGAGGTGAGTAGATCAAATGAAAAGTATATATACTGCATATATTGATTTTGATTTAACCTTCTTGCTATGTTTTCATTTATTTAGTAGTTTAGTTCTGGAATTCTAGTTTTACAGGCTACTGAAAATGAACACTGAAAATAATCTTGTTGAAATAAATTCATAGTCTATGTCAGGGGTGCCCACACTTTTTCAGCATGCGAGCTACTTATAATAAAACCAAGTCAGAAAGCTCTACCTACCTCCTCAAGGCTGGAGGGGCTGCTGGTGAAGCTGAGGCTGGGGGAGGGGGTGGGGCTTGGCACGGCCTGGCTCCGCCCTCCTCTGGTTTCTGCTCTGCCGGCAGCTTCTCCGGGCTTGGGAATGGCAGTGCCAAGCCAGTGGTGGAATAGCTAGCACAGGGCTGGCTTGGCCCTGCCCTCCTCGGGGCTGGAGAGGCTGCCGGTGGAGCTGGGGCTGGGGAGGGGGCGGGGCTTGGTGCGGCCTGGCTCTGCCCCCCTCTGGCTTTGGCTCTGCCAGAAGCTTCTCCAGGCTTGGGGATGGCAGTGCCAAGACAGTGGTGGCATAGCTAGCACAGGGCTGGCTTGGCCCTGCCTTCCTCAGGGCTGGAGAGGCTGCTGGTGAAGCTGAGGCCGGGGGAGGGGGTGGGGCTTGGCACAGCCTGGCTCCGCCCTCCTTTGGTTTCTGCTCTGCCGGCAGCTTCTCCGGGCTTGGGAATGGCAGTGCCAAGCCAGTGGTGGAATAGCTAGCACAGGGCTGGCTTGGCCCTGCCCTCCTCGGGGCTGGAGAGGCTGCCAGTGGAGCTGGGGCTGGGGAGGGGGCGGGGCTTGGTGCGGCCTGGCTCCGCCCCCTCTGGCTTTGGCTCTGTCAGAAGCTTCTCCAGGCTTGGGGATGGCAGTGCCAAGACAGTGGTGGCATAGCTAGCACAGGGCTGGCTTGGCGCTGCCTTCCTCAGGGCTGGAGAGGCTGCTGGTGGAGCTGAAGCCGGGGAGGGGACGGGGCCTCCACCTGCCCCTCTCTCGTCCAGAAGCAACCCTGGAGCCTCCACTGCCGGCGAGAGAGAGGAACGCCTTGCTTCTCTCTTGTCCGGAAGCAAATGTAGATGGTGCGCAGCGTGGAAGGTGCGCGCGGGCAGAAGGTGCATGCGCGCAGAGCAGAAGCGCCCCATCCGGCTGCAATCCACCTCCTTCACTCCTGCGATCGACTGGTCGATCACGATCGACTTCCTGGGCAGCCCTGGTCTATGTATACTGACTGATTTGCTTCACCTCCTTGTCTTTTTAATGTCTCTCTTTACCACCTCCTCTATCACAGGGCATTTTTTATTTGATTGTCCTGTAGTAAGGGAGGAAGAGAGAAAAAAGGTATGAAGAAAAATAGCAAAAGGAGAATATATTTCCCCCTATAACTTAATCTTTTTGTAAAAAAAATAATCTCAGGTCCCCCAAATGGAGGCTAAAAAAAACCAACAGTATGTGAGGAGAATATTCTAATTAGAAGCTGTAATTTATTGTCTCTCCCCAAAATCCCTCTTTTTTTGTAATTTTGCATTATGTCTTTTTGAAATACCACTGAATACTTTCGTGCTTGTCTTATTAGGTCCAAAAAGTTTTACTAGATTTGGACATGCAGTCCATTAAAGATAACCAGGCTTCAAAACTTAGTGGAGGACAGAAAAGAAAACTGGCAGTTGGATTTGCAGTCCTTGGAGATCCAAAGGTAAGTTCTGTTAGGACTGAGTGAACGTACTCTTGGTTGCAACTGAGCTGCCACGAGGTCCATCATTAGGCTGCTTCTAGGCCAGTAACCCCACACTATTGGATTTGTTATAAGATAGTCATTTACTTTCATTTTCTCTCAAGCTCTCAGTCTTATCTCTATTTATAAGTAGGTTGGCTACAGGTCCAGACCTAGCATGTACCTATTTTTATAATGTACTAGTATCTAATACCTATCTGATACAGCTTCAAGAACTCAAGTTGTGCAAACACAACTCTGAAAATTGGCATAGCCCATTACAACATGGAAGAGGATGAGATAGAGGTAGCACCTGTGAGAAGGGTAGAAATCTACCTATTTCTCAGTGAACATTTTCTGGAGGTGAAGAGAAATAAACTATCCCTGGGACCAAGGAACTTTGAAGAAAATTGGCTTAAGACCATTTTCCAAGACAGTTCTCCAAAAATGTCTTGGATCCAAGGATATATCTCTCCAAAATCAAGGCATTTGGAAATATGCAGCTGCTATCTCCCATGACCACACCGAGACATGCAACCCATTAAATATAACCAGGAGCGGGTGGATGATAACATTGTACATTGTACAGCTGTGAAGGCGGAAGAAGGCTGCAACAGATGAGAAGCCACCAGTTGTTGGGTTAACCATGCCACTGGATGGGAACCTCATTCTGTGAAGACTGGGTGTGCACTGACCTATACACATAAAACAAATTCACTCACAGAAAAAAGTCCTATGTTGATCAGCAAGTGGCGACGGGGACAGGACTGTGATTCCAGCCCGGGAGGTCACTTGCAGCATCGACTTGTATTAAAACGCGGAAACGCGAAATCTCCCGTCCTGACTTTGAGTCCCAATTGTTCCACTACAACCCTGGGAAGGAGCGGTCAGAAGTCCAGAGCGCCCTGAGGAAGTGTGGTTTATGCGAAATGGCCATCTTGGCGTCAGCTTACCTCCAGCCGTAGGCACCTGCCTATCCGGCAGCTTGCCACCTCTTCTACCCACTAAGGCTCCCCCATTGGCTCAGTCGTTAGCCTGTGAGTTATCAGACTCCGGACTATTCACAGGGGTACTCAGATTCTGTTAGAGCGTCGTTCAAGCCCAGTGTATTGTAAGGGCTTCAGCTGATTACGATTGTATCACGCTTGTTATATCCGAATTGTGATATTGTGAGTGAATTGTACTACATTGCACTATATGTGATATTGTTTTGCTATTGAGCACGTATATTATTCACAATTACAGCATTTGTGATTTTTATGATATTTTGATTCAATCTTTATATTTATCAGATGGAACCAAACTTCTGAAGGATAAAAAAATCAAAATCAATCGCACTACATTGGAAATAGCACTTCCATAACCTTCTTAAACACAGCTCCAATGTGGCCAAAGAGGCTCTATCACAAATTCAGCAACAACAGACCAGAGATGGGCTTGTAGCACTGCATAGTTTGGAAGAAGTCAGCAAAGCCAGTTGTCCTGATGGGATCCCCTTTGAAATCTTAAAGAGGATGGACCTGAATTGACACAACTCCACCAACTCATTGAAAAAGTGTGGATGACCAAGACCATCCTCACCCTTTTAAAAAGGGGTCAGGAAAGACCAGACCATGGAAACTATTGAGGTATCTCCCATTTAACCTCTGTTGGGAAAATCCTCACAAGAATCCCTGCAAACCACCTTCTACCTATTTCAGAAGACATTCTCCCAGAATCCCAGAATGGCTTCCTCTCCTCCAGAGGAACAGTGGATATGATCTTCACTGCATGACAGCAAAAAGAAAAATGTAGGGAACAAAATGAACTTCTGTACATGGCATTCATTGACTTTGAAAAGGCATTCGACACAGTGAATCACAAACCAAGGTCACAATAATGTCTGTTATCAGGGCCATAGCCAGGATTTTGATTCGCGGGGGGCTGAGACTGGGTGGAAGAGGGTCTATCCTAGCAAACCTTTTGTATTGTTATCCCAATAACCCCATTAATGTGGGATATAATGAGCATGGTGATCAGATCATGATATGAATAAACATAACAGTTTAAATAATGTACCAGTAAGGCCTTCTCGCGGACCACCCTGAGAATTTCGGGGGGCTGAAGCCCCCTTAGCCCCCCGGCTACATGCCAGTCTGTTATAGACCTCCAATATGCTGATGATAATATAGTTTTTACTAATTCTGGAGAAGTCCTACAAGCCATTCTAAACACTTT
The DNA here is from genome assembly GCA_030556195.1 of Anolis apletophallus. Taxonomy (NCBI): domain Eukaryota; kingdom Metazoa; phylum Chordata; class Lepidosauria; order Squamata; family Anolidae; genus Anolis; species Anolis apletophallus. The sequence continues at coordinate 164,870,680 of JARBWK010000001.1, read as the reverse complement.
TCCAGAAGCATATAGAAAGCTTGATCTCTCATTGAACATCAAGTTATCCGTCAGCAGACACCAACCAATCACTCTGCAATGCCAGAAATACAGCTTAATGGTGTAATGTTAGAAAACGTTGACCATTTCTGCTGCTTTGGCAGTCAACATCAGCACCAAAATACAACACTGTCTAAGCTCTGCGAGTGCTGCATTTTTTTCAATGATCGTGACATTCGTAGGAATACCAAAATGCTTGTTTATAAAGCTATTGTCATCTCAACCCTGTTATACATCTGCAAAACGTGGACCTTCTACAAGCGTCACTCTCAACTTCTGGAAAGGGAGAAATGTGTCAAGAGGAAGGCGCATCAAGCAACCCTTCTTGGAAACACCTTCCATCTGGTATCAATGTCCTCATTGCGAAAGAACATATGGATCAAGAATAGGTCTCTACAGTCACCTATAGACCCACCGCCAAGACTTTATGCTTGGAAAGCAGTCACATTTGGCCATGAGTGATAGCCTATGGTTATGATTATTTTTAGATGAAGCAACTGCTGACATGGATCTGTGCTCTTGATATATTCACTGAACAAAGAGTGCTGATTGGCTTTTGGAGAATGCACAGAACTGCCAATGAACTACCCCTCCTTGAGTTGGTGTGTTCTCACTCCATAACAAATGGCACACAACTTTGGGGTCATTTCAATCCATATTTTTAAATCATGGCGACACCTTCAAGCCTGCACTACTAATAATCCTATAGTCAAGGAATGTGTGTGTGCTTACAAAAAACCTTGGCCTTACGTTTTCTTTTCCTTGCCAAATATGTAGGTATTACTCTTGGATGAACCAACGGCTGGCATGGATCCATGCTCTCGACATACAGTTTGGAACCTCCTGAAAAACAGAAAAGCCAATCGAGTGACAGTGTTCAGTACTCATTTCATGGACGAAGCAGACATTATTGCAGGCAAGTTCAGTTAGGAGCACCGGGAATGTGGCGCAGCTGGCTAAGTGTCAGCTGCATAAGATCTCTCTGACCAGTAGGTCATGAGTTTAAGGCCTGCCCGGGTCGAGGTGGGTGCTCAACCTTAAAGTGTAGCCTGCTGTTGACCTTTGCAGCCTGAAAGACAGTTGCATCTGTCGAGTAGGAGATAAAGGTACCACATTAAGTGGGAAGGCAAATTTTGACTGAATTACGAGGCCATTAAAGAACTCCAGGGATGCTGAGGAACAACAAGGGACGCTGGGAACGCTGAGAGATGAGGAGTGTGTCAGTTCCCCCTGGTGGCCAGAGTTCGCCTCTGTTCGTCTATATGTGTGTATGTGGAAACGGCAGGGATTGTCTGCTAAGTATGTGTACCTGTAATCCGCTCTGAGTCCCCTTCGGTGTGAGAAGAGCGGAATATAAATAAAGTAAGTAAGTAAATAAATAAATAAATTAGGAGCTTACCTGCTAAATGTATCATAGTTGTAGTTAGTATGAATAAGACACTTAGGAGGTACAGACATCTTGAAGTTCTCTTACATTGTATATTTTATAACAGGGGTGGGAATCTGCCCTCCAGATGTTGTTGGATTACAGATTCCTGCAAACTGAGCCAGCATACTCCATGGTGATACCTGTTGGGAGTTGCAATCCAACTTCTGGAGGACTTTATGATTTTGACTCCTATTATACAACTAGAATGATTAAAAGTGTCTTTCCTTCTTTTGTTTCTAGATCGGAAAGCTGTGATTTCCCAAGGAATGCTGAAATGTCTTGGCTCCTCTCTCTTCCTTAAGTCAAAATGGGGAATTGGCTACCGGTTGAGGTACCTTTTAGTAATCTGCAGAACTATATTATTATATGTTATAACGCCCAAAATTTCACAAAACTGAAATGGTGGCCAACATCTAGGTGGATACTGTTGAATAATTCAGATCTGAACTCGTATCTCTAAATAATGACTAATCTTTTATTTGAGTCTTGTTCCTATAAAGCAGAATTATGGAAACTCCAGCCCAAGGGCTAGATTCAACCTATGAGAACTTGATATCAATGAATGTGTCTATGTATCGTCAGAGGCTGTAAGATCTATTGGAAACTAGGCAAGTGGGGTTTATATATCTGTGGAATGATGTCCAGGGTGTCTCTTGTCTGTTTGAGGCAAGTGTGAATGTTGCTATTGGCCACCTTGATTAGCACTGAATGGCCCTGCAGGCGCAAAGCATGGCTGCGTTCTACCCGAGGCATCCCCACTGAGAAGCGTTAGCAGGCCCTGACCGCCTCCTCTCTGGAATTCCTCCTCTCTGCTGAAATTGTCCACATGCCCGTGAACTTTACTGGCTTCTCTGTGCAATTTGACCTCTCACCTTTGCAGGAGTGTGCTATGCAGCTCTGGGCAGGTCTATATAGGGATCACCAAACGCAGTGCCCAAACACGAATCGGGGAACATGAGAGACACTGCAGACTGGTTCAGCCAGAGAGGTCGGCCATGGCAGAGTGCCTGGTGAACCAACCTGGACACAGCATATTGTTTGGGAGCACACAAATGCTGGACCGCTCTGACGGCTACCATGTTAGACTGGACAGAGAGGTTGTTGAAGTCCACAGGCATGTGGACAATTTCAGCAGAGAGAGGAAACCATGAAAGTGAATGGGATCTGTTTACCAGTATTGGAGAACTCCAAAATCAAGACGGTGGGTAAAGAACAGCATACGAGGAACAGGGGAATTCCAGAGAGTAGGTGGTCAGGGTCAGCTAACACCTTCCAGTGGGGGATGCCTCTGAACAGGAGGCAGGCAGGCTTTGAGTGCGAAGGGCCATTCGGTGATAATCAAGGTGGCCAATTGTAGCATTCACACTTGTCTCAAACAGACAAGAGTTCTTTCGCCCACCCTGGACATTCCACACATATATAAACCCCAATTTCCTAGTTTCCAACAGACCTCACAATCTCTGACGATGCTTGCTACAGATGTGGGCAAAACGTCAGGAGATAATGCTTCTGGAACATGGCCTACAGCCTAGAAAACTCACAGCAACCCAAATATTACTTGGAGGTCTTGTCAACAATAATGGTTACACCCTTGCATTTTTGTCTATCCCCCTCTTAGTATGCACATAGACAAGTATTGTAACACCGAAGGCACAGCCTCTTTGATCAGGCAGCATATTCCTGAAGCCAGCTTGTTAAAGCAGAATGAAGAACAACTTGTATACGCCTTACCTTTCAAAGACATGGACAAGTTTTCAGGTACAGGTCGTCTTTTATTCAGTAGTGAAATGTGGGGAGCAGAAGAAGAAAGTGATCAAACTAAATAAAGATACAATTTAAGAAAATTCAAAGAGGAACAATTTCAGCTAAACAGTCTTTGTTTTCTTCCTTTTTATATGGGAGGGGGAAAACAGTGGTTATTTCAAAATTAATGTATATGCAAATAATCTTTTAAAAACTAAATAGCATAAAGAAATAAGGCAACATTTCAGAGCAATGTAATGAATGGTATTTCCGTGTTTATATCACCAATTGCTGTTTTGTTTTGTTTTTTACTAATACTTTTAAAAATAATTGTTTACATTGTTATAATTTAATACTGTGATTTTTTTCCCCGACAGCACTGTTTGCTGATCTAGATGGTCATTCCCATTTGGGTGTTATTTCTTATGGAGTTTCCATGACAACCTTGGAGGATGTGTTTCTCAAGCTGGAAATTAAAGCTGAAATTGACCAAGCAGGTGAGAAGCCATAACACAATCTTATATTTTAAATAATAATAATACTGTAGTATGATCACAATGGAAAGGTTAAATATAATCATATTTCACTGAGGATGCCTGGCATGGATGTGGGTGAAACATCAGGAGAGAATGCTTCTGAAACATGGCCATACAACCTGGAAAACTCACAGCAACCCAGAAACTAAAGAAATTTGGAGAGAGCAGGGGAAAATTCCCTTTCTAAAGCTCTTTAGTTTCATTTTCTTTAGTTTCATTTTCGATCCCTCCAAAGTAAGGCAAGGCTTGTGTCCCTGTGATGAATTCCCTATCTGGTAGGCTTGGTAAAGCCTAGAAAAAGTAGGCCCAAGAAAGTGGCAGTTATTTTGGATAGGTGCCATCTTAGATCTCATTTCCAAAAGGGAGCGTGACTAAAAGTAAGTCTGGAGGGAAATGAGGGGAGTTAGGATTGGCTGGTAGAGAAGGGGGCAGAGCCTAACTTAGGAATAGAAAAAATGACTTGGAAGAGGGGTGTTTTGAAAAACCCTGTCACAGAGAGAGAGAGAGAGAGAATGAGAGAGAGAGAGAGAGAGAATGAGAGAGAATGAGAGAGAATGAGAGAGAGATGAGAGAATGAGAGAGAATGAGAGAGAATGAGAGAGAATGAGAGAGAGAGAATGAGAGAGAATGAGAGAGAGAGAATGAGAGAGAATGAGAGAGATGAGAGAGAGAGAGAGAGAGAGAGAGAGAGAGAGAGAGTCTGTCTGGTCAGTGAAGGAGTCTGTCACGACTTGACACTGCAGATTAATCATTAACCCTCCCGGTAATTACTGCCACCAACCTAATCTGTGATCAGGATTTAATTTAATAACTAAGATGTTTAATTAGGCTCCCTTTACACCAAATCACCCACTGTGAGGAAAACTGAAAAGACAGAAAGATGGAGGCATGTGAAAGTTAATAAGAAAGGAATCTATTAACTACCAAACAGGCTAACAAATAGGCACAGATCGGATTGGTTCTTCAGTGAGGCAACAAGAGCGTACGGTTACAAAAACAAATAGTTAATTATTAGCGTGATGGTTAACTGGATCTAAACAATGTGCTGGTGCGTAGTGGTTTCTATATAAAAGCTAGTGCTTCTTCTTAGATCTTAAATTCAGTTCCACAGACAGTACTAAGACTTGTCTCCCCAACTCCCCAACTAATAATTAAACTAGAGGGTAGCTGATGTAACTAACTGGAACTTCTATACCATAGACAGTTCCCTGAGTCTTGTTAACAGTAGCTAATAACTAGATTAGCACCACAGTCTCAGAGCCCCACCTGTCTCTCTATCACAAGAGACAACAAGGTGATCTAACTGACTATTTCCAGTCAGTCCTTCTGGCTCTAAACTAAAGCGTCACCACTGGAATCTCTCCTGGCCCTAAGAGCTGTCAGTGCTAGGTCTTGACCCCTTAGTCCAGCCTATTCCCTGGTGGTGGTTAGCTATAGATTAGACTGTCAGTCTCTATTGCAGAGGCTCTGATGATACTCCCCCAGAAACCTCGCTCAAGACCCCTCAGGCTCAGATCTTTCTTATCTGCAGCCTGGCACCAGACTGAGAAGGCTCAGATGCGTCTTATCTGAAGCCTCTCACAAGACAAGCCTAAAATCTTTCTGACAGGAATCCTTCTCCTAGTCAGCTCAACTCCTCCCCTCTGGCACCCAGCCAATCACAGGGAAGAAACTGTATCTGAGCAGAGTGACTCTAAGGCCACACCCCCTTTCTCTGGCTCTGACCTTCTCCTGATGGCTGCTAGCTGAAACTCTCTTACTAAAATGGAGGCCAGCAATTTCCAAACAGGGATCCAGACTTCCAAGCAGGATTCGGCCTGCTTAGGACAGGTGAGTCCTTACAGAGTCTGTTGGAGGGAGTGTTAGAGAGCAGTGGTGGAAGTTAGTGTTAGAGAAAAGAAGCCTGAAAATTGGTTGGGTAGCTAGCAGAGTTAGCTAGTGAGTAGATTCTACAGCTATCAAGGCTAGATAGTTGGTAGAGAAGTGGAGAGATAGATCCAGGGAAGAACTATCTGTAGTGGAGTTAAGATTTGCTAGGCAGAAAGGAAATCTTGTCAGTAAATTGTTGGAGGGAGAAAAGAGTGGTGTTTTGTAACAAAGATTTAAACTGCTTAAAGGAACCATACACTTTTGTGCCAATATTTTCTGAACCACTAAGCTTAATGCCTATTCTCTCAAATAAACTTAATTGTTTGAGTGTTCAACTTATCTGCTTCACGTGTGCCTCTGTCAAAGCAGTTTTAAAGCAGTTCTCTGCAGCAAAAAAAAGTCTAATGGTGGCAGCGTACATCTTGAAGAAATAATATTTTCAGTATTACCTCAGTACACAGGCCTGAATGCAAATCCAGAGCATTCTTGCCTAAGATAGCTCAAGTCAGCCAAATGTTTAATAATACTTAATATCACAGTTTTGATTTTGTGGGTTTTTAAATACCCCTGATTAACCTCTTCCCTCGTTACTCTCCCATTATAATTGGTGGCGATAAGGTGGGGTAATTTGAGTGAGTTCTGCGTTCCCTAACTGACCGGTCTCTCATTTTGTTATAGTCTCCTACCAGGGTTTTCTTTTGTGTTTAAGTGCTAGGGGAGGGGGGATAGGGAGGCCGCCTTGTCATCATTCTTTCCCAGGCAATAAACGCCTGAGGGTTATAGCACAATGGGGAGGAGGCAGGCCAGGATTACCCATAAGGCCAACCTAGGCCATTGCCTAAGGGTGCAAGCCGAAGAGGGGTGCAGATCACAGACTAAAAAATAAAAATAAAAATGTTGAAACAAATAAAAATGCAACGTGCATGGAGATGAGAAAGGAAGGATACCGGAGGTCCTCCTTTTCGGTGGCGCCCCTGCCCCTTCCTGAATACCAGCTCCTGCTACTGCTATTGTTGCACAAACGGCGTATGCGCAGGGGCTCTCGACACTGCCATCGACGTCAACAGGAGGAACAATGAACTCCCTCGATGCCGTCAGCATCCACTTGCTGGCTCCTTCAGCGCAAGTACAGGAAACTCCATTGCGCAGTCTGTGCATGCCCTAACACCATGAAAGCTGGTATTCCTCCTCCAACACAAGGAGGAGACTCCTCCTTACTGGAGAGAGAAGCGCAACTGCCGGCTCCGGCACATGCGCAAGCCCCAATACAGGAGAGAAGCCCAACACGACAAGCCCCGGTATTGGGGAGAAGCGCGGCATCGGTACAGCTGCTGACTACAACGCATGCGCAATCCCCGATACTGGGTAGGAGCCAAGTGCTTCAAGCCCCGGCATCGGGGAGGAGGCTCCTCCCCCCATGCCTGCATCCATAGTGCCTGCCGAGAGGGAAACTCCTGTGGCGGACTTAGTTGGGCCACACCGGGAGAGCTGGATGTGGGGCCCTAAGGGGGACAAGCAGATGAAAGGATGTTGGGGGGGGGTGTGGTAAAGGTTGGCTTAAAGGGGGTGTAATTCCAAAGTGTGGCCTAGGGCGCAAAAAGGTGTTCATCTGGGCCTGGGAGGAGGGGTGTCTGTGGGGCTTCCTTCTTGCATCCCTAATGGAGGTCCCAGGAGACAAGCACCACTGCCTCTATTCCTGCAAAGGTCCAAATTTTTCAATAAGATTCGGACCTTTTTTCGGTATCTTTTAAACCTGGAAGAAACCTGGGTAGTCAGGTTTCTTCCATGTTGAAATAAATTAGCCTGAAACATCATCTGGATGTCTCAGGCTTATCTGTTTCCTATCCCACATTATGTGACTGTTTAGATGGGGCCTATTAGAAAGAACCTTATCCCCATACTGATCACATGCACAATGAATTTGTGCTCCCGGTATACCTTCTTCCACAGAAAGCATATGACAGAATGCTGTTCCCCTTTGGTGCAGTTTATAACTTTTGCAGCAATCCTCACCACAATGTGCCACCTCTTACACCAAACGGCAATGGCACCTGGTTTGCCAGAGATCAGTCACTTGACACTCTCAAACATGACCAATTACTACTCTTCCTACCCTCACTGTTTCCACCAAAAGTATAAAAATGTGGAAACCTTTTGAAGAACTATATTCTAGCCCAGTGTTTCTCAACCAGTGTGCCGTGGCACACTAGTGTGCCGTGAGTGATCATCAGGTGTGCCGCGAGAAAAGCTCTCTGCCCCCTTCTTTCCCCTCCCTCCTGCCAAACTCCTGCTGCTTGGGAGAGGAGGAGGAAGGGCCGGGCGCCGCCTCCTTCGGCCGTTCCCCAACCAGCCTCCAATCCGCCATGAGTCCCGCCCCTGCTGGGAGTGCCAAAGCCGGGGGAGGAGTAGAAAAAAGAAAGGCTGCTCCACATATACAGACAATGTGATGCTATCTTCCCTATCACAAAGCCGGGGGAGGAGCCAGGCCACACAATGCCCCGCCCCTCCCCTCGGCTTCAGCACTCCCACAGCTTCGCCAGTCTGGAGGGGGGCAGTGCCAAGCCAGTGGTGGCAGAGCCAGCACAATGCTGGCTTGGCACTGGCCTCAAGGCTGGCGGCTGTGGGAGAGCTGAAGCCGGGGAGGGGCGGGGCATGCGACCTGGCTCCGCCCTCCCCCAGCTTCAGCGCTCCCACAGCTTTGCCAGCCTTGAGGGGCAGTGCCAAACCAGCGGTGGCAGAGCCAGCACAATGCTGGCTTGGCACTGCCCCCTCAAGGCTGGCGAAGCTGTGGGGAGAACTGAAGCCGGGGGGAGGGGGCGGGGCATGGCGTAGCCTGGCTCCTCCCCCGGCTTCGGCACTCCCAGCAGCTGCTCCCAGCAGGTCACCATTCCCCAGCCGTTCTTTACTGTGTTACAGTGTCATTTTGTGTCATTTTGGTTGGTGGTGTGTCCCTGGATTTTTTTAATGTTAAAAGTGTGCCGCGGCTCAAAAAAGGTTGGGAAACACTGTTCTAGCCTATATAATTTACATTTTGTCCTTCTGTGTAGATACATTTGTAGTGTTTGTATGTTAATGACTATTTCAATAAACCCGCAATCTGAGGGTTATAGCACAACGATCTGTTAAGAAAGAGATCATATGTAACTGCCACCTGTCTTTCTCAGATTTTGGTGTTTTTAATGCTGAGGAGACTGAAGACGAAGCTGATGGAAAACCTGTTGATGAGGTAGAGCAAAGCTTGCTAATGTTATCTGAGACGAAAGCTTCTACTCTAAGCACTAAGGAACTTTGGAAAAAACAAGCCTTCCAAATAGCAAAGGTTCATTTTCTTAGCCTCAAACGTGACACTAAATCATTGGCTGAAATGTAAGTATTGCTTGTGTTTTTGTGTGTGCAGTGCTCAGAATGTGACGTGTTACTGATGTGCCTTTAGGTCAGGCAACAAAAGTGTGGTCTGATGGCCTAAAGTGCTTCAGATTTTGTGCCTCATATATTTGAGCAAATATCAGTACATTGGATCTTCTGGATCTGTGTGTTCCAAATCTATGATACCTACCAAACACTGGCCATGATATCCTATGCATAAAATGCCTGGGCATGGCAACCTATGGAAACTAAGGCTCACGGGCCAAATGTGGCCTTCCAAGGTCATTTACTCAACCCTCACCCTAAATTTTAGACTTAGGGTTGCCCTCGGTCTGAAACAGCTTGGAGGCACGTGACAACAACAACAATCCTAATGAGCTTGACTATCTCATTAGCCAAAAGCTGACCCACACTTCCCATTGAAATACTGGTTAGCTTATGTTGGTTAAATTTGTTCTTCATTTTTAAATATTTCATTGTTCTTTTGTGAGTTTTTTTACACTACAAATAAGATATGTACAATGTGCAAAGGAATTATTTTATGTTTCTTTCAAACTATAGTCTGGTCCACTAACAGTCTACGGGGCCATGAACCAGCCATCTGGTTTGAAGACCCGTGTGCTAAAGTATTCCCATGCACATTGCTGCCATTTAATAATATGGGATGTGATCACTTTTGGGGGCATCAGCAGGGGGGTCTCAGAATAAAGTTTTCTCCTTGACATTAAGTTTAGTCGTGTCCAACTCCGGGGTTAGTACTCATCTCCATTTCTAAGTCAAAGAGCCGACATTGTCCGTAGACGCCTCCTAGGTCATGTGACCGGAATGACTGCACAGAGCACTGTTACCTTCCCACCAGAGCAGTACCTATTGATCTATTCACATTTGCATGTTTTCGAACTGCTAAGTTGGCAGAAGCTGGGGCTAACAACGGGCGCTCACTCTGCTCTCCAGATTTGAACTGCCGACCTTTCAGTCAGCAATTTCTACAGCTTAGCGGTTTAACCTGCTGTGCCACCACAGCTCCTAGTAATAAATAAATAAATACCCCCCTTGAAATCTCAAGGGTCTACTATTTATCTATTTATTTATTTATTTACTTCATTTATATTCCGCTCTTCTCACCCCAAAGGGGACTCAGAGCGGATTACAATACATATACTTGCAGACAATCCCTGCAATTCAACATATTTAGACATATTTTTAGACATATATTGACGAACATAGACCAACAAAGAGGCAAACTTCTGGCCATCAGGGGGAGCTGACGCACACATCATCTCTGGGAATAAGACAAAAGCAACACACAGTATCTATGGATCACAGCAATATATATTAATCACAATTTAACAGACTCACTGGTCTAAGTGTTAAAGTAGTACCAAAACATAAGCTTTTAGCCCGATATCCCCTGATATTGCCAGCATTTTGCGGTGCTCCTGCTTCTACCTGTGATGTGTTGTTCCTGCTGCGAGACGCTCGCGAGAATTGCTGCATTGGCCACGCCCACGGTCCTGAGGAAGCCCTTCGGGGAGAAACGAAGGCGCGCATAATAACTATTCGTTGACCGCTGTGGACGCCTCCCAGATACTATTATGATTTGCGCATTTGAGCATTCTCTTTGACTCTTTCATGAACTTATATTATCATTTGCATTGCGCTTGGGAAGACGTCCGGTTCCGTATCCGTCCTTGATGACGTAGGAACCCCGCTCCTCCCCTCCTCGGCGTCTCTGCTCACTCCTGTGTGAGCCAGCAGCCCGTGATTGCTGTTTATGTATAGTATATTGCTTTATGTATAGGGCATTTGCCCATAAATATATGATGTTATGATACCTGTAATGAACTTATGTTTTGGTACTACTTTAACACTTAGACCAGTGAGTCTGTTAAACTGTGATTAATATATATTGCTGTGATTCATAGATACTGTGTGTTGCTTTTGTCTTATTCCCATTGTTTGTGATACAGCCCCACCTTATTCTTATTGCACACCTCATCTCAGCGTTTTTTTTCCAGCGTCCCTTGTTGTTTTTCTGCAATCTTCAGCAACTCCTGGAATTCTTATGGCCTCATAAATCAGTCAAAATTTGCCTCCCCACTTACTGTGGTACCTTTATCTCCTACTTGACAAATGAACTGTCTTTCGGGCTGCAAAGGTCAACAGCAGGCTACACTTAAGGTCAGGCACCCACCCCAACCAGGGCAGGCTTCGAACTCATGACCTACAGGCCAGAGAGATCTTATGCAGCTGACACTTAGCCAGCTGCGCCACTTCCCGGTGTACAATTGAAATACATGACATTATTTATGTCCTATCCCCAAATGATGTGTGCTGTATCTTTTAAGTAATTTATCTCATCCTAACGTTGAGGGGAGGTTGCAGTGATAGTGTGGTGAATACCCCCCCTTATAAAGTGAAGCATTCAAAAGTATAAAGCCTGTTAAAAAGGAAGTGTGTTGATGTGTGTTGGAAAGACAACATGAACGAAAATTTGAGTAGAACTGACTTCACATTTGGCTGAAGTGCTTTCACCTCAGAATAATTTTGCCTTATATTTTAATAATCTCAGCAGACCCCTCCCCAATATAAAAAATAAGGATTTGCTCCCATTTATTCTTAATTATTGCCTTTACTATAGAGGGACGTGAACTCCTGCCTATGTTCTATGCTGGATTGTAACTCTTTTCATGGTTAGTATCAGCCTCTCTCTCTCTATATTTCCCTTCAGTGGAACAGTGCACCAACTCTTTCACATCCTTTTTTAATGATGGGGGTTCTGATGCAAGAGAGTACATTCAGGATCACATAGTACCAAATAGTAATCTTAAGATGAATGGACCGCATTTGGCTCTCTAGATGTTGTTGGACTGCAACTCCCATCCTAATTTAAGTAGCCCATACTGAGGGATTATATGGGTTGTAGTACAAAATATCTGGAAGAACACACGCGAACATTATTGCTTTACGAGAAGAACAATATGTGTATTGTCGAATGCTTTCATGACTGGAATCACTGGGTTATTGTAAGTTTTTTGGGCTGTATGGCCATGGTCCAGAGGCATTTTCTCCTGACATTTCGCCTACATCAGTGTTTTCCAACCTTTTTTGAGCCGCGGCACATTTTTACATTTAAAAAATCCGGGGGCACACCACCAACCAAAATTACACAAAATGACACTCTAACACAGTAAAGAACGGCTGGGGGATGGTGGCCTGCTGAGAACAGCTGCTGGGAATGCCGAAGCTGGGGGAGAAGCCAGGCCGTGCCATGCCCCGCCCCCTCCCCCCGGCTTCAGCTCTCTCCAGAACTTCTCCAGCCTTGAGGGCGTAATGCCAAGCCAGCGGTGGCAGAGCCAGCACAATGCTGGCTTGGCACTGTCGCCTCAAGGCTGGAGAAGCTGTGGGAGAGCCGAAGCCGTGCGGAGGAGGAGGAGCATGAGCAGTGGGCGGGGCTCCTCCTCGCGGCTTCAGCAAGCAAGGGGCGGGAGTCATGGTGGATAGGACGCTGGCTGGGGAAACGGCCGAAGGAGGCGGCGCCCCATCCCCTTCTTCTTTTTCTTTGCCGCCGCCCGGCCTTTCCTCCTCCTCCCCCAAGCAGCAGGAGTTCGGCAGGAGGAGGAGGAGGGAAGGAAGGGGGCAGAGAGCTTTTCTCGTGGCATAGCAGGAGGTCCGTCATGGCACACTACTGTGCCGTGTCACAGCGGTTGGGAAACCCTGGCCTACATCTATGGCAGGCATCTTCAGAGGTTTTGAGAACCATAGATGCAGGTGAAATGTCAGGAGAGAATGCCTCTGGAACATGGCCATACAGCCCAAAAAACTTACAACAACCCAGAGCAATATGTATTTCACACCAGAAGCGACTTGCAGTTTCTCAAGTCGCTCCTGACATGGAAAAAAAAAAAACTTTATTTGTTACAAAACGTTTCTAGGAAATAAAAAGATTTTAAAAACTCTTTTTTCCCTTTCAGATTCTTGTTTTTTATAGTATTTCTGATTATAGAGATGAATATTTTTAATATGTATCATCAGCACTACTTCAAAAATGCTGTCAAACTGTCTCCAGACCTTTACTTCCTTAAACCGAACGAAATTCACCATAAGTACAAAACCAGCCTCCTGGTTCAAAATGTCACTGGTAAGAAGTGGAAAACAAAAATTACAGAATTGAATTTTAGTTGATCTACTTTCATGAGTGTTCCCTCTTTTTCATGTTTTAATGAGGTGATGAAATGGAAAGCATACTTGCAGTATATCTAATTTTCTTGGCTTTTCTTCGTGAACGAAGATTCAGGAAGGACTCATCCCACGCTTTCTACAATTGTGTTGATGCTTTTTCGGAGGTTGGATGTGTCCTTTGAGCCTGTGCAATGGATTTTTCTGGTGGAGCGCAGCGTGCACAGAACTGGCCACACCCTTTAAACCAAAGGTTCATCTGCCGGGGCCTAGCAAGCTGGTCGTAGGTTTGGTTCGAGTTCCTTCTCTTAGATGGTTGACCTTACAGGGTTAAACGAGTACCATCTGCCTGGGTTTGAAATCAGAGTTTTCCTTCTCCTAGGATGGTTGCCAAAAGGCTAGAGAGCCCATCCTGCCCATTGACGCTCTTTGTCAGACCCTTTGGTTGTGACCTGTCTGGCATGCAAGGCCCTACCGGTGGCTATTATGCCACCACCAGCATGGCTCACAACTTCATTAGGGTATGCAAGCCTCTCCCCCACAACAAGGGGGCGCCAACAGAGATATATCTATCCACTATAATTCTAGCAGTATAATTCTACTTTAATTACTATGTTTGCATCCTTTGGAACTGGGGTACAGTATAGAATTTGGTTGGACACTGTTATTATTATTTAACAACAACAACGTAATTTTATACCCTGCCAGAGGGACTCGGGGCGTCTTACATGGGCATGAGCCCAAAACAAACATGATTAAAATATAACACACTAAGAATAAAAACAACAGCATAACACAGAATAAAACAACAACATTACAACAGCATATAAGCGCAACCATCAAACCAACAACCAATGAACCTGTAACAATAAACAATGTCTTTATTTACTTTTATCCCAGTTGGTCACTGGAGCTCACTGGCTGAGTACTCTAAAGCCCCCTCCACTGCCAGTCGCAGGATTCCATTGGATGTTGCCATGGCAGTTAAACTGGAATCATAATGCTATAACTAAGCAATGTGATAGGACCCTAGGTTTAAGAATGTTCAGTATAAACTCAAGTGGGGATCATGTATCTCACTGTAGTTGGGACTGCAGCTTCTAATAGCTGGCATGGCAAAGAGAGCTAGCATAGTAAATAATATGTAATGCTAGGGGTTGCAGTCCAACAGCATTTGGAGAACTTCATGATTCCCCTCCTACCTGCAATAAGGGGCTCACAGCTGATATAAGGGAACATATTCATGCTTTCATTTTGGTGAATCACAAATTGAATCAGAGTATGTTTGTCATGAATGAAGACTTTTGATTCATGTGCCGCATTCACAGTTTTGATTTCAAAATAAATAAGGGCCACAAAATACATAGATACAGTGGACCCTCCACAATCGCTAGGATTAGAGGCCTAGGACCACCGCAAAAATGGAAAAATCACACCAAAAACCCCTGCTATTTTACCTAAGAGAACCCTGTTTATGCCCTTCAGTATGGCTGTATGGTCAACTTCCACTGGAAGTGTGCTGGAGGACTTACAAATTCCTAGACAGTGCTCTCTTGAGGAATTTCTAGATCTTCCAGCACTACTCTGCAGCCAACTTCCTTCTAGAGTTGCTCTGGAAAACCTAGAGATCCTTAGAAGGAATATAATAATCAAATCCACAAAAGTTGACGTATATACTCATAAGCCAACCTGAATATAAGCCAAGGCACCTAATTTTACCACAAAAAACTGGGAAAAGTTATTGACTTGAGTATGAGACAAGGGAGGGAAATGCAGCAGCTACTGGTAAATTTCAAAAATAAAAGAGATACCAATAATAAAATTACATACATTGAGGTGTCAATAGGTTAAATGTTTTGAAATATTTAATATTTTGAATATTAAAACTGTAATTTAACATAAGACTGTCTAACTCTGATTACCTGTATACTCGAGTAAAAGCTTACCTGAATATAAGCCAACCAGAATATAAGCTGACCAGGGCCCTCACTCGAGTATAAGCAGAGGGGGACTTTTTCAGCCTTAAACGGGGCTGAAAAACTCAGCTTATACTCAAGTATATACGGTAAGCCCGCAAATGTAGAGAACGTCTCGTAAAACTGCTTTGCAATTATAATAAATATATTTGATATGTATGTGCACATACATAACACGCCTGATGTATACATGTAAATCCTCATTTTGCTATAGCTCCCAGAACAAATCAGTATTATTCAGTATGAATATCTATCTAGAGCTATCTGACTTAGTGGTAGAAAAGAAGGCTTGTGCAGACACTCAAGTTCAAATGTGACTCAAGGATCTTTGGGGCAGAATTTTCTTTTTTCTCCTTTTTTTCTGTCTTTCCTCAGACATTGATGATATCCTCGGTACCCTTAGGAATCACAATATTCTGACAGAAGCATTCAATGGTAGCAATTATGTGTCCGTTGCTCCCCACAATGGAGCATTAAACATCTCTCATTCAGACAAGGTGAGCATTAACTGCTGGTCCAGGGGATGGGTAATAAATTGTAATTTTATATTAAATCTGGGGTGAAGATTTTTTTTTAATAAAAAACCCTCTAACTTTAATTGTTTTTAAAAACTTAATACAAGATGTGTTGAGTCCTGGGTTGCTGTAAGTCAGGGGTGCTCATTAGGTAGATCACGATCTACTGGTAGATCGCGTAGGGCGTTCTGGTAGATCGCAGGCAGCGCGGGAGGAAGGCTCAGTCCCACCCTGCAGGCTCCCGCCGCCGCCCAGGTGCAGAAGGAGGTTGGACTGGATGGCCCTTGGAGGTCTCCTCCTATTCTAGGAACCCATTGTTGTTATTATTATTATTATTATTATTATCAGAGGCTGAATGGCCATATGTGAGGAATGCTTTGATTGTGTTTTTCCCTTATGGCAGAAGGAGGTTGGACTGGATGGCCCTTGGAGGTCTCCTCCTACTCTAGGAACCTATTGTTGTTGTTACTAGTAGTAGTAGTAGTAGTAGCAGCAGCAGCAGAGGCTGAATGAATATTACCATCATTATTACTATGAATAAATTCAGGGGCTTATTATACTCACATTTAGTTGAATTCAGTCTTAAAATATATTATATGGCTCTCACTGAAATAAATTTCCAAATATTTTGCTTTTATGGCTCTCTGAGTAGTGGGTAGGGAGATCATTTTGACTTGGTTGTTTTATAAGTAGCTCGCATGCTGAAAAAGTGTGAGCACCCCTGATGTAAGTTTTGTGGACTGTATGGCCATGTTCCAGAGGCATTCCCTCCTGATGTTTCTCCCATATCTATGGCAGGCATCCTCAGAGGTTGTGAGGTCTAACAGCTGTCACCACCTCGGAGGATGCCTGTCATAGATGCAGGCGAAACATCAGGAAAGAATGCCTCTGGAACATAGCCATACAGCCCGAAAAACATACAGCAACCCAGTGATTCTGGCCATGAAACCTTCAACAATACATTGTGTTGAGTCCCTTTTTTGGAGAAAGGTGAGATAGTAATCACACCAATCATGTGATCCATGTCAGCAAGACCAGGTGATGAATTATTCTTCCTGGTTGTGAAATTATGTGAGTAGACATTCTTTAGAAGCAGGCTAAATTACTAGCAGAAAGGGTGGAATCAGAGCTCATTTGGTGTATGTTTACCATTTTCTGGCCTTGAATCTAGCATTTTTCCATTTCTGCTAGTGAGAAAGTGCTAACAAAGACACATTTTGGCACGTGAGATTTGGAATTATTATATGAAATGTCTGTGTTTTTCTTCCAGAGCTACAGCTTTACTGCTGCTTTTAACTGCACCATGGAGCATTCTTTACCTGTTGTGATAAATATTATTAGCAACCTATATCTGCACAGTTTAAATGTAACGGAAAACATCAATGTCTGGAGTAGCTCTTTCTTTGCTGTAAGTAAAGACAAATTCTAAAGGCTGGTACTGTTAAGTAAAAGGACATGTTTGGGAGGGGAACAATTCTGTACACGATTGTGTTTGCACACAGTCAAACATACAAATGTAGAGACATATATACAAATGAGGTCAAGGTGGATATTTATACATTGCAGAGTAATTTATAAGAGTTATGTACTACTGAGTGTGATGAGGTGGTTATTTATATGTTAATCACATGTTTGTTCATATGTGTTTAGAAAGGGTTAACTATGATAATGGAGACATTTCCCTCCTAAGGGAATGTGTTACCATAGTAACAGTGGGCGGAGCCAGCCAAGGCTAGCTTTAGAATGTTCAGTTTGAATCTGACAGTTGGAGAATGTCAGTTGGGCAGCAGCTGTGTCCAGAGTTAGTTGGGAATTGACAGTTGCTGGAGCTGCAAGCTGTCTGTAGGAGCTGCAGTGTGCAGTTCAGTTCTGTGTGTGGGTTGAGGGAAACCCAAGTGTGTGGGACAGAGTTTAGTCCCAGGGTTGAGAGTAACCCAGTATTAAGTAGTTACTTGTGTGTAACTGTGAAAGGGGAATTTAAACCCCCAGTGTTAGATTGTTGAAACCTTGAAGTTTGTACCTCTTCGGAGATCTTTTGAAACCACCTAAGCTTTGAGCCCATTTGTGTAAAATAAACTGTTAAACACTTTCAACAAAAAAAACATCTGTGGAAGTTGTTTATTCACAAAGACCCTCACATCCAGTGGTCAAGCATTGACAAATGGTGGCAGCAAGTAATAAACAAGGAAAACATTGAGTATTGGTGGCAGTGGTCAATCGTCCACAGTGAATCCAGTACTAGGTTAAGAACCTGTTTACATTTGGTGGCAGCGCTGGGATTGAAGGATAGCCTGCCCTGCCACAGTACTACACGGTTCACTCAGTTTGGTGTAAAAATAAACGAAGATCGACGCTAGTCTTCGGCGGCGTTTACGATTGTTCGCTTCTTCACACCGAGCAGTCTTGTTTTGTGAAGCTATGCAAACAACAGAAACAAGATCATTAAGTCACTGCCTGCATTATTAAATATGTTTCACTCTAATCTTTTTCTCTTAATATCAATTTTTTGCAGAGAATTACTGATCGATTTTTTGTGGTAGCAATGTTTTCTCAAGGAGTCAGTATAGCTGTCATCATAGCTGGGATGCCATCTCTTTATGCCATGGAAAATGCAGAAAATCACAGGGTAAATTGATATATTAAAGCATATTTTTGAAAAGAAGCACACAACATCCCATATACTGACCAAAACAACACAATGTTTTATCTAGTAACCATGTTTCAGGTAGAATCTTTATTCGTGTAAACGGGGTTTGGACACTACACTTGATTATTGTGTAATTTCCTCTATAGTCGCTCCATGTGATTAATCACGAACATTATTTTCAAAATATTTTATTTTCTTAATTAGAAACTTCATCCATTTTAGTGATAATTTCTGCATCTCAATCAACATATGGTGTACATTGTAGAAGTTATAACAATACCTACACTTGAACAGCATCAACACTTCACTTCTGTAATGACTGAACCACTCTGGAGGTTTTTAAACAGAGGCTAGATGGCCAGCCAGGAGGGCTTTGTTTGTGAGTTCATACCTGAGTGAAGGGCTTGAACTAGATGCCCTTTGGAGGTCTCTTCCAGAAAAGTCTTTTTCTCTGGAAGAGTTTGAACTGAAGCTAGATTATTATTATTTATTTGAAATATTTATATTTTGCATTTATCACCCCGCAGGGGACTCAGGGCGGAGCACAACATATATATGGCTGTCTGTTGGAAGTGCTTTGAGGCCCCATCTACACTGCCATATAATTCAGTTTCTGAATGCAGATTACCTGGTTTGAACTAGATTGCATGGCAGTGTCGACTCATATAATCCAGTTTAAAGCATCTGCATTTAGGATCTGGATTATATGGTCAGTGTAGATAGGGCCTGACTAAAGGGGGTTGGACTAGATGCCCTTTGGGGGTCTCTTCTAATTCTGTTTCCCTTCCTACTGTGGAGCAGTTGGAACAATTCTGAGTAGAACTGGCCTCAAGGATTGCTACTTCTAGCAGAAGACCATGCAGCTCTGTGTTGAAAATGTTATTGTTAGATTTCTTTTCCTTCTCCATAAGTATTACCAAGTTTTAATTTATCATTACTACTTTTATTATTATTTGCAGATCAAAGCCTACACTCAACTTAAGATATCGGGCCTTTATCCATCTGCCTACTGGTGTGGACATGCCTTAATTGACTTTCCTTTATACTATAGTTTCCTCCTGATTATGCTCGGAACCTTATATATTGTTCATCGTGATTTTAATTTTAGCCCAGTAGAGTATCTTGCTGTGGTAAGTTATTTATTCTGTGTATTGACTTAAATCAAGTCACAAACTCCAAATTCTCCAACTGGGTATTTGTGTCTGGTAAGGGGTGGGCACAGCCTCACTCTTATTTTCTGATGTAAGTTTTTACTGTTGTCATTCTTTTTAAATACGCTTCATCTGCAGAAATTGGTTATCCAAGTGTGTGAATGGTTTGTAGTGCTCATAGCAATCAATAGATGAAGATATATATTTTTATTAATTTGCTTTTTTGGGGGAGGGGGGGAGTACAACCCTTCTCTTCCCAATGCTAGTGTATTGGGAGCATCTGGCACCCAGCATTCATTCGGCTACCTTCATAATGCTGGGCTTGTCCACAACAGTGTCCTTCTACACTGCCCCAAATGCAAAGAAAAAAAGCATTTAAAAGGCTGGTTTCCTTTTTGGCCAGATTACTCACCCCTGCCAATTCATGATAGGCAAGGGTGGACATAGGGATTGCTCCCTCGCTGCCCCTCCCCGCCATTTAGCCTTTAAAAATGAAATGAAAGCCATAGTAGGAGCCATGAGGCTTGCCTTACTTTCCTGGGCTGGAAAATGAAATTTAAAAACTTTGGGGAAGGAAGGGGAAATTAATTTTCCATCCCAATGCCATCTAGAATATTTTTTTAAAAGACTGAATTCTGAGCAGGGAGGGGAGGCTGGTATTACTATACATCAGGGTTGATCGTGATCGACCAGTAGATACATCAGGGCCGCCCATTAAGTTGATCGTGATCGACCAGTAGATACATCAGGGCCGCCCATTAAGTTGATCGTGATTGACCAGTAGCTCACAGAGGCGGAGCTGGTTGATCCCAGCCCCGCGCGCGGCGTGCATCTTCCTATCAGCTGCCCGGCTTCAGCATCCTTGAGATGAAGGGAAGGAGCGGGCCTAGTTGCGCCGGCGCCAAGAGGCGCCGCCGCTCACAGCGAAGAGAGAGCTGTCTGTTGAAGAGGATGGGGGCGGAGAGTGGGGAGAGGTCACAAGTGAGGTCATTCAGCTCCCCCTCCCTTGCTCGGCGCAAACTCAACTGAACGAAGGGAGGGAGGGGGATCAAAGCAGAACGTTCCGCACTCCTTCCTTCCGCCCAAGACGCCTCCTGAACGCCTGAAGGGGCTTCGAGAGAAGAGAGAAAGCCCTCCTTGGAGGGAGAGGATGGGGGCCGAAGAGGGGTGAGTGGGGAGGAAAGAAGGAACACGTCCCAAGTTCTAAGAGCCCCACTGTTGGGCAGCTTCTTGCAGGGTCCTAGGGCCCTCCGCTCCCTTCCACGCAGCCCAGTGAAATCCCACACTAGCTGCTTTGAACTGGATTATATGGCAGTGTGGACTCAGGGCCTTTCCACAACTCTATAACCCAGAATATCAAGGCAGAAAATCCTACAACCTCTGCTTTGAACTGGAATATATGAGAGTGTTCCATTGGCCACATTGATCAGCATTGAATGGCCTTGCAGCTTCAAGGTCTGTCTGCTTTCATTCTGCCTGTTTATATCTGTGGAATGATGTCAGGGTGGGAGAAGGAACTCTTGTCTGGATGCATTTTATGAAGTGTCCCTTATTTTTGCGAAAAATCACGTAAATGTCCCTTATTTCTTCTATCAAAATATGGGTAGGTAGATCTTTTTGACTTGGTTGTTTTATAAGTAGCTTGCATGCTGAAAAAGTGTGGGCACCCCTGCTATACATCTTCCCCAGGCTGCCTGAGCCAGGGAAGGAGGGATGGGTGTGGGGACTGCCTGCTTGGATTAGAATGGTTATTATCCTAGGAGGCAATCCCCACTGCCTCAATACCTGCAAAAGGTCCAAGTTTCTCATAAGATCACTGCCTGCTTGGATTAGAATGGTTATCCTAGGAGGCAATCCCCACTGCCTCAATACCTGCAAAAGGTCCAAGTTTCTCAATAAGATCCAGACCTTTGCAGGTCTCTCTTAAGCTTGGAATAAGTTACCTGGATGATCAGGTCTATTCCAAGATTAATCCATTTCCTATCCCATATTATGTGGCTGTATAGATGAGGTCTATGTTAGGAACAATTCAAAAGATTGAAAAGGGTTATTGTGTTGGCTTAGGAAACAATCTCAAACCGAAAGGGCAAAAACTATGTCGCAAAACTAGGCAAGATGTTACAGAAAGCACAGGGAGGGAAAGGGGATAAAAAACAGCTCACAATGTCGAAGTCTTTTTCTGTTTAACAAATATAGCTGCTTCTCTCTCTCTTTCTCTGTTTAGGGTGTTTCCTTTATTGGCTATGTGCCGTCAGTAATTCTGTTCAATTATATTGTTTCCTTTACCTTCAAAACCATACAAAACACCCAAGAATTTTGGTCTTTCATTTTTTCAGCGGTAAGTAAGAGTACAGTGATCGATTTGACTTTCATGTTTACTTGCATTTGTGCATTTTTTGTTTCTTATTACAGAATATTATATTATTTATATTTTTCTGCATTTGAGTCAAGACCCAATCCTGTGTGTTTCCTAAGCATCGCACGTCATTGTGTTTTAGGAATCCCACCAATGTGTGTGGGAACAATCCAGTACATAGCGACATGGGAGTTGCCCTAGTCGATTGTGGATTGCCGTTCCTTTTGAAATCTGGTTGGTGGCAATATTGGCATATTTTCAGCACCAAAGACATCATTTTTCGCCAAAACAATAAATAAATATGGAGACCTATTGGTGATAGATTGTCTGGAAGATGGATTTCTGTCTTGATGTATACTTCATAATGCTAGTCTAATTTGCTACAAGCACTAAAACATCTGTCTTTGCATGCTGCATTAGACCACTGAATTAATCCACTACAAGTCAGGTCCAATAATTCATAATTAACTTTTCTCTATATGCCCAAATTTGTATTTCTTCATTGATTACACAGCCCAGAAAAAAATAAAATCTTGGTGTCTTGGTTTTTATGTCTGTTCATGGGGGGTTTTGGGGTGCCGATTCAGAAAATTGTATTGGATGGGACAAACAATCTCTAATTTCTTAGATATGGTTATCATGATTGTTTATGGGTGAGCAGATGAAGACTGGTATATGGCATATGTTCTGTATCTCAAAAATTAGAGCTGATGGGAGAAAACTGGTTCAGTTTTTTGAATCAGCAGGTCAAATATATCCAGAAACAGGTCTAACATTTGAGATGTTCACCTTAACTCATTCTTTATAGACAATGAAGAATTGTTGACTGTTAGAGCACACTCATTGGATCAATTGAAACGTCATTTTTTACGGTTCTGATGGACTCAATGGATCTCATTTACTGGGATTACTTTGACTTGTACTTTAAATAAACTGTACTGGATTAATTTTTCATTTTACTAATGCAAATCAAGTTCTTGGATATTTAAGCTAGTTGTCTAAGTCATTTTGAAGTTTTAGTTTTAGCGGTGTTTTTTGTTTGTTTTTGTAATTTTTTTTTCTATTTCAGGTATCCTCAATTTGCTTTCTTGTTACTGATGTGGCTTTTCTTTATTGGTATTCAACAGCCGTGATAATTCACATTAGCTTTTGTGTATTGATTCCAATCTACCCTCTGGCTGGGTGTCTGAACTCTCTTCTCCAGGCAAGTGAACTGAATTATTGACATTTCCTCCTTGTCGCTCCATGAATGTGATGCTCAAGGAGAAGCAACATATTTGATTTAATTGTACAAGAATCATAGCATGGCCTCGACAGTCGTTGGGCTCTAGGAGTCAGTTGCTTTGTTTGGAACTGGTAAATACTAGCTTAGATTGTACTGAATCCAGATGTGAAAGATATAAAGCATGGAAACAAATGCGAACCTAGCCCCTTCTCCAGCTTTCATCTCTGTAGGAGAAATATGACCCTCAGGTGACTATATCATGGACTTTACTTGGTAAGTTTTGTTCAGAGGAGACTTGCCCCAGCCTTCTTCAAGGGTTAAGAGAGTGTGATCTGCTCCAAGTCACTCAATGGGTTTCAATGGTAAATTAGGCTCTGAACCCTGATCTCAGAGTCCTAGTCCAATCATCAAATTGCCTCATCACGCTAGCCATCAGCCAGCCAATTACATTGATGTTTTAAAAACTGCAGCTGACACATAATTCAGATTGTGTATCCACAAATTCAACCAACCATTGCTTGAAAATATTTACAAAGAAAAAAAATCCCTCAAATAAATCTAAATTTTGCCATTTTATATAAAGAACACCATTTTCCTACCACATTGTATATAATGGGACTTGAGCATCCATGCATTTTGGTATCCATGGAGGCTCCTGGAACCAAACCCTAGTTCAGGGGTGGGCAATTACCAGCCCTCCAGGTGTTTTGGACTTCAACTCCCAGAAATCCTAACAGCTGGTAAACTGGCTAGGATTTCTGGGAGTTGAAGTCCAAAACACCCGGAGGGCCGGTAATTGCCCACCCCTGCCCTAGTTGATACCAAAGGCCCACTGTAGATCTATTTGCCTCTTTTCCATCATTACAGCTGAACCCAAAAAAAGAGAGATAAGTTTGTAGGTAGCTATTACTCCACAATGCATTTCCTGACATGTCAAGAAAAACAGAACAACCTCAGAGATGATGTTGGAATCAGCCAGACTTTTCTGACTTCTGGGGCAGGGGAAATACTTCAGTTTGTCCACCACCATTCTTTGTATTAGCCTTATTCATGCACTGGCGAGAAGGAAATTCTCTAAATGTAATCAAAAACAATGTAAAAACACATTTTAAAATAAAAATTGTGTAACTTAATTTATAATGATCTGTAAAAAAAAAATCATTGCAATTGTTAAAGTAAATGTTTACTATCTTGTTAGGGATTCTACAAGCTTGGTCACAATAGAGAACAAAGTACAGAAATGTTATTGGCATCAGCAGTAGCGGTAAGCAGCATGTATCTTCTTCTGAATCTATGACATTGGCTCTTTGTATACATTTTGTTATGTAATGACAAGTTGTTATTTTTATATTAGACATATTATTCATAATTGGTATGCATCTTGATAGTTTGCAAAAGAATGCAGCCAGGACAATCATGGTATCGTCAAATACTGCAGTGAATTACAGCCGGCCTTCCACATTTGTGTGTTAGACTTTTGTGGAATTGATGATTTACAAATTATTCCCTGCCTGATTTACCAGGCGTGGTGGTGGGCAATCCCTCCACCCGCCATTTTTTCTGGGGCTCCTCCTACCTCCTTTGTGTGCTCATAGCACACTAAAATGGTGAGACCAATCAGGTTTGCACTGATTGGCTAAATGGGGTGTATGTACATGAGCCTGGCATGACTGCTCCTGGGCTCAGTTGCCTTCAAGCTTTCCTCTCCTGCTCACCTTCAGTTTATTGTTATTGTCTTCATGTTGCATGTCTTTGTCTCAACTTGGAGGCTGTTGGCATGGGCCCTGGATCCTGTACTGCCTTGTTCTTTATCTCCCACTTGGGAAGGGTAAACTGAGTGGCTACCAGGGGTGTGACAATGTGGGGAACCCAAAGGGGCATTGAACGGGAGTCTGTGCTATGCCCCTTCTTGCTTGATGCCATTTTGGCTAGGCTAAGCCATATGGATCAGTCCGAAGGCTCCTAACTTGGTGTCAACGATTCAGCAGCTGAGTGGTCCGATGCTGTGATCCAGGACCCACACAAGGCCATTTCAGCTGTAACCAATAAACAAATTGTGGCCTTTGTTATCCCAAAACAGTATATCTGACTTTGGGAATAGGATGGTTGCCTTGCCATGCAAAGATTAAAATGTTCTCTCTGGGAATCTCTAGGTCCTTCACTGCAACTCTGGACTTCTGCTATATGTTCACAAATATCACATACAGCCTTTATTGGCACACAACAACAAAATCACAACACATGTATATATCTACAACAAGAAGAGGGAACAGATTAAAAGAAAACATATTTAAAAGTAAATAGACGGCTCTATACATGGACTTCACCAGATGGGCAACACCGAAATCAAATTGACTACATCCTTTGCAGGCAAAAGTGGCGGGCATCCATCCAGTCGGTGAAAACAAGGCCTGAGGCTGACTGTAGGTCAGATCACAAATTTCTTATTGCTCAATTTAGAATAAGACTAAAGAGATCAGGGAAAACACACAGACCAGTTAGATATGATCTCACTAACATTCCTAGCAAATATGCAGTGGAAGTGAAGAACCAATGTAAGGGACTTGATTTAATAAATAGAGTCCCAGAAGAACTATGGACAGAAGTCCGCGACATTGTTTAGAAGGTGGCAACAAAGTTCACCCCAAAGAAAAAGAAAACCAAGAAGGCAAAATGGTTGTCTGCTGAGACACTGGAAGTAGCCCAAGAAAGGAGGAAAGCAAAAGGAAACAGTGATAAGGGGAGATATGCCCAGTTAAATACACAATTCCAAAGGTTAGCCAGAATGATAAGGAACTATTTTTAAACAAGCAATGCATGGAAGTGGAAGAAGTCAACAGAATAGGAAGGACAAGAGACCTCTTCCATAAAATTAGAAACATTGGAGGTAAATTTCAGGCAAAAATGGGCATGGTTAAAAACAAAGATGGCAGGGACCTAACAGAAGCTGAAGAGATCAAGAGAAGGTGGCAAGACTATACAGAAGATCTGTATAGGAAGGATAATAATATTGAGGATAGCTTTGACAGTGTGGTGAGTGAATTAGAACCGGACATCCTGAGGAGTGAGGTTGAATGGACCTTAAGAAGCATTAAATTGCCAATATCCATTGGATAACTGAGAAAGGCAGTGAGTTTCAGAAAAACATCTATTTCTGCTTTATTGACTATTATAAAGCCTTTGACTGTGTGGATCATAATAAATTGTGGCAAGTTCTTGGTGGTATGGGCATACCAAATCACCTTGTCTCTCTCATGAGGAATCTGTATAAGGACCAAGTAGCAACAGTAAGTACTGACCATGGAACAACAGACTGGTTCAAGATTGGGAAAGGCGTACAACAGGGTTGTATACTCTCACTCTACCTATTGAACTTGTATGCAGAACACATTGTGTAATGTGCGGGGCTTGATGAATGCAAGGCTGGGATTAAAATTGCTGGAAGAAACATTAACAACCTTATATATGCAGATGATACCACTTTGATGGCCAAAAGTGAGGAGGAGCTGAGGAGCCTTCTCACCAAGGTGAAAGAAGAAAGTGCAAAAACTGGGTTGCAGCTACACATAATAAAAAACCTAGATGATGGCAACTGGACTAATTGATAACTGGCAAATATGATCACTCATGTTTATTATTTATTTATTTGTTTACTACATTTTTATACCGCCATTCTCAGCCCAAGGGCTACTCATGGCAGTTTACAAGCGGCACTATTCAATGCCCATAACAATATAAAAGCAGATAAAACACTCAACATAGCTTTAAAAATTCACATACATATTAAAATACATATTATAATACAGCCCAATTGCATTGAACTGGATAATCTTAGTGTCCACTGAACATATCATGCAGTTCAATCTGCATTATAATGATAGTGTAGATGGGCCTAAAACTATCCTTCAGATAGCAGAATATGGCTATCATTGTGTTGTCAAAGGCTATCATGTCGCCTCCCGGTCTTCTCTTTTCTATCCTGTCTTTCTAGTTTCCTCAGCTGTTCTTCTTGTGATGGTATTCTTAAATTGTGGTGCCCAGAGCTGCCAATGAATCTTGAGAACCTGTTGTGTTTCCTTACAAATGCATTTGGCGAAATTGTTTTAACATCCCTATTTTTCATCCTTTCCCTTTAGCCTTATGTTCATTGTGTGATTTGGCTCTTACTTCTGTGCCATCTTGAAGTGAAATATGGAGGCAAATCAATGAGAAAGGATCCATTTTTCAGGTCAGGGGTTTTTTTGTACTGCTTTTCTAAAAGTCATAATTGAAGTGACTGCATCAAGGCAGAATTGCCCATCATTTCCGTAATATAAGACACACTGCACTTGGTTCTGCAGGACAGTTTAATCCAACAGCAAATGTACACATATTGTGTATATCAGTGTTTTTCAACCTTTTTTGAGCCGCGGCACATTTTTTACATTTACAAAATTCTGGGGCACACCACCAACCAAAATGACACAAAATGACACTCTAACACAGTAATACATATAGTTAATATGTTTTTAAATGTATTTATACACTCAGTGTGAAACCTGGGCCTGTTTCGATGAACACAACATAGATATGACTTCCTTTCACATATTTATACATGGCTATCATGTCTTCTCTCAGCCTTCTCTTCTTCAGGCTAAACATGCCCAGCTCTTCAAGCCGCTCCTCATAGAGCTTGTTCTCCAGACCTTTGTGAAATTTCACCCTGAGTGAAACTTGCTTCCAGTTAACTATGGGTGTCATGATGCTGTTATAAACAGTTCCTTGGGGGTGGGGGGCAACTCTCAAAAAATCCAGTAAAATAGAAACCTGTGAGCAGGCTGCTAGGAGGGGGGAGAGTGCCAATTTCCCATGGAACCCCTGATGATTTCAGCACTGTGTGTTTTATCAGAAAGGGCAATGTTGCCATTCTGACATGTGAAAGATATTGGGAACATCTTTGTGGAAAAAAGATGCAGAATTCAGCTTGTGTTTTGCAAAGGCAACTCTTCACAAAGAGTCCTAAAAATTTAAAACAGTGAAAATGTGCAAAACGTAATTTTTCCTAACAGAGAAAAAAATATTTGTATGGGAGTTACCTTAAATTATTTTAAATTCCCATGCTTTGTCCATGACTGGGAGAAAGAAGGATTAGATGTAATCAGCTTTGCTAGTATGAGTTTTACCTACTCCAGTCTTCCCTTATCATCTGAAGCAATTGAAGAAAGGAGCATTGAAATACCAGTACTGCTCTTGTCTCCAGTTGTTCCTTGAGAAGTTCTTACTAGTTCTTACTCAAAACTAGAAGGGAGAAAAGGAAAAGAACAAGAGGGAGGGAGAGGCCTTTTGTTGCTCTTTCAACAATGGTGGGTAGCTTCAGGAATTTATTTATTTATTTACTTACTTACTTTATTTATATTCCGCTCTTCTCACCCTGAAGGGGAATCAGAGTGGATTACAGTACACATACTTGCAGACAACCCCTGCAGTTCAACATATATAGACATATATAGACGAACAGAGGCAAACTTCTGGCCACCAGGGGGAGCTGACGCACTCCTCATCTCTCAGTGTTTTCCAGTGTCCTTTTGTTGTTTCTTCCGCATTCCTCAGCGATTTCTGGAGTTTTTTTAATGGCCTCATAAATCAGTCAAAATTTGCCTCCCCACTTTAATGTGGTACCTTTATCTCCTACTTGATAAATCCAACTGTCTTTCGAGCTGCAAAGGTCGACAGCAGGCTACACTTAAGGTTGAGCACCAACCTCAACCCGGGCAGGCCTCGAAGTCATTACCTACTGGTCAGAGAGATCTTATGCAGCTGACACTTAGCCAGCTGCGCCACATTCCCGGTGCACTTGGAATCTCAGCACTTGGAAAGTTTTGGAAGTTAGGTGCTTGCTGGTGGTGCATTTAGTCCTTTGTATGAATGTACCTTGAATTCACTTGATCAACCAATTCTGTCACATGGATTGCACTGGTTAGGCGATTGCCAATTTAGGCTGCTTCTACATAGACACATAATCCAGGTCAGCATGTGGATTAAAGAGATCCAGTTTCACTCTGGATAGTCTCCACACACACCCTGGGAACTGTGGAAAAAGCTCCTGAGGCATCCATAAAGCTACCCTCATACGGAATCGATCCAACATGATTTTTTTTACTTACCCTGTTGGGAGAAATGCACTGAAGTGAAACAGCCCATCTGAAGGGAATCAGCAATGGAGCTCATCTTCCAACTCAAAAACAGAAAGGGAAAAGGTGTTTGTTTACATTCCTGAAAGTGGCATATCTTGTCCCTTTATCCAATTTTTCCAGAGAAGGTACTGTTTACACTAGTACTGCACATGTTTCTCCCATCTATACACTGATCAGCTGCAGCACACTATCACCATTTTTAGACTTCCTTCTGACTTTTTTAAACATGTGTTTTCTGTGAGAATTGCAGTATGCATTAGGGATGTGTGTTTTCCAGCCAGCCCCCTATTATCCACATAATTCTGGATTTCACAGCATGTGTAGATGAGGCCTTAGTTTTACAGGCAGAGTCTTCCAGTGTTCGAGATCTGTTTCATTGAGTAGACAGTGGTATTTCTTTTAGTTGTATTTGTTTATGAGCAGAGACTGAGCATACATCTTTGTCTTCAGGACTCGTGTGAAACAACGGCCATGGAAGTTCCAAGATGTGCCTTTGGATGAAGACAATGATGAAGATGTTGTGGCTGAGAGGCTGAGGGTTAAAAATATGTCAAGTTGCGAGAGTACTGAGGAGGTAATTTTCCTCTTCCCTCCACTAGAGTTAAAGTTAATACCTATCCACAAGTGATATTAGTACATAGAAATGTAAACATTGTTACTATAATTAGAATATAATTTGTTTCTTTCCCATTTCAGTATCTCCTCATTTTTTCCTTATTACCTAGATTGGTCTTCTTGTATTTCAGCAATTTCCCGCAATATAATATCTTGTTATATTCATATAAGTAAGTGTTCTTAATTGTAATCATTCCATCCTGTTTTTGTTTTATTAGATTAGAACATGTTATTGTGTTCTTAATGCTTCCATCCCGCACAGAAAAATCCGTATTTTATTTTCTTCCAAAGATTCTGTTATTTACCCATGTTTTTCTCTCTGAATAGGAGGAAAAGGAGCCATTAGTACAATGGCAAGTTCCCCAGGTTTCTAATAATAGGTTGATTTAGGCTTCTGAGCATATAAGTTACCATTTCACACATTAGTATTTATTTATTTAATTTATAACCCACCCTTCTCTACCCCCAGAGGGAGATTCAGGTGTGACACCATGTTAAGTTAAAGATGAAAATATGAATGGCGAACTAAGAATACTAAATAGTTACCAATGTCACTGACCGATTAACACCAGAATTGCTATTTTTCTGTGTGCACAAGTTTTTTCACAAGCAGGGTCTATTCCGCAGGGATCTTAAAACCTGGATGTTCCAGTAAGTATTTGATTATGGTTAGGCCCCTGTTTATGAATGTCTAGCCCTAATTGACAGATAGATGGTACTTAGCACTTTATCCCCAGCCCTGGCCTTATCGTTTGCTTTTTATTTATTTATTTATTTATCATCATTTTTCTATACCGCCCCTTTCAGCCCGAAGGCGACTCAGGGCGGTTTACACACGGCAGTCTCTGCCCTTCAATCAAAAACACAAGCAAAACAAAACCAAACAATAACCATATAACATAACAATTAGCAATTAAAACATGCTTTTTTGCACAAGTCCATGCCCAGCCCTCTCTAACTCTGATTTGTCCATCACATTTATGGTCACTGGTTGTCGAAGTTTCCTTCTGATACATTGTAATCATGTTTCTCTACCATGCTGTTTTTGTTTTATTAGATTAGAACATGTTATTGTGATTTAGTTGGTATTTATTTATTGTGTCAGAAGCAAACCAAGGGTACAGTTGTAATGTATTTAAAAACACGAACTTTGCATTATAGTAAACTAGCCTGGGGACCCGGCGGTGCCCGGGTCATTTGAGAAGTGCAGCAGGTCATGGGGGCTCTGTGTGCCAAGTTTGGTCTTGATCCATCATTATTGGGAGTTGCAGTGGTATCATGAAATTACTGAAGGTAGTGGAAGTCCCATCATCTCTGGTCCACCGTCCCCCAAAGTGTAGTAGGATGTAGATTGGGTCATGGGGGCTCTGTGTGCTAAGTTTGGTCTGTATTGGTGAATGGATGAGGGTTGCATTGTTTTTAGGAAGTGAGTGAAAGTACTTCAAGTCCCATCATCCATGGTCCGTCTCACACAAAACTGCACCAGGATGTAGAGTGGGTCATGAGGGCTCTGTGTGCCAGGTTTGGTCTTGATCAGTCATTGGATTAGGTTTGTAGCAGTCTTAGAAAGTGAGGGAAGGTGCTGCAAGTCCCATCATCCATGGTCTGTTCCCCTCCAAACTTCAGTAGGATGTAGAGTGGGTCACTGAGGCTCTGTGTGCCAAGTGTGGTCTTTATCAGTGTTTGTTGGGGGCCACAGTGGTCTGTGGAAACAGAGGGGTGTGAAAGTACTACAAATCCCATCATCCATTGTCAGTCCTCTCCCAAACCTCACCAGGACGTGAAGGCAGTCATGGGGGTTATGTGTGCCAGGTTTGGTCTCGATCAGTGATTGGATGAGGGTTGCAGCGGATTTGGGAAGTGAGTAGAGGTACTTCAAGTCCCATCATCCATGGTCCACCCTCCTCCAAACTGCACCAGGACGTAGAGTGGGTCATGGGGGCTGTGTGTGCTAAGTGTGGTCTGTATTGGTCCTTTTTGATAGCCTCAGTGGTCTGTGGGAACCAAAGTGTTTGAAAGTACTACAAATCCCATAGTCCATGGGTCATGTCCCCCGAACCACACCAGGACGTAAAGGGGTTTAGGGGGGTTATGTGTACCAAGTTTGGTGCAGGTCCATCACCCGCGCTGGTCGCTGTGGCCTGTGAAAGTGGCTGCCACATATCCGCCCTTCCGCCCTCCCGCCCTCTGCACACATACATACATACAAACATTCCGCTTTATAAAGGTATACAGATATCTTTTGACCAGTAGCTGGCCATTTGGAGTGCCTCTGGTGTCGCTGTAAGAAGGTCCCCCACTGTGCATGTGGCAGGGCTGAGACCGCATTGTAATAGGTGCTCTGTGGTTTGCTCTTCTCTACACTCTCATGCTGTGGACTCCACTTTGTGGCCTCATTTCTTAAGGTTGGCTCTGCATCTCATGCTGCCAAAGCTCAGTCTGTTCAGTGCCTTCCAAGTCGCCCAGTCTTCCGTGTGCCCAGGAAGGAGTTTCTCATCCGATATCAACCATGGATTAAGGTTCTGGGTTTTAGCTTGCTTGCTGAGGTGTTTCTGCTAGTATCTCTGTAGATCTTAGGAAGCTTTTTCTTGATTTAAGTCATTGGCATGCTGGCTGATATCTGAACAGGGGATGGGCCAGTGATGTCACTGCCTTGGTCCTTTCATTACTGGCTGCTACTTCCCAAAGGATGTCAGGTGGTGCAATACTGGCTAAACTGTATAATTTCTCCAGCAGTGTGGGGAGTAGACATCTTGTTATAATGCGACAGAAGGGACTTGCAGCATGCTTTAGTTGGTAAACTTCAGTACCGTAGCCAGGATTTTGATTGGGGGCTGAGTTTGATTGGGGGCTGAATCTGAGTGAGAGAGGATCTACCCTAGCAAACCTTTTGTATCGTTACCCCAATACCCCATGCATATGGGATATATTGAGCATGGTGATCAGATCATGATAGGAATACACATAACAGTTTAAATAATGTACCAGTAAGGTCTTCTCGTGGACCACCCTGAGAATTGGGGGAAGCTGAGCCCCCACAGGCTACAACCCCGGTAAACTTTGTTGTTTTCTGGACTATCTCCCCGAGTCCCTTCAGGGGAGATAGTGGCAGGGTATAAAAATATAGTAGTAGTTGTTGTTATTATTATTATATTGTCCTCTAAACTGGGAAGAGGATAATCAATATTGCCCTGACTGATTGAGAATACATTTTTCCTATTAAAGGAATGTCTCTGTATTTTATAATCAAACTAATTTCGTATTAGTATTCCATAATCAAACAGATTCTGTATTAAGCTGTACGTTTTTTTTAAAATTCTCTTAGAAACCTGCAATTTTGGTCAGCAATTTACATAAAGAATATGATGAAAAGACAGATTTTATTCTGGGGAAAAGAAGAAAGAAAATGGCAGCAAATCATCTCTCTCTTTGTGTGAAAAAAGGTTAGCTTTAGTTTCCATGTCACTGGTCTTCTATAAAGTAAAATAGTAATGAAACCTGTAGAACTGGTATGCTTTCTTTTTTCCTTTCAGGGGAAATCCTGGGAGTGCTAGGTCCCAATGGAGCTGGGAAAAGCACACTGATTAATATTCTGGCAGGAGAAGTGGAACCAACCTCAGGCCAGGTATTCAACCTTTCCAGCCCCTTTTCCTCCCAATTTTTTTCTATTAATCACTATAGGAGTCATTGTCCAGAATAGATTTCATATAATCAAAGAATAATAATATGTCTAAGTTAACAGAACTAAAATATAATATTTTGTAGATGCATATATTTTGTCAGCTACTGCAAGAACTTTGCACAGGACACACAAAGAACTAACACTGACAACATAATAGGACACTCAAGGCACCTGTGGAAAGGTCTCTATCTTTTTAATGCCTTTCTTTAATTTATCTCTCAAGCATATAAAACAACAATGAATTTGGAAATCTATTGATTTCTAGCCTTGCAATGTGCAAAGGAAGTCGGGAAGATAGAGAAAAGTTCATTAAGTAGCATATAGAAGTTATATAACTCAAGTTCCCCCCTGTCTTGTGGGGTCCCTCAGGGAGCCATCCTTTCCCTTCTGTTATTTAACATCTATATGCGACCGCTCGCTCAACTGGTACGTAGCTTTGGGCTTGAGTGTCATCAGTACGCTGATGACACTCAGCTCATTCTGAGGATGGAAGGCCGACCTGAATCCGTACCCGATAATTTCCATCAATGCCTTGAAGCCGTTACTGGATGGCTGTGAGCCAGTAGGTTGAAGGTGAATCCGGCGAAGACGGAGATCCTTTGGCTGGGTCGTCCGGGTGATAGGGAAATCCAACTGCCTACCCTGGATGGTGAGGCTCTTTGCCTGTCATCATCAGTAAAAAGCCTGGGTGTCCACTTGGACCCCCTCCTGTCAATGGAGACCCAAATCTCCAATGTCAGCAGAATCGCATTCTTCCATCTGTGACAGACGAAGCGTCTGGCTCCCTATTTCTCACCGAACGACCTAGCCATGATAATCCAAGCTACGGCCATCTCAAGACTTGACTACTGTAATGCTCTGTACATTGGCCTACTCTTGACTCTGATCCGGAAGCTTAAGCTAGTGCAGAATGCTGCAGCCTGGCTGCTCGCGGGGGAGCCCGTGAGCTGCCACATAACACCTATACTGCAGAACCTGCACTGGCTGCCAATTGAATGCCGGATCACTTTCAAGGTGTTAGCTCTTACTCTTAAGGCCTTACATGGTCTGGGGCCAGTGTACCTACGGGATCGCCTGATTCCATATAACCCCCCGAGATCACTCCATTCTGAAGACCAGAACCTCCTCGCCATTCCTAGTGTGAAGTCTTTCCATCTGACTTCAACGCGGCGCAGGGCCTTCTCTATCATTGCCCCAGCCCTCTGGAATATGCTACCAGGGGTGGTCCCACCATATAAGCGACCTACGCGGCTGCGTAGGGCGCCATCTTGGAAGGGGGCGTCATGGGGCGAATTCCCGCCCGCCGGGCGCAGCCGCTCCCGCGCGCCGCCGTTTCCGCGGGGCATTGTAGAGCGAGGAGCCTTCGAAGGCTCCTCTTCACGTTTCCTTGTTCCCGCTGCCGGCCCCTCCCATGGGGCGTTGCAGAGGGCAAGGGAGAGCGCTCCCCGCCCTCTGCAATGCCCCGTGGGAGGGGCTGGCAGGGGGAACCAGGAAGCGAGGAGGGCCTTCGAAGGGGATCGGGGTTTCTGCGCCTCCTTCCTTCCCAGGCGCCCTCTGCTCCGAGGATAATTCAACGATGCGCCCGAAGCCTCCCCCGCTTCCTCTCACGAAGGAGAGAAAGCTGCTTCCAAACTGGATCTTTATCCCAGTTTGGAAGCGGTTTCCCCCTCCTCTGTGAGAGAAATGGGGAGGAATCCTCTCCCCCTCCTCTCACAAAGGAGAGAAAGCTGCTTCCAAACTGGATCTTTATCCCAGTTTGGAAGCGGTTTCCCCTCCTCTGTGAGAGAAATGGGGAGGCGCGAGGAGAGGCCTTTGCGGGAGGAATGGAAAGAGCGCACGCAAAGAAACCGCCTAAATTTGGGGGCGCCAAAAATATGTTGGGGGCAAAATTATGTTTTTGGGGGCCAAAATAATTTTCGCCTACCATTGAAATTACCTTAGACCGCCCCTGTATGCTACCATCAGAAATGCGGGCTCTACGAAATTTGGCCACTTTCCGTCGAGCCTGCAAGACGCATTTGTTTAGACAGGCATTTGAAAGCTTGTGATTTAAACATGTTTTATCTACTGTTTTATGTATATTCTATTTTATGCTTTACCCACTGTCTGTTACTGAGTTGTGTTGTAAACCGCTCCGAGCCTTTGGGAGTGGTGGTCTACAAGTCCAAATAAGTAAGTAAGTAATGTTAGCAAAAATGGATAAATCTCTTCTAGGGGAATGTTGGCGATGCAAAGAGCAGAGAGGTACATTTTTTCATGTTTGATGGATATTTTCACTTGTACAAAAAAATTGAAAGTGTGTTGTTAAGGAAACAAAATGATTACTGGGTTGCTGTGAGTTTTCCGGGCTGTATTGCCATGTTCCAGAAGCATTCTCTCCTGATGTATTGTCCACCTCTATGGCAGACATCCTCAGAGGTTGTGAGGTCTGTTGGAAACTCGGAAAGTGAGGCTTATATATATATTTCTGTGGAATGTCCAAGATGGGAGAAAGAGCTCTTGTCTGCTTGAGGCAGGTGTGAATGTTGCAGTGAGAGAGTTAGTCAAGGTGATAAATTTGTCAATACAGTTTGGCCGCAGCAGGAATAATAATAGCTAAATCCTGGAAGGGTAAGATTTAATTATCTAAGAAAGATTGGAGAGAAAATCTTTTAGAATATATACAAATGGCCAAGCTGTCTAATGGACTACGGGGTGTGTGTGTGTGTGTGTGTGTCAGGAGCAATTTCAGAATCTGCAAGTCACTTCTGTTGTGAAAGAATTGACTGTCTGGCAAGGCGTTGCCCAGAGGACTCCCGGATGTTTGATGTCATGTCTTTTGTCCTCACATGGGGAGCTGGAGCTGACAGAGGGAGCTCAACCCGCTTCCCCCGGATTCAAACCACTGACCTGTCACTGTCGGTCAGTGTTCCTGGCAGCATAAGGGTTACTTTAATCCATCCAACTACCAGAAAAAAATTATGAAGTGTTTGCAAATAAGTGGAGGCTGGCATTTGTATATTTTCAAAGAAAGGCAAAAGTAGATTTTAAGATAGCTGCAAGGGGACTATATTAATGGATTTACAAGGGTATGTAACAGCAGGCATAAGCATCACCGTGAATCGTGGCAGAAGTCCTAGGTGGCAGGATCACAATCTTTTTTCCCTTTTCTGTTTGGTTATTGTTTGTACGAATTGTAACTGTTATATGTACAGTGTTCCCTCACTTATTGCTGGGGTTAGGTTCCAGGACACCCCCCCCCCCCCAATAAGTGAAAAACCGCAATGTAGGGATACTCTATTTATTTTAAAATATTTTAAGTCTTTCGAAACTTAAAATAAAGTGAAGGAAATGCTCTTCAAGGCTGGAGGGAGGGAGGACTGAGGAGGGAAAGTGCCTTGGAGAGCGGTGGCGGAAACCCCCCACAAAACAGCGAAAATAACATGATATATATTTTTAATTAATATTTTTGGAAATCCTTGAAACAGCGAGTCCGCAATAAGCGAACCGCGAAGTAATGAGGAAACACTGTATTTTATTTTTATATTTCAGTGTTATGGGGTTTTTTTTACCTCTGTATGCTTTTTATTTCACTCAAAATATATTTTAAAAGCCAGCATATGCATATTTTAAAATATTTTAAAATCATATATTTCTAAGAAGCTCAGA
The DNA here is from genome assembly GCA_030556195.1 of Anolis apletophallus. Taxonomy (NCBI): domain Eukaryota; kingdom Metazoa; phylum Chordata; class Lepidosauria; order Squamata; family Anolidae; genus Anolis; species Anolis apletophallus. Next base: position 164,833,531 of record JARBWK010000001.1, on the reverse strand, counting down.
AGCATTTACTTAAAGAAAGCATACATTTATTATATGTACCCTATTGAAAATAATATATATAAACATAAAGATTACAGTATTTTTCATGGGGTGGGAAGGGGGAAATATAAGGAACGAGTATGTATTTGGAACTGGGAAAAGTCTCTCATTTACATGTGTATATACAAAGAGAACTTCATAGGGGTTTATTAGACAATAAATCCTCAGAGGTGGTTTTGACAATTCCTTCCTGTGCAATGTAGCCTATAGCACCTGATAGAAGTTAGAAGTTTCCCATCCAATACTAACTATGGTTGACCCTGCTTGGCTTCCAAGATCAGAAGGGATTTAGTGCCTTTAGGGTATATTTAGGCTCCTAATCATATACCCTTGAATTAAATATGATTTAGATGTGCAAATAAGATTGGAGCCTTACAACCAGCTAGCCATCCATATGCTATGATTTGTCGTACTACAAGAGAGGGATATTTCAGAGTGTTCCTGATTTAAAACATTGCTAATTCCCCCGGTGGCGCAGCAGCTTAAACCACTGAACTGCAGAACTTATTGACTGAAAGGTTGGCGGTTCATATCCGGTGAGCGCGGTGAGTTCCCGCTATTAGCCCCAGCTTCTTGCAACCTAGCAATTTGAAAGCATTCAAATGTGAGTAGATCAGTAGGTACTGCTCTGGTGGGAAAGTAACAGTGCTCTATGCAGTCAGGCTGACCACATGACCTTGGAGGTGTCTATGGACAATGGTGGCTCTTCAGCTTAGAAATGGAGATAAGCACCAACCCCCAGTGTTGGACATGACTAGACTTAATGTCAAGGGGACACCTTTGTATTAAGTGACCTATTTATATGAGCAAGTTTAAGTGTTGTTAATAGCAATTGTCATATAAAAATATTGAGTAAGGACTCATGTATCCACAGGTGCTGATAGATGATCATTCTGAGGCTGGAAATAACGGCAATGATGCCATGCGATTTATGGGATACTGTCCACAAACAAACCCTCTATGGCCCAACATCACACTGCAAGAACATTTTGAAATTTATGGTACTATTAAAGGAATAAGTGCCAGTGATATGGCTGAAGTAATAAAATGGTACGTAAATATCCCCTTTTAAGCACTCCGTAGTCATGAACATTAATTTGTTCCCTTAGTGTAATGTGAATTTCCTGGAAATGGTTGATAGCTTGAATTTTAAAAAATACAATAAAGCATTGCCTAAAGCAGGGGTGCTCACACTTTTTCAGCATGTGAGCTACTTATAAAACAACCAAGTCAAAATGATCTACCTACCCACTACAAAAATGTGAAACATATAACACAATATCTGCTTTGAACTGGGTTTTCTGAGTTCACACTGCCATATATCACTAAAAAAATTTATTTTGTCATTTGGGAGTTGTAGTTGCTGGGATTTATAGTTCACCTACAATCAAAGAACATTCTGAACCCCACCAACAACAGAATTGGGGTAAACTTCCCACACAGAAACCCCACAACCAACAGCAAATGTTCAAGGCAGAGAGGAAGGAAAGGAAGGAAGGAATGAGGGAGGGAGGAAACAGGAAGCAAAGAAGGCAAGGCAAGAAGGAGGGGAGAAAGGAAGGGAAGGAAGAAAGGATGGGAAGTAGGGAAGGAAGGAAAGAGTGAAGGAAGAAAGGGAAGAAAGAAGAAAGGAAAGAGAGTGAGGGGGAGGGACAGGTAGGGAGAAAAGAGGAAGCCCCTTCACCGGCTTACCAACAGGCAGCTCCGAGTCCCAGTCCATGCTGCTACAGCCGTAGTTGGAGGCGTCGGGAGCCTGCGGGGTGGGACTGAGCCTTCCTCCTGCCCTGCCTGCGATCTACCAGTACGCCCTACGCGATCTACCAGTAGATCGCGATCTACTTAATGAGCACCACTGGCCTAAAGCTATTTGCTAGTCTCAACTAGAATAGACTTGTTAAATCATACAATTTGTATAAATCTTAGTTTTCCATTCAATGATTGAATCTGAAGGACTTTGCTCGATGACCCAGCTCGAGGTAGGTGAAGTTTCTATATAAGGTGGGGAAATAAAAATTATGAAAATAAAATATGAAGCTGGTTTTTTTGGTCTTAAAATAAAATAATACGTTAATCTGTTGTAAATCTACAACAGCATGAACTCTTTCCTTTGTGGATACCATTTATCTTGTTAAATGACATGATGAATTTAGGTATGGACATGGGCATATTTTTTTGTTAAAAAATAAAGCTATTTCAGAGTGATCTCTTAAAATGCTTCCTTATTTGACACTGCAATGCCACAACTTTCAAGATGCTGTCACAGTCTTAGAAGGTTTTAATATTTATTTATTTACTTTTTATTTACTTCATTTATATTCTGCTCTTCTCACCCCAAAGGGGACTCAGAGCGGATTACAGTACACATACTTGCAGACAATCCCTGCAGTTCAACATATATAGACATATTTTTAGACGTATATTGATGAACATAGACGAACAAAGAGGCAAACTTCTGGCCACCAGGGGGAGCTGACGCACTCCTCGTCTCTCTCAGCGTTTTCACCCCAGTGTCCCTTGTTGTTCTTTCGCAGTCTTCAGCGACTCCTGGAATTCTTATGGCTTCATAAATCAGTCAAAATTTGTCTCCCCATTTAATGTGGTACCTTTATCTCCTACTTGACAAATGAACTGTCTTTCGGGCTGCAAAGGTCAACAGCAGGCTACACTTAAGGTCGGGCACCTACCCCAACCAGGGCAGGCCTCGAACTCATGACCTACAGGTCAGAGATATCTTATGCAGCTGACACTTAGCCAGCTGCGCCACTTCATTATTTACCATTGTCATATTAGCATATAAATGTTTAATACTATTTTAACTATCATATTCAATACTGGGTTTTAACTTTGTTTTTGACAATGCTTCTTAATACAGTTCTTAAATGTATATGTTCCTATTCCGACGTTTATTTATTTTTGGTGCTGGTCATCGACGGTAATAAATAAATATATATATAACTTTCAAGGCAAGAAAAAGATATTCTTTGTTTTTCTGCAGCATTTCCAGTGCACTTGATCTTAAGGAACATCTGCAGCAAACCACCAAGAAACTTGGAGCAGGGATCAAACGAAAGGTATGTCCCAGGAAGTGAAATTGATGGCACGTGCAATGTTAAGCATATTCACATTTCCTTTCTTATTTCTTCATCCCTTAGTTATGTTTTGCCTTAAGTATGTTTGGCAACCCCTATGTTACTCTGCTAGATGAACCGTCCACTGGTATGGATCCTGTTGGAATACAACAGCTGTGGTAAGTACAATATCCTATGGAGCCTGTATCCTGCAAACAGTATCTCAGTCAATGTCTATAATACTATTATTGTAAGCAAATAATTGTTTTTCCTTTTGATACAAGTTTGTCCTTGGTTTATGCTTCTACCACCAATCAGTACCACCAACAAAAAAGAGATTATTTATTTATTTATTTATTTACAGTATTTATATTCTCACCCCAAAGGGGACTCAAGGCAGATCACAGAACACATATACAGCAAACATTCAATGCCATTATACGCTGACAAGACAGACAACTGCCCATAGATAGAGGTATATATAGGCTTTCATGTTTTAGGCATCTTGGAGACTTATGCTCGGTTCCCAGGCCAGGATTACCCATAAGGCCAACCTAGGCCATGGCCTAGGGGTGCAAGCCAAAGGGGGGGGGGCGCAGATCATGGACCCCCAAAAAATTAATAAAAATGTTGAAACAAATAAAAATGCAACGTGCATGGAGATGAGGAAGAAAGGATACCGGAGGTCCTCCTTTTCGGCTCCGTCCTGCCCCTTCCTGAATACCAGCTCCTGCCTCTGCTATTGTTGCACAAACGGCGTGTGCGCAGGGGCTCTCAACACTGGCACCGACGTCGACAGGAGGAACAATTAACTCCCTCGATGCCGACAGCATCCACTTGCTGGCTCCTTCAGTGCAAGTACAGGAAACTCCATTGCGCAGTCTGTGCATGCCCTAACACCATGAAAGCTGGTATTCCTCCTCCAACACAAGGAGGAGACTCCTTACTGGAGAGAGAAGCGTAACTGCTGGCCATGGCACATTCACAAACCCCAGTACAGGAGAGAAGCCCAACGCGACAAGCCCCGGTATCGGGGAGACGCGCGGCATCGGTACAGCTGCTGACTACAACGCATGCACAATCCCCGATACTGGGTAGGAGCCAGGTGCCTCAAGCCCCGGCATCGGGGAGGAGGCTCCTCCCCCATGCCTGCATCCATAGTGCCTGCCGAGAGGGAAACTCCTGTGGCGGACCTAGTGGGGCCACACCGGGAGAGCTGGATACAGGGCCCTAAGGGGGATGAGCGGATGAAAGGATGGGGGGGGTCGGTAGAGGTTGTCTTAAAGGGGCGTAATTCCAAAGTGTGGCCTAGGGCGCAAAAAGGTGTTAATCTGGGCCTGTCGGTTCCCATCATTCCTGGAGAGTGGCCTTGGAGTGTGGTGGGGTTTCCTTCTCTGGAGGCTTTCCCTCAGAGACTGTCTTTTCGAAGTGCTTTGATTGTACCTTCCTGCGTGGCAGGGGGTAGTACTGAATGCTCCTTGGGGGTCTCTTCCAGTTCTAGAATTCCAGGATTCTATATCAGGAGTAGGCAATACAAGATCTAATGGATACACTTTTTCCTCTCCTGTCCACCATCCCATCCTGACCAAGGCCAAACCTTTTGGGATCCAAACGTTTCCTGTCTTTCCTTCACTTTCTAACTCCGAAAGAGAAGAGGAAGGGGAGGAAAGGACAGGGAGGGGACTTGGGAAGTACCCCCTCCTTCCCGGCCAGCCCACCCCGCTCTGCCTGCCATGCAGCCCCCAAGTTAGAAAGTTTGTCCATGCCTGCTCTACATGAACAAGCAAGTTAATATTAACTTCCAATATATTGTTTAAACTAATGGTATTGTTTAGATAGCAGAGGAACTACTTCCAGTGTTTATCCTCCTTTTGGATTATCTACTTTCACAGAATGAAACATCATTGCGGTTTCTGTCCAGCCCCATTTATGGAATATACTGTAAATTGTGCAAATGAACTACAGAATCAACCCAGTTCTGTCTGAATTACTATTTCAGGGTTTAGGATTTGACTCCACCTGCTACTTTTTTTCCTGTAACAGTATAAAGGTGTTTGGGTGAGCTAAAAGAGTTGGGGCCAAACTTGCCTTTGTGGAAAGTCTAGCAATTGGTCTTAAAGGCAGCCATACCAAAATAATCAACCCATTTTTCACCTAGTGTTTCATTACATTTTATAGGAAAGCAATCCGAGCAGCGTTTAAAAGTAAACAGAGAGCAGCTATTCTGACAACTCATTATATGGCGGAAGCCGAGGCGATATGTGATCGAGTAGCTATCCTGGTGTCTGGAAAGTTAAGGTATTCTTTTCAGTGTGTCAAGTAAATAAGCTTGGTTTTTAAAGTTTTTTAATGTCAATAGGATTTTGAAATTGAACCCACTTTCCTCTTCTCTCCACCCCATGCCCCCGAAATAACGGATAGGTGTATCGGAACAGTTCAACATCTGAAGAGTAAATTTGGCAGAGGTTATTTCTTAGAAATGAAATTAAAAGAAGTGCCAGATATGTTGCAGAAGGAGTGTCTTCAAAGGAAGATTTTCCACATGTTCCCAAATGCAATTTATCAGAAAAGGTAAAAGTGAGCAATCAGAATATTCAGGAATTATTTATTTATTTATTTATTTATTTATTTATTTACATCATTTATATTCCGCCCTTCTCACCCCGCAGTGAACTCAGGGCAGATCACAATCCACATATACAGGCAAGCAGTCAATGCCATATATAGACAGACAACGAGCTACACAATTGGTCGAGAGCTCACCCCAACCCGGGCAGGCCTCAAACTCATGACCTTCTGGTCAGTAGAGAACTTATGCAGCTGACACCCAGCCAGCTGCGCCACATTCCCGGTGCTTAAATGAAATGGGAATTTTACACACACTCTCACACACGAGTCTTTCAATGGTTAAGTTGTTATAGTTACTTATGTAAACGAAAGAGCCCATATGTCAGTCATACATCACACTACTTTCCTTCATATCCACTCGGAGCCCTTTGCATTTGTAAGGAAATACATTAGAAGTAGGCACCTTTTGGGTTTTTTTGAAAGGCCCCATTAGAGATACACATGGTTATCTTGATGCAGGATATAAAGACATATTTGTATGTAAGTGAACTACTGCTGCCATCATCCTTGGTCAACCAGCCTCAAATCTCGCTAGTATTATCAGTTTGTCGTGATGAGGGTGTGGGGTGCCATGTTTGGTGCAGATCCATCTTTCCTGTGTTTCATAATGCTCTCTGGATATGGGTTGACTACAACTTCCATCAGTTTAGGGCAACCCCCCTCCCCCAAAGCCCACCATTTTACGTTAAGTTTGGCATGGTAAGTATGTGTGCCATGTTTAGTCCAGCTTCAACAAAATAGCACATAGAGAATGGCATGTGCTTAAAAGACATGTGTTGAAAACATTGACAAATATTAGCAAACTAGCTGAGGATCCGGCGGGGCCCGGGTTATTTGAGGAAGGCATTGTGTGCCAAGGTTGGTTCCTATTAGATGTTTATGTGGCTTGCAGTGGTCTCAGGAACGTAGTGAAGGTACTCGCGAGTCCTGGGCCTGCCTAGTCAGCCATGCGCGTCTCTAAAATCACTTTGAGGGAGCCTAACAATATTCTATCTAAAGCTGAGGCCTTGTCAGGCAAATCAGTGGATTAAATTGCTGGCAAGCCTTGCTGTCAATTTTGGGCATGGTCTGTGATGTATAAAATCAAGGGCTACAGTGTGAGTTTGGGAAGTGAATGAGGTGAAGGTACTGTAGTTTGGGAAGTGAATGAGGTGAAGGTACTGCAAATCCCATCATTCATGGCCCAGACTGCCCTAAACCACACCAGGTTGTGAATTGGGCCATTGGCCCCCTGTTTGCCAAGTTTGGTCCTGATCCGTCATTGCTGTGGGCCGCAGTGGCTGACCGTCTGAGGCCTTTCCTTTTCCCTCTGAGTCACCTTAGAATGTTGGAATGTGGTTGGCCAATCGGAGTTCGTTATGCAAATAACATTTCAGTGGCAACCAATCCCCTCCGTCTGGGGCCGTAGAATGTTGGATTTCTGAGGCTGGCCAGTCAGCACCCTTTATGCAAATAATCCCACAGTGGCAGCCAATTGAAACACTGGCACATATTCCTCCCTCCGCACCGCCACACCACCCACCGCCACAAACACTGAGTTTTATTATATAGATAGATAGATAGATAGATATAACAAACTCCATACATTTTGTGTGTATGGAATTTGTTATATTTGTTAATATTTGTCAAATTGCTTCATCTATTAAAGATCCTTGCATCTCTATCAGTTACACATGTAAAATTACCAAAGCATCCATTATGTTCAGATAAAATGCAGTTATTATATTTCCAGTATAATTTAAGCATGGCATGCTATGGACTTATATCTCTTTATGTGTCTTCTGTAGTTTTTCCTCAATTTTGGCCTATAAAGTTCCAAAGGAAGATGTCTACTCGCTTGCAGAATCTTTTTCTGAACTAGAGGAAGGTGAGGCAACAGTCTGCTCAGTTAATTGCTTTTTAAAGTTAATTTTAACGGTGAACTTTTAAATACCATTTATATTTAATTTTGTTTTAATGTTTTTATATTTGTAGATTTTAATCTGTACTGAAAGGCTTTCAATGTAAGCTTCTTTGAGTCTCCCTGTAGGGGAGAAAATAAACATAATAACAATAAATAAATAATAATAGACTCTGGAACCTTCTTCATCGGATTTTCAGTTTTCTCTCTAAATCTCTTCATAATCAGAATCCACTTTGTCGCGACCCATCTACACCAGGGCTGTCCAACTGGCGGCCCCGGGGCCAGATCCGGCCCCGTAGCCTGTTGGACACGGCCCCACCTATGCCCTCAGCCGCCATTTTTAAATTTTTTTTAAAAATCATTTTTTTAAAAAAATGGCGGCCGGGGGGGGGAGGCGGGGCAGGGAGGAGGAAGTGAGCCAGCTCCTCCTTTTGGCGCCCCCCTACCTGGGAGGCGGGAGCCGCCGGAAAAGGGCAGAAGGCGGCGCCAGAGCAGCGCGTCACAGGCCTGGCGTGACGCGCTGCTCTTGGCACCGCCCTACCCTCCTTTCGCGGCTCCCGGCCTAGAAGGGAGGGGGCGCCGGAGAGTAGGCGGTGCCAAGGGGCAGCGCGTCACGCCAGGCCTGTGACGCGCTGCCGTTGGCACCGCCTTCTGCCCTTTTTCGGCGGCTCCCCTGGCCTAGGAAGGGAGGGGGGCACCGAAAAGGAGGAGTAGGCGGTGCCAAGAGCAGCGCGTCACGCCAGGCCTGTGACGCGCTGCTCTTGGCGCCGCCTACTCCTTTTTCGGTGGCTTTAGGAGGGGCGGGCCTGGGCTGGGCAGGGCCTGGGGCGGGCCTGGGGCGGGGCCTGGGGCGGGGCCGAGCGGCCCCGCAGGTCATCAGTGACCTCTTATCCGGCCCTGGACCCGCCAGAAGTTGGACAGCACTGATCTACACCTTTGACCCATCCCATAGCAACATAACTCTATATAAACACAATCTTTTATCTAAGGATATGTTTTCTAATTACCATGTGTCACGACGTGGAGGCTTAAGCTACTAGTAATGCTGCCACCAACCTAAAATAGCCTTTAGGATTTTGTAGAGTTAACACACACATCACACTCGCTTTGGTTCTTATACTAACAAGGACTGGGAGGATTACTGAGGTAAAAATCCGCCAAAAAGCTGGAACTGACACCACACTGGAGCTGATTATTTAACTGCTGGATGGAATGAGGCACAAGAGAGGCTTCTCTTTAAAACTTAACAATGAAAAGGTTTATTGATGGAACTAACAGCTATAAAAGGCACAAAAGCACAAGTGGTTGTCAAGAAAGGTACACTAGGTTGGTGGTTTCATAAAACATGTATCTTTAAACTTTGATACAGGACTAGACCGATGGAATGTCTTTCACAGCTTGTCAAAATACTCCCTCACTCTAATCTTGAAACTAGTAGTGAGTTTCTTCAACTAACTAATCTTAGTTAGTTCCCTGAGAGTCCACTCAGGCTTTGGGCACACGCTAACTAACTCCCTACAAGAGCTCCCTAGTTAGTTGTTCCCAAGTGTGAGCCAATCTCTTAACCTAAATTAGCACCTGATATATAAAGAGAAGTCACCAAACGTCATATAGAATACACCAAAAAGGAAAATTAGCACCTGATATATAAAGAGAAGTCACCAAACAACATCTAGAAAACACCAAACAGGAAAATTAGCACCTGATATATAAAGAGAAGTCACCAAACAACATCTAGAATACACCAAACAGGAAATTAGCACCTGATATATAAAGAGAAGTCACCAAACAACATCTAGAAAACACCAAACAGGAAAATTAGCACCTGATATATAAAGAGAAGTCACCAAACGACATCTAGAAAACACCAAACAGGAAAATTAGCACCTGATATATAAAGAGAAGTCACCAAACGACATCTAGAATACACCAAACAGGAAAATTAGCACCTGATATATAAAGAGAAGTCACCAAACGACATCTAGAATACACCAAACAGGAAAATTAGCACCTGATATATAAAGAGAAGTCACCAAACGTCATATAGAATACACCAAACAGGGAAATTAGCACCTGATATATAAAGAGAAGTCACCAAACAACATCTAGAAAACACCAAACAGGAAAATTAGCACCTGATATATAAAGAGAAGTCACCAAACAACATCTAGAATACACCAAACAGGAAAATTAGCACCTGATATATAAAGAGAAGTCACCAAACGACATCTAGAATACACCAAACAGGAAAATTAGCTCCTGATATATAAAGAGAAGTCACCAAAGTGAGTCCTTACACCATGCTATGCTAGTAAAGGAAGTTTCAGTTTGCTTTCTGGGCGGTGCTCCAACTAATTTGCTCTCATCAGGCATAGTGAAAGCAAGCAAATTTCAGTTCTGTAAGGTTGTACATACAAGCAAACCTTAAGAAGCTCTGGAATGATTTCCTTTCATTTATTATAATTGTTTCACTGGTACAATACTTACAAGCTGGCAAAACATACAGTGGCTTTCCCAGTTTATTTTGTGTGTCAGGGGCCGACGTACCTTAGGAACCGCCTCTCCCCCTATCAACCCCAGTGGCCACCTCGATCTTCCCAAGAGAATCTCCTCCATATACCGGGCCCTAGAGAAATCCGCCTGGAGGTCACTAGGCGGAGAGCTTTCTCAGCCTCCGCCCCAAAACTGTGGAACTCTCTGCCACCGACATCCGAGCAATGCACAAACTGAGATGCTTTACTGATGCACTAAATACTTGGCTCTTTGGCAGAGCGTTTGATTAGTTGTTTTAATTGTAATTCTTTTAAAGTGTTTTATTGGTTTTATGTTGTAAGTCGCACAGAGCACCACTGGTGGAGGGCGACTAAATAAGTAATAAAAATCGATTGATTGATTTAACTTGAGAAACTGCAAGACACTTCTGGTGTGAGAGGATTGGCCATCTGCAAGGACATTGCCCAGGGGATCCCCGGATGTGTTACCCTCTTGTGGGAGGCTTCTCATATGTCCCTGCACAGAAAGCTCCCCAGATTTGAACCACCAACCTTTCAGTCAGCAGTCCTGGTTTATCCCATTGTGCCACCAGGGGCTCCACATTGTGATGTCAGAGGCAATTGGGTATAGCTATGAAAGTGGAATGTGGAAGCCATTATCTATATATATAAAAATCGAGTGGTCGTGCAAAGGACGTTATGCACGGCCAAACTACGCCCCCCACAAACACCAATCCACCGACACACCTTCCCCCCGACCACGAGGTATTACCTTAACACAAAAACCCACCTCCCTACCTTCCAACCCCCCAAAACAAGCCCCAAAACCGCCATTGACTTCCGTTCTACGCTGGCGCGAGCGCAGAACACAGGGAGAACAATCGCGCAGGCGCACTCCAAAACCACCTCCCCCAACATACCAACCCATCCCGTCTCCCTCTCCCCCACTCACCCTGAACCTTCGATCCGCCCTCCGCTGTGTCCCCCGCGGAAGACCCCTAAAACTGCCCCCCCCCAACCCCCATAGCCACCAAGCGTAGTGGCGCTTGCGGCGCACTCAGCCACCCCCACCCACCCACACAAACATCCCCTCGCCCTCACTGTGGGGTCTTCTGGGAAATGTAGTCCCGTGGCCGTGTCTGCTGCCTCCGCTGTTTCCCGGCGCTCTGAACCCGGGTTGCGCCGTGGGTGCCTCCTCCGCTGGCTTTTCGCCCTCTGTCGCCTTCCAGCCGCTCCTGGACCCGGGAACCTGATGAGCGAGGACTGAGGGCGAGGGGATGTTTGTGGGGTGGGTGGGGTGGCTGAGTGTGCCGCAAGTGCCACTACGCTTGGTGGCTATGGGGGTTTTGGCTATGGGGCTTCCCAGGAGCAGGAGAGGCAGAATTCCCCCGCCAAAGTTGCGCGAGGCTGCGGCCCGGAAAATGTGTGCTGCTACTTCTCCTTCCCCTCCAAGACCTTCTTCGCCTCCCTGCTTCCATTCCCCACAATGCTTTCTCCCTTCGAGGAATGGGGAAAGGAGAGGGAGGCTTCTCTCTCCTAGGCCAGGGCAAACCTCTTCCTCCCTTCCCGTCTCACCCCCCCCAAACACACACACTTCTATGCCACTCCAATCCCAAACCACTCTTCCCTTTTTGTAGTTTCCTCCTTCCTCTCCCAATCTTAACTTTCCCCATTCTCCAGCCCCTCTCCCTCCACTTCCCATTCCCATCCTTCACCACGTTCCACCCTCTCCCATGTCATTCCTCCCCCTTTCACACACATATATACATACATACACATACATACACACATATACACATACACACAAATATATACATATAGACACATTCACACACATATACACTTACACACACATACATACACACATACAAATACACACATATATACATATACACACATTCACACACATATGTACATATACATATACAAATACACATACATACACACATATACATGCACACACCAATATACACATGCACACCCACACACATACACATATATACACATGCACACACATATATACCTGCACACATATACACATGCACACACATATACACGCACATATACATATATAGACATGCACACACCCACCAAGACCATAAGTAACATCAATTCCAACCCTTACATACTCATACTTTCTCACATCTCCTAAATAGGGCACAGCAACGCGTGCCGGGTACAGCTAGTGATAACTATGAAAGTTTGGAGGGATCTTTCTGGCTGCAGTTATGCATGGGTAACATATAGTTTCAGATCCATAACTGATATGTATATACTCATGATTACGACAATCATAAAGGTTTCCTAATCCTGTTTCAACAGACGGCAGCCACTAGGAGAGACCGGAGGTCTGTTTTCTAAGCAACTTGAAGTGCAGCAGGCTGATGTTTTCATCCTGCTTCCACCAGCCATCTCCAATGCAAAGAATAATTGCAATGAGTATTCTGATTTCTGATGAGCATCCATCCCTAGTGATGGTTTTGAGTCCTGGAATCTTACCATGGCTGTTTGACCAACTGAAATGAGGGAGAGGAGAAGTGACCAGGTTGTGTCTGGGTGCAGGCAGAGCCGGCCTTTGCGATTCCGCAATGTAAGCGGCCGCGTAGGGCGCGACCGGCTGGGCGGGGCGTCACTGGCTGGGAGGGGCGCCGCCGCGCCACCTTGCCTCCGCTGCCACCTCCGCCTCCGCCTCTGCCGCCGCTGCACAGCCGGCCCCATGCGCCGGCTGCAGCGCGCCTCCCACAGCACGGACATTTCTGTGCATGCGCGAATGTCCGCGGGGTCCCGAGCGCACTCCAAAGCGCTGGCTCGGGGACCCAGCGGACATTCGCGCATGCACAGAAATGTCCGTGCTTTGGGAGGCGCGCCGTAGCCGGCGCATGGGGCCGGCTGTGCAGCGGCAGAGGCAGCGGCGGAGGTGGCAGCGGCGGAGGCGGCGGCGGGACCGAGTGACGTGGCGGCCGGGGCGCCAAAATTTTCTTTGCCTACCCCTGGAAAAGGTCAGGCCGGCCCTGGGTGCAGGTGAGCACCAGAGGAAGAGCAATGCTCTCCTGGATCTCTGGAGAGCCACTAGTGACCTGGAGGTCACCTTCCCTTCTTTCCTCTTGGCCATTGCACAATCAGAGCAGTATCCTTGACAGCCTGGCAGCCACATTGGGTAAACAGCTAGATGTAGTGAATTCTTGCTAGCTCATCATCCAAGAATCAGTATAGGTGTGCTTAATTTGCAAGTTACATATGCATATATCAAGAATGTGATTCTAGCCATGTAATTTTAAAGTTCACATTCAGCCATTTTGATTAATTCCATGGAGAACTAACTCATTCTTTCTAACCATTGTAACAGCGAAACACGCCTTTAATATCGAAGAATACAGCTTCTCTCAAGCAACACTGGAACAGGTACCGTAATTGAGAGCCTTTAAAAAATACTGTATGTAAATTATATCCCTGAAGAATTTTGCCCATGGGCTTCAAATGTATATTTATTTATTTACATTTATTTACATTATTTCTAAAGGAGGGACTCAGAGCGGCTTGACAAAGGCAGCAATTCGATGCCAATACACAATATACAATGTACAATATAAAACCATACACATACAGCATTAAAATACAGTTAACATTAAACACATAATACACCTTCAATTGAGTTAAAACAGTGTTCTGTAAATTATATAGAAAGTACATTATTATTTGAATTCACAATTTTTTGTCAGCTCTGTTGAGATTTCATAGCAATGGTATGAAGTACACCCCAAGTTCTGTATAAAAAATAACTTCTGCTGTCAGATCTGAAAACCAGTAATTCATGGTTAAATAATGTCTGATAGATGATGGCTGGACTTCATGTATTCACACAGTTCGTTCTTGTTTTAGGTATTTGTGGAACTTGTCAGAGAACAAGAAGAGGAAGATAACAATTTTGGAACGCTAAATGGAACACTTAGTTGGGAACGATCTCAAGGGGATCGGGTTGTTTTCTGATCTAATCTGCTTTCAATAGCATTATTTCTCAGGTTTTTCAAGAGGTGATGTTTTTGCTGTTTTGGCATGCTTGGTGAGGATGACCACTTGAAGCCCGCATCAACAGTACTTTATCTTTTTGCCTTATTATTAATGTTATAAATATTTTAAATGCCTAATAGTATTGTTGCTAGTGCATGACATACTTTTTAAATAAACACTTTCAATGCTTGTGTTTCTGTTTTGCTTGATAATGATAGTGGAAAGAAGGCACTATACAATTAAGGAGAATTTGTGATTTTCTGTTGTATCTACAAGATCTACAAGATTAGTGAACAACATCTACTCCCCAAGCAAGATACTACCATGGGCATTGATTTTTATTGATTTTCCCCAAGCTTTCTATCAATATTGTGGCATCAGAAAGTTTTTGGTATTGAGTGCTGTAGAGTTTGAGTATTATTTATTTCAGGGCTGTCCAACTTCTTTTGGCCCAGGGGCCGGAGTTCTGGTCACTGATGACCTGGGGGGCCGTAGCGGGGGGCAGGGTCACTCGCGGGGGCGGGGGCGCTCCTGACGGCGTGCTGACGTCAGCACGCCTGACGTCACCACGCCGGCGTCCTGCGCGGTCCGCCCCTTTTCGATGAGGTTTGCTGATGTCACCAAGCCCCGCTGAAAAGGGACGCCGCTTGGTGACGTCGCTAAGCCCCGCCGAAAAGGGACGCCGCGCTTGATGATCCTCCTCAGCGGGCGCCGGAGGTGGAAGGAACCTCTTCCTCCTCAGCGGTGAGGAGGAAGAGGTGAAAAGAACCCGCCGCCACGCAAGCGTCACTTTGGCCGATGGCGTCCATTGGGTAGGGCTTGCCAGACGTCAGCAAGCCTCGCCAAAAGGGATGTCACCTCTTCCTCCTCAGGGTGAGGAGGAAGAGGTGGAAGGAACCCAGCGCCACGCCGGCATCAGCAAGCACGGCGTCCCTTTTCGGCGGGGCTTAGCGACGTCACCCAGCCCCGCCGAAAAGGGGCAGGCCGCGCAACATCCCTCTCCCGCCCGGCATCCTGCGCGGCCTGCCCCTTTTTGGCAGGGCTGGGAGAGTCAGACGCCGGCGCCTCCACCTCTTCCTCCTCGGCGCCGGTGTCTGACGTCACCCAGCCCCGAAAGGGGCAGGCCGCCGCAGGACGCCAGGCGGGAGAGGCAAGCTCCCGCCCCCCCCCATGCCCGAGCAACCCCGAGCAGCCCCGCACCCTCGAATTTTTTTCCAAATTTTTTCCCCAATTTTTTTCAAATACTATTTATCCCAGGAGGGTAGCGGGCCGCGTCCAAGGGGCTGGCAGGCCGTGTACGGCCTGCGGGCCGCCTGTTGGACAGCCCTGATTTATTTATTTACTTTATTTATATTCCGCTCTTCTCACCCCAAAGGGGACTCAGAGCAGATTACAGGCACACATACTTAGCAGACAATCCCTGCCATTTCCACATACACACATATAGACAAACAGAGACCAACTTTGGCCACCAGGGGGAGCTGACACACTCCTCATCTCTCAGCATTCCCAGCGTCCCTTGTTGTTCCTTCCGCATTTTCAGTGTTCCTGGAGTACTTTATGGCCTCATAATTCGGTCAAAATTTGCCTCCCCACTTAACGTGGTACCTTGATCTCTACTTGACAGATGCAACTGTCTTTCGGGCTGCAAAGGTTGACAGCAGGCTACACTTAAAGGTCGAGCACCCACCTCGACCCAGGCAGGCCTCGAACCCATGGTCAGAGAGATCTTATGCAGCTGACACTTAGCCAGCTGTGCCACATTCCCGGTGTGATTCTAGAGTCAAGGGTTCAGTTCTCTGCTCAGCCATGAGAACCAACTTGGGTGATCTTGGGCGAGTTGCAAACTTTCAGCACTAGGAAATACCATAATATGATCATCTTAAGGTTGCCATAAGTCGGAAACAATTTGAAGTATGCAAGAACCCTGTTGTATGAGAAAGTTATTTTGGAGAGAAAAAGCCTTATTTGTGCCTAGATCCAGTCCACTCTTGACCTTCTGTTTATATCACTATTTTTGGAGTACCATTTAAAGAATCACTTTGTACAAAATTATAAGAAGAGGTTTTTATGACGTTCTCCTAGAATCTGAAGTACAAATTGTTACTTACTTTTGCCAAGAGAAGTTTGTTTATCAGCAACTTGTCCAATTTCCTTCAATTTATTACAATTTTCCGCTATGATGTTTGTGTGACAATCAAATGATATCTTAATTTTGAATCAGTTGTTATATTGGTGACCCAAGAGTCAAGCATAGCTTAACTCAAACAATCAATCAATTGCCTTTATTTCAGTTAACAAACCTTAGGCAGATACAGAAAAATATAATACAGATAAAAGTCACATATAAAACACAATTTTAGATACAACTGGAAAATAGCTGGCTGCAAAATTGAACAAGTCACTCATTTCAAATACCTGAGAGTTATCTTTCACTGGTCAGGCTCATGGACATCTCACCGACAGATGTCAGTACTGAATGCGATTTCCACAGCCAAAGCAATAGTTTGCTTTTTCTGTGTTAAAGGTGGGCAATTTATTCCATCAGCAATTGAGATATTTCAGGCAAAGGTGCTTCCACAATTACTGTATGCCATCCCAGTATGGATCTTGGGCGTTACATCTCAAATGGAACGGGTTTTATCTATGTTCTTAAGAAAACTATTTGCCGTACCCAACTGCGTGCCCTCAGCAGTACTGCACCTAGAAGTGGGTACACCATCTGTAGAATGTATAGCATGGAAATGGGTGCTAGGATACTGGATAAAACACATGTCTGGGGGTGAGGAGGATGACTATGTACACTTGCTACAGAAAGACTTCTTCATTTCTCAAATGAAGAAGACATTAAAAGAGAAACTACGCAATCTGGGGCTCTCACAAGACCTATTACTCTCCCTAGACCCAAGTAGGGCAATGCAAATTCTGAAACAACGAATAACTGACATAGATATGCAAAACTCTACAACTGCAGCATGTAGTACTTGTTCCCCTATAAACCTGGGCCTGGAGTTTAGACCACTAAGTGGAGCTAAATACCTAGAAAACTTAAAGATCCCTAAATATCGACAGGCGTTTAGCAAAGCCCAATTCAACGTTATTCCCTCAGCTATCCTAGAAGGATGTTTTCACCATAAAGATTACAATGATCGGCTTTGCCCGTGCGGGGTGGGCTTAGTAGAGTCTACTGCATGTCATGTTTGAATGTTCCTTTTATAGGGATGAAAGAAGGAAGGTAATAATGCGTTTTATCTGTCATTGGCCAGGAAGATCTTTACAATTGTATTTAAAGTATCTTTTGGGGGACTCAAATAAAAAAGTTACAGAGGAGATAGCAATTTTTTTTGCTCATGCCTCAAAGACCCGAAAGAGCATTTTATCTAAAGAAAAGTAACCGCAGAGAAACTGAGAAATTTTTAACTACAGTCTTTATGCGATTATAACTGTAGTACACTAAATAGTAGAAAACTACACAGCCCTAGATGTGTATTATTAGCTTCTAAGAGATATAAATTTTAAGGCCAGCGATCTTAATATGTGTACATTTGATAACCTTTATTGTGTTTTATATGTGACTTTTATCTGTATTATATTTTTCTGTATCTGCCTAAGGTTTGTTAACTGAAATAAAGGCATAGCTTAACTTGTGATGTACCATTAACTAAAATGCACAGAATGTATATTTTATCCGGGGGTTAAAAGCTTCTCTTGAAATAATTTTGATGCAAATCAGCAATGGAATTTTTGATCTATGTTAGCATCTCAATTTGATAATATTTTTAAAATGAAGCTGTATATTAATTGAGGGACAATGTTGTAATCCCCTTTTCTCTTTTATGTGATATAATGGTTTTTAATTATGTATTGTTTTTAACTTTGATATGTTTTTATTTGTGATTTTATTATTGTATCATGTATAATAGCCTCTTGATGGGGCTTATTGTAAGCCGTCCCGAATCCCCCTTCGGGGATTGAGAAGTTGACGGGGTATAAATACGGTAAATAAATAATCTAAACATAATCTCTATAGTAATGCAGGTAAGATTCGCATAAGTATCATGTTAATATCTTGTAAAACATACTCTTGCCTGGCTCAGCTGAAATGTACCTGAACGATACCTGTACCTTAAGCCATTCTGAATTACTTACTATTCATTACTATACAAGTACATATACAAATAATGTAATAAATCCACTACAATCTACTTTCTTTTGGTAATTTAAACTATCATTGCTGGAGGTTGTAATTACCAACTATGCATTGCATGCAGAGATACAGTGGAGTAAAGGTCAAGGTTTCCCCTGACATTAAGAGTAGTCGATTCAGACTCTGGGGGCTGGTGCTCATCTTCATTCCTTAGCTGAAGAGCCAGTGTTGTCCATAGACACCTCCTAGGTCATGTGGCCAGCTGACAGTGGAGTACAGTTCACCCAATGCTAATTCAAAATGTATGTACATTCCTTGTTAATATTTATTATAGCATTTGTAAATTCACTATAATTTTTGCTGAGTTTCAACACACACTATCTAGTATCTATTATATATTTGTCAGGCAAACCTCTTTGCATCCCATTCTTAAATATTATGTCTATCTAACTTTGTTTGCGGTTTTTCTATACATTATAACTGTATTCTCTATCTGACATGGTAGATAAATAATGTAAATCTTGGTTGTAAACAGTAGGCATGAGAAAAAAGTAACGGAAATTAAAAGAAGTCATAAGTGATTCGTATGTAATGGGACTTTTGAGCTTTTACGGATCGCAAGGCCAATCCCGGAAGTGGACTTTCTTTTTCGAACCCCCTGGGCCCAAAATTTCGTTAGAATTCTAAATATTTCGGAAGGCTCCCTATTACCCCCTCCAAAATCCAAAATCCCAGACATTACTCACAGTCAGATGGGGCCTTTCCATGCTCGAGGCCTACTTTAACTGAAAGGCCTTGCCTCCAGGAAGAGAAAAACCAGCCAGAACCATAGAGAGATCGAAACCGGAAGTCAGCCCGCACGGCAGCCCTTTCCCCGCTAAGATATAAGCTGACCCAAGCCTGGGTCGGGTTATATCTTAGCAGGAAAGGGGCCGCCCGCACGGCAGCCCTTTCCCCGCTAAGATGTAAGCCGACGCAAGCCTGGGTCGGGTTATATCTTAGCAGGAAAGGGCCGCCCGCACGGCAGCCCTTTCCCGCTAAGATATAAGCCGACCCAAGCCTGGGTCGGGTTATATCTTAGCAGGAAAAGGGCCGCCCGCACGGCAGCCCTTTCCCCGCTAAGATATAAGCTGACGCAAGCCTGGGTCGGGTTATATCTTAGCGGGGAAAGGGCTGCCCGCACGGCAGCCCTTTCCCCGCTCCGATATCAGCCGACCCAAGCCTGGGTCGGGTGATTTCTTCGCGGGGACGGGGCCACCCGCTCGGCAGCCCTTTCCCCGCTAAGATATAAGTTTGACCCAAGCCTGGGTCGGGTTATATCTTAGCAGGAAAGGCCGTGATGGGCGCCCCCCGCTTTCCTGCTAAGATATAACCCGACCCTCCAGGCCAGCTGGACAGCCCTGTTCTAGTTTACCAAGAGCACGTTCCTCATACCCTCCAGGTCACTATCACCCTTACTACATTCTTACTATTAGAATTTATTATTTAATTCTAATAAATGCTCTGGAGAAGCAAGTCTTGACTATTTTATTTAATAATAATAATACTACTACTAATAATAATAATATATTAATGCTTTATATCTCCCTGCAAGGAAACCAAGGGAAATGTTGCCCCTTGATTTGCCTGTGCTTAAAACAGTGTCAGTCCTGTTTCCCTGCTTTTCAGACTTTAGAACCAATTTAGAATTTCGTTAGTAATTACGTTACATTTTAGAACTTTTTGGAAAATTTTTTTGTAAGTCTTTCTATTACTAATCAAAAAAGTCCCCCCCCCAATTTGATTTTAGAATCACGATTTTTTGGTTCTAAACCATGCCTAGTAAACAGCAATGCAATATCAAAGGGTTTCGTCTGAAATATGTTAAATCAGACCATATTTCTCAATATGACCATATATCGCTTGGGGGTAGTGTTATAGTTTCCAGTTCAGTACATATCGGCTATATTCAAAAACTGTACAATTTTTTGCAGAGTCTTCTGGATCTGAGTGTGACTCATTTTAATAGAACTTCCTTCTGACTGAATATGAACCGGATCACTATTACGGCTTATAAATCACTGCAAAATAAACATTGCTAGTTGGGTAATTGATATCTACACAATATAATACAAAATATAAAACAACTTCCAAATGGTAGAATGATATAAGTAGCTGGCAAATATTTCAAAATCTCTTGGAGCAATGCACCAATTTGGACACATTACATTTGAAACTAGAACAGCATCTGCAAAACATATTTTACCTTTGTCCATAACCCCTAGAAAAACCACAAGTAGCCTTAGATGCTCCTGCAGTCATCCACTTACATGCAGTATTTTCTATAAAAACTTCATGTTTTGGGGGTGAGGCCAAAACACTGGATCCTTTCTTCTAAGCCACAAGAACCCTTTATTGGGCAATACAAGCATATGATCTCCAAACCTTGTTCAAAAAATGTTTTCCTACCTTTTTTTCTGGGAAAATGGCAAATCAAAACTGGTGAAAGGTCAGAATGGATAATCAATTCACCCACCTCCTGTGGCACCAAGGTTACCCTAACCCAATGTTTCTCAACCTGGGGATTGGGACTCCTCGGCGGCTCATGAGAGCATGTCAGAGGGGTTGCCAAAGACCACAAGAAAACATATTTCTGATGGTCTTAGGCAGTGTTTCCCAACCTTTTTTGAGCCGCGGCACACTTTTAACATTAACATTAAAAAAATCTGGGGGCACACCACCAACCAAAATGACACAAAATGACACTCTAACAAAGTAAAGAACGGCTGGGGGATGGTGGCCTGCTGGGAGCAGCTGCTGGGAGTGCTGAAGCCGGGGGAGGAGCCAGGCCATGCCATGCCCCCTCCCCTCAGCTTCAGCTCTCCCACAGCTTCTCCAGCCTTGAGAGAGCAGTGCCAAGCCAGCGGTGGCAGAGCCAGCACAATGCTGGCTTGGCACTGTCCCCTCAAGGCTGGAGAAGTTGTGGGAGAGCTGAAGCTGGGGGGAGGTGGCGGAGCTAGGCCCCACCATGTCCCACCCCTCCCCCCGGCTTCAGCTCTCCCACAGCTTCTCCAGCCTTGAGGGGACAGTGCGAACGAGGGGCGGAAGCCATGGCCCCCATCCCCTGCACCGCTCTCCGCTATGACTCCCGCCCCTCGCTCGCTGAAGCCGCGCGGAGGAGGAGGAGCAGTGGACGGGCTTCAGTGGGCTCCTCCTTCTCGCGGTTTCAGCGAGGAAACGGCCAAAGGAGGTGGCGCCCCGGCCCCTTCTTTTTCTTTGCCGCCACCCAGCCCTTCCTCCTCCTCCCCCAAGCAGCAGGAGTTCGGCAGGAGGAGGGGGGAAGGAAGGGGGGGCAGAGAGCTTTTCTCGCAGCACAGCAGGAGGTCCGTCACAGCACACTACTGTGCTGCGTCACAGCGGTTGGAAAACACTGGTCTTAGGAACCCCTTTGGCAGAGAAGGCTGAAGATTTTCTGCCTGTCCTCTTCCTTTTTGGAAACAGATGGCAAACCTCCCAATCAAAGTCCTCCTCTGCTATGATTGACTGGCCTCTCATCCAAGGAGAGGGCTGTTTCTGAGACTCCAAGCAAGGAAGGGAGAGTAGACATGCTCGGAGCAAGGCAGCGTAGTGCGCATGTGTGGGCAAGGAAGAGCGTGTGAGGCTGGAGGGAGGTTTGCACCAGCAAGTCCCTTCAAGGCATGGGGTTCTGTGTGGGAAGTTTGGCCCAATTCTATCATTGGTGGGGTTCAGAATGCTCTTTGATTGTAGGTGAACTATAAATCCCAGCAACTACAACTTCCAATGTCAAGCTCTATTTCCCCAAAACTCCATCTGTGTTCACATTTGGGCATATTCAGTATTCATGCCAAGTTTGATCCAGACCCATCATTGTCTGAGTCCACAGTGCTGTCTGGATGTAGGTGAACTACAACTCCAAAACTCAAGGTCAATGCCCACCAAACCCTTCCAGTATTTTCTGTTGGTAATGGGGGTTCTGTGTGCCAAGATTGGTTCAGTTCCATCGTTGTTGGCATTCAAAATGCTCTTTGATTGTAGTTTAACTATATGCCCCAGCAACTACAACTCCCAAATGACAAAATCAATATCTTTCCCCAATTTTACCAGTATTCAAATTTGGGCATACTGGGTATTTGTGCCAAATTTGATACTGTGAATGAAAATGCATCCTGCATATCAGATATTTACATTACGACTCATAATGGTATCAAAATTACAGTTCTGAAGTAGCAATGAAAATAATTTTATGGTTGGGGGGTCACCACAACATGAACAGTATTAAGGGGTCATAGCATTAGGAAGGTTGAGAAACACTGCCCTAACCCAAAGCCATCAGGCTGGTCACCATCACAAGGCTTCCAAACTACTGTCTAAACTGGTGAAGGCATGGCCAGCAGTGACAGGAAGAATCTCACCAACATAATAGTTCCTGAGGTCACACTATGACTAGAACAGAAACACCTTCAAACTTATCATGCGAGGGATCACATTTCTGAAGAGAGATTTAGGAGTCATATCCAAAAAGGATCTGCCCTTTAGGAGTCTTGCCAGCCGGATTGGTAGCCCTGCTTCCCTGTACCTACAGAGAAAATTTCCCTCTGCCTCTCCCAGATATTGAGAGACTTGTAGAATGTGTCTAATGGTGCAACATGACATCTCTGCATCCTAATCTATCTGAATCCCAAATGGATTTCTCCATGGCAGAAAGCAATGAAAACTCCGAATCAGAAACATTGGAAATTTGAGGAACTGATTCTGTTTAAAGAAATACAAGACAGTTGTAGTTTAAACAGTATATTATTTATTTATAAAAACATATTTTATTCATATTGCTGAATTTATATGTATTTATTTATTATGGTCGATGACCAGCACCAAAAAAATGAACAAAAAATGCATATTGCTAATATTGTTCATAGTTAATACTACATGTATTGTGTTGATTATCACAAATTACAAAATAAATCAGTGTTACTGTGATATAACTGAATAGTGAAATTTACTGATAATTCTTAATACTGTAAGTTTGAAGGAAAGTGATTTTTTAAAAACATTAAATACATTTTGAAAAAAACCCTATAATTCATTTTGCCTTGGGCAACTGAATTGCCATGCCATGAACCATCTCGTTGTAATCTATTAGTCTTGTTATATTTCTACTGCCAGAAATGGGAATGATGTTTGTGAGATTGTCCTGTTCAGGTATCAAATACCATGACTGTCCTTGAGCATAATGCACCTTGGCTTAAAAATGGGAAATTGTGTTGCTTCAGGCAGCAACAGATCTTGTGCTGTCCTTTGGTGCCTATGCTTATCCCATGTCACTTCTGATCCTAAGGTTGGCAATGTGGACATGGGATTTGGCTCCTGTAGCTTTAATCCAAATCGACTGAGAAGAAGGATGACGCAATCGTCAAGTTAGATGAAGGTACTTCCATTACCTTTCAGTCTTAAGAACAGCGGATGTCTTCTAGTTACTTTTAACTATATGGACAATAATCTGTACCTTAGGTCACAGCAACTTTTTTCGCACTAGTGTTGATGGTTTATATCTTAGTAGCTTAGTTTTGTCTGTTTGGGGGGATAAAACTCTTAGAGGAGTCAAGAGGGAATGTTTGAGCATATTTAAGTGCATAACTGATCCATCTCTTAACACAGGGTACATTGGTATTATTAGAACGAAGTAAGGCATCTGTACTTTTCAAAGTGATGACAGTTGCACCGTTTCAATCATAACCTTACATAATACATTTTAAAATATTCATGGATTTCTATTTGCTCCACTCCAATTCAGTTTTCATTCTTTCTCTCTCTCTCTCTCTCTCTCTCTCTCTCTCTCTTTCTTTCTTTCTTTCTTTCTTTCTTTCTTTCTTTGCTATATTTGTATACCGCCCTTCTTAGCCCGTAGGTGACTCAGGGCGGTTTACAGCCAAACATCGAGCATAAAAACCCAGTCAAACAACTAAGATAATATAAAAACATGATAAAATCAATAAAAACATATGTCATCCGAGTCTCCTTGTTAAAACCATTGTCCAATTTCATTTAACCAGTAGTCCATTTTCCTATGTCTGTTACGCTGTATTAAAAACACTTGCTCAAAGAGCCACGTTTTAACTTTATTCCGAAATATTAAAAGAGAGGGGGCCGATCTAATATTCCTAGGGAGGGCATTCCATAGCTGAGGGGCCATCACTGAGAAGGCCCTGTCTCTCGTCCCCGCCAACCATGTTTGAGACGAACGCGGGATCGAGAGCAGAGCCTCCCCAGATGATCTTAAAGCCCTAGGAGGTTCATAAGGGGAGGTGCGTTTGGACAGATAAGTTGGGCCAGAACCGTTTAGGGCTTTATAGACTAAAGCCAGCACTTTGAATTGTGCCTGGTAGTAGACTGGCAGCCAATGGAGCTGGCGCAACAGAGGAGTAGTATGCTCCCTGAGTACCGCTCCTGTTAGTAATCTGGCTGCCATCCCTTGGACCATTTGAAGCTTCCGGACAAGGCAACCCCACGTAGAGAGCATTGCAGTTGTCTATACGGGATGTAACCAGAGTGTGGACTACCATGGCCAAGTCAGACTTCCCAAGGTATGGGCACAGCTGGCACACAAGTTTTAACTGTACAAATGCTCCCCTGGTCACCGCTGGAACCTGAGGTTCCGGGCTCAGCGATGAGTCTAGGATCACACCCAAGCTGCGATCCTGTGCCTTCAGGGGGAGTGTAACCCCATGCAGCACAGGCTGTAACCCTATGCCCTGTTCAGCCTTTTGACTGACCAGGAGTGCCTCTGTCTTGTCTGGATTCAATTTCAATTTGTTCGCCCTCATCCAGACCGTCACAGCAGCCAAGCACCGGTTCAAGACCTGAACAGCCTCCTTAGTAGAGGGTGGGAAGGAGTGACAGAGTTGGACATCATCTGCGTACAGATGACATCGTACCTCAAAACTCCAAATGATCTCCCCCAGCAACTTCGTGTAGATGAAATATAACTGAAAAAAGCACTTTTCTTTAATGAAATTCAAAGTGTCCACAAATATGACGATGTGACTAATATGGGAGTTAGTCATGCATATCTTTTTCAATATAGAAGAATAGGTATCAACTGTATTGTCCTCTTCCATGGCGTTTCCAGCCTAGGATATAAACTAGATGTGATTTTACTGAAAGGCAGAGTCATTTCTTTGACTGTATCAAGTTGTTGTTAGCAACTTAGGGATCGGCCTCTTGTAGGTGCTTCCATTCAAAAGCTGTATCCAGAACTGTGTCAGCATCAACTTGTTCTTGCTCGTTGCAAACTTCTAGGAAAACCTAAAGGCATAGAAGAGTGTTTTAAAGTTGCCACATTATCCATTGCCCTATAACTGCAGATTTTACATAATTACATTTTGGGACAGATTATGAGGTTTATTTCAAGGGTGATGTGCCTTCAAGACATTAATTGCCGTTTCCTCAACATTTCTAACAGGCATGATCCATCTAAACAATTTATTTATTTATTTACTTACTTTATTTATATTCCACTCTTCTCACCCCGAAGGGGACTCAGAGCGGATTACAGGTACACATATTTTGGCAGCCAATTCCTGCTATTTCTCCATCACACATATAAACAAACAGAGGCAAACTCTGGCCACCAGGGGGAGCTGATGCACTCCTCATCTCTCAGCGTTTCCAGCGTCCCTTGTTGTTCTTCCACATTCCTGGAGTTCTTAATGGCCTCATAATTCAGTCAAAATTTGCCTCCCCACTTAATGTGGTACCTTTATCACCTACTTGACAGATGCAACTGTCTTTCAGGTTGCAAAGGTCGACAGCAGGCTACACTTAAAGGTCGAGCACCCACCTTGACCCGGGCAGGCCTCGAACTCATGACCTACTGGTCAGAGAGATCGTATGCACCTGACGCTTAGCCAGCTGTGCCACATTCCCGGTGCCAAACAAATGACCACTGTTGTCAAAAATAAGGAAAGCTAGTCAATCTTTCTAAAGATTACTCCAAGTTCTTCTTTTTGGAGAGTTTTGAGAGATCATAAACCTTTAGAAAACCAGAAATCTCCATGGCCTTTTGAAAGTGTGACCCTTTTAGAGATCAATTGGTATTCACAGTATTTGGAATAATCATAACCCTTTTGTAAAGTATGATCTTCCTAAGAAGAGTTAAATACTCGTTTGAGTGAATCTTCTCCTTGGTGGTAAATATCCACTAGTATTCATGCAAAGCAAAATAGGTTTCTCAGTTGTTAGACTGCTATTCTTGGATATCTCTCTCAACTACTAGGAACAAAGATATGCCGCAAAATATATATACCTCTTTTTTTGGTTGCTCTTGCCATAATGTTGTTCTTATACTTTACTTTCCTCCACCTCTGTGAAAACCTGTCTTTATTACTCCGTCTCCTTTGAGTTTCTCCCTTACAAATATTTATTTTTTATTTTATTTCAGCCAGAGTTTTATCATTTTATGTCGTATATGTGGCCTGATCATCGTGATTGATCTCTCGTTGCATTATTTTGTTTTATTTTGTATTGTTTTATTGTATTTCCATGCTTTTTATTTTATTGTATTTTGCTGTAATGTATTTCTGGGCTTGGCCTCATGTAACTCGCCCCGAGTCCCCTTTGGGGAGATGGTGGCAGGGAATAAATAAAGATAATAATAATAATATAGCAGATCTTTAGAAGTGTTATTTCAGTTGCCCAAAAACATGTACTCTTCCATAAAATATATTGCTTTTAAATAATGCTCTCAAGAGACCAAAAATAGGTAGTCTTCATTAAAAGTAACTTAGTTGATTTACTTACAATCTTAATGTATTCACCATACACGTACATTTCTTATTGGCTGAGAGTTTAAACAGTAAGTTCTCTAAAGCAGGAATGCTCATTAGGTAGACTGCGATCTACTGGTAGATCACGTAGGGTGCCCTGGTAGATCACAGGCAGGGCGGGAGGAAGGCTCAGTCCCGCCCCGCAGGCTCCCGACGCCGCCCAGGTACAGAAGGAGGCTGGACTGGATGGCCCTTGGAGGTCTCCTCCTAGGAACCCATTGTTGTTGTTATTATTATTATTATTATCAGAGGCTGAATGGTCATCTGTGAGGAATGTTTTGATTGTGTTTTTCCCTTATGGCAGAAGGAGGTTGGACTGGATGGCCCTTGGAGGTCTCCTTGTACTCTAGAAGCCTATTGTTGTTGCTGTTACTATTATTAGTAATAGTAGTAGCAGAGGCTGAATGAATATTATCATTATTATCATGAATAAATTCAGGGGCTTATTATACTCCTATTTAGTTGAATTCAGTTTTAAAATATATTATATTGCTCTCCCTGAAATAAATTTCCAAATATTTTGCTTTTATGGCTCTCTGAGTAGTGGGTAGGTAAATCATTTTGACTTGGTTGTTTTATAAGTAGCTCGCATGCTGAAAAAAGTGTGAGCACCCCTGCTCTAAAGCATTCTGTTTCAGTCTCTTCTTTGTTGCATACAGACCAATGCTCACTTCAGTCTAATACATTACTGAACATTGACTCAATACAGAGTGACTACACAATGCAGCATACTGACACTACTGACTTCTGAACTATACTGTACTCCTTCTGATGCAAAACACTGACTTCTAAAAATGGAGTCACAGTCTGAATAGTCCCAGATCTGGTCACATGGTCTGCAGTCTCCCCCACAACCTCAAAAAAACATAGAGTTAAGGGAAAACTGCATATCACATCATATACATACAATATAGTAAGCAATCACAATTATATACATAAAAATAACTAATATAGGAGGCTTTTAGAAGGCTGCTATTTCCAACACTTCTGGGGTAAGAGAAAGATTCTGTACCTTCTACTTAAAAAAACACACACACAAAGATAGCTGAAATTTTCCTACGAATCACTAAGTGAGAGAAGGTGTTACACTAACTTACATAATGCCAAGATAAAGATGCTACAAGGACAACATCCAAAGGAAAGGAGGGCAACTCCCCCACCCATGGATGACTCATAATGAAATGACCCCTTTACATTTGTCACAGAGAATTAAGATCCGTTTGAGGCAAAACAAATCAATCCAGATCCATCACAGATTCCCTGACCTCCTTTTTACCCGTAGGCTCTCATTTTTCCTCTGTAGCCAAGTAACATCATTATATTTCATTCAGTTGAGGAGAAATGGAGGATCCAGGAAAGCTGGCCAATCTTCTCCTACTCATATTTTAATTTTCACAAAGGTTTCTTTAGGCTTGTATTTCTAATGCTTTTGATGAGCATATCTCTTCCCCCTGTTATTTTCTAAGCCCAGCTCATGAGAAGTTTATTATATTTTCTTTTCTTTAAAAAAATCTATTAACATAGCTAACATTTTAAAATACGTAGACATCCATATTTTTTCACTGTAAATCCCACCATATAATTATATTTTAAAAAGCATTACCTGCTCCAAAGTGTTCAGAGAAAAGCTATATTCTTCCAGGTTGAAGCTTTGTTTAGCTGTGTGGTTACAAAGTTAAGTCAATTATATTCTTCAGACTTAGGATTCATTCAGATGATTGGATTGTTATAAGTTTTTCAGGCTGTATGGCCATGTTTCAGAAGCATTCCCTCCTGACATTTCACCTGCATCTACCGTGTTTCCCCGATAGTAAGACACCCCCGATTGTAAGACGTATCGGGGGTGTCAGAGGGGTCGGCTAATATAAGCCGTACCCCGAAAGTAAGCCGTACCCCCGGCCGCCGTGTCACTCGGTCCCGCCTCCTCCTCCTCCGCCGCCGCCGCCCAAACACTTGCCTTGAGGTGAAGAAGAAGAGGAGTGCGCGCCTTGGAAGCAGCCAACCCTCCCTTGTGCGGCGGTCTCTCACTCGCGCATCCTGCGAGGGGAGGGGGGAGGGAAGAACATGGCGGCAGGGCTCCTGCAAGCGTCGCTCGCTATCTGCCTTTCCCTGCAAGGCCCTCCCTTGCCCAAAGGGGCCGGCTTTGGCGGGATGCCTCTGCTCCCCTCCCGGCCGGAAGCCCCTCCAGAAGCGGCTGTTCTTTGGGAGGCGTGCCGCGGCCGGCCCTCACCATGGCCATCCCCGCAGCCTCGGCTCCTGCCTGCCTGCCTTCGTTCCTTCCCTCACGCGCTCTCCATGCCGCTCCGAGGAGAGAAGCCTCCGCCTCCTTCTCTCGCTCTCCAACCCAAGCCGGGCCCGCTCCGCCCCCGGACCCAGGGAGGAGGGGCTTCCGGCCGGGAGGGCAGCAGAGGCATCCCGCCAAAGCCGGCCCCTTTGGGCGAGGGAGGGCCTCGCAGGGAAAGGCAG
This sequence comes from Anolis apletophallus, assembly GCA_030556195.1. Lineage (NCBI taxonomy): Eukaryota > Metazoa > Chordata > Lepidosauria > Squamata > Anolidae > Anolis > Anolis apletophallus. The sequence goes on along the minus strand of JARBWK010000001.1, from coordinate 164,803,958 downwards.
AGAACGAGCAACGCTTGCAGGAGCCCCGCCGCCATGTTCTTCCCTCCCCTTCCCCTCGCAGGACGCGCGAGTGCGAGACCGCCCCACGAGGGAGGGTTGGCTGCTTCCAAGGCGCGCGCTCCCCTTCTTCTTCACCTCAAGGCAAGTGCTTGGGCGGCGGCGGAGGCGGGACCGAGTGACGCGGCAGCCGGGGGTACGACTTACCGTCGCCCAATGTAAGTCGTACCCCGAAAGTAAGACGTAGTGGGGCTTTTGGGGGTAAAAAGAAAGTAAGATGCTGTCTTACTTTCGGGGAAACACGGTATGACAGGCAAAACGTCAGGAGAGAATGCTTCTGGAACATGGCCATACAGCCCGAAAAACCAAGTGATTCTGGCCATGAAAGCTTTTGACAATACATTCAAATGATATTTTCTCTCACCTTGGCTCTATGAAGTGTTGAAATATAATCATGCCCTTTATGATGATGCCTCCATGCATCACCCACTTTCTTCTCCCTACAGTCACCTCACGTGTTTATATGTGATTTTAATAGTTCAAGAAGTGAATATTATGTGACATCTATCTACCCTTTCTCTGTTGGATATCATTAATCAAAATAAATGAATTGTTACTAAAATGGATTGTGCACTTCAATTCTCAGTACATTGTCCAAATATCAATTTTTCTTTCAGAAAGTTGCTAGGGTCAAATGACCATCAAGTTTCCCAAATTTATCTACTCCAAATTTAATCAAAGCAAGCATTCAGGTTCCAGCTTCATTTGCAAAGTTATGTTCCCATAATATCCTTCCTTTATGCCCTCTAACTACCCAAATACTCTACTTTTAAACCAGAGTGCAGGGCGTAGTTATTAAGGCATCACTTGTCTCATGAACATGCAGACAGAAAAAAATAACTATTTCTTGCAAGATGGCAAGGAATTTTCTGACAGGATCAGCAAGAAAATTATTTTCTGGCATGAATTGTGTAAATCAGATACATGGAAAACAATAACAAACTGCGCTAGTTGTTGCATCGTTCAAGCTATTTTTTAAAAATCATAAGTTGTGGGCGGGTTGTTTGTGTCCCTTAGTGTACGAATCAGTGATTCCTCAGTAGGGTATCTCACTGAGAACAGCTAATTTTATCATAATTCTTTAAATTCCTAACCTGGATGCCTTGAGGCTTAGGAGCCGTGGTGGTGCAATGGGTTAAACCCTTGTGCCGGCTGAACTGCTAACCTGAAGGTAGGCGGTTCAAATCTGCAAGATAGGGCAAGCTCCTGTCTGTCACTTCCAGTTTCCCATGCAGGGATATGAGAGAAGCCTCCCACAGGATGGTAACTCATCCAGATGTCCCCTGGGAAACGTTTCTGCAGATGGCCAATTCTCTCACACCAGACGCAACTTGCAGTTTCTCAAGTTTCTCATGATAAAAAAAAACTTGAGACATAATCCCAAGGTTGTCCAAGCTTGTTGGCTATCTTCTTGTGACTCACTTAAATTACTGATTCATGTGCACTGCCACAGGATCAGGTTGCCTATGTGAATTACCCCCTCCATATACTGTATCTAAGGAGATCTATATTTTCCCATGAAGGGTGGACCCAGAAGTTAAAGAGACGGAACTGCAAGTGATTGGGGTTCAGATGCACCACAACTAACCAGAAACTATAGTTCTGTGTCCTAATGTGATCAATGTGCTGGGTGGAGTTTGGTGTTTCAGTGTGCGATCTCACTGTGCTCCCTTTCTACCCCGTTCCCATAAGAGAAGAGTGAAAACAAATAAAGGAAAAGGGGCAGTAGCTTCCCAACTGCTGAGAATTCGTAATAAACTCTATTTCAGAAGAAGGGAATGACAATCCACCTCTAACTATTCCTAGCCTAAGAAAGATCCCATGGGGACACCTCAACAGATGACTTGAAGCACATACACAAATATACAAGCAATTGCATTGTATATCTAGAGACGTACCTTCCTCTAGCATGGAGAATGCTTTGGAGAGAGGAAGTGCATCTTCCATTGGGACCTTGTAGATCAATAATGTAGATATCCTAAGAGGAAAAAAATATCCAGACATCAAAAGTAGCTTTACTTCAGAAGAATAGGGTAGAGCAACCACAATGGCATACACAGTGCCCTGTTTTAAAAACCAGGCCATATGACACACTTACTGCTGAGTGCAACAACAGATGGAGGACGGAAGGCAAAAATTGCAACAGGCACCACCACACACAAGCTGGGATCGACCTAGCCATGTACATGACCCTGAAGAACAGCTGGCTGTATCGTCACACCATGAACAGTGCCGATCCCGGGGTCTTTGTCCTGCTGGCCTGCGGCACCATCTCCAGCACCAGGACAAAGAACAAAACGACAAGGTTTGGCCCAAGGTGAGGCCATGGGGGGATCAGACACAACAAGGTACTGGCCGACGAGGGCATTTGCCTTAGCCACTTCTCGTTTCGACCTCTTGGTCTTTCTCAAGGCCACGTGGTAATATGGAATATCCAGTGTACAATACACGTATATATGCGGCATAAGGTATATATCTGAAAGATACAAAATATAATACAAAGCATGCAATTCTTAATACACGGATGCAATCATGATATCAAATGAGAAATAAAGCATGGGGAACACAATACCTGGATGTGTAGCTCAATAGCTATGATGAAGCATCTGAAGGTCAGAGCTTAATGCTGCAAACTAAGCTACCTGTTTATAAAGGAAGGTGGGAAGCACCTTCACATGAGTAGCGCTGCTACTCCCAGCTTTTCATTTAACCCTTGTGGGATTTCTGTACAATACTCAATTATAACCCGGATTATAATTGAGTATTGTACAGAAATCCCACAAGGGTTAAATGAAAAGCTGGGAGTAGCAGCGCTTCATGAAAGGTGCTTCCCCACCTTCCTTTATAAACAGGTAGCTTAGTTTGCAGCATTAAGCTCTGACCTTCAGAGGGATCACACACACACACACCCTCACACACACACAGGCCAGACAGTGGGAAGCCAGTGGGAGGGCGTTCCAAAGGGTAGGCTCTGCTACAGAAAATGTGCGCTGCCGCGTCGATGACAAGTGGCAGATTTTAAGTGATGGCAGATTTTTGCTTTTGCTGCCTCCAATTATTTATTCTTTTGCTGCCACCTTTTTATTGTTTCAGAGGCCACTTCTTTCAATGGAATGTTTAAAAAGCCACACCAAGTCTTCAGTTGGAATAAAACAGGAATATGTTGTTTATTTCTAACAGTCAATATGCATAATGGTTTAAAATAACTTGTTAGTACAGAGGATGTTACTTTTTATCTTGACTTTCTTAAAACAAACTTCCACACACAGGCATCCAAACAGGATGTTTTAAACCTTTTAAATCTCCCTTCCTCCCACAGCACTCTAAACGCTATAGAGGCCTATAACTATTTTCGTCAAAGCGGTATCTTTCATATAACAAACAGTTCCCAAATATCTTCTTTCCTTCCTTCCACCTTCAAAACCCCTGACCCTTCTTCCACTCCAAACTCCTAACTGAACTAAAAGGGCTGTCTCAGCTTCTTCTCTTTGCCTCTGGCTCTGCCCATCTCCAGTTATTAAGTGTTTCCCTCCAATTCCACCAATCAATCAAGCTGCACTTCTGGCTATGAGGCTGCCTGGACACTCCACACACACACCCCCACACACACACCCCTCCCCATAGCTTTTGCAAACCGGGCCTGTTTTCTGCCTTTTACACCAACCCTTTAAGGTAGGCCAATCCATTACACGGAACTTTTCAAAATAGCTCTTTGTGAACAGTATTGGTTGTTCTGTTCAAACCTTTTTGTTTATTGTCTTAAATCATCACCACAAGTTTGACACTAAGCATCAGACAAATTGTACCTTTCTTGACGGGCTGCACGTGGGAAGATCTGCAGAATCCTAGTATTCAGAAGCTCTCCTTCCTCTACTCCTTTTACTTTTATTTGGAGTAAGTAATTTTTGCCAAATTTGCTTTTCAGATACTGAATAGAGCCAAGGCACCTGCCGAAAAAAAGAATTATTATTTATTTTTATTTATTATTTTGACTTATATATCACCCTTCCCGAAAAGGCTCAGGGTGGTTCACAGCAATGAACAACAAAACACATCATACTTTAAAACATAATAAAAACAGATTAAGACCAGAGAATGAATGCCTGATGGAACAGGTTGGTCTTACAGGCCCTCCGAAAAGCCTGTAGTTCAGTTATTGCCCATGTCTCCTCCGGGAGGGCGTTCCAAAGGGTAGGCTCTGCTACAGAAAGTGTGTGCTGCCGCGTCGATGACAAGTGGCAGATTTTAAGTGATGGAACCTTTAGTAGGTTTTGATCCATGGACTGTAGTGGTCTCTGGGGAACATGCAGGGAAAGGCGGTCCTTCAGGTATACTGGCCCCAGACCATGCAAGGCCTTAAAGGTTAGCACCAGCACTTTGAAGGCAATCCGGTACTCGATAGGGAGCCGGTGCAAGCGATGTAGGACTGGTGTGATGTGGCACGATAGTGTCACTCCAGCCAGCAGTCGAGCCGCAGTGTTTTGCACCATCTTCAGTTTCCGGATTACCGACAAAGGAAGGCCAATGTAAAGGGCTTTACAGTAGTCCAGTCTCGAGATGACTGTGGCCTAGATTACCGTGAATGAACATACAACAGAAGGTCTGAAGGCATAATGATTGCATCTGTTCCACAGCCTAGCCAAGCCCAGGAAAGTAGGATATGTAGTATAACACTGAATTTTCCAGACTCCCTCAGTTTTCACTTGCGATGATGAAAGCTGCAATATAAGAACATCTAAAGGCACACAGTTCCCACAGTTTGTTTGTTTATTTGCTATCCTTCTCACTCTGAAGGATACTCAGAGCGGCTTACATATAAGGCACAATACGGTGCCTCATAAGTATACACCACACAAAATAAACAAATACATTAAAACCAAGCACTCTAAAAACTTGGGATGGAATCTTGGAATATATAGCCTGTCTGCAAGGGCCCTTGGAGAGGGTAGATAGAGCTTCACTGGAGCATTGCCAATGGATGAACTCACATTCAAAAAATATTTTTAAAGGTCTGTATTTTGAAACATGTTACGAATCTTATCTTGATCGACCATCTAGTTTTTACCACCCCTTTCCTTAGTAGGGATATAAATCCTTGCTGATTTCACTCTAACAGGTTTAAACAACTTTAAAAAATCTTATCTAGATAAGATGCAAGGAATTCCCCCACCCCTTCCCATTTTTCAGTGATACTTTGCATTTGAGGATTTTAAATGAAAATTTCAAGATGGACGTGCTTTTGTGTGAAAGATATGGTCTTTTCAAAACACATATCCCTGTATGCAAAACTATAATGTTTCTTACTATGTGGGAACGTTGTCTGAACATTCCATCCATGACATCTATTTATGACATCCTTCATCTTGTCAATACATTGTCTATTCGTGTCATCGTAGCATGCTGAGAAATAAACATTCATGGAGAAGCCAACCTGAGTTGTCCGGACACCATGATAGCTACTCGGTCACACACTGCCTCAGCTTCTTCCATGTGGTGAGTGGTCAAAATGGCACCCTGGTTGTTGTCCTTCAAAACAGAGCGAATTGCTCTCCTGCAGACAACACAAGATTTTTCTGTAATGGCGGAATTGCTAGCCTTTTGTTTGATTCTGCTTTAGTTGATGGGCAGAGCTCTAATATCACCAAAAAATCCCAAAGAAGAAGCATCAGTAGACGAATGCCCAAGAAGGCAGGAAAATTAGAAGATGCCAAGACTCCTGAGTAGAGAGAAGGGCATGAAAAAGCTCAAGGAAAGTCAAGTGAGTTGGAAATCATATAAATACTCTTAGGCCTTCATGCACCTCTCAAGGACCAGAACCAGAAGAAACTCATCTCCTCAATCTCCAGAGTCTGCAGTTGCTCAGGTAATCCCAATGCATTGGCCCCCAGACAGCCTTAAGTAGGCTGCCCGGACAGGAGAGGGAGGCTGCCCCCAGCCACGTCAGCAACAGGGAGGGGACAGCCCCACCATAGGCCAGCCAGCTGGCCTGAACAGTGGGAAAATTTCCCACTACCCAGGGGGCTTCTGGGAAGAAGAAGTCCCTGGTCCCAAAAATGGTGGTGAGGACACCCTGCGCCACAACACACTCAGCCCGGTAAGCCAAGCCATTTATTAGAAAGCAGACACTCAATTTTGAGGTAGATGCTTCTTCTGATGAAAGTTTCCCTACAACATTCTGCAATGGAGACCTACTCCAAGGTTGGAATACCACTATTCCTATCTTCACAAAAAGCTTGAATATTCAAAGATGAGATAAGAGACCAAATGGGTTTTACAATTTGAACATATACAATGGAATTGTGCACTCTGGTGTCTAAAGAGGCTTATCCTCATGTTGCTTAAGTTAGAGATTCTATTATTTAATCGCAAAGCCTGTGTTTTTAAGGTGCAATGTGTTTCAAAAGAACAAGATACGTAAAAACCTGGTAGCATGACTCTGGATTTTCCTTAAGTATATAGTTACAATAGCTATCATGATGAACTTCAACATTTTTAGGAATTTCCCCCAAATGGATTTGCATTTAAAGAGCACTTGAGTAAAGACTTGAACCACTATTAAAGAATGTAACTACTTTTAATGGTATATTTTGCGCAGAAACTCAGTAGGTACGCAACTATGTCTTACCAAATTTTCTTAACGTCAAATTAGTGTCTGTTTATTATCTTGCAAAGAGATTCATGGGGTTGATTTAATGTACATTAACATATATTTGCAGATCTTAAAATTCTTAAAAACGGTAGAAGGGACAGCTGGGATACTATTATAATAATTGTCCCATACCAAGCTTTTCCAATGTTTCTCCCAGCTCTTTACGCTCAAAATGGGAAAATGTATGCCTATACTCTGTGGGCTATATTGATGAGCAGACAAAGCCAGTCCTCTGGGAAGAATGCACTAACTTCACAAGCAAAGTGGATCTCTTGGGAAAAAAACTGTATTGGGACACTGCAACTAACAATCTACTGTTTACAAAAAAGTTGTATCCAATGTCATGAGATGTGCCAATACCACTGCCACATCTACATGGTTGGTTGCATGCTTTGGAGATTATGAGAGTAGAAAGTTTTCAAGCAGAGATGGGAGATTTTGGATAGTAACCTAGGGCTTAGAATTTGAGGTCTGCTTATAACCAGAAGCCTTTTTGTTTATAGTTAACAGAGAGGCTACTCACCAGACCTGACGTTTTCCTTTGGGATCCATTCCTATAGTTGGTTCATCAAACAGCATCACAGTAGGATTTCCCAAAATGCTTAGGGCAAAGCATAACTAAAAGGAAAGAAATTTGATTTTGTTTTCAAGAAGAAATTGTATATATATTTTTTGAAAGTTTTGTGCACATACTGGATATACATTTGAAAAAGAAATAAATTAAAAATAAAAATAACTGCAGGGCCATCTTGGACAATGTGGGTTTATGGTGACAACCAATGTGGTGGGGAAGCCCAAAAAATATTTGTAGAGATGGTTTCATGTAATTGAGGTGAACTAAAATATTTTGACATTGAAATACCTAAAGTAGTGGGTAGGAATCTATGAAAGCTCATGCTAAGTTAGCCAGTTGATCTGGAAGGTGCTGCTGGATTTCTTCATTCACAAAAAGGCGAGTAGGGTAACAAGTATGTATCAGACACAATTAGAAAAATAGTTCATTTAGTTGTTTCATCCAATTCAGGAGCAATATACACTAAAATAGTGACAATATGCAATTTCAAATATGTTTGCTAGACATTAGTAACATAATAATTATCAGACTCAAATGTCATATATGTAACATTGTGATACACAGAACGTTGATGCGTACTTCCTTGGTAGATACAGCATGAAATTACAGAGCATCACTCACAATAACAAATAATCAATAAAGAAGGCTAATGCCTGTGGAAATAACCATTGTACTTTGGAGTGGGAGTAGGAGACTTGCTCACGAAGATATAGGATGGGGGCTGTTTCTGTGATGATAAGGGTTCAAAAGGAAAGTACTGCAGGAAGCTCGAAAGGGAGCTGGTAGCAAAGGAAATCCGCTGAGAGCGCCAGGAAGCGCTAGTAGTTTCAACACCAGGCTCCGCCCAATGGCGTATTGCTAAGGGTTCTGGTAGTTGTAGTCGCTGGTGTGGGCAAGTGCCCGTGGGAATCCGAGCTGGAAGCAAGGTGGGACTGTGTTACAGTGAACACAGACCTTTCGGACGGGGCCCTGGTAGGGGCATTCCGTGCGAGTAGCCTGACGGCGTGAGCTCTTTCCAGGGGCTGGCAACGGGCCGTTTCGTATACAAACTTCCTCAGAGGCTGTGTAAATATAGCGTCCTCACACTTAGATGAAATAATTTTAGACCAAAACGGGCAACCGCAACCTCATTGTCTGTAGCGTTAAACAATTCTTCCTCTGTGCATGAGGCAGAGCATTGTGGACAAGCATATAAATGTGGAGTTGTTTGTTCAGCTCCACAGTCGCTCAAGGTGGATGATTCTTCTAGGTCAGCGTTTCTCAACCTGGGGGTCAGGACCACTGGGGGTTTCAGGGGGGTTGCCATTTCTGATGGTCTTAGGAACCCCTTTGGCAGAGAAGGCTGAAGATCTCTATGTCTATCCTTCTCTTCCTTTTGGAAACAGACAGTGAATCCTCCCACCAAAAGCCCTCCCACTGCTGTGATTGGCTGGCCTCTCAGCTGGGGGGCTGTTTCTGAGACTCCAGGTAGGTGTGCTCTCCCCTAAATCACTGTCAATTCCTCCCAAATCCCTCCAGTATTTTCTGTTGGTCATGGGAAGTCTGGCCCAATTCTGTTGTTGGTGGGGTTCAGAATGCTTTTTGATTGTAGGTTAACTATACATCCCAGCAACTACAACTCCCAAATGACAAAGTAAATCCCCTCATCTCCATCTGTGTTCAAATTTGGGGGTATCAGGTATTTGTGCCAAATTTGGTCCAGTTCATGAAAATACAATCTGCATGTAAGATATCTACATTATAATTCATAACAGTAGCAAAATTAGAGCTATGAAGTAGCAACAAAAATAATTTTATGGCTGGGGGTCACCACAACATGAGGAACTGTATTAAGGAGTTGTGGCATTAGGAAGCTTGAGAACCACTGTTCTAGGTAGTGCCATTTAGCTAGGTTGTCTTTTGATCTGCTAACTCCACTGTTATGGACTTCCAAATTCTTGGTTTGCCCCTGGAGGAAGACCTTTGTAAGGGATCATCATGTTTAAATGTCCAGTCCCTATATGTTGCATGCTGTTTGGAGCAGTAAACACTGTACTCAAAACCAAGTCCATTTTAGAAGTGATTTTAGTATATTTAGATAATTCTCTGCAGCATTCTGTAACTCCTTATCATAGCCTTCCTATATTCGCACCACAATGACCCAATAAACTTATAAAACATCTTTTCGAAGAATATATAGAGATGTAACAGCAATAGAAGGCAAAAAACAAAATAAAAATAGACAAAAGTTAGAAAAGAAAGACAAATAAATAAAAACTAAGAGAGATGTACGAAGGGAAGAAGAATGGAAACCACAACAAATTTCCCCTTCTTTTCCTTGATTTTTAAATACCTTTTTTTGGTTTCTTTTTTCTTTTTTTTACTCTCTCCGCTTCTTTGAAATTTCTTACTTTTCTTGGATTTTTTAATTTTTTAATTTTTATTATTTCAATTTCTACACCGCTCCTTCCCACAGGCTCGGGGCGGTTTACACAATCTAAAAACCACACAACACAGCAAATATCGTAAATAATAACAGATTATATTGTCCCCCCTCTTTCAATTTATCATTTATGTTTTAATGTTCAGTTAATTTGCAATAAATATAATTTTAAAAAAAAAATGAGAACACCATCTGACCTATAAAGCATGTCTATGTATGCAACCAAATCCACATTTCCAATAGCCTGTGAGGTGGTTGCCTATGCCAATAAACCAGATGTGGTGAGGCTCCCCATGTTTCATCCTGTTACTATTTGATTTTAGCAAGAAGCTATATGTAACGGACTCTTTTAACAACATCAGGGTGAAACCAGCAAAAAAATTAGCATGCTTAGAGTAGGAAGGGGCAGCAGAGACCAGAATGTGAAGAAATTGTAAGCTTGCAAGCAACATTGGAAGGAACAAGTCATTGGTACTACCTCGATTAGTTCAAGACTAACAAAACACAGAACTTACTTTTCTAGCTAATCCAGCAGGTAGTGACTTAACAGTCTTTTCCAAATATTCTTGGAGTTCTAGAGCTTTTGCTATTCTGAAAGAAAAGTAAAACTACAGTGTTTGGTTTATCATGCAGCTGATCTGTTTTGCATAACTACTGCAAAAACAAGACATAGCAGGAGTCTCAGAACGACTGCAAAAACAAGACATAGCAGGATGTTGTTATAACATTGTTGAAAGATTTTTCAAATAGGTATAGATCTTTAATTTTATGGTCCCACACTCAACAAGTAAATCAACACTGAAAATGACCTGTACAAGGTAAAAAGCGGGAGCATTTATTTTTAGAAGATGTGGATTTTACAATGGAAGCAGCATCTTCCGTTGTTCTTACCGATCAACAGCAGAAGCAGTGGCATCTTTCTTTATCCCTTTCACAGCTGCATAAATCTCCAGATGTTCTTTCACTGTCAGGTTGGGCCAGAGAGCATTGTCCTGAGGACAGTAGCCAAGAAAGCCACCCGCGTTCTCTTCCACTGCGGACACTTGACCCCCTTTTATCAGCACCTGTTCCAAATAACAGATATTGTGGCCACATTGAAGTATCGTTCAGTTTGAAAATACCTTTTGCAATACAAAAGATTTCATAAAAGGGTGATGTAATTCACAAACAGAATCCTTCCACATCATATAACACTACGAATTTAGGGCAGTGTGCAGGACTTCCTAGACGGGGCTTGTTTCCGCGGCATATGCTGGTTCAGCGATAGTCTAGCCCAGGGCTGCCCAGGAAGTCGATCGCGATCGACCAGTTGATTGCGGGACGGAAGGAGGTAGATCGCAGCCGGATGGGGCGCTTCTGCTCTGTGCGCGTGCACCTTCCGCCCACGCCCACCTTCCATGCTGTGGACCGTCCACGTTTGCTTCTGGACAAGAGAGAAGCAGGACGCTCCTCTTTCTCGGCAGCAGCGGAGGCTCCAGGATTGCTTCTGGACAAGAGAGAGGCAGGCGGAGCGCCAGGCGGGGCCTCCGGAGGCCCTGGCCCCTCCCCGGCCCCAGCTCTACCAGCAGCCTCTCCAGCCCTGAGGAGGGCAGGGCCAAGCCAGCTCTGTGCTAACCATGCCACCACTGGCTTGGCACTGCCATCCCCAAGCCTGGAGAAGCTGCTGGCAGAGCCAAAGCCAGAGGGAGGCGGAGCCAGGCCGTGCCAAGCCCTGCCCCCTCCCCTGGTCCCAGCTCCACCAGCAGCCTCTCCAGCCCCGAGAAGGACAGGGCCAAGCCAGCCTTGTGCCAGCTATGCCACCACTGGCTTGGCACTGCCATCCCCAAGCCTGGAGAAGCTGCTGGCAGAGCTGAAGCCAGAGGGGGCGGAGCCAGGCCACACCAAGCGCTGCCCCCTCCCCAGCCCCAGCTCCACCACCAGCCCATCCAGCCCCGCGGAGGGCAAGGCCAAGCCAGCCCTGTGCTAGCTATGCCACCACTGGCTTGGCACTGCCATCCCCAAGCCCAGAGAAGCTGCCGACAGAGTCGAAACCAGGGGGGGTGGAGCCAGGCCGCGCCAAGCTCTGCCCCCTCCCTCGGCCTCAGCTCCACCAGCAGCCTCTCCAGCCTTGAGGAGGTAGGTATATCTTTCTGACTTGGTTTTATTATAAGTAGCTCGCATGCTGAAAAAGTGTGGGCACCCCTAGTCTAGCCATCGTGCTCGCCAACTCCCATTCCACAACATAAAACTACTTCCGGCTGGACTCCGTAGCTAAATTATAGTGGAACTTGCATATGCCGCCATGGAAGCAAAACAGAAGGCTTCCCATGTTGCACCAGCAACAATGGGGGGAAGCCGGGCAGCCAATGCTTGGCGATTCTGGTGTGGTGATTCTGGCAGCCTGTATGAGAAAGCTGTTAATCACATAAAGCAGTATTAGGTAGATCAGATAGCAAATAATGAAAGATGTAATGAAAGAGAAATAATTTGAGATCCACTGTCTACGAAATTGAATTAAACATTTTCACAATAATATAAATACACATATAGCAAGGCATTCTCAAACACTGATATATGCAATCTGATTCGGTCTAGGGCCGCCAACAGCAGGGATTCTTTTTTCAGTCTGGGGACAAAAGTCAATTTCACTATAGTTCTCAAGGGACACATTCCCTTTAAACAATGCTTCGTCTGACAACTTGAACTATGTGTAGAAATACATACAAGTTTTCCTTTGTGAAACCCTGTAAACTATTGCTGATATGATGAAAGATAAAACTGAAATATAGACCATTGAACCATGATCAGAACATGATTTGGTATGTTTTGTACAGGCTCTGAAACATTATTTTTTGCATGTATGCCTTCTATTAGTTGTTATCTCAATACATAGACTTACTTTCTGAAGTCAATTTCATTACAACAGGTGTATATTAATCGAATGTAATTAATCTAATAGAGAGTTTATATCTCTTTCATGTGTGAAAGCTAATTGTTTGACTAGCACGTTACATTAACATATCTATATATATAAAAATCGACTGGTCGTGGCTTGACGATTATGCACGGCCACACTATAACCCCCAGAACCACAAAACCCACAACACTCATTTCACCAGACCACGAGGTAAAAACATGGCACAACACCACCCCTTACAACTTCCGCAGACCCCTAAACGCGACCCCCCCAAAATAGCCCATTCAAACCTATGGGAGGAGGATCCGGCGGCGCCCGCGCCTTCGCCCGATCCCCAGCACAGCGCATTCACCTGCTCTCCACTGGGAGAGCGGAACCTCCTCCCCGCCTGAATGCCCTCCGGAGGTTAGGGACAGGCCTGGAAGGAGAGGAGGAGGGCCAGAAGCCCAAGGAGCCCAAGGCAGCGCCCGCGCCACCCGGCTCCATGCGGCGGAGGACGCCTGCTCTGCGATGCCTCTCCCTGCGATCTCCTCTTCCGGGAGTGGCAGGGACCTGGGCGCGCCTCACTGCTCTTCCTCGGCACTGTCGCCTCCTTGCCTTCCTCCTTGCCTTCCTCCTTGACTTCCTCATGTTCGTGGACCCGGGACGCGTGGGTTCGGTCCGGGAACGTTTACAAGCCTGTGAGACGGAGGAGGAGGCGGGTAAGGCCATGGCACTACACCTCCCAGAAGGCTCCGCGATGCTCCCTGGAAAGCAGGGGCGGAGCTTTCTGGATAGTCCCATGCCTTGACCCACCTCCTCCTCCATCTCCCAGCCTCCCAAACGTTCCCGGACCCAACCCACGCAACCCGAGTCCTCGAACATGAGGAAGGCAGCGGAGGAAGCCAAGGAGGTGACAGTGGCGAGGAAGAGCGCTGAGGCGGCGGCACACCAGCTCCCTGCCACTCCCGAAGGAGGACACCGCAGGAAGAGACACAGGACACCAGCCATCCTCCTAACGAAGGACCCCCACTGCCGCCCCCCGGCACACAATACATACACAAACATACACACATATACACACGCAAACACAAACATACATACAAAACAACATATAAACACCAACATAAAAACACATATAAAAACACAACCACATACAAACACATATATCTACACACCTAAACATACACATCCACACTAATACATACACATATATACACACACATATCACCACCTCACCATATATACACATACATACATATACATATACAAACACACACATATATATACACGTACTCAAACACAAAACACCCACAGAAAACTACACACAAATATATACACACATACCAAGAACTATAAACACACACATACACACACACACACATATACACACACACACAAATAACCACAAACCAATACCAGCACAAACACATACACACAAACCCCCAAAAAACCAAACACACATACAACCACATATATCTACACACCTAAACATACACATCCACACTAATACATACACATATATACACACACATCACCACCTCACCATATATACACATACATACATATACATACACAAACACACACATATATATACACGTACTCAAACACAAAACACCCACAGAAAACTACACAAAAATATATACACACATACCAAGAACTATAAACACACACATACACACACACACACATATACACACACACAAATAACCACAAACCAATACCTGCACACACACATACACACAAACCCCCAAAAAACCAAACACACATACAACTATAAACACACATACACACAAATACATATACACACAACAAACATACTCACATCATTACCACAACATACATACCCTGACATTCTCACATCACCAACATAGGGCACAGCAACGCGTGCCAGGTTCAGCTAGTTACATCTAAAAACGAACTGCTTGATCAAGTTGAGAAAAAAAATGACTTCAGAAATAGTTTTATAAGACAACCCTGTTCTTTTCCAACTCAGAAGTAATTCCCACCAACTTCAACAAAACTTTTTCTTTTCATGAAGGATTATATCCTTTGTACAATAATATATTTCTACACAGACTACGTAATATTTTTAAAAGTAAAGGTTTCCCTTTGACATTAATTCTAGTCATGTCCAACTCTAGGGGGTGGTGCTCATCTCCATTTCTAAGCCAAAGAGCCAGCGTTGTCCATAGACACCTCCAAGGTCATGTGGTTGACATGACTGCATGGAGCGCCGTTACCTTCCTGAAGAAGTGATACCTATTGATCTACTCACATTTACATGTTTTCGAACTGCTAGGTTGGCAGAAGCTGGGGCTAATAGTGGGAGCTCACCCCACTCCCCAGATTCAAATCACCAACTTTTCAGTCTGCAAGATCAGCAGCTCAGCGGTTTAACCTGCTGTGCCACCAGGGGCTCCTTATGTAATATTTAATTAAATATTAATTAATTGATTTTGCTTTTAAATGAAATTGTCTTCAAACCTGGCAACACTTACCTGTCCAGCTGTTGGATTCGTGTCTCCTGTTATCACGCTAATTGTTGTACTTTTACCAGCACCATTGGGTCCCAGTAGCCCTAAAACTTCTCCTAAAATAAATAACACATACCCATTGTTTGAATTAATGATACTCAAATACAATGCCATACCAAGCAAAATAATAATTGATATTAAAACATTTGTAAGAAATATTTCAGTCTTGAATTACTTGATTGGATGCCCCACTGATCACTGGACAGAGAGACACACAGGACGAGGGCCAACAAATTGAGAGAAAATCCCAACAAGATCATATGGCTGGAGCCAAGGATAAAAGTGTTCACTCCTTCCCCAGTATGTACATGATGTTGAAGCAGTCCTGGGAGCACCAATGGTAATCTTCATTGGGTATATCTACGATATACCTTTCTAAATAAAAGTAGTCCATTCACTAATAACTTTGCTTAGGCATACCACAGCAGAGTAAGGATCATCAGACAGGCAGGTAGAAAGTGGGGGAAGGTGGAGGGAACTGTCTTAGCCCATTTCCGCCCCATCTCTCCCCATCCCATGTCATTTCTGCGCCTTTCCCTGTATTCTCCCCATTCCCTCTCTAGTTTCTCCAGTTTGGAGTCAGGTAACACCCAATTCCCAAAGAGTTGCAAGGTCACCCTGAGTCCCCTTTGGGGTTGAGAAGGGGGATATAAATGTGGTAAAATAAATAAATAAAGACAGTCTTCAGAGACTGTTTCCATGTGCTTAGGAAACAGAGCACCACAGAGTCCCACTGGAAGTGCCCTTACATCAGGGGTGCTCATTAGGTAGATCGTGATCTACTGGTAGATCTCAAAGGGCATCCTGGTAGATCTCGAAGGGTGTCCTGGTAGATCCCAGGCAGATCGCAGGCACAGTGTGTATGGCTCCCATGCCATTTGTGAGGAATGCTCAGGGGCTTATTATACTCACATTTAGTTGAATTCAGTCTTAAAATGTATTATATGGCTTTCACTGAAATAAATTTCCTAATATTTTGCTTTTATGGCTCTCTGAGTAGTGGGTAGCTAGATCTTTGGGACTTGGTTGTTTTATAAGTAGCTTGTATGCTGGAAAAGTGTGAGCACCCCTGCCTTACATCATGTGACGGCCTTCGTGGGACTCCTGTTAGGCTCTATTTTCTAAGTGCATAGAAAATAACCCCAAAGACTGTCTGATGAAGTCCTTGATGTGTTGCTAAATATCACGTTCAGTTCAGAACCTGTGTAAGAGGATGTGGCCAAGATAGTGAGAGGCCAAGCTGTGAACAGATTCTGTATCCACAGATTCAACCATTCCCGACTTGAAAATACCCCAAGAAAAGAAATGATCCTAAAATCAAACTCTGATGATGCCATTTTTATATAAGGGATGCCATTTTACTGTGCCTTGTCTAATATATCTAATCTCTAATGGCCTTGAACATCCACAGATTTCGGTTTCCACGGGTGATCTGGGACCAAATCCCAGTAGATATCAAAATTCCGCAATACCATTTGGTTGTGATTACACTAGAAATATAAGCTGTGTAGGTTTATGTTCATTTGATACAATAACAATGTCAATTTATTATTATTTCAAATATTTGTACCTCGCCCTTCTCTACCCCCGAAGGGGGACGAAGGGGTCCATCTTGAAACAATGAAAATAGAAATTGATGCAAATGAATTGAAAGACTCTGCAACTGCTGTTTCCCCCTTCTTACCTGACTCTAGAATTTAGCTTAGATCCATTTAGCTAGGAGTGAGAATCATTGAATTCAGTAGAACTTACAACTGCAGTATTAAAACTTCCCTTTTAACGATTGGATTCTCTTACAGTGCAAAGAAAAGAAATAGTATTTTTAGCCAATTTGTGTTTGTGTGTGTGTGTGTCAGGTCCATCTTGAAACAATGAAAATAGAAATGTGTGAATTGAAAGACTCTGCAACTGCTGCCCCCTTCTTACCTGACTCGAGAAACCGAGAGAATTGCCTATCTGCAAGGATGTTGCCCAGGGTATGCCCAGATGTTTTAATGTTTTACCATCCTAGTGGGAGGCTTCTCTCATGTCCCCACATAGAGAGCTGGAGCTGTCAGAGGGAGCTCATCCATGCTCTCCCTGGATTCGAACCTGTGATCTATTGGTCTTCAATCCTGCCAGCACAAGAGTTTAACCCATTGCACCACTGGGGGCTCCTTTTAGCCAATAACCCAAATACCGTATTTTCTGGCATATAAGACTACTTTTTAACCCAAGAAAATCTTCTCAAAAGTCAGGTGTTGTCTTATATGCCGGGAGTCGACTTATACACCAGGAGTCGTCTTATAGAGCGGGTGCTGAAACTTCCAATTTGGATTGGAGAATCTGTGGTTGCCGCATATGGTGGGGGGGGAGCTCAAAAATGGCAGTGGCTGCGTCCCTGCCGTATGCAGCGACTGCATGAAAACATTAACAGCGACACTGTATAAGTAGAAGAAATCAATTCATCAGGATTCATGGCCTTAATGCAGTCCCGATGTTGAGGTGAAGGGGCGTCTCATCAGGAAGGTGTAAGTGAAGGGCAGAGCAAGCTGCAAGCATCTGGGGCGCCCGGGGTATGGAAAAAAGAGATAGAGTGCTTCTGGACCCAGAAAAACACACCTCTTTTACTTGTCTGGCCTGCCCTTGTATCCTATTACCATACCTCCTCCTCTGCCTCTCAGATCTCGCTCCTGAAGACTGCAATGAAGCTGTGCAGGTGCGCAGGTGCGAGAGCTGAGAGGCAGAGAAGGAGGTACAGTAATAGGAAAATTACCATATTGAAATCAAATCTGATGCTTTTTAAATTTTTATTTGGTGTGTGTTGGAAGAGGGGTAGTCTTATACGGCGAGTATATCCCAAACTCTATATTTTAACTGGAAAAGTTGAGGGTCATCTTATACGCCCAGTCATCTTATATGCCTGAAAATACAGTACTTCTTACAAAATTATAGAAGTAGATATAATATATGTCTTCTAAAGAAGTAATGGGAAAATTCCTCAGATTTTCATAGTTCAACTTGTCCATCGCATTTTTCGCTACAGGAGAAACCATCCATAGGCCTAACTCTGAATCCATCTCAAAGTCATTTCCTTTTTCCCCAGCTCAATTTTTTCCCCCTGAAACAGCAAAACACTCTTTTTCTGGTCATCTAACCTTTTTTAACACAAAAAGAGACAGTTCTAGTGGCCACTTTGCCTCCTGCCTTGCTCTTCAAACAGGAACAGCTCTTCCTGCTTCTGTACTCTTTGCGCAGGTTGTGGACAAGGACAACTGGTTTCTAAATCAGGAAAACAAGAAAGAAGCTTACTTACGCCACTTATGCACAGCCAATTCATATCATTCCCCTTTGGCCTCAACTGACCAAAGTCAAAACAGCCTTTAGACAAGGACAGAAACATAGGAGGTTGTGTTTTATCAAATGCCCATCTAACTCTGTGGGGACATACTGGGCCAGAAGGTATTGTGGACGGGGCCAGAAGAGGTGGGATCATGGGCTGGAAGGAACGGGCGCTGGGACAGAAGAGACGGGGCCATGGCTGGAAGGGGTGGGGTCAGGGCTGGAAAGGGTGGAACTGGGGTGGAAGGGCAGGGCTGGGGCGAGGAGAGGGCAGGGGCAGGTCTATCTCCAGGGAGACAAATGCGCCATTGCTGCTTGACAGCAGCATGTTTGTCTCCCCGGCTCTTCTAAGCCCCGGGAAGAGGCAGAGAAACACTCCACTGTCAAGCACGCTTAGAAGCAGTGTGTTTGTCTCCCTGGCTCTTCTCTGAGCCCCGGGAAGGCAGCGGCCCACCTTGCTCAGTTCCAGAGAAGGGAGGCAAACATGCCACTGCCGAGTGCTCTCCGGGGAACACTTGGCAGAGGTTTGTCTCTGCCTCAGCCCTCCTCTTAGCCTGGGGACACCGTGGGCCACTGCGTCCGCATACTGAAGGGGAGGCCGAAGCAGATGGGGGGCCAGGGCAAAGAGCCCAAAGGGCCATATCCGGCCCACGGGGCAGTGTTTATCCATGCCTGATCTACACTGTAGAATGAATGCAGTTTGACACCACTCCCACTATCATGGCTCAATACTTTGGAATAATGCAAAATAACAGTTGAAAACCTATGTACATTGCCTCTTCCATGAGCATTATAAATATCATGTTTTAATTTGTATATCTTTTGACAGTTGCATCTGTGTATATTGTTTTGAGATATTGTTTAAGTGGTTTATGAACTTATCTATATTCATAAAAAAACTGAATGAGAAAAGTGTCTGTTTTACCTCTTCCTGATTTTCAGATGCCAGGGCACTTTGAGCTCTTGCCCTTTCCTCTTTAACGTCTCTATCGTTTTCACTGGGCTCTTCAGGATTCTGATGGATGCTCTGGCTCTGTGGAGAAATCCTGCAGATCAAAAGCATCACAAAAGGTTGAAATTACAACATACTAAAGAGCAGGGGTGCCCACACTTTTTCAGCATGCGAGCTACCTTTATAACAACCAAGTTGTTAAGATCTACCTGGCGCATGCTCTCCCGCCGCCACCTTCCGTCCGCGCGGGGCTTCTTCGGCCAATGAGGCTTTAGAGTGCGGGCCCTGGCGCTCATCTCTTGACACGGTGTGGTGACATGACAACCCATTGGTGCTCCTGGGGGGGGGGGGGAGCAAGGCGAAGGTGTGCGCAGGGATAGGATGTGAGGCTGCGGGAGTGAGTGAGTGTGAGAGAGAAGGCCTCGCCGGAGGAGGATGGCCCCCGCGGTGGGGCTGCAGCTGACAAGCGCGCCCTCGATGCCGGTGAGTGAAGCCTGGATGGGGTCCCAGTGCCGCCGAGGGCCGAGGCGAGAGAGAGACAGGGCGGAGCGCGAGGCGGAGCCCCGTCCAGGCTTCACTCACCAGCGTCGAGGGCATGCTCATCATCTGCAGCCCCACTGCGGAGACCATCCTCCTCCGACGAGGCCTTCTCTCACACACACACACTCCCTCCCTCCCTCCCGCGGCCTCACATCCTATCCCTGTGCGCGCCTTCGCCTTGTTCCCCCCCCCCCCCCAGGAGCAACCAATGGGCAGTCACGTCACCACACCGTGTCAAGAGACGAGCGCCAGGGCCTGCCCACTAAAGCCTCATTGGTGGAAGAAGCCCCGCACGGGCGGAAGGTGGCGGCGAGTGCGTGTGAGTGGGGCGCGCGCACTCAGTGCCCCATCCTGCTGCGATCTACCTCAGATGGGCTCACGAGCTACTCGTCGGTCGCGATCGACTTCCTGGGCAGCCCTGCTAAAGAGTGTATACTGTTTTCTATGAGGAAAGGAATGCATGATCCATAATAAAGCCAGAATCTGAATGACTAACAACTCAGAAAATCCTATCCTTATGATATAATATTTTCCTATATGTTAACATCATTAATATGCTAATTCTGTTTTTGAGTTAGAAATTATAGCCATAAAACAAAAAGTGAAGTTTTCAAATATCCTTAATTATAGTATTATCTTTGAGTGTAGCTTAATTCTTTAAGAAATCAACAACTAAATTTAGAACACAACAGGATATTGCGCCTATGTAAGACTTATGTAACACGTTTCATGAAAGATATATGAAAATAAACATGTAGCACTACATTTCTTTTCCACCATAACAATGAAATAACATGCCCCCATAAGAATGAGGCTGGACGTAATAATCCGCCATCATGAAGGTAAAGTTCCTTCCCTTATTATACTTCCTCATTCTTAAAAATATAAATAAAACATGACATAATAACATATACATAACAACAACTTTATTTTTGTATCCCGCCACCATCTCCCCAAAGGGACTCGGAGCGTCTTACATGGGTACCAAGCCCAGTCAACAGAGTTAAAATATAACACAATATAAAAACACAATAAAAACAATAAAAAACATAATTAATCACACAACAGAGTTAAAATATAACACAATATAAAAACACAATAAAAAACATAATTAATCACACAACGACCATTGACTGATAGGTTAGATTAGAGACAAGTCCCTAACCTATCAGTCAATACCAGCCTGAATAAAATGATGGCAAACTATGGTTCCTACAATATTGGGAATTGAACTAGGAAACCAAGTAACTGAAAACAGAACCTGTGGCTATCAAAAAGATGTGCTTGTAAGTCGTTATTTCATAAGAGCAATCTTTCCATCACTACATTTGTCTGCATGAGAATATGAACAGACCTGTACAAACCTAAAGACAGGATCTCTTCTCATAACTGGCTTGCTATATTTCCTCACCAGCCAGCAAAGTAATACCATCAGAGTTGCACAGCTGAGATATGGCTATGTGAAAACAGAAAAAAAATATTTTCAGCCAGTCTCTCTCTCTCTCTCTCCCTCTCTCCCTCTCTCTCTCTCTCTCTCTCCTCTCTCTCTCTCTCTCTCTCCTTACTTCAGTTGAATACACATAATTTTGTGTCTGGTTACATTTCTGTATAGATAGAGTACACAAGCCACTTTATGGAAGAACCAGTGTTAAGAATTGACTAAGGCCTTAAGGACATACCTTAAGGCAGGGGTGCTCATTAGGCAGATCGTGATCTACTTGTAGATCGCATATGGTGTCCTGGTAGATCGCAGGCAGGGTGGGAGGAAGGCTCAGTCCCTCCCTCTCCCGATGCCGCCCAGGTGCAGAAGGAGGTTGACTGGATGGCCCTTGGAGATCTTCCTATTCTAGGAACCCATTGTTGTTGTTGTTATTAATATTATTATCAGAGGCTGGAATGGCCATCTGTGAGGAATGCTGATTGTGGCCTTTATGGCAGAAGGAGGTTGGACTGGATGGCCCTTGGAGGTCTCCTTCTACTCCTGGAACC
This sequence comes from Anolis apletophallus, assembly GCA_030556195.1. Lineage (NCBI taxonomy): Eukaryota > Metazoa > Chordata > Lepidosauria > Squamata > Anolidae > Anolis > Anolis apletophallus. Next base: position 164,782,042 of record JARBWK010000001.1, on the reverse strand, counting down.
TATTGTTGTTGTTACTATTATTATTAGTAGCAGAGGCTGAATGTATATTATCATTATTATTATGAATAAATTCAGGGGCTTATTATACTCACACTTAGTTGAATTCAGTCTTAAAATATATTATATGGCTCTCACTGAAATAAATTTCCAAATATTTTGCTTTTATGGCTCTCTGAGTAGTGGGTAGGGAGATCATTTTGACTTGGTTGTTTTATAAGTAGCTCGCATGCTGAAAAAGTGTGAGCACCCCTGCCTTAAGGCATACCAACACAGAAGCAGAAAAGGCTAATTACACTGGGTGAGTGAGGAGAATATGGTATGATCTGCAGCTATTGGGTGTTTTTCCTGTCAATAGCAGGGGGACAGATTTATCATGTGGAGTGGGGTAGAGTCACAACAGAATGCATGAAGTATATGCTTCAATACCCGTTTGACTCCTTTATGTGACAATGCCCTACAAAACCATATTCATGATCATTACACTGTTCTCTAAATTGTGGCATAAGGTATCTGTAGCTGGAGTCACCATCAGATTAGGATATCACAGGATGAGATCAAATAAACACACTTTTGAAGTGCACGTCCCCAGAGGTGGACTCGTGACGGAAGGTAGAGGCTGCTCCCACTTCTCCCCTTCCTTCCTAGAGAGCTTTCCATCCCCTCACCCACTTATCAGCATTAGGGTACACCACTGATTCTCAAAGTGGGTGGTACCACCCCCTGGTGGGCGGTGAGGCGATCCAAGGGGGCGGAGGGAGGCTCAGGGAAATTTGGGGGGGGGGTTAACCCCTTTAAGGGGGCAGTGAACGATTGGCCATTTAGGAAGGGTTGCATGGACCTCTTCTTTGGCCCCGCCCTGCCCCCTTCGCTTTGACCTGCATATTAGATTTTTGGATTAGAATTCGTAAGAGTAGCAAAATTATTTATGAAGTAGCAACGGAAATATGGTTGGGGGTCACCACAACATGAGGAACCTTATTTAGGGGTCATGGCATTAGAAGGCTTGAGAACAACTGCATTAATAGATATATCTTTCTGTTTAATTGCTATTAAAATTTTTAAAAAATAATTTCTAGGGGAGCGGTGAGTAAAATTTTTTCTGGAAAGTGGGCGGTAAGCCAAAAAAGTTTGGGAACCACTGGGGTACACCCTGGCATGCTCTGATTGCCCTTGCGTTTCCAGAGATAAAGGAGAGGCCTACAGTCTAGCATAAAGCTTCTCTTTCTTCTCCAACCACATTATCACACTAGGACTTTAAAGTGGGCAGCCCCACCTTTTGGGCTTCTTCTGCCATCTGCAGAATTCTGGGAAATATAGGGTGAGATCTTTCGAATTCTCAGCTACAGGGGTCCTCACCTTCCCAAACTACATTTCCTAGAATTCTTCAGGTAGCAGAAGAAGCACAAAATGCAAGGCTGTCTGTTTTCAAGCCCTAGTGTGATAATGTCATTATTGAATGAGGGCAGTCAGAATGTGCTTTAGCACACTCCCATACCTGAACAGAGTTTCAGTCTCTGCTGTTGTGAGACTTCAGTGAAGGACATTGTGCATGAAGGTACAGAACACCACCTTCCGATACATTGCAAAAATTACATGCACTCGGAGCATAACAGCCATCTGGTTCAACTTCCTGCTCTGCTGGAGTAGCCAAGGATTACACATGAATTCTTGGTGTGGCCTTCATTATCCCAGGATAACAAGCAAAGTGTTACTTGCAGGGTTTTCTGGAGCAAAGCTTCTTAAACTATGGGTCACATGCCCATTTCGGGTTTCATAAATGAATATGCATGTAGCTACATACAAACCCCCTTACCTTTGTCAGTAGAATGGTTGTGGCAGCTGAAAAGGATCCAAGCCATTCTCATCACTCACATACACATATCTGAGGCCCCTTCCATACAGTTGCATGAAATCCCACATTATCTGCTTTGAACTGGATTATATGGTGGTGTGGACTCAGATAACTCAGCTCAAAGCAGATATTGTGAGATTTTCTGCCTTGATATTCTGGGTTATATGGCTGTGTGAAAGGGTTCTGAGTGTGAGCTGCTGCTCCCCTTCTGAGTTTGTCATTTTCTTGCTGTTCCAACAAAATGATCAATCCCACCTCCTCTCGTTCTTCTCCTCCTAACGCAGCTTGCACACTTTAACAACGGTAAAGAGCCAATATATATTTAAAAACCCTTATGCGGGCCACTCCTCCTCCCTTCCCCGCTGCCAGCTTGACTAAAAAGGCTGGCACAGGAATGGCTGAGCAGTGAAGCTACAGAGAAATCATTTATGGGTTGCACCTTGCCCGCGGGTACAGATCTGCTCTGAACCCTCATGACTGCTTGCATGTAAGCAAAGGAAACATTAGAACAGTGTTTCTCGATCTGGGTATCGGGACCCCTGGGGGTCACGAGGGGTGTCAGAGGGGTTGTCAAAGAGCATGAGAAAACACAGTATTTTCGGTTGGCCATGGGGTTTCTGTGTGGGAAGTTTGACCCAATTCAATCATTGGTGGGGCTTGGAAGGCTCTTTGATTTTAACTATAAATCCCAGCAACTACAACTCCCAAATAACAAAACCAATCCCCCACCCCAGTGGCTGCCTGCCTTCAAAAGGCCACTTTTAAATGCCTCCTTAATGAATTTGGAGGTGAGGTTGCTGCCTCGCCAATCCACATATCTTGTGAGGCTTCAATTCTGTTAAGTTTGCTTACGAGAAGCAGCATTCTCAACTCTGGAGAACACTGAACATCCTACAGTATCGAATATTCCACCAAGATTTAATACTTTAAAGAATGAATTTTTTAAAAAAATATTTATGATTTATTTTTTGTAAATGTTCTATTTGTGAAACTATTTTATACTATTCTATAGAAACCAGGGGTGAGTTGCACAAACTAGCACTAAACCTAGAGCAAGCAAATACAAATAACATCCACAATAATTAAGCCAAAAATGCATTTATCAATGTCAGTCCTATATGAGCCTGCCAGTAACTGTTAACATAGAAATATGGTACCGTACTCACGTATCCCAAAAGCTCAAGAAAAGCCCCGTTATTGGTGATATGGTGAATCCAATGGTATTACTGAATATCGCAGTCCATAATACATAGTCCAAAGTCCTCACATGTTTCGATCCACTAGGGATCTTTCTCAAGGCCACAAATACATTTGCAAGATTTCGTACCATTGGAGATGTACTCTGAAATATACATGATGATATTGGATACTGCTACCTGAGGTTTCCACTTGTTGATGTATTGCGTCTTCGAAACTCCAACACCTATCTTTCAACACCTTGTGCCCTTGAGAAAGATCCCTAGTGGAGCGAAACGTGTGAGGAGTCCTAAGTATTAACATCCCCGTCAGCCTACTGATTCGGTGTTTACTGGAGGTTTGGATATTTATCCTAATACGGACCTGTTGGAAGCGATGGTCTCAAATTTGCCTTATTTAGGAATCATAACCTTGGCTCACCTCAACACTTGGATGGCTTTATTTTGCCACATGGATATCTTTTGAAAACTTTGGGTCCTTTGCCTGTCTATTGGATTTACTCACGACAGATACAGAACCAGCAGCGCTGGTAGGATTTCCCTTCCTTATAAACTTTCCCGCACATCCCAGTCTGAACTTTGCTTACTTTATATTCTTACCTTGAAAACCCTGTTTTGGACTATTTTGGACTTTGGACTATGTATTGTGGACTGTGATATTCAGTAATACCATTGGATTCACCATACCACCAATAACGGGGCTTTTCTTGAGCTTTTGGGATACGTGAGTACGGTACCATATTTCTATGTCAATGGTTACCGGCAGACTTATCTAGGACTGACATTGATAAATGCATTTTGGCTTAATTATTGTGGATGTTATTTGTATTTGCTTGCTCTAGGTTTAGCACTATTTTATACGCCTATATAACTGAGGTCACATAAAAATTTCTCAGGCAAAAAGAGGGTGCAGGTAGGAAAAGTTTAAGGCCTCCTCTAGAACACCTGCCCAAAATCTTCATCTGGAAAAGGAGTCCTCCTTCAGAAAGAGCCACTAAAGTCAAAACAGATCACACAAGAACATTTTAACTATTGGGGGGCTCCTTGTTTTCACCCCCCCCCCATGTGCATACATTAATTGCTCACCATAAAGGCAGAGCCCCACAGATGCTTTATAGTGCTAGAGAACCATTTCTCATCACCACGTTCAAACAGGCGTTGTAACTGTAAGAGAACAAAGTTGATAGCATGTATCGTTTTCTCTGATAATAAATATAGGCATTGTCAGTTTGGAAACTGTACAGTGTCCCTGGAAAAAAGTGCTTAGTACTTCCTGTATAGTGAAGTAAGCAATACTCTTTTTGCAAATTGATGGGAAGGGTTTTCAATGTTCTCCAGAAGGTCCAGAGGGCTTCCACGATCTAGCTAATTTTATGTGTTGAACACTGAACCCAGCTCCATTCAATTTGCACATTTCCAATTGTGTCTGCATGGGGAAGAGGGGAGATAAGACTTAGGTTCCCAATTCTATAGGTTAAATATAAATCCCAGCAACTACAACTCCCAAATAACAAAATCAATCCCATCACCTAACCCCACCAGTATTCAAATTTAAGCGTATTGGGTATTTGTACCAAATTTGGTCCAGTGAATGAAAATACATCCTGCATATCCAATATTTACATTATGATTCATAACAGTAGCAAGATTACTGTTATGAAGTAGCAATAAAATAATTTTATGGTTGAGGGTCACCACAACATGAGGAACTGTATTAAGGGATCACAGCATTAACAAGGTTGAGAAACACTCATTTAAAGATGCCAGCCTAGTCTTGGCTGTCTAAAGTAAATATGCATTACTAAAAAATAATGCTAAATACCCCATTAGTTTTATGTTGCCCTTTTCATTTACTTTTATAATATTTTTACCGCAATTAATAAAATGGTATTACTTAGATATGTGCATTTTCTATATCAATGATTGCAAATGTGTGACTTGCTGGACATTTTTCAAAGACTCTCTGAATGGGGTGGCTGTCAGGAGCCGATTTCTGCTATTTCTGGAGTTCACCAGAAATCTTCTCCATGACATCTCAAGGCCAGCAGAGATGCTGGAATCCGGAGCGCAGTGCACCTGGATGGACTAACTTTTTCTCATGGGAAAATGGTGATAAGGGCCGAGGCAGGGTAGTAAGGATAGTAGGAATAGCAGGAGGTTTGGGGCTAGAACACCATTAGTGACTTTTTCTTGAACTGTGGAAATCTGAGCAATAAACCCAATTTCAAAAAGAACTTTGTGAGTGGTCAAAGTTGCTGGCTAGATTGTGCAGGGAGTGACAGCGGTGTATAATTAGAATTATTATGCACAAACTATTTTTCCTTTTTATTCTCATCAGTTATTATTAGTATGTGGCCCAAACTAACCTGTACTGTCACACGCAAACACATAGGACTGCCTTCACTGATCGGCTGGTTTCAGCTATCTCCTCCTTCTAGCAATCCAGCCTGTTAATGGGGCTTCCTTCCTTGTCTCAAAAGCAGGTAAGGAATGAAGGATCCAATGCCATCATTGGATAGGTTGCAAGGAGGGTACTGCAAATGGGGTTGCAATGAGGGTACTGCAGTACCCTCCTCAAGAGCTGGTAAGGAAGGAAGGATCCAATGTTGAGCAAAGGGAAGGGGTAGTAAGGGAGGCATTGGATCCTTCCTTCCTTTCCTGGGCTTGAAGTTGCTGCTTACAGAGCCCCATTTGCAGGAACAGGTTGCAGAGAGTTGGGTTGCAAGGAGGAGAAGCAAATGGCAGCAGTAACAGCCTCCTCAAGAGCAAGGAAGGAAGGAAAGATCCAATATTGGGCAAAAGGAAGGGGGGTTGCATCCTTCATTCCTTACCTGCTCTTGAGGCAAGGAAGGAAGCCCCACCCACAGACTGGATTGTAAGGAGGAGGAAGCAACTAAAGGAAGCAGTAAAGGCGGGATGGGATAGCTCTGACATAACTGATTCCTTGTGTAGAAGCAAGGGAAAGGAAGGAAGCACATGGGCGCTCTTAACTCCCTTTGGCTGGGGCAATGGGAGAGGAGGATTCTGAATGTTAACATCCCTCTGTTTGGGATGATGGAGGAAGAGAGGGACAGCAGGAAAAGAATGGTGTGTGGGTGTGTTTAGAAAGGATATGTCTGTCATATTGCATCTACTCGGGTTTTCTGAGACCCTCATGGACCACTTCTCTGTTTCTTGCAGAACACCTGTTGGGTGTTCTGCAAGAACACTAAACAACCGTCTTTTTTCCTATCTGTATCTTGACCTAAATCTGTACCTCTTTGGAGAATTAGAAGGTAATACTTGTATAGTGAAGTTCAGCAAGAGTCATGACATGACCCAATGCATCAAACGGCCCCCATCCCCCAGGCACATGCTAGCAATAACTTTGGAACTAAAGTGGGTGTCATAATCATTATAATGGGCCAAGTTACTGTTTAATCCATTAGAAAAATCAGTTCAGTGCATATAGGATGAAAAATAAATTGATCTTTTAGCTTACTGTCATGAAAGCGTGTAAAAAGACGACAACTGGAAACGTAGGAATAAAAAACATCAACACATAAACGATAACCACCATGCGAAAAAGGGTAAACTGGATCACAATTATAACCAGTGTCACCTAAAATGAAAAATGGAATAGTTGTAAATATACTGATCACATGATCCAAAAATATTTTCCACAAAGTCTGTGATCTAGCACCTGAATTAGCACTCCAGGTAGAACCAAGCTTGAGTATTAGGCTTATCTATACTTGTCACATACCGCAAGTTTACCCACAAGTTGCTCCTGAATGTCTAATCCCTAATGGGGACGAAAACCTGTGATTGTTTTACCCCCACACTATGTTCCAGAGGTTGCTTAAGCCCTGCACTTCGGTATGTGAACAGGTGGGCAACTTCAGATTTAGAAATGGTTTCTCCGTTCACAAGGGCCAGTGTAGCCATCTCATTTTTCCTATGCTCCACAGTGTGAGGAAAAGTGAAAGACACTTCAGGAGTTAATGTGTGATCTAATGGCATATTAAATAAATAAACAAGTGGAACTTTCGTATTAATTTTTCAACTATATCTGGCTGTTCCTTTTAAGCTTTGACAGATAATTTAGTCATGCTAACCCAGTGTTTCCCAACCGCTGTGATGCGGCACAGTAGTGTGCCGTGATGGACCTCCTGCTGTGCCGCGAGAAAAGCTCTCTGCCCCCTTCCTTCCCCCCTCCTCCTGCCAAACTCCTGCTGCTTGGGGGAGGAGGAGGAAGGGCCGGGTGGCGGTGAAGAAAAAGAAGAAGGGGCTGGGGCGCCGCCTCCTTCAGCCATTTCCCCAGCCAGCCTCCAATCCGCCATGACTCCCGCCATGACTCTCACCCCTCGTTCGCTGAAGCCACGCGGAGGAGCCCCACCCATTGAAGCCCGTCCATCACTCATGCTCCTCCACGTGGCTTCAGTGAGCAAGGGGTGGGAGTCATGGCGGAGAGCGGCGACGGGGGCCATGACTCGCACTGCCCCCTCAAGGCTGGCGAAGCTGTGGGAGAGCTGAAGCTGGGGGAGGGGGCGGGGCATGGCACAGCCTGGCTCCGCCCCCTCCCCCGGCTTCAGCTCTCCCACAGCTTCTCCAGCCTTGAGGGGACAGTGCCAAGCCAGCATTGTGCTGGCTCTGCCACCGCTGGCTTGGCACTGCCCCCTCAAGGCTGGAGAAGCTGTGGGGAGCTGAAGCCGGGGAAGGGTGGGGCACGGCATGGCTCCTCCCCCTCCCTGGCTTTGGTACTCCCAGCAGCTGCTCCCAGCAAACCAGCATCCCCCAGCCATTCTTTACTGTGCTAGAATGTCATTTTGTGTCATTTTGGTTGGTGGTGTGCCCCCAGATTTTTTAATGTTAAAAGTGTGCTGCGGCTCAAAAGAGGTTGGGAAACACTGTGCTAACCCACAGAACAGCCGCTGGACTACATAGGGATTGTGAGATGCAAGGGGGAAAGGTGAGAAGAGTATAAGGATTTGGAACTGCAAGATCAGCTTGGAGAAAAGATATATCAAAAAGCTCTAAATAGCTTTTCCCAAATTAATCCAGCTGCTATGGGTTCATGAAATGGTGGAAATTTCCAGTTGCCCGGCCAATGCACACCTCACAGTTCTTCCACCTAATTTCCAGAGCAAATACCCTGGAAATAGGGCATTAATGGAAAGTGAGGCATAGACTGGCTGGGCAGACAGACCTTTACATAACAAATGGATTCATTTGGACATCTACTTTCTCTAAGTCAACCCACAGGACTTGGAGTAATGTCCCCTCCTTGCTCCCACCATTCCACCGATCATATTTTTGACAGTGATGGAGCAAGAGCTTCTTGAGAAAAACTCAGCAGAAAGTGGACATGTAGCCAGTTCCTTCACCCTATCCCTCATTCACCAATATATGCCATTATCAGTACAAGCAGTCCCTGAGTTAATGCTCCTCATGTGCCCTATCCTCGACAAGAACAGAGTAGAAAACTCACAACAAAAGGTGTAACAGTAAACACAAAAGGATATAATTGTATTGAAGATCAGCATCCTAACGCCTCCCAGGGTCTGACTAACAAACAAATGCTTGATGGAATAGATGGAAGCAAAGAACTTAACTGGGTTTCTTTTGATTTCTCAAAAGAGATAATTTTCCTAGCCTCCTTTCTGTGTCCTTTATCTGTATTTGACTTCTGTCAACACCTCCTGCTGAAGTCTCTTCTTCAAACTATAGATTTGATTCCTCAATCCTTCAATGATGTGGAAGATACTACAGCCTCTAGGCTCCCTGGCACCCTCAGAATGACTAGCTGCAAACAGGGCCGTAGCCAGGATTTTGATTTGGGGGCTGAGTCTGAGTGAGAGAGGATCTACCCAAGCCAGGGCCGTAGCCAGGATTTTGATTCGGGGGGGCTGAGACTGGGTGGAAGAGGGTCTACCCTAGCAAACCTTTTGTATTGTTATCCCAATAACCCCATTAATGTGGGATATAATGAGCATGGTGATCAGATCATGATATGAATAAACATAACAGTTTAAATAATGTACCAGTAAGGCCTTTTCACGGACCACCCTGAGAATTTCCGGGGGGGGGGCTGAAGCCCCCTTAGCCCCCCCCCGGCTACATGCCTGACCCTAGCAAACCTTTTGTATCATTATCCCAGTACCCCCATGCATACGGAATACATTGAGCATAGTGATCAGATCATGATATGAATACACATAACAGTTTAAATAATGTACCAGTAAGACTTTCTCGTGGACCACCCTGAGAATTGAGTTGCTGAGGAAGACTGAAAGCTCCATCTTTGGGGCACTTCATAAGGGACAGGATCTAATTAAGGTTCTCTCCCACAGAAAACTATACAAATAGGAACTAAACTCATTTTAAATTTAGGGACAACTGAGGTGCCACCAAGAAAATAGTAAAAGCCTCTATGGGGGCATGACACATTCCATGTAGTACAACATGTGAGACCCCTTCCACACTGCCCTATATCTGAGATAAGCAATTAATCTGGGATCAGATCCTGGGATATAGAGCAATGTGGACGGGGCCTGAGTAAACAGTTCCAATGCCTCTACTATACTGCTCAAGCAAATAAATATGTAGTTAGGTAACCCCACCACCACAAAAATAACCCCATTGTACCTTTATCGCTGTTTAGATCAATTTCTAACAAAATCGACACTTCCTCTTGACCTTTCCCATCTCCTTATTTCTCAAAAGCATCATAAGGTGTTTCTTCACCTCCTGGAGGAACTCTGCTGCTTTGACATTACCTCCTTCACTGCTCCTAACTGGTCTGGCCAACATTTAACTCCCCTTTGTTCTCACCTCATGCTTTGTTCTTTTCAGTCTGCTGCTGCATCTCCTATTCCCTCACCTTGCGATGCCACACTTCCTTATCCTTCCTCATGTCTACCTCTCTTGCTCTTTGTGTCATGCCACAGCACATCTCTCCACCTCTTTCCCCTCTCTCTTCTCATTTACCCCAAATCGGCATCTGGCAAAACACTTACCAAAATGAGGGTAAATGACCAAAAGCTGCTAGGATACCACTTTTTGCGAAATACAAAGGCAAGCACATATTGGAATGTGATCATTGATGAGCTGTACCCAAGCACAAATGATACCTGTAAGGAAGAGAATCTCATTAACGGGATGTAATGTCTAGAAACCATATGTACAGCACATACATTAGAACTTTTTATGAGTGCTATTCAAATAAATGGAAGTAAACAATAATAATAATAATACTTCACTTGTATACCGCCCTATCTCCCCAAAGGGACACAGGGCGGATTCCAACATGAAAGGCAAACATTCAATTAGCAGACAGAAACCATACAGACAATTACATCAAGATAAACACATTTGGCAATAAAGCTACTGTGTATTTGTTTATTTGTGTTATGGAAACCTCTTTCTTGTAAATAGTGCAACCATTTGGCCTGTAAGACCAACCTGTTCCATCAGGCATTCAATCTCTAAGCCAGGGGTGGGCAACCCACCGCCTGTGGGCCGGAAGTGGCCCGGCAGCCGATTCTGTCTGGCTCGGGGAGAAGGGCGTTGGGGGCGGGGCCAAGAGGAAGGGGTGCCGCTGCCCCCATCCCATCGCGGGCTCTGTGGGGCCTGTGTCGGCAGACAAGCCGGAGGAGCAGTGGCTTTGGAGTGCCTGCCATCCCTGGAGGCGATCCGGGCCTGCAGCGGGAGGATTCGGCGACCTAGTCTTGATCGTCTTCCGGGTCGCTAGGGCGATCAGCCGCCTCAGATCGCCGACTGCTCCCCTGCAGGCCCGGATTGCCTCCAGGGATGCCAGGTGCTCCATAGCAGGGCGATCAGCTGGGGAACGGCTGTGGGCGAGAGCGGGCGGAGGCCTGCAGCCTCCAATCGCCTGCTGCTCTGGTCTCCTCTGCTGCTGCGGCGGCTGGGTCCACTTTGCCATCCTTTGGGCTGGGTCCATTGGGACATTCCATCTTGGTTCGCATCTTGTCTTCTTGAATTGAATTTTAGTGGTTTTTATTATTATTTTATAATAATTTTATTATAATAATATAATCATAAATTATATAATATAATGTTATATTATATTATAATTTCAATATATTATAATGTCTCTATATATACTATAATATAATAATTATGATATTAATACTAATAATATATGAATATTTCTTGATATATTAATATGTTAATATTAATGATGTGTAATATATAGTGAATATAGTAAATAAATAAATAAATAAATAATGTAGATTAGAATGTAGTTCCGCCTTTAGGTGTGGCCCTCCATGATATTTTTTGGCTCTCGTGTGGCCCCTTGGAAAAAATTATTGCCCACCCCTGCTCTAAGATGTAACCCCTACTCTGGTCTTAATCTGTTCTTAATCTGTTTTTATTATGTTTTCAAGTATGTTGTGTTTTGTTGTTCATTGCTGTGAACCACCCTGAGCCTTTTCGGGAAGGGTGGTATATAAGTCGAAATAATAAATAAATAAATAAATAAAAATATTATTTTACTACAAAGAAAAGCCTCCTAAGGAAGAGATATAGTTGGTCTGTGTGGTTTTCTTCTTTTTATCACTTTGAGCTACTGGTGCTGGGTCATGCTGCTGCTAATAAGTTACTCTGCTGTACATTTATGGGAAGAGTCTTTTGTTAATAAGCCTACTCACCCAGCAAGAGTTATGGAGCCAATATAGACCAGCACAGACCATATTGATGCTGAAGAAATATAGCAATGGCATTTCAAGCAAGTGGACTGCCTTTTGAAAGGTTGAATACCAGCAATTATGCCAAATGGTTATTTAAAAATGATTTTTTTTGGTTAATAATTTGTGGGAAGTAGTGAAAGATCCCCCAGATAAAGAAGGAGAAGAAGATGAAAAATCGAGGGCAGATCAGTGTGCAAAAGCTTCTACCATATTGTCATTCAAGGACAGTCTACTGCCATATGTAAGGAATGCCCAAACAGCAGCTGAGTGTTGGCAAAGCCAAAAGGAAATTTGCCAGAGCCAATCAGCAGACATGAAAGTTTTGCTGACTAGAAAGTTACACAATTCAAAACTTAAAGTGTTACAAACTACCTGCAGCAGATAAGGACTCTGCTCATGAACTTGGAAGAAAGGGGCATTTGTTACACTGAAGAAAACAAAGCTTATATTTTGATTTCTCCATTATCCACAGATTGGAACAATTTCTGTTATGCTAAGCAAAATGTGGATGATAAGGATTTAACCTAGTGGTTCCCAAACTTTTTTGGCCTACCGCCCCCTTTCCAGAAAAGAATTTACTCACCACCCCGCCCTAGAAATTTTAAAAATTTTTTTTAATGCCAATTAAACAGAAAGAGATATGTATTAGTGTTTCTAACTTTTTTGTAAAAATTTTAATTTAAATTTTAATGTTATTTTAATTGCATGTTGTTTTCATGGCATTGAAAAAAGAAGGGGCTGGCACTGGACAAGTGAGGCCCACCTTGAAAAGCACCTCCCGCTTGCCCCGCCCCGTGCTGGGCCCTGCAAGGCGCGCTTGCGAGGACGACCCCATTGGAAGAAAGAGGCAATACACAGGACTACGCCATGGGCGGGGTTGACGAGAAGGAGGAGGCGTGCACTGCGGTTTCCATGGCAATGCCTGCCCGGGGGATTGCGTGCTTGCGACTGTGTCCCTGTGAGTTGGAATCCCCAGGCAGGTGTTGCCGTGGAAACCGCAGCAAGCGCCTCCTTCCTCTCGTCAACCCCGCCCATAGCGCAGTCCTGTGTATTGCCTTTCTTCCAACAGGGACGTCCTCGCAAGCACGCGACCCTGCAAATGGCAAGCAAGCCCGACTCACGCCACCGCCCCCTTACAGGGCTTCAGTGCCCCCCAAATTCTCCTGAGCCTCCCAGCGCCCCCTTGGATCGCCCCACTGCCCACCAGGGGGCGATACCGCCCACTTTGGGAACCACTGATTTAACCCTTGACTTTGTGTCTTGGAGGCTTTTGGTGCAGGAAAAGAGGCTAAAATTTGAGTCATCCTTCAAAGACCACCGAGTAGCTACTACAAGAAAAGCTAATGAAGCTCTGAGTAGCCAGGATTACACAAAGGTGTTCAATGTAAGAAAGTGCTTTGGGTGTGGAGCTGTACGTCCCCTAATTGAGGATTGCCCCAGGAATAAAAAGAACAGAGGAAGAAGAGACCACCAAGGCTACCAAAAGCAACAAGAAAGACATGATCACCACTCTGCATCTACTGTGCTGAGGGGAAAAGATGCCAAGAGTGAAAGGAAATGGCTTCTTGATTCAGCTTTTTCTGACCACATAGTAAATTATATGGAGTTGCTGTTTGATAAAAGGAAGACCAGAACTGGTAATATTGTTCAGGCAAATGGAGCTCATGAAAAATGCAATTGAGTTGGTAACGTTTATATTCCCTGTTTAGGGAAAAATGTGGACAATGTTTCATGTGTACCAGAAACAAAATTTTGTTTATTAAGCACAACTCAAGTTGGGTACAAAATTGAGTTAAATGCACAAGGGTGTAAGGTGTTTTTGAATGGTGAAGTATGCACAGAGGGTGTAGTTTATGAAAACTTAAATACTATGTTGGATAAGGGGAAGAAAGAAATTGTGTTAAATGTTACCAATACTGAAAATGTTCCAATGCATCACAATTGTGTACATGTTAGTTTTCAAAACATTAGAAAACTCGCAGAGGTGACAGACCTTAATTCAAAGAGCTGCAAGAAGTTCTTAGACTGTGCAGTATGCTATAGGGTTAAAGCAAAAAGATACCCTACACCAGTGGTTCTCAAAGTGGGCGATACCACCCCCTGGTGGGCGGTGGGGTGATCTAGGGGGGACGCTGGAAAGCTCAGGAGAATTTGAGGGGCGGTGGGGGCGGTGGCGTGAGCCAGGCGACAGGCTACCATCCATCTCTGCCCCCCCTTCCCTCCTCCTGCTCCCTCCTCCTCCTCGTCTTGCCAAGCAAGGGATAATAATAATAATACCTTTGGGGTTCCCTTCCAACTGGTTGAGTCTTATAACAATAACAATAATGAAAACAGAGCCGAGGATTACTAGATTGGTAGCAGCATACCAGGTTCATCCTTCTCATTAAGATAATTTTGAATGTTTTAACTTTTTTTGTATTATGTTTCTAATTTGCAACTTTCTTCATTATATTTTACGAAAAAGGTAGAAATATTAATATGTATATATATATCTTCCTGTTTAATTGCTATTAAAAAATTTAAAAATAATTTCTAGGGGGGCGGTGAGTACATTTTTTTCTGGAAAGGGGTTGGTAGGCCAAAAAAGTTTGGGAACCACTGCCCTACACCTACGCTTAGCAAAAGAACATCAGAAATACCTTTTGAATTACTACATTCAGATCTTGCAGATCCCTTTTGCAAGTGAAGGGGGTGCAAAGCATATGTTTGTGATAGTTGACGATTTCAGTTCTTATTCTTATTGTTGAAAGAAAAAGGTAAAGTATATGAAAAGTTTAAAGATTGGGTTAATCTAAATGAAAGACAATATAATTATAAGGTGTTGTGCCTCCAAACTGATAAAGGAGGAGAGTTTATGAGTTATAAATTACAAAAGTGGTTTGGCACCAGAAAACTAACCCATATAGCACTGAAGAAAACAGAGTACGTAGCAGGAAGGAGAACTGGAGTGTTAAAAGGAATAAGAGACTGTATGCTGGAAGACTCTAAGTCCCCATTTGGTTTGTGCGGAGAGGCAGAAGGAGCTGCAAACCATGTTATTGACAGAGTATGGACCTCCAATATAAATGAAACCACATTCTATAAAATGGTTGGCCAGAAACGTAATCTTAAATATCTGAAATTTTTGGGAAGTTATGCCAATATATTAATTCCTTGTGAGCAAACATGGAGAAGATTTTGTTTTGTTGGGTATAGTCAAAATAAAAAAGGGTATCATTTTTGGTTAGAATTGTTAACAATAAAGCAGAGTTTGATGGTAATCGTAATTGGAAAAAATATACATCAAAACAATGAAGTATTTCTAACATTTCTAAGTATTGAGCTTCAGGAAAGGGAAACTACAAAAGAAAGATCTAGAAATGAAGAAATTGATACAAAGACAAATAGTACAAACAAAATAAGAGAAACTAGAAATTCCATGTACAAGTGGCCCTAGTGTAAAAACAGAGAATGAAACTAATAAAAACAATGAAGATGAAGAGTTGGTGGAAGTAAGGGAAATAATTGAAATCCCTAGACGATCAGAAAGGGCTAAGAAAGGTGTATCACCATAAAGATTTATGGTTCCAGAGGAGACACTTAAAAGAAAAAGTGAAATATAAAATCCTGTGACTTTAACGGCAAATGGTGTTTACTGTTTATGTATGGTTTAAATTGGGGGTTTTTTGTAATCAAAAATAGAAGGGGTGTTAGAAATCTTAAAAATTAACTAGGCATTTTTAATTACAAAAATGTGAGTCAAGCACTGAGAGAGCTTAATATTTATTTATTTATTTATTTAAAACATTTATATTCCATCCCTCTCACCCCGAAAGGAGACTCAAAGCGGAGCACAGCATATATATGGCAAACATTCAATGCTGGGACAAGAATTCATATATGCATGCATAAACATTAAAAACATTTATCTCAATTATTAAAATACACCGTTTAAAACCGTCTTGGTCATCTGCATCTAATCTAATCGGCCTGGTAATCTTTCCTATTGCAGCTATATTGCCCTGTCCTGAAAGCTTGGTCTCACAGCCAAGTTTTTATCATCCTTCTGAAGGACAGGAGGGAGGGGGTCGATCTGATCCCGCCAGGAAGGGAGTTCCATAGCTGGGGGGCAATCACCAAGAAGGCCCTGTCTCTCGTCCCCACCAATCGCGCCTGTGACAATGGCGGGGCAGAGAACAGGTTCTCCCCAGAGGATCTTAATCTCCGCAATGGTTCATAGGAGGAGATGCGTTCGGACAGGTAAATTGGGCCGGGGCCATTTAGGGCTTTTATAAGGGTCCTACCCCCTGCCTTTCCTTCTTGTTTTGACTCGAACGTAAAGCAGGTTAAAAAAAACACTCAGAAACATGAGAATCAAAGGCACATTTTTTCTTCACATAATGTTACACTCTAAACAAGAATACGTGGGGGGGGGGGGGGAATTCAACCCAGTATATATCCTTTATCTACAACAATGCAACTGTAGCAGTACAGCTGGTTGGTGTGATAAAGTCCAAAAGTTGGCATCTCTGTTTAGTGCACAGACTGGTCCTTTGCTGGCTTCTCTGCCCACTATCACTGCTGCTTACCTCTTTTAGATTAGAGGCCTGACTCTAACTTCTGTAGGACTATGAGTGGTATTAATTCAGGTTTGTAACTGGCATGAAATGTGCTATGTCTGCTTTTTGAAAATCATACTAAGCCAGACTTACCAAAGAGACAACCAAGGTCATACGAATATATGTAGCGAACATTAGTATCATCAAAGGCCAAAACACTAAGAGAAACAGAATGCAAAGCAAGGGAATATCCACCAGAGCTTGTCCACACCAATATGCAGAAGGGAAAACTCCTGAAATCTGCAGCTGAGACCAGGTTTTTATCTGGCAAAGAAAGTGACCAAAAATAGTTATACTTTTCAATGCCCATCCCATTGTAATGCACGTTCCATTTTAATATTAAATATTTATTTATTTATTTCCTCGCTCTTGTATACCGCTCCTTCCAGCAGGCTCAGGGCGGTTTACACACAGCCGAGATAACAATCATTTGGCAAGATTAAAATTACATAAAAATGCAACGGTTACATAAAAGTGATAAAATCACAAGTAATACATAAGACATCCAAGATTGGAAGGCAATAGACAGTTCCGCATCTGGGCCTCAATTAAAGGCATGCCTAAACAAGATGATTTTACATGCCCTCCGGAATGGGATGAGTTCTGTGGTGGCCCAAACATCATCCGGCAGTGTGTTCCATAGTGCCGGGGCTGCAGCTGAAAAGGCACGTTGTCTCGTTGAGGAATGGTGACAGGCGCGGAGTGATGGTATGGTCAAAATATTTTGCTCTTCCGAGCACAGTGATCTCAGGGGAACATATGGGGTAAGGCGGTCCCTCAGGTAGACTGGCCCCAGACCATGCAAGGCCTTAAAGGTCAAAACCAGCACCTTGAAGACAATCCGGTACTCAATTGGTAGCCAGTGCAGATGCTGCAAGATGGGGGTGATATGCTCTCTCACCGGTGCTCCCACCAGTAGTCGAGCCGCAGCATTCTGCACTAGCTTGAGTTTCCAGATTGTCGACAGGGGAAGGCCTATGTAGAGGGCGTTACAGTAGTCTAATCTCGAGATGACCGTCGCTTGGATCACCGTAGCCAGGTCATCCCTGGATAGGTAGGGGGCCAGTCGCCTCGCCTGTCAAAGATGGAAGAACGACGTTTTGCTGGCCATGGAGACCTGGGCCTCCATGGACAGCAATGGATCCAACTGGACCCCTAGGCTTTTTACCAGTGATGACAGGCTTAGCTGCTCGCTATCCAGGGTAGGCAACTGACACTCATCCAACCCAGGGTTGACCAGGCCATAGGATCTCCGTCTTTGATGGATTCACCTTCAGCCGGTTGGAACGCAGCCATCCAGTCACGGCTTCGAGGCATTGATGGAAACAATCGGGTACGGTGTCCGGCCTGCCGTCCATTCTCAGCACGAGCTGGGTGTCATCAGCGTACTGATAACACTTCAGACCAAAGTCGCGAACCAGCTGGGCCAGCGGACGCATATAGATGTTGAATAATAAAGGGGAGAGGATGGCCCCCTGGGGAACCCCACAACTTAATGGGAGCCTCCCGGAGACCTCCTCTCCCCCCTCCACATGTTATCCCCGATCTTGGAGGAAGGAGGCTACCCACTTAAGGGCAGTCCCCCTAACTCCTGTCACGGTTAAACGGTGGGTCAATAATGCGTGATCTACCATATCAAACGCTGCCGTGAGATCTAACAGCAACTTCATGCCTTAAGTTGCATTAAGGCATGAAGCAGGAATGGGGAGGGGGCACAGGCCTCCACTACATGAGATCACCATCATCTTCACCACTTCACCACCACACACTACTTGAGATTTTTGCAATGGTTACATTATTGAGGATGGCAATGAATTACTGGACCTGGTTTTGGAATAGCATCCTGTTACATAGCATCCTGGAAGGCCTTCATTTTACCCATAGGTATATTTATTACCTCTCCATTGGCGCCCCCTTGTCGTGGGGGAGAGGCTTGCATACCCTAATGAAGTTGTGAGCTATGCTGGTGGTGGCATAATAGCCACCGGTAGGGCCTCCCATGCCAGACAGGTCACAACCGAAGGGTCTGACAAAGAGTGTCAATGGGCAGGATTGGCTCTCTAGCCTTTTGGCAACCATCCTAGGAGAAGGAAAGCTCTAAATTCAAACCCAGGCAGATGGTGCTCATCTAACCCTGTAAGGTCAACCATCTAGAGAAGGAAACTCAAATCATACCTACGACCTGAGGGCCTCACTTCCACTGTCCTAAGCTTGCTAGGCCCCGGCAGATGAACCTTTGGTTTAAAGGGTGAGGCCAGTTCTGTGCACGCTGCGCTCCACCAGAAAAATCCATTGCACAGGCTCGAAGGACACATCCAACCTCCTTAGTCATCAGTGCGCTTGTAAGTATCTTCATTCACGAAGTAATGCCAGAGAGATATTTATCACAAGGCACTGAATTATGAAGTTGAGGTGAATGCTTCCAACAAAAGCCCTTCTTTGGTGTTACAACTAAATATGCCTGTGAGATAAATGTGATCAAGAGAAGGGCCTCTCCTGAAGTCTTAAGGTTCCAAGTAAGCTCATATGAAAAAATGCATTTTGGGATAGCAATGTTATCATGGATGTTTTGGGTACTCCAATAAATCATATATACATGTACCAGATACACATCAACCTAAGACCCCGTCTTCATTGAAATCAGTGCAAAATTCATTGAAATGAAATGTATTCCATGCTCATATAATAATTTTACCTTGTAGTCACGGATGCTTGTCATTGCAAAGTTTGGAGGAAAAGCTGGGAATAACAAAGCAGCTGCAATAATGTACCCATGAGCAAAATATTCCCAAAGATCTTCGCTAAAACCCGCCTGGGGAAGAAATCAGAAAAACATACCTTAAAGTTTCTTGGTAAGATAGTTTATAGACATTGAGATAACTATAATTGATATGTGTGCTAGGAAGCCAGAGAAAAGACTGAGCATAAAATGTAAAGATGGCAGTTGGGTTTTTGTTGTTGTTTATCCATTCAGTCACTTCCGACTCTTTGTGATCTCATGGACCATCCCACGTCAGAGCTCCCTGTTGGCCGTCATCACCCCCAGCTCCTTCAGAGTCAAGCCAGTCACTTCAAGGATACCATCCATCCATCTTGCTCTTGGTTGCCCCCTCTTCCTTTTTTCTTCCATTTTCCCCAGCATCATTGTCTTCTCTAAGCTTTCCTGTATTCTCATTATGTGGCCAAAGTACTTCATCTTTGCCTCTAATATCCTTCCCTCCAATGAGCAGTCAGGCTTTATTTCCTGAAGTATGGACTGGTTGGATCTTCTCGCAGTTTTTGACCCTTGCAGGCCAGTTGATGGGATAGATGGAAGGAAATTCCCTCATACTCTCTATAACCAATCAGTAGTAATTTGGGTCAGGGGAAGAGTTGCTACCCAGATATATCAGGCTGGCATTACACAGCCTGGTCAATATATAAACAAGTTGTTTTAAAAAACCACATAGTGCTCGATACCATCTATTTCCGTTTTATGGTAGCTCTTGTTTTTAAAAAAAATCTAAGATCAAACCAGATTAATTTGTTAACCCTAAATTAAAGCACATTAACTTGTGTGCATCATGTGGACACACTAGGCTAATGTGGGAGCTACACTGTATTAAATGGTCCTGTAGGTGCATCCTATGTCTACTTTCACAGATGAATTGAGAGAAGTGCCTTCACAGGCAGACTGGTGGGGTGAATAGCCATAGAATTATTATTTTTTAAACTTATGGGCATGATGATTAGTTGACAAGTTCAATATTAATTATGGTATTTGTGAGACAAATACAGGATGAAAGAAAAACCAAGTTGAGCGATTTAACCATATGAATAGTAGGGGGAGTGTTGGAATGTAATGTGAGGCTGGCCGAGAACCAAAAATATGATATTGTGAGATGGCCAAAAAGGCTCTCAAGAAATTGGGTTATTAACTGGTACGATAATGTGTATAGTGTGCCAGAATACCATTCAACCAACTGTCGATACATTCCAATTCTGAAATTTCTGCCTACCGCTGAAATTTTCACCTAAAGCAGCTGGCAGTTTTTGGCAGCCTCCTATCCAAGCTCATCCAAAAATCATGGCTGACGTTGTTTGTTTCTAATACCAAACAGGTTCTGATGCATTCAGTGTATTTAGGCCTACTAGATTCATCACTGCCCCCCCCCCCCCACACACACACACATACACACACCTCCAAGCAAAATGTGCTGCTGGTTTTGTTGGTATGGTGTTTTTATTAACTAAACACAAATAATTTTATTAATATAGAGATGTGAAGATAAAGTTAAGTTGGTATATTGGCCTTACTCTTAAAAGTCACTAAGTAGGGTAAAACAAAAGGGATGTTTTCTAAATATAATTATTTCTAAAAACTAAGCTATTATCACTGTTCATTCAAGAAGAAAATAATTTTAAAATACAGCCATTTTCCTCTTTCAAATTATGAATGTTGTTTGGAAGGCTGATTTTCTTTGTACGTCAATCCTTTCTCAATGTTCATATACATTGTTTAATAATAGCTCCACTCATGGCCCCACCCCATCTTAGAAAAAGTACAAAACTTACTCTTAAAAGTGCATGATTCCACAATCGAATACGGGCAGTTGAATTTGATATTTGCAGAAAAGCATTGCTTATTATGTTGACAAGGACGGGATAGCAATTGATTACTTCCAAGTGACACATAATTGTGAACCTGTATTTCTGAAGCAAAGCAAGACATTAAAATCAGAACTTTAATGCGTCAGTGCAGGCAGTGCTAGAAAAGCAAGAGCCAATAACTAAAACAATAACAAAGCTGCATTGATCATCTAAACACTTAATTAATTTAATTGTACAGCGTCCTTTGGTTTTGTGTACTTTTGTTACTGAGGAATGCTTTAGGGACAGTCTTTGTCTAACTACCTTTGGTATGAAGTATTTCAAAGGAAATTCTTTATTATAGGACTTCTGAAAAAGGAACCATATTCAACTAAGGAAGTGTTGCATTTAATGAGATAGACCTCCCAAGAGTGAAATTCAGGATCGCTACCTATGCTGGTAATTTTGCAGCCCTCGATTCGGGGATCCTCCATTACAAACTCTATCTTCTGTCTTTTTATTATTTATTTATTTATTTATTTCTTCAAACTTCTATCCCGCCACTCCCCGAGGGCTCGGAGCGGTTTACAAAGTTTGACATAAAACAACAATAACAAAAAGAGTAACAGCAACAAAGAAGGGGAAAAGGGGAGGGAGGGGACATGAGAGGATAGGGAGGGCATGGTATGGGCAGCTCAGGGCCCAACAGATTTATGCGTTGCCAGGAGGTAGTATTGTGATACTCAATCCTGCAGTCAAAGGAAGGCAGTTTGGGAGTTCCTAAAGAATATCTCGAAACTGTTTGCTGGTGGGAGGAAAAACATCTCTCCCTCTAAGCAATGATCCGATGGAGGAACTCCAGCCTGTTGGAACATCCTCCCTTCTGGGTTTGGAGCACGTCCAGGAGAGCTCCTGCCGCCTGAGGCTCATGCTCCAGAAGGTCCTGGGCTGGAATATCCACCGAGTCCTAGACTTAAATGTTCTGGGCCTCTTCCCCTCTGATGGGCTGGCAGAAGGCTTGGTAGTCTCAGGGGCTCCATGGTCGTGGCGGGACGCTGGCCCGCTCCGGTGCTCCACGAGAGGGTCGGAAGCTAAGTACTGGCAACTCTTCATCCTCCGGTGCTGCTTCCGCTTTCTCGGGCGACCGCACAATCTCCGCTGTAGGTCATTTCCAGGTCTCCAATCCTCTGGGGGCGGGGACTTCCGCTGTAGGTCATTTCCGGGTCTCCAGTCCTCTGTGGGCAAAGACATCCAGCCTGGCTTGGTGTCTTCAAGGTTGGTCGCCATTTTTGACCGACCCTTGTCCATTCGTCTCCCCTCCCCCCCGGTGATGCCATGGCGGTGGGGGCGCTGATCCCGGGCGGAGGACAGGATCTTCGAGATGTCCAATTTCGTCGTAGTGTCACGAAGATCAGGCCAATCCGAGCCATCGCCCAGTGGGAGACATCCCGACGGCGGCACACCGCCTGGGTCCAGACTTGATCCATTTAACGGAGGTAGGTGGATAGATAGTGGCTCGTTTATCTTATCCAGTCTCTGAGTCAGGCTGGATAAGATAGGAAGATTGCAAAGGAAGATTGCAAATTTGGCTCTGGACCGTCCCTACAAGATTAGAGTGAATATTCCAAATGCCAAGAAACAATAATAAATTATATTCCTATAAAAGATTAAGAGGTATTATCAAGGGAAGCTTAAATAAACAGTAAGATGCGACATTTGGAAACTTACACGTACTACATATACGAGAACAAGAACAAGACTGGGGTTATTTATTTATTTTGTATCAAAAGCATTGCATAAATAAATATAAAACTGATAGAAAAAATAGAGGGATCATAAGCAATTAAATAATTTTTGACCCAAAACAGCGATCACATTTTCGGTGGCTTTAAACAATTATTCCTCTGTGCATGAGGCAGGGCATTGTGGACAATGTTGTTTGTTCTGCTCCACAGTCACACAAGGTGGAGGATTTTTCTTTAGTGCCATTTTGCCAGGTTGTTTTTGATCTGCCCACTCCGCTTCTGAGTCTGTTCAAGGGCTTCCAAGTTGCTCATCCTTGGTTTGCCCCTGGAGGCAGACCCTCGTGGGGGGGGGGGGGGATCCAGTTGGGATTTCCTGGTTTAGCTGCCCAGAGGGATACTCTTGCTGTTACTGGGGGTACATTAAAAGGAGTGGTGGTTCTCATGAAGATTTTCCTTGATTTGAGTCTGCTGGGAGGAGCTGATAGCCATGCAGTGGATAGCTTTCACAGTGTTCAACCTAATTTCTCTCATGGGGGGGGGGCAATGCCAACTAGCTTGTAGAGTTTATCAACAGGTGTACATTTAAGACATCCTATGATTATTCTGCATGATTTGTTCAGTGCTCTCCTGCTTCGTGTGGACAGACTTGTGCCAAACAGGGCAGGCATAGAATCAGAGTTGGAAGAGACCTCATGGGCCATCCAGTTCAACCCCCTGCCCGGCAGGAAAAGCACAAGCAAAGCATCCCTGACAAATGGCCATCCAGCCTCTGTTTAAAAGCCTCCAAAGAAGGAGCCTCATTCTCAGCAATTGAGTAAGACAAGGCCAGGGCTGAAGTTCTTTGAAAGTTTCACTACGCTGTTGTTCAAGAGACTCCATCACAGTTAGCCCTACAGATTTTGCATCCATGTATTCAACCATCAGATCTTGACAATACAACCTCACCCCCCCCCCAAATATTAAGAAAGACATTTTAAAAAGCAAAGTTTGATTTAGTCGTTTTATACAAGGATCACATTTTGCCACACTGTAATATAGAAGTACAATAATTAAAAGTTACCTTGTCTTCCATGCCTACTTTTATGGCTCCATTGTGTACTAACTGGTCACTGATGTTACTGCCAGAGACTACATCCAGCAAGATATTCTGTTTCTTCACTGCATGGACAAAAGTGTCAATGTTTGCACCTGTGCCAAAGCAAAATGGTTGGGGAGAATGACTATGGACTATGACAAAACAAAACATAATTCAATATTTAAATCATGTTATGTGCACAAGACATTTCATGATGTGATGGTACTACAGCTACTGCTCTTCTGAAGTCATGAAGGAGAATCTCGGGGAAGGAGGGTATCAATCCAAAGAAGAGGAAGTGTGCCTTTCCTTAGAAGAGGTCCATTCATCAGAAAATAAACTGATAATCCTCCTACATTGAAGGTATGCATCCTGAAATTGAATGGAGGATTCAAATAGTGGGAAAATAGCCTCAGCAGGCTTTATGATAGTTATATCTGAAGAGAATCGTGAACTTGCCAGCTAGAAGAAAAGCTGGAGATGTCACATGATTTATTTATTTATTTATTTGCCACATTTGTACCCCGCCCTTCTCACTCCGAAGAGGTGAGAAGGGCGATTCAATTTCATACTCATATATGTCTATAAAAAAACAAATACCATAAAAATCAAAGCAGTTAAAACATCAATTATTAAAAATATCAATTACAATCATGCAATCCAAGTCATAATCCAGGGCCACTCCATCTTTTTTCCTGAAGGTCAAAAGAGATAGTGCTGATCTTGCACTTGCCGGGGGGGGAGAGCCGGGCTTCTTCCAATGATATTACCCTCCGAGGTGGATCATAAAGGGAGATATGTTCAGAGTGGTAAGTTGGGTTGGAACCATTTAGGGCTTTATAGGCTAAAACCAGCACTTTGAATTGTGCTCAGTAGCAGACTGGCAGCCAGTGGAGCTGATGCAACAGGAGGGTTGTATGCTCCCTGTACACTGTTCCGATGACAGTGTGGACGCTTCAAGTGGTCCAATGGGTGGCAGCCTGGCTTCAAAGGCAACCCTATGTAGAGCACGTTGCAGTAGTCTATTCAGAATGTAACAAGAGCATGGTCCACAGTGGGCAAGTCTGACTTCCCAAGGTACTGGTGCAACTGGTACATAAGTTATAATTGTGCAAAAGCTCCCCTGGCCATCGCCAAAACCTGGGGCTCCAGGCTCAATGATGAATCCAGGACAACTCCCAAGCTGCAAACCTGTGTCTTCAAGGGGAGTGTAAACCACATCCAGCACAGGCTGTAATACTATACCCTGTTCAGCCTTTCGACCGACCAGGAGGACCTCTGTCTTGTCTGGATTCAATTTCAATTTGTTCATCCAGACTGTCACAGGAGTAATAGAGTTTTAACAGCCAGGATGGGCAGGGGCCCAGGATGCATGTGATTGCCTTCGCTTCTCCAAGGATCTTGCCTACATCTTCAAACTACACCAGTTGAAATGAATTCATCATAATTGGACAAGCAGGTGTTCATGTTACATTTTCAGAGACTGCTGTTAACATGGAGTCCAAGTCGGAATGAATTAGAGTGACTTTGTCTGCGAAGGAATGAGCAAATGCATCACAGCGAGCTGCCAAATGGCCAGAGATCCCATCTTATTTGTTTATTATTTATTTACTGTATTTCTAACCCGCCCTTCTCAACCCCCGGTGGGGGACTCAGGGCGGCTTACAAGGCACAATTAGATGCCAGCAACAATACATAAACACCAATACAACAAGATTAAAACTTCAACATTAAAACATCAGCTATACAGTTCATCTAAAAATTCTATCTATAAAATACACATTCAAACAATCAGTCAATGGCGGAAGCCGTATTTCATGTCCGTCGTTAAAACAGTCCGTTCCAAATAAAGTGCTGCAGTTACTGTGCAAAGGCCTGGTCCCACACCATGATTTTACTTTCTTCCTGAAAGCTAGGAGGGATGGGGTTGATCGTATTTCACTTGGAAACGCATTCCACAGACGGGGGGCCACAGCCGAGAAGGCCCTGTCTCTCGTCCCTGCCAGCCGCAGTTGAGTTGCTGGCGGAAGCGAGAGCAGGGCCTCCCCAGATGATCTTAAGTTACATGGCATATACCCTTAGATAGGCATATAACTGTGTTTGGTCTGACTTTCTGAAAGTTAAACACCACACACACTTTAGCTCTGTCTTCACACGCATCATTGCTGCCAGCTCCTCATTAAACCAAGGAGCTGATTTAGCTCTGCTATGTGGGAGGGAACGTTCTGGAGCAATCATGACTATTGCCCTAATCAACTCCCTATTCCAGAGAGTGACTAGAGCATCAACAGGTTCACCTACCAAGGTGGCGGGAAATTCCCCAAGATCCTAAACTTGATAGGTCCATGGCAACAGAGCAATGGTCACACCACCACCTTCCTCTGATCCGTGGCAGAAAACCAAGTCTAGTGCATGCCCAGCTCTGTGGGTAGGGCCAGATAATTGGGACAGCCCCATGGTTACCATGGTGGCCATGAAGTCCTGTGAATTAGATACCCTAGTACCCTAATAAACAGCGCTGGAGGGATTGCAGTGCATGAAGGCAACAATGATATGCACTTGTAAGGTCCTGGAAGACTCAAAGCAAGGACCTACAAGGCAGAATTTCCTGCAATGCTGTCTGTTCCATACACAGGGCCGGTTAGAAAGTAAAACATGTAAAGTCCCAATGCGTGGGTGAAGGAGCAGTGTCAGGATGGGTGGGTTAGAACTAACAAGCCATAATGCAGCATCCTTATCACTCCAGCATACTCTTCAGTGGTTCTCAACCTGTGGGTCCCCAGATGTTTTGGCCTTCAGCTCCCAGAAATCCTAACAGCTGGTAAACTGGCTGGGATTTCTGGGAGCTGTAAGACAAAACACCTGGGGGCCCACAGGTTGAGAACCACTCCGCTACCTCTTTGGAAAGAATACAATTTCCACCTTCTGTACCTTTACCTGTATCATTGAGGATCAGAAGTCCAGAGGTTCCTGTAAAAAACGGCTTCCCTGGCTCAAAATAAAGTCCAGAATGAAGCTCTGTTTTATGTTGGCTAAACCAAATACCAACAGTAGTGTACTGAATGATAAAAGGTGCTAGTATAATTCCAACAAGAAGCAATCTGTAACAAAACAGAGACAGAAATTAAGTGCAGAAACCTTCAACCATCCAAAAGACATAGGGATGGAGGAATCAAACCTGTTTTGTCAGATCTTTTCAGATAGTGAGAGCAACTGAATACTCTTTTGATTCTTTCAGTGTCCCAGTTCTTCCTCTCCTCCTTTCAACCTTCCCTTTAATCTCTGGATTTTTGCTACTTCTATAAACCAAGTTATTTATTATTATTTGCGGTATTTGTATACCGCTCTTCTCAACTCTGAAGGGAACTCAGGGCGGTTCAAGTGCAAACTGCAAAAGTCATTTGCACTGAATTAACTCAACAAGTGGGAGCAGAGAGAACGGGATTTTAGCCTTCCCAGTACTACCAATGAAAGCAAACTGCTACAGCCCATCTTAGCTTTGCAACAGAGCAATCTGTGCTATGTGACACTGAATGGTTTCTTTAGTAACCAAAAAGAATAAACACATATTGTAAAAACTAAATGAAGGGGAGAGCTCTGCCAAGAAAAAGATGTTTTCATTGTGGAGATCCTAGCTGAATTAAAACATCCCTAGTAGTGTGCAGTAGATATTCTCTGTTTCACTTTTTCACAGTTTCACTTTTTTGCCCATCACTTCTAATATCCCTTAAAAAGGGCGTATTTTGCAGAAAAGCTTTCTGGAATTGAAAATATTTGTTCTCTTCCCTTCAGTTCTAATTTTTAATTCTTTTTGAGTTTGGCAAAAACTTTACATTTTAAGGCTTAGTTTTACTGGTTTTCTTCTCTCTAACTCTTGCTTTTGTTTACTAATAATGTGGGCACATGCACATGGATGTGCACAATTATTATTATTTATTATTTCGGCAGTTTACCCCACTCTTCTCAACCCCCGGAGGGGGACTCAGAGCGGCTTCCAAAAGGCACAATTCGATGCCCTCATAACAACACAGTATAAAAACAGTATAAAAGCCCTCAAACATTGACACTAAAATACATTAAAATACAATTACATTCATACAGCCTATGTATTCCCCTATGTAAAACAGTGTTCTGTCCGTAAAAGCATTGAGCCCTATTTACCAGCTTTCCATTAAAAACTAGTCTAAAGTGCTGTCCTGTGCTACTATGCGAATGCCTGGTCCCACATCCAAGCCTTCACTTTTTTCCTAAATGTCAGGAGGGATGGAATTGATCGAATGTCACTAGGCAGCGCATTCCACAGACGAGGAGCCACCACCGAGAAGGCCCTCTCCCTCGTCCCCACCAGCCGCACCTGAGAAGCCGACGGGAGTGAGAGCAGGGCCTCCCTGGATGATCTTAAAGTACGAGGTGGGACGTAGCGGCAGATGCGTTCGGACAAATAAGCTGGGCCAGAACCGTATAGAGCTTTAAAGGTCAAAACCAGCACTTTGAATTGAGCCCGGAATTGGACCGGCAGCCAGTGGAGCTGACACAACAGGGGGGTGGTATGCTCCCTGTATGTAGCTCCAGTTAGTAGTCTGGCTGCTGCCCGTTGGACTAGTTGTAACTTCCGAACTGTCTTCAAAGGCAGCCCCACGTAGAGCACGTTGCACTGCTTCACAATGACGTAGAAAAGAAACAATTAGTCTTAAGGTCCAACGTTGGGTGGGAAAAGGTGTCTCCACTGAAGCATCATCATCATCATCAGTTTCTCACTTGTTAATCACCCTCCATTAAAATGCTCCAGGCGATTTACATAAAACAATTGCATAAAACCATTACAGAATACCGAATAGACTGCATTAAACATTAAAAGCTCTGCTAAAAAGCCAGGTCTTGAGTGCAAAGGGTTGCAAGTCACGCATGGCCCTCAAGTGGGGAGGCAAGGAGTTCCACAAGACAGGGGCAGAGATGGAGAAGGCCCTATGTCTTGTGCTCTCGAGAAATCAGCGACTGCACAGCACATGATAAACCAACCTCGACACAGAATATTGTTTGGGAACACAGAAATTCCAGACTTCTTTAACAACTATTATGTCAGTCTACACAGAGAAGTCATTAAAACCCACAAGCTCATGGACAATTTCAACAGAAAGGAGGAAACTAGGAAAATGAACAAAATTTGGTTACCATTATTAAATACTAGAATTATTGGACCACAATGTGCGGATTGAGCTGGACAATGTTTTTAACTTTGCGAGTGGTTTTATATGTATTTTAACTTATATGTATTTTAATCTATTGTATTATGTATATTGTTTTAAAATGTTTTTTATTGTTTAGCATTGAATCTTTGCTGTTAGCCGCTCTGAGTCCCTCCACGGAGATAGAGAAGAATGGGATATAAAAGTTTTAAATATTTTTTTTAAAAAAAACACCAGAGTCAAGACAGAGAATATTGAACACCACTCAGAAACAGGAGACATCCAGATAACAAGCAATCAAGGGCCAGTTAACACCTCCCGAACAGAGGATGTCTCAGGCAACAAAGGCCATGCTACCTCTATGTAGATATGGTCTAATTTAAATCCGCAGTTATTGCTGAGTTTTATTGAGTATTCTTATTTAAATGAGTAGGGATTTTTATATGCTGTTTTTATGAATATTTGGTTTATGTACATTGACATTGTTATTGTTTTATAAATTTTTATGTAATTTACTGTACCTTGTGTATTCTGCTGCACTATTGCATGCTTTTGTGAGCCACCTTGAGTCCCTTTGATCTAAGCATATCTGGTGAAGACTTTCCATAGTACAATAATGTATTATACCATACTATAATTATTCTTACTCATGCTACACACACAAGTTATATTTCTGTATTTGTTATTTTTTCCCCTCAGACTTTCTAAATTCAGTGCATAAATCCCAAGGTTTCTTTAGTAAAAATTGTAGTTTTGTGTCTTTCTTCTCTTTAATAACTTTTTGCCCTATTGTAGCAACCTGAACACAAATTTCTGACCAGTCTGTGGGGTGGCTCAGCCACATGTGCCCCGGTTTTTATTAAAATATATTTTAAAGGAAAAGATTTGGTACTCACAGCGCTGCCCAGACTTTGCCCTCACGCTTGAGGTTCAAACAGTGCATTCTTCCTATGCCGCAAACTTGCCGTCTCCAGAGTGTCATGCCTCTAAGTGTTGCCTTTCCTGTGTCTGAGAGCAACGGCGCTTCTTGTTCCATTTCACCCCATTTCCCCCCTTCCACTTGCTCACCACGATGAGCTCCATAATCTAAGATAAATTTCAAAGTACAATATGAGGACTTCATAATCTGTCTAAGAACAATTCCAAAATGCTCCAAAATCCAAAAGTATCCATGTGGGTGGCTAATGTAAATGATACCCTTGCTTTCTGATTACTGAACTTACACAAACATGATTTCATTCACAAAATCATTTTAAAACATTATGCAAAACATTCAGACTAGTTGTATATCATAAGAACATAAGAACATAAGAAGAGCCATGCTGAATCGGACCTCAGCCCATCTAGTCCAGCATTCTGTATCACACAGTGGCCCACCAGTTGTACACGGGGATCTCGAGCAGAAGGGAGGGCAAAACCCTGACCTGCTCCCGACCCCCCACAACCAGTACCCAGGGAAATCCTGCCTACCTCAACCAACTCCGAGGTGGCACTTGAATGTCCTTTTCAGTAACTACCGATGCACTTGGTATCCATGAATCTGTCTAATCCTGCCTTGAAGCTGTCCAGGCCGACAGCTGTCACAACCTCCTCTGGAAGTGAGTTCCATAACCCAATGACCCTCTGGGTGAAGAAATATTTCCCTTTATTAGTCCTAATTTTCCTACCTTGGAGCTTCAGGGAGTGCCCTCTAGTCCTAGTGTTTTGTGACAAAGAAAACAGTTTTTCTTTATTCACCTTTTCTATCCCATGCATGATTTTATACACTTCGATCAAGTCACCTCTTAGACGCCGCGTCTTTCAAGGCTGAAAAGACCAAGGCGTTGCAACCTGGTTTCATAAGGGAGCCGCTCCATCCCTTGGATCATTCTTGTTGCCCTTTTCTGTACCTTTTCCAGTTCCGTTATATCCTTCTTAAGGTGCGGAGACCAGAATTGTACACAGTACTCCAAATGTGGCCTTACCATCGATTTGTAGAGAGGTAATACAACATTTGCTGACCTATTTTCGATTCCCTTCTGATCATGCCTACCAGAGAATTTGCTTTTTTCACTGCTGCTGCGCACTGGGTTGACATCTTCATTGAGCTGTCCACCAAGACCCCAAGATTTATATCAAATATAAATGAATATTGCATTTAAACTTGGATCCCATTTCTAAGATAGCTCCTTATATATGCATATGCAAATACAGGTGTCCCCTATGACCGAGTCTGCTAATGAGAGGGAGGTAACACGAACATCAATTAGCTCCAAATTTGACCAATTTACATTATTGGACACAGAAGCTGTCTGTAAGATTCTATCTACATCAAGACCAACTACCTGTTCCTTGGAACCTTGTCCTTCTTGGTTGGTCAAGGATTGCCCAGAGGGGCTCCGGGTCCCTCTGATGCACATAATAAATAATTCCCTGGAGCAGGGAATCTTTCCAGACGCCCTGAAAGAAGCTATAGTCCGCCCCCTCTTAAAGAAACCCACCTTAGACCCTGCGATGTTGACCAACTACCGCCCGGTCTCTAACCTCCCGTTTCTTAGTAAGATAATTGAACATGCAGCAGCGATCCAACTTCAGAAATTCTTAGACGAAACGGATAGCCTGGATCAATTTCAATCTAGCTTCCGTCCCAGACATGGGACCGAGACTGCTCTGATGGCCATCTCTGATGACATCCATCACCAGCTAGACAAAGGAGGATCGGTACTGCTGGTGTTGCTTGACCTCACCGCACCTTTCGATACTGTAGACCATGATCTACTGATCCAACAATTAGCTGCTATTGGAATTCAAGGATCAGCAATAATGTGCTTCAACTCATTCTTGCGAGGGCGTAGCCAATGAGTGGAGTGGCTGGGCCAAGTATCTGAGAAATTCCCTCTTGACAGTGGAGTACCCCAAGGTGCTATTCTATTGCCAATGCTGTTTAACACCTATGTTCGACCTCTCGCCAAGCTAGTCCGGAGATTTGGATTAGAATGTTTCCAATACGCTGATGACACCCAGCTTCTCCTAAAACTAGATCCTGGAACAACTTCAGTACCGGATAACTTCACCCGGTGACAAGATGGCTACGTGCCCATAAATTGAAAGTAAATCCAACAAAAACTGAAATCTTGTGGCCTGGCCGCCCATCAGAATTGGTCGGTCTATTACCATCATCTCCCAATGTGAAGAGTCTCGGTGTTATCCTGGATTCCAAGATGACGATGGAAGCCCAGATTGCCTCCACTAGTAAAAGAGCCTTCTTTCATCTACGCCAAGCGAGGCAATTAGCGCCTTATTTACCAACAGAGGCACTGGTTACGGTAATCCATGCTATGGTTACGTCGAGGCTGGATTACTGCAATGCTTTGTATGTGGGCTTACCTCAAGCAGCAATTCGCAAGATCCAAATTGTGCAAAATGCAGCTGCTAGACTCCTCACAAGAACATCAATGAGGTGCCATATAACACCGTCTCTGCAGCGCTTGCATTGGCTGCCAGTTGAACACAGAGTCCTCTATAAGACTCTGGTCCTAGCATTCAAGGCCTTTCGAGGTCAGGGTCCTTCATATCTCAGAGACCGTTTAATGCCACGCCACCACCAGAGACTGCCACGGTCAGCTCATGAGAATCTTCTCTATGTCCCTGGCCCTAGAGAGGTCTGTTTGGAGTCCACAAGACAGAGATCCTTCTCCATTGTAGCCCCAACCTTGTGGAACTCCCTACCGCCAGACCAAAGAGCCACTCCTGATCTACATACATTTTTAGGGGCACTTAAGACATGGCTTTTCAGAAGAGCCTATGATTGTTAGTAACAAGCGGTGACTTTGTAACCTGTTTATTTTAATTGTGTAAGTCGCCCAGAGCACCTTTGGTGGAGGGCGACTCATAAGAAATAAAGTTAGTTAGTTAATTAATTAGATATTTAGGTGTTCCAAAAATTTTTAAAATCCAAAATAAAAAAACAGTTCTGGTCCCAAGCATTTTTGATAAGGGAGACTCAATATGGATCGATCTTTTCCCCTCCCCTTTCATACCAAATTTTGTCCTCCTTCCTGTCTTCACTCCAGCAATAGACTCCCCTCTTACTGAAACATTATTCCATATCCTTTTCCCAGATGAGAAAAGAATCAGAAAGTGAGTTCTCATCGTTCAAAGTAGCGTGTTCTCCATGTATGTGTTCTCAAAGTCACATTTGTGCAAATGTAGTAGAAAATAGTGACAAAAGGAACATTATTCAAAACAAGAATTACCTTCATCGATTATTTCATTTCCTTCCAGCTTTAGAAAGACATCTTCCAGAGTGGTCATAGTGACCCCATAATGAACAATGCCCAGGTTTGTTTGCTGATCCATGTCACAAAATAGACCTATATCACAGAGGAATGAAACAACACACTTTTCTAAGGTTTTGAGTATAACAGCTCGCTTGATTGCAATTTAAGAAAAGCAATGTTCTAGGCAAAGCTTGTCTCATACTTACATGTATTTTTTCAAAGTGCTTATTAAACAAATATATGTATTCATTTATACCCCAACTTTCTTCAAAAAGTTTTAACTCAAAGTAATTAACAGTAAAGTAGGTGGGCTGGGCTGGGCTGGGCTGGATGGTGATACAACCTAAGTTCACTAAGTAGAAAGAGCCACAGCCGTGAAGAAGTCATTACGAAAACTTTAAACCACTGATTCCTTTGGTAATATCTTAACAGCCAAAGCTGAATTTTCTCCACGGTTATGGATAAAGCACACATAGGGTCATTGCTGCTGCTGGACTGTTAACTAAGGAAAACCCCAAGATCCCAGGCCAAATGCGAGAGCCAGATTTGGTCATAATATGACCAGGTCTGGCTCTGACCTGCGTCCTATCCCTAGGCATGTTGATGATAGACCTCCGGCTATCTCCCCTTCCACTCTGGTGCTGGTTAACGCTAGATCTATTCAGAATAAGACCGCCATGATTAAGGAGTTCTGCGAGGACATGAAAGCCGATCTGTTTTGCATAACCGAAACATGGCTCCAGGACAGCGACAACATCTGCCTCCATGAAATTGTCCCTCCAGACTACATTGCCACGCACCAGAATAGGGATGGGGGACGGGGGAGTGGCAATACTCTCCTGTGATGGATTGCACCTCAGAGCGATCCCTGCACTGATCACCTCAGGGCTTGAAAGAGTCGGCCTAGTGTGGGATTCCCAGGAGAGCCTGGCCATCCTGTTGGTGTACCGTGCGCCTAGCGCACCGGCAGAAAGCCTGGCGCGGCTGCTAGAGACTGTGGCTGAGTGGGCATTGAGGTTCCCTAGGCTGATTGTTCTGGGGGACTTCAATGTCCACGCTGACACAGCCTCTGTTCCATCAGCAGCCGTGGACCTAATTGCGACCATGGCGACATTAGGCCTCTCCCTTTGCAACTCGGGGCCCACACATTCGGCTGGACACACCCTGGATTTGGTTTTCAGCGCAGGGGTTCAAGTGGACCTAGCCTCCGTAATAGGGGTTCCATGGTCGGACCACTGTGCTCTGAGGATCCGGGTAGAGCAACCGCCCCCCCCCCCACCATGCAAGGGCGCCGAACAGATTTGGGTTCGCCCAAAGAGACACAGTCCCTTAGCCTAGGGGTTCTCAAACTTTTTCAGCTGTGAAGCCCTTTCTGAAGCGGAAATTTCTTGTGGAGCCCCCACCCCCCATTGTTATTATCGTATATTGTATTTTACATTATTTATATTCCGCCCTTCTCACCCCAAAGGGGACTCAAGGTGCATCACAGAACACATATCCAGCAAATATTATACACTGACAAGACAGACAACTGTACAAAGATAGAGCCTATGATCATGCAAAAGGCAAAGCACAATCAAAGCACTCCAACAGATGGCTGGCCAGCCTTTGTAATAATACTAATACTACTACTAATAATAATAACAACAACAACAATAGGACCAACCCCAGGGGCTATCCAGTCCAACCCCCATGTCAGAAAAAGCACAATCAAAGCATCCCCTGAGTGGTGGAAATAGGGTTCTGGAAACAAGGAAGGTGAGAGGAAAGGGCTTTTGGTGATGTGGGAGGCAAGGAAAAATGGTTTTTGGGGATGTGGGAGACAGGAAGCGAGGCGGAGCAGGAAAGAGGAGGGAAAACTTGGAGAGGAAAGAGGAGGAGGAAGGGGGAGGGGGAAAATGTGGAGCCCCTCGGTGTGCTTCCTCAAGGGCTCTACGGAGCACACTTTGGGAACCCCTGGCTTAGCAAAACCAAAATTTAAAAAAACCATGAAAGAACAATGCAATACTGGAAATGGAGAACACTTTTACCCAACATAAACCTAACAGTATTTCAATGAGAAATATGAGCATGCTTTTGTCTGATAAGATAGTCAAGTTAATTAGGATTGTTGTTGTTGTGTGCCTTCAGGTTGTCTCAGATTTAGGGCAAAGCTGCATAAATGATCTTGGAAGGGCCATATTCAGCCCATGGGCCTTAGTTTGGAGACCCCTGCTCTATTTTCATTTCTCTCAGAAACTTCCCATTGACTTTGAGAAAAAAGAGACAGCTCCATAAAATAGTACTATTTCACTGCTTCTGCTGGCTCCAAAGAAGAAGATTGGGGTTCCCTCTGCCTCTTCCATGTCCCACAAGGATGATGCTTTCCAACCTTGTGAAGTTTCATAGCTCCTGATTTATCATGAGTGAATGGTGGAGGGAGGGCCCACAGTAATCATAACGGCCTTTGAAAGGGAACAATCCATCAGGATGGGAGGACTCAAATTGCTTTGCCAGCTTTTCAATAGCACACATGGCGGAATTCTCTGTGTTTACAAAAAAGCCTCCAGAAATACCCTGGATGGGTTTATTGAGACTCCAGTACAGTAAATAGGCTAGTCAGTGTCTCACACATTTATCTCCTCCAATGAAAATAACAAAGGAGGAGACAGAGAAAAAAATTGAGAGAAAAAACGTACATAAGATTGCTCCAGAGCTGAGGATGGTTGGGGCCGTTTGGAGGATGTCCCTAATATGGGAAGGTGCTTCGATCTCACTTGAATTTTTCTTATACAATAATATTCTCCTCCTCCTTAGGAGGAATTTTAAAGATGCACCAAATACATTTCAGCTAAAGAGTGACCAGAAGGTCATGAGTTTGAGGCCTGCCGGGTTGGGGTGAGCTTTTTCGACCAATTGCTCAGGGCCGTAGCCAGGATTTTTGATTCGGGGCTGAGTTTGGTTCGGGCGGGGCTGAGACTGGGTGGAAGTGCAAACCTTTTTTGTATTGTTATCCCAGCTGGCTGGGAGTCAGCTGAGACTGGTGGAAGAGGGTCTACCCTAGCAAACCTTTTGTATTGTTATCCCAATTAATGTGTTAGCCAAGATTTTGATTGGGGGGCTGAGTTTGGTTCGGGCGGGGCTGAGACTGGGTGGAAGAGGGTCTACCCTAGCAAACCTTTTGTATTGTTAGGGCCGTAGCCAGGATTTTGATTCGGGGGTGAGTTTGGTTGAGGCCTGAGAAGGTCTACCCTAGCAAACCTTTGTATTGCCCAATAACCCCATTAATGTAGGATACAGGGCCGTGCCAGGATTTTGATTCGGGGAGGGGCTGAGTTTGTGTAGCTACCCTAGCAAACCTTGTCTGTCTATATATGTTGTATGTCTATTACATTGAATGTTTGCTTGTATATGTGCATTGTGATCCGCCCTGAGTCCCCTGCGGGGTGAGAAGGGTGGAATATAAATGTAAAATTTAAAAAATAAATAAATAATATAAGTGATTTGAAATAATAGCACTGACATCTGTTATCACTTATTTCTACTGATAATTACCTGGAAATCTATCCATGTGTTCGAGGGGCAATGTATAACTCAGCTCATTTTCAC
Organism: Anolis apletophallus; assembly: GCA_030556195.1. NCBI lineage: Eukaryota > Metazoa > Chordata > Lepidosauria > Squamata > Anolidae > Anolis > Anolis apletophallus. The sequence continues at coordinate 164,745,281 of JARBWK010000001.1, read as the reverse complement.
GCTGTTCTGATAATCTAGCATCAGGAATGTGTTGCTTGACCAGAGATGTAGTCCTCTCAGGATCACTCATCTCATTTATATGCATCCTGTTCACATTAAAAAGGCATTAAGTCAACACAACAAGGCTCATGACTTGTACTCGTTTATTCAGAATGTTGTTGGAGTAAAATATCAAAGATCTGTTTTGTCAAAGGCTTTCATAGCTGGAATCACTAGGTTGTTGTGTGTTTTCTGGGCTGTATGGCCATGTTCCAGAAATATTTTCTCCTGATGTCTCACCTGCATCTATGACAAGCTTCCTCAGAGGTTGTGAGAACCCCACAATCTATGAGGATGCCTGCCATAGATGCAGGTGAGACATCAGGAGAGAATGCTTCTGGAACATGGCCATACAGCCCAGAAAACACACCACAACCCACTATCCAAGATCTGGCTCCAACTCACAATTATTTTGCTAGCACAATGGAAGCATTCAAAAGTTATCTGCCACACTGCTTTCTAATGTATATACAATCGTGGGAAGAATTAAACATAAATAAACATATGTTGTGACATTATCACACACTGCATTTTGTACCCCTTTGAGAAATGAATGATATGAAGCAGGGAAGTGTATAATACGAGTGGCATATATTTCATTATTTCATATTCCAGGAATGAATAGATTTAGGATAACTGTTTCTTCATCAGTTGCATGCTAGCAATTTATTTCCCATTTAGTTATCTTTTAATTCACTGATTCTGCACTGGTTCCACTTCTTTGTTATCTTTTTTCCTCTTGCTTTTCGAATCTGGTTGTAGTTGTTTTCCGAATTGTGAATTATTTTTACTTGTGTAGGCTGGCTTGAGGAAATACAAAGGAAGTATATAATTCTCCAATGAACAATTACTGTTAAGTAAATAAACAATAGCACATCCTAGATAGAAAATAAATGCTACCCTAGAAAAACAGGTAAAAAGAGAAAATGGCTGACTGAAAAAGTACCTCAAATGATAGCCAATGCCCCATTTTTTCTTCAAGAACAAAGATGATCCAACACATGTCAACTTGCCATATGAAATGAAAGCTTTCCGGTCTAAGGAGAAAGAATACATGTTGGAAAAAAACACATTCACACCCTTTTTAGCAATGTCATTCATTAGTAAGAAACTAGTTTTGCATTCTGACAATAGTCGCAATGAATATCTCAAGGAAGGTACACCGGTTAGGCATTATAAGCTGTCTCGAAATGTAAATGGCATTAAATGAGTAAATCTACTCACTGGCAAGAATATCAGCTTCATCCATGAACTGAGTTGCAAACAGAATAATTCGATCTGCTTTGCGTTCATTCAAGATTGACCACACCTGGTGTCTAGAATAGGGATCCAATCCCGCAGTTGGCTCATCTAAAAGCATGACCTGCCAGCAGCAAAGTAATTTTTATTCAGTCATATCACAATAGATATATGTCAAAATATGCAGTAAGACAGAACAGAATCCATGTCTCGCTACTAGGCCTGGGTGATACCATCGGATCTCTTCATTACTCATAATTAAATCATAATTAATTAGACTTTTGCAGTGATTATGAGGAGAGTGAGGGAAACCGGAAGTAGCTGATCAATTATAAAGTTTCTGTCAGCATCTTCGGAAAGGATCGGAATGGTAAAACAAACGCGGCTTGGAAGCGCTTTTCTCCCTTCCCAAGTCAGCCTGACAAGGGAAGGGAGAAAAGCAATTCCAAGCCATGTTTTTTTGACAGGGCTCTTGGCCCAGATCCCTCTCTCCCAGAAGAGAGGGACCTGAGCCAAGAGCCCTGTTAAACCCGGGTTGGAATCTCTTTTCTCCCTTCCCACATCAGGCTGATTTGGGAGGGGAGAAAGGTGATTCCAAGCCACGTTTGTTTAACAGGGCTCCTGGGTTTAACATGGCAGCATCCGCCATTAACGAAGCCATTACGAAGTTTGGAAGTACATCCGATTCAATTACGAGAGAACCACTGAAAACGTAGGAAGTTTATCAGATACGAAGCACCAGCACCCCCTACATCCGAGGCAAGTATTGAACTTTTTTTTTTGTGGATCGCCCAGGCCTACTAGCTACACAGCAAAGAGATTCATGCAGATGGCCAAAAATGCTTCTACACCACACTATACTGTAACCGGTTTGGCACAGTGATTAGCTGAGCAGGTCTGGAAACTAGTTTGAGGCCAGGTGGGTGATTAGGTTACATTTACCATGTAACTAGCTTCAAACAACAATATCAGGGGGGTTTGTTTTTGTTTTCCATTTTCCAGAGAAACATACATCAGTGTTCTGGAGGCATACGAGAGTAAAAAAAAGAAGAAGGGGAGTGAGAGTTAGGAGTGAAGGTAATGGCTCCTCCCAGAGTCCCATTACCCTACTGCTGCCTCGCCATGCCCTTGGGGTGTTTTTCAGCATCCCACATTCTGGAGTGTATAATGCACTTCAGTGGGGAGGGGTCTACAATGTGCTCAGTATATTGGGGAGTAGAGTTCTTGTTGTATCTGGGATACACTAGCATCTGCTTTCCCGTGACCTTTTAAAATGTGTGATGGCAATTTGAGTTTTGTGGCCACCACAACTTTGAGCCTGTTTTGAATTGCATTATATGCTCAGTGTAGAAGGGTCCAAAGGAAAGGAAGTGTACCTGAGCAATATGTAGCACAGTCCATTTACCTTTGGCTCTCCTAAAAATGTAATCGCAAGGGATAATTTCCGTTTTTGTCCACCACTTAAATGTCTAGCTTGAACATTTTGAATGCCAGTGATATCCAAGAGGGTCATTAGTGTTTGAACCTGAAAAGCACAAAAATACAATTGTCTATTACAAGAATGTTGGATATTTTGGAGTTCACTCTATCTTTCTTTAAGCATCTGAGTTGGCAGAAAGATAAAAATTCTGTATTTCCATAGAAAATATATAGGTTTGGATCTAATTTCAGTTAGATGTTATGCAGCCTTTCATGTTTGAGAGGTAATGTGAGGGCTGTACCTATCATAGAATCTTGTTACAAAGGAAATGCAAGCAACCTCTTAATTGCACCATACATACCTCCTTTTCTATACCATTAGATGGAACACCTTTTATTTTAGCAAAAGTCTTTAGGTTTTCCTTCACTGTTAAAAATTCAAACTGAATGTTGAATTGGGGGCACACAGCACTTATATTTCTAATTTCTTCCATATCTGCCCTTTCTGATATATCGTAGCCAAATATGGTTGCAGAGCCTGTGTACAGAAACAGAGAGCATAATATGGTATGTTGTGAAATTATGTTGATCAGGAGCTATTTCATTTCCAAAAAAGTTAAACTATTGAGATTGTTGTTAGTATATTTTAAATGTTATTTTTTAAAACATTGTGGCATATAAGGACAGAGGAAGCCCCCTGCAGGATCACACCAAAGTCCCATCTACTCGAGTTTTATTCACACACTGGCCAACTTTCTGCCTCTAGGCCAGTGTTTCCCAACCAGTGTGCCGTGGCACACTAGTGTACCGTGAGCGATCATCAGGTGTGCCGTGGGAAATTGGAACTTCCAATACCCTTTCTTCCCCCTCCTGCTGAACACTTTTTCTTCTCCACTCGGGCTCCCTTCTTCCCAGCCTCGCTCTGCTCGCTCTGCCTTGCTTTGCTCATGCTGCTACTTCTGCCGCCATTTTGATCCAAGGGGGCAGCGTGAGCATGTTCAGGAGGGGAGGGGAGAGGGAGGAAGACATGGGGCGAGTGTGCGCAGTAGCGCCCACATGGGTAATGTCTTCCTCCCTCCCCCTCCCCTCCTGAACACGCTCACGCTGCCCCCTCGGATCAAAATGGCAGCAGAAGCAGCAGCGTGAGCAAAGCGAGGTGTAAGGACTCACCTGTCCTAAGTGGGTGGAAAGCCTGCTTGGAAGTTTTGCATTTCTGTTGGAAGATAGCTGGCATTTTGGTAAGGGATTTGCAGCTAGCAGCCAACAGGGGGAGGTCATAGCCAGAGAGGGGGCTTGGCCTTAGAGTCAAGCCTGCTCAGAGATAGGGAGTGCCCTGTGATTGGCTGAGTGCCAGAGGGGAGGAGCAGAGCTGACTAAAGGAGGGGTCTTGTCAGAAAGATTCTCAGTCTTGGGCAGAGCTTTGATTGAGAGACATCTCAGCTCTAGCTGTCGTGGTTTGAGGTTGGAGTGACAATATCCTCCAAGCCTCAGCCATAGATTCTGATCAGTCTGTTACTATAGTGGCACATCCAGGGTGTTTGGGGGGACACTGATAGTTAGGATAGAGCCATTAGGGCTGACTCTGTATAGTCAGACTAAACACCTTGTCTCCTCAGTGTATAGAGGGAAAGGTGGGTTCTGTGGCTGGAGAGTTAGCAGCAAGCTAACGCAGTCAGGCAAGACTCAGGGGGACTTCTGGTGGATAGAAGCCCCTAGTAGGAACCAGCTGTTCACTGCTATTTTCAGACAATAGGGTGACAGGTTTATATTTTAGTCAAGACTCAGTACTGACTAGAGTATAGTTAGGATCTAAGCTTAGTGAACTATTTTCTGTAACCGCACACTCCAGCAAATTATTATCAGTAACCGTACGCTATTGTTGCCTCTCTGTTGAACCATTACGATCAGTGCCTCATTGATAGCTGTTTGTTAATTAATAAATTCTTTTGTTGTTAACTTTAAGAAGCCTCCATCTCTCTATCATTTAGTTCCTCACAGTGTGGTTGTTTTGGGCGGCTCGGTTATAAGAACTACCAAGTAAACATTTTAATTAACAATTTTAAATCTTAATTTTAATATTAGGTTGGTGGCAGTACTACCGGGAGTATTATTTTAATTAATAGTCTCCAAAACCAGTGTCAGGTCATGACACGAGGCAAAGCGAGCAGAGCGAGGCTGGGAAGAAGGGAGCCCCAGTGGAGAAGAAAAAGTAAGTGTTCAGCAGGAGGGGGAAGAAAGGGCACGAAGGGGAAGGGGGAGGAAGAGGTCTCTGTCGAAAGCTGGCATGGGCAAACTTGGACCTTCCAGGTGTTTTGAACTCCAACTCCCACCATTCCTAGCAGCCTCAGGCCCTTTTACTCCCCCCCTCAGCCACTTAAGCAGGAAAGGGCCTCAGGCTGTTAGGAATGGTGGGAGTTGAAGTCCAAAGCACCCAGAGGTCCGAAGTTTTCCCATGCCTGTTTTAGGGACCTTAAAGTGGTGAGCCTCCTTCCAACATTGTGATTCTGGATAGAAAACAAAAAACAACATACCATAACATTGTTTGAGTCCACAGTGCTCTCTGGGTGTAGGTGAACTACAACTTCCAAACTCAAGGTCAATTCCCAAGCAAACCCTTTCAGTACTTTCTGTTGGTAATGAGAGTTCAGTATGCCAAGTTTGGTTCAATGGGTGTTTTTGCCTTCTGAAGGACTTCTGCCACGTTTCCACGAGGCTGTAGTCCCCTATAGTTTTGACTCATCTTGCACGATCGATTTCAGGGATGCGGAAGTGAGTCAGAACTATGATGAAGCAATTTTAATGCAACTGTTGAAATTTGGTATGCTAACAGAAGAGGTTGTGTTGTAGCAGTATATCAAGTTTCCCCAGTGCTGCTGTTTTTCACATATTGCGCAATCATGTCCGCTATTAGCAAATCGATTCAGAAGTTTCTGAAAGTTCCAACCTTTTTTGGGAAAAATTCGGAAGTGACTTTAGAATCGAACCACCAGCACCCGCTAGGTCTGAAATGAGTTTTGAACCATTTTTTGGATCAACCAAGCCTAGTGAACACATGTCTGAGATTGAGCTAGCAGCCAGCTTTGTCTCAAAGCACTGATTCTCACCATCTGATGGCTTGGAAAGGCCACTGAGAATGTGTAGCAGCGTTGTCTTTCCAGCTCCACTGTGGCCAAGTATAGCCGTGATCTGGCCTTCATAGATGTTCAGTGATAAACCTAATACACAAGAAACAGTATTAGCTTTTAAAAGTACAAGACAGCATGAGACTGCAATCCTATATATGTTTATATGTATGGATCTGTCTGACTAAAGTTCTCTCCAGTGAATAATTGCTCTCAGAAGATACTCAGCCAGAGATGCTCCACTTATTCAAAGAGCAGGGGGAGGCGGGGACCTAACCCCCCACACCCCGCATCACCTGGCTCCAGCTGAGGGCAATCAGATTGTGGGAAGCGTGGAGCACACCAGCATGCATGGAACATGCATAGAGCATGCGGCTTCCCCCCATGGATTCCAATGGCAACACAGAGGCCCTCCTGTGTTGCCCTCATTATGACAGGCACCAACTCTGCCCTCCTTCACTCATGGAGATGCACTGGCATCATCTGATGGGAGCCAGCGGGCTCCATGGATGAGCTGGGCTAAACTGGTGCATGCCATCAATTTTAGCCCCATGTTTTTTTCCACGATCGTGAGGTCAGGAGTATTGTGCTCCAAAACTCTGTCAGTGTGAATTTGGAAGTACCAGAGTAGTTTAACATGTTCATTTTGTGTAACTTTTTCAGGCCTGTGATCCCACCAGTTTGTCACAGGCAGATGGTATTTGTGGCACAAGTTCCAAAGGATCATCTGAGCAATGGTATTATGCCTCTGCTTGTAGGATGTCTGCGCGATCTTCTTGCAGCAGCTGAGGATATGATCCATAATTTCATCTGCTTCCTTGCAGAGTGTACATTTGGAATCTGTAATCAACTTTTCAATAATGACTTTGATGGCATTTGTTGCTTGTTCTTGGGTTGCAAGAACCAGGCCCTCAGTCTCCTTTTTCAAAGTTCCATTTGTGAGCCGTATCCATGTTTTTTTCCTGCCATTCTTGCTCTCAATTTTCCCCAGGAATAATAATTGTTACTATGTTTATTTATATCCCACTTTTGCTCTCCATACGGAGACTCAGAGTGACTCAAAATTAAAAGCATTACAATACAACTTAAAATATATAAATATACAAATATTAAAACAGTATTAAACATAATTAATATTAAAAATAATTCAGGCTAAATCAATAAAAGCATATGAAATCACAGAAGCCCCTGATATAATCTTTAAAACCTTATTCTTGAAAGTCCTGTTTGAATAAAAAGGTTTTAGCCTGCCGCCGGAAGGACAGCAGGAGGGGGCCATTCTGGCTTCCCTGGACAGGGAATTCCAGAGTTATGGGGCAGCCACTGGGAAGGAAGTCCCACTCTCTTGTTCCCACCAACTGGGCTTGAGATGGAGGTGGGGCTGAGAGAAGGGCCTCTCCTGAAGATCTCGGGGCCCAGGCAGGTTCATACAAGGGGGTGCAGTCAGCCAAATAGCCTGGACCTGAATATTCCATTCCTGGTTTGAAAGTGCCACTTCCTGTTTCATTGTGCAGTACTTACTTTGAAGTTGTAATCCTTTGAAACTTCATTTTTGTAGCTGTCACAAACTATGTTGAATTGGTCGAAACATTATGAGATATCATTGAAAAACTATAGCAAAAGGTGAATCCAGCTAAGACGGAGATCCTGTGGCTTGGCCGCCCGGGCGGTGGGGATGTCCAGCTTCCAACCCTGGACGGCGTGACATTACATCCGTCGTCATCTGTGAAGAGTCTTGGGGTAACCCTGGACCCTCTGTTGTCGATGGAGGCCCATGTCTCCACCATCAGCAAAGTGGCGTTTTTCCACCTTCACCAGGTGAGGAAGCTGGCCCCCTACCTTTCCCGTCGTGACCTGGCCACAGTGATCCAAGCCATGGTCATCTCGAGGCTAGACTACTGTAACGCTCTGTACATTGGCCTTCCTCTGTCGGTGATCCGGAAACTTAAGCTGGTGCAGAACGCTGCGGCCCGTCTCCTTACAGGGAGTCTGGGAAGCTCTCACATCACGCCTATTCTGCGCGAACTGTACTGGCTACCCATCGAATGCCGGATCACCTTCAAAGTGTTAGTTCTGACTTTTAAGGCCTTACATGGTCTGGGGCCAGTGTACCTACAGGACCGCCCCATCCCGTATCATCCCACCAGATCTTTGCGTTCTGAAGAACATAACCTCCTGGTTGTTCCCAGCCCTAAGACATTTCGCCTGACCACAACCCGTCGCCGGGCTTTTTCTTTTTTTTTTTTAACAGTTTTTATTAGTTTTTCGATATATACACATACAACATACAGACTTACGTCACCGGGCTTTTTCAATCGTGGCTCCAACACTTTGGAGCTCACTGCCTGCCGACGTTCGTGCCATCCAGAGCATCCTCCCATTTAGAAAAGCCTGTAAGACTTTGCTGTTCCAGCAGGCTTTCGGAGCTGGATGAACTGTAGTCGCTATTGCATGTTGCGTGTCGCCATCTTCCTCTACCTTTTGTGCCTCATTGTCTCAATGTGTGGCCTATTGTGCTTTTAATCTGATGTTTGAACTGTGGTTTTAATTTTGCTGTGTTTTGCTATTTTATGATCATGTTGTGAGCCGCCCCGAGCCATTGGGAAGGGCAGCAAACAAGTACGAATAAATAAATAAATAAAATATGCTACAGGATGTCCCACAAAAACAAACTTCCTTCATGTTTTTTTATAGAACCAATTAGGACTTGACATTTATAACCCAGGGACAAAAATCATATTACATAGTGTAATCTATGCAGTCAAATAAGGCTGTAGTAAACTATTCTGAAGAGCATAGCAAATCATTTTGGATGCTTGCTGTAAGTACCTTCTGGTGTTGGATTTGACAAGATAGCTTCCCTGTCATGTTGGTTTTGTCATTAGTCCCCCTTCGGGGGGGAGAAGGGCGGGATAAAGGTGCATGAAATAAATTAATAAATAAATAGGTTCAAACATAGCATGGATTTTCCCCCCTTTCAGGAATTAAAAGGGCAAATTGACAGTTGGCACTCAGGATTGGGGAGCGAGCCTTGAAGCCACTTGGCCTGTGATCCAGCAGGCGCTGTAAGTAGCCAAAATGGTACTTTAAACATAAATGGTATGCTGATAGAAAGAAGGCAGAGCAAACCAAATTCAAAGTGGGGGATTTGGTTTAAGTCTCCACCAAGTTTTTGAAGACCACTCAACCTTCCTGGAAATTGGCTCTTAAATTTGTGGGGCCCTTCCCTGTTTCCTGGGTTGTTAACCTTGTGACTGTCCACATAATTGGAGAAGAGTTCACACAGTGCTCCACTGCAGTTTGCTCAAACCAGCTTGCACGACATTGTGGTGGAGAAGATACTCCTATTCCCATTATGGTGGTGGCACATACTTGTTTTGAAATCAAAGGTATTCTAGACTCTCATAAACACAATGAAAGGATCAAGTATTTGGTGCAGTGGATGGTAATCAAAATTACCCTCACAAGCCTGGTGGCTAATCCTGAACTTTTTGTTTTGTGTGTTTTCTTTCTCTCCCTTCTGCAGGTGGGGGGGGGGTCTCACTTTGGGAGGATAGATATGTCATGGAGTCAATTTCGACATTGGATTCGACAGAATAGTCTCCCTGTCATGTTGATTCAAAGACTGTGGGAAAGGAGGGAAGTAACTGAGGAGTACAGCAGCAGAGGTGATAAGGGAGCCATCTGGGTTCTGGTCTAGTCTACTGGAATGTGGATGACTCTGGGAAGTGTGGGCTTCAAGGTCAGGGGGAGTATATAGACTGAGAGAGGAATTAGTTGATTTTGCTAGAATTAGCTTCTTCTGTTTTGCCAAGGAAAAATAAATACTATTTCCAATAACCTTTACTTGTGAGCAGCATCTTCATTTTTAAACCTAGCAAGATTTGACAATCAACTTATGGCAACCCCATAAATTTTTTAAGGGTTTCCTTAAGCAAAGAATACTTAGAGGTGGTTTGCCAGACCCTTCCTCTGGGATACAGTCTACCTCAGATTTATTTGTCATTTCCCATTCAAGTACTAACCAAGACTTACTCTGTTTGGCTTCCAATATAAAAGGGAATCTGATGCATTTGGGTATTTTCAACCTCATTAAATGTTCCCCGGATGGGGTTGCTTATAGATAACTAGCTGAACCCAGCCAAGCGCTGCTGTGGCTTTTTCTCTTTCCTGTGTCCCAGTCTATATATGTGTGTTTTATGTGTGTATGTATGTATATATATGGATTTGTGTCTATGTGTACATATGTGTGTGTGTATGCGTGTATATGTGTGTACTTATGTATATGTGTGTTTTTGTATATGTATATGCGTGTATATGGGTAAGTACAGATGTGTGTATGTATGTGTGCATGTGTATATTTCAGTGCATGTATATATGTGTGTATGTGTGCATGTCTATATGTACATACGTGTGTGCATGTGTCGAAGACCAACAGTAACATCGCTTCCTGCCTTTTATACTTCCTGTCTTCCCTCTCCCCCTCATCCCTCAGCTTTTCTCTTCTCACTGTCCTCCTGCCTCTTCTCCCTCTTCTCCCTCCCTTCCTTCTTTCCTTTCCCTCCTTCCTGCCATCCCTCCGCTTTCTTTTTCAGTTCTTGATCCCCTTGTCTCCCTTCCTCCATTCCCTCCCTACTTTCCCCCCCTTCCTTTTGCTAGTCCCTTCACCAGCTTCTATCTCTTGGATTGCCTTTTATTACCTGTCTGTTTTGCATAATGCCTATGAGTGGCCAGCACCACCACCGACATTCTGATACTCTAAACTACCAGAGGGGTGGGGCTCCCAGCCTACATTCTAACTGAGGGAGTATTTGCATAATGCCTCTAATTGGTCAGCTCCACTAACATTCCAATGCTCTAAACTGCCAGAGGGAGGTGGCGTGGGGATCATGGGAGTTGTAGTTCATAATGTTTTTTATAATTTGTGGCCGTTGACTCTTTTTTGGGCCGGGGGTATGTGTTTTGGTAAATATGCCTCGTAGGGTTTTCTGGGTATGTGGGCTGTTTTTGTGTGTCTGCCTTGTGTGGTTTCTTTGTCTATAAGACTGGAACGACCACATGAAGTATTTTTTATATATAGATGAAGGACATATGACACTTAGGTGTTTTTAAAAACCTTTTTTATCCTACGTAATAGGATGAAAGTTATGGTTATACATTCAGAAGCATTTCAGCTGTACAATAAGGATCCTCTAAATTTCAAGGAAGAAAAATATTATTTAATGTTTAAAGGAAGGGACAAGAGAACGGAAGGAAATGAGCACTTTCTTACCTCTCAAGGCTTCGGTTTTTGTTTTCTTCACTTCGTATGTTTTTTTAATGTTATTTAGTCTAAACATTTGGGAATTAATAAATGGTTAGTGCATTCTTGGATTTTTGTGTGCATTCCCACCCCCATTTATCAATTTCACGAGAGAAAGGCCCAGCCCAAAGGTTTAGTTTTTGAAAAATCAAAGCATAAGGAGCACAATTTTTCTCAAATACTTCTCCAATTGGTAGACATTCCTAATAGAAAGCCTGATTCATGCACCTGTATTCCTTTCTCTATTTGCAGTGTATGTCTCTTTGCACTTTTCCTCTATAAAGAGAAGTTATTTCCTCTGATAATCTCCGATAGGAGAAGCTGAATACTCTAGACCAGTGGTTCTCAAACTTTTTTGGCCTACTGCCCCCTTTCCAGAAAAAAAATTGCTCACCGCCCCCCTAGAAATTAATTTTTAATTTTTTTAATAGCAATTAAAGAGAAAGATATGTGGAAATAGACGACTATATGACCCAATACTTTGACTCAAGTAGTGGATGGACTGAAACATTGATGAGTTTGATCTGTGTGGTGTCATTTTACTTGGGTGTGATCTTGCCAGTTGGAGTCATCAACTGCAATACTGGTGCCAATACATAGTAATGGGAGAATACTCCATATACAGAAGAAAACTCACGGCAGCTCTAGGTAATGAGAGAGAGCGGACACTGCAAGTGTGTGTTCCTGCAAGTTGGAATACCCAGGCAGGCGTTGCCTGAAACCGCAGCACCCGCCTTCTTGCTCTCCTCAACTCTGCCCACGGTGCACAGGACTGTGTGCCGTGGGCAGCGTTGAGGAGAGCAAGGGGGCGGGCACTGCGGTTTCCAGGCAACACCTGCCCAGGTATTCCAACTGGCAGGCGCACATTCACAAGCACGGAAGTGTGTGCGTCTGCCAGTTGGAATACCCGTTGATCATGTGTTCCATGGGCGGAGTTGAGGAGAGCAGGGGGGCACTGCCTGGAAACCGCAGTGCCCGCCCCCTTGCTCTCCTCAACTCCACCCACGGCGCACAGTCCTGGAAACCGCATATACATACACATGACCCTTCCTTTCCCACCACCCCCTTACAGGGGCTCAGCACCCCCCAAAATCTTCAGAGCCTCCCACCGCCCCCTTTGAATGTCCCACTGCCCACCAGGGGGTGGTACCGCCCACTTTGAGAACCACGGCTCTAGACAGTGACTACGATTAGAAAAGAGGACAGGGGTGTCTGAGGCCCCTCCTACACTGCCATATAAAATCCAGATTATCTGCTTTGAACTGGATTATATGGCTGTGTAGATTCATATAATCCAGTCCAAAGCAGGTAATGTGGATTATTTGCTAATATGGATTATATGGCAGTGTAAAAGGGGTCTGAGTGAAAGAACTCTACAGAATGATACAAACAAAGTCATGTCTCTTACCTAATCTCTTCCTTCCCATGAAATTCAGGTGGTACGGGCTCAAAGTTTTCATTGAGAACATTACTTTGTTCATTGGTAGAAACATCACCCAATAATCGCTTTCTTGATTTAAACCAGTAAGACTTCTTTAGGAAAAAGAAAGGAGAATAGGGCACTCCATATTTGTCTAAGAGGACAAATGGAAACAAACAAACATCAAAACTCCTGTACATCAAAAGGTACTTTAAACATTGACTCTTGGCATTGTATAGTTCAAATGTATCCGTTTGCACTTGCCCTCTATAGTACAGTCTCACTAAGCAGCATAACATGTGGGAATTGATGTCACAGTTAGTCATAGAACAAATAGTATAAGAAGAGACAAGGGAATAAAAGCATGAGATTGGTCAAATTCAAGTATTCAATAGCAAGAAGTCTTCTGCCTTAGACCCATTCTACAATGCCATATAATCCTGATTATCAAGTCAGATAATCCACATTATGCTTTGAACTGGATTATGTGAGTCTACACTGCCATTTAGTCCAGTTCAAAGCAGATAATCTGGATTTCATATGGCAGTGTAGAAGGGTCTTGACAGCACTTCCACACAAGACTTAAATGTGCACCAAAGTGGGTTAAAAAAACCCACTTTGGCATGGGTTTAAATCCACACAACCCACCCAAAACACAGAATTCCTCAGGAGAGGGCAAGGAGCCTCATGTTCATCCCCCTCATCTCCTGGCGCATCATTTCCCCACACCAGGAGGGTTTTTTTTTAACTTTTAAGGGGTTTTTTTGGGGATTAGGTGGAGGGAGTGGGTTCCTTCTTAGTTTTTATGGGCTACTGGAGTCTGAAAAACCAAGGTGGCTGTGTGGATTGGGCCCTGGGATCGCGTGACGTGATCCCCGGCCCCAATTCACACAGGGCCCACATCTGGTAAGATCTGGATCTTATGCCGGTAGTATCCATGTTAAGATTTGGATCTTACCAGATGTTTAATGAATTTGGAACACTTCAAACTACAGGAAAGGAGATTCCACCTAAACATTAGGAAGAATTTTGTGAAAGCTGTTCAACAGTGGAACTGTCTGCCCCTGTTGTGTCAGCTCCACTGGCTGCCTGTCCATTTCCGAGCTCAATTCAAAGTGCTGGTTTTGACCTTTAAAGCTCTATACGGTTCTGGCCCAGCTTACTTGTCCGAAAGCATCCGCCTCTACGTCCCACCTCGTAATTTAAGATCATCCGGGGAGGCCCTGCTCTCGCTCCCGCCAACTTCTCAAACGCGGTTGGTGGGGACGAGAGAGAGGGCCTTCTCAGTGGTGGCTCCCTGTATGTGGAACGTGCTTCCAAGTGACATACGATCAACACCATCCCTCCTGGCATTCAGGAAAAAGTGAAATCTTGGCTGTGGGACCAGGCGTTTGCACATTAGCACAATGCAGCACTTTGGATTGGATTAGTAATGGCAAATTGATGGATATGGCTCAGTGCTCATGTTGTGGGCAGAACACTGTTTTAACTTAAGAGAATGTTTATGATGTGTTAACGTTAATTGTATTTTAATGTGTTTTAATGCTGTATGTTTTTGGTTTTATGTTGTATTTATTATGTTGGCATCGAATTGTGCCTTTTGTTAGGCCGCTCTGAGTCCCCCCCCCCCCTCGGGGGTAGAGAAGAGCGAGGTAGAAATGTTGGAAATAAAATAAATAAATAAATAAATATACTGTACAATGATTGAAGGTAAAGAAGCCCTCTGTTGTTTTCATTCTGGTTGTTGCAGTTATATAGCATTTAAACTTGCTGTTGCTTATTGCCTATGTTATTTTAAATGGATATTTTAACAAGGTTATATGTGTGGGTCCCCAAGGTTTCCTGGGAGGCTAATGTAGTCATCAAGTTTTCCCTCCTGGGACACTGGAAATGTCATTAACTGCCACAGGATGTTCTTTATTAGTTTAATTCAAAACTGATATCAGCAGAGGAGGTGGAAACCAAACTACCGTGTTTCCCCGAAAGTAAGACAGCGTCTTACTTTCTTTTCCCCCCAAAAAGTCCCCTACGTCTTACTTTCGGCACGTCTTATATAAACTAAGACGTACCCCATCGCCACGCCCACGCCGCCCGTCACGCGCCGCCGCTGCACACCTCATGCGCGCAGCTTTCTGGACAAAGGAAGGGAGGGGAAGAAAGCCAGAAGCATGGCAAAGCGCCGCTGCGTCAGAGTGACGTGTCGTCGCTCTGCCCGCCCCGGCTCTCTTCTCCCTCCCTTTCTTGGAGAAAGGAAAGGAGGGGAAGAGAGCCGGGGCTGGGCAAAAGCGACGACGCGTCAGAGTGACGCGTCGTCGCTCTGCCCGCCCCGCTCCCTTCTCCCTCCCTTTCTTGGAGAAAGGAAAGGAGGGGAGGAAGAGCCAGGGCGGGGCAAAGCGGCGACGCATCAGAGTGACGCGTCGTCGCTCTGCCCCGCCCCTCCCTTCTCCCTCCCTTTCTTGGAGAAAGGAAGGAGGGGAAGAGAGCCGGGGGGCGGGGCAAGCGACGCGTCAGGTGAGCGCGTCGTCGCTCTGCCCTGCCCTGGTTCTCTTCTCCTCCCTTTCTTGGAGAAAAAAGAAAGGAGGAAGAGAGCCGGGGCGGGGCAAGCGATGACGCGTCACTCTGACGCAGCACACGCTTTGCCATGCTTCTGGCTCTCTTCCCCCTCCCTTGGAGGCCTGGCAGAAAGGAGGTGTGCTGCGGAGGTGTGCGCGGCCGATGGGCCGGTTGCGCAGCGGCGGCGGTGGCGTGGGCGTGGCGGCGAGGTACGGCTTACATTCGAGGTGCGGCACATTAGCCGACCCTGACACCCCGGGATCGTCTTACAATCGGGGGTGTCATACTTTCGGGGAAACACGGTAGTAGATTTGTGACTCATTTAATATATCTTTTATCAATCATTGTATTATCTATAGATCAGCAGTGAGTTGAAGGAATGTAACAAAAATGCATATATGTGAGTTTAAGCTAGTTGATATTAATTACGATATACTTACCAGGTATAACTTTGTCAAAATACAATGTCAGCAGCATGTATAAAACACTGTCAAAAAACAAGATATAGGCATATGGTTCCTTCATCAGTTGAGCCATATAGAAGGGTTGTCCATATTTTTGATAAACAGACATCTGCATGAAAGAGCATAGTTTAAGTCCCCATTGCTCAAAGCCTAACAGAAAATGAGAAAAACTTTTCCTACTTTCCTAATTATATTGTTCACACACTTTCCATGTAAACAAACAACTTACAATGACTTATTCTTCGCTATTTTTATTTTCTTTATTCTCTTTTATCTATTACCCCTCTCTGGGAATCTGTTTGGAATATTTTATTCTCAATAAATAATAATTTAAAAAAAAGAAAACGAGAAAAACTTCAAAGGAACAAATCATTTTCTAAGGATACTTGCAGATAGAAGGTATCTTTTTTTCGGCAAGAAAAAAAAGAAGCGACATTAGGGTAATGGTTACAAAATGATATAGATCATTTGTATTTTACCAGCAGTTCCCAAGAGGTGAAAGGAAAAACAGGAGTGTGTCAGCTCCCCCTGGTGGCCAGAGTTTGCCTCTGTTCGTCTATATATTGTGTATGTGAAAAACAGCAGGAATTGTCTGCTAGTATGTGTACCTGTAATCCGATCTGAGTCTCCTTTGGGGTGAGAAGAGCGGAATATAAATAAAGTAAATAAATAAATAAATAATAGGCAGCTCCTGAGCTGTTTTTGGGGCGGAAAGGAATCCTGGCTGTCCAATTGTGCCAAATCAGGTTTGGTGTCACTGGATGGTCACCCTCACTGCCCTCCTCTAATTCTCATCATAGTAACATCCTCCATGCATGACATGACTGATGTCCATCAATCCTCACCTAGAGTGATGTCAGCCAAGGCACCAAAGGGATGTGGGAAGGGGAAGGAAAGAGGAAGGATGGTCCTTTCTCTCCCCTCCCTTCTCTGATTGCCATTCTGCCCATTACTCCATGATCATTTATTTATTTATTTACTTACTTACTTCATTCCTATTCCGCCCTTCTCACCCCCGCAGGGGACTCAGGGAGGATTACAATGTACACATTACATTTAGACACACCACACACAAGACAGACAGAGGCAATTTTTGTAAACATCTGGCCACCAGGGGGAGCTGTCACACTCCTTCATTCCTCAGCGTGTTTCCTGGAGATCTTTTTTTCTTATGGCCTTGTAAATCAGTTAAATTTGCCTCCCCACTAAGTGGTACCTTTAATTTCCTACTTGACAGATGCAGCTGTCTTTCGGGTTGCAAAGGTCGACAACAGGCTACACAATAGGTCGAGAGCTCACCTCGACCCGGGCAGGCCTCAAACTCATGACCTAGAGATCTTATGCAGCTGACACCCAGCCAGCTACCCCCCATTCCTGGTGCTATGACTTGTGGTCGCTGCTACAAGAAGAACAATAAGGGGGGAGTTCCATCCTGTCTTCCTGGAACACCTGAGCTTGGGGAACACGAGATGGCCATGTAAAGAGTTTTGTACAGTTCTGGCTAAAAAACAGTCCAACTGTTGACACGGACCCAACATTTTGCTTTGTTCCAATTGTCAGGGAAAATTGAAAGCAACTTGTGCCATTTGTTTGGAGTTTATTTTTGGCTTTACAAGGTTTGTATTTTATTTTCACAGTATTATGACATAATGGAAATGGAAAAAAGGAAGGGAAAAAAGGGGGATGGGAGATAGTGAAAAAATATGGTACAGAGGTGTTTTTTTTTAGTAATCTATACAGGAGTCTATTGTATCACCAGGGGTATGAAGAGGGAGGGAATTGTTATACATATTCTCTAACACAGTGTTCCCCAACCGCTGTTCCGCAGCACACTAGTGTTCCGTGGGAGATCAGCTGATGTTCCGCGAGAAAACCTCTCCCCCCCTCTCTCCCCCTCCTGCTGCTGGAGAGGTTTTCCCGCTGATCGCGGGACAGTGGTTGGAAACACGAGCCTCTCTAGGACCTAGAGAGGTAGGGAAGGCTCAGGAGGGGAGGGGCTTGGCGATTCTCACAGGATAGAGGAGGAGGAGGCGGGAACCTGGGCACCTCGGGGAGCCTTTCTCCTGGTTTGCGGCTCCGCCGAGCCCGGCAGAGCCGCGAAGCAGGAGAACGGCTCCCCGCAGGGCCCAGGCCCTGCTTGGGAGCTGAGTTTTTCCGGCTCGTGACTTCCAGTGAGCCCGGCGGGAGACGCGAGCCGGCCAAACCCGGCTCCCAGGCTGGGACTGATCCTTGCGGGGAACCTTTCTCCCGGTTCGCGGCTCCGCCAAGCCCGGTTGAGCCGCGAAGCTGGAGAACGGCTCCCCACAGGGCCCCTCACCTCCCTCCTCCCCCTCCTCCCCGGTGCATGGGAAACCGCTCTCGGCCTCCCTCCGGCTCCCTGCCCGCTGTCACGGCGCCTTCCTTCCTGCCTGCTTTGACGGTCCCGAGTCCAGAGTGCTCTCTGGATGTAAGTGAACTAGAACTCCAAAACTCAAGGTAAATTCCTATTACCTATATGTATTACTGTGTTCGAGTGTCATTTTGTGTCATTTTGGTTGGTGGTGTACCCCCGGATTTTGGAAATGTGAAAAGTGTACCACGGCTCAAAAAAGGTTGCGAAACACTGCTCTAACATATAAAGGAATTCCATCTACAGTATCTTCTATTCCAAAAGCAAGTGGATTCTTATCATGTGGCATTCACGTTAGTCCTCTGTATTAATATTATTATCCCATCTTTTTCTTATCTTATCCCCTGAGCCTGTATAATATGTGCTCCTTCTAATTATCTGATTTGTTGACTTAAACATACTCTATTCCCTCCTATTTTTAGTAAGAGGCATCCATTTACATATCTCAGAGTCAGCTTTTTTTGTTAATATGTTAGTAATACATATGTAAATATTTATTTTTTAAAATAATTGTATTAGTTTTTTATATATACAATAAATTTAAAAGGAAAAAATATGTAAAGTTGGAGCTGGGAATAGACAAGGGCATCTAATGCACACAGGGTCTAAGTAAAACATGTAAATATTTATTATATTAGTCTACCTTCTATGCAGGTTCTCTGTGTCTGTCTTCATGTGTGTGTGTTTCTATAATATCCACATTATTGAAATTACGAGGGTGGGTCAATAAGTCTGTGACCTTTTGAATGAAACACAGGTTTTTGGATAAAAAATCATTTTATTTTTCAACGTAGTCTCCTTTGAGCTCTATACACAACATTTCTCCATTTTTTTTATCCCTTCCAAAAAATAAGATTTGTCGAGGTCATCAAAATAGGTATTTGTTTGTGAGATGATTTCGTTGTTGGAGTCAAATCTCTTTCTGCCGAGCCATTTCTTCAGGTTTGGAAACAAGAAAGTCACTTGGGGCTAAATCCGGAGAATAGGGCGGATGAGAGAGCAATTTGTATCCGAATTCATGGATTGTTGCCATGGAAACTGCACATGTATGCACCCTTGCATTGTCCTGGTGCAAAATAACTTTTTCTTGGCCAAATGCGGTGGGGTTTTTTCAAATCCTCATTAAATTGACCCAATAAGTTGGCATAATATTTGCAATTGATTGTTCTACCCTTTTGAAGGTAGTCAATGTGGATTATACCACGTGTATCCCAAAAAGCGACCACCACGACTTTATTGGCTGACGAACCCACCTTGGCCTTCTTTGGCGCCGATTCACCCCGAGAAACCCACTGTTTTGAATGCTGTTTGGTCTCTGGTGTGTTGTGGTGGATCCACGTTTCATCCACGGTTACAAAACGGCGCAAAAACTCATCCATATTGCGGTTGGACAATGCCAAACACTCCTGCGTAATTGTCACACGATTGCATTTGTGGTCGATTGTGAGCAAACGCGTCACCCATCTTTCGGAAAGCTTTCTCATAGCCAAGTGATCTTTTAAAATTGAAACCACTGAGCCAAGAGAGATGCCTATGGCTTCCACAATCGCTTGCACTTTCAATCTTGCATCGGCCAACACCATATCATGAATTTTTCAATTGTTTCGGGTGTAGAGATCTCAACTGGGCGTCCAGAACATTCGGCATCTTCTGTGTTTGTACGGCCACAACGAAATTCAGTAAACCACTTTTTTACCATTGAAATTGATGGTGCAGAGTCCCCATAGTATTTATCAAGCTTAGCCTTGGTTTGAGTGATGGCTTTTTTCCACAAAAAATAATGCTTAATGAGCACACGAATTTCACTTTTTTCCATTTTCTCCTCAAATCACGCGGTAGTCTGCTATCAATGGCTGTCAAACACGAACTAAATGATGCAGCTTGTTCAAATTTTGACAGGAGTCAACTGACAGATGCCTGTTGACAGGAGCAGTGTTGCCCTTTCAGTTAAGAGGTGGTACATTCAAAAGGTCACTGACTTATTGACCCGCCCTCGTATATACACTTCTATTATGTTATTACAAATATTAACCCAACAATTATCTTCAGTCTTTTGGGTTTTAGAACACAGAATATATTCACATATTCCATGATATTATCCAGGGCAACTGCAGTTCCAGCTCTTCTGCTCCTTCCAAATGTAATCAGCACATACAGTACCTTCCTTGGGGTTTCCCTACCCATTGGAGAAAACCAATATTCAGGGGGTCACCGTGACAAAGGTTTTGTTTATTGTTTATTCATTCAGTCACTTCTGACTCTTCGTAACCTCATGGACCAGCCCACGCCAGAGCTCCTTGTCAGCCATCGCCACTTTCAAAGTTAAGCCAGTCACTTCAAGGATAACATCCATCCATCTTGCCCTTGGTCGGCCCTTCTTCCTTTTTCCTTCCATTTTCCCCAGCATCATTATCTTCTCCAAGCTTTCCTGCTTTCTCATGATGTGGCCAAAGTGCTTCATCTTTGCCTCTAATATCCTTCCCTTCAATGAGCAGCCGGGCTTTATTTCCTGAAGTATGGACAGGTTGGATCATCTTGCGGTCCAAGGCACTCTCGGAATTTGAGGTTTTATTATGCACAAAATTGTAAAAGAGCCAAACAATATTGCTATCCATTTGCAACCCCTTTCCCAATATTTATTCTGGGTTTTTTTCTTCACAGAAAAAAAAATCTTACTAAATAATGAAATAATTCCACAGCAGCTTTTGACACAAAACTGTCCATCTAAAAGAAACATCTGTCCTCTGCTTTGGAATAGCTCCCCTCTCGGTCATGAAGTGGCTGACCCCTTCCTTATACATCTGGAGACTGATATCACTGCAGAAGATGTGCCTAAAAGTGCGAGAAGCTCCAGGTTTTGTGTGTCTTTTTCTAACAGCTACAATTATATAGATCAGGGGTGCTCATTAGGTAGATCGCGATCTACTGGTAGATCGTGTAGGGTGTCCTGGTAGATCGCAGGGAGGGCGGGAGGAAGGCTCAGTCCCACCCTGCAGGCTCCTGACGCCTCCCAGGTGCAGAAGGAGGTTGGACTGGATGGCCCTTGGAGGTCTCCTCCTATTCTAGGAACCCATTGTTGTTGTTATTATTATTATCATCATCAGAGGCTGAATGGCCATCTGTGAGGAATGCTTTGATTGTGTTTTTCCCTAATGGCAGAAGGAGGTTGGATTGGATGGCCCTTGGAGGTCTCCTTCTACTCTAGGAACCTATTGTTGTTACTACTATGATTAGTAGCAGAGGCTGAATGAATATTATCATCATCATTATTATGAATAAATTCAGGGGCTTATTATACTCACATTTAATTGAATTCAGTCTTAAAATATATTATATGGCTCTCACTGAAATAAATTTCCCAATATTTTGCTTTTATGGCTCTCTGAGTAGTGGGTAGGTAGATCATTTTGACTTGATTGTTTTATAAGTAGCTCGCATGCTGAAAAAGTATGAGCACCCCTAATATAGATGATATTCAGTTAGTGCAAATTCCCTTTTACAAATCCCCCCAAAAGTCTAACATTGTACCTTTGTGATTCCAACACCAAAGACAAAAGGGGAGAAGATGCCCAAAATCCATTCCAAAGGTGCAGAAATTTTAGAAATTGATGTAAGAATTGCGAGGGCTCCAAAAAAGAAAATGAGGATGGAAGTAACAAAGGAAGTTGCTTTAGGCTTTTTAAGAATAGAACTCATCATGAAACAGAAGCATATCTGAAAGAAGAAGAAACAATCAGTTTAGTTTTCATTATTAATTGAAAAAGCACATTAAGTAGACTATAGTAAATCACAGACCATCATACATGAGAGCCCTTTTCTACAATGGAGAAAGAACAATCTGTTCACATGAATGTACGACACCATGTGTGTGGAATATACATAATCTAATCTGTTTTACCACATGATCACACATTGATTCCAGTTTTTAAAATAACACTGTATTTATTTATTATTTACTTTATTTATATTCCGCTCTTCTCACCCCGAAGGGGACTCAGAGCGGATTACAGGTACACAAATTTAGCAGACAATCCCTGCCATTTTTCACATACACAACATATAGACGAACAGAGGCAAACTCTGGCCACCAGGGGGAGCTGACACACTCCTCATCTCTCAGCGTTCCCAGCCTCCCTTGTTGTTCCTTCCGCATTCCTCAGCGTTCCTGGAGCTCTTTAATGGCCTCATAATTCAGTCAAAATTTGCCTCCCCACTTAATGTGGTACCTTTATCTCCTACTTGACAGATACAACTGTCTTTCAGTCTGCAAAGGTCGACAGCAGGCTACACTTAAAGGTCGAGCACCCACCTCGACCTGGGCAGCCACACGACACAGCTCCTCTCCTCCCCCTCCCAACCCGACCCCCCAGCACAGAGCATACAGAAAAAAACCCCGCTGGAGGCCTGCATGGGACACGCTCGCATGACGGGCCTTCGGACTTGGAGGAGGCCACTCGCGGCGCACAGGACACGCGCGCTGCACAGCCGTTAGAAACGGCTCTCCGCCTCCTTCTCTGACCCCCTCCCCCGGGGATGGAAGTGGCACTTTGGCTGATGAAAGACCGTCAGCGGGAAGCCTCGCCTGTCCCATGGCCTCTGGCTTCCTCTGGCGCCGAGCCTGAGGCCAGCTTCAGCCTCCTCTTCTTCTTTTCTCTCTCTCTCTCTCTCTCCCCCCCATCTCCGGCAGCGACAGGAGGAGTTCTGGCGGCGCTTTTGTGCATTAAAAAGCCAGGCCACGCTCGCCGACGAAGATGCCGCCATTGGGAGGGAAAAGAGAGGGAGATGAGGATGGAGGCGAAGGAAGAGGAGACTCCTCGGTCCTGAGAGAAGCTCCTGGCCTCCTCCGAACGCTGTTCCCCCACAGGCCTCAGCAAACTTGGACTCTCCGGTCCTCTTTGTCTGGCTGACTCTTCTTGGGGCCCAAAGTGAGCTTCCTTCCCCACCAGGGTGTTGAGTCCCCTCCTCCCTCCGCCATTGCCAACCGTCATGGCCCGGGCCCTCCTCCTACTCCTAAAGAAGTCAGGAAAAAGGCATGAAAAAGGAAGGATAGCAGGAGGGAAGGAAGGGGAAGAGAACGGAAGGGAAGGATAGGAGGGAAGGGAGGAGGGAAGGAAGGAATATGACAGATATATTGCCATAGATTTGAAAGGGACAAAGCAGGACAATTTGCCCTAAACAAGGACAATCCTGTGGCATGTTCTAGAGTGGGCATACAAGACAATCTCCACAACAACACTGACAAAGAACAAAAAAGAAATACTGCTTACCCACAAGCATAAAGAAATAACATTAGAAACCAACACATTCTTATAACTTCATTTCCCAGATCACCAGACTGGGCCACAGACTACGCCACAGCAGCACAACGTCCAAATCCCAACTCTTTCTGATCTAACTGGTAAAGGTCTCTTATTGTAATCAAGCAGAGGCTGAATGGCCATCTGTCAGGAGTACTTTGCTTGTGCTTTCCCAGCATGAGGGTAGAAGGGGCTTGCCACAGACTACGCCACAGCAGCGTGTGGCTGGGTACAGCTAGTTTAAAATATACAAATATGCAGACATTAAAACAGGATGAAACATAAACAGTATCTATAAATCCCCAGTTAAAAACCATTAAAACATATTCAAAATTAAAAACCACAGTACTCCCTGAACTGATCTTTAAAACCTTCTTCTTTAAAAGCCTGACTGAATACAAAGGTTTTAGCCTTTCCCCCTCAGATGAGAATTGCTCGATTGCTTTTGAATTCTAAGTTCTCTTGGCCAGCTTTCAAAGAATACTGTATATACTCGAGTATAGGCCTAGTTTTTCAGTCCCTTTTTTAGGCTGAAAAAGCTCCACTCGGCTAATACTCGAGTCAAGGTTATTTATTATTTTACTTTGTTATTAGTATTATTTTTTATTCCATGTATTATTTTACTCTATTTATTATTATTACATTTACAGTATTTTACCTTATTATTATTATTACATTTATTATTTTACATGATTATTATTGATTTATTTTACTCTATTATTACTGTTATTATTGCATTTCCATGATTTTACTCTATTATTATTACATTTATTATTTTAATCTATTACTGTTGGAAGGATATATAAGCACATTTACATTGAGGAAGGTTAGAATAATGATTTAATGAGAGTTGGGCAGTCTTATCTCAAATTACAATTTTATGTAAATATCCAAAAACATGTCACCTCCTGAAGCCTCAATTAATGTAATTTTATTCGTATCTATTTTTATTTTGAAATTTACCCGTAGCGGCTGCATTTCCCACCTTCAGCTTATACTCGAGTCAATACATTTTCCCAGTTTTCTGTGGTAAAATTAGGTGCCTCGGCTTATATTCGGTATATCAAGAACCAATGTATAAAACTGGAAATGCTCTTATAAAGGTAGAGACTAGGCCATTCTGAACAATAGCCTCCAGTGAAAGAGAAACAAAATTTCACTGTATGTGTGTTATCCAAGTTTTCAGCAGCTTTAATGTTTTTCAAACCTTAATGATGCATTATAATCATAATGATGATGATAATGAGAATTTTTTATTTCTCACCTGCCCCTCCTCACAGCTTGAGGTGGAGCAGAACATAGTTGGAACACATCATCATATACATCTATATATATAAAAAGAGAGTGGTCGTGCAACGGGGCAAATAGGCAGCAAAACTATAGGCCCCAGAAACACGAAAACAACAGAACACATTCCAACATAACACAAGGTACCTAAAGGGCACAAAAAACCCGCCCTAGATACCTCGCAAGACCCCCAAGCATGACCCCCCAAAAACCACCATTGAAACCTAGCATAGCGGCGCTTGCGGAATGCCAATGGCCTCCTTACCCCCCCGAGGGGAGGGCAGTGGGAAAGGCCTGATTAACACTGGCAGCAGCACAATCTGACCGCCCCTCGCCCTCACTCCTCGCTCACCGATTCCTCCTCCTTCTCCATGCCGGTGGGCATCTCCAATACGGCGCGGTTGTGGAAGGGAGGGCTTCGCTACCACGACAGCGCCGCCGTGCCCACCTCTTCCGCCGACTCCTCGGCCTCCTTCGACACACACACAGACAGAGAGAGACAGACGGAGAGACACCGCGCAGCCCGGGTCCAGCAGCAGACGGAGAAGAAAAAAGTAACGAGCGGGAAAGGAAAGAATAGAAGGATGGAAAGGGAGAAGAAAGGAAGAAAAAAGGAAGTGAGGGAAGGAGGAGAGAGAGAGAGAGAGAGAAAAGGATGGATGGATAGAAGGAGTTGGAAGGAAAATAAACCAGAAAGGAAGGAAAAAGCCACAGTGAAGCGTGGCCGGGTCAGCTAGTTTTCAATAAAATGCATATATTAAAACCTATTTCTGTAATATACACATATTAAAATGCTCGGGGGGGGGGGGGGTGTCACATAAATGTCAAAAGATTACAAAATGAAGATCAAAGACTTACAGATGTGATGCCATATAAGAAGAATAGGTGGAATAAGGCAAGAAAACTGCACCATGTGAAACACCAATGATTCAGAAAAACCGCCATCACACAGGATATAATAACAATGTAAATGGCATACAGCAAACCCCAGGATAACCTACAAAGAAAAATGAAGTGTTAAGCCTTCTTGGCAAGTTGGACTTTGATATAACGCTGACATAAAGTTTTGCACTGTGAAAGAGGGTGAAGAGGGCCCTGCAAACACAGAATAGTGTGGTGGTTTAAGCATAGGACCATGACTCTGGAGGCCAAGGTTCCAATCTCTGCACAGCCCTGAAACCCACTGAGTGACCTAAGGCCAGCTACACTTTCTTAGCCTCTCAACAAATCTTGTTAAGAAACCCCTGTGATATCTTCACCTCAGGGTTGCCATAGATAAGAAGCACTGCCCTTTACAGTTTTCCTCTGGGACCAAAAGGTCACGCTCCACAATTTCTCCTGCACTAGACAAGAGGAAGAGGGACAGCATGAGAATTTGACTAGCTAGGGAAAGCGAAACAAGAACTCGGCTGAGGGGTAACATTACAACAGGTGACCCACACTCAGTAAGGCAGTCCCCAAGATACAAACAAGATAGGTTCTGTAGGTCTGTACTTAAGTTGAATTTGTTTTTAAGTCGGAACAGGTACATTTTAAGTGTAAACCCAGCTCTCTCTCTCTCTCTCTCTCTCTCTCTCTCTCTCTCTCTCTATATATATATATATATATATACACACACACACACACATCAGTTAATGTCCGCCATCTATCCAGTCTCTAACTAAATGCCTGTATCTAACTAAATGCATGGTCCTACAGCCACATCTTTACCTTTTTCTGAAGGAAAGGAGGGAAAGTCTATATACGTCGATCTAATTTTGCTGGGAGCGTCCTCTTGGGTTACACAGGTGAGGGGCCACCACCGAGAAGGCCCTGTCCCTCGTCCCCACCAAACATATTTGCGATTAACGAAGGTGGGATCGAATCCCATTTCAATAGCAGGCATTCCCGGAAGATCTTAAATTTCGAGGTGGGTCATAAGGGGAGATACGTTCGGACAAGTAAGCTGGGCCAGAACTGTAAAGGGCTTTAAAGATCAAAACCAGCACTTTGAATTGTGCTCGGAATTGGATAGGCAGCCAGTGGAGCTGACACAACAAGGGAGTGGTGTGCTCTCTGTATGTCACTCCAGTTAGTAACCTGGCTGCCGATCACTGAACTAGTTGAAGTTTCCGAACAGTCTTCAAAGGCAGCCCCACGTAGAGTGCGTTGCAGTAATCTATTCGGGATGTAACAAGAGCGTGGACCCCCGTGGCCAGATCAGACTTCCCTAGGATAGAAAAGTCCCAAGTAAGTATTTAAAGAAGGGCGTGCATACTGATAAACATTGAAAATCAAAAGAACTGGATCCATATCATTCCTTTCTACATCTTCTGACAAGAAGCTGTTGGCTCCAGCTAAGATGAATATATCATAGCCAATCTCATAGCTTACCAGAATGCCATATCTCGTAGCCCCATCGTCTTCATCAGCTCCTTTAATTTCCTTTTCTCTTTTGAAACATTTTGTGACAAGAAGTACATAAATGGAGAAAAGCAGGCTGTCACAGCAATAAAGAACAGACTGGTTTCTACATTACTTGCAACTGTAATAGAAGGAGATCTCATACGGATGCCACGAATGGATTTCATTTCATCCCAGACAGAATGATTGGTGATTTCCTTTAAAAGAAGACATTTCAAGAAATATTATTGATTATCTTTCTGGTTATTTTAATGTGCAAAAAAGCCCCAAAATCTTCCCACTTAAATTGTGCCTTTAACTCTATTTTATAGAAAGAAGTTACACCATGAAGTCTACCATATACCACAATAAGGAGGATTGTGTGATGGCACCTAAGTCAAAGGCAGTGGTTCTCAACCTTCCAAATGCCGCAAACCCTTCATGTTGTGGTGACTCCCAACCATAACGTTATTTTCATTCCTACTTTATAACTGTAATTTTATTTATTTATTTATTTATTTTATATTCTGCTCTTCTCACCCCGAATGGGACTCAGAGCGGATTACAGGTACACATATACACATATAAACGAACATATAGATGAACAGAGGAAAACTCTGGCCACCAGGGGGAGCTGACGCACTCCTCATCTCTCAGCGTTCTAGCGTTCCTTGTTGTTCCTTCCGCGTTCCTGGAGTTCTTTTTAATGGCCTCATAATTCAGTCAAAATTTGCCTCCCCACTTAATGTGGTACCTTTATTTCCTACTTGACAGATGCAACTGTCTTTCAGGCTGCAAAGGTCGACAGCAGGCTACACTTAAAAGTCGAGCACCCACCTCGACCCGGGCAGGCCTCGAACTCATGACCTACTGGTAAGAGATATCTTACACAATTTTGCTACTGTTATGAATCGTAATGTAAATATCTGACATGCAGGATGTATTTTCATTCACTGGACCAAATTTGGCACAAATACTTAGTACGCCCAAATTTGAATACTGGTGCTGTTTGGGGGAGGGGATTGATTTTGCCATTTGGGCATTGTAGTTGCTGGGATTTATAGTTCACTTACAATTAAAGAGCATTCTGAATGCCACCAACGATGGAATTGAACCAAACTTAGCACACTGAACTTCCATGACCAACAGAAAACACTGGAAGGGTTTGGTGGGCATTGACCTTGAGTTTTGGTGTTGTCGTTCATGTACACTCAGAAAGCACTGTGGACTCAAACAATGATGGATCTCGACCAAACTTGGCACGAATACACAATATA
The DNA here is from genome assembly GCA_030556195.1 of Anolis apletophallus. Lineage (NCBI taxonomy): Eukaryota > Metazoa > Chordata > Lepidosauria > Squamata > Anolidae > Anolis > Anolis apletophallus. The sequence continues at coordinate 164,717,091 of JARBWK010000001.1, read as the reverse complement.
CCCAAATGTGAACACTGGTGGAGTTTGGGGAAAATAGACCTTGACATTTGGGAGTCGTAGTTACTGGGATTTATAGTTCACCTACAATCAAAAAGCGTTCTGAACCCCACCAACGATAGAATTGGGCCTAACTTCCCACACAGAACCCAAATTTCTGGTAGTCTTTGGCAACCCCTCTAACATGCCCTCACAATCCCCCCCAAGGGTCCCGACCTCCAGGTTGAGAAACACTGGTATAAGGGAGCGGGGAGTCAAAATAATGGGTTCCTCTTGATTATTTCCTCTATGCATTCTTATGGATCTGCCCTCATTAAAGCATTAACAGCTCAGAAAATGCAGTGATTGAGAGGTTTCTTGTTGCTCCCCCTAGCAAGTGGTTCAATGGGGGCAGGTTAATAAAATCAATATTTAAATAAAAATTTCTAACTATTGTCTTTCCATCCATCCATCACATTTCTACACAATAATGTTCTGAGGTCTTGGCACAACTTTCCAGTACAGAGGCGGCTGATAGCTTTCATGTCAGTAGGGTGGTAAATTTGCACTGGATTTGCACCTTAGCAATTCCAGATAGTTATGTCATGTAACATTGGATATGGACAGGTTCACTACTCCACTGGCTTGGGGGCTACCAACCACAACTGTCCTCCTTCTCATGCCCTTCATTACTTGGGTTCCAATTAACCCTCAGGACATGCCACTGATTCACGACATTTTGCCAGTTATCTTTCCTTTTCGATCTCATTCTTTTATTTCTTTTTCTCCTAACAGAACTCTTGAGCCTCTGATTATTATATGAAAATCCAGAAATATAGCTTATCCAAGAAAGAAGTAATGTATTGTCAAAGGCTTTCATGGCCAGAATCACTGGGTTGTTGTTGGTTTGTCAGGCTGTATGGTGTGTTACTGTGAACCACTTCTGTATGGGATTACACTCCCCATGAAAGAATGTGTTCATGGCTCCTGGATCCATCTCTCCAAATGTCAGGAATGCGAATTACCAGCTTTGGATGATACATCATTTGTGTGTCTCTTTCTAGTACTGTGTCACTTCAAGATGAGAGTGGACATGCTGGTAACCTCAAGATTGGATTTCAGCAATGTGCTACACATTGAGTACCCCCTCACACATTGGGCTGCCTCTGTACATGTTTGGAAGCTATAGCTGTTGAACAGGTGGCTGCAAGGTTGGTTATGGAAAAATCTGGGGGTGAGCATATTACACCCATATTAAAGTCACTACACTAGTTGCCAACTATTTTCCAGGCAAAGTACAAAGTGTTGGTTTTGATCTTTGGGTCCAGGTTACCTACACCCACAGGACCGCCTTCTCCCACACAATCTGCCCCTTAGGACATTGAAATCTTGGGGGGGGGGGGGGGTTGACTACAACCAACCAGAACCCCATTGGTGACTGTCACCCACAGGACCTTTTTATTGTGTACTGAGGAATGATCTACTGGAAGAGATCCGACAACTGGAAGAGATCCGACAACTAAATGAGTTGTTAGAATTTAAGATACAACTGAAGATATTTCTTTTCCAGCAGGCCTACCTAGTCAATTGTAAACTGTGATTTTTATTGTTCTGTGTATTTTAATATATGTATTTTAATGGTGGTGCAACGGGTTAAACCCTTGTGCCGGCAGGTCGGAAGTTCAAATCCAGGCAGAGTGGGTTGAGTTCCTTCTGTCAGCTCCAGCTTCCCATGCAGGGACATCAGAGTAGTCTCCCACAAGGATGGTAAAACATCTAAACATCCAAGCGCCCCCTGGGCAACGTCCTTGCAGGCGGCCAATTCTCTCACACCAGAAGTGACTTGCAGTTTCTCAAGTTGCTCTTGACATGGAAAAATTGTATTATATTTTATCTCTGTGTTTTAAAAGTGTTGTACCCTGCCACAAGCTATGAGAAAAGGTTAAGAACTAATTGATTATTATGTTTATGTTTATTATTATGCTTATTATGTTTGGGTTCCTGTGAGTTTTCCGGGCTGTATGATCATGTTCCAGAAGCATTCTCTCCTGACGTTTCGCCCACATCTATGACAGGCCTCCTCAGGGGTTGTGAGATCTGTTGGAAACTAGGCAAGTGGGGTTTATATATCTGTGGAATGTCCAGGGTGGGAGAAAGAACGCTTGTCAGTTTGAGGCAAGTGTGAATGTTGCAATTGGCCACCTTTATTGGAAACAACATCACCCAAGGAGACTTTCTGCTGTGCTTTCTGCTACCGAACTTGCCTATCTCAGATTGGCCTATTTATTTATTTATTTATTTCCTCGATCTTGTATACCGCTCCTTCCAGCAGGCTCAGGGCGGTTCACATACAAATTAAAATTTGCGAAAAGTCAACAGTAGTCACAGATAGTGCATGAGACATCAACGATTGGAGGACAATAGACGGTTCCACATCTGGGCCAACAACGCGCTTGTAAAAAGTGTGGGATGAGTCCTTCCTAAGAATCTTCGTTCGTGAAGTAATGCCGAGAGAATGTTGCAACTGGCCACCTTTATTAGTATTGAATAGCCTAACAGCTTCAAAGCCTGGCTGCTTCCTTCCTGCGGGAATCCTTTGTTGGGAGGTGGCCCTGATTATTTCCTGTCTAGAAATCCCCTGTTTTTTGCGTGTTGCTCTTTAGTTACTGTCCTGATTGTAGAGTTTTAAAAAAATATTGGTAGCCAGATTTTGTTCATTTTCATGATTTCCTCCTTTCTGTTGAAAGGAGGAATCACATAGTAATTCAATCAAAGGAAAAGAAAATACTTTCTCATGTGAATACTTACTTCGATAAGAGCACTATCAATGCTGGATTGCACTGATATAAATCCATTGAACCAGTATCTTGGAACAGAACAATATGAATCTGAAAAGTTGTAACAGTACTCTAAAAACAATAAACAAAAGTAGAAATGTTAGCTAACTGTATATGCAAACTTGTAAATTTATATCACTGTAATTAACCGGGAAAAGCTAGTGATTATGTCTATTGTGACCACAGGCATGTTAAATAATTCTTTATTCCCACGGTTTTTAGAACTTTTAAACCACTTAATCTTTATACAGGTAATTTCAGCAGGAAGACTTAAACAATTCCTCAAAAGTAATGCCAATAATTAATTTTCAGATTTTTTTTAAAAAAAATCTCTGATACTTTAAATCAAGGAAAGTAGCCTTTACTACTTTTTAAGGCTGGCTTGTTTATTTTGTCCTACATTAGAACCTATGTTTGCCCTAAAGAAGGCAAAGTCAGCTACCAAGGGCCCATTCTCACAGCCCTATATTCCTGAATATCAAGGCAGGAAAGCTCACATTATCTGAGTGTGGACTCAGATAAGCCAGTTCAAAGCAGACATTGTGGGATTTTCTGCCTTGATATTCTGGACTATAGAGCTGTGTGGAAGAACCCCAAGGAACCTCAAATTCTGGGAGCTGAAAGCTGGGTTCAATATTTGGATAAATAAGACTTTTTCTTGACACTTCCTCCATGGAAGAGGTTGATAGTAGGCTTGGTCTCTGCGGTTTAAAAATTATTTGAAATCGGATTAAATTCGTATAAAAAGCTAATTTTGATGTTTGTGTTCGGTTATGGAAGCGCCCAGCGCGGCAGCGCCAAACTTGGCTGCCTCTCTCTCCACCAGGATTCACAAGTGCCTTATTCAAGGACACTTCCCCACAGGATTTCTATTCACGCTCACCAGTACAGTGAGTACTGCCACATGGCATGACAAGACTCGGATATATCCATCATTGTGAAGTTGCTACTATAAAGACCTCTGTGTGAAGTTGCTTTGTAAAGTTGCTCTGAGTTTATTATTATGAAGTTGCTATTGTGTTGATTATTGTGAAGCTGCTTTTGTGTGGATAGACTACTACTCTTGCGGAAACCACCCCTGTAGACTTCCTTGCTTTCCCCTCACACCTTGCTGATACATTGTGATTGCACCAGCCTCCTCCTCCTCCTCCTTCCTATTTGGAGTCCCATCTAGAATTCAGTGTGGTTTATTCCAGTTTTGGCCTACAACTCCCAGAAATCCCAGCCAGTTTACCAGCTGTTAGGATTTCTGGGAGTTGTAGGCCAAAACCATCTGGAATAAGCATGCGCTGGAATAAGAACTAATAACGAATTTCGTTATTAATTACGTTACATTTCAGAAATTTTTGGGAAATTTTTTGTAAGTCTTTCTATTACTAATTAAAAAAATCCCCCCCCCCCATTTGATTTTAGAACCACTTTCTTTTTTATCAACCAAGCCTAGTAGATAGTCTTGCGGGAAATTGTACGTCTTTTTGATTTGTTTGTGAGTTTGTACATATTTAAAGAATGGTGGCCAGACCCAGCACATAGGGTATCTGTCCTAGATAGAGAAGTTCCTCTAACCTAGGTGGCCTAATTTGCATATCATCCAAATATACACAAGATATCACCACTGCTAATTTCCCCATCCCTCCGCTTCAAAGAGCACTAGTTGTTTTTTAATCACCCATGAAAGCTCTGCCAGTAACAGGATGGGGCAAGTAACAAGAGAAGGGAAGGGCATTGAGCTATCATAAAAGGAATCAAAAATCAAAAATAAACTACTCATATTGTAGGGATAGTGAGATTTTCTGAAATAGTTTGCACAGCTCTGACCAGAGCATCCCAGATAGGGTACTGCAGAGAGGGGGGAAATACTGAAAGGGAAAACAAAATAAAGATAAGTAATGGGAGATACAATCAAGGTGTTGAATTATTTTCATAGTGTGGAGAAAGTGAATAGGATCGTCCACTGCAGATGGATGGTGAGAGATTTAAGACAGAAAAAGACTAATTCATAAAGGTGGTTTGTGGTTCAGCCAGAGGCTGAAAATGAGGGGATTGTTCAGCCAGAGGTTGTGAGGAATTATGGGCTTTCCGGTGTGGGAAATGAGGGGATTTTGGATCATGGTTCTGTCTGGGAGGATGGGTCTGTGTCTGGTCAGAAAGAAATGGCTTCAGATCAGGGTGGAAATGGAGATGCTTTGGCATCAGAAGATAGGAAAGACCTTTCCCCTGGTCGTTCCTTGGCAACTGAAGACAAGGAGCTAGAAGGGAAAGATCTTTTCCCTGGGAAAACACCTGAGGTCAGTAGGAGTATGAGTCTTGATCTCCGAGAGAAGGGAGTCAGATTATGGAGGTCACGGAGACTCCATGAGAAATCCTTGGAACAGACCAGATGTTGAATGAATGACTTCATGGTGTGAGGACCTTAAATTAAAGTGTTGTTTACTGAAAGGGTTAGAGCAGGCAACACTGTTAGCGTGCACACCATGAGTCTTGTTCTTGTTCCACTTTCAAGTCTATATTCAAGGTCTTTGGGAAAGTCTTGTACCCATGTTCATGGATTCATGAAGTTCCTGTGTTCCTGGTTATGGATTTATGCCTATGTTTTGATTCCTGGGTTCCTGGTTATGGATTTATGCCTATTTTTGATTCCTGCTTTTTCATGTACCTTGTCACTTTTGAACAGAAGTTTGATGTATGGATTATTGCCTTTTGAAATCCTTTTTCCTATTGCTTTTTGGACATTGCTTTGTACATTGCCTTTTGCCTTTTTTATATTTGCCTTCTTCAAAAAACTGTTTAGTTAGTACTACTGGATTTTGGTATGGTGCTGGGTGCAAAGGTGAATTCAGGCAGAGTGCAACAGTAACCTATATTTGTGAGCGGTGACCTATGGACACAATGGAGATAGTACATCAAGTATGCCGTGTGATATTTATGATCCCTGCCTTTTTAATATTCAGAAGTGAATAATTTGAGTCAACACTGAGACTAAAACCATGTTGAATTACCTATTGCAGCATTAAAATCATATGGAGCTTGCACCATACTTAAAGGAAATCTGAGTTCATAGGAAATGTCATCCTGAAATACAACTCCAATATCACGTCTGTCTTCCTCGATCATGTCTTTTTCATCTATCAATTGTGTCTTTATACCTGTAACACAGAGATCTGGCTGTTATTATATGGCATCCTACATAAAAGAGAGGGGGGAAATCCCTGCACACTGCAAGCTGTAATGATTGTGGTTAATGTATTTCTTCTGCATTTACTGAACTAATGAAAAGCATGGCTGAAATTTAACCTGTCATTTGACAGCTGGTAGCCAGCTAGACCAATGCAAAGGGGAGTTGAACTATTGAAAAGAAAAGTTACTCTAAGCACTAATCAGCTGAAAGGAAAGAGGGGAGAGAGCTAACATGATCCCTCACCTTGCCCAAATTCCTCCTGAACTCCAAAACAAGAAGAGACGTCATGAATTCATTTGCTCTTCAAGCAAGCAGTGACCAAAATGTTGTGGACCAATCATGGTTGAAAGGGGAAAAAACTTCACTGAAGGAGAAAAGGTCTTACTGAATACACAGAGACAGCTCAACACTGTTTAATTCCTTAGAAGATAAATGTCTTGTCTCAGTTTTGCTTTTCTTTGAAAGGAAAACACCTAACCCGAATCCTAGAGACAATTATTGTTTAGTGATGAGAGAAAAACACTCTATGCATGTACAGAAACACTTGTAACATTGTCAGCTATTCCAAGGCCAAGCTCATTGTGCAGGCAACATCGCTCTCAGTACACACTAAGCCTTATGAAATAACTGTTGTAATAAGCAAGTTTGGAGAGATAATATATACCTTTCACAACAGAGACATTTTGTAATTTTTCCATTATTTTTCTTGTGAGTTTTGTATCTGGTGTATAGAGAATTATATGATCCGTACTATTGAAGACAGGGTCATCTAGTTGTCCAAGAGATGCCCAAGGTATTTCCCCACTCTCCCAAAGTTCAATCGCGGTTGACAACATTAAGAATGAAACGAGAAGACTCAATGATGAGAACAGTTCCTGGAGATGAGGGGAAAAAATCAGTGATGGTCACTTCCAAATCAATTTTGGAAGTTTCATGCAATAATTATATTTTTCTTCAAATTATACAGCCAGTATGAGAATAATGTAGCCTTCAGATTTTGTTGGACCGCAGCTCCCAGCATTCCTTACCTTAATAGATAGATTGGGTACAACTGCTTGAAGCTGAGGTCCAAAATCATCTGGAGTACCACATGACTCATTCCTATGCTAATGAAATTAAAAGGAACACAGAAGGATATTCCTTCAAGTTACTACACTCTATCATATAATACATGCATACACACACACCACACACACACACACACACACACACACACACACACACACTTTATATTTCACCCTATCTCCCCAAGGGTACTCAGGGCAGAACACAGTACACATACACGGCAAACATTCAATATTGTTTGGACAGACAAGGACAGAAGAGACAGAAAGGAGATATGTTGTGTTGACATCCAGCTTTTCAACGCCTTGGAGGTTGTGCTGAAATCCAGCCACAGAGGGGTGCTGTTGTACCAACCGCCACGACAAAGAGCCATCAGGACTCCCCTCTTCCTTTGGGTTGCTGTATTTCTGGTATTTTTCTTTTATGGTGTCGTAAAATATCTCCCCCACTTTTTAGCAGTACCTACTTAGAGCTCTAAGCTGTTTTTGAACTGCTTAAGTAAACAGTGAGCTGGGCTGACAGTTGGGTGCTCACACCGACCCAGGCTTCAAACTGGCACCCTTTTGGTGATTTATCAGATGAGCTATAGCCTGGCCCTTTATACCTGTAGCACATGTGTGTGTGTGTGTGTGTGTGTGTATGTGTATATATATATATATATATATATATATATATATATATATATATATCCCCACATACACATATGCATGCATGATCAAGGGTCTGGAGATGCAAATGATCAAAGGTCTGGAGAACAAACAAGCTTATGAGGAGCAGCTTAAAGAGCTGGCCATGTTTGGCCAGCAGAAAAGGAGGCTGAGAGGAGACATGATGAGGACCGTGTATAAAATATGTGAGGGGAAGTCATAGGGAGGAGGGTGAAAGCTTGTTTTCTGCAGCTTTGGAGACCACGATGCAGAACAATGGGTTCAAACGACAGGAAAGGAGATTCCACCTGAACATTAGGAAAAACTTCCTAACTGCGAGAGCTGTTCAGCAGTGGAACTCTCTGTCCCGGAGTGTGATGGAGGCTCTGTTGGGGGTGCTTTGAATGTGATTTTCCTGCTTCTTGGCAGGGGTTTGGACTGGATGGCCCACAAGGTCTCTTCCAACTCTATGATTCTATGAACACACACAAACACACACACACACACTTTGAGTTATAAAAATACATATAGAAGGGGTGGAAGAAGAAAATCCCCTCCTCTACTACCCTTCGCCATCCACATATTTACTCACACAGAACAAGAGAGTTGTGAATGGTGGATGACACAGATGAAGTGAAGTAAATGTCAAGCATTTTAGTCTTGAAAAACCATTGGAGTTTTTGAACATATTGCATGCTGATATGTCTCAAATAAAAGGAAACCGCTTTGTTTAATTCACTTAGTGAGTTATATACTCGTGTATAGCACAGAACTTCATCACATTGTCTTCTTGCAGTGTCCTAGTGCTCTGCCCACAGAACATGTGCTTCCCGCGTTCCCAATGCCTACATTGGGGAGATAATCTGGGTGGCAATGCTTTCCCCCATGGGATGGGAAAAGCAGCAATGCATGCAAAGCGGGGCATGAGGTAGTAGTGTCCCTCGTTGCCTCATGGATTCACCATGCTGCCTGATGATTCCTTCAATTGTCACCCGCATTAGGAACCTCCATGTTATGAGGTCCTAAGTCAGTCCTTGTGTGGACTTATACTTGTCTGACCCATATACCCCTCTGACTTGCTGACTTACTGCTTTTTGGGGAATGGGCAGTAAAAATCTGCCAACATCCCCTTCGCAAGATGCAAAATGAGTATTGAGACACCAGCAGTTCAGAGTGCCAATATCAGGAGAAGTAATACTGAGTCCAAACAGCATCTCAGTTTTATTTTACCCCAGTTAGTTCTTTACATGTACCTGAATACTTTGTACCCTCATCCTCCATTTCAGAAGTATGTTCTTCCACAAGAGTGCTCCAGTTTGTTGGCATAAACTTCTTTTTTTCTGGTGTTTCTTTGGCATTTTTGTACCCTGCTTGAAAAGGAAAAATCTTGACATTGGATGCAGTGGTAGACAAAAGTTAAACATTGCAACATACCTTCCCATTTCTCTTTGTATGTAGAATACACATTGCATGCGATTTTTGCTGAACAAAATCAATACTGGGCTATGTTATACTTGTAAATGCCATGACTTGGTTCAATTGCTTGGAAATGTGTACCTTTTCCTATCAAAATTGGGATAAATTTGGTCAGAGAATAAGGTGCACTAGGTTCTGTGATATAAACACTGGTGAATTGAGATCTTTATCGTGAATGAGGATCCATGAGGATTATCCAGAAAGTAAGGTTACAATAATTTTTTAAAAAAAATACAAATAATAAATATATTTTAATTAAACTTATATGGATTGTACATTGTAGCATAGATATTGCATTATTTTTCCACATAATCACCATACAGTTCAATACATTTTTCTGCCTATGTCATAGAAGTTTCCTCTCCATTGGCGCCCCCTTGCAGTGGGGGAGAGGCTTGTGTACCCTAATGAAGTTGTGAGCTATGCCGGCGGTGGCATAATAGCCACCGGTAGGGCCTCCCATGCCAGACTGGTCACAACCGAAGGGTCTGACAAAGAGCGTCAACGGGCAGGATGGACTCTCTAGCCTTTTGGCAACCATCCTAAGAGAAGGAAAACTCTAAATTCAAACCCGGGCAGATGGTGATTGTCTAACCCTATAAGGTCAACCATCTAAGACAAGAAAACTCTAATCAAACCTACGACCTGAGGACCTCGCTGCCACCGTCCAAGCTTGCTAGGCCCCGGCAGATGAACCTTTGGTTTAAAGGGTGAGGCCAGTTCTGTGCATGCTGCGCTCCACCGTTGCACAGGCTCGAAGAACACATCCATAGAAGTTTCCCTCTGCCTTTTTCAGCCAGTTCATCACTTTGATTTTCACCTTGTCATCATCACAAAAGTGTTTTCCACCCAGGTGTTCCTTCAATTTAGTGAGCAGATTATAGTCAGTGAGTGCGGGATCAGGGCTGTGAGAGGGGTGGCTTAAAACATCCCAACCAAATGAAGTCAACAACTCTTGTGTTGCATGAGCGGTGTGCGGATGCGCACTGTCATGGAGGAGACAGACTCCTCCTGTCAGCATCCTACACTGTTTGTTTTGGAAGGCTCTGCAAAGTTTCTTTATGGTCTCACCATATATTCCACACCCATTTTGTCCCATGCTGTCTTGACATAATGTTCTCTCTATAAACGTAAACAATTTGGTGATGAATCCCAGTAGCATTCATGCCCTTGGCATTTAGGTAGCATATTACACCAAGAACTTTGCTTTTGGAGGGAAACTCATCTCTAACCTTCACCACAATGCCAGTCGATGAGCTACTGATGACTGGCACTGCTCATTCGGTTCCACTGACTTCCTGCTACATGGCAGCAATACCAACTTCCCCTGCAAAAATTTCCTGCGACAGCTACATGCCTTCTAACCTTTCCGGATAACCCTCGTACATTCCTAGGTTGTAGTATTAAGTGTTTTTAGACTTGCTTTTAGATATGTTCCTGCTCCTTGCATTCAGGACTTTGAAATTCTGTCTCCTGGGAGTCCTTATGCTTTTTCAGATGTATAACAGAACAAAACCATTAAATGGAAACATGATCCTGATCCTCTCAGTAGAACATAACAAAACCACAGAATGACAAATTCTGCTTCTTACTACATATCAATATAAAGTATTTTCATCTTAGAATTAATGATTATTTTCATAAAATAAAATTCCTATAGCCATTTACTGTTTATTAAAACATCTAATTGTTAAAGCTGTAATTACTAGGCATGCTAAAATTGAAACGGAAATCTAATTGATTCGTTAGAAATCCGTAATTAATGGGACTTTTGTTGTTTTACGGATCGCTGCCCCGAACCAGGAAGTAGACTTCCTTTTACGGTCCGTGAGGCCAACAATTTGCGTTAGGATCGTTAGAAATTCTTAATTATTAATTAATTAATTATTGTACTACTCACTTCTCTCCCTTCTCTTCCCCGTTGCTCTGCTGCCATGCATGCCCCATCGCAGGGGCCTGATTCACACACACACACACGCGCGCCACGCTTCTCCTCTCTCTCAGGCTTCCCCCCTCCTTCTCTTCCCCGTTGCTCTGCTGCCATGCATGCCCCATCGCAGGGGCCTGATTCACACACACACACGCGCGCGCTTCTCCTCTCTCTCCGGCGCTCTCTCAGATGCTTCTCTTCCCGTTGCTCTGCTGCCTTGCCCCATCGCGGGACCAGCTTCAGCCCTCCAGTACGTGTTTTGGACTTCAACTCCCACCATTCCTCACAGCCTCAGGCCTCTTCCTTTTCCCTCTCAGCCTGGGCAAACTTGGGCCCCGCTCCCTCAGGATCGGGGTGAGAGAGAGGCAGCGAGGAGCGAGGGGGGGGGGGCTCCTCCTCCTTTTCTTTTGCTGCTTCCAAGAATAGAAAACCCCCTCCCTCCCTCCCTTCCTCCTTCCCTCCCTCCTTCCTATTTGGAGAGTCCCATCTAGAATTCAGTGTGGTTTATTCAAGTTTTGGCCTACAACTCCCAGAAATCCCAGCCAATTTACCAGCTGTTAGGATTTCTGGGAGTTGTAAACAAAAACCATCTGAAAGCGCATGCTCTGGCATACGAATTTCTAACGAATTTCGTTAGTACTTAAGTTACATTTCCGAAAATTTTGGGAATTTTTTTGTAAGTCTTTGATATACTAATCAAAAAAAAATCCCCCCCCATTTGATTTTAGAATCGCCATTTTTCGATTTGTTATCATGCCTAGTAATTACATAGGACTTGATCACATGAAACAGGCAAACTGACATCACAGCTGGACTTTCACATGACGCCACATATATCCCAGCTAGTGGTCTCCTTCCTCCCTGTGATTCTCTTATATGGTGGAGTATAAGGGGCCTGAAATTTTTTTTAAGTGTCTGGTAAAAAATAGACAGAGAATTAATCGGGCTATTCCTGCCAGATTGAAACATTTGGAGGGTATATTATTTGGAACATTTGGAGGGTATATCTTAATTGAATCTATCATATTTTCATCTCCGTGTATGGTTGGCTGTATGTGCAGTCATCACCCCCCTGAAAACTTCATTAAGTTGCTTTATGGAAGATTTTTTTTTCTTTGAAGAGAAACAGTTATTTACCATTACTTTTATATGTCATTTTCCTCCATTGAGTTCATAATTTTTTTTATCATGTCAGAAGCAAATTGAAATACAGTTAAAATATATTTTTTTAAATCCACAAACAAAGTTAAAAACTACTTTGACCAGAAGCTGGCCACTTGAAGTGCCTCTGGTCTCGCTGTAAGAAGGTCCACCATTGTGCATTGAGTTCATGATGGCATGCATTGATCTCTTCTTCCCAACTTCATCCTCACAACCAGCCAACTGATTAAATTTCACAATTACTATAACATGTTAATTCTAGACACTTCCATTAAAAGTACGTTTAATGTTTTCTCTTTTTGCTAATTTAAAAAACTTAATTGATTAAAGGATTTTTTTAAAGATGAGTTAAATAAATATGTGGGCATAGACAGACTTGGGTGCTAGTAAGGTCTTTATGAGATAATCTATATATATATATATAAAGGAACAGTCGTCATGTGAAGACTACCTCAAACAGAGAAACATTACAATGCAGAAACACAAAACTTGCAAACAGAAATAGGCCTCAAGCAAGGTACGTTTGTAGCAAAGAAACTTTCCCCCTCAAAACCTAAAAGGCCCCCCAAAACAACGAGTAAAAATAAAACTACATTTCCCAGCATTCTCCGGGGCTGCCAAAGACTCCCCCAGCCTCTACATTCTGACAACATGATTGGCTGCCAATAAGGGCGGATTTGCATAACTGCTGTACTGGCCAGCCAACATGAACATTCTGACCCATAACAAACTGTCAGCCAGAGCCTCCTCCAACACTTTCAAATCAGAAGACCATGATGGAGATCAACACCATTCAAGGGGAGCTCTTCTTCCTTTCCCAAAAGATCTCCAGTGGCTTGGAATTCCATATTAATAAGAGGACCATCCAGCAACAATGGGGTTTGCCAAGGAGGGTGCTCCAGCCCCTCTATATGCTGGCTCCAAGGGATGGAGGTCATCACCAAGTACCTTCTGACGCCCAGCGCTGGAAGAGCTCCCTCAGATGGCCTGTCCATGAGGAAAGCCTAATCGGACATCGACCAATGGGTGCAAAAGACACAGAGCAGGACATCTTGAAAAAGAGAGGAGCAGAAAGTAAGCTAGACATGAAGATCTTGAGAAAGGTGGCTAAAAAGGATACGGAAAGGATTTTTAACAGTCCCCCAACAGACACTGGACGCACCTGTGAAGATAGAGATCCCCTGACAGGACAAGCCCTCCCCAAGCTGATCCGTCCTGGCCATGGTACAAGTCAAACCCGAAGGACTGCAGGCAAAGAGCTGAGGCACAAACATAAAACACCCAATTCACTAACAACAATTCCAACCCTTACATACTCAGACTTTCTCGCATCTCCTAAATAGGGCACAGCAACGCGTGCCGGGTACAGCTAGTGTTTTATACAGTGTAACTATACTATCCATTTAAAAGTGGTAAACAAGAAAAACTTCAGTTGCTTTTGAGATTAAAGGAAAAGAGGAGGAAATTCCTGACAAAAATTTCAGTTACCAAGCAAATTTAGGACCCTTCTACACTGCCATATAATCCAGATTATCGAATCCAATAATCCACATTATTTGCTTTGAACTGGATTATATGAGTCTAATCCACTTCAAAATAAATTTATATGACAGTGTAGAAGGGGCCTCAGATGTTGGATGAGTGAGATGGGGGGAAACGTGAATTATACTAAACAAAAACACTTCAAGCTTGCTAATTAACTGGAAAAATGATTGGCTATTGAACTAAGAAGAGAGAATGGGGAGTCAACATTAAAATCACAGGAGGGAGAGAAGACTGAAACAGATAATGAAAATATAAAAAATCTTTCTTCTGCTATTATTTGATTTTGTATAAATGTCAAGAAATGTCCCCGAAGGTGGATGAATATTTGCTAATATTTGATAAAATTTATCAAATATTATTAATAATCAAAGATAGATTGTGAATGCTCCTGTAATGGTAACGGAGATTTCTGAGCTGGTGAAAAAGACTAAAATAGGAAAGACTGTAAACAAAGCACTAGCGACTAAAGTTCACGTATTGGCTGGAGTAGAGGATGAAATAAAGGTCACAAGTATGCCACGATGAACTGATAAGAAAATCTAGAACCATGCCGACGGCTGAGAGGATCCTGGGCGCCCGCAATTTGAGGCCATTTTCGTGCTGAACACGCACTTCCTCAGGGCACGTCACTGCATTATTATATAATCTATAAGAAGCAATCAAACAATATCACTAGTGTATCCAGCCATATGGATTCCCACTAGTGATGTTGTTTGATTGCTTAAAATAGGAAAGACACCAGGGCCAGATGGTTTTCTGGTCCTTTATTCAATTTATTTTTGAGGAGATGGCTAATTTAACCAGGATTTGTTGGCGAAAGATCAGGGAAAATGGAAGATGAAAACAAATGTACAATTCTTGCAGATTGTTATACTTTTCAATTATATTCTTAGATAGTTGAAAGATTTAAGTTACATAAAAATATGGTTTTGAACAAAATAAATCAGAATTTGGGTTGTGATCATGTACAAATAATCGACCTTCAGTTAACAATGGATACAGAGGAGGAACCGGTAAAACTACAAATGATAAAACAGGCTACAGAAGTTAGATATAATATTCAGATGGAACAATGATGAAATTTGTGGTCAAAAGGGTTATGCCATGATCAGGGGTTCAAGTGGACCTAGCCTCCGTAATAGAGGTTCCATGGTCGGACCACTGTGCTCTAAGGATCCGGGTTGAGCAACCGCCCCCTCCATGCAAGGGCGCCGAACGGATTTTTGTTCGCCCAAGGAGACTTATGGAACCCGAAAGGTTCCTGAATGCTCTAAGGGATCTGGAGTCTACCAGCGTTTCAGTCGAGGAGCTTGCCCAGGCTTGGAACACCTCACTAGCCAGAGCCCTCGACGAGATTGCTCCCAGGCGTCCTCTCCGACCCCGCAATCATCGGTCCCCCTGGTATACAGGGGACCTCCGGACCATGAAGCGGGAAAAGAGACGACTTGAGCGCGCGTGGCGGAAGCTCCGTGACGAAGCCTCAGCATCAGCTTATAAGCTATTACAGGAGACTTATGAGCATGCTGTCAAGGCAACCAAAAATGAATACTTCTCCGCCTTGATAGCGTCTGCAAGCTCACGCCCGGCCCAATTGTTTAAGGTAATTCGGTCCCTGACGACGGTCCCTACTGTCCTAAAAATAGTGATCAGGCCCTCACTGCCGGTGCTTTTCAGAGCTTTTTGCAGACAAGATACTGAGCCTCCGCCGGACCTCCCCGCCACAGTTGATACAGCAAAAGAGCTTGAGACTCCGTGGCCCTCCGCCCGGGCCCACCCTCGACCGGCTTCGGCCACTGGACGCAGATGCTGTTGACAAGATCGTGACTGCAGCTCGCCCTCCCACCTGCTCCCTCGACCCGTGCCCCTCCTGGCTTGTTAGCTCTTGCTTGGAGGGGCGACGTGGGCCTCAGTTGAAGATCATTTATAGCTCCCTTGAGCAAGGGGTTTTTCAGAGTGCTTGAAAGAGGCGGTGGTGGCTCCATTACTGAAAAACCATCATTGGACCCCGGTTCCCTCCAACTACCGCCCGGTGTCGAATCTTCCCGTACCTGGGCAAGGTAGTTGAGAGGGCAGTAATGGAGCAGTTGCAGTCCTTCTTGGATGATGCAACATGGCTCGACCCCTCCAGTCCGGCTTCCGTTCCGGGCACGGGACGGAGGCGGTCCTGGTCTCCATCACAGATCAACTCCGCTGCCAGCTTGACCAAGGCGGGTCTGCGCTGCTCGTGTTATTGGACCTCACGGCAGCGTTTGACACGGTCGACCACAATCTTTTGATCCACCGCCTGGCCATGGCCGGAGTGAGGGGGGACAGCCCTCAAATGGCTGACCTCCTTCCTCCGCCAGCGGTCTCAGCGTGTGAGGAGGGGGGGGTGGTCCCCGAGGGTCCCCCACTGACGTGTGGGGTCCCTCAGGGGGCCATCCTTTCCCCTCTGTTATTTAACATCTACATGCAGCCGCTTGCACAGCTGGTGCGGAGTTATGGGCTGACCTGTCACCAATATGCTGATGACACTCAGCTCATTCTGAGGATGGGGGGGCAGGCCGGAGTCCGTCCCCCGATAATTTCCAGCATTGCCTTGAAGCCGTTACTGGATGGCTGCGAGCCAGTAGGTTGAGGGTGAATCCGGCGAAGACGGAGATCTTGTGGCTGGGCCACCCGGGCGGGATGGGTGCCCGGCTTCCGACCCTGGACGGTGCGGCACTACAACCAGCGCCGTTAGTGAGAAGCCTCGGCGTCCATTTGGACGCTCAGCTGACCATGGAGACTCAGGTCTCCATGGCCAGCAAGCAAGGCTGCCTTTTTCCACCTCCGCCAGGCGAGGAGGTTGGCCCCCTATCTCTCCCGAACGACCTAGCCACGGTGATCCAAGCCACGGTCATCTCGAGGCTGGACTACTGTAACGCGCCTCTACGTTGGCCTGCCTATGTCGTCGATCCGGAAGCTCAAGCTGGTGCAGAACACCGCCGCCCGGCTCCTGTCTGGGGCTCCAGCAGGTAGCCGAATAACTCCAATCTTGCGGGATCTGCACTGGCTGCCTATCGAGCACCGGGTCGCCTTCAAAGTGCTGGTTCTTACCTTTAAGGCCATTCACGGCCTGGGGCCAGCGTATCTGAGGGACCGTCTTGCCCTATATCGCCCACCGAGATCACTGCGGTCAGAAGAGACCAACTTGTTGGCAGTTCCATCGGCCAAATCAGCCCGGTTAACATCTACTCGCCGGAGGGCGTCTCGGTGATAGCTCCTACGCTATGGAACGCCCTCCCGGCTGAGACCAGCCCTGAAGGACCTACTCCCCTTCAGGCGGGCCAGCAACACCCATCTGTTTAGGCAGGCCTTTGGGGAGTAGGCCCATATATCGCTGCTATGTTAAGCTGTTGTTTTAATCTGCCATTTTTAATCTGTTTTAATTGTTTTAATTGTATTACTGTTTTAGTGTTATTAATTGTACTCTATGCCTTGTACTGTTTCCTGGCGCTGAGCCAGTAGTATGTAAGCCGCCGCGAGCCCCTGGGTGTCGGCGGCGCAAAAATCGCAATAATAATAATAATAATAATAATAATAAAGATAACATTTACAAGATGATTTATTGCTGGTATGTGAGGCCTGAGAAAAATTCTAAAATATATCAAGATGTTTTGTCTGTATATTGGATATTTGGGCAATGTGAATAGGCATTTTACCTTAAGTTACGGATATGGCAAAAAAATGAAAACATGTGTATACAAATAAAGACTGTAGTTTTGAAAGTTGGTATTCAAATAGAATATAGACATAAACACTTTCTTTTAGGAATTATTAATGATAATTCACAAAATATTAATGGGTGTTTGTTTCAATATATGATCAGTGTAGCAAGACCATTATGTGCATCAAAGTGGAATAATGTAGAAGTGTCTGGAGCCCCATCTACACTGCCATTATAATGACGATTGAATTGAAATAAATTTATTTACTTTATTTTTAACCTGCTCTATCTCACCGCGAGGAGTACTGAGAATGGCTAAATGGCCATATAGACTCATATAACCCAGTTTAATGCAGTTCAATCTTTATTACATGCTGTCCCTGAGTTACAGGCATTGGATGTACAAACGACTCATAATTAAGAAAGAGGGCGAGACAACAGGAAGTGACAGATATCTACCCCTGGGAAGGGAAATTCACCCCTGAAAGAGTTATCATGGGGAAAAGATGTCTCAACTGAAACTTTATCACCAATCCTTGTTTCCATAACAAGGCATTTCCCCCCCAAAATCCAATGATCACAGGGCAGAAAGGTGATAACTTCTGAACAGGGCCACAGACAGAAGAAGAAACCCCACAGGGTGATAAAACTACACTATGCTATCCAAAATATACATACATACCAATGGAGTTACACATAAAAATGTACCTGTTCTGACTTACATACGAATTCAATTTAAGAACAAACCTATAGAATCTATCTTGTTTGTAATCTGAGGACTGCCTGTACACATACAGTATATGTAGGGCAGTGGTTCTTAACCTGTGGGCTGCGGACCACCAGTGGGCTACGAGGATGAAAATCTGGTCCACAAGCCTCCTTCATTTTTATTTTCTTTTATTTCTGCTCCTTTCACACCGCCCGCCACCCCTTCCCTGCTGTTGACCGTGGCATATGTTCTGTATCAGAAATTACAGATTTGGTTTGGGATTCTGAATCAGCACCCCAAACCGAATCTAAAGTTGACCAAAAACTCATTCGTAACCCTTTTGGTGCTAATGTTGGAGAGTGGTCCCTGGTCAAAGTGGTCCCTGGTCAAGTGGTCCCTGGGGAGCTTCCAGACAGCCATTTATCCCAGGATCATTCACATTTTAAAAACGCAGATGTTTCTGGGGGCCTGTCTACACCCATCCCCGAAAGCTCCCAAACCCCAGTAAAAAGTAAAGAAAAACTTACCCGGCCTCCATTACAGTCTTGGAGCACCTCTCCCTGTGCATAGAAATGACGCGCAAGGAGAGTGGGGCAGAAAATCACTCCTCCCCCCCCTCCTGGTGCATCATTTCTACGCACCAGGAGAACTGCTCCAAGACTGTAATGGAGGCCGGGTAAGTTTGGGGGCTTTGGGGAAGGGGGCTGAGGATTCCCACATTTTTCCGGACCAATTAAGTCCAGAAAACTGTGGAAATGGTGTCTGGACTGCAGCCCAGACACCAGAAATAGTGGGTATATCCCACGCCTTCCAAGAAGGCGCAGAATACATCCACTACCTAATTCATTCACTACAAACCAGGGTTTTCCTGATTTGTGGTGAATTAATTCAGGATTGTTCAGGACATCATCTGGACAGCCCCTGCTTTATAGTGGGGGTTACCGCAATAAAGGGGCTGTCTGGATGCACCCTTGTCAAGTGGTCCCTGGTCAAAGGGGTCCCTGGTCAAGGGGTCCCTAGTCAAAAAAAAAAGGTTGGGAACCACTGATATAGGATATTTCTCCTTCCAAGACATCCTTCATGCTAGCTATGTACTAGTTTTGCTCAACAGAGGGCAGTACAGGAAAGTAGATTGGTTGCGTTAGAATAATCAACATTAAAGGGAAGAAGATGAGCTCTGTTTTGTAATTTCTAAGAAGCGAAAAATTCCTCCTGTAATGTTGACTAGCACAATAAATGAACTTATGCTGGAACCCTCTCTCTCTCTCTCTCTCTCTCTCTCTCTCTCTCTCTCTCTCTCTCTCTCACACACACACACACACACACACACACACACACACAGCTCTATTAAATCTACATTAAAAGGGCATTCACCTGCAGACACCATTTCGGCACAGAAGAAAATATAAGATGTTTAGCTCAAAAGAATATTGTTTCAAAGACCTATACTAAAATAATTCATAATAAGTCCACCCAACTTTGTCAAAACTACATAAGAAAGAACTTTTAAAAAATCACCCTGCTCCTACCTTGTTATTGCTACGCTCAAGTTCAATAGTGAGAGCTGAAACCTTGACACTCACTTTCAGAATAATTTCAGCAGTGCTTATTCTTGTGGTTCCACTATTGTTTAACAGAGAGTGTAGTATGGTGGCTTGACTGCTGGACTATGGCTCTGGCGGTCAGGGTTCAAATCCCCGCTTGGCCATACAAACCAAGTGGGGGATTGGGTGACCTTGGGCAAGTAACACTCAGCCTCATAAGAAGGCAAAAGCAAAGTCCCCATTAAACAAATCTTGTGAAAAAAAAATCCCCATGATAGATTTGCCCTTAAAGGTAAAGGTTTCCCCTTGACATTAAGTCTAGTCGAGTCTGACTCTGAGGGGTGCTGCTCATCTCCATTTCTAAGCTGAAGAGTCCATAGACGCCTCCTAGGTCATGTGGCCAGCATGACTGCACGGAGAGCCGTTACCTTCCTTCCAGAGCAGTACCTATTGATCTACTCAGATAAGTAAGCTACCTATTGAGTTTACCTGTCTGAACCCATCTCCCTCTATGAATCACCTCAGAGACTAGGATCATCTGCTCTTGATCCAACCTCTTTCACAGGCACGATGGATGGGGAACGAGCTATGGAACTCCCTCCCTAATGAGATCAGATCAGTCTCCTCTCTCCTGACCTTCAGGACAGGGCTCTGGAACCAAGCTTTTGACAAGTAATTGGAGCAGTGCAATAAGTGGCTATAAAACAATGTGTTTGACAAATGGAATGGCCCTGGTTTATGGTTTGGTTGGTGTGATTTTATTTGTTGTTTTTAATAATTCATGTCTTAATTGTTTGGTTTTAATTGCAATTGTTGATTGTTATATGGCATCAAATTGCTGCCTGTTGTAAGGCTGCATTGAGTCCCCTCCGGGGTGAGGGGAAAAAATAAATATGGAAAAAAAATTCACATTTGCCTATTTTTGAACTGCTAGATTGGCAGAAGCTAGGGCGAACAACAGAAGCTCACCCTGGCCCGCAGATTCAAACTGCTGACCTTCTGGTCAGCAAGTTGTGCAGCTTAGCAATTTAACTCACTGTGCCACCATGGCCTTGGGTTTCCATAAATCAGAAATAACTTAAAGATACACCACAAGTCTTATCTCAGGGCCTTCCACACAGCCATACAATCTAGATTATCAAGGCAGATAATCCCCCAGTGGCACAGTGGGCTAAACCCTTGTGCTAGCAGGACTGAAGTCCGACAGGTCGCAGGTTCGAATCCGGGGAGAGCGTGGATGAGCTCCCTCTACCAGCTCCAGTTCCTCATGCGGGGACATGAGAGAAGCCTCCCAAAAGGATGGTAAATCATCAAAACATCTGGGCATCCCCTGGGCAACATCCTTGCAGACGGCCAATTATCTCACACTAGAAGCAACTTGCAGTTTCTGAAGTAGCTCCGGACACAACCCCCCCCCCCCCAATATCTGCTTTGAACTGGGTTATCTGAATCCACACTGCCATATAACCCAAGTTTAAAGCAGTTAATGTGGGATTTTACTCAGTTGTGTGGAAGGAGCCTCATACATAGTAAGAAAGATAAGGAGATAGATACATATGACCTCTTTTCTAATTATGGGAAAACAAGATATGCATAAATAGCTTGCTTAAGTAGAATTAATTTGCCTTAGCAGACAAGATCTGAGTTCAGAGTTCAAACATTTTTTTAGCCCCATTGAGACCAAGGAAAACAACTCACAAGTAGTAGCACACTACTTACTGATCTGAGCCAAGGGGCAGACTATGAAAAAATGCTTTTGGACTACAAATGCCAAAACCTGTTGGACAACATGGGCATGGTTTTTCCAAGCTCTGGTTCAGTAATACATCTTTCACTTGGCCACGTAGTAGTATACAGAGTTCATTGGTTTCCATTCAAGTAGTAATTGTTTATCATTTAATAAATCCAAAAAGTAAAATATGGAGCAATGGAGCAAACAACATAAGACAACTTACCTTAAGCAATCAATTTAACCTAGAAGTTCTTCAGAATAATTCAGAGATGTCTGCAAAACCCTGGAAACGTTATTTCTTTGTCTGCAGCTGCTCTTTCTGCTCCCTTTCATCCATCAGTTCAGCCAAAAAAGCCCCAGTCTTTCGCAATCACTTGGAGCCTTTGCTTTTCTCTCTCCCCATTGCAGTATTTCCTCTCCTCCCCCTCACCCTAAATCTTTTCCCCAAACATTGCAGAAGTTGGCAGTGAAAGTTTAACCAACCTTTCATGCAGTTGTACCAATAAGAAAAAAAACAATCTGGGTTTGGCAGAGTGAGAACCATAATGTGAGAACCATATTGGTTCTTGAACTGTATTTCCGCCCACCCACCCACCCACCTCTCAAAGGGTGTACAGTAAATTCCAATAAAAGCACAACAGTATGAAAACAAAAGTTTCTTTCAATAATTGCCAAAAAAAGGCCTTTGACAGCCCCCTTTGAGCAAAGGTTGATATCTGTGTCATCACAGTAAATACTAGTAGATAAATTGAAAACAACATCTTTCATCATCCTGAAAGACAGGATTCATACTAAGTTGCTAAAATAGTTATTGTAAACTACAACAAGGAAACAATATTCTAAAGCCCACAGTTCCACAAAGTTGTGCTCATAAATTATTTATTCTGTAACCACGAGGATAGGTGGGTAAGAAATAAAACTGTTGTTGTACATTACTATTACTATTATTATTATTATTTCACTAGAGTCCTGATTTAGGTCAATACCCTTTATCCACAGAGGAAAACATAATTTCTTCCCATTCTAGTAAAAGCTGAAGGGCTAAAATAGGTTGTGATTACCTTATTAATATTTTAGTAGTAGAGGCTAGATGGAGGCTAGCCAAAAATAAGCACAATTTCAAAAAAAACCCGTAACATTTGAATATTTTACACAATACAATCAGGAATATAATTTCACTTGTACATACATTATCCAACAGAGCATCTATGTTTGTCCGTTGCATGAAAAGCATTTGAATCCCAAGGCATCACAAACACTGATCAATGTACGAGGGTTGGAACTTTATTAGTAGCAACACTGCTGTAAAGATGCTACGCAATGAAACCAAAGAATGTTGCATATACCACACGTTAGTTATATACCTACCTTACCTCTGAGCCAGGGCTGCCCAGGAAATCGATCGCAATCGACCAGTCGATCCCGGGACCAAAGGAGGTCGATCCCAGCCGGATGGGGTGCTTCTCAGAGGGGGCGGAGCCAGGCTGCACCAAGCCCCGCCCTTCCCCCGGCTCCGGCACTCCCAGCAGCTTCTCCAGGCTTGAGTATGGCAATGCCAAGCCAGTGGTGGCATAGTTAGCGCAAGGCTGGCTTGGCACTGCCATCCTCAAGCCTGGAGAAGCTGTTGGTAGAGCGGAAGCCAGAGGGGGCAGAGCCAGGCCATGCCAAGCCCCGCCCCCACCCCTCCCCTCTCCAGCCTTGAGGAGGTCGGTAGATCTTTCTGACTTGGTTTTATTATAAGTAGCTCGCATGCTGAAAAAGTGTGGGTCTGAGAAAATAGACTCACTCTTCCTACATCATGCACATGCGGAGTGATGCAAAGAACTGAGCCTCATATTAGCTTGCGGTCTAAAGTGTTGTCACTATGTTTTTGAAACAAGAACAATGGAGTTGGATAAAGATTGGATGTGCCCGTGGTTGTACAGCATGACAATGTCATCAAGGTCTTCAAGAG
Source organism: Anolis apletophallus (assembly GCA_030556195.1). Lineage (NCBI taxonomy): Eukaryota > Metazoa > Chordata > Lepidosauria > Squamata > Anolidae > Anolis > Anolis apletophallus. Next base: position 164,693,649 of record JARBWK010000001.1, on the reverse strand, counting down.
GCTTGCGGGGAATCTGCATTGCCTTACAGAACAGTGGCAAGGTGGGTAAAAGCCTTCAACAAAGGACGCCAAAATGTGGCAGACATGCATCGGCCAGGTCGTCCTAGTGTCAGCAAAGCAGAAGTGAATGCTGTTGCCACACTGTTAGACAGTGATTGATGCCATATGATTCGTGAGTTGGCCCAAAACACAGGATTTGTGCATACAACTGTGCTCCACATTTTGAAGGAACGCCTGGGCATGAGAAAAATTCCTTCACGATGGGCTCCACACCATTTGACAGAAATGTAAAAATGGCTACGATACGATGTTGCTCGTACCCACTTGAAGTGCTATGAGTGTGAAGGAGAGTCTTTCTTATGCCGTATCATTATACTGGATGAGACTTGAGCCAGATCGTACCAGCCAAAACTGAAATGCCAATCGAATGAATGGCATCATTACGGATGCCCATGAAGTTTGAAATTTCATCAGAACCCCAGCAATGTAAAAGTTATGGGGATTCTCGTTTACAACTGTGATGGTGTCATCTTAACACATGGTGTTCTCCCACATCAGACCATCAATGCGCGGTATTACTGTTCATTTTTGGAACACCATCTCAGACCAGCTTTGAGAAAAAAATGGCGACACTTTCTGCAGAACGCCCCTATCATTTTGCATGACAATGCTCGGCCACATGCAACGCAAGCTGTGGCTGATTTGCTCGATCAATGGGGCTGGGAAGTACTGTACCATCCAACATACCTCCCAGACTTAAGCCCTTTTTGGGCCTGCACAACACACACACCTTTCAAAGGCAAGTAGGCAAGTTCTGTTTCTTTATTCTAGAAGAGGCACTTGGCTGCAGGCAGGTGCACATGCTTTTTCCAAAGCAAGGAGGGAAGTTCTGCTTCTCTACTCCAGAGAAGGTGCTCGGTTGCAGGCAGGCACACGTGTTTTCTGGGCCTGCATGCTACACACACTCTCTTTCCAAGGCAAGGAGGCTGCTCATGAGAAGCAGACGAGGAACCAGGATTGGCTCCTGCTTGTTTTCGTGTCAAGCAAATTTTCGTACCGGAAGGGGCCTTTCCGTTACATGCTCCCGAAGGTAATGAAAGTAACGAAAGAACAGATGATCCAAAGGAAAGCAGTTCTGTGCACAACCCTATAATCTACTCCTGCTATGTCAGCAGAAACTTACTACTGGATACAGTTTTATGAATTCCCGCATGACTTTTACCAGCGTGCCAAGAAAATGTATATAGTATTGCAAACCTCAATGACAATCTTTTGGATACTGTTGAAAACCTCTGAGTGTACATACATAGGGTAGCATTGTAGAATTCGTACCAGAATGCCATGCTGGATTTTTCTTATTGATGTAGTCAACTGCCGGCACCTGCCTTAAAGAGTGGTATTTATTTGATGTCTAACTTTATTGTTCTGAGTTTTATTTCAATGATAAACACCAGATCAGCATCAAACTGAGCTTGACCTCAAGAAAATGCCAAGACATATTTGCAGTTTAAGTGGGCGGAAACAGCTGGAAAAGAAATTAGAAACTTTACTGAAATCATAACCATTCACAAATGGAAGAGCTCTTGTAGCTGACAACAAAGCAAAGCTCAGGCCAAAGGGGTGGATAGACTCCAGGAGAGCTGACCACCTCCTTGCATTGTTGCTTTTGGACAGGATGAGAAGAAAGAATGGGAGCTCCTGCCTCCACAGCTGTTGCAAGTTAAAGCAATATAGATGGGCTGAGCAGATAAACAATGAACAACTTGTTTTTCATTCATAAGGACAGAGTTTTATTCATGTCCTGAAAAGACCAGGATTAGTTTATACAGCTTCCTACAAAACCTTAGAGCTGGTGGTGGAACAAAATTTTTTTTTTTGCCAAATGAATATAAAATAAAGCATTGAGTCTTAAAGGTGACCACAAAGAAACCAGCACATCTACACTGTAGAAGGAATGCAGCTTGACACCACTGTAGCCATCATGACTCGATGGTATGGGACCTGCCTCAGAATGCAGGTTTTGTAGACCTGTATTATCGGCATCGAAAATCAATGCAATAAATAAAATATCTTGGAACTGTATATAGTTTTACCAATATGGCAGGAAGGATTTGTCCAAAAGTAAATCAAGTTGAAAAGGTCTGTTTAGTGTCTTATCAGGTTGTATTTAGGGCAGAGAAGATGACACAATCTGTATCCATTCCAGGAGATCTAACAAGGTTTAGAGATGTTGGGAAACATTATTTAAAGATGGGTAAGCGAAGCTCTACATTGAAACTCTGCAAACACCTTTGAGAAGGTGATCTGCATACTGTAGATCAGTGTTTCCTAACCAGTGTGCCATGAGCAATCATCAGGTGTGCCGTGGGAAATTGGAACCTCCAATACCCTTTCTTCCCCCTCCTGCCGAACACTTTTTCTTCTCCACTCGGGCTCCCTTCTTCCCAGCCTCGCTCTGCTCGCTTTGACTCGTTTTGCTCTGGGGTGAGTCTGCGCAGTAGCGCCTGCACGGGTCATGTCTCTTCCTCCCCCTCCCCCCTCCCCTCCTGAACACGCTCACGCTGCCCCCTCGGATCAAAATGGTGGCAAAAGCGGCAGTGTAGAAGAAAAAGTAAGTGTTCGGCAGGAGGGTGAAGAAAGGGCATTGGAGGTTCCAATTTCCCACGGTGAAGGGGAAGGGGGAGGAAGAGGTCTCTGTTGAAAGTTGGCATGGGCAAACTTGGACCTTCCAGGTGTTTTGGACTCCAACTCCCACCATTCCTAGCAGCCTCAGGCCCTTTTCCCTTCCCCCTCAGCCATTTAAGCAGGAAAGGGCCTCAGACTGTTAGGAATGGTGGGAATTGAAGTCCAAAGTACCCAGAGGGCCGAAGTTTTCCCATGCCTGTTTTAGGGACCTTAAAGTGGTTAGCCTCCTTCCAAATTGTGATTCTGGATGGAAAGCAAACAACAACATAACATTGTTTGAGTCCACAGTACTCTCTGGGTGTAGGTGAACTACAACTTCCTAAGTCAAGGTCAATTCCCAAGCAAACGCTTTCAGTACTTTCTGTTGGCAATGAGAGTTCAATATGCCAAGTTTGGTTCAATTCCATTGTTGCAAGAGTTCAGGATGCTCTTTGATTGTGTGTTAACTATAAATCCCAGAAACTGTAACTCCCAAATAAATCCCATCTGTGTTCACAAACTGTAACTCCCAAATGTCAAGGTCTAAAAACAGTTTTCCAATTAAACAGCAAAATGCAAACTCCATCTGTGTTCACATTTGGGCAGGCCCGTCTAAATGGCAGCAGATATTGAGTATTCATGCCAAGTTTGGTTCTGATCCAACATTGTTTGAGTCCACAATGCTCTCTGGATATAGGTGAACTACAACTCCAAAACCCAAGGTCAATGCCCACCAAACTCTTATAGTATTTTCCCTTGGTTATGGGAGTTCTGTGTGGGCAGTTAGTGTCTTTCTGCCATTCCTGCCAGGTTATCTATGTTGTGTTCATCGAAACAGGCCCAGGTTTCACACTGACTGTATAAATACATTTAAAAGCATATTAACTATATGTATTACTGTGTTAGAGTGACATTTTGTGTCATTTTGGTTGGTGGTGTGCCCCAGGATTTTGTAAATGTAAAAAATGTGTCGCGGCTAAAAAAAGGTTGAAAAACACTGCTGTAGATGAGACAATGGGGACACACAGATAGTGGCCTTCAACATGGCTGAATTCAAACTGTCTCGTCCTATGACAAAGGTACTTTCCTGCATGTAGCACCCTGAAATATCATCTCTCATTGAACCATAACAGTAAAACTGCATTAATTCTACTGTGTAGATAGGTATACTTCAAGAGCACCATTTCACCATGCCATCATACCATATGCTTCAGCTGTACTTGCCAGATTAGTTGATTGCTGATGCTGTGTCTAGTTCCTCGAGGCTTTCTTTCTATCACACTTTTTTTTCAGTTGCTGCAAACTGAATTCAAATATAAAAAGTAATCCTCACTCAGTTCAGCAGAAAGGAGAGGACAGTGTGGGTTCTTGGCCTTCCCAGTAGGCTCAGGGAAAAATAAACTGCTGCAGTCTGTTCTTGTTTGCCTTTTCTTCCTCATTAATAACCTTTGCTAAGCCTGACCATAGTCTCATGTTGCTCAGCTGCATATGTGAAATCTTGAAGGATATGAATCTAGCACAAGCAGGCAAATATAATTTCTGGCCTGAATCCAGCTTAAAAAAAGGGCAGGAGATATGTGGCCCTCCAGATGTTGTTAGACATCCTCTACCATTGGGTAATCTGGTGAGCATCCATGGAGGCTGCGGTCAGATAACATCTGGAGAAACACAAGATTGTCTCCCTGGGAGTAAAGGTTCACTGTGACCATGTTCCATTGAAACAAGTAACTTTGGCTAGCATAGAGCCATTGTCCCTGAGAAAGGAAAGAATGAAGGCAAGAGGAAGTACTGAAATACTGGCTTGTCTTCAAATCCTTGCAAAATGTCAGAATAAACAGTAAAACAATCCGGGTACTATTCAGTCAGCGTCAACCCCCTTTCAATGGCAGTGAATTTTCATCCAGTGTATATACAAATGTTTAACATTGACTGCATTGTGCTCTAAAGTATGGGAAGATTTAGGAGTTATTTCTTTATTAGTTTATCTAAAATATTTTTATCCCACTCTACAGCTAGAAAAGGGGCCCATCAAATGATTCAAAGATTGAGAATACCAGGCCTACAATTTAATATACATAAGACAATATGATGGAAGGAAGGAGCAGCCTCAAGTAGATTAGATTAGATTAAGATATTTATTTACGGTCAAGGACCAACGTCACATTGTACAGAAAATAAAACAATATAAATGTTAAAACTCCGTTCAACTCTACAGTTTAACACTAACAGTATCTAGCCTATTGTGTTTCCGCGTTCAATTTAATATGCTGGTTCCTCGTAGCTAGAACGGCCATGAGATATTTGGCCACCAGGTTGGTTGTCTCCTTGTGTTTGTCGTCGAGCAGCCAGTATAGGTAGAATTCCTCAGATCTGCCAGGTAAGCGGGACAGTATTGGCGAGATTAAGGAGAGGCGGGCATCCACATACAGAGGGCAGTAAAAGAACACATGCTCTATAGATTCAACCACCCCTACGTTGCAGGGGCATATACGTTCATGATAGGGTGTTTTTGTGTACCTGCCCAGTAGCACAGCTGTTGGGAGAAAAGTGTTCACTCGGGCCAGAGTGAACACTTTCCTGTGTTTCAGGTTTGTTAGATTTGTTAAATAATTTTGTGTAGCAAAGGGTACGTTAGTACTGCATTTAAATAGTGGCTGGTATCTGGCACAGGCTAGGTGCCTCAAGTAGTGGTTCTTAATGATAGAACCATAGGTTACTTTAGTACAAGGCTGCCCAGGAAGTCGATCGCGATCGACCAGTCGATCCCGGGACCGAAGGAGGTCGATCCCAGCCGGATGGGGCGCTTCTCAGAGGGGGCGGAGCCAGGCCGTGCCAAGCCCTGCCCCTCCCCCGGCTTCGGCACTCCCAGCAGCTGCTCCAGCCTTGAGAAGGGCAGGGCCAAGCCAGCCTCGTGCTAGCTATGCCACCACTGGCTTGGCACTGCCACCATCAAGCCTGGAGAAGCTGCTGGGAGCTCCAAAGCCAACGGGGAGGGCTTGGTGAGCCTGGCTCCGCCCCCTATGGCTTCTGCTCTACCAGCAGCTTCTCAGGCTTGAGGATGGCAGTGCCAAGCCAGTGTGGCATAGCTAGCACAAGGCTGGCTTGGCACTGCCATCCTCAAGCCTGGAGAAACTGCTGGTAGAGCTGAAGCCAGAGGGGGGTGGAGCCAGGCTGCACCACCCCTCCCCTCTCCAGGTTAGAGGAGGTAGGTAGATCTTTCTGACTTGGTTTTATTATAAGTAGCTCACATGCTGAAAAAGTGTGGGCACCCCTGCTTTAGTAGATATTTCATATGAAGCAATGGAGCGCAGTGGTCTGAACATTGGACTATGCCTTTAAGTTCAAATCCCCACTCAGCTATAGAAATCCACTGGGTTGCCTTTGGCCAGTCACATTATTTCAGTCTTAGAGGATGCCCATAGGGTAACCCCCCTCTTGTCAAGAAAATCTCATGTTAGGGCTTCCGTAAATAGTTTGAAAGCATTCAACAACAACCACTATCTTAGCAAAATTTATGGATCAATTCTAAGATATTCAGCTACAAAGGATACTGATCGTCTTCCCTTTATTCATATTGATTTTAGTTTCTGGTTCCCCCCCCCCCAAATTAGTAACATCTCTTACACAGAAAATAGTATTTTGTTGCCAGAAAAATACTGGTTTTGTGCTGAAAATTCAGTTTTTTGTATCAAACAACCACGTGCAAAACAGGTCTCAAACTATGAAAATTCTCATCAGGATTCTTCAAATCTATCTTTGTTCATTGGACTGTGGGGTGGGGGTAACCTTTTTTTGAATATTTTAACAAATCAAAATGCAGCCATTGCAACAGATCCACACATGGTGGCTCAAGCAAAGGACCACATGTAACTAGCTAATGAAAATATCAGAGGCCCTATAAATGCATTTTTATATTTTATCCAAAGGTAAGATGGGGGGATGAGCCCAGCAAATCACATTCAGTCATAAAGACTTTCGCAATCCTTGCTCAGCAAGAAAGCTGCCCAGCCAATCTGCTGCTGTCCATAAATGAACACCTAGCAGTGCCTCATCAGATATAGAGTCAACCCTCCACAGAAAGACTTAGGGTTGCATGGCTCTTGCAAAAGGTAAAACTACAAATGGTATTTTTAACCTGAGAGAACACCTCTCTAGGAATCTCCATTTTGATTATAGAGTCAACTTATCCCAGGTTGTACCAGAAATTCCTAGAGAGTTCTTTCTAGGAATCCCAGCATGACAATGTGATCAGAGGTTGACCATAGAGGTGTACTGGAGGATCTAGAGTTTCCTAAAGATAACTTTTTCATTAAATCCATGAATAATCAAATTTGCAAAATCAAATCAGCAAGTGTAGAGGGTTGACTGTACTTTCCCAGAACTCTACTTTGCTTTTGTAATAAAAAATCTGACCCAAAAATGATGAACCTCCCCCGCCCAGAGACCACAGCTCTACAGGGGCTAATAGGGAGCCCACATTGACCTTTATTCCAGATTCAACCCACCTTTAATTGAACTCTTTTCTTAAACTTTTCTAGAATGTTGCACAAGCACCACATACCTCAGCCTTTAAGGAATGACCACACAGTAGTTAGCATAATCCCTTTAAAATACCCTGAGAAGAGAGATGTATCACACAATGGGTTTTAGGAAACACTACATGGTTTTCTTGATATGATCTGATTTTATTCCTGGGAACATTTTCTCACCCCTATTGCTAAACCAGCCCCCCTTCTTAGGGGTCCTCATTGCATTCACTAATACCTTGATCACCTTTTTGTTTACTTAGTTGGCAGCCATTGTACTGACCACTGCAGAGATATTAAAACCCATCTAAGCCTATTATCTCTTAACCTACCATCTTCACGTATGCCAATCACAGTTTATTAAATTTCCTGCCATGACCAAAGCCAATCAGCAAGGATGATGGATGGAACCCTGGGCCTATCAGGGAATGGATCTTAGCTGGCACCATTTTGGACCAATCAGAAGTCAGAGCAGCAGAATGGCTTCATTCTGAATAGCTGTCAACGTGCTATAAATAAACGTGTATGTCCACAATTGCGAATATGTCTAATTTCAGAGTGCTATCTCTGCTTACATTGTCTTTGGCCAAGGAGAATAAAGCCTCTGATCATGGCCTTCGCCCTGTCTCTATCCTATTCTGTCTTTAGTGAGTGTGACATGCCAAGTTCTGCACCTGCAGACCTATTAGCTGAAATCACAGAAATTCATGGGAAAGTTATGGAGATAATCTAAGTTTTATATGACAGTGTAGAAGGGACCTTAGAAACCATATATGAAAATTGTGTCTAGATTTTCCCTCTCTACCTAGGAAGGTGAGGACTTCAGTCGGCAGAAGTTGGAATATTGGACACAGGGCATGTAATTCTGCGGTGTAGGAATTACTTTTGCAGTTTGACTCTACACTTTCAGTCCTTGAAATCTTGGTGCCAATACAGCAGTATGTTTTCATGAGACGTACCTATCTGAACACAAATCTGCTCTGCAATCTGATATCTATGATAATTCTGGATAAATAAACAAGATTCTATTTGCATGATTGGCTTACACTTTCTGTTCCTCTTTTGCAAGTACTACAGTGCATTCTTGTATAGAAGTGAATTTTTGGATTTGCCCAAACAACTCTTTGTGTCAAGAAGAAAACATTCATTTTGCCTGCTTTTGGAAGCAGCTACACATTTGTAAAAATTGAAACGTCCTAAAAAGCAGTGTATAACAGCAAAAAGAGAGAGCAATACTACAGCCACAATTCTTCTGACACATTATTTTATGTAATAGAGATTTTATCTCAATTTGTTTAATCATTTTACTCCAGCACAGATGAAGCCAGTATTTGTTGGAAGAGTAAAATAAAGATGTCTCAAGGGAAGAAATGTTCTCTTTGCTTCATGCAATAAAGACAGGACAACAAGATAGGCCAGCCAAGGCCATGAGGGACAAGGGGCACACACAGGCACACACACAAGGCAGGACACTGGGATGCTACCACTGAATATTATATATTTCTTTGCAGCCACCAACTAATTATTAAGGTTTCTGTTTGTTGTCACCATTTATTGATTCATAGGCCACCTCCTTCACTATAATGTTCAAGAAGACACAGAAACTCTTCAGGTGAAATAAAATAAGAATATGTTTATTTTATTCTTGAACAGTAAAGATGCGTAGTTGTTTAAATAATCTATCAGTCTTTACATTTACAGAGAATGGCCTTATAACTTGAGTTTCTTAAAAGCAATGTTCCCCACACAGGAATACAAACAGGTTATTTTGAACTTTTTGAATCCTCTTTCCACACCAGCACTCTAACACTATAGAGGCCTACTAAATTTCTTACTCCTTTTCCCTAAAGGCTTTAATTATTTTCCTCAGAGAGGTATCTTTCTAACAAACAATTCCCAAAACTCTTCCTTCCTTCCCCTTCAAATCTCCTAACTCTTCAAATTGCAAACTCCAAACTGAACTAAACTAAACTCTGGCTGCATTAGCTCTTACTTGCACTCTGGCTCCGCCCATCTCCATTTGCTATGCAACTCCCTCCAATTTCATCGGCCAATCAGACTGCTCTTCCAGCTATGAAGCTGCCTGATTGCTCCACCCCCTTGTTCTCCTTAATTTTTCCAAACCAGCCCTGTTTACTGCCTGTACACCAACCCTGTAAGGTAGGCTAATCTGTTACAATCCACACTTACATATTGAATTAATTTGCTGTTCAGTGTCACAAAAATACATGTAATTGAACTCTTCAAACAACAAATTACAAATAAGGGTTTAATATGAAGCAAACCCCTTTTTCTCCCCAGTTTTTTCCCCTTCACTTCAATACGCTTAGAGTTCTGCAATTCAGGATCTAACAAAGATCATTTTTAAAGTAGATTTTACAGATTATCTTGAAAAGTCTATGTGTACTTGGATCACTTACAGTCCAAAAGCAACTTGCGTATTGTGCTCTTTCTATGGCATTTATTCTGTAGCTCCCACTTTAAATATGAGGCATAGGTGACCACACGTAATATATCTGGTAACTCTCAAGAGGAGATGCATAGAAATAATTATTTTGAGGACAAAACTTTGGTGCCAGTTTTTTTTGTTATGACAGCTTTGCTGGTTATTGTTCTAAGGGCACAATTCCAGTGATGATCTATAAATCTCTACAAAACTGTCTGAGCTGCCAAAGAACTGTTATTTATTATATAAGCCTACCTAGAATTTAGGATCTTCAGAGGAAGCCCTTCTCATCATTCCACCGTCCTTGAAATCACATTTATTGAAGATCTAAGAGAGACCTTTATCCATGTCTGATCTCAAGTAAAGCTAAGCCTCATCACACAGTGGAGACGGGAAGGAAGGGTGGTAATGTGTGGCAACCCACATCACATGGCAAAAAGGGGAGGAAAGTGCAGGTAACTCCATAAAAGGTTTCCAAACAATACTTTCTTCCCCATAGTGGAATAAAAGGCACAGTCTCGTTTGGTGGGCACAAGGGAGAGGGCTTTTCCTCTGTGCCCCCCCCCCCCGACTCTGGAATTCCTTGCCCGGAGAGATTAGGAAAGCCCCCACTTTGGAGACCTTTAAGAAACAGCCTGAACAACTTCAAGGCAGGATTAGACAGATTCATGGATACCAAGTGCATCGGTAGTTACTGAAAAGGACATCCAAGTGCCACCTCGGAGTTGGTTGAGGTAGGCAGGATTTCCCTGGGTACTGGTTGTGGGGGGTCGGGAGCAGGTCAGGGTTTTGCCCTCCCTTCTGCTCGAGATCCCCGTGTACAACTGGTGGGCCACTGTGTGATACAGAATGCTGGACTAGATAGGCTGAGGTCCGATTCAGCATGGCTCTTCTTATGTTCTTATGTTCTTAAACATCTGAAAACCTGGCTTTTCTGCTGAGCCTTTGGAGAGTAATTATTTAATTTCTACCATTGCTCTCCTCAGTGCTCCCATTCTTGCAGTCTTCCCCCCCCCCCCCCAGGTGAAGGATACTATTCTGCTTATCTCGCCCTGAGTTTTTAACACTTTATATGTGTGCCTGCAGCCCGCCCAGTCCTTGTGATTTTAGATATCTAGTTGTATATTGTTTTTTATTTATATGTATGTATTTTATTGTGTTTATTGGTTTAAATAACTGTTTACTGGGGAGTTGTCCTTCTCCTCTTAGGGCGCTTGTGCCCGCTTTGTGCTGGTCTGTGACCGTAATAAAGTTTTGATTGATTGTGTTTATTGCTGATGTTTTTGATTTTATTTCATTGTAATTTGTTCTTTGGGCTTGGCCTCATGTGAGCTGCCCGGAGTCCCCATTGGGGAGACGGGGGCAGGGTACAAACAGGGGCGGTCCTACAAGATAGGCCAAGTAGGCGGCCGCCTAGGGCGCCATCTGGGTAGGGGGCGCCATCCTGGCCGCATGGGGCGCCATCCTGGCCCTGCCGATGTTCCTCAGACAGTGCTGCAGCTGCCTGCTTTTTGACCCTGGCCTTGTGCACTCCGACGCCGCTTCTGGGCACGCGCGGAGGTTTTCACGCAGGCGTAGTTGCTCTGGAGCTGAAGTTGAGCGCAGGAGCAACTGCACATGCGCGAAAACCTCCGCACATGCCCAGTAGCTCCCTTGCGCAGAAGCCTGTAAGCAAAGCACTCCCTATCGGGTGGGCAGGGAGAGCTTCCCCTTTACCGATGCCTCCGCCGCGTGCGCGCGTTTGCAGGGAAGGAGAGAAGAATCAGTGAAGGAAGTGTAAGTGAAGGAATGAATGAAGGGCTTTCCTCCTCTTCCTCCTCTGTGACCTCTTCTCTCCCTCCTTCCTTTCTTCAGCTCTATTTCTGTCTAGACCTGAGGGGCCTGAGGCTATGAGGAGTTGTGGGAGTTGGAGGCCAAAACACTTAGAAGGAGGGAGGGCGGGCCCAAGTTTGCCCAGGCCGCGCTGCCTGTATTCGACCTCATTTGAACATTTGGGCTGTTTTTCTATTTACATTTACATTGGGATCCTAATTTTGGACTTATGGGAGACTCCTATGAATTATGAGACGGGTGGTAGGTAATATATTCTGATTTTGATGCATTTACATTGCATTTCTTGTTGATTATTATACAGTTCTGCTTAATATTGCCATACAATATAATACAAATACAATATAACAATAGAATGATGATATATTTTATATTACATGTAATATTTCAAACAATATTGCAGTATAAGTGGTATTGAACAAAATAGTAATATACAATATTTTATTTTACTTTATTTTGGGTTATTTGAGTTTTATAGGAGTAATGAAAATATTTAGTAGAGGATAATTTTATTTAAATAACTAATTTTATTATTTTATAATAATATAATAGAATGTTACATTATATTATAATGTCAATATATTATAACATAATTATATTGTAATGTAGTATAATATAATTATGATATAATATAGTATGAGTATGGTATAATATATTGTATGTACATTGATACAATATAATACTACTAATGGTATTGTGATATTATAATTGTATATTTGTTTTACATGGGGGGCACCAAAATAATGTTCGCCTACCATTTAAAATTACCTTAGACCGCCCCTGGGTACAAATAAGGTTTATTATTATTATTACTTACTTCCGTCCATCCTTCCTTCCTTCCCTCCATCCCTCCATTTTCTATTGGAGGGCCACTTGCTTTCATATGCAACTCAGTATACCTCTTGATATATTAAGGAAGCTGAATGATAAACTATTCAAAATAACAAGTTTCAAAGTTCATTTTGATGCATTTTGGTGGCTTGAAGTATTGCGTCCATGTGTAACACAGCCTTATAACTCAGAATATCAAGGCAAAATAATCCATAATATGTGCTTTGAACTGGGTTGTCTGAGTCCACACTGCCATATATCCCAGTTCAAAGCAGAGAGTGTGGGGCTTTATTCAGCTGTAGAAGGGGCCTCAGTCTCTCTTGAAATAAGGAAGATTAAGACATCAGAGGAACAAATCTCAAGTTTCATTTACTGAATTCAGATGGGCCCAAATGTCTCCAGTGGAATTGACTGGATATCATGTATTCAACTGAAGAGGTGGAGAAAGAAACAAAGGGAAATGAGCAGGACAGGATTCTTTTGGGGGTAATCAGGCTGACAGCTTTGCTCTATTAATTTGAAAGTTCATGGGTACAGAATGTTCTGAACTGAGGCCTAGATCTGTTCTCTTACACATGAAAGCAAGCTTTTCTGGCTTTATCCATTGTTGGGTTGACAACAAAATCACTCTTGTGTGGCTGCATTTGATTCCAAATCCAAAAACAAAAAAGAAAAGCAAAATTCCTTGAAAAATCTCAGGAGACGACGTTTCTCTTCTGAGAAAAGCAAGAAAGAATTAGAAGAGAAAGAATGAGATGTCTTTTCAATACCTTTTCAAAGCCTGCCCTCTCTTGCTGAAATATGAAAATTACAAGGTGTTTGAATTGGACTTCCTGCCTCTACTCTGTCATGATTTTTAAGGCAGTCGCTATTATTGAATATGCATATATAATCTGCAAGGTGGAAAATAAATAAAATAAATAAGTAAATAACTTTGTGTAACTTTGGTGGCCTGGGAAGCAATCCACCATTCTTTTCAGAAGTAATCTTTGGCCATGTCAGTCAATTCCCATTGCTGATATGAAACCACAAACCATTATTTCCCTGGGGAGATCAGAAAATTGACAAACCACAACTCCTGTCTTTGAAAGCAAGTCTTCACTGTTTCTGCTGATCATTTAAATTTGGCAACATGGTTTTGAAGGGTGTTTTGTGGTTGTTGTTTTCCAAAAATAATGTGTGACACTTACATGGCATATAACCCAGTTTTATTTTATACTAGCTTGGATGCCCGACGTTGCTTGGGTTATTTGAAAAAGTCTTTTTAAAAAAATATTATATAAAATGCATATGGTTGTGGTTGAACTACAACTCACATTATGCCAGGTTAACCCTGAAAAACTCCATCAGTACTTATGTTATATTGGGCAAGTTTACTCTTCATGTGTGATTGGAGGGATTCAGTGTGCTCTGTGGCTGTAGGGTAAACTACAACTCCCACTATAGTGAGTCGGTCCCCTCAAATCCCTCTAGTAGGTTGAGTTAGTCATATGTGCCAAGGTAGGTCCAGGTCCATCATATACTTTCCTGTGTCCTAGTCCAGCAAGATTTCTTTCCAGTCAGATGGCCATGGCTATACAACCCCTAGATTTCAATGGGAGATGGTTAAACTCTTGCTAATGCTCTTCCATAGATGTCAATGACAATAGAACACAAATCACTTTGGACAGCATACTTTTGAATAAATCTACTTGGACAAATGGCTGGTTTAGGTAGAGTTGCACCCAAACTCTGGTTGTAGAACATTTCCCTCTTGGATTAAGTGCTCCATAAATTAAATAAGAAAAGGGCAAGGAAGATGAATACTTCCCTCTGTCTGAGAGATATCTAGCCAGGCTAAATGCTTTCAATACAGAGGAATACCTAACCAGGCTAAATGTTTTCAGTTCACATACACACACACTTACAAAAAAAGCTTTTACACACATTTCAAACGACCTCAGATATATTGAAATATGTGGATCTCTCTCTCTCTCTCTCTCTCTCTCTCTCTCTCTCTCTTCACACACACACACACACACACACACACACACACACTGAACTAAAAATAAAATAATGTTTATACCATGGTTGCCAAACATGGATGCCAATGCAAACCCCTTTGGGACTCTTCCTATTGTGAACATTTTCAAGTTTCCACACACAGATACACTGAATGTATAAAAAAATGCTTCCATTTCAAAAGTCCTGAGAACATTTGTTTTTTTCCAACTATGTAGTTGTCCCAAAAAATAACCACCACCCCCTCTCTCTCATACATACACACACACACCGAACCATACAGCACCCTACATTATCCTAATCGCATTTGGAAAGGAAGGCATTAAAGCCTAATAGAAGTACTTTTGATATCGAGCAGGAATTTAGGGGTCTTGCCATGAAGGCAGAGACCAGCCAGACCCACCAAAGAGGATCCGATATAGCCCTGGCGAGATAGGAAGCAGCCAATCCAATTTTCCCTGAATTTCCCCAAATAAAATCTCACCAAGTTGAAGAAACACCACCGAGTTGTTTATTTCATTCCAGCTGGAGCGGATGTCAAACTGCAATCATTTGCCCAAAGCTGACATAAAGCACAAGGCAATACAGCACATTTTTATAGAAAAACAGAGCTGTCAAAGTTCAAACTCCCCCCCCCCCCCGCCGGCTTCACGCTGATTGGTTGGAGTCATCAGCCGGCTGGGAGGCACGGCCAGCTTTGCTGCACCTCAGCCAATCAGGAAGTCAGCACCGCTTCGAGCTCTTGTCCAATGAGAGCAAAGAAGGTGGTCCCAGTGGGAAACAATGAACCGGGATGACATGATGAGTGGATTAAGTGATTAAATGTTTGTCCAAGCACCAACAATTACCCCAAGGGTCCTCAAGCTAGCTGTCGTATTGTCCCAAGTGGAGGAAATAAACATTTTTGGTCTGGCGCAGATGCCAGACCCCGATAGTCCTTTAATCCGGGATATCGATCGATGGGTGATATCTTATCTTTGGTTTCAGCTGAGGGAATGTGAGGCAGATGGAACATCCAAAGCTTTCCGATGGCAGGATGTCCCCTTTGTGAGGAATGACAAAATCACTAGGGGGCACATCCCCCAGATGGACATGCTCTGATGTCTGAAGGTGCATGCCCAAAGGACATATGGGCCAACTCCAAGGTTTGAGGAAATGTCCATTGTTATTGTCCATGCAAGCGTTCTTTGTTAAATCCTTTCTTTGTTTAGGGATTACTAGCCCAGGAGATTCCTGAGCCTTGGCATGCTGGGGTCACGAAAAGGTGGCATTTCATATTTTTTATACAGGAATGCATAGAAGGGGAGAACATATAGGGAATACATTCATATAGGAGGAAAATAGGAACCATATCATCTCATATCAGCTCATCCCACCCACCAGAGTCCATAAGAATCCATAAATCATAAGAAGAGTCCATGGGGTTTGGAAAGGAAAATTTTCCAGAAAGTTTCTAAAAGTCTTTTAAAGTGGGTGGAAGTCCATAAAAGCTCATGAAAGTTTGTGAGTGTAAGAGGAAATGATGTGGTGAGTCCATGTGATCCATACTGGGGTTTCCTGCAGACGCAGGGGAACTGAGGTCTGCCCCTTTGGGAGAAGAAAACTACAAATCCCACCTCGCCATGGGGCCAGAGTGGCCTGCTTGCTTCCTGGGGGTCCCAAGGAGTGACCACAGCAAGCTCCCCCAGGTCATGGGCTTCCGGACATCCATGAGATGGCAGCAGGATCAGTGTTTCAGCGAAGAGCCATGGATGACAATCAGCTGGTCTCCCTTTAAAGTTTTTTTGTTTATGATAAAAAAGGTTATTCCCGGGACATAGGGGCCCAAAGAGCCAAAGCGAGATAGCAGTTAGTCTTAGAATTAGCTTAGAAAAAATATGGCACCAAAATGGAGGCGATCCATTGACCTGTGGATACGGGGGCCCGATGGGTTTTCGTATCCGCAGTTCAGAGGAACACAGTTTCGGCCTCCCCGAGACGCTGTAAGAGCATCCCGGGTGAGTCTGCAGTGATCTATGGCTCGGGAAAGAAAAGGTTCATGCTTTGAGAGAGTTGGAGGCAGAAAAGGACACACTGTATCACTATGGAGAGGGGAAAGTTTCAATTAAATGACTCTTTATTGGGGGATTTGTTACAATGTTAGGGCTAGGGGAAGAAAGCAAAATGAAGGATTGTTTGTTGAAGCTGCTGCTGTAGCCACACTCCCAGCGATGCTGCCCCAACAGGGCATCCAGAAACTGCAGAACTCCCTGCTGCAGGTCAGATCAACTTGAACACAGGGGGCCCTCGGTTGTTTGGCCTCACAAGTGGGCAGCATTCATGGCAGCTATGCACCCTGACAGGGGCCCCTTCTACACTGCCATATAAAATTCAGATTGTCTGCTTTGAACTGGATTATATGGCAGTGTAGACTCAAGTAATCCAGTTCAAAGCCAAACACATGGGTTATCTGCTTTGATTAATAACAACAACAACAACAACAACAACTTTATTTGTACCCCACTACCATCTCCCCAAAGGACTCAGGGCAGCTAACAAAACAGTCAATGTACCACACATAAAACAGAATTACATATCATCAAAACAATACACAATTTCACTGAATACAAACAATGGACAACACCAATCAATAAAATTAAATATTTAAAAAATTCTAAAACACAATCTGGATTATAATCTGGGTTATATGGCAGTGTAGAAGAGGCTTGGGTGCCTCTATCAGTTGTGCCAAGACCCAACCATGCCCCACTTAAGCCTTGTTTAACATTGTTTGCAGCTCCTAGACTTTTAATATCAAGTGATCTACCCAATTCATACAGAAGAGGGAGCTAGGATGCTGAAGGATATTGAGGGTGCAACACGCTTTTAGGTCATGAAGGCAGATTTGAATAAGCCTCATACAGCTGGCTTGCCGGCTGTCCCCGGTGCCCCCGGGTAGGATTGGTGGCATAGCCCGGGGAGAGGCGGCTCAAAGGTCAGCTAGCCCTGAGGATGGCACGGTGAGTAGTCACCCAGAACAGAGGCCACACCGCCGTCGGAAGAGGCGCCGTCGAAGGCCGAAGATCGTCGGCCCCTCTCCCCCCGACTCCACCAGGGACTCCCGAAGCCGAGGCCGCCGGCCACTCGGACCCCCCAGGCCTCTGGTCAGCCACCAGGAGGGGAGGAGGCCGCCTAGCCAACGGGAGGAGCGGAGGCCCCCCGTTCCTGGACCCGAGCCTGGGCGACCATTTCGTTCAAGGACTTTCTGGGGCCCAGGCGCTAAGCGCGGCTACCGGTCACTGCCGAAGCCACTGAACTCTGACTCACCATGTTTGTTATCCTCGGCCAGGCCACTGGACGGAGGAGGCTGGCCCACTCTCTTCTCCCTTGGCCAGCGGGGGTGTCGTTTTCTGAGCCCCCTTTCCCTTCCTCCTTTTGACGGCCCGATGGGTCTTGTATAGGCCCCAGGCCACCCTGTGTCGTTGAACCCTGACTCTCCCCCACCTCCCTATTCCCTCTCGTTTGTATTGTCCAGTTTGTCCCTTTTTACTATGTATTCGTTTCTTAATCTTGTGAGCCGCTGCGAGCCGTATGGAGTCAGCGGCATATAAGCCCAAAGAAATAAAATAAATAAAATAAATACATGTACTGGGTGGAGAAGTATTTTCCAAATCTTAGGGGACTTTGGTTTTATTTATATACTTTTCCCCAGAAGTGGACTCCAGGGGCTCTCAGGTTTAAAAGCCAAAGAGATGAAAACATTTAGAATTAAGCACGCTAAAATATTTTTTAAAACTGAACAAAAATCAGTTTTAAAGTACATGCATATTTTTAAAGTACAGATTTTATTGTTAAAACCTATTGTAAGCAAAGAGTGGAACAGTCTAGTCCCCCTTGGAAGGGTGTTCCACAACCTGGGAGCATAGCTATTATCCATTCTAACAACAATTTCATATCTTAGATCATTGTTATTATGAGAGTTTTGCAGTAGAGGCTTGTATAATGTTAATATCAACCAGCCATTAAGAAATGAGAGAAAAATCCCAAGATACAAGGCCAACAATGAGCCCATCTTGATTCTTAATAAACATCATAGAGCAGTGTTTCTCAACCTGGGTGTTGGGACCACTTGGGGGGTTGCGAGGGCATGCCCGGATTACCCATAAGGGCAACGAGGCCATGGCCTAGGGGCGCAAGCCGGGGGGGGGGGGACGCAGATCACGGACCAAAAAACCCCAAAACTGGTCTGCGCCCCTCTTTACCCCTTTCTCATGCCCCTCCTCGCTCCTTCTCCCGGCAAAGTCTCTGCTCCATCCCCTCCGTCTCTCTCGCGCGCTCTCTCTCTCTCTCTCGCTCTCTTTCTCTCTTGCTTGCACTTTCTCTCTCTCTCTCTTGCGTGCGCGCTCTCTTTCTCTTGCTCTCTCATGCTCTCTCTCTCTCTTGCACACTCGCTCTCTCGCGCGCGTGCTCTCTCTCGCTATTTCTTTTGTGTGCACTCTCTCTGTCTCTCGTGCGCGCCTTTGGAGCGAGTTTGCACCCGCTGCACTCTACCCAAGCCTCCCAACTCCCGAGGAGACCTTCAGAGCACAACGGAGCTTTCCAGCCGGTGGAAATGGGGGCCTTGGAGGTGGCAGGAGGTTGGCTTAAAGGGGGCGTAATTTCATACTGTGGCCTAGGGCACAAAAAAGTGTTAATCCAGGCCTGTGCGAGGGGGGTGTCAAAGGGTTCACCAAACATCATCAGAAAACATAGTATTTTCTGTTGGTCATGGGGGCTCTGTGTGGGAACCCACTTCTATTGTTGGTGGGGTTCAGAATGCTCTTTGATTGTAGGTGAACTATCAGTCCCAGCAACTACAACTCTCAAATATCAACTTTTTTTCCCAAACTCCACCAGTATTCACATTTGGGCATATTGGGTATCTGTACCAAGTTTGGTCCAGATCGATCACTGTTTGAATCCACAGTGCTCTCTGGAGGTAGGTGAACTCCAAAACTCAAGGTCAATGCCCACCAAAGCCTTCCAGTATGTTCTGTTGATAATGGGAGTTCTGTGTGCCAAGTTTGGTTCGATTCCATAGTTGTTGGAGTTCAGAACGCTCTTTGATTGTAGGTGAACTATAAATCCCAGCAATACAACTCCCAAATGACAAAATCAATCCCCCCTCAACCCCATCAATATTCAAATGTGGGTGTATCAAGTATATGTGCCAAATTTGGTCCAATGAATGAAAATACATCATGCATATCAGATATTTACATTGCAATTCTTAACAGTAGCAAAATTGCAGTTATGAAGTAGCAACAAAAATAATTTGATGGTTGGGGGTCACCACAACCTGAGGAACTGTATTAAGGGGTCTCGGCATCAGGAAGGTTGAGAACCACTGTCATAGAGTGACATCATTAAGATCTCAACAACAGAGAAGCTCAGATGGACCCAAAAGTAAGGCTGGGAAACACAAGGGAAACCCTTACAAATGTCCTTCCCTTGCTTTTAGTGTTCTGAGCGACGTTCCAGGCCTTATTGCTCTATTGCCATAATGAACAAACATACCCTCAGTAGTCAGGTTAAGTATAAAGTTAAATGCCACCAAATTTAGAAAGTGGAATTCAACACGAGGAAGACGCGCTCATCTGGAACTGGGACTCTATTTGGGGGGATCATTTTCCAACAAATGGCAGAGCTACCAGAACTGGCTTCTGTTAATTTTCTTTGCCTGATCCAGCACCTCAGTTTATGCCCAGACATCATATTACAGCAGCTACCTAGAGAATGCACTGCTCTCCTCCAACCCAGTAGCCTGTGACCTGTGCTTTGGACAGAGACAAAGAGGCTGTTTATGTATGGAGAATCAGATTTTATTGCTCTGCTTTAATGGCTGTTCTTGTTCCAGCAAATCCAGCTGATGTTCTCTGCACTCAGCATCTACTTACCATCCCATGCTCACAGACTGCCTGAAGAGAGCCTGTAGGCTCTGTCTCTACCATCATATTTTTGCCCCTTGAAACCATTGCATGCAGTTTTTTTAAAAGCACATTTGCCTGATGAGGAACATGTTGTCAAAAGCTAATCCTGAAATGTTTATGCAATATTGGTTGGATTGATAAAGGTATTGCCACAATATGAACTGCAAACCTTGCAAAAGTGAATCGCTTGGATTGCTCAATTGGGACAGTGTGCCTTGAGAAATAGCTTGTTTTTCAGTGTGCGCCTATACCTTAACTCACTTTTTAATACTAGATTTCAAGATTTAACAAAAATCTAGTTTTAAAAAACTAATTTAAGGTGTAGGTACACACTGAAAAACAAGGCACGTTGTCTCAGTTTAGCCATTTAATATACAGCATGGCTCTAATAGCCATTGAAGGGGGAGGGAGATATGCTCCTGAACCTATCATAGAAACAGGAAGCCATGGACAGCAATGAACCCTATGGAAACAAATGATTTCTACTGGAAATGAGTTGCCCTGCAGAACCTTGAAAAGTCTTAGAACGGTATTATCCACTCTGACATTATTGTGTTATATAGGCTGAATCCTGTTCATTGTGTTAGTTAGTAGGGTTGGTTGATCCATGAAAAATCTGATTCTAAACTCGGTTGGGAGGGGATTCATTTTTTGGTTAGTTATAGAAATTAATACAAATTTTTTAAAATAAATTTCATGATTGAAATGTTATTAATAACGAATTTTCATTTTTATTCATTATGCCAGCTGGGAGGCTAGAATGGAGGGCTTGCTCTCCCTTCTTCCCTCCTTGCCCCTCCCAGCTGACAGGCATCGTCAGCTGGGAGGGGCAAGGAGGGAAGAAGGGAGTGCTTCCCCACCTCCCTGGATGGGAAAAACGCGAGTTATTCCCATCCAGGGAAGGAGAAGGGCAGACGAACCTGTCCCCCCTCCTCCCCTGGATGGGGATAACCCGCGTTTTTCCCATCCAGGGAAGGAGGAGGGCAGACGAACCTGCCCTCCTCTTTCCCTGGATGGGAAAAACGCGAGTTATCCCCATCCAGGGGAGGAGGAGGGCAGGTTCCTCTCAGCTCTCAGCTCGCGAGAGGAGAAAGGGTGCTACTGCCCTCCAGTCTCCTCTCACGAGATGAGAACTGAAAGGGAAAAATATGATCTAATTACAAAAATTAAGAAAAATGGCGGCCCCAGGTTCAGTAAAGAAATTACACTTCCGGGTTGGACCAGGTGTGTCAAAAAACTATGAAATTAATTTTATATACGAAATTAAACCGATTTCAAAGAATTTAAAGCCAGAGATATCCAACCCTTTTAGTTAGTTATGTCTCCATAAGTGGACTTGTCTCTGTGGGGATTAAAATTGGGCAGTTCTGAAACATCCATGTCCAGCAGAGGGCTGGTGTTATGTTACTAGGAAGGTGGGCCAGCCAAGTAATAAATAAATAAATAAAAAATAACAAATGTATAATGTGACCAATATACAGTAGGTTGCGCATCACACTAAAGATCTATTAGTCATCTTCACAATTTAATAAGGACCTCATCACATGAGGTATTTTGGCAGCATGTACTGGTTTGTCAATACTTTTGTGCTGGAGCCTGCTGGCTCCCATCCCACGACAGGGCTCCATTGCGAAAGTATTGATGAACCAGCACATGCCACCATGGCGGCACCATTGGAAGCTTCTTGTGTTGCATTGGTTCAATGAGGGAAAGCAGGATGGACGAAGCTTCCCCTTCTGGGATGGGGCAATGGGTAACGCGGGGCGTGGGGCAGCAGGTTTCCCATGTCCCCTGATGGGCCCTGCCAGATTCACCATGGTGATTGGCTATTCCAGTGGTAAGTCTGATGAGGTCATAAGAGGGTCTTAGCATTCTGCTATGTGGCTAAATATTGGTAAGGTTATAGAATATAGATGGTAACAGAGAACTCTAACATATATTTACTGTCAAACATGGAGAAAGACACCTGTGGGATTTTCTCAAAATTAGTCACCCATCTGCGACCTTGTATCAGATACCCAAATTTCTTAAGTTGGCCCTGCCTGAAATAATGTTTGTGAAGGTGAGGTTAGAGCAGACCCACCTCTGAGTGGATTTTTCAAAGCTCTTCTCCTTAAGATGTGTTTCTCTCCTCCTGTCATGTTCCATACCGATATAGTTGAATCACAAAACATCCAAGAGCCAAGTTGGATTCGATGCTCTACTTTTTACTGTCAATGTATAGAGACAACAAGATTTATTTTTGACCAAAGTATTAGCAGCTCCAGCATTTGCTTTAAAAACCACAGCCAACCACTAAAAAGCATAAATTATTAATAGAGCTATGCCTTACTGCATCTTTCTCATCAACAGCCAAGTGTGCTTCTATAATATTTTTGTCTCCTGCTGCTGCAGCCATACCAACATTGTCTAAATGCCTCTCCTTCAAATTGAAGGCTGGATACAAGTCCAATTCCTGGGTGGTATAGTAGGTTTAAGTACTGGACTGGGACCTTGAAGATCTGTTGTTTCTGCTGAGGTGCCTGTTTCTTCATCGCATGGTCACCAAGGAATTATTAGAGCCAAGGTGCAATCGGAGAGGTGGCCTTGATAGCTAGCTACCTCTTCTCCCTTCCTAATCCCACAACATTTCCATCCCCTACTTTGATTGATGGGTCCGTTCCACTTCTGTGTTGACATACCAGCAATAAAGTGATGTCATGGAATGAATTTTCCTTCCCTCCCTCAATATCCCCAAGCTGACTGTTCTACTTTTATTTTATATTAATATTTGTCTTTAAAAAATTGAATTGTCCACTTGTGAATTAAAAAAATTAAATTAAGGAACAATTGTAATGCAGGACGGTTCCGACCCAGTCAGTCAGTCAGTCACGTTTATTGAGTAACCGTCAGGTCATTTCAAATAAAAGCTCCAACAGCAGAGTAGTATACAAAATAAGGATAAAATCAGTACCTAATGTACAAGGCAAACAATGTAACACATTAAAAACTAAACTTATTGCAATTGTCTTGCGTCAACGCATAGGAAGGGAAACTATTAGCATAGGATACTTAGGAGGCCCGGTGATCAGTTGATGTGACGCTTATTACCGCTGTACCGCGGGCTGTTCCATGCCGCCTTACTGGAACTCATCCCCCGCACAGTTGACTCCAATAGACTCCATATACCGCTGCCTCTTTTTATATGCTTTAAATAGGTAAGCAGCTACCTTATACACCGTTTGAAGGTTAGAGTCTGAGAGGAGGAAGTTAATTTTAAAGGTAGAGGGCCAAAATGTCCTTTTGGATAGTAAATAGCTAAGGTATTTCTCCCTCTCCTCTGCATATATGAGACAGATCAACAAAATGTGGACTAGATCCTCGACTTCTGGTAGGCCGCAGACACAGACTCTGTCCCTATAGGGTGTGGCAGCATATCTGCCGGCCCTCACCATAGACTCGAATTGCTCGAACCTAGCTCTAGTTAGGGCAATCCTAAGGTGAGGTAGGAGCGGGCGAGCCAGATACGGGGCAGTAACAAAGTGGTTGGGTTGTTGGGCGACCCAGTTAACTTGTTCGAACGAATTCTCCCCTATGAACCATCAAGGACATTAAGATCCCCCGGAGAGGCCCTGCTCTCGATCCCGCCATCTTTGCAAGCGCGTCTGGTGGGGACGGGAGACAGGGCCTTCTCTGTTGTGGCCCCTCGGCTGTGGAACTCCCTCCCAAGTGATGTTAGATCTGCCCCCTCCCTGTTGTCCTTCAGGAGGCGGGTGAAGACTTGGATGTGGACCGAGGCCTTCCCAGAATAAACTGAGATTGATTTCAATCTGAAATGGGTGACCACTTTTATAGACCGGGTTAAATGTGGTTTTAATGGCAATGTTGTTTTTATGTGTCTCTGTTTTTAATGTATTTTAATATGCTGTTTTAAGATGTTTTAAATTGGTATGGCATTGAATTTTGCTGTAAGCCAGTCTGAGTCCCTCCATGGAGGTGAGAAAGTCGGGGTACAAAAATTTTAAATAAATAAATAATAATAAAAGGGTATGCAGAAGTATGATTGCAGGGTCACAAATTGGTGAATTGGCACAAATACACAATTGAAGAGAGGTATGGTATTGAAAGTGCTCACCTTGCTATGTGTCTACTATCAGCAGTAACATGGCTGTAGTGCAGTGTTTCTCAAGCTAGGGGTTGAAACCCCTGGGGGTTGTGAAGGGGATGTCAGAGGGGTCGCCAAAGACCATAAGAAAATACAGTATTTTCTGTTAGTCATGGGGATTCTGTGTGGGAAGTTTGGCCCAATTCTATCATTGGTGGGGTTCAGAATGCTCTTTGATTGTAGGTGAACTATCAGTCCCAGCAACTACAACTCCCAAATGTCAAGTTCTATTTTCCCCAAACTCCACCAGTGTTCACATCTGTGCCAAGTTTGGTCCAGATCCATCATTGTTTGAGTCTGTAGTGCTCTCTGGATGTAGGTGAACTACAACTCCAAAACTCAAGGTTAATGGCTTACTTTCTTTTTGTAAACCACTCTGGGCACCAGAGAGAGCGGTATAGCAAGTCGAATCTAATAAATAAATAAAATAAATAAAATGCCCACCAAACCCTTCCCATATTTTTTGTTGGTCATGGTAGTTCTGTGTGCCAAGATTGGCTGAATTCCCTCTCCATTCTGTCCTATTGTTGTTATACAGAACATAAATGTGGAGGGGAAAGAGAGAAATGGCATATTACCAATGGCGTTTAATTGCGTACCTTGTGGTACCTTGTGGAATGCTGCTTCGACTGAAATTGGTTTCACAATAAGTAACTTGACTCAAATGTCCTAACTTTCATTACCACCAGTTAATGTAAGCAAGGCAATTCTTGCAAAAGCTACTGTAAGTATTTTTTTAAATTGCCTTTTCTCCATTTTAGAGATTTTTCTGCTTTCAGTGGTTAGTTTATATAATGCAATTGTTTTCACTGCATTGTGCAGGAGGGCATGGTAGGTCAGCCCGACTTTAAACATTAGGCAATAATTTCTAATAATTAATGAAGCACGATTGAAATTTAACATTGCAAGTTTGGACATTCAATAGTGCAACAGGATTTTTTTCCCCTTTCCCTCTGCTTCCTTTACAAGGAAAACACAGAAAAACATCTCCCGCACATCCCATATTTTAGCCAAAGTGGTGGCTGTATACCCTCTAACTGTTCCCAATTTGGCAACAACAGTCCTGATTTAACCCTTTGCCGCCACACTTTTAAGTGGCTTTTAAAATGTCCCAGTTTTTTCTTCCCCCCCCCTACTTTACTCCTTTGTCCTGTAGAGAAAAGGTGGCACAACTGTGTCCACAGATCCATAGGAAGCTCTCCATGGCTGCTTTATGACACACAACCTCTCTTTTCTGCCTCAAAAAGAAGGGACTGAATTGCCTGCCTTAGATTTTTCCAAGACAAGCAGTTAAACTTTCCAATAAGTTGCAAGTCACTTCCAGCTACTTCTGTTTTTTCTTTTGGTTTGGGTGGCCCTTGAAGACTTTCAGGAGTGGAAAGGTGGCTCATGAAATTGCTCCCCTACCACTTGCGCGGCCCTGCTATAGAAGGAAGAAGCAGAGCTACCCACCTCTCTTTCATAGAATCACAGAATCATAGTTGGAAGAGACCACATGGGCCATCCAGTTCAACCCTCAGCCTGGCAGGAAAAGCACAATGAAAGCATCCCTGACAGATGGCCATCCAGACTCTTTGGAAACCTCCAAGGAAGAAGCTTCCTCCCACATAGACTGGTGTCTAGATTTATGGATCTTGGATTGTCATATTCAATCTGTTCCTGGATTATGGACTTCTTGTCTGGATGTTTCCCAGAGGGTTAGATTAGGTAATCAATCATACCTCTTCAGCTCTCACTCTCAACACTGGGAGGCCACAAAGCAGACTGTGTGTTGAGGCCTCTGCTTTTCAATAATGCACTTTATTTATATTCCACTTGACTCAGAGCGGATTACAGGTACACATACTTAGCAGACAATCCCTGCTGTTTCCACATACACACATATAGATGAACAGAGGCAAACTCTGGCCACCAGGGGGAGCTGATGCACTCCTCATCTCTCAGCATTCTCAGTGTCCCTTGTTGTTCCTTCCGCATTCCTCAGCATTCCTGGAGTTCTTTAATGGCCTCATAATTCAGTCAAAATTTGCCTCCCCACTTAATGCGGTACTTTTATCTCCTACTTGACAGATGCAACTGTCTTTCGGGCTGCAAAGGTCAACAGCAGGCTACACTTAAAGGTTGAACACCCACCTCGACCCGGGCAGGCCTCAAACTCATGACCTATTGGTCAGAGAGATCTTACGCAGCTGACACCTAGCCGACTACGCCACATTCCCGGTGCTATACTTTATACTTTGTACACATATGATTGTACCCCCATCCACCATAGCAATATCATTACCAAATTCCCAGTGATGTAACCATGGTGAGATGAGTCTGCCTATTGGGATGAGGTAGGTCGACTTCTCTCGTGGTGCAGGGACAAGAATATGGTTCTTAACGCCAATAAGACCAAGGAGCTCATAGTGGACAACAGAAAGAACAAACCAAAAATCCAGCCCATGGACTAAGTGGAGCAAGTGGCCAGTTTTAAGTTCCTGGGTGTCACTGTTAAGGAGGCTCTGACTTGGGGCACCCATAAGGCAGCGTTGGTTAAGAGAGCTCAGCAGAGATTGTACTACCTGAGACTTCTAAGGAGCTAACAACTGAATTGAAACTGTTGGTGACTTTCTACTGCTGTGCTATAGAGAGTGCCCTAACATACTGCATCTGTGCATAGTTTGGTAACTGCACAGTGATAGAGAGGAAGGCACTCCAAAGGGTCACCACTACTGCCCTCTTCTGCCTCCAGGGTCAAAAAAGGGCTTTAAAAGGATGGACGTTGCAAGCTATGACCCTGAAGGTATAGAAGAGAGCCTTCCCACATGCAGGGAGACCCAGGATCTCTATAATAATGAGTGCTAGACTCAGAAATAGTGAACCAAAACAGGATTTATTGGATAACAACCAGTAGAAAATGCTGGTGGCCCAAAATGCTTGGTTGGTTGCAAAAGGGTCCTTTAAACAAAGGGAAAGCATTCACTTGCCTCATGCAAAGCGAAGGTACCTCTCTTTGGATCCCAGGTATCCTGTTCCTCTCTGATCTTTGTAGGCCCACGAAGTCCTGTAAAAGCCCCATAATCCGCAGTCTCTGTTGAGGACGGGCCTCCTATGCACTGCAGCTTGGTTGAGAGCGCAGGTAGACTCAGCAGGTGAACTAAGAATGCTATTGTCCCAGCAAGCTTAGGTTCCTGCCTTGCTTCGTCCGTGAATTCTTTGGAATGAGGGCCGAGGGGACGTCCAGCCCATTAAATAAACTCCGGTAAAGGGTGGAGTTGAGGGCAGGTCACAGGTAGGAGCCAGGATGCAGCCCCTCCCCTGTGGCGAGCACATGGCAAGACAAAGAAGCACATGGCCAGACAAAGGGCTATAGAACAAAGAGCCATGCAGGTGAATGGCAAACCAAATACAGATATTAACAGCCCCCTAGGGGGCGTCACATGCCCAGAGAATCATTGGTTGCACTCTTCCCTCTTTGGAAGAACCTTATAAGTCCCACAGCCTTAGGAAAGCTCATAAAGTTCTTAAGGATCCATCTCACCTGACATATTCTCTTTTTTAAATTATTACCATCTGGCAGATGGTACAGGGTGACAATGACTAGGACAAACAGACTGAGAGATATCTTTTTATCCTAGAGCTGTACTCGTATATTGAACTCCATGTTTTTGCATTGATGTGGCATTTGGGGTTGTGCAGTGGTGGTGGGTGTGTGGAGGGATGGGCGTGTTGTTTTGTGATGTGTGTTGGGGAAAGCATTCAATTTCGTTGTGCACTAGTACAATAACAATAAAGCTATTCTATTCGACTCCAATGCAGAGAGTTCCACTGCTGAACAGCTCTTATGTTCAGGTGGAATGTCATTTACTGTAATTTGAACCCATTGCTCTGAGTCTAGTCTTCAGGGCAGGAGAAAACAAGCCTGCTCCCTCTTCCTTATGACATTATTTCAGATATAACACACTCCTATCAAATTAAATGGGCCTAATAGAAGAGTCACCGGTTTGCATTGTTTGTACATTGAAAACATATCTGTACAATGCCATGTTCTCTATGTTTGAAGTCCTATGTTTGAAGTCATGCCGTGATCTTTATGTTTGAAGTCCTTGCTGAAAATAAAATGGCAGGTCTGGTGCCTTCTGATAAAACTTTTTATTATTATTATTGCATAGAATATTTTCACATAAGCTAAGCTCTTTGTAGCTGAACTGTATTGTATGGCATTGCATTGCATTATTTACATCCAACCTTCCAGGAGGCAAGGCAGCTCACACCATGACATTTTTAAAAGCTGTAGCTAAAACCATATTCTTTAATTCCAAAATCCATGCTAAACATGATGGTTCGGTGGGCTTCCATTATGAATTCCAGTGTAGTTTTGTGGTCATGGATAACATTTGTTCACTTTTTCTGTATCTTAAACTGACCATAAGGACTTCTCCCTCTGAATCTAGAAATTGATATTATAGAGCAAGACACATTACACTTACTACCAGGGGCAGACCTACCTATTCCCGGGGGGTACGCAAAAAAAATTGCGCCCCCAGTTACTCCTGAGGGGAGCCCAGTGCGCATGCGCCAATCTGTGCGCACAAGCACTGACTCCAGAGCGCACCTCCTGCTTTGGAGGCCAGCGCGCATGCACGAAACTGCGTGCATGCGCACTGACTCCAAAGTGGGAGGTGCGCTCTGGAGCCAGTACACATGCGCAGAGCTTTTTCGCACATGCGCAGAAGCTCCTAAAGGCGCTGTAGCGCCTGTAGAAGCTTCTGCGCATGCGGAGGCATGGCCGGCCTAACAAAGGCCCGGTCGGCGCAGTGGCGCGGCGCAGGCCACGGAGCCGGCTGCAGAGGCCTGGCCGGCGCAAGGGCGGGCGGGGCAGCGCGGCGCAGACGGCAGGGCGGGGCAGAGCCGGCGCGGCGGCACCCTCCCGGGTGACGTCGCCCTACGCGCCTGCGTAGTCCACCTAATGGACGAACCGGCCCTGCTTACTACACAGCTGTTGTATCAATAACCAGGGAAGGCAACATTAGGGGTCTTCCTTAGTCTTTAAGGATTTTTTTTTTAAAAACCCTTAAGAATACACATCCTACCCATTTATTCAGATATCAAATCCAGGAATGATTTTTTCCTCAGGCTGCTGAGTTCATGTTGTGGTTTGGTTTTACGTCATGCCTTGTTTGGCTCTATCAGGCACTTGTGTGTTTTATTTTGGGAATCTAGGCAGGGAGAGTGCGCCAGAGCCAGGAAACACTGTGGCGGCTTTTGGACGCCCAGGGTGAGAATTGCCCAAGGGCTGCGGAAAGTGCACTGAGATCATTATAGCACCTCTATTTTTTAGTCAAGAAGAGTTGCTGCCTTTTCTGTCATCTAACTAGGGCCCCATCTACACTGCCATATAATGCCAAGTGACCCATTTAAGGTGGAATCAAATGTCAAACAGGGATGTGTTATTGCCCCAACCTTATTCTCCATCTTCATTGCTATGATACTGCACCTTGTTGATGAGAAGTTTCCCACCGGCATGGAAATAATCTGTCAGACAGATGGCAAGCTATTTAACCTCAGCAGACTGAAAACCAAGGTCACAACAACATCTGTTATAGAACTCCAATATACTGATGATAATGTGATCTGTGCCACTCTAAATGCCTTTGCAGAAGCATACGAGAAGCTTGGCCTCTCACTGAACATCAAGAAAACCAAAATGCTCTTCCAGTAGGCACCAGTCAATCCCTCTGGAATGCCACCTCTCCACAAAAATCACCATCAACGCTGAATTACAACACCGCCTGAGCTTTGCAAGCATAAAAATATACAGCATTAAAACAGTAACAGTTAAATTAAACAAATAAACAACGTTCAATTAAGTTAAAAACAGTATTCCGTCCACAAACCTAGATTAGTAAACAGTAAGCCATATCCTCATCTGTCGACTTGTCAATCCAATTCCAACCAAAGGTGCTGCATCATGCTATTGTGCAAAGGCCTGGTCCCATAACCAAGATTTGACTTTTTCCTGAATGCTAGGAGGGATGGGGGTCGATTGTATTTTGCTTGGGAGCGCATTCCACAGGCGGGGAGCCACAGCTGAGAAGGCCCTGTCCCCCGTCTCCACCAGCCGCATTTGAGACGTTGGCGGGAGCAGGAGTAGGGCCTCCCTGGATGATCTTAAATTACGAGGTGGGATGTAGAGGCAGATGCGTTCAGACAAGTAAGCTGGGCAAGAACCATATAGAGCTTTATAGGTCAAAACCAGCACTTTGAATTGAGCTCGGAAGTGGACAGGCAGCCAGTGAAGCTGACTGGAAGAAGCAAAGACCACCAGCACTGAAGCTATGATCATCATCAACTCCGCTGGACTAGCTACATTGTCTAAATGCCCGGTCACTGTCTCCCAAAGCAATTACTCTACTCCCAGTTGAAGAACGGAAAACAGAAGGTTGGTGGAAAGGAAAATAGACCTAAAGTTGGGCTTATAGCCAACCTTGAAAACTGTGGAATAGACACTGAGAACTGGAAAGCCCTCGTCCTTGAGCACTCTAACTGGAGGTCAGCTGTGACCAGCAGTGCTGTGAGATTCAAAGTGGCACGAATGGAGGGTGAAAAGGAGAAATGTGTCAAAGGCATGTTAAGCCAACCCTGACCAGGACTACCTTCCATCTGGAAACCGATGTCCTCGCTGTGGAAGAACGTGCAGGTCAAGAATAGGTTTCCACAGTCACCTATGGACCCACTGCCAAGGCCCTATGCTTGGAAGGCCATCCCACTTGGACACGAATGATCGCCGATGATGATAAGGGAAACTACATTATATTGTCAGCACATCATTGAACTGCATTATGTGAGTCTAAAACTGCATTGTATGGCAGTATAGATGGGGACATACATGTGTCTGTTGCTGGCTATCAGTCACACCCCTGTGCATATCATATTTATGCGCCTTACTACCAGAGTTGCCAGGACAGAGTGTCCTCCTTTTGTTTTCTCAAAGCAGCAGCTATGTTTCTATCTCACCAATTCACCTAATCTCTGATTTAAACACATACTGTATAGGCCCCTTCTACATTGCCATATAAAATCCAGATTATCTGCCTTGAACTGGTTTATATGGCAGTGTAGATACACTCATAATCCAGTTCAAAACATATAATGTGGATTATCTGATTTGATAAATCTGGATTATATGGCAGTGTGGAAGGGGCCATAGTCTACTCTTCCTTACCAAGAAATCACTTCTTCCCTCTCCACTGAATTTATCCAGCCATTCAACTTTCACACCCATTTAAAGCATGTCTATTGCCAAACAAAAGCTCACGTCCACCCAGCGTCATGTTTTCCATTTGTAATACCATTAAATCATACCACTATTGAATCCAGTTCACAACAGTATTTGTAACTGCACTGGAGTGGGGAATTAGGAATACGAGTAAATTTCACACTCAGCAACTGAACTTCTCATTACTAGGATGGCTCTTCTCACCATTGGAACCACATGTACGTAATTGAGATGAATGGTCCTTCCAGATGGAGACTTCCTTTATGGGCTGGGCCATGCTACTATAGCCAAGGACAACAGAGTAGATTAAAATTTCCTTTGAGGTTTACTTGGCCATTAAATAGTTTTTGAAAGGTTGTCACAGGCCATTTTTTCCCTTTTTTCATCTCTGGGGGGAAAAAACCCAACAATTATATTTCCTCCTTGCTTACAAAAATAGCAAAGGAAAAATCCTGTCACCTTCCATCTTTGCAGCCATTCCTCCCACCCTCATGGTCACTCTTACATAAGTGAGGAGCATCTTGCCATCTTGCCATCTTCCAACATCTGGACTGGGTTCCAAATGCTTCAGATTCTCAGTGCAGATTCTAAATAGGAGAAGGAAAGGTGACAAAGGGAAAGGTACAAAAAGGGAAGGTGTACAAGGATCATCAGTAAGGGGAAGGAAAACAAACATATGTCCCTACTATTAGGCTTAGTGAGGCCACCACCTCTGAAAGGAGATGCTAGGAAAGTGGTGTAGGAATGACATCCTATACAGGGTCCTTCCACACAGCCATATCTTGGTTATTTAATATTCAATGTTACATGAGGGCCAGAGCGGTCAAGTCAGATACGGCGATGCTAATGGAGTGAAACAAGGTTGTGTTCTTGCACCAACCCTATTTACAATCTTCTTCAGCATGATGCTCCAAAGGGCTACGGCAGACCTCGAAGAAGAAGACGGCATATATATACGCTATTGTACTGATGGTAGCTTATTCAACTTAAGCCGTCTGAGGGCTCGCACTAAGACTCTAAACTATCTAGTCCGTGAGCTGCTTTTTGCTGACAATGCTGCTCTTGTCGCCCATTCAGAAGCAGCCCTGCAGTGCCTAACATCGTGCTTTGCAAAAGCTGCAGAGCTGTTTGGGCTGGAAGTCAGCCTGAAGAAAACGGAAGTCCTCTACCAGCCCGCACCACAGGAAGAACACCATCATCCCCACGTCAGCATAGGCACATCTGTGCTTAAGTCCATTCAGCAGTTCACCTACCTGGGAAGCATCATCTCTTCTGATGCCAAGATTGATAAAGAGATAGATCACAGATTAGCAAAGGCATATAGTGCATTTGGAAGGCTTCACAAAAGAGTCTGGAACAACAAGCACCTGAGGCAAAGCACCAAAATCAGTGTGTACAGAGCTATCGTGCTGTCTATTCTCCTCTTTGGGTCTGAAATATGGGTCACCTATCGCCAACACCTACGAGTCCTCGAACGCTTTCATCAGCGCTGTCTTTGCACAATCCTAAATATACACTGGACCGACTATGTGACGAATGTTGCTGTCCTTGAGCAAGCAGGGATCACCAGCATTGAGGCCATGCTATTGAGAACACAGCTGCGCTGGGCAGGGCACGTCTCTAGGATGGAGGACCACCGCCTCCCAAAGATACTACTCTACACTGAACTTGCCATGGGTCAGCGCAAGAGAGGCGCCCCCAAAAAGAGATATAAGGACTCCCTGAAACAACATCTCAGGCTCGGCCAGATTGATCACCAACAATGGTCCACCCTGGCCTCACATCAGGCGGCATGGAGACGCACTGTCCACAATGCTGCGGCCTCTTTCGAGAAGACATGCCAAATGGGTTTCGAAGAGGAACGACAACGCAGAAAGAACTGCAACTTGGAAACAACATCACCCAAGGAGACTTTCTGCTGAGCTTTCTGTAACTGAATTTGCCTATCTCAGGTTGGCCTTTTTAGTCATCAACGTGCCTGTAAAAAGCGTGGGATGAGTCCTTCCTAAGAATCTTCGTTTGCAAAGTAATGCAGAGAGAGAGAGAGAGAATATTCAATGTTTATTTTACTTAAGGGATATTTATCTTTACTGTTCTACTGTTGCACAAATCCTATCTAAAATCATACTATGTATTTTTGACATTAATATTGAAATCTGAAATATATACAGAATATTAAGGTAGAAAATTCCACAATATCTGCTTTGAGTTATCTGAGTCCACACTACCATATATTCCAGTTCACCATTATTGATCTTGTATATTTTATGTCATGGCCTATGGCTAGTACAATAAACAATTCATTCATATCCCAGTTCAAAGCAGATAATGTGGAATTTTATTCAGCTCTGTGGAAGGGGCCTCAGTCATTGTCTTAAAAGAAAAATCTGTGTGTGCTATATGGCTTGTCCCTGGACCCAATATAATCTAAAATCTCTTTTACACTGCAATATATTCCAGATTATCAAAGCAGATAATCCACATTATCTCCTTTGAACTGGATTATGTGAGACTACATTGCCCTATAATCCAGTTCAAAGCAGATAATCTGGATTTTATATGGTGGTATAGAAGGGGCCTAAGATGCCACCTAGTTTGTTATAATGGTGGTAAATTAAGGTATCAATTCAGCAAGCTTCTGTACATGTAATGGAAGATTGAGAGGCACCTGATATGAAGAGAGGAGAGAGAGCAAAGCGGAAACTGAAGGAGATGGGAATTGCCTTGTATACGCATAGCTCTCCCTTAAAGTTTGAAACCTTTGGTTCAAAGGGGTTTATATGTCTATGAACATGCAAAGCTCTCTTATTGAGTTGTTGCTTCATTTAGACCCAGCCTGCACAACCGGTGGTAAAACCAGCTGAAAAAGTGGGACAGCATAGGAGCAATTTGGACAGCTCCTGCCAAACTGAAATAGCTGGGAAATATGCTATCTCAAGGCCCTTCCACACAGCCCTAGATCCCAGAATATCTGAGCAGGAAATCTCACAATATCTGCTTTGAACTAGATTATTTACCATATATTCCAGTTCAAAGCAGATAATGTGGGATTTTCTGCCGTAATATTGTGGGATATAGGGATGTGTGGAAGGGCCCTATGCCATTGATATCCAATAGTCCTATAGGACTTTGAGTAATATCTTTTCTGATTTGTTTTTAAATAAATATATAAACGGTTGGTTCTTTTCCTGGTGCCCAAAGCTGAGCCCAACAATTATTCTTGTGGCTTTGGTTACTATCATAATGCCTCATAAATGCACTGAATATGTGTTACTGTCACATGCCAGAGGGGGGGGGGGGGGTTCTATGTCAGGAGCAACTTGAGAAACTGCAAGTCACTTCTGGTGTGAGAGAATTGGCCATATGCAAGGATGTTGCTCAGGGGACGCCCATATGTTTTGATGTTTTACCATCCTTGTGGCAGTCTTCTCTCATGTCCCCGCATGGGAAGCTGGAGCTGACAGAGAGAGCTCATCCACACTGTCCCCGGATTTGAATCTCCTACCTGTCAGTCCTGCCAGCAAAAGGGTTTAACCCAACAGGGGATCCAGAGTAAGAGTCACATTGTTTATGTCAGTGTTTCCCAACCACTGTGATGCGGCACAGTAGTGTTCCGTGTGGAATCACCTGCTGTGCCCCGAAACCTCTCTTTCCTGGCCCCACCCCCTGGCTTGGCCCTCAGCCCCCCTCCTCTCTCCTCCTCCTTCCCTGCCTCTGCTGGGTCTGCCCTTCGCCGCTCCATTCAGTGCCATTCGAAGTCTTTCATCTTCTCTGGGATGGAAGGCGCTTGAGCAAGAGGAGCGGCAGGAAGAGCCGAGGGGCGACTCAGCCACAGCATGGAAGCCACGCCAGGTTCCGGGTTCACCTCAGAGCCCTCCTCGGCTATGGAAGAGCCCCAGTTTTGAATAACTTTATCCCTAGAGGTACACTCTGTGAGTCAGAAAGGCTCCGCCGAGGAAAGAACAGCCCTCCCTGGCTCCCCTCCCCATCTATTGTTGTTGTTGTGCCTGCAAGTCATCCCCGAGCTGCCTTCTTTTCAAGCTTTGTTGGTTCAGAAGAGGCAGAGAGCGAGAGACAGTGCATGCGAGTGAGAGAGAGAGAGAGTGCGAGAGAGAGGCTGAGAGAGAGAGCCCTCCAGGTGCTTTGGACATCAACTCCCACCACTCCTAACAGCCTCACGCCCCTTCCAGCTTAAGCGGCTGAGGGGGGAAAGGAAGGGGCCTGAGGCTGTTAGGAGTGGTGGGAGTTGATGTCCAAAGCACCTGGAGGGGCCAAGTTTGCCCATGCCTGGTGTAGATGCACCCATAACTCCAATGCTCAAATTACTTATCTATATTGGTTCATCTATGTTGTGTTCATCGAAACAGGCCCAGGTTTCACACTGAGTGTATAAATACATTAAAAAACTTTATTAACTATATGTATTATTAGAGTGTCATTTCGTGTCATTTTGGTTGGTGGTATGCTCCAGGATTTTGTAAATGTAAAAAGTGTGCCGCGGCTCAAAAAAGGTTGGGAAACACTGGTTTATGTAACATAATAGTTTGTTTATTTATTTATTATTTACTTCATTTCTAACCCACCTATCTCAACCCGGGAGAAGACTCGAGGCTTACAAATCTGGCAAAAAATAAATGTGGCACAGGTAAGCAATAAAACACATGTCATAAAAATATAAACAATTTAAGCATATAAGCAATTAAAACTCATAAAGATCTATCAAACCGATTGAAACCACATATAAAACGCTGAGTCATGATCTCATGTCCAAATTGTTTTCCAAAATCCATAGACCATTATTCAAGCTGTTGAAGTCTCTTTGTTACATAGAAGGGTACCTTTAGGCCGAGAATTGATATCTGAAGCCTGGATGTCCTTCTGTAAAGCAGTGTTCCTCCTCCCAATCCTTTCCTTCCATCTACAAGCTCATGATGCATTAGCTTAAGAATAACGTACTCAGACCAATATGCCATTTATTTTGTAAGCAAGAAATACTTGCCAGGAGTTGACATCATTCAGTTTGATTACACTGTGTAATGCAATTTTTGTTCCTGGATTATGAATGTCGTTTCCTAATTGGTTCTATCATAAAAACATGGAAAATGTTTATCCTGCAGCACATTTTGCTATAGTTTTTCAAAGAACATCTCATCGACTCTCAACCAAGTCAACATAGTTTGTGGCAGCTACAAAAATGAAGTTTCTGAAGTATAACAACTACTTTCAAAGGAAGAGCCAAACAATTAAATAGGAAATAATGTTTTCAAACCAGGAACAGAAAATTGTTGAAATTGTGTTACATAGTGTTATAGCAGGTAGCTATCACCACCACCATCACCCGACCACTAACTTCAGGGTCAATGCTTTCAAGGGAGTCATTCCACCTTGACTCACCTGCGTGATTCACCAAGTTACAAAACAATGTTCTCTGCATTACAGACCAACCTTGAGGTGATGAACAATTCATTGTGAAACC
Organism: Anolis apletophallus; assembly: GCA_030556195.1. Taxonomy (NCBI): domain Eukaryota; kingdom Metazoa; phylum Chordata; class Lepidosauria; order Squamata; family Anolidae; genus Anolis; species Anolis apletophallus. The sequence goes on along the minus strand of JARBWK010000001.1, from coordinate 164,656,522 downwards.
TATTTGTCAGATGCCTTTGTAACATAATTTTTCTTTAGGTTTTCTTGTCAATCCTAACTATTTTATTTCTATGTGTCAAGTAGGAGACGTAGTCACAAGCTCTAGTGTCGTTGGTTGAATATGGAGAAAGGCAACATGTACCAGTACCTCTAAGTGAATTGACATGGAAATAATGCAACTGCAAGTACAACACTGAGCACTGAGAGGCTTCATGCAGCCAAGAAGTAGAAACATAGGGATTTGTTATTGAGTGAAAAGAGAGAGATTGACACTGTGACATTTACTATTGAAAAAGGCACAGAAATTTGGGATATATATTGACAATATCAAGAATCTAGGGCAGGCATGGGCAATCTTTCTAACTTGGGGGCCACACAGTGAGCTGGAGCAGGGTGGGCAGGCTGGGAGGGAGTGGGTTCTCCTCAAGTCCCCTTGCTGCCCTTTCCTTCCTTTCTTCTTCTCTTTTGGAGGCAGAAAGTGAAGGGAAGACAGGAAAGGGTTGGTCTTGGCCAGGATGAGGTGGTGGACAAGAGAGAAAAAGTGTATCCATTAGATCAGTGGTTCCCAGACTTTTTTGGCCTACCGCACCCTTTCCAGAAGAAAAAAAAACAACCCTCAGCGCCCCCCTTTTAAATTATTTTTTAAAATTTTTAATAGCAATTAAACAGAAAGATATATGTATTAATGCAGTGGTTCTCAACCTTTCTAATGCTGTGACCCCTGAATAAGGTTCCTCATGTTGTGGTGACCCACAACCATATTTTCATTGCTACTTCATAAATAATTTTGCTACTCTTATGAATTCTAATGCAAATATCTAATATGCAGGATGTATTTTCATTGTTACAAATTGAACATAATTAAAGCATAGTGATTAAATGCAAAAACAATATGTTTGGGGGAGTATGGACAGCGGATGATGGGATTTGCAGTATCTTTGACCAATTCAGCTCTGACTTCCACAGCCGAGACCCCCATGAATGACAGATCTGGACCAAACTTGGCACACAGAACCCCCATGACCAACAGAAAATACTGGAGGGTTTTGGGGGGAATTGACAGTGATTTATGGGAAATATAGTTCACCTACATTTGGAGAGCACTCTGAACCCAAACAACGATGGATCTGGACCAAATTTGGCCCAAATACTCAATATACCCAAACTTGAATACTGGTAGAGTTGGGGGATTGATTTTGTCATTTGGGAGTTGTAGCTGCTGGGATTTATAGTTCACCTACAATCAAAGAGCATTTTGAATTCCACCAACAATGGAATTGAGCCAAACTTGGCACACAAACTCCCATGACCAACAGAAAATACTGGAGGGCTTTGGAAGGGGCCTGAAGCGGTTAGGAATGGTGGGAGTTGAAGTCCAAATCACCTGGAGGGCCAAAGTTTGCCAGAGAAGCAAGGAGGGGGTGGAGCTGCTCGTGCTTCCCTCGGAGGCAGGGGGCGGGCCCTGCGGGGAGCCTGTCGCCTGGCTCACGTCACCGCCCTCCCCCCAATTCTCCTGAGCCTCCCTGCACCCCCTTGGATCATCCCACTGCCCACCAGGGGATGGTACCACCCACTTTGGGAACCACTGCATTAGATCCTGTATCGCCTACTCCTGATATAGGATCCTAGAGCTGGAAGAGATCTCCAAGCGCCATCCAGTCCAATTCCCTGCCATGCAAGAAGACACAATCAAAACACTCTCGATAGACAGCCTCTGTGGAAAAGCCTCCAGAGAGGGATACTCCACCACACTCCCAGACAGCCTATGCCACTCTCCAACAGCTCTTACTCTCAGTAAGTTCTTCCTAAACTTTTCAGTCAAATCTCTTTCCTGCCATTTGAAACCATTGCTTCCTCGTGCCCTGGTCTCTAGAGCAGCAGACAGTCGGTTTTCCCCCTCCTCAATGGATGCCTTTATACATCCTGAAACATGGTTTTCAAGTTTCCTCTCTACCTTCTCTTCTCCCAACTAAACATCCCCCAGGAGAAAATGAGGAAGGAAAAAGAGGAGGAAGAAAAGGAAGGGTGGGAGGGAATGGCGGGAGGGAGGGAAGGAGAAAGAAAGAAGGAAGGAAAGACAAAAAGGACGGAAGGAGGGAGGGATAGAGAAAGAGAGTGAAGGAGGGAGGAAAGAGGAAAGGAAGGAAGGATATGATGATGTGAGAGAGGAGGGCCTGAGAAAAGAGCCCAAGAGGCGCATCTGGCCCCAGGGCCTGGGTTTACCCATACCTGATCTAGGGCAAAAAAGGGGCAATGTGGGGTAGTGGTTTGAGCATTGAACAACGATTCTAGAGACAAGGGCTGACCATGAAACCCAGTGGGGGCCTCAGGCATGTCTCACTCTCTCAGCCTCAGAGGAAGGCAATGGAAAACTTCCTCTGACCAAACATTGCCAAGTAAACCCTGGAATGGGATTGTCTTGGAGTCACCAAAGGTTGAAAACAACGACCGCTCTACACTGCCATTTAAAATCCAGGTTATCTGCTTTGAACTGGATTATATGGTAGTGAAGACTCAGATAATCCAGTTCAAAGCAGATAATGTGGATTATCTGATTTGATAATCTGGATTATAGGGCAGTATAGAAGGGGCCAATGTGAAGGCATGCAACCACAACAAAAAGGCATGAAAGGGAAAGAAGGCCTTCAGATGTTGCTGATGGAAATTACAGAAGAACAGAGGCTGAAGGGGCTTGGTTTTTTCCCACTCATGGTCCATGGGCTCCTTTTAGGTTGGATGGTTCGTTTTGTTTGTTTTTTACTCTCAGGGCCCTTCCACACAGCCACATATCCCAGAATATCAAGGCAGAAAATCCCACAATAACTGCTTTGAACTGGATTATCTGAGTCCACACTCAGATAATGTGAGATGTCCTGCCTTGATATTCTGGGATATAGGGCTGTGTGGAAGGGCTTTCAGATAATCAAAGCACTGGGAATGTGACGCAGCTGGCTAAGTGTCAGCTGCATAAGATCTCTCTGACCTCTCTTGTCATGATTTCAAGGCCTGCCCGGGTCGAGGTGGGTGCTCGACCTTTAAGTGTAGCCTGCTGTCGACCTTTGCAGCCTGAAAGACAGTTGCATCTGTCAAGTAGGAGATAAAGGTACCACATTAAGTGGGGAGGCAAATTTTGACTGAATTATGAGGCCATTAAAGAACTCCAGGAATGTGGAAGAACAACAAGGGAAGCTGGAAATGCTGAGAGATGAGGAGGGCGTCAGCTCCCTCTGGTGGCCAGAGTTTGCCTCTGTTCATTTATATGTGTGTTTGTGAAATAGCAGGAATTGGCTACTAAGTATGTGTACCTGTAATCCGCTCTGAGTCCCCTTTGAGGTGAGAAGAGCGGAATATAAATAAAGTAAATAAATAATATTGTGGGATTTTCTGCCTTGATATTCTGAGATATAGGGCTGTGTGGAAAAGCCCTTAGTTTCTCCTGCTCTCAACAGCACATTCACAGCAGAGTATGGTACAGGCAATATTTATTCAGATTAGATACAAAAACTACCTCTCCCCACTTTCTGCATAAGTCCATGCTCTGTGTATGGAATTACACATCAGTAATTCATCGATGTAGCTTCTTCCCCTGGTAGCCAAGTTCTTCATTTTCATTGCTGTTCTTTTTAATCTGTGATCAATGTTTGCATACCATCCATTAAACGACATATTTGAACTTGTTTAGCAATAAAGTGTTTAAACTCTCAAATTAAAGCCGACGCAAATTACCCAAAATTCCATAACTACACTACAAGCGCAACCATTTCTGTTGCTAAAGAGCAGTGAACTAGGAATATTGCAGTTAAAAAGATCTATTATGCAGCAAGCAAGCAGGTTCCTGTGATTCATGTTCCCTTGGCAGTGCCAACCAACAGGAAAGTGGTGAGTGCAAATCTCAGCTTCTAAAGCAGCGTAATAATAAACAGCACCCTCCTTCACAGTAACGGTTGTATCAAATTCACATGTTTGCCATTTTAAGTGATACAAATCCTTTTAATAGGACACAGCTGTAATATTTTAGCAATTCTATTCCAAGCATTCAGCCCAATGCAGATCTTGCAATACTAGTCCCTTGAGCAGTAAACTCAGCTGGTGAGTGGCAACAGGACTGTAGACAAAACTGGGCCGCTGAGAAACAAAAGGGGAGGAATTAGGGGGCTGCATTCCAGATACACATAAATACCGGCACTCAAACTAACAAAATAGTCCTAACATGTATACTGTGTCTACATGGGATAATGAGACATACGTGCATCAAACCTGCTGTGAGCACTCCATATGAGATACAGCTGGTTCCAACCTTTATTCTGGCATAAGAACAATGCAGGTTACTCTGGGGCTTTCAGAAAATTTCATAATAATCTGTCCAATGTTTTTGATGTATGGACAGCTAGGAGTGCTTCCAGTCAGCACCAAATCATGGATTTAATAGGTGGGACAAAAATAAAATAAAATACAGGACCTGAGAGCAAGATGGTCCTGGGATTCCTGGGATTACATCCTGAATAGCTGCTTTGTTTTGGGATTTTGAAGCCCACAAGATGGCTACTGCGGGACGTCCGCCAGAAATGTTGGCTGTAAAAAAATTAAATGTGCAGATATGAATATGCACATTGTTCATACGAGTTTTGTTCCTGGGTTATACATATCTGTTCCTCATTGCTTTTATCCTGAATAGATGGCGAAAGTTGACTAGAGGGCAAAAACTATGTCTTAGCAAGAGAAGCTTTTAATGAAGTTTGTGATGCACAAACAAAGTTTGTGGAGTAGGACCACTACTTTCAAAGTCAGGACTACACTATTAAACATGAACTTATACTTTCAAGCAGGAACAGAACTACGTCATTATTATTATCATTCAGAGGCTGCATGGCCATCTATCCAGACAGGTTCGGTCGTGTACTTGTGCCTCGGAACAATGGGGTGATGTTCCTGGGTTACACATATCTGTTCCTCATTGCTTTTATTATACAAACATGGGGAAAGTTGGTTACATGGCAAAACCTTTGTCTGCGTGTCACAAACTTCATTAAACATGTGAAGGAGGAAGTTTCTCTTGCTAGAATAAAGTTTTTGTCCTTTAGTCAACTGTTATCATGTATTTAGGATACAACCAGTCAGGAACCAATATGTATAACCTGGGAATAAACCAACATTTAAAAAATCCCGTATTTTCTGAGTGTAGAGACATACAGAGAATTGAATATTTGCATTTTCCAGCCAGAACTGGGATATTCCCATAACTGAAAATCTCACATTTTTAGCATTTTGTAGCAATTTCTCCCATGTTATCAGGGGATATCATCTAGCCACCCTCTATTTTGAACTGGGAGCTCCTGGGATAAAGGTGGGCCCTAAATTTGTGGATGGGCCCTAAATTTGGCTGGATGTTTAAAAGACCCACTATGTTCCACTGGTTAAAAGTAGATCCTCTATAGAGCCTTGCTTGTAATATCATTTCTGGAGATCACCTGGCTAATGATTGTCACTAGAAGAGATATCGGCAGCAAGCTCTGCTAGGGAGCTGCTTCTGGCCAGCAAAATGGTAGTGGGATGGCTGTCAGGACACCATTCCCACATTCTGCATAGGAACATGGAATGAGTTTTTACACTGCCCCAACATGCTGCAGGGTTTGAACTTTCGTCTGTGTTTTTTTTAGAAATAACTCGGGGTGCAGAAGCATTAAGTGGCTTACCCCAGTTTAAATCACATCAGTCTGTGTGCTTTGTGTGAATGGCTGCCAGGTGATGTGACTCTACACCAGCAGGACCTCCTTGAAAGATCTTAAGCTACAAACTGGTTCATAGAGGGAGAAACGTTCAGACAGGTAAGTTGGACCAGAGCCATTTAAGGCTTTACAGGCTAAAGCCAGCACTTTGAATTGTGCACGGTAGCTGTTAGGCAGCCAGTGGAGTTGCCATAACAGGAGGGTTGTATGCTCCCTGTGCGACACCCCAGTTAACAACATGGCTGCAGCATATTGGACTATTTGAAGCTTCCAAACAGTCTTTAAAGGCAATCCCACGTAGAGCACATTGCAGTAGTCTAAACAAGATGTAACCAGAGTGTGGACTACCGTGCCCAAGACAGTCTTCCCAAGTTACAGGCGCAGTTGGCACACAAGTCTTAGTTGTGCCAATGCCTCCCTGGTCACCACCGACACCTGGGGTTCCAAGCTCAGCGATGAGTCCAGAAGGACTCCCAAACTGCGTACCTGCACCTTCAGGGGAAGTGTAACCCCATCCTGCACAGGCTGTAAACCTATACCCTGTTCAGCCTTCAATGGGAATCTTGAGCCTGCTTTTGGCTGATGAGAGAGTCAAGTTAGTTAGGGGGGTTGTTGTGTGGCTTCAAGTTGTTTCAGACTTAAGGCGACCCTGAGACTCAAGTTTAGGGCGAGGGCCAGGTAAATGATGTATCGGGTCCATCTGCCTTAGTTTGGGGACCCCTGATCTAAAGGTTGTGAAATGGGAAATATGTTTGCTATATTAATACAGATCACTTTTCTAGGAGGATACACTTTCTGTGTGCCTGTCTAAAAATTCCAATTTGTATCCTCCAGAGTAAGGTTTTCATTAACAAACTAAAGTTGCCAAGCTGTTGTGGTGGTTGCCAAGAGCTTTAAAAAAGCAGGTGACATGCAGGAATTTAGCTAGAATAAAAAGAACTAACTTCCAAAGGCATATATATGTATATGAAGTTTGAAACTAATTGTTGCATTCCCTCTTTGTTTCAGACTGTCTATAAATATTCATAGTGTCTAATTTGCATAATCGGCCTGCATTCTGGAGTAATTAGAATAGAATCGCTCACACTGCTCAACAGCAAAACCCACTCGTCAACTGAAACACTGAAAACATAGTGGATTTTATTCCACATTACAGTATACACAAGCTGCTCATAAATTCTCCTCCATGCCTCCAGTTCTGAATATTTAAAGAAGCAATCGAAAGGATATGTGAGCTGGATTTCTCCAACATGAAGAGAGATGGGTGCAAATGTATTCTGGTATCTATATCGCGAAATGCAACATCAAACAGCACTTTGGTTGTCTGCAGATGAGGATGTAATCAAAGTAGTGACGGAATTGATAACATACTTCAGTAAGGCTCATATGCCCAAACTATAATTCACAATTATTAGGGTACAGCAGTAGAATACATAGTATATCTCCAAATACATATAAGCAGGCCTGGATTATCACCTTTTTGTGCCCTAGGCCACACTTTGGAATTACGCCCCCTTTAAGCCAACCTCCCCCCACACACACACACACACACATCCTTTCATCCGCTTGTCCCCCTTAGGGCCCCGCATCCAGCTCTCCCAGTGTGGCCCCACTAAGTCCGCCACAGGAGTTTCCCTCTCAGCAGGCACTATGGATACAGGCATGGGGAGGAGCCTCCTCCCCAATGCCGGGGCTTGAGGCACTTGGCTCCTACCCAGTTTCGGGGATTGCGCATGTGTTGTAGTCAGCAGCTGTACTGATGCCGTGCTTCTCTCCGATACCGGGACTTGTCACGTTGGGCTTCTCTCCTGCACTGGGGTTTGCGCATGTGCCGTAGCCGGCAGTTGCGCTTCTCTCTCCAGTAAGGAGGAGTCTCCCCCTTGTGTTGGAGGAGGAATACCAGCTTTCATGGTGTTAGGGCATGCACAGACTGCGCAATGGAGTTTCCTGTACTTGCGCTGAAGGAGCCAGCAAGTGGATTCTGTCAGCATCGAGGGAGTTCATTGTTCCTCCTGTCGACGTGACGCCAGTGTCGAGAGCCCCTGCGCATACACCGTTTGCACAACAATAGCAGAGGCAGGAGCTGGTGTTCAGGAAGGGGCAGGGGCGGCGCCGAAAAGGAGGACCTCCAGTATCCTTCCTTCCTCTTCTCCATACGCGTTGCGTTTTTATTTGTTTCAACTTTTTTTTTTGGTCCATGATCTGGCCTTATGGGTAATCCTGGCCTGCATATAAGCATCTTTATAGGAAGCTGCATCACAGAAGGCTGAAGGAAAAGTTCCGGAAGTTCGGTATTCTAGGAAGCGTCAGTTGGTTCAAAGTCACCAAGCTATATGCATAGGAAGGAAGGCTATCTTCCCTTTCCCATTAGCTCTTGAAGGCTAATAGCTTTGGTTTGCTTATTATCTTGTCATTCTGCTTGGTTCTGTGAAGATTTTGTACTGAATTCAACAATTGTCAACATTTTTTGGTGAGGCCTGTGTACAACTGTTTTTATTACTAGAGACTAGTAAAAAAAACTAGTGAGGCAGGAAAGAAACAAGGGAAGACGAAGAAAGAGTTTGCCTCTTTCTTTTGGGGGCATTAATAGGTAGTACTTTAAATTTAAACTTGAAGGTCAAAGGTCTAGCTAGGCAAACCTGTGGTTTTTCAAATGCTGTGGGGCTGCAGTCCCCATCATTCTTTGCTATTGGCTATGATGGCTGAGATTGGCAGGAGCACAACCCTATCAATTATTGCGTTTTTTGAAGTATAACTAAAGAAAGTGCTACCCTGAATAGTTACAGTTTGGAATTTCTCAACCTGGGGGTCGGGACCCCTGGAGGGGTCACGAGGGGGTGTCAGAGGGGTCACCAAAGTTCATCACAAAACACAGCATTTTCTGTCGATCATGGGGGGTGTGGTGGGAAGTTTGTCCCAATTCTATCTTTGGTGGAGTTCAAAAGGCTCCTTGATTGTAGGTGAACTATAAATCCCAGCAACTACAAATCCCAAATGTCAAGTCTATTTCCCCCCAAACTCCACCAGTGTTCACATTTGGGTATATTTATATTCATGCCAAGTTTAGTCCAGATCCATCATTGTTTTGAGTTGACAGTGCTCTCGGGATGTAGGTGAACTACAACTCCAAAACTTGAGGTCAATGCCCACCACACCCTTCCAGTATTTTCTGTTGGTCATGGGAATTCTGTGTCCCAAGTTTGGTTCAATTCCTCCATTGGTAGGGTTCAGAATGCTCTTTGATTGTAGGTGAAATATAAATCCCAGCAACTACAACTCCCAAATGATAATCTCTCCCTCCAATCCCACCAGTATTCAAATGTGAGCATATTGGATATATGTGCCAAATTTGGTCCAGTGAATGAAAATACCTCCTGCATATCAGATATTTACATTATGCTTCATAACAATAGCAAAATCACAGTTGTGAAGTAGCATTGAAATAATTATATGATTGCGGGTCACTACAACATGAGGAACTGTATTAAGGGGTCACAGCATTAGGAAGGTTGAGAACCACTGCATTAGTCCCCGAAAACCCAACTGTAACTGTATTTACAAGATTGTGTTTAGACGATTTCACAAAAAGCCCCCAAAAGACACATTCATTTCCCAAAATACCAAGGGCTCAGAAACTGCGTCTTCTGTAGCTGGAGTTGGGAAGCAATTTGGTTTTCAAAACTTATTTGTTCCTGTTATTTATTTGGTTCCTATTCTGCTCTGTTACTTTTTGGGGAGAAACAATTTGAAAAATTGCATTCAAAAAGCATTTTTAAAAGACACTTTGAAAGAACTCTTAAATGTAAAGATAAACAACTAGGTGTTGTACTGTTAAAACCTTTCATGGCCGGGAATCACTAGGTTGCGGTGAGCTTTTTGGACTGTATGACCATGTTCCAGCAGCATTCTCTCCTGACGTTTTGCCTGTATCTGTGGCAGGCATCCTCAGAGGTCTATTGAAGGTCAGGCAAGTGGAGTGTATATATACACCTGTGGAATGTCCAGAGTGTCTGTTAAAGCAAGTGTGAATGTTTCAATAGACAAGCTTGGATTAACATTTGAGTAGCCATGAAGTTTGCAAAGTCAATCAGTGAGAGTATCTCCATAGAGGTAGCCTGGCTGTTGTTGCCTGGAGGCATCCTGTGTTTTGGGAGGTGTTAACAGGCCCTTGATTGCTTGTTGTCTGAAATTCTCCTGTTTCTGAGAGGTGTTCATTATTTACTGTCTTAATTCTGGTGTTTGTTTGATACTGCTAACCAGATTTTGTTCATTTGCAGAGTTGAATTAAATTATATGGCAGTGTAGATTCATATAACGCAGTTTAATGCAGTTTAATTTACTTTATTTATATTCCGCTCTTCTCACCCCGAAGGGGACTCAGAGTGGATTACAGTACACATACTTGCAGACAATCCCTGCAGTTCAACATATATAGGCAACATGTATGGACATATGTAGACATATAATATATAACTAGTAGACATATATAGACGAACAGAGGCAAACTTTCTGGCCACCAGGGGGAGCTGACGCACTCCTAATCTGTCAGGGTTTTCCAGTGTCCATTTGTTGTTTCTTCCGCATTCCTCAGTGATTCCCGGAATTCTTTTTAATGGCCTCATAAATCAGTCAAAATTTGCCTCCCCACTTTAATGTGGTATCTTTATCGCCTACTTGACAAATGAACTGTCTTTTGGGCTGTAAAGGTCGACAGCAGGCTACACTTAAGGTCGAGCACCCACCTCAACCCGGGCAGGCCTCGAACTCATGACTTACTGGTCAGAGAGATCTTATGCAGCTGACACTTAGCCAGCTGCGCCACATTCCCACCACATTTAATCTGCATTATATGAGTATTGTCCATATAATGCAGTTCAAACTGCACTATATGGCAGTGCAGATGTACTCATTCTCCCATGACAGATAGGTTCAATGCCATGCAAAGTATCAATTCATAGATCCCAGCCTGCAAAAAAGGACAAATAGGAATAAGATGGAGAAGAAATGTTCTTCAGCTAGTTATATTTTTTGTGTTCAACCCTGCAGGAAATACTGGCGAACTCTCCATTGCTCTGTTCTTAGACAGCCCATCACCTTATTGCAGTGAGTGCCCAAAACAACATGTTTGGTCCAGACTCTTTCATCCTTGACAGTTCCTCTAAGAGAAATGCCAGGCGCTGGGCCTCAGAAGCAAAATTTGTGGGTACTTTTGGACAGGAAAAGAGGTGGCATCCGAAAAAGCTACCACCAGCATCCCACTCCACGTAAGTTTTCCTTCACTGTATCTTTTTTTTCAAATTTTACTTCTATGTCCTGGAGGCGTTGTGTGTGGGTTGAACAACCATCCAAGCCTGTACAACCTGTGGCCCTCCAGGTGTTTTGGACTTCAGCTCCAATAATTCCTGGCCATTGGACAGGCTTGCTAGGATTTCTGAGAGCCGGAGACGCAAGCATCTGGAGGGCTGCAAGTTGTGAAGGCCTGGACATCCCTACTTGCCCTACTAAATTTTCTAGTGAGCGTCTACACCAGGCATGTAGTCTACCTTCCATTTTCCAGTGGCCTTCCAGGTGATTTGGACTTCCACAATTCCTAACAGATGATAAACTGGCTGGAATTTCTGGGAACTAAAGTCCAACACACCTGGAGGGCCAAAGTTTGCCACATCTGTTCTACACTAATAAAATTGTGTGTGCAAGAGTGACACACCTCATGCCAAGAACAATAACACAGACACAAGTGGTTGGATGAAAATGGCCACAACTCATTTATTGAAAACAGGAACAAAGGGTTGGCGGCCACGCATGGGTCCTGGATCAGGGTCGTACAGGCCCCACGAATGTCCAAAGGCGTTTGCAAGCCTGGGGTGCGAGCGGCCCAATGCCTGTCCATGGAAACTTGTCACCCCAGGGGGCCTGGGCATTATCCCCCTTACAACCAAGGGGCGATAAGCCAGCCTGATCCAGGGGCCATGCCACACGCCAAACACGGAGTTGTGACAAGAACAATATAACACATGACGATGAACAATGCAACAATGACATGGAGAATGACAAAATGGACACCAACAAGCAATGCAATAAGAAGGGAGGGTGGGAGGAAAAACAGAGCTGTCCTCACGTGCAGCCTGGGCAGCCCCGGGTAGCCTTAAATAGGCTTCCCAGGCGGAAGTACAGGCCAGCTGGTGAAAAGAGGGGGCGGGGCAGAGCCAGCCCCGTCATTGGCCGGCCGGCGTTGGTGACGGGAAACCTTCCCTCCACCCCAGGGGCTTCTGGGAAGGAGAAGCCCTTTCTCTCTCCGCGAGATGGCGGTGTGGGCATCCCCGCCCCGCAACATGCTCGGCCGGTAAGTCGGCCAAGCCCATTAATACAGTTTGCCACCACTTTAACTGCTACTATGAAATCTTGGAATGTATAGTTTGGTGAGACACCATCCCTCTTGGGCTGAATCTACACTGTCATATAATTCAGTTTAATGCAGTTAATCTGCATTCAGAAATTGGATTATATAGCAGCGAAGATGTGGCGTTGGACAGAGAAGGCTAAAGACCTTCTAAAGCTCCATCTCCTATGATTCATAGCACATAGTGACGACAGTTAAAGCGGTATCAACACTGCATTCATTTTACGCTGCAGTTGTACTGCTGCACCCCCCATATCTTTTGACATTGACCCAAACAAAACTTGGAAAGTTATTTGTAAGTAGGGAGTCTGGGTTTCTAAAGTTTCCAAAAGTAGTTAATGGCTGCTACAGCAGTATTTAGAAATAAAATAAAATAGGTAATTCAGTTCTGAGAACTGGAAAACAAAAGGGTAAAATCATTGTGTGGGTGTTAAAAGGCATTTAACTGCATGGTATTTACTGCAGGTCTACAAAACACACTTTTCTCCCCATCCAACTCACTGAGGCCTCATTGGCTACAAAGAAGCATGAGGCAAAGCGCAGTCCAACATTTGAATCATGTGATATGCCTCCTCTTCTACTGATGGTATTTCACTCTGCCTTCTCTGAATTCAAGCGCATACCACTTCATATTCCTTTCTCAGAATGACTGCTGTAATTTCTACAATGGGTTTTTGTATTGGTCAACACCTGCAGAGGGTCGGCAAAAATGGAACAACTGCATTCTGTCGCCAATGATAGCCATTGATGCTTGATAAAAGGCATTCACCTTTGTATTTAGTAAATCCGAAGCAAATAAATGATGCACTGAGTCAAGCTATGAGGGCGGGTCAATAAGTCCGTGACTTTTTGAATGAATCACAGGTTTTTAGATAAAAAATCATTTTATTTTTCAACGTAGTCTCCTTTGAGCTCTATACGCTTTGTCCAACGTTTCTCCAATTTTTTTTTATCCCTTTCAAAAAATAAGATTTGTTGAGGTCATCAAAATAGGTATTTGTTTGTGAGATGATTTCATTATTGGAGTCAAATCTCTTTCCGCCGAGCCATTTCTTCAGGTTTGGAAACAAGTCACTCGGGGCTAAATCCGGAGAATAGGGTGGACGAGGGAGCAATTTGTATCCCAATTTGTATCCCAATTCATGGATTGTTGCCATGGAAACTGCACATGTGTGCACCCTTGCATTGTCCTGGTGCAAAAAAACTTTTTTCTTGGCCAAATGTGGTCGTTTCCCCCCCAAATCCTAATTAAATCGACCCAATAAGTTGGCATAATATTCGCCATTGATTGTTTTACCTTTTTGAAGGTAGTCAATGTGGATTATACTGTGTGCATCCCAAAAAATGGTCGTCATGACTTTATTGGCTGACAAACCCACCTTGGCCTTCTTTGGTGCCGATTCACCCCGAGAAACTCACTGTTTTGACTGCTGTTTGGACTCTGGTGTGTTGTGGTGGATCCACGTTTCGTCCACGGTTATGAAACAGTGCAAAAAGTCACCAAACAACACTAAACACTCCTGCGAAATTGTCACACAATTGCGTTTGTGGTCGATTATGAGCAAATGCGGCACCCATCTTGCGGAAAGCTTTCTCATACCCAAGTGATCATTTAAAATTGAAACCACTAAGCCATGTGAGATGCCTATGGCTTCCACAATCTCTCCCACTTTCAATCTTCGATCAGCCAACACCATATCGTGATTGTTTTCAATTGTCTCGGGTGTCGAGACCTCAACTGGGCTTCCAGAATGTTCGGCATCTTCTGTGCTTGTACGGCCAGAACGAAATTCAGTAAACCACTTTTTTACCATTGAAATTGATGGTGCAGAGTCCCCATACTATTTATCAAGCTTAGCCTTGGTTTGAGTAATGGTTTTCCCCCCACAAAAATAATGCTTAATGAGCACACAACATTCACTTTTTTCCATTTTCTCCTCAAATCACGTGGTAATCTGCTATCAATGGCTGTCAAACACAAACTAAATGACGCAACTTGTTCAAATTTTGACAGGAGTCAGTTGCCTGTTGACATGAGCAGTGTTGCCCTTTCAGTTAAGAGGTGGTAAAGTCAAAAAGCCACTGACTTATTGACCCGCCCTCGTACCTTGATGAAAAATGTTGACCATATTGTACCAGAACACCATGTGATCTGTTTTAATAGAAGAGTGCATATATGCTACAAACTCACAAAGTCTTATTTATTTATTTACAGCATTTTTACCCCGCCCTTTTCAACCCCTTCTCAAGAGTAAGTATGGGCACAAATCTATATATAGTTTGAATTGGCAGTTTTGGTTGGGTGATCAAGATGCTAGACTGGATAGTTTTAATTGGGTGATTATATTGCATAATTGGAGAATTTTAGTTGGGTAATCATGATGCTAGACCGAGATGAATCACAGCATGGGCCTGTTTATTTGTTGTGCCAGAGTTTCACAAACATTGTTGTAGCAATGTTTCATAAACTGTTAGTTCCTTCATCTTGAGTGAGCCCTTCATCTCAGGATGAAAGAACCCGCATCTTATGAAATATTGGTTAAAACTCCCTCTGAAATCAGCCAGGGCTCTGCATTTGTAGTGTGTCAATAAACCCAGACCTGCCATTCTAAGTGCTTTGTGTTCTCTCCAATGAAATCGGTTGTATCAAATATGAAAACAGTTTAATCTGTTTACAAAGTGAAAGGTAAGTTTGAGGAAAAGGATGATGCCAAAACTCTCTTGAATACATGTGCTGCAAGAATTTTGGAACAAGTCCACTGTGCCGTCACCCCTGGGCTATAAATGCCCAGTAAAGGGCAAGGACGTGGTCTCTTTATACCGGGGGATTGCTGTTTGCCTTCCTCTGAAGACTTGGGGCTTCCAAGGACCAATCTGGACACTTCAGTGTTTCCCAACCTTTTTTGAGCTGCGGCACACTTTTTACATTTGCAAAATACTGGGGCACACCACCAACCAAAATGACACAAAATGACACCCTAACACAATAATACACATAGTTAATATGTTTTTAAATGTATTTATACACTCAGTGTGAAACCTGGGCCTCTTTCAACGAACACAACATAGATATCCTGGCAGGAATGGCAGAAAGACACAAACTGCACTCCTCACTTCCGCTTCCGTTCCCCCCCCCCCCTCGATTGGAGGCTGGCTGGCTGGGGAAACGGCTGAAGGAGGCTGCGCCCCGGCCCCTTCTTTTTCTTCTTCACCACCGCCCGGCCCCTCCTCCTCCTCCCCCCCTCCCCCCCAAGCAGCAGCAGCAGGAGTTTGGCAGGAGGAGGAAGAAAGGGGGGGGAGAGGTTTTCCGTGGCACAGCATCTGATTCGTCACGGAACACCAGTGTGCCACGGAACAGCAGTTGGGAAACACTGCTGTAGTTAACTCAAATGGCTTTATTGTCCATTACAAGAGTTGAATTACTCAGGCATTCAGCGTAATTCCCAAAATAGGGTAGAAAAATCATACATTATAGTTCTTTTGCTGTTTTGGTCCAATGAAGCTTTAGCCAGATGGCTCTCCCAAGTCCTCTCTTCCTCTATGGCTGCGAGGTAAGGACACTCGCAGCCCCAGTCAAATGGCCTGAATTGAAGTCACGGAGCCTTCCTCTGAATGCCAAGTAACCGGGTGAAAGCGCTTGGGACTCCTCAAAGTTACTCAACCTTCCGGTATGCTGAGTATTTTGTATGAGTCCCAAGGAAAGTCAGTCTGGTTTTGGAAAATGGCCTGACCAAGGCCTGGTCTGACAAACCTTCTACCACGTCTTCACAGGATGAGTCCTGGTGATGTAATGAATGTAAAATGGCATACTCCTCAAATCCCTGGAAAAAGGGGCGGAACAAAGTCAACTGTGCTCTGCAAACAATGATTGGCAGGTGCTAGGGACCAATCAATGCAACTAAATCTTTAACAAGCTGTGCAAGCTGCAAAACACATTTAAAACAAAGCAAACATTTGCAAACTCAAAACTTTACATGCAGGTGGCGCTCACCATGCCGTCACATCCACAATAGTCAGGTAAAACCCTGATTCCATTATTTCTTTTCACTTCCTTCACGAGAAGCCATAATAATTATAACAACAACAATAACAACAACTTTATTTTGATAGCCCACTTCCATCTCTCCAGAGGGACTTGGGGCGGTTTACATGGGGATGAGCCTGAACAAACATGGTTAAAATATAAAACACTAAAATATAAAAACAACCGCATAAAACAAGAAAACAACAACATTAAGCAGAATATAAGTGCCACCATCAAACCTATGAACCTGCAAGAATAAATAATTTCTGGGCCCAGGTGGGCAAACTGGTTCAACACAATTGTAAGGATAGGGCCGATGGGTAAAGTGTGTAAATCCAATAGCAACATTAGGGATAGAGGGCAATGTAAGATGGAGCATTATGACTTTGGGTACAGAGCAGTAGTAAAGTACAAAGATGAGATTTTGGATACTGGTGGGGACCAGGTTATCTGGGGGATTGTCTAATCAAAAGCACAGCAAAACATCCACGTTTTTAGATCTTGGCGGAAAATGGACAGGGTAGGTTGATGACTATCCATTTTCTTTCCCTTGGTGGTATCGAAGACATATTTCCTATGACAACAAGTGGGAGCTATTTCTAGCAAGCAGTGAAAAATTGAGAGGCTTCTCTTTTCCAAGTGTAGGGCCCCATGCTTGTTCGTTCATTTTTCTCGTCTGTTAGTTTGTCTGTTTGATTTATTTATTTCCTGGCTGTCTCCCAGGCATAGGACTTATCCATTACAAAATAGAACAAAGGTAATGAAGTATATAAAAGAATAAAAAACCTTGAAAACACAATTTAATAATAGGTATGGGGAACTCATGCTGTCCAGATGCTGGGGGACTGCAACTCCAAGCAGTCCCCATCACTGGCAGTTGTTGTGATTCAGACCACCTTAAAGGAGCCAAACCCAATAAATAGTAAAAGTTTATTAATAAATCACAGGCTTCCAAAATAAGTTCAAAGTGCCTAAAGGCAATGGAAAACTGAGCACAATAACGCAGGCAACAAAAAAACAAAACCAGCTAGGTTAAAAAAAAAGTAATACAAAGGAAAAAAGGCGGATTAAACTGCCAGAAAACCCACGTTAAACAAAAACTCCACAAGCACGGAGAACAGGAAGCAGCACGTTGTCACCAGTTCGTCGTCATCACACCTGGAGGGAGGCAAGCAGTATGGAGTCGTCAAGCAGTCCTGGGTCAAGCCGAAAATAGGAAGCCAGTGAAGAAGTCAAACCAGTCCAAAGTCGAAACCGAAAGGCAGCAGGATCTAGCACACAGGGATTTAAGGTGTTACAGCTGATGAGAGTATACAAGATGTGGAACCCACCAAATACGATATCAGTGTCCAGAGAGAGAGTCCAAGGTCCAGAAATCCACGTCCAACAGTCAATCCAATAGCAATCCAGCAACGAAGGGCAGAGCTTGGAGGCAAGTGCAACTCCTTGCCAGCTGCAAAGAATGATTATTTGCAAGCCCCCTTTATTCAAAGCTCTTCTTCAGAACTTAATTGAGCCGACGCCCCGTTATCATTCCTCTCAGCTGCCAGCACTTTTTCACGTGCTGCGTTTTGCCTCTCACACCAAGCCATACTAACTAACTAACTAACTCTATTTCTTATGAGTCGCCCTCCACCAAAGGTGGTCTGGGCGACTTACACAATTAAAATAAACAGGTTACACAGTCACCACTTGTTACTAACAATCATAGGCTCTTCTGAAAAGCCATGTCTTAAGTGCCCCTAAAAATGTATGTAGATCAGGAGTGGCTCTTTGGTCTGGTGGTAGGGAGTTCCACAAGATTGGGGCTACAATGGAGAAGGATCTCTGTCTTGTGGACTCCAAACAGACCTCTCTGGGGCCAGGGACATAGAGAAGATTCTCATGAGCTGACCGTGGCAGTCTCTGGTGGTGGCGTGGCATTAAACGGTCTCTTAGATATGAAGGACCCTGACCTCGAAAGGCCTTGAATGCTAGGACCAGGGTCTTATAGAGGACTCTGTGTTCAACTGGCAGCCAATGCAAGCACTGCAGAGACGGTGTTATATGGCACCTCATTGATGTTTTTGTGAGGAGTCTAGCAGCTGCATTTTGCACAATTTGGAACTTGCGAATTGCTGCTCAAGGTAAACCCACATACAAAGCATTGCAGTAATCCAGCCTTGACATAACCGTGGCATGGATTACCGTAGCCAGCACCTCTGTTGGTAAATAAGGCGCCAACTGCCTCGCTTGGCATAAATGAAAGAAGGCCCTTTTATACTAGTGGAGGCAAACTGGGCTTCCATTGTCATTTAGGAATCCAGGATAACACCGAGACTCTTCACAGTGGGGGAGGGAGCTAACGGTTCCCCTTCAAAAGATGGTAATAGACTGACCAATTCTGATGGGTGGCCAGGCCACAAGATTTCAGTTTTTGCTGGATTTACTTTCAATTTATGGGCACGTAGCCATCTTGTCACTGCTCCAAGACACTGGGTGAAGTTATCTTGTACTGAAGTTGTTCCAGGTTCTAGTTTTAGGAGAAGCTGGGTGTCATCAGCATCCTGTGCACACTATGCACACACTATGCCCCTCCTGTGCACACTATGCACACAAATCAAAAGCATTCATGTCATGGGTAGCAGACTTTGGGTGTATCTACACTGTAGAATTAATGCAGTTTGATGCCGCTTCATCTGTCATGGCTCAAAGCCATGACAGCTACTAGAACGTCGTTGCTGAAGTTCTAGTAGGTCTTTGGCCTTCTCCTGCCAGCATTCCATAGCATTGAGCCATGACAGTTCAAGTGGGATCAACCTGCATTAAATCTGCAATGTAGATGAACCTTCTTGTTATTATACTACAGTATACTGTTATAAAACTATTATTCCACTTTAAATATCATGGCAGCCTCATATGGCATTCTAGTGTGTGCAGTTCAGACGGGTCGTTTAGATTTCGCAGCCAGAGAGCCCTTATACCACAAACTCCTAAATTCCACAGTACATTTTCATGGTTGTTAAAGTGGAATAATTGCCCTATAATAGTACAGTATGACGAGCCTATCTATTGTCACAATTGCTGCAGGAAACATACAAGAATAGAAGCTGATGTCATAAAAGCCGCTGACAAATGTTACAGTGCATTGTTTCAAAGTCAGTTTTGCAGGTTACTGCTGCCAACCAGGTTTCATAAATTATGATAACAACTGAGCTTATAGGAAATGAGCCAGAAATTATTGTAACAAGGAATTAGGCGGGGTGCCCCATCTTTGTCCATGCCTGAGGAGCTACAGAATTCAACTTCACATACGTCTGGCAGGAATTATTAGCTCTGGGGACAGCACAAGGCAGATAAATTGGGGAGGAACCTGTGTCTTCCCGGATTTGCTCTGGTACAAACATGTGTACTAGGAAGATCTCCAAGGACAGATGACAAAAGTTGGGAACATGACCATCAATAAACAAGCATCACAGATGACCATCACACCTGTGATGCAGAGGATGGGGTCTAGGCAGACAGGCACACTAATTCAGCTAGAAGTGTAAGTCCACCCATAGACTAAGGCCCCTTCTACACTGCCATATAAAATCCAGATTATCTGATTTGAACTGGATTATATGGCAGTTTAGACTCATATAATCCAGTTCAAAGCAGAATCATGTGGATTATCTGCTTTGATAATCTGGATTATATGGCAGTGTAGAAGGGGCCTTAGAGACTTTGCATATATAAAAACACACTTTTTGCTATGTTCAGTGAGCATCAACATTAATTTTGGACTGTGGTGGTGCTATGTAGGCCAGTGAAGGGATGTCTCTACTGTTGTAGCAAGGCAACCAACAACTGAATAGAGAGCATCTATATCAGTGGTTCCCAAACTTTTTTGGCCTACCGCCCCTTTCCAGAAAAAAATTTACTCACCACCCCCCTAGAAATTAATTTTAAAATTTTTTAATAGCAATTAAACAGAAAGATATATATATATATATATATATATATATATATATATTTCTACCTTTTTCGTAAAATATAATAAAGTTGTAAATTAGAAACATTGAAGTTTGAAATTATGAAACTATTTATTGAACTTAGAATAGAAAGGTAGTACAAAAAAAGTTAAAACATTCGAAATCATCTTAATGAGAAGGATGAACCTGGGATGCTGCTACCAATCTAGTCATCCTCGGCTCTATTTCCGTCAGCAGTAATCTCAAATCATCGCAATTGACTATTTTGCAATCGGTTTCTTTTTTTGTTAATTAATTGGTTACCGCACTGAATCCACGTTCCACTAAATATGTTGAAGGACATTATTATTATTGTTATAAGACTCAACCAGTTGGAAGGAAACCCCAAAGGTATTATTATTATCACCCCTTGCTTGGCAAGAGGAGGAGGAGGGAGCAGTAGGAGGGAAGAAGAGAGAGACACACACAGAGAGATGGATGGTAGCGTGTCGCCTGGCTCACGCCACCACCCCCACCATCCCCTTACAGGGGTTCAGCACCCCCCAAATTCTCCTGAGCCTTCCAGCACCCCCCTAGATCGCCCCACCACCCACCAGGAGGTGGTACCGCCCACTTTGGGAACCACTGATCTATATCCCATCTGTACAAGTAATAGAGCTGTAAGCCTTTCCCACAGATGTGGTTATTGCTCTTGATCCTGAAAGGACCTCTTGCTTTGGCCAAACACTGATCAAAGCAAGGCAATCAACACAAACAATGGAACGCAATGGCACAGGACAAGGAACCAGGGTCTGCAATGCAATCTCAGGCCGTAATATATGGCCATAGGAAAGAGGTAAAACTGGCTCAATCAGCCCAGGGAAAAATATGTCATTTTCTCCTTTTAATCAGCCTGGAAATCTTGAATGGTGACAACCTAGATTAGAACAGAGATACATAGCTTTCCCATATATGTCTGTACAACAGAAAGAGAAGGGGCTCAAAAATGTGCAATGCCAACTTCCATGTACTATATCTACATGGAAGCCTGTGGAATGCACTTCCAAGCGAAATAAGATCAACCCCATCCCTCCTAGCTTTCAGGAAGAAAGTAAAATCATGGTTGTGGGACTAGACCTTTGCACAGTAACTGCAGCACTTTATATGGAGCGGACTGTTTTAACGACGGACATGAAATACGGCTTCCCCATTGATTGACTGATTGATTGATTGATTGATTGATTGAATGAATGAATGTGGATTGTATAGATAGAATTTTTAAATGTTGATGTTTTCATCTTGTTGTATTAGTGTTTTTATATTGTGTGCTAGCTTGGGGACCCGGCCCTGCCCGGGTTATTTGAGAAGCGCAGCAGGATGTAGAGTGGGTCATGGGGGCTCTGTGTGCCAAGTTTAGTCTTGATCTATCATTATTGGGAGTTGCAGTGGTATCATGAAATTACTGGAGGTAGTGCAAGTCCCATCATCTCTGTGTGTCCCGCCCCCCCCAAAGTGTAGTAGGCTGTAGATTGGGTCATGGGGGCTCTGTGTGCTAAGTTTGGTCTGTATTGGTGAATGGATGAGGGATGCATTGTTTTTCGGAAGTGAGTGAAGGTACTTCAAGTCCCATCATCCGTGGTCCGTCTCACAGTAAACTGCACCAGGCTGTAGAGTGGGTCATGAGGGCTCTGTGTGCCAGATTTGGTGTTGATCAGTCATTGGATTAGGTTTGTAGCAGGATTGGGAAGTGAGGGAAGGTACTGCAAGTCCCATCATCCATGTTCTGTCCCCCTCCAAACTTCAGTAGGATGTAGAGTGGGTCACTGGGGCTCTGTGTGCCAAGTGTGGATTTTCTCGGTGTTTGTTGGGGGCCACAGTGGTCTGTGGGAACAGAGGGGTGTAAAAGTACTACAAATCCCATCATCCATTGTCAGTCCTCCCCCAAACCTCACCAGGACGTGAAGGCAGTCATGGGGGTTATGTATGGCAAGTTTGGTCTCGATCAATGATTGGATGAGGGTTGCAGCGGACTTGGGAAGTGAGTAGAGGCACTTCAAGTCCCATCATCCATGGTCCACCCTCCTCCGAACTGCACCAGGACGTAGAGTGGGTCATGGGGGCTGGTTGTGCTGAGTGTGGTCTGTATTGGTCCTTTTTGGTGGCCTCAGTGGTCTGTGGGAACCAAAGTCTTGGAAAGTACTACAAATCCCATAATGCGTGGGTCATGTCATAGGGGGGTTATGTGTACCAAGTTTGGTGCAGGTGCATCACCCGCGCTGGTCGCTGTGGCCTGTGAAAGTGGCTGCCACATATCCGCCCTGGCCTGTGAAAGTATACCTGTGTAAAACAGAAAGGAGTAAAAAAAATGGAAAAGGCCTGCATGGAATTAGCAGTAAGGTCCAATGAGGCTGGGTGAGGGGGCTTTGGGCCAGAATTATTTATATAAGCATTAAAAGGCATTAGAGAAAGGTATTTATTGTTTTCTCTTGTGTCTTTTGAGTGAAGTAGGGCCTTACCTTGTAGAGTGACCGTGCCTGTTCTAAAGATCCTGTCAGAAGCTGCCTTTCTCTGACACTGTGTTGAAGAGGGAAGATGGATGCCTCTTTTGGGCCTATCTGGGAGAAGGGGATTTGTAGGGGCTACAATGTTTTCTGGGAAGTGAATTGGGATGCAAATCCTATCATTCGTCGGCCATCCTGCCCTAAACTCTATTTTGGGGCCTGTAATGTTATGGCCTGCTATTGGTAACTTTAAAAGGGTGCATAGCAGGCAGCCGTTTTCTAAAAGCTGAGGGGGAGAAAACAGGAATCCATTTTGTTTTCACAGAGCCAAGGGGGGAGGGAATGTTGATGGTGCATTTTTTCCCCTCAGTGGGAAGAAATCCTGTTGTTTGAATGTAGAGGCCTGGATTCTGGGTTGCTGGCTTTTTTCCCCTCAGTGGGAAGAAATCCTGTTGTTTGAATGTAGAGGCCTGGATTCTGGGATGCTGGCTAATCAGTGGCTATCAATGCCCTCTGTCTGGTGCCTTAGAATTTTGGAGTGGCGAGGCTGTCCAATCAAAGGACTTTATGCAAATAGCTGCCACATATCCGCCCTTCCGCCCTCCGCATACACACATACAAACATTCCGTTTTATAAAGGTATACAGATTGTTGCTGGCATTTAATTGTGCCTTGTAAGCCGCCCTGAGTAGTCGTCGTCATCCCCCTGGGGGGAGTTGAGAAGGGCAGGTTAGAAATACAGTAAATAAATAAATAAATAAAGTAATCTAAGTGCGATATATGAATTCACAGCCATCCATGAATATTGTAAAACGATTCTGTATTTGGATGAACTTTGATCAAAAGGTTTTATACATCCGTTCATATACAATTAGCCTTCCGCATCTGGAGCTGTGGTGGTGCAATGGGTTAAATCCCTGTGCCAGCTGAACTGCTGACCTGAAGGTTGCCGGTTCGAATCTGTGAGATGGGGTGAGCTCCTGTCTGTCAGCTCCAGCTTCCCATGCGAGGACCTGAGAGAAGCCTCCCACAGGATGGTAACACATCTGGGCATCCCCTGGGCAGGCGGTCAATTCTCTCACACCAGAAGCAACTTGCAGTTTCCTAAGTTGCGTCTGACACCATTTTAATTTTTAAAAAGCCCTCCACATTTGCAGTTTTGACTTTTGTGGATTTGGTTATTCATGGATTTGATTAAAATGTTCACTTGGTCCTCCAATTTGGTCATGCTGGAGGACCTGGAGATTTCCAGAAATAATACTTCTCCAGATTTCTTTAGGTCAACTTCCAACAAAGGTTGGCCATAGAATCCTGTTGGAAGAACAAGAATTCCCAATGAGGTGTTATTTCAGGTAAACAATGGCATTTTCCTACAGGTTTTCACCTTCATATGGGCCCTGTGTCCTAACCTCGGCAAATATGTAGAGCTGACTATATTATAAAAAAGTATATAACACAAGGTTAAAATAACACATGCCTCCAATCCACCAAAAGCAAAAAAACCCCTCATAAACAGAAGGCATGTTTAAATGACATATATGTTAAATATGAGGGCGGGTCAATAAGTTCGTGACTTTTTGAATGAAACACAGGTTTTTGGATAAAAAATCATTTTATTTTTCAACGTAGTCTCTTTTGAGCTCTATACACTTTGTCCAACGTTTCTCCATTTTTTTTATCCCTTCCAAAAAATAAGATTTGTCGAGGTCATCAAAATACGTATTTGTTGTCATACTCTGGTTTCTCTTCAGATTGTATAAATCTTTCGCCTTTTAAAAATAGGTATTTGTTTGTGAGATGATTTCATTGTTGGAGTCAAATCTCTTTCCACCGAGCCATTTCTACAGGTTTGGAAATAAGAAATAGTCACTCGTGGCTAAATCTGGAGAATAGGGTGGATGAGAGAGCAATTTGTATCCGAATTCATGGTTTGTTGCCATGGCAGCTGCACATGTGTGCACCCTTGCATTTTCCTGATGCAAAAGAACTTTTTCTTGGCCAAATGCGGTCGGTTTTTTTCCTCAAATTCTCATTAAATCGACCCAATAAGTTGGCATTGATTGTTTTACTCTTTTGAAGGTAGTCAATGTGGATTATACCGCGTGCATCCCAAAAAACGGTTGCCATGACTTTATTGGCTGACAAACCCACCTTGGCCTTCTTTGGCACCGATTCACCCCGAGAAACCCACTGTTTTGACTGCTGTTTAGTCTCTGGTGTGTTGTGGTGGATCCACATTTTATCCACGGTTACGAAACGGTGCAAAAAATCGTCCATATAGCGGTTGAACAACTCCAAACACTCCTGCAAAATTGTCACACAATTGCATTTGTGGTCGCTTGTGAGCAAACGTGGTACCCATCTTGCGGAAAGCTTTCTTATACCCAAGTGATCATTTAAAATTGAAACCACTGAGCCATGTGAGATGCCTATGGCTTCCACAATCTCTCGCACTTTTAATCTCCAATCGGCCAACACAATATTGTGAAATTTTTCAATTGTTTCAGGTTTGAAGACCTCAACTGGGCGTCCAGAACGTTCGGCATCTTCCGTGCTTGTACGGCCACAACTAAATTCAGTAAACCACTTTTTTACCATTGAAATTGATGGTGCAGAGTCCCCATAGTATTTATCAAGCTTAGCCTTGGTTTGAGTGATGGTTTTTTTTCCACAAAAACTAATGCTTAATGAGCACACAACATTCACTTTTTTCCATTTTGTCCTCAAATCACGCGGTAGTCTGCTATTAATGGCTGTCAAACAAACTAAATGATGCAGCTTGTTCAAATTTTGACAGGAGTCAACTGACAGATGCCTGTTGACAGGAGCAGTGTTGCCCTTTCAGTTAAGAGGCGGGAAATTCAAAAAGTCACAGACTTATTGAACCGCCCTCGTAGACTTTCATACTGCAGAAAGTCCAGTGTTACTATGGTCTGACTGAAGGGCAGCAAGTTTCATTTTTATGTGTTATCTGTGACAGTAACTATCCATTATAAAGCCCAGTGTTTTGTGTCCCTGTATAATTCATCTCAATGACATGCTTCCAACGGAGACCGGTATTATCCCCATTTGATGGATTGATAATTGAAACTGAAAAATTGCAGCTTGTCTATCAAGTGATTCCATAACTGAAGTAGGATTTAACTTAAGTCTCTGAGATTCAAAGCATTTATCAGCTAGCTCACAGCAATTTTCTTTCTTTCTAAAGTATTTTTAAAATATTCACATATATAATTATTTATAGGGGCTGCGGTGGCGCAGTGGGTTAAACCACTGAGCTGCTGAACTTGCTGACTGAAAGTTCAGTGGTTTGAATCCATGGGGCAGGGTGAGCTCCTGTCTTTAGTCCCAGCTTCTGCCAACCTAGCTGTTCGAAAACATGCAACTGTGATTATATCACTAAGTACCACTCTGGTGGGAAGGTAACGGCGCTCCACGCAGTCATGCTGGCCACATGCCCTTGGTGGTGTCTACGGACAATGCCGGCTCTTTGGCTTAGAAATGGAGATGATGAGGACCACCCCCCAGAGTCGGACATGACTGGACTTAATGTCAAGGGGAAACCTTTACTTTTACCTATAACTATTTATAATATGCAAGCTGAGCCTTCTGTAAAATTTCTCATTAATGAATATTGGTTATACTATTCCTTTGTATAATAGGGAATAATTGAATTTGTTAAACACACCCACACAGATTTTAACACCTTACTGTTAGGAACTATGACAGCATTTCCACTCTAAGCTTGGCATATTCCACTTTCATGCAGAATCATCATTTGCTACATTTTTAAATCTAAATTTATTTTTCAGAAAGCAATAATAACATAATTAAAACGGAATGCTGGGTTCATCTAACTCATTGTCTGTAAATGAAAGCACATTAATTCTTGACATATTTGACATTAGAAATTGCTGCTGCTGTTGTGTGCCTTCAAGTCTTTTCTGACTTATGGGGACCTTAAGGTAACCCCTATTATGGGGTTTTCTTGGCAGAATTTGTTCAGAGTACATTTGTCTTTGTTTCCCTCTGAGGCTGAGACAGCGTGATTTGCCCAAGGTCATTGTAAAGGATCGCCGCCTACAGCCAGCGTCTTCACTTGAGGATCTTTTTTCAATCAAGCTGGCACCATAACAATTCTGGCTACCCTATGTGAGGGGTTTATTTTGAGGCTTGTGTTTTGAAATGATGTTACAGAGAGATTTGTAAGGAGGAACTTCAACAGTTTATTTTTAACAACAGCGTGGAGGTTTCAAAGTATTCAGAGCTTAGGTGGTTACAGTAACTTCAGATGAGGTACAGAACTTAAGGTTTCTTATTCTCTAAACACAATTTTTGATTGTATCTCTTCAAATACTATATCAACAATTCTATAGATATTCTGCCTCAATAGGCTTCCAAGCTATATATTAGGTTAGCTTCCCAGCCTAACCTATAAACAGCGGTTCCTATAGGCTTTATAAGCCTAACTGCCTTTCTGCAGTATCTAAAACCAGCCTTTTCTATTTCCCTCAGAAAAGACCACAGCAACTCTTCAAATTGCTACCAGCTAGTCTAACCGCTCCCTGACTAACTAACGAAATTCAAACTTGCACCTGCTACAGCCAGTGTTATGCTCTGCCTCCTGTTGTCATAGCAACCGAACATCTCAGAGGCTGTGCACTTCAATATTCCCCGTTAACCCTTTGTAGTCTGTTTAGCATATAACAATCCAATACAATACAAATGTAGTAATACAAACCATACATTTAACCATAAAATAAATACAAAACCCTCAATACATATAGTGACCTCACTACAGTCACCCAATGGGTTTTCATGGCTGAATAGGGATACCAGTGTCCTAGCCAAGCACTCAAACCACTACACCATCCTGGCTCTCAGTTATCCATCCTTTCTACTAATCAATATTTAAGGGAAGCAAGCCATAATAGGTTCCTAGTTTTCTTCCACCTCATAGACTTATTACTTGACATACTATGTCTGTGTGTAACCCCCCAGTTTCCCTCAAATTTTCCTTCATATTCTAATATTCAAGCAATCGGGTATGGATACAGTGTCACATAGGAGCCGGTGGGTTAAGGACTGAAGACTGACAGGTCGGAGGTTCAAATCTAAGGAAAGCATGGATGAGCTCCCTCTGTCAGCTCCAGCTCCCCATACGGGGACATGAGAGAAGCCTCCCACAAGGATGGTAAAGCATCAAAGCATCCAGGCGTCCCTTGGGCAACGTCCTTGCAGATGGCCAATTCTCTCACACCAAAAGCGACTTGCAGTTTCTCAAGTCACTACGGACATGGAAAAAAACTGTCACATTCCTTGACCATTGCAGACGGCAACCAAGACGTTACAGTAATTCATTCTGAATCCCTTGCACTATGGTCTTTTCCAGCCTATTATAAATTAGGTTAAATAATGTAACAGGAAAGGAAAGGACTGCCATTCAATCTCCTGGCAGAAGCTGAAACCACAAAGTACGTAAGGGAAAACACACACTTCCTTCAAAACTCACCACTGTGACATAGAGCCAAGCTAAGCACTAAAGGAGGTGGTGATGATGATAATGATGATGATATCCATTTGTACCCCACCTTTCTCCCAATAATGGGACTCAAGATGCCTACTACACTAAAAACAATGCAAAGCAAAGTAATACAAAAATATTAAATAAAGGCATAAATGTAAGAGTTAAGAACAAACCATTTAACAAGTTAAATGTTAAGGTATTTAAATGTATTACAAATCTATATACAACTCTTACAAACAGAACCAAATCACACAGTATTAAAAGCCATTCTAGCCTTTCTAGGGAGGGAATTCCAAACTGGGAGTATTTTTTGAGAAACCCCTCTCCCCTCCTTCCCAACTCAGGTGCATTATATGCAAGAGGCGCTATATCCTAAAGTGGGTAAGAATGGGTTCAGTGGCATATTCATGGCACATGGAACCAGTTTGCTTAATGAGGTTGTGTCCCGTGTTAGAGGAAATCAGAGAATGCTCTGGAGCTTCCCTGCACATTAAAGTAGCATAATTCTTAACCAGCCCCACTATTCACATAGGCCTCTGCCACCATTCTGCTTTCCTCATGTTTGGTGGCATGGAGGACAAGTGATGGCACATATGTCATGCTTATACCAACAAGTGGGGAAGAAAATACGATTAACAATTATTCAGTCATAAAGACAACAGAACTATCTCAAATATATCTCAAATGAGCATATTTCATTAATATATCACAATCATTCATGTAAATCACAATAACCACAATCAACAATGTTACATGGTGTAGAAAAGGTGCTATCCTGGGTAACTAAGTTCATAGTCCATGAGGAGTTCCAGTAAGATATTACTCACGCTCCCAAGATGCATGCAAAACTCAGTCACAATAAAGAAACACAGTAAATAATTCGATGTGTCAGGATCTGTTCAATAATCCATAAATAATCCACGATGGCAAACAAAGCCAATGAAGTTCAAGCAACGTTGTGGCTCCGGGATCTGGTACAAACAATGCAGCGTCTATGGGGTGAACGCCTCCAAGTCCTTAGAATGGTCAAGGAACCGCAGGTATGGGTGTAAGTGGATGGATCCAGCCCGTTTCGTTCAAAACTGAACTTCCTCAGGGCGATGATTATATATTTAAGTCAAAGGCTTAATTGATTGGTGTATCATATTTTTAACATAAAGGAACATCAAAGATAGTATCGACCGTAGATACGGTGAAAGGAGGGAGAGAGCCCATCTCCAACTTATGTGGGCAACTTTGTTTACATCAGCATAGGTGCCCAGGGACAGCTAGGAGCTCTCTGGGATCACACTTATGTTGACAACAACACTACACAGTTACAACTGGCCATCCAGTGAGGCTGAAACACATTTGGCTCCATTACATGCTCTGGAATCCATCCTATCACTATAGTGAGATGGAGGTGGGCAGTGTAGCCCCCCACACACACACACACACCGCTCATCATCCTGTTGTACTACCATTCCATTCTGGGTTGTATGTGTAGACAGGTCCCCGGTGTCATCATGCAATAAAAATAATTCTTTTAGAGGTGTCCCAAAATGCATATAATTAATACTAGTACCTAATCAATCAATCAAAACTTTATTACGGTCACAGACCAGCACAAAGCGGGCACAAGCGCCCCAAGAGGAGAAGGACAACTCCCCAGTAAACAGTTATTTAAAATCAGACTAGAAATCAGTATAAAAATATATTTTAAAAGACAGGATATTGTTGCCTTACGATGTCAATCATCACCCGTCTGATATTTAGTACCTAATCAATTTCAGAGACTTCTGCAGAGGCTTTCAGTTTTAAAGAGATGTGTTTACGATCAGTGTAAGTACTATTGAGGTTGCCCTTCTTCATAGGGTCATGCTGTTGGTGACATGCTTTACTCAATGAGTGGTGAATTGTTGTTGAGTCTTTTAAGTATCAGGTCAACATTAAACCTTTGTGGTATCTGGGCACTGTAGGAGAACAGAAGAGCTTGTGTTATCCTCAGCACAACCAATAGCTATGGTAGTTTTTGTTACGATTGCAATTTTATCTTTCATCCATGAAAGAAAATTATGCAAAATGAAAAAAAAGCCACATTCTTCCCATTGTTTTTACAAAATCTGCTTGTTTTATAAATCCTTCACTTTCAGAACTATGGTATTTCCATTTATGCATTATGCAGTTGAATTGCTCCAGGATTTCTATTCAGACAAATTCATTTAATTTCTTGCTCAATGATCTAAGCCAGACTTTTAAGCACTTTTAGTCCACATCAGCCTCTGAATGCCTCACACAGAAATTCTATACAGGGAGTATTTTTGAGGATAGGAAGAATGATCCAGACTGAATACTCAGATTTAATGTGGAGCCTGCTTAGAAAAGTCTAAACGTGTCCTGTTTCAAAGTGGTCATCCCACCACTTTTGTAAGTTTGTTTTTGGTGGGGATATTTATTTATTTATTATTTAAAATATTTATATTCTGCCCTTCTCACCCCGAAAGGGGCTCAGGGTGGAGCACAGCATATATACGGTAAACATTCAATGCCGGGACAAGAATTCATATACACATGCATAAACATTAAAAACATTTATCTCAATAATGAAAATACACCGTTTAAAACCATCTTGGTCATCTGCGTCTAATCTAATTGGCCTGGTAATCTTTCCTATTGCTGCTTTATTGCCCTGTCCCGAAAGCTTGGTCCCACAGCCTAGTTTTACCATCCTTCTGAAGGACAGGAGGGAGGGGGCTGATCTGATCTCGCCAGGAAGGGAGTTCCATAGCCGGGGGCAATCACCGAGAAGGCCCTGTCTCTCATGCCAACCAATAGCGCCTGTGACAATGCAGGACAGAAAACAGGGCCTCCCCGGAGGATATTAATCTCGGCAATGGTTCATAGGGGGAGATGCATTTGGACAGGTAAATTGGGCCAGGGCCATTTAGAGCTTTATAAGCCACACTTTGAATTGTGCCCAGTAGCAAACTGGCAGCCAGTGGAGCTGGTGTAACATGGGAGTTGTATGCTCCCTGTATGCTGCCCCAGTTATTAACCTGGCTGCCTCTCGTTGGACTATTTGAAACTTCCGAGCAGTCTTCAAAGACAACTCCACATAGAGAGCGTTGCAGTAGTCTTATCCTGGATGTAACGAGAGCATGGACCACCGTGGCCAAGTCTGACTTCCCAAGGTACGGGTGATATACAGTCATCCATCCACTTTTGCAGGTTTGATTTTTGTGAATTTAATTATTCATGAATTTGATTGAAATATTATCTCTAGGAATCTCTAGAGCAGTGGTTCTCAAACTTCCGAATGTCGTGACCCCTTAATACAGTTCCTCGTGTTGTGGCGACCCCCAACCATAAAATTGTTTTCATTACTACTTCATAACTGTAATGTTGCTACTGTTGTGATGTAAATATCCGAAATGCAGGATGTATTTTTATTTTCATTCCCTGGGCTAAATACTCGATATGCCCAAATTTGAATACTGGTGGGGTTGGGGGGTAGGTGGGATTGATTTTGTCATTTGGGAGTTGTAGTTCCTGGGATTTATAGTTAACCTACAATCAAAGAGCATTCTGAACTCCACCAACGATGGAATAGCACCGGGAATGTGGCTCAGCTGGCTAAGTGTCAGCTGCATAAGATCTCTCTGACCAGTAGGTCATGAGTTCGAGACCTGCCCAGGTTGAGGTGGGTGCTCGACCTTTAAGTGTAGCCTGCTGCCAACCTTTGCAGCCCGAAAGGCAGTTGCATCTGTCAAGTAGGACATTAAGGTACCACATTAAGTGGGGAGGCAAATTTTGACTGAATTATGAGGCCATTAAAAGAACTCCAGGAATGCTGAGGAATGTGGAAGGAACAACAAAGGACGCTGGGAACACTGAGAGATGAGGAGTGCGTCAACTCCCCCTGGTGACCAGAGTTTGCCTCTGTTTGTCTATAGTGTGTATGTGGAAACGGCAGGGATTGTCTGCTAAGTATGTGTACCTGTAATCCGCTCTGAGTCCCCTTCCGGGTGAGAAGAGCGGAATATAAATAAATAAAGTGTATTGAACCAAACTTGGCACACAGAACTCCCATGGCCAATGGAAAATACTGGAAGGGTTTGGTGGGCATTGACCTTGAGTTTTGGAGTTGTACTTCACCTATATCCAGAGAGCACTGTGGACTCAAACAATGATGGAACTGGACCAAACTTAGTACAAATACTCAATATACCCAAATGTGAACACTGGTGGAGTTGGGAGAAAATATACCTTGACAGTTAAGAGTTGTAGAATGATAAAATGGACTCCCACACAGAGCCCCTTGACCGTCAGAAAATATTGTGTTTTCTGGTGACTCCTCTCATACCCCCCTCGCACCCCCCCCAGGCCCCAGGTTGAAAAATGCTGTTCTAGAGTATTCAGTTTGACTCTACTTTCATCTTCCTCTGGACACATTGTAGCAGCTGGAAATTTCTATTGATAACACTTCTGTAGAAATCTCCAGGTCCTCCCATGTAATTCTGTGGTCAGCTTCCAGTGGTCATGCTGGAGGACATAAATTCCTAAAGAAATGTTCTCCTAGGTTTAAAAAAATAACATTTTCTTTATTGGTAGTTTTTCACTTTCACAGGAGTCTTGTGCTTCTAACCCCTGTGAATGTGGAGAGCAGAATGTACACATATACCTACAGAGGCTGACTATGGAAAAGCCAAGCTGAATCTGAAAATGAGAAGGAAGTTGTCAGTCCAAATTCAAGCCCAAAACTAGGAGTCTGGCATGTAGCCGGGAAGGGGGGGCTAAGAGGGCTTCAGCCCCCCCCCCCCCGAAATTCTCAGGGTGGTCCGCGAAAAGTCCTTACTGGTACATTATTTAAACTGTTATGTTTATTCATATCATGATCTGATCACCATGCTCATTATATCCCACATTAATGGGGTTATTGGGATAACAATACAAAAGGTTTGCTAGGGTAGACCCTCTTCCGCCCAGTCTCAGCCCCCCCCCCCGAACCAAACTCAGCCCCCCAATCAAAATGCTGGCTACGGCCCTGCTAGGAGGCATGGAAAGCTGGGGAAATCATGTAATATCACTAAGGAATATTAGATCTATTATCTGCAGCATCAGAAAACGCCAGGGGTCCCGAGGAACCCAGTTTGCAAATCAATAACCTAATGGAACTTTCCCACTTCTTCCCTGTTGAATTGGAAGCTCGTGGAGTCATATCCAAGGTGAAAGGAAAGATAATAAAAAGAAGAGGGCGTCAGCCAAGCAGTCATTATTTGAGGATGGCCATCTCTTCAATCCCAATGAACCCCTCAGAAATGCAGAGCAAGATGCTGCTGAGACCTCAAAACATGCGAGCAGTCGCAGAGGAAGTGCAAAGAGCAGTGAGAAGGAGCCTAAGCATCAGCAGCCACAAGGTAGGCATGTTCCTGGGGAAACTGGTGGGCTGATGTTTTTTCCATATTGTAAATAAATAAATACCCATTGAATAGTCCTTGTTCAAAATGCTTGGGACCAGAAGTGTTTTGGATTTTGGAAAAAGGAAAAGGAATTCCTGTATTTGCAAATATAGTGAGATATCTTGGAGAGAAGACTCAAAGCTCAACACAAAATTAATGTGTTTCATATACATATGATATATTTGTGAGTCTGAATAAAATTAATATGCACAAATTTAATAATTTGGGGCATGAAATAAATTTAGTGTCGAGAGAACCATCAATAAGCAAGGTTGCCACTATCTCAGCCACCTATATGGAGAATTTCAGATTTTAGATGGAGTATTTTGGATTTCCAGATAAATGTGTTTAGTCTAAAAAGAGAATACTAAAAAGGCATTAGTAACAAGCTTCCTCATCAAAATGTTGCCTTAAAGTTGTGCAGAGGTATGTCTAAAGTGATACGAGCCAGGGTAGTGGTAAACAACACACAACGGGAACGTTAGCACAAGAATAAATCAATAATGCAATAATAAGATTGACAAATTCATATAATAAACATCAAATATCAGGTATTAGAACATCAGACCGAGAGTGCACACAATACCGTAAGTAGGTGATCATAGAGTTGAGGGTTTGAGTCTGAAAATCTCCCAGTATTGGGGCCACGATGTTCAATAGAGTTCCATATAGAGTTCCATATAATTCGGCTCGAATAACCCACTGGTTTAAACAGTTCAATAGTCCATATAGTCCACTGGTCCACAGTTCAATAGACCACTGGTTTAAACAGTCCAATAGTCCATATCTATGGAATAACAAACTCAAAAGCTGTGCACTGAGAAATAAGCGGTCCAGAAAGATCGATCAATGCAAAAGGACAACACAAAGGACAACATAAAGGAGCTTAAAATCCAGGCTCCTCGGGAAAATTCGGGATAACAGAAAGCCGACGGGTTGGTAATCCACAAGCATCGGGGCCACTGAAATCCATTTCGAGGTCTTTATCAAGGCTTGATTCATACATATTTGTGTCCTTATCACAGTCGACTTTTAGGTCACCTCATCTGATTGTGATGAGGTTATGCTCCAGGACCAATCGACTGTGATAAGGACACAAATATGTATGAATCAAGCCTTGATAAAGACCTCGAAACAGATTTCAGTGGCTCCGATGCTTGTGGATTACCAACCCGTCAGCTTTCTGTTATCCCGAATTTTCCCGAGGAGCCTGGATTTTAAGCTCCTTTGTGTTGTCCTTTTGCATTGATCGATTTTCCGGACCGCTTATTTCTCAATGCACAGCTTTTGAGTTTGTTATTCCATAGATATGGACTATTGGACTGTTTAAACCAGTGGTCTATTGAACTGTGGACCAGTGGACTATATGGACTATTGGACTGTTTAAACCAGTGGGTTATTCGAGCTGAATTATATGGAACTCTATTGAACATTGTGGCCCCAATATTGGGAGATTTTTGGACTCAAACCCTCAATTCTATGATCACCTACTTACGGTATTGTGTGCACCCTCGGTCTGATGTTCTAATACCTGATATTCTAATACTTGATGTTTATTATTTGAATTTATCAATCTTATTATTGCATTATTGATTTATTCTCATGCTAACGTTTCCATTGTGTCAGAGGTATGTCTACCCAATGTTTTGGAAATGCTACAACAACTCACAGCCAGCAGGGCCAGGGCTGTTCTGGCCGGTGCATTGTAGGAGTTGTCAAAACGTAAGGAAACCATAGTCAAGGGAAGAACCAATGGCCTCAGGCAGCAGGTCCAAATACGTCGTTCTGTCATCCTATGGGTGGGGAGGATTATTACCGTCCTATGATAAAAGTATGATGCTAAGGGAAATGCTAAGAGAAATATGGTGCTAAGAGAAAAAGTTAACTGGAGGTGCACTTGAATATGTTTTGTAGGAGCAGTAATAGTTCAGGGGTGTCAAACTCATTGCCATCAAGGACCACATCAGCCTTATGGTTGCCTTCAAAGAGCCATTTGTAATTGTGAGCCTGTATTTTTGGAAAATGGAAATCCATAAACTTTTGGAGATTTTATGATTTTGGGAAAGGCTTGACCTTGTTTAGTTATTATTTATTTATTTATTTATTATTTATTTAAAACTTTTATACCCCGGCCTTCTCACCTCCGAAGAGAGACTCAGACCGGCCAACAGCTAGTATTCAATGCTAACATTTAAAATCTAAAAACATCATAAATTTACAATAAAATTTACAATAAAATACAATACAATAAATTCATTTAAAAAGCCTTTCGCCAAAGTAAAATCAAGTCCAACTTAATCCATATATTCCATCCGTATCAAGTGGTTAGCGACTTTAGTTGCTTCGCGATCTCCTCCTTCATTCTGCAAAGGCCTCATTGCACAGCCACGTTTTCACCCGCTTCTTAAAAGTCAGGAGGGAGGGGGCGGATCTAATTTCATTTGGGAGGGAATTCCACAGCCGGGGGGCTGCTGCGCACTGGACTAATTGCAGCTTCCAGGCAGTCTTCATAGGCAACCCCACGTAGAGAGCGTTGCAGTAGTCTATACTGGATGTAACCAGAGCGTGGACCACTGTGGCCAAGTCCGACTTCCAAGGAAGTCACAACCTTTTGAAAAATGATGCCATAGCCTTTTGTGAAAGTGGCATTATGCAAGGCAATTAGGGTTTCCCAACTGTTAGGGATAAAGATATGACAATGCACAAAATACATATATGTGTGTATAGCATTTTCAGAAGTGTTCTTTTAGTTGCCCAAAAACATCTACTCTTCCTTAAAATATATTTGCCTTTAAATCATGTTCTTAAGAGACAAAAAATAGGAGACTTCTTTGAAGGCAACATAGTTGGTTTACTCACAAACACCATGTATTCAGCATACAGGAACGTTGCATATCAATCCAGTTGCAAGTAGTAATTGCTAGTTTCTCTGTGTAGGTAACACAGGGCATCATTTTTTAATAATCAAAAGTCCAAAGTCCAAAGCATCTCTCTGTCCTGAGAGTCTAATAGAGTCTCTGTCTAGTCTGAAAGTTCAATAGAGTCTGAGATCTAAAATGGAGTCTGAGCCCTGAACAAACCCAGATCTGATCACATGGTCTGTAGCCCCTCCCACAGCAAAGAGTTAAGGAAAACTGCAAACCAATAGACACATATACAATACAATAAGCAATCTGAATCATATACATAACAAATAATTAGTGGAGGCTTGAAGAAGGTAACTATTTCTAACCTGTATAAATGTAGCTATGTTGTCTTGGGATTGAAAGCCCCATGGGCCACAACAAATGATGTGGCGGGCCAGATTCACCCAATGGGCCTTGCATTTGACACGTGTAAGATACAGACAAATTAAACAAAGATGTGTGGCCATAGAAGGTGAAAAAAGGCAATGAAATAACCATGAAGCTGTTTAGTTACAGTAAAATAGACCCCACCATTTAGTGATTATGGCATGCATGATTTTAGCTTGGAATAGAGCAAGAATCCAGGATAGCCATACTAATTTTATTTATTTATTTATTTGTCACGTTTCTATACCGCCCCTCTCAGCCCGAAGGCGACTCGGGACAGTTTACACAGGCAGTCTCTGCCCTCAATACAACACAGCAACAAGTCAAACCCCCCGCCCAGAAAAAAACATATAACAATTTAACAATTAAAAACATACAATTAAAATACTAAGATCTGTGTCTGCAGGGTCTGACTCTTTTTCCCCCGACTCAGCCTGATGGTATATTTCTTTCAAAAGGAAAGGCAAACAACAGCTTGTTCTAAACCCAGAAACAATTCTTCTGTTCACTCTTGCTTCAAAGAGTTGTGTGGGGAAGGGAGAAGAGAAGCAAGTTCAAGGATCCCAACATCTGTGCTAGGCTGACTTGTTATTGAGTATGTGGGCTGCCTGTCTCTTTCTCACACCTTCCCCGCAATAACAGTACAAATGTGTAGCATGACATCATTATGCTTTGCGTTTCCCTACACTTGCCTGCCCACACCTTCCCCTGGTAGCCCAAAGCAACAGCCAATTACATTGAGATTGGTACAAAGTGAGGGAAGAAGACCAGTGCTTCAAATCCAATATTCTTCTCCTTAACATACCACCTTTGGGCCAGATGTTTGGTATGATGTCAAATCCCAGAATGGAATTCATCCCAGGCACAAAAGGAGGGAAACTGCCTCCAAATTGCAGGTCCCTCCCCACCCCACCCTATCCCTGATCCAAGCGCTCTGACAGCGGGGTTAAGAAACAAGAAAACAGCAGGCGGTGGCCGCAACGGCAGCATTCCCTGAGCCCCTTCTAAGAGCCAATATTGCAAACTCCCTGTCCAGATTGCAAGCCTTTGCTCAGTCAAAACCCTCATGGCAGCCAACAGGCAAATATTTGAAATATTAGACATATGAAATGGTAGGATTCCACCCCAGGATGGAGTTAGCAACAGATGGTTCTAACAGGCAGGCAGCTTCCTGAGACTGCCAAGCTCCTCAGCCGATTGCAACAGCCTGACATATTGCTGAGGAACAGACTGGGACCACGTTGCCCTTTTCACTTCAGGAATGCACAGCTGCAAAAGAGAGAGAGGGAATGAGAGCGATTTTGGTTCATTTTGCAGAATGTGGTCTCCAGTGATATAAATTTCTTATAAACCGCCATAGGCATAAAGTAGCAAATGTTCCCATAGTGATATTCAAAAAATAATCTCTCCCTCCATGCAAAATTGTGTGTGCTGCCCATGTCCACTTGGCATATAGAAGCAAACTAGCTACACACCTAGAAATACAACGGCATTGCCTGATGAAATGACTAAAGAAGGAACACAGAGAAATCATATGCATATTCATAGAGAAACTTAGTGTGAAGCCATGGGAGGAAACCTTTGAGAGTTAATACTGCGCAACCTTAGATTGTTTTGTGTTTCCAAAAACCTTTCTGCCCAAATCCTGACATGTATGAACTATCTGGACAGCTATATGTTCAGCGGCAATATATAGCAGCACTCTCTTAGGTTCTTTGAGACCCTGTTATAAATTAATGTTGGAATTAATAAAAATTTAAACAAATTGCATTTATGTAACTGATTTATGTAAAGAAATCAGTTATATACAGCAGTGATTTTCAACCTTTTTTGAGCCACGGCACATTTTTTACATTTACAAAATCCTGGGGCACACCACCAGCCAAAATGACACAAAATGACACTCTAACACAGTAATACATATAGTTAATATGTTTTTAAATGTATTTATACACTCACTTAGTGTGAAACCTGGGCCTGTTTCAATGAACACAAAATAGATGTCCTGGCAGGAATGGTAGAAAGACACACACGAAGCTCTTGCTCAACAGCTGTCAGTCTCTCTCTGTTTTTAGTTTTTATCACAGTCAAGCTTGAGAAGCTCATCTCACACAGATATGTGGTTGAAAACGGGAGCAATGTCACCACACACCAAGCACAGCGGAGTCAGTGCCGTCGCATCCCCGGTGAAAGTGAATCCAAATGAAAGATAGCTTGTTTACTTAGCCGTGTCTGAGCGAATCCAAGATGGTGTGACCATAGCACTCTCGCGTCACTTCTTAGGTGGCGCGAGAGTGCTATGGTTCCATTTCTTAAAGGGACAGATGCGCCTTATAGTTTATATATGAATGAAGTTAGAAAATAATTTCCCAGGGCATACCTGATGATCTCTCACGGCACACTAGTGTTCCGCGGCACACTGGTTGAAAATCACTGATATACAGTATCTATACATATATTGAATCCAGTATGTTAAATAAGACTCTGAGAATTCTGTGCCCTTTGATCCACAGTTGTTGCAGGAAACTTCAAAGCTTTGAATAAAAAAACATTAAAATGGCTAGAAACACATAATACAACTTTCACTACAGTAAAATTTACCTAGCCCTCCTAAATCAGTACATTGATGCCACCTTACCCTATCCAAGATGACAAGGGCCCAATTCTTATCACTACCAAATATATCTCCTTTCCTTGTGATCTTTGTGTTCTATGTTAGTGGACTAGTAAATGCACTCTGTATTGTAGTCCCAATTTTATGGACCTATCCATAGTGATGAATCATAAACAGAAAAGTCATTGGTGAGGAAAGAGAAGAGTAGATATAAGTATTGCATGAAGATTAGTGCCACATATAAGAAGAAGTATCTGAGAGTAAGAATGTTTCTGTTCCTCATACGCTCCAGAATTATTATTATTTTTTTAAAAAACTAGTAATGCACATGTCTTTAATCTGATAGGTGTTTTTATTGTAGCATATGATGGAAGGATCTGGAATGAATTAATTAATGCTATCTACATGCCTTATTTGCTGATGATCACATAATCCTAGACACTTGGGAAGTGCCTGACGTGTGATCCAATAAACAGCCAGCATGGTGATCTTGTTTGCTGTGTACTAATCTTGTTGTGTATCAAATAATAATAATAATACCACCAGTTATTAATTGACAAAATGATTCTGGATAACTGCAAAAGCCGAAAAACTAATCTTCACATGATGTGGATTGACTACAAAAAGCCTTTGACTCACTCCCACACAGTTGGATTATCAAATGCCTAGACATCATTGGGATTTGTAAAAACTTTGGCACTTTTATTGAAAATATGATGAAGCACTGGAAAACTGAACTCTTTGTAGAAAATGAAAACCACGGACTTGTCAACATCAGGAGAGGAATTTTCCAGGGAGACTCATTGTCCCCACTGCTTTTCATCATTGCTTTGATCCCTCTGTCAACAATCTTACAAAAAACAAACCTTGGCTATCAAACGTCTAAGAAATCACATAATTTCACATCTGCTGTACATGGATGACCTGAAGCTGTATAGGAAAACTGAAACTGAAATCCAATCTCTGACTAACACTGTCTGAATCTTTAGCACTGATATCAGTTTGAAGTTTGGTTTGGACAAATGTTCGGCAGTGGCACTGAAAAAGTGAGAAATCATTGGAAATGAGAGCATAAATATTCCCAATGGCCAAGTGATAAAATGTCACCAGCCAGAGATCTATAGATATCTGGGCATGCTACAGTTAGACAACATCAAACATGAACATGTGAAAACTGTGATCAGCAAAGAATACATTCAAAGGGTCAGAAAAAAACTCAAAAGCAAGCTCAATGGAGGCAATACCATCAAGGCTATAAACACCTGGGCCAAAGCTATCATAAGATATACTACTGGCATCATAAACAGGACACAGGAAGAGCTGGACAATTTGGAAAGAAAAACAAGAAAACTCATAATTCCATTCATAATTCATTACATCCTCGCAGTGACGTTGACCAGTTCTATCTGCTTAGAAGATCTGGCGACAGAGGACTTTTATAAGTCAAATAAGCAGTTGAAGAGGAAAAATACACCCTGGAAGAATATGTAAAGGAAAGCCAAGAACCTGATTTAATTGAAGTCAATAATCAGAAACTTCTCAAAGCATAGCAGACAAAGGACCAGTACAAGAAAACTGCACTAACCAGAGCTGATATGGCTCACAAATGGAACACTGAAGAAGGAGACAGAAGGTCTGATTCTTGCAGCCCAGGAGCAAGCCATCAGAACAAATGTCATTAAGGCCAGGACAGAAAAAGCAGCTGATGTCCCAAAATGCAGACTGTGCAAGGAAGCTAATGAAATCATTGATCGTATCCTCAGCTGCTGCAAGAAAGTCGCACAGACGGACTACAAACAGAGGCACAACTGATTCATTGGAACTTATGTCACAGGTACCAACTGCAAGTGGTAAAGAACTGGTGGAATCACAAACCTGCAAAGGTTGTGGAACATGAACATGCAAAAATACTGTGGGACTTTTGAATCCAGATTTACAAAGTTTTGGAACACAATACACCAGACATCATGATTATGGAAAAGAAAAAAGTTTGAATTATTGATGTTGCCATACCAGGTGACAGCCGCGTTGAGGAAAAACAACAGGAAAAACTCAGCCATTATCAAGACCTCAAAATCAAACTGCAGAGGTTCTGGCATAGACCAGTACAGATGATCCCAGAAGTAATCAGCACACTGGATGCCGTGCCAAAAGATCTCAGCTGGCATTTGGGAACAATCAACATTGACAAAATCACGATTTGTCAACTGCAAAAGGCCACCTTACTTGGCTCTGTGTGCATCATTCGAAAATACATCACATAGTCCTAGACGCTTGGGAAGTGTTTGACTTGTGATTTTGTGATACGAAATCCAGCATGCTGTGACATACTGTGTTTTTGTGTCAGTAAAATAATAATAATAATAACAATAACAAAAACAACAACTTTATTTATATTCTGCCCTATCTAAATACAACAATAGTTCTCAACTAGAGGTTCGATAGTCATCTCTCATTATCCAATCCTCCTCCTCTAGAACTGTTTGTGAGCAAAATTGAGTATTCAGTTGTTTTTTGAAGGAGAGGAGGGAGGGGGCTATCTTTATTTCTTTAGGGAAGAAGTTCCAGAAGTGGGGGGGGAGGTGATCACGGAGAGGGCCCGCTCCCTGATTCCCCCCAGCCTCACTTGAGATGGCGGTGGGACCGAGCAGGGCCTCCTCCACTGACCACAGTGCCCCAGCTGGTTTGTAAGAGGAAATGTGATTGGTCAAATAGCCTGGACCCAAGCTGTTTAGGGCTTTAAAGGTAATAACCAGCACTTTGTATTTAGTAGGCATGTTTTAGAATCCTAAAATGGCGATTCTTATATCAAATGGGGGGGGGGGGATTTTTTTTTATTAGTATATCAAAGACTTACAAAAAATTTTCCCAAAAATTTCGAAATGTAACTTAAGTACTAACGAAATTAAGAAATTGTATGCCAGAGCATGCGCATTCAGATGGTTTTGGCCTAACTCCCAGAAATCCTAACAGCTGGTAAATTGGCTGGGATTTCTGGGAGTTGTAGGCCAAAACTTTAATAAACCACACTGAATTCTAGATGGGACTCTCCAAATAGGAAGGAGGGGAGGGAAGGAGGGAGGGAGGGAGGGAGGGGTTTTCTATTCTTGGAAGCAGCAAAAGAAAAGGAGGAGGAGCCCCCCCCTCGCTCCTCGCTGCCTCTCTCTCACCCCGATCCTGAGGGAGCGAGGGCCCAATTTGCCCAGGCTGAGAGGAAAAGGAAGAGGCCTGAGGCTGTGAGGAATGGTGGGAGTTGAAGTCCAAAACACGTACCTGGAGGGCTGAAGCTGGCCCCTGCGATGGGGCAAGGCAGAGCAATGGGGAAGAGAAGCATCTGAGAGAGCGCCGGGAGAGAGAGGAGAAGCGCCTTGCTGCGTGTGTGTGTGAAGCAGGCCCCTGCGATGGGGCATGCATGGCAGCAGAGCAACGGGAAGAGAAGGAGGGGGAAGCCTGGAGGACTACACTTTCCAGAATGCATTGCCTACCTAACAGCAGCGTCACTTCCAGTTCCCCATAGAAATGCGGGAAAAAGAAGAAGCTGAGCTGAATGAAGGCGGGAAGGAAATGAGGGGAGAAGACAGGGAGAAGTGAGTAGTACAATAATTAATTAATACTTAAGAATTTCTAACGATCCTAACGCAAATTGTTGGCCTCAGGGACCGTAAAAGGAAGTCTACTTCCTGGTTCGGGGCAGCGATACGTAAAACCTCAAAAGTCCCATTACATACGAATCTCTTACGAATCCTTTTAATTTCTGTTTCATTTTTCTCATGCCTAGTATTTAGCCTGAAAGCAGACTGGCAGCCAATGGAGCTGCAACAACAAGGGAATGAATCTCTCCCTGTACGGGGTTCCAGTTAGTAATCTGCCAATCTCTGAACCAGTTGAAGCTTCCAAACTATCTTCAAAGGCAGCCCCACGTAGAGAGCATTGTAGTAGTCCAAGCAGGGTGTGACTAAGGCGTGGACTACCACCGCCAGATCAGGCGTCTCAAGGTATGGGCACAGCTGGTGCACCAGTTTAAATTGTGCGAAGTAGCTCCTGGCCACCCCTCGCTGACACTTGGGGTTCTGGGGTCAGCAATGAGTCCAGGATCACCCCCAGACTGCGAACCTGTGTTTTCAGGGAGAGTGTGACCCCATCCCCCATCACCACACCCTGATCCGCTCTTTAAAAAACCCAAAAAGACGCTGTCTTTCTTAATAAGTGTTCTTGAGGTGAAGGACTGCATCCTTAGACAAAACCCATTTGGCCCATTACTGAAAGTAAAATCCCCAGATTGTTGTTCTTCTGGTCTACTATCTCCTGAATTAAAATAGCTGTAGGTGAGGAGTGGAAAATATGGGGCTCCGCTCTCTAGAAGTTGTTAGACCACAACTTCCATCATTCCTGGCCATCAGCCTTGTTCGCTAGAGCTGGTATAAAAGCTATTGG
The DNA here is from genome assembly GCA_030556195.1 of Anolis apletophallus. Classification (NCBI taxonomy): domain Eukaryota; kingdom Metazoa; phylum Chordata; class Lepidosauria; order Squamata; family Anolidae; genus Anolis; species Anolis apletophallus. The sequence continues at coordinate 164,612,634 of JARBWK010000001.1, read as the reverse complement.
AAGAAAACGATAATTGATTGGTTTGTAGGTTCAGACTTCCAACAAGATCAAGAAACTGTCGCACAGGATGTTCTTGGATGAAGGTTCCTATTCTGTGTGCCATAACATGAAAGGAATTTAAGTCAATTAAATAACTGATTAACATAAGAGCATTCAACAACTGCTTGAATGGGTCTCCTTGAGTTTAAAATAATATTTCTAGCAATATTTTGCAGAAACATAATCACAAAACGAAATGTTACAATTTATATAACGAATGGGTAACAACTGTATCTGTAGGCTTTACTGGCTCCCAAAGACATCACGAATACCAGGACAAAATGATGCAATAGGGAACACTCCATTACTTAGAATTTTCTATATAGAAATCCCTGCCAAAATTACAAACCTTAGAGTAGAAGAGTTGATTGTTAAACTAGTTTAAAAGTTCTTAGTAAGAAAAAAAATCATACAGCAGTAGTATATTAGAGCAGTGTTTCTCAACCAGTGTGCCGTGGCACACTAGTGTGCCGTGAGCGATCATCAGGTGTGCCGCAAGAAAAACTCTCTGCCCCCCTTCCTTCCCCCCTCCTCCTGCCAAACTCCTGCTGCTTGGGAGAGGAGGAGGAAGGCCGAGTGGCGGCGAAGCAAAAGAAGAAGGGGCCGGGGCACCGCCTCCTTCGGCCGTTTCCCCAGCCAGCCTCCAATCCGCCATGGCTCCCTCCACGACTCTCACCCCTTGCTCGCTGAAGCCGCGCAGAGGAGAAGCCCCACCTACTGAAGCCCGTCCACCGCTCATGCTTCTCCTCTGTGGGAGAACTGAAGCCGGGGGGAGGGGGCGGGGCATGGCGTGGCCTGGCTCCGCCCCCTCCCCGGCTTCAGCTCTCCAACAGCTTCTCCAGCCTTGAGGGGACAGTGCCAGGCCAGCATTGTGCTGCCTCTGCCACTGCTGTGTTGGCATTGCCCCTCAAGGATGGAGAAGCTGTGGGAGCTGAAGCCGGGGAGGGGGTGGGGCATGGCGTGGCCTGGCTCCGCCCCCTCCCTGGATTCAGCACTCCCAGCAGCTGCTCCCATCAGGCCACCATCCCCAGCCATTCTTTACTGTGTTAGAGTGTCATTTTGTGTCATTTTGGTTGGTGGTGTGCCCCCGAATTTTTTTAATGTTAAAAGTGTGCCGCGGCTCAAAAAAGGTTGGGAAACACTGTATTAGAGTCACCAGGCATCTCAATGTTCTTTCTATTTGCCAGTCTTTGAAGGCCCATCCCATTATTTATGGGTTCTGGTGACGAGGGGAGACCAGAAATTCATTTATTGGGATGGGTTTCTGTGAGTTTTTTGGGCTGTGTGGCCATGTTACAGTAGCATTCTCTCTTGACATTTTGCCTGCATCTGTGGCTAGAATCTTCAGAGGAATGAACATCAAATCCCCATACCATGCCCGTCCCAGTACAAACTTGTCCTTTTGATGCACTTTATCTCATCCTTTTTTGAAGATTATTCCCCATTGTTTTTTCCACCTGACCCACCACTCTATTTTTCTATCTCACCCAGGGTTTTTATAAATTTATCTTTTGCATTTAGCCCAGCTTGCTGGGTTTGATTTGTAAAACACTTTATATTTTGTGTTATTATTTTATTGTTATTATTTTATATTATTTTGTTATTGTTCAGCATTTTGTTTGTTGTTATTGTCTGCTGTATGTATTTTATTATACCTTGTAATTTATGGCCTTGACCTCATGTTAGCCATCCCGAGTCCCTTTGGGGAGATGGTGGTGGGTATAAATAAATATTTATTTATTTATTATTTAAGCAATGAAACAAATGGAGTGTGAAATGTCCAGGGTGGGAGAAAGAACCCTTGTCTGTTTAAAGAGAGTGTGGGTGTTACAATTAGCAAGCTTTAATAGCCTTGAGTAGCCATGAAGCTGCAAAGTCAATCAGTGAGGGTACCTGCATAAAAGTAGCCTGCCCTATGTTGCCTGAAGGCATCCTCTGTTTGGGAGGTGTAAGCAGGCACTTGACTACCTGCTGACTGGAGTTTTACTGTCTTGATTCTGCTGGTTTTTTTTAAATACTGGTAACCAGATTTTGTTCGTTTTCATGGTTTCATCCTTTCTGTCCACATGTTTGTGCATTTCAATGGCTTCTCTGTGTAGTTTGACATGGTGGTGGTTAGAGTAGTCCAGCATTTCTGTGTTCTCAAATCATATGCTGTGTCCAGGTTGGTTCATCAAGTGCTCTGCTCATTTCTCTGGTTGAATTAGTGCCTTTCATTTTCCTTGATTTGTGTTTGGGTGGTCCCTGTGTAGACTTGTCCACAGCTTCACGGTATACAGTAGTGTCCTGCAATGTTTAGAGCAGGGGTGCTCATTAGGTAGATCGCAATCTACTGGTAGATCGCGTAGGGCATCCTGGTAGATCGCAGGCAGGGCAGGAGGAAGGCTCAGTCCTGCCCCGCAGGCTCCTGATGCTGACCAGGTGCAGAAGGAGGTTGTACTGGGTGGCCCTTGGAGATCTCCTCCTATTCTAGGAACCAATTGTTGTTGTTGTTATTATTATTATTATTATTATCAGAGGCTGAATGGCCATCTGTGAGGAATGCTTTGATTGTGTTTTTCCCTTATGGCAGAAGGAGGTTGGGCTGGATGGCCCTTGGAGGTCTCCTTCTACTCTAGGAACCTATTTTTGTTGTTACTATTATTATTATTAGCAGAGGCTGAATGAATATTATCATCATCATTATTATTATGAATAAATTCAGGGGCTTATTATACTCACATTTAGTTGAAATCAGTCTTAAAATATATTATATGGCTCTCACTGAAATAAATTTCCAAATATCTTGCTTTTATGGCTCTCTGAGTAGTGGGTAGGTAGATCATTTTGATTGGTTGTTTTATAAGTAGTTCACATGCTGAAAAAGTGTGAGTACCCCTGGTTTAGAGGATCCCTGAATGTAGCATTTGTTGAATTTTCTTAGTGGGCCTGTAGATTGTTTGTAGGTTGCGTTTCTTCATCAGTTTTATGGGGCTGTTTCCACATCACTGTCTCCTCCATCTGCCATTCTTTGTAGAGCAAAGATTTGCCATAGGAAGGCTCTTGCATTGGTCTTGGCTCAAGGTTGGGTAGCAGACAAAACAAAGGGGTCAGGATGAATTATTCAAGGCAGCTCACAAAAATTATAATGGGTACAGGTTAAAAAAATCATTAAATTATTACTATAGTTAAGAGCAATTTAAGAATGTATGCCTTAAAAAGACAACACCGGACGTTATTAAAATCCCTTGGCTGAATTGTAACCGAGTCCCAAAGGCTTATCGAAATAAAAATGTCTCTATCTGCTGCCAGAAGGACAACAAGAAAGGATCCTGTCTAGCTGCTCCGAGTAGGCCAAATGTGTCTGTTTTGACTGGTTCCCTTAAATGTCAAGCATTTTAAAAACACTGTCTCGCTGTTAAAGGATAGGAGGAAAAAGTCTTTTGGGGGGAAGAAAGAAAAGATAATTAGAACATGAAAGCAAACGTCAAACTCCCTCTCCCTTTCCCCGCCCTTCTGTCTAACTAAAGGCTTAGCCTTAAATATTGCTTTCCAAGTCTGTGAGTCACCTGGCTAGATCCCATATTATGTGGCTTGGCTAGAAAAGCGCTGCCCCCACAAACATGTTTGTGAAAACATAGATTAGTGCCATATCCATGCTGCTATTTAGAATGATATATATCAGGCCCTTGTCTTCACCAGCACAGGCATAACTGTCCCCAGCTGTACAAGAGGATGCACACTGCCACTTGCACTATGTGTGTATCATTAGCTTGTGTCTAGAGATGCTCCTGTCCTCTTTGCCAAGTAAAGCTGTCCCTTCCTTCAGCAAGAAGTGCAAAGGCCAATATGGGGAAATTGGGGAGGAGAAGAAATGAGCCTGTGTTTGCAAAAGGAAATGGTTTCAAGAATCTGGACAAGCATACTATCTTTCTCATTTACATGCTTCATACCCCCTTGAAGCCATTGCTTCCCTTTAGAGTAGAAATCTCCAAGTCATTTCCCTTCCTCTTCTTCGAGCAAGAAGGATTGTTTTCATTAGAACCAAACAACTAAAAATTGACTGGCTTTTGGGGTTGGCTGATTGCTTGATTTTGAAGAGGATTTCAATGTGGGGAAATCTTGAACAAGGAGCATCGACTCTAAAATCAGGACAGACTACAGTAAATAAAGAGCAACACTCAAAAAAACGGGAATTTCAGACATGAAACAATCAGGGCCAGCAAACGCCTCCCAACAAATGATTCCCCCAGGTAGGAAGCAGCCAAGCTTTGAAGCTGCAAAATCAGGACAGTAAATAAAGAGCAACACTCAAAAAACAGGGGAATTTCAGACAGGAAACAATCAGGGCCAGCTAACGCCTCCCAACAAAGGATTCCCCCAGGTAGGAAGCAGCCAGGCTTTGAAGCTGCAAAATCAGGACAGTAAATAAAGAGCAACACTCAAAAAACAGGGGAGTTTCAGACAGGAAACAATCAGGGCCAGCTAACGCCTCCCAACAAAGGATTCCCCCAGGTAGGAAGCAGCCAGGCTTTGAAGCTGCAAAATCAGGACAGTAAATAAAGAGCAACACTCAAAAAACAGGGGAATTTCAGACAGGAAACAATCAGGGCCAGCTAACACCTCCCAACAAAGGATTCCCCCAGGTAGGAAGCAGCCAGGCTTTGAAGCTGCAAAATCAGGACAGTAAATAAAGAGCAACACTCAAAAACAGGGGAATTCCAGGCAGGAAACAATCGGAGAATTCCAGACAGGAAACAATTGGGAGGTTGTTGGAAAACCTCCCAACAAAGGATTTCCCCAGGTAGGAAGCAGCCAGGCTTTGAAGCTGTAAGGCCATCCAATGCTAATCAAGGTGACCAATTGCAACATTAAAGCCTATCTCAAACAGACAAGAGTTCTTTCTTCCACCCTGGATAGTTCACAGATATATAAACATCACATGCCTGGTTTCCAACAGACCTCACAACCTCTGAGGATGCCTGCCATAGATGTGGGCGAAACATCAGGAGACAATGCTTCTGGAACATGGCCATACAGCCCAGAAAAGTCACAGCAACTCAGAACATTGACTGGTTGTATGAGATTACAGTGTCATCATACAGTTGTAGCTTCCTTTCTCAGTGAGGATGGTAAATCTGCTCCAAGTTTTAGTCCAGGCATTAAGTGAGTTTTCAATGGGGCTGAATGGATTTGGGGTATAAGGTTCAGCACCTTGGAGAACTCCTTTACATATCAGAGGAGAATCGCTAGCAGGGAAGCCACCTGTTCCCAATATTGGGATTGAAAAAAAATCAGGGCCAGATCCAATGTAATGCTGATAATTTACGTGATTTGCATCACATCCTAGGCAAGTAATAGCTCTTCTAGGGAAGATAAGATTTAGATCTGGAAAGGGGCAAAGGAGGACAAGATTAAACAACCTCTTCCAGGGAGCTACTTTCCTTCATCTTCAGGCCAGCCCATGGGGCATCAGATATATTTCTTGTCATATTTGCTTGAAATCTTAGGAAATTGTAAGCAGAGTAACCAATAAACTGAATAAACTCCCCAGCACTGATGTTAAGGAGCTATTTCGATCATTTTGCTATGTTTTGGGGCTGGACCTCTAAGAGTGAGAAACATGCATTTTACTTTGTGGCCATCAATATGAAACCCACAGTGGTAAAAGGATAACCATTAGTAGAGAAAAAAAACTTAGCCCAAAACAACTTGCCTTGAGTGCATGCGGAAATCCAAACTTGCTTAAGTATATACAGCTTTGGCAAGTCAACAACCCCTTAACATATATTTAAGGAAGTGGGAAAGATATATAAGTGGCGAGAAGTGGGCAATTTATGAACGCTTAACCTGAAAGTGTTTGGCCTAAATCCAATGGTTAAATCCAAGCTAAAGTAAATCCGTTGAAGCAATGCCATGATTCACAATGATGCAACGGGGCCCTCAAATGAATTCAGGCTTTTCTCATAATAATCCCATGTCTGTGATTTTTGGTCACTCAGCAAAATGTAATGAGCGAGAAGGGGGCAAACATTTCTGTTCAGCAATAGACGACAACAACTTAGGTCAGAAGTGGAAAATCTGCAGACCTCCCAATGTTTACAGACTGCAGCTCTAAGCATTTCTCACCTTTGACTGTACTGACAAGGCTAATGGGAGCTGCAGTTTAACAACATTAGGAACACCGCACAATGCTCACCTTGCGCTAAAGCAGTGGTTCCCAACTTCTTTTTGACCAGGGACCACTTAACCAGAACCACTTTGACCAGGGACCAATCTCCAAGATTAGTACCAAAAGGGTTATGAAACAGTTTTTGGTCAACTTTAGATTTGGTTTGGTTATTTGGGGTGCTGATTCAGAAAATTGCAGTGGATAGACCACATCAGCTCTAGTTTCTGACACAGAACATATGCCATCCAGTAGTCACCATCTGCTTGCCCACAGAAAACCATATTTAATAATCTTAACTATTATTAAATATGGTTTTCTGTGTCACTGACCTTATTTTAGGTCTCGTGGCCAACCAGTGGGCCATGGCCCACAGGTTGGGAACCACTGCACTAAATAATGACTATATGTAGCATCATGGAAAATGAAAACCAGCTTCACATTGCTCATCAGACATGGGAAATGGAATCTATACAAGGACTCATTGGTAATTTTCAGACAAGTCTCCACTACATTCTCTTCCAACCTAAAAAATTAGGATCTTCCCAGCCTACTGGTTGTGACCATTTCTCTCTCTTTGCAAAGGCAAACCTAATAGCTGCCTCCTGTGCCAGAGAGAAAACAAGTCTTGAAGTAGAGTCTTCTGTCTAATTATTGGAGCCAATTTAGTGGAAGACACTTGCTGCCTGACTGCAGTCCAGACTGAAAGACAGAGAGGAGACAGCCTTAGTGAGGAAATGCTTCCTTCCAGTCCAAACCAGACATGATGTAAAAGTGTCATTTGTAATTATGTGGTTTAAAAATACTAATAGTAATTAATAACAGCGTTGGCGTAGGGCTGATCTTTGTCATGGCTTTAGTGGATGGAGAGACATAACCCTTTCTTCCTCTGCCATAGTTAACAAAACTCTCTCCTCGATGTGGCTGTTATTTCCAGGAATGAAGCTTTCCTGAGTGTCAACTAAAATTTTCTGGGATGATTGTAGGTCTTGACTTTTACCCATTGCATTGAAATGGTAAGAGCTGGGTACATCCAGACTTGGAAAACTTTGATCTGCTTTAAAACTTTAGTTAATACAAACATACCAAGATTACTTTGACTTCATGATTTGCACAAACCGTAATCCCAGTACTGAGAAATCCTGTCTAGATGTGGTTAATGATGGTTTGTTCAGACTAGAGCAGTGGTTCTCAACCTGTGAGTCCCCAGATGTGTTGGCCTTCAACTCTCAGAAATCCAACAGCTGGTAAACTGCCTGGGATTTCTGAGTGTTGTAGGCCAAAACACCTGGTATGCTGTCGCACCTGGCGCCTTTGAAAATAAACTGTGATGTGCTTCCTATAAGCCTGGTGGATTGCAGGATGCCTACTTGAGAAGCTCAGGGGTCCAGCAACCCCAAAACCACTCCAGGTTAAAGTTGAAGAACAAATAGTTTATTCAGCTACAAAGTCTTTGAAGGACTTGGCACAAAGCTTAACGGTTGCAAAATATAAAACGAGGGTAAGATGAAAATCCCCTGGGTTGCTGACTAAGACTGCAAAGTCTCCCTTTGCTCCCTCCAAATGGCAAGGAAATCCAAAGATATTCCTCACCATGACCCTAGGTTACTGAATAGAAGGAACTACGCCTTCCCTATCTATGCCTAGAGCCAGTTCGAAGGCGAACCGGTGCTGGAATAGCAGTTAGATAACTACAATATACAACAAGCAGTGCTAATCACAGCAGGGTATCATTAGCTTATCTAACTCCAGCGGTCAAGCAATTGGTCGTTCATTCAGTACTTACGGTGGCCTATACACAGCTAGCCTGACTAGCCAAGCACATCTGAGCTCTTCTCCTGCCTGAGAAGGACTAAAGAGAGATCTCAAAATGGAGAACACATCCCCAGGGAAAAAAGGGGCGAGCCCCAAACCAAAGGGATACATTTTGCAAGGCTCCAGCAGCAAGCTTTGCAAAACTGGCTGCAAACCTGTAAATGATTAACAGAGTGCCAGTGGGTCTATGGCAACCAGGCATATAGCCAGGGGGCTAAGGGGGCTTCAGCCCCCCAAATTCTCAGGGTGGTCCACGAAAAGGCCTTACTGGTACATTATTTAAACTGTTATGTGCATTTAAATCATGATCTGATCACCATGCTCATTATATCCCACATTAATGGGGTTATTGGGATAACAATACAAAAGGTTTGCTAGGGTAGACCCTCTTCCACCCAGTCTCAGTCCCCCCAAACCAAACTCACCCCCCGAATCAAAATCCTGGCTACGGCCCTGATGGCAACCCTAAAGGAAAACGCAAAAGGAAGCTACCATCCAGAACTGGGAGCAACACAAAACAGGTGTCTGGAAGATGGAACACCTGGGGACCCACAGGTTGAGAACCACTGCTCTAGAGTCTGAAGAAACCACCATTACCCACACCTAGACAGGATTTCTCAGTACTGGGATTATGGTTTGTGCAAATCCTGAAGTGAATGCTCCTAGTTACTTCCTTGATGCAGAAGAGCAGAAGGAGAAAAGACATGGGAATGTGGGAATATGAAATTAAACCACATTTGCTCATGTACAAAATTGATAAACAACTGTGACCCCCCCCAATATTTCCACCACCCTACTCAGATTGCGAGAGATGCAGTCCTACAAGATCTGGAAGGTCACAGTTCCTCACTTCAATATATGTGGAAACCTGAACGGAACCGGTATCTCTGCTCGTTGTAGTTTATTGACATTCCATAATGAAAATCCAGTTTGATGCCATTTTCCAATTTTAAAAAATCTGTCTCACTTTTTGGATGAGAACATTGTTTACTATAAGTTCAATCCTCAACAGTAGGAACTATAAAGCAGCTAAGGTCTTATCAATTTGACTGAAGCTTTGGCAGGAAGCAAATACTATTTTTCCTTGCATTTAGAAGAAATACTGAGGAAATATAAAGGTACATATTCAGTGAATAATGTTATATCCTGTTGGTTTATAAAGTCTAATCAGCACGCAGGAGGTGGGGGATGTCACTTACATAGTCCATTGTTTCACATTCATTTCATATCAGAGGCATCTAAAATGAGGGATGAAAAGGAAATATCTAATTCCCTTATTCAAACAGATGGACTGCATAATTTTTTCTTTCAAAATCCCATCCTCAAATATCACCTAGGCAATTGGTTTCCTGTCTTTAACAGACATCATAGTATGATTAATCTGTTAATGCCGTGCCTGTCCTCCGCAGTCAATCACTTTTCTGCATCTGCTTCTTTTTTTCCTGATTGGAGTCATTGTAGCCTTACTTGCCTCCCAGAAGAGGATATAATGGCAAGAACGGTGTTGAATAAAGAAGTATGTGGCAGCTCCTTGCAACTAGAGGTTTGCTTAACAGCACCACAGCTGGAGGAGTAGGCACAGGCAAACCTGTTGGTTTTGTTTTAGATTCAGTTGTATTGTTGTGTTTTTCACAGATGTATTTTATTGTGTTTATTGTTTTTATTATGTTTATTGTTTTTTATGCTGTTATATTTTATGATGTGTTGTTTGGGCACGGCCCCATGTAAGCCGCTCCGAGTCCCCTCCGGGGAGATGGATGCGGGTTATAAATAAAGTATTATTATTATTATTATTAAACCTCTGACCCACCCTAAATGGGCAATGATAAGTGGTAGGAGTACAATGAGGAAGTCATTCTACTACCAGGCTGGCTCCACTTACACCTGCTCTCTTCAGCCTCCTAAAGACCACATGACTATACTGACAGAACCTAAGTCTCCAACAACTTTATATAGCCTATGGCAGTCTTTCTCAACCAGTGTGCCGTGGCACACTAGTGTGCCGTGAGCGATCATCAGGTGTGCCGCGAGAAAAGCTCTCTGCCCCCCTTCCTTCCCTCCCCCCTCCTGCTGAACTCCTGCTGCTTGGGGGAGGAGGAGGAAGGGCCGGGCAGCGGCAATGAAAAAGAAGGGGCCGGGGCACCGCCTTCTTCGGACGTTTCCCCAGCCAGCCTCCAATCCGCCATGACTCACACCAGCCTCCAATCCGCCATGACTCCCACCATGACTCTCGCCCCTCACTCTCTGAAGCCGCACGGAGGACGAGCCCCACCCACTGAAGCCCATTCCGCTCATGCCCCTCCTCTGTGGGAGAGCTGAAGCTGGGGTAGGGGGCGGGGCATGGCTTCCCCTCCCCCTGGCTTCAGCGCTCTCACAGCTTTGCCAGCCTTGAGGGGGCAGTGCCGAGCCAGCAGTGGCAGAGCCAGCACAATGCTGGCTTGGCACTGCCCCCTCAAGGCTGGCGAAGCTGTGGGAGAACTGAAGCCGGGGGGAGGGGCGGGGCATGGCACGGCCTGGCTCCTCCCCCTCCCCTGGCTTCGGCGCTCCCAGCAGGTCACCATCTCCCAGCCATTCTTTACTGTGTGAGAGTGTCATTTTGTGTCATTTTGATTGGTGGTGTGCCCCCGGATTTTTTTAATGTTAAAAGTGTGCCGCAGCTCAAAAAAGGTTGAGAAACACTGGGCTATGGACCTCAACACATTGAGGTCTGAATCCATGGGGCGGTGAGGGGGAACCATTGCCTGGCACCCCACAGCACCAATTATCCAATCCCACAGGATGAAGCATAGCTGCCTGCCCCTCCCTCCCCCTTTCTTCCCTACGGAACACAGAAAGACTTACACGCTGCCAGGACACTTCTATGAAGCCCTGGTAGAAGTTGCCTTCTGTCATCTCATAGTATCCAGTGAACTCCATGGAGGAAGCATCCTGTTAGCATTCTAGGACCCTTCCCTTACCGTGCATTATAAGGTGGTATAGCTTTATTGTCCATTGCAAGTGATGACTTCCTGCTTGCCTCAAAGGCTATTCTGGTAAGAACAACTACTTTTGGAGCAGTGGAGGGAAACCTCCTTTAGTGATCTTGCTCCTCCTTTTCACTCTGATATGTGGGAAGAAGGTTGCATCAGAAGGAACAAGCCATGAGCCAATCAGTCTTGTTCCTGCCTCTCCTCTGCATCGGCTATCTCCTCGTCTCTCGCCCTTGCTCCTCACTCTTTTCCCCTAAAACCCCACCCCACTTTCCTTTACATTTTTTTAAAAAGTTGGAAGCCCTAGTGATATGTAAGGAGCTCTGTGTTTTCTATGACAATTCAGGGTTTTTTTTGAAGCTAGGACCTATTTTGGACCTAAAGTCAGCTTTTAAGAGCCCAGGAAGACATCTTTCCGTCATTTTGTCCTCATCCAGTCAAAGTGTTAGAAAAAACCTGGCAGACTCTAAATGTCCAAATATAAACTGAATACGTTTGACTTTTCTGTGTATTGAACAAGTCATTTGTATTGTTCAATATGTCTTCAATGAGCAAGAACGTCTCCATTGATGAAACAGGTTGGGATTTGCACTTCTATGTGTGATTCATCTTTTGTGACTCAATTGTCTGGAGCAGTTATCATTCATTTCACACGAAGACCCACTATTTCTGTTTCACTATACACTACTCACCCTCCCTTAGCAGCTACTGTTTGCCTTCCACATTTGTTTGCCACTACCATTTAAACAGCTTTGTCGCAATGGTGGCTCCTTCTGGAAGGCACATATTTAAGAATGCAGTAACCTCTTAAGCTGTTTCATTCTGGGCATTGGGTGGGGAGTTTTTATATGTCCCACTTCATGCCATGATGTGGGGGGCATTGGACTTACCTGCGAGATGTTTATCTTTAACGATGGAAGGGGAAATGTCTTCCCTGCCCAGAACTGAGGAATTCGAGTCTTGGTACTTGCTGGTTGCTGCCATCAATGTCTTCCTTCCCATCAAAGTGAATAGAAAAAGTAATTCAATTACAGCAGTGGTTCTCAACCTTCCCAATGTCACGACCCCTTAATACCGTTCCTCTTGTTTGGTGACCCCCAACCATAAAATCATTTTCGTTGCCACTTCATAACTGTAATTTTGCTAATGGTATGGATCATCATGTAAGATATCAGATGTATTTTCATTCACATGTGGCACAAATACCCGATATGTCCAAATTTGAATACTGGTGAGGTTGTGGGGAGTGATTTTGTCATTTGGGAATTGTAATTGCTGGGATGTATAGTTCACCTACAATCAAAGAGCATTCTGAACTCCACCAACGATGGAGTTGAACCAAACTTGGCACACAGAACTCCCACGACCAACAGAAAATACTGGGTTTGGTGGACCTTGAGTTTGGGAGTTGCAGTTCACCTACATCCAGACAGCACTGTGGACTCAAACAATGATAGATCTGGATCAAACTTGGCACAAATACTCAATATGCCCAAATGTGAACACTGGGAAAATTTGGGGAAAATAGACTGAGACATTTGGGAGTTGGAGAGTTGCTGGGATTTATAGTTCACCTACAACCTAAGGGCATTCTGAACTCCACAAACAATGAAATTGAACCAGACTTGGCACACAGAACTCCCATGACCAACAGAAAACACGGGTAGGGTTTGATGGACATTGACCTTGAGTTTTGGAGTTGTAGTTCACCTACATCCAGAGCATTGCGGACTCAAACAATGGTGGGTCTGGACCAAACTTGGCACGCATAGTGAAGATGCCCAAATGTGAACACTGGTGGAGTTTGGGGAAAATAGACCTTGACATTTGGGAGTTGCAGTTACTGGGATTTATAGTTTATCTACAACCAAGGAGCATTCTGAACCCCACCAACAATAGAATTGGGACAAACTTCCCATACAGAAACCCCATGACCAATAGAAAATAATGTGTTTTCTGATAGTCTTTGGCGACCCCTCTGAAACCCCCTCGCGACCCCCATAGGGGTCCCGACCCACAGGTTGAGAAACACTGAATTACAGGATGTTACCCCTTTCACTCCTGTAAACAAACACTTAACAGATAACCCCTCCATCCCTCCCCCGCCCCCAGGACACATACTATAGGACAGGTATGGGCAAACCCAGGAAATATAGGGTCTAATGCAGACCTGGGCAATTACCGACCCTCCAGGTGTTTTGGACTTCAAATCCCAGAAATCCTAACAGCTGGTAAACTGGCTAGGATTTCTGGGAGTTGAAGTCCAAAACACCTGGAGGGATCGCAATTGCCCAAATCCGGTCTAATGGATAAACTTTTTCTCTCCCATCCACCATCTTGACCTGGTTTCCCGTCTTTCCTTCACTTTCTGCCTCTGAAAGAGAAGAGGAAGGGAGGGCTTGGAGAGAACCACCTCCCTCTGGGCCAGGCCACCTTACTCCAGCCCACCGTGCGGCCCCCAAGTTAAAAAGTTTGCCCAATCCTGCTAGAACAGATGGCAATTTCTGAAATCTTTCTGAAATTATTTGGGATATGTACTGTAAGGAATATCCAGTTTTCAAATCCTTATGAAAGTTCTAGTCTGTAAACTTCTTGAATCAATGTGGCAAATCAAAATATAGACAAATACAGTTATTTTGAAAATAGATCAAGAGTCCCCTGCACACTTGTTGTGTCTTTGCGTCATCATATTGATACTGTATCAAGAAATTAGACCACTATGAAAAAGCATAAAATAATATAAATAGCAGCCATGGCTCTGTCAGGACCTAGCGAACACACACTCCTTTTGTCTGACATTAACTTTTTGTATTAATTATTTCTGGAATGCTGTCTGATCACACTCAACTCTATTCCTTTAATTTCCATAACCTCCTCACAATGAACTGGGAGATGGGTGAAGCACCCATTAAGCACATCATGGTCTCATTTCCACATGGCACATTGCATTTCTTTTTTATTGTGCCCCACTTGGAAGCAGATCAATAAACTGACACTTCAAATGCTCTAATGACTGTTTGTTGAATTTCCCACCATACAAAGAGCCAACCACTGATAATGCCCAATGGAGTCCTGAGCCACTCAGGATGTGAATCCTAGCCAGACAGTTTCTAGACCAGTCAGAAGTTGCTATCAGTTTTTTAAATAGCTGTCAGATGAAATAACAATGTGTTATGTCAGTATATTAGAGCAGTGTTTTTCAACCTTTTTTGAGCCACGGCACATTTTTTACATTTACAAAATCCTGGGGCACACCACCAACCAAAATGACACAAAATGACACTCTAACACAGTAATACATATAGTTAATATGTTTTTAAATGTATTTATACACTCAGTGTAAAACCTGGGCCTGTTTCGATGAACACAACATAGATATCCTGGCAGGAATGGCAAAAAGACACAAACTTCCCACACAGAACTCCCATAACCAAGAGAAAATACTATTGACCTTGAGTTTTGGAGTTGTAGTTCACCTATATCTAGAGAGCACTGTGGACTGAAACAATATTGGATTAGGACCAAACTTGGCATGAATACTCAATATGCCCAAATGTGAACACAGATGGAGTTTGGGAAAAATAGACCTTGACATTTGGGAGTTACAGTTTCTAGGATTTATAGTTAACACACAATCAAAGAGCATCCTGAACTCTTGCAACAATGGAATTGAACCAAACTTGGCATATTGAACTCTCATTACCAACAGAAAGTACTGAAAGGGTTTGCTTGGGAATTTACCTTGAGTTTCCCACGGCACACCTGATGATCGCTCACGGCACACTAGTGTGCCACGGCACACTGGTTGAGAAACACTGCATTAGAGTACTTTCTCCACTTACATCCTCTCTGGACATTGAAAATAAACCTCTGGTTTCGCCTTCTCCCATCTGTGATTGATTTAGTCTTCTGAAAAGCTAGACACACCATGGGGTGTGAACCTGTGATTTTTGCAGAGCTCAAATCACCCAACAATATGAAATTTCCTCAAGTATGTTTAAACTCTAGCCTTGTGGCTATACAAGTACAGTTCTCTCCCACAAAGCAAAAGTGTGTCCTTTGCAGTTGCCGAGGAATCACAAATAACTTCTGTAAAGTACACAAAGTTAGTAACCTGAAACTTGTTATACAGGAATGCCTAATCTGTGCATTCTTACATGTCACTCAGATAGTGCTGAATCAATGATACTTTGGTGGTATAATCCAGGGAGGGAAAATGGAGGCCTTTGTGACCTTGTCAATAACACAGCCAGACTTGCTTTCTCATCTCACACCTAATTGATATGCCTGGGATGAATTGGGGGGAATCGGAGGAATTATGCATGAGCCTGGAGCTTTCATTGGTGGACTGTTTACATCCATTGCCTCCCAGACATTCTGTGTTTACTTCTCATAAACATGGCTGGAATATTCAGCACCTTGGCTACAGCATTTCTAATAGCAATGGCTGAGTGGTACTATCCCACTAACTGACTGATTCAGAATGGGTTTGGCCACAACATTCCTCTTCCCTTCACCTGCCAAAATGAAATGGACATATATGGTTTTCAGCCAATGTAATACTCCCATGGAAACTTCAAACTGCACCTGTTGGCAGCATGTTGTCAAGATCTACCAAGAATTGTGAAAGCTATGCAGTCCTGCAATTAATGCTGTAGCTCCACTGAAGGCCAGATGAAGTATTAGATGAATTGACATGGTGACCTCAGGTGGCAGATGGTAGTGATGTATTAGAACAGTGTTTCCCAACCTTTTTTGAGCCGGCATACTTTTTACATTTACAAAATCCTGGGGCACACCACCATCCAAAATGACACAAAATGACACTTTAACACAGTAATACATATAGTTAATATATTTTTAAATGTATTTATACACTCAGTGTGAAACCTGGGCCTGTTTCGATGAACACAACATAGATATCCTGGCAGGAATGGCAGAAAGACACACACAAAGGTCTTGCTCAACAGCTGTCAGTCTTTCTCTGTGTTTAGAAAAAATGTGTCCATATAGCTTCAAAGCAGTCCACTAGTACTTTTCTTATGCATCAATACACCTCATGGAACAAAAATGAGGCTTCCACCTTCAATATACAGTATATGCTCCTGTATCATTCCAGGTGGGCATTAGATGAGTTCCTCGTGTATAACTGGTGAACAGGAGAGTTGTTACACAGTCACTAGAAAGGCTATCATGTCCAGCCAATGCCAAATTTAGTAATAGTTGGTACACATAAACACAAAAACGGCCGAAGGAGGCGGCGCCCCAGTTCCTCCTTCTTTTTCGCCGCCCGGCATTTCCTCTTTCTCCTCCCCCCGAAAGCAGCAGCAGCAGGAGTTCGGCAAGAGGGGAAAGAAAGGGGGGAAGAGAGGTTTTTCTGCGGTACACCAGGTGATCACTTACGGCACACTAGTTGTAAGTGGTTGGGAAACACTGTATTAGAAGACAGAGTGCTATGGGTTACATATCTTGTTCTATAGCACATATGCTAACATGATGTTCCCAAGGGCAGTCAGGATGCAAAGATCAACTAGCTGACATGGAACTTGGGGTTGCCTCTCTTTGTTCCTCAATGGAGGCCACCAAAATCTCTGCTGACAAATCTCCTTGCAAAATCGGGTGACAACTCCACAGCTGAGCAGTGTCCTAAACCAAAGAAAGTACAAGGTAGCTAGAGCACAGCTGCTCCCCACCCCAATATCCATGGATTCTTCATCCACAAATCCTTCCAATCTCAGTTTATAAATACTTTGGGGAGGGGGATTTCAAAAGTTGATTTAACCACACCATGCTGATGTGTAGGCAGGCATGCTGTAAAAGAGAAAGGGGAAGGTTTCCCCTGACATTGAGTCTAGTCGTGTCCGACTCTTGGGGGTGCTCAGCTCCATTTCTAAGCCGAAGAGCCATTGTTGTCCGTAGACACCTCCAAGGTCATGTGGCCAGCATGACTTCATGGAGTGCCGTTACCTTTCCGCAACAGTGGTACCTATTGATCTACCCACATTTGCATGTTTTCGAACTGCTAGGTTGACAGAAACTGGGCCTAACAGTGGGAGCTCACCCCGCTCCTCGGATTCGAACCGTCAACCTTTCAGTCAGCAAGTTCAACAGCTCAGCGGTTTAACCCGCTGCACCACCATTATACCCTTATACCCTGCTGTAGCTTCCAACTATTTCATAGATCCTTGGGCTCTCTCTGGCACTCTTTTTTCCTATTTTTATAAGGGACACCCTTTTGTATCACTATAGAATATAATGAGAATGTGAGTATCAATAGATCAATTGTGTGCGTTTGTGTGTGTGTGTGTGTGTGTTCTCAAATCAAATCCCAATGAATACCAAGAGCCTAGACAAGTGAAGGAAAATTCAGGTTGAGAACAATGTAATGCCAGGCCAGCAACTCAGAGTCCAAAAAAATAACACCCTAAAGTTTGTATTTCAGATAGAAACATTGTAATCAAGTACCACAGAACAGATGCAGGACCCAGAGTAAGATTCACATCATCTAATTTTTGGGGGGATGCAGTGGGGAAGAGATCCCTGAAGTTTGCTACCAATTTATGTCAGTGGCCATAAGTAGAGCATGATGGGCAGTTGAGATAGACCCAAGAGAGTGCCCATCATTTGCTGTGAATACAAAAAAGAAAAATTTGCATCTGCCAAACTGTGATTAAATGCTGGTGGACACAGGTGATCTTTTCCTTCCTTAATTAGGCTTAAAACAGCTTGAATCAATATTAACACATGCAGAGGCCGGTGCATAATTTCTCACCTACAGCAAGTATAATGATGTCCCAAAAGTCAACAAGGCAACGGGCACGAGCAATGCTGTTCGGTTTCCGGAACGATTTATCAATATAATAAAGTGCTGTATTTCCTCTCTTTCCTTACCTTTTCTTCTTTTCTCACAAGCCCCAGAACATGCTGCTGTGAATGACAGCTCGCTGTGGGAGGCCAGACCATTACACGGCAATGTTTTTAATTTGAGGATTTGGGAGCAGAACTGCCTCTTGTTTAACAGTCTGCTCTAGGTCTTCGTCTGTGTCTTTATGTCCACCAGTGCTGGGAAGCTCCATGGTGACAACCCAGAATCAAACTTCGTTACAGAAAGCTGCAGCGATTACTTCTGACTTTTAAAAAAAACCAAATGTTTCTTTAGAAATACACAAGTGGATCAGGTGGCAAGCAAGAACAGAAGCCATTGCTGCTACTCCAGTAGCTACACCAATTGCCCACAAAGTGACAGAAGCATCTTCACATTCTCCCAAGACAGCTTCTTGTCAGCCACGTCATTTAATAAACATCTTTCTCCTTTTCTGGCCCAACTAATAGTATTCTTTTTATTCCATCAGACATAAAAGAGCCCTAACAAACAGGTCTGGAGAGCTGCACACTTTCCAGGGTCAAGAAAAGGGCTGTAAGTCCATCATCATAAGGACATCTGGATCCCGTTTTTGATGGCCAGGATGCATTTTTAAGTACAGTAGTCTTGCTTATCCAACATAAATGCACCGGGAAGTGGCGCAGCTGGCTAAGTGTCAGCTGCATAAGATCTCTCTGACCTGTAGGTCATGAGTTCGAGGTCTGCCTGGGTCGGGGTGGGTGCCCGACCTTAAGTGTAGCCTGCTGCCAACCTTTGCAGCCTGAAAGACAGTTCATTTGTCAAGTGGGAGATAAAGGTACCACATTAAGTGAGGAGGCAAATTTTGACTGATTTATGAGGCCATTAAAAGAACTCCAGGAATCGCTGAAAGGAATGCGGAAGAACAACAAGGGAAGCTGGAAAATGCTGAGAGAGATGAAGAGTGTGTCAGCTCCCCTTGGTGGCCAGAAGTTTGTCAGAAGTTTGCCAGAAAATTGCCTCTTTGTTCGTCTTTGTTCGTCTATGTTCGTCAATATATGTATATGTTGAACTGCAGGGATTGTCTGCAAGGTATATGTACTGTAATCCACTCCGAGTCCCCTTTGGGGTGAGAAGAGCAGAATATAAATGAAGTAAATAAATAAATAATAAATGTAAATGGGCCGGCAGAAAGTTGGATAAGCAAAAATGTTAGATAATAAGGAGGGATTAAGGAAAAGCGTATTAAACGTCAAATTATGTTATGATTTTACAGATTAAGCACCAAAACATGTTTTACAACAAATTGAGAGAGTTCTTTCCATATAGGAGGGGGGCACAGTGTCTAATTCCATCTACAATACCAATCTGTGCATATACAGCATGCTGGTGTATGAATAATAATAATACACTTTATTTATATTCCACTCTTCTCACCCCGAAGGGGACTCAGAGCAGATTACATTACACATATGGCAGACCGTCCCTGCCGACAGACATACCATTACAATACATTGTATAGACAAACATGTGCAGACAAACATGTGCAATTAGAAGGATTTTTTTCTCTTCTGGCTGCGTCGTGGGTGTGGTTGCTCCATTACGTCACAAGGGGGTGCTGTTGCTTCATCCTCAGACGAGAGCCTCTGGTTTCGCATTCCACCTCCAACAGCCAATCTTCCTTATTTTTATTCAGGTGTTGAAAAGTCCTTATAAAAATCCTTCCCCGCTGAACAGTCCCTAGTTCATCTACTTGTTTTCGATCTTTTAGGCTTGTTTTCGATCTGTTAGGTGGACAGTGGACAGGGCTCACAGCTGGGTGTCCAGACCAGCCCAGGAATCGAACATGCAACCTTCTGATTGCAAACACAGCTGTTGTTACCGCTGTGCTATCTCTCCGAAGAAGAAGAAGTTAGAAAAAGGAGACCGGGGGCCTGATTCTTGCAGTCCAAGAACCAGCCATTAGAACAAATGCCATCAAAGCCAGAATTGAAAAGTCGACGACAGATCCCAAGTGTAGACTCTGCAAGGAAGCAGACAAAATGATAGATCACACCTTCAGCTGCTGCAAGAAGATTACATAGACAGACTACAAGCCAGAGGCATAACACCGTTGCTGAGATGATTCATTGGAACTTGTGCCACAAATACCATCTGCCTGCGACAAAGAACGGGATTTGGAGCAAAATACTCCTAACCTCACAATTGTGTTAAAAAACAAAGTATGGATTGTCGATGTTGCAATCCCAGGTGGCAGCAGGATTGAAGAGAAACAACTGGAAAAGCTGACATGATATGAGGATTTAAAGATCGAACTGCAAAGACTCTGGCACAAGCAAGTCAAGCTGGTCCCAGTAGTGATCAGCACACTGGGTGCAGTGCCCAAAGACCTTGGCCTGCACTTAAATACAATCAGCGCTGACAAAATTACCATCTGCCAGCTGCAAAAGGCCACCTTACTGGGATCTGCACGCATTATTCGCCGATACGTCACACAGTCTTAATCACTTGGGAAGTGTCCGACAAGTGATCTAATACAACAGCCAGCAGAGTGATCTTGATTGCTGTGAACTCATCTTGTTGTGTTTCTAATAATAATAACAACAACAACTACTACTACTACTTTATTTTTGTACCCCTTCACCATCTCTCCAAGGGAACTCAAGGTGGTTTACATGGGAACAAGCCCAATCAACACAGTTAAAAGATAAATTAAAAACACAACAACATCATAAAACAGAATAAAACAGCAACATTATAACAAAATATAAAAGCAAGCATTGAACCAACCAAACAGAATCTTTTGCCAAATACTCCACGTCTGTTGAGGAGCTCTGTGCATAATTATCTATAGTGGAACTTTTCAAACATTTCATGTTGATGAAACTATTTTAGACATATATCATTTCACAGTAGAATAATTAAGTTCTACTAACGAACTGGGGGTTCAACCAACCCTTTATGAGGGCTATAGTTGCATATATGAATTCCAATAACAAAATGTATGGGAACACAAGATATCGCATGAAAACCTTTCATTTATATATTTCTGAAATATATGATTTATTTCTTATTTCTCATGGACTCAGAGGTTTTATGTTATGATCGCATGATACACTGCAGCCAACACACTTTTTTTCGTGTCAGGAGCAACTTGAGAAACTGCAAGTCGCTTCTGGTGTGAGAGAATTGGCCATCTGCAAGGATATTGTCCAGGGGATACCTGGCTGTTTTACCATTCTGTGGGAGGCTTCTCTCATATCCTTGGGAAGCTGGAGCTGACAGATGGGAACTCACCCCACTCCCAAGATTTGAACTGGCAGCCTTTCAGTCAGCAGTCCTGCCGGTACAAGAGTTTAACTCATTGCATCACCAGGGGCTCCTGGTTTTGTAACTCACCAAAGTGTTGTAACACACATTCTGGAAAGCTCTGATCTATACGAATTTATGGCCCCTTCATGGGGAGACCAAAAGTGCAGGGCATGAGACTAGTATGTGTCAGTGAAGGCTGAGAATGGTATGTTGTTGTTAAAAGTTAACACACGGACATCACTTTTATTTTTGAATGCAACTCATTACTTTAAACATAGCACATTTATAAAACATTACTAAGGTGTTACTTTTCATTATTCTTTAAAAAAATTAAAACACTCTTAAAAATAGGGGGGAAATGGCTCAAATGCTCTAAAACACCATTGTGATAAACAAGTAAATTATCTCTATTCCATCCCAAAAGTAATATTGTTGTCATTGTATGCATTATTTTACAAAAGGAATACCACTGTACCCTCTTTACTTCTCTAAAGTAACATGCAATAAGAAACATCATTATTGTTTACATGTTTCTCTCACGGCCTGGGTGGAAGCACAGGCCCCTTTGCCTAGCTAAAAGAACCAATGAGTTTTAAAAAACCCATCTTTCTTGGAAAGACATAGGATTCACCTTCTGTGGAGTTATTTTATTTATTTATTTATTTTATACCCCGGCCTTCTCACCTCCGAAGAGGGACTCAGACCGGCAAACAGAAAGTATTCAATGCTAACATTTAAAATCTAAAAACATCATACATTTACAATAAAATTTACAATAAAATACAATACAATAAATACATTTTAAAAGCCTTTCGCCAAAGTAAAATCAAGTCCAACTTAATCCATATATTCAGTCAAGTGGTTAGCGACTTTAGTCGCTTCGTGATCTCCTCCTTCATTCTGCGAAGGCCTCATTGCACAGCCATGTTTTCACCCGCTTCGTAAAAGTCAGGAGGGAGGGAGGCGGATCTAATTTCATTTGGGAGGGAATTCCACAGCAGGGGGCCACCACAGAAAAGGCCCTGTCCCTCGTCCCCACCAGACGCGCCTTCGAAGGTGGTGGGACCGAGAGCGGGGCCTCTCCAGATGATCTTAGCACTCTTGATGGTTCATAGGGGAGAATACGTCCGGACAGGTAAACTGGGCTGGAACCGTATAGGGTTTTGTAGGTCAACACCAGCACTTTGAATTGTGCTCGGAAGCTAATTGGCAGCCAGTGGAGCTGGCACAACAGGGAAGTTGTGCGCTCCCTGTACCCCGCTCCCATTAGTAGTTTGGCTGCTGCACGCTGGACTAATTGCAGCTTTCGGGCAATCTTCATAGGCAACCGCACATAGAGAGCGTTGCAGTAGTCTATACGGGATGTAACCAGAGCATGGACCACCGTGGCCAAGTCTGACTTCCCAAGATATGGGCGCAGCTGGCGCACAAGCCTGAGCTGTGCAAAAGCTCCCCTGGCCACTGCCGAGACCTGGGGTTCCAGGCTCAGTGATGAGTCCAGGATCACTCCCAGACAGGGGCGGTCCTACCATGTAAGCGACCTACGCGGCTGCGTAGGGCGCCATCTTGGAAGGGGGCATCGTGGGGCGAATTCCCGCCCACCGGGCACCACCGCTCCTGCGCGCCGCCGCTCGCATTGCAGAGCGAGGAGGAGCCTTCGAAGGCTCCTCTTCGCTCTTCCTGGTTCCCGCTGCTGGCCCCTCCCACGAGGCGTTGCAGAGGGCAAAGGAGAGCGCTCCCCGCCCTCTGCAATTCCCTGTGGGAGGGGCTGGCAGCAGGAGCCCGGGGGAGCGAGAGGAGGGGCCTTCAAAGGCTCCTCTTCGCGCTTCCTGGGGGGGGAATAATTTGGGGGCGCCAAAATAATGTTTGCTTACTATTTAGAATTGCCTTAGACCGCCCCTGCTCCCAGACTGCGAACCTGCGTCTTCAGGGGGAGTGCAACCCCATCAAGCACAGGCTGTAACCCTATACCCTGTTCGGCCTTACGACTGACTAGGAGTACCTCTGTCTTGTCTGGATTTAGTTTCAATCTCATCCAATCCGCTACAGCGGCCAAGCACCAGTTCAGGACTTGAACAGCCTCCTTAGTAGCAGGTGGGAAGGAGTGAGAGAGTTGGACATTTAAGGACAGACTTAGAGAACTCTAGTTGTATCTTGCCTTGCCGATGCTTCATTGAGCAGAGGTCTGCTGAAGGTGACCTCACAGGTCTCTTCCGCCCCTGTGATTCTGTTTTGATGTGAACAGCTTGTACCACACAGAGAAAAAGTATATCTACATTCATCCCACAATTTCTGCTAACACGTCTTGTGTAGAAGCAATAGAAGGGAAGGATAAGTTCCACAACAAATAAATTGCATTGAGATCTCAGGTACAGCGAGTATAATTAAGCTCTCTGTACATTACCACTAAAGAGAATGATGGAACCGAGATGAATTCAAGTTTGAAGAATGAGGAAAGTAGACTGGCAGTATTTTTCCCATTAGCTGTTTATTGCACAATCTCTTTCCCCAAGTGCTGCCTGATATCCACATCAACCTAACTTTCCAATAAGTCTTGATTACTGAGCATGTTATTAGTGAAATATATCTGTAGACCTCTTCTCCAATCCCAGTTTACTTTATGTCTCAGAAACTCAGTTGCCCAGAATTGATCAACCTCAGTGGACTCCTCCCAGTCAGGCTCCTTCTGAGGACATAGTGCAAAATCGGGTGACAACTCCACCGCTGAGCAGTGTCCTAAACCAAAGAAAGTACGAGGTAAGCAGAGCACTTTGTCTTATCCCGCTATCTTTGACCTTGAACTGATCCCCATGTATGTTCATAATTATCTTGAAGATCACACAATCTTGGGCAGAGTTTAGACTTATCAGAGTTTTGGATTACAACTTCCAAAAACCCCAGACAGCATAGCTTGTATTCCAAAAAGAAATCCTCCTCTCATCTCACACAACTTTTGGTCTAAGTGTAATCTGAAATTATGAAGGAATTTTACTGAGGGGGAAAAAATCAGGCTAGATGCAAAGAATTGCATTAAAAGGCTGGAAATCATGTGCAGTTACGAATGCGTGACCAAGAATTATGTATTTACAACTGATTTGTATTCATCTTCCCTGTGTATGTAATAGTGCAGGAATTATGTTGGGATTGTAAAAGTCCACCAGTCCTGACTTACGGGGCATCTGTTATTCCAAATTATGGGGGTTTGTTCTGCTGACAAACAGGACACAGGAGTCCCTGGTGGCACAGGGGGTTAAACCCAGCAGGTTGGAGATTCAAATCTGGTGAGAGTGTGAATGAGCTCCCTCTATCAGCTCCCGCTCTCCATGTGGGGATATGAGAGAAGCCTCCCACAAGGATGGTAAAACATCAAAACATCTGGGCCTCCCCTGGGCAATGTCCTTGCAGACGGCCAATTCTCTTACATCAGAAGCAACTTGCAGTTTCTCAAGTTGCTCCTGACACGAGACAAAAAAAGGAAAGAAATCAGGACACAGGAGTCTGGAGTCTCCACACACCTCCCACAAGCAATCTCTGGTGAACCAATAAGAAGGAGATTCCTCCTCACACTGGAAATGATTTGTGAGAATGATAGGAAATAATCAGCCAGCTGTGTCCTCATCAGCAAGTGAGCAGATTCCTATTTTTTTCAAGGCAGCTAATGCCCAGTTAAGTCAGAACTGGAGGTTCCAACCAGGAGATGTGACTCAGTTAAACAGAGGTAGTCCCCAAATTATGAACAAGATAGATAATGTAGGTTTCTTCTTAAGTTGAATATGTACTGTATGTAAGTTGGAACAGGTACATTTTTAAAGTGTAACAGTCGTAGATGTAGATATAGATATAGATATGGATAGCATAGGGAGGGCTAACATCCCTGTGGTCAGGCATGTAGCCGGGGGAGGGCCTCGGGGGGCTTCAGCCCCCCTCCCAAAATTCTCAGGGTGCTCCGCGAGAAGGCCTTACTGGTACATTATTTAAACTGTTATGTTTATTCATATCATGATCTGATCACCATGCTCAATATATCCCATATTCATGGGGATATTGGGATAACAATTCAAAAGGTTTGATAGGGTAGACCCTCTCTCAGTCAGACTCAGCCCCCCCCCCCCAATCAAACTCATCCCCCCCCCAATCAAAATCCTGGCTATGGCCCTGCCTGTGATATTTGTTTTAGTGTCTGTGCCCCTGTTCAAAAGATTTCACCTCACTTTCTGACCCTCTGACAATTGGATTCTGGAAAAATGGCTTCTTGTGGAAACAAGGATTAGTCAGAAAACTTCAGTGAAGACGCCATTCCCCCATGATAACTCTTTCAGGAATGAATTTTCCTTCCAATCAGGCATGTAGCCAGGGGGGGGAGGGGGCCTTGAGGGGCTTCAGCCCTCCCCCTCAAAATTCTCAGAGTGGTCCGCGAGAAGGCCTTACTGGTACATTATTTAAACTGTTTATTCATATCATGATCTGATCACCATGCTCAGTATATCCCAGATGCATGGTGGTATTGGGATAACGATACAAAAGGTTTGCTAGGGTAGATCCTCTCTCACTCAGAGTCACACACCCCCCCCCCCACACACACACACACACACACACACGAATCAAAATCCTGGCTATGGCCCTGCTTCAAATAGGTAGATTTTTCTCACTTCCTGTTGTCTCATCCCAATTCTTAGCTAGGAGTCCCTTGTAAATCAGATGTTTGTAACTCGGGGACTGCCTGTATACTTAATTAAGTAGCTACTTAACTAAAGTATGGGTTTGTCATTTTTGAACACTACCCTTTCTGAGAAAGAAATCTCAAAAAAAAGGTTGTGATATGACAAGGAAACACACACACACACACAAACTTCTCCTTGGAGACAAGATAGATGGATGAATGAATGAGAGACAGAGATAAATGCCTACACCCTATGAGATGGATAGGCAGGCAGATGTAAATGATCAAATGTAAAGTGGTTTTGATCTTTATATCTCATCCGATGCTCTGCGAGCGTAATATGATTGTAAGTAAAAAAATTGAGTGGCAGCTTTGGAGAGATCAGAGGCAACTGCTTGTGTTCGCATTGCATGTATGACACTAGTGAAATCGTGAAAATGGTGGAGGAACGGGATCAGTCTCCCGATTTGCTTTTCTTTGGACAGTGGTCATCTATCAAAGCTCCAGAGAGCATGTCATAGCAACAGGCAGTGACATGTCATTGATTCACCCAGTTATGTTTTGTGAACATCCTGATTCATGAAATCGACAACATAAGTTTCAAGGTGAAACACAAATCCAACTTTGTGAAATTTCATAACCTTGCCTAGTTATACTATGCTTTATTCCTGTTGCACTCAGTAACAGTGACTAATACATATTCTATGGCACTTAGGGGTATATACACTTTTGGGGACACCATGTATTAATTTTATGAAGCTTTCTGTTTTACTTCTACTTTAAGTGATGCCATAGATAGCTGAAAAATAACTAGCATAAAGTGGCTAAATCTGATCCATCCCCCCCCCCCAAAACCCTCTTCCTGCCCTTATTATCTCTGTTCTGTCTTATAAAGCTATGTTAATAAGGAGGAATCGGTTAACAGACCAGAAAAGTAAGGGAAATAATAGACTGTGAGTGAATGATGCAAAGTATCTGACATTTTGCTGGGCCTGTGACATTCTATTTTGACAGTGCCGAGCTTCATAATGGGCCTGGGATGTTCATTTTTAGTCTTCTCAGTAAAAGCTGAAAACTAAATAAGATAAGCTACAAATATGTCAGCTTATACATTTCTCATAGCTGTATCATTTCAATTCCAGAGCATTTTCAAACGCAATCTTGAAGAAGGACTCCTGAAAAGAATGGCGAGACGAAAAGTCCGCCGGCATGTGTTTGGAGAAATTGATGTCAAAAAGGTCAACCAGTTTGGGACTACCTGCTCACCTTATCATGCCCTGGCAACTACAGTGAGTAAGGCACTTTGCAATGAAAAGAATATATGAAAGGTCAATTCAGCTATCAAATAGCTAGTGCATTGTCCTTTGCCTACCTTTGCGGTGCTATCGGCTTTTACATGTTTCCATTATTACATATACAATCGTGGTAGTTCTTATTAGAGCACCTCACTGTCAAACACCTAATACTTTGTTATCATATAAATAGTCAACATAAACCACTAGGAGCCCTTAGTGCAGGGGTAGGCAACCTACAGCCCGCGGGCCAGATGTGGCCCTGCAGCCGATTCTGTCTGGCCCAGGGAGAAGGGCGTCAGGGGCGGGGCCAAGAGGAAGGGGTGCCGCTGCCACCATCCCATCGTGGGCTCTGTGGGGCTTGTGTCGGCAGACAGTCCAGAGGAGCGGCGGCTTTGGAGTGCCTGCCATCCCTGGAGGCGATCCAGGCCTTTAGCGGGAGCGTGCGGCAGCTGATCACCCTGGCAACCTAGAAGACTTGATCATCTTCCGGATCACCAGGGCGATCAGCTGCCTCAGATCACCGACTGCTCCCCCTGCAGGCCCAGATCACCTCCAGGGATGACAGGCACTCCATGGCAGGGCGATCAGCTGGGGAACGGCTGAGGCGAGAGCGGCCGGAGGCCTGCAGCCTCCGATCACCTGCTGCTCTGCTCTCCTCTGCTGCTGTGGTGGCTGGGTTCACTTTGCCATCCTCTGGACTGGGTCCATTGGGCCATTCCATCTTGGTTCGCACCTTGCCTTCTTGAATTTAATTTAATTTAATTTTAGTGGTTTTTATTATTATTTTATAATAATGTTATAATAATAATATAATAATATACTAAATAATATAATATATTGTTATATTATATTATAATTTCAATATATTATAATGTCTATATATATACATACTATAATATAATAATTATGATATTAATACTAATAATATATGAATATTTCTTGATATATTAATATGTTAATTTTAATGATGTGTAATATATAGTAAATATAATACATAAATAAATAAATAAACAAACAAACTAGATTAGAATGTAGTTCAGCCTTTAGGTGCGGGCCTCCATAATATTTTTTGGTTCTCATGTGGCCCCTTGGAAAAAAATAATTGCCCACCCCTGCCTTAGTGGCACAATGGCTTAAACCCTTGTGCCAGCAGGACTGCTGACGGAAAGATTGGCAGTTCGAATCCGGGGAGCGAGGTGAGCTCCCATCTGTCAGCTCCAGCTTCTCATGTGGGGACATGAGAGAAGCCTCCCACAGGATGATAAAACACCTGAGAGTCTGCTGGGCAACGTCCTTGCAGGCAATCAATTCTGTCACACCAGAAGCAAGTTGCAGTTTCTCAAGTCGCTCCTGACACACGCATACACACACACACAAAACATGAACCACTGATGTTTAGCTTTCTAGGGTTGTTACAAAAAAGTATCCTGAGCTGGAAGCTAGCCATTGCTTAAACTGAATAGTTTCTTCCCTTTCCAGAATAGCAGAGCTATATTATCTTTCTGTCTTCATTCGGGTCCCCCATAAAAACATAATATTTCTTCTTTTACTACATTTCCACCACAACACAGCTACATTTATATGCAAACCGAGGCCTGTTGCTTTGAGCAGGGTTTTTGCTGTAAGTCAGTGATGATGGTATTTCAACCTCAAAGTGGCTCCCCTTAGTCGGCTACCAGCTACGTTCCACAAACCATCACCTATGTGAGTGGCCCAGTTGTACAGAGTATTATCATCAGATCTGCAAAAGAAAGGGAGGGAGGGAAAAGGAAAGAAAGAAGGATTCCAGAATTATAAACTAGTATGGGTGTATACTTTATAAACTGGTATGACTGTATACGATATACATTAAAAATAGATATATACACTTAAGGGTATATACACTTTTGGGGACACCATGTATTAATTTTATGAATTCAGGCCGTGTGTACTTTTGGCTGTGTAAATAACAGAGAAGTAACAGGAAAGCCTATGTAGTCTTGCAACTATCATGTGAAGGGACAGAAAAATCTGAACTTTTCATCTCTGAAGCTATTATTTGCAGTTCATAGAAATGATAGGTTTCTGCAGACCTACTAGTAAGACCATCAAAAGAGTGCTTATTCACTACATTTTCATTTTTTAACATCACCAGGTCTGGATTTTCTTTTTGGTAAAGATTAAATCAATTGAATCATTTTGTTGATTGATAGAATGTTAGGTTGGAAGAGACTACATGGGCCATCCAGTCCTACCCCCGCCATGCAGGAAAAGCACGATCAAAGTACCCCTGACAGATGGTTATCCAGCCTCTGTTTAAAAGCTTCCAAAAAATGAGCTTCCAGCGCACTCCGAGGCAGAGAGTTCCACTGCTGAACGGCTCTCACAGTCGGGAAGTTCTTCCCAATGTTCAGATGGAATTGCCTTTCTTGTAGTTTGAAGCCACTGTCCCATTGCGTCCTAGTCTCCCGGGCAGCAGAAAACAAGCGTGCTCCCTCGTCCCTATG
The DNA here is from genome assembly GCA_030556195.1 of Anolis apletophallus. Taxonomy (NCBI): domain Eukaryota; kingdom Metazoa; phylum Chordata; class Lepidosauria; order Squamata; family Anolidae; genus Anolis; species Anolis apletophallus. The sequence continues at coordinate 164,583,069 of JARBWK010000001.1, read as the reverse complement.
ACTTCTCTCACATATTTATACATGGCTATCATGTCTCCTCTCAACCTTCTCTTCTGCATGAGCCAACACATAGATATATCCCAATGATTCATTGGGTCCACTCTAGTTGGGACTGACAGCAAAATTTAACTCAATACATAGTTTGACCTCAAGCAGGTTGTAAGTCATGTGGAGCAGGAATCTATTCGTTACCCTATATGTCAGGGGTGCTCACACTTTTTTAGCATGCAAGCTACTTAACCGTCAAAATGATCTACCTACCCACTACAAAAATGTGAAATATATAACACAATATCTGATTTGAACTGGGTTTTCTGAGGCCACATTGCCATATAATCTGATTCAAAGCAGATGACATGGGATTTTATTCAGCTGTGTGGAAAGGACCTCAGATAACCCAGGGCTGGCAGCACTTGGGCGGCGTTGGGAGCCTGCGGGGCGGACTGAGCCTTCCTCCCGCCCTGCCTGAGATCTACCAGGGTGCCCTACCTAATGAGCACCCTTCCTATATGTAAAGCTCCACGCCCACTGAAGATTATAAGCAGGATCCAATGGTGGATAACTGCTGGGAGAGTAACAAAGTCCTAAGAGAGAGACAAACCCTTCTTCCCAGATGTCCCCCCCCCCCAAAAAAAAAACACCAACTCTGGAGTAGTAGGAAACCTTTCAAAGCATGTTTCAAGCAACTCTATGGCTGAGAGGAGGAAAGGACAATCCATTGGATGGAGGCAACTATTATCATACACATCATGACCATAATTGCACAGCGGGACTCTGTGATTACAGTGTTTCCTTCCTTTTTCGTGTAGGAGATGGAGACTTTCACTTTACCCAGCAACTTACCAATGACGTCACGGATGGTGAGCGAGGGAATGGTTTGCACCACAGAGTCCGACTTAAAAGCAATGAAACTCACCTTCCCAGAGTTAGATGAAGTGAATGCCGAAGGGACCAAGCCAAGTGAAATGAAGAAAGCCCTGGACCAGACCAAAAAGCCTATGCTGCCTCCATTGCTTAAACCAACAAGATCACGGCTCTCTGAAAACAAGAAGAAGTCAGGTTACCGTCTTCCTGCTGTCCCCACAGTAAAGGCATCTACATCATTAAAGTGGGGAAAGTACTAATTTCTTCTTAATCAAGCCCACATGACTCCCATCAAAACTATACCAAAGTGCTGCAATATTGGGAGCTGACCAAAGACTACCAACTCTCATTTACTCAGAAACTATGCTACTTTGATATATGAAAGTTTCTGGGAAAGAACATTGATACATATTGCATTACAAGTGCAAAAATGCCAAAAGTGACTGGGTGAAGCAAGTGACACAGGCCTCTTGGGTGGACCAAACTGAAAATGAAATTAGTTGTATACAACACCAGAATAAAACAAGGCAGATATTTATCAGGGATGCTTAGTATACCTTTTAGTTTGAATGTAGTACTTTTGAATGTAGTCAAGGGTTCAGACAGAACACGGGGGAAGACTGATTTTTTTTAATGAATGTATACTTGCTCGTTTGTTTTGTTTTTTGAACTTGGGGATTTTTGATTTTAGGAGGTATTCAAAACATTGCTTTGTGAAAAGAACCTGAGATTTAATACAAATTGATATAAAGTGTTTGGACTTTCTCTAGAAATATTTATTCTAAATTATTCTAGCTATTGTATTTATATGGGGAGGGGGTGTAAGAGTTTTTCCAATACAGGGTTTTCTACAAAATAACAAAAACAAGATCTCATTGGAAAATGATTCAGCAGAATTGTTTGATTGTCACAGACAACATTGGCCTAGCACTTTAATTGATAGGTGTGTGGATATCTATCTGTCCCAGACTGCACATGCCAGCAGCCATTCCTTACCAATTCCTCAGCTATTCTTGCAGTTCTGTCCCAAAGATGGCAACCAGCACAGAAGCTGAGGGTGCAAACACTGAAAAATAGCTGTATTTTGAAGATAGCTTTCCCTTCCACCCAGGGGTGGATCTTAGTGTAAGTGAAGTAAGCGGACGCTTCCGGGCACCACGTGGCCAAGGGTGCTTTCGGCCGCGGCCGCCAGGTTCGGCGCATCATGCTGCGCCATTGCTGTGGACGGCTGGCATGCGAGAGGGAGGCTCTGCCCCAGCTGCAAAATGTTCCCTGGCTTGTCCTTTTCATCCTCTTGGGAGTGCTCTGTTTCAATAGCGCATGCGCGAAACTTTCACGCATGCGCTATTGGGACCAAGCGCTTCTGGTGGAGGGAGTTGTTAAACGCACTCCCAAGAGGCCGAAAAGGATGAGGGAACATTTTGCAGCCAGAGGCGGGAGGCTTCGCCCCGGGTGCCAAATGTTCCTCCGTCCTTTTCATCCTCTTGGGAGTGCGTTTAACAACTCCCTCCACCAGAAGCGCTTGGTCCCAATAGCGCATGTGCAAAACTAGCGGTTTGCGCGCATGCGTGCTCCGGTGCACGGACATGTGCCATCATCACCAGACTGAAGAGCCAGGGGGCACCAAAAAAAGGTTTTCTTACTACTATTTTTTACCTTCGTCTGGTCCTGCTTCCATTCCACACACAATACTTTCCACATTTCTAAACTGGCTTGCAACAAGTTATCAAAGAGAAGGAAAAGAGTAGTAGACTGAATCCTGATATGTTGTTGTTGTTGTTGTTGTTTCTGCTGCTATTGTGTACAGTCAAGTCATTTCTGACTTATAGTAACCTTCAGACTAAATTATCATGGAGTCTTCCTGGCAAGATTTGTTCAGAACGGGTTTGCCTTTCCCTGAGACTGAGAGTGCAACATGCCCAAAGATTTCCATGGCTCAGCGGCAGGGCAGTAGCCAGGATTCTGATTTGGGTGGGTGGGGGGGGCTAGTTTGATTGGGGGGGCTGAGTCTGAGTGAGAGATTGTCAACCCTAGCAAACCTTTTGTATCATTATCCCAATACTCCCATACATATGGGATATATTGAGCATGGTGATCAGATCATGATATGAATAAACATAACAGTTTAAATAATGTCCCAGTAAGGCCTTCTCGCGGACAACCCTGAGAATTGGGGGGGGGGGGCTGAAGCCCAGACTGAATTCTTGTCTAGCATACCTCTCAACATTTCACAGGTGAAAACCAGGGTATATGTAGCCAAGAAAAATCAGAGTGTGATCAAGACAGCAAAAGTTATTAATAAGGAAGGTCGCACAAGATTACTGCAACGCACTCTACGTGGGGCTGCCTTTGAAGACAGTTCGGAAATTGCAATTAGTCCAGCGGGCGGCAGCCAGATTGCTAACGGGAGCTACATACAGGAGCATACCACCCCCTGTTGTGTCAGCTCCACTGGCTGCCTGTCCAATTCCGGGCTCAATTCAAAGTGCTGGTTTTGACCTTTAAAGCTCTATACGGTTCTGGCCCAGCTTACTTGTCCGAACGCATCAGCCGCTAGTCCCACCTCGTAATCTAAGATCATCCGGAGAGGCCCTGCTCTCGCTCCCGCCTACGTCTCAGATGAGGCTGGTGGGGACAAGGGATAGGTTCTGAGGTGGCTCCCGCCTGTGGAATGTGCTTCCTATTGATGTACGATCCACCACATCCCTCCTGGCCTTCAGGGAAATAAATCCTGGCTGTGGGACCAGGCATTTGTATACCAGCACAAGGCAACATTTTAGATTGGTTTTTAATGGAAGTGGGTGGCCAATGTTTTTATGGACTGAACATTGTTTTAATCCAGAGTGAATGTGTATGGTGCTAATGTAGTTGTATTTTAATGTATTTTTAATGTATTTTAATTGTTGAAGGGTTTTGGGTTTTTATATTGTGAGTATGTGGGCAAAAATCAGAGTGTAAGTCTGAGTCCCCCTTGGGGGTTGAGAAGAGCAGCAAAATTATTAAATAAATAAATAAATAAATAAATAAGATACAAGAGGTTATAGGAGTTTCCTGTTGCCTGGTCCTCTTGAGAAGGACAAGATCCTGCCTTCTCCTTTTATCTCCCCACTCTCAAGATGATGAATACAAGTTTGTAGCAACTGAAATAAGGCAAATACAAAAGGGGAAAGTAAGAGAGGACTTGGGTCATTTTAAATGGAGCTTAAAAAGTGGTTTGACAGAGTGTCCCTTGCAAAATTAGAGGTAGTCCCTGCCAAAACAAGATAACCAAAGCACCTGGTCTGTGGAGAAATCAGGGCAAACCAGAACTATTTGCTCTTGCAGAGTCAAGATAAGCTTAACACTTTGTTTAGTTATGAGCAGTTTCCAGTACTGGTAGTCCCCAGGTTACACGTGCAGCCACGTTAAGGCCACTATACTGGTTTACATGTGGATGTGTGACCGTTTAAAGGCCTTAAGGGTTGCGGGTGTCTTCCTATGAGAAAGGGAGACTCGGAACAGACTTTAAAGTAAACTCTGGAACTCTGGATTGCAAGGTCCAATAGAGTTTATTTAATACAACCAGTTCCCTGGTGGCTGATTTCTTTCTTGTCTAATAAAGTTACAGCAAAGTCTTTGAAGGAAGTTGGTTACTTGCCTCGAAGCTGCAGAGGAGAGATGTAGTTCTTTGAAAGTCCCAAGCCGCTCTTGTCTACATCGATGGCTCTTGAGGTTGTGAAAATCCCAAGGCCTCAGATCTGCAAACCCTTTGGTGAAACAGTTGTTTCCTATATGGTTTGCAGGCTGATTGAATATGACAGGATCACACAAGGTCATCAAGGCCTTCTGATATACCTTGATATTCTTGAAGCTGATCCCAGATGGGTTTAGATGGCGAGAATGGCTGGTCAGAGCTGAAACCTAGATCTCAGCCAGACACAGGCCCGGATTAACCACTTTTGGCACCCTATGCCACACTTTGGAATTACGCCCCCAAAAACCAACCTCTACCGCACCCCCCCCCCACACACACACACACACATTCCTTCTTTGCACTGCCCACGCTTTGCCCCCCAAAAGGAAAAGGAGCAAGGAGAATCCTGGCCTAATTCCAACCCTGCTTCTCCTTCTTTTTCACCGCAGGCACCGAGCTCTTCTTCCCACGCTCACGTGACCTTTAGGCGTGAAGGCTGCTGCAGGGCAGCAACTGCGCCAGGATTCAAGCCACCCCTCTGCCTCCTCCGCCATGTTCCTGGGTGCCGCACATGCCTGGCAGCGGCCCCAGGGGTAGGGTTTCCCTCCGCCGCCGCCTCCTCCTCCTCGCGCCCTCCTTCCTTGACTTAAGGAACCCTAACCCTAACCCTTGAGTCAAGGAAGGAGGGCATGAGAAGGAGGAGGTGGAGGGAAGCCCCATCCCCGGGGCCGCTGCCGGGCATGCGCGGCACCCCTTGTCAAGGAAGGAGGGCATGAGTGCCTCTGTCTCCTCCGCCATGTTCTTGGGTGCTGTGCATGCCCAGCAGTGGCCCCGGGGGCGGGGCTTCCCTCCACCTCCTCCTCGTGCCCTCCTTGAGTCAAGGAAGGAGGGTGCAAGGAGGAGGAGGAAGGAAGGGAAGCCCCGCCTCTGGGGCCGCTGTCAGGCATGCGCGGCAGGAGGGCGCGAGCACCTCTGCCTCCTCTGCCATGTTTCTGGGTGCCGCGCATGCCCAGCAGTGGCCCCGGGGGGCTTCCCTCTGCCTCCCCCGAGAGAGAGAGAGAGAGAGAGAGAGAGAGAGAGAGAGAGAGAGAGAGTCATCTCCATGCCACGCATTGCGGTTTTGTTTCAACCTCTCTTTTTTTGGTCCGTGAACTGCACCCCCTCGGCTTGCGCCCCTAGGCCATGGCCTAGGGTGGCCTTATGGGTAATCCGGGCCTGTTTAAGAGATCAGGACAAAAGGTTGGGTTGATGGGCTTATGGTGCCTGTCAAGAATGGATCTTTGTAAGGCAGGGAAACCGGCAGATGGCTGCTCCCTGTTTGTTGTGAAGTCCCAACTCAGGGGAGTTTAGTGCTTATGCATTGGGGAATGAGGGGCAACCTGGGGAAATGGAACTGCTTGATTTTTGGGTATTTTTGGAATGGCAGCCAGGGTGCCTCCTTATGTCATCCTTCTGAGCCCTGGTTGGGGTTCCATTTTGGGGCGGAGGAAGTCGACGACAAGCTTTTTAAAGCCCAAGGGACATATTGTATATTTCTATAGAGATACTTGCAAAACTGTTCATGTGCAACAGCAGCCAAATACAGATCCAGATCTGAAATTCCCCAATCCGAAATACTAGAAAGTTGTTCATATGGGTAGCTGAGAAAGTGACACTATTACTTTCCAGTGGAACAGGTGGCTTTCCAAATGCTTTCAAATCACACACACACAGTGCTACGAATCATGGGCATGGAGATGCATTAATTACCAAATACTCTAAAATTCAAACTTGTCCATTGCGTGTGCAAGCGTGACACACATAATTCACATTAAATAACAATATACATGTATATCATTGAAATGTTCTATCCCACAAACAGAATATATATCCATGAATTACATACATTCATAAAGCATGATATACACAGCAAGGCAAAGCATGTATATAAGAATGTATATGTATTGAAGGTTTGCCTTGCTGTGTATATCATGCTTTATCTGCAGAGATACTAGCGGGAACACCTCAACAAGTGAGAGTCCAAAAGTGGCAGGCTAAAACCCAGAACCTCACTCGATGGCTGATACCAAATGAAAGACTCCCTGCTGGGCAACTTGGAAGGTGCTGAACAGATTGTGCTCTGGCACCACAAGATGCAGAGCCAGCCTTAAGAAATGGGGCCACAAAGTGGAATCCACAACATGTGAGTGTAGAGAAGAGAATTGCACAGATCACCTATTACAATGCAGTCTGGGCCCTGCCACATGCACAATGGAGGTCCTGCTTATAGCAGCGCCAGAGGCACACCAAGTGGCCAGCTACTGGTCAAAGGACCTTTAGTATAATGCCAAGTTTTTAAACTTTGTGATTTTTATCTTTTAAATACAAAAAACTGTACTGTAGGTTCGCTTCTGAAATGAGAAATAAATAAATACAGTGATCGTTCTCAGGTTGCATGCCCTTGGTTTTCATTCCCCCAAAGAGACCTCTGCGCTCAGTCTCTCTCTAAGCATTTGAGTCAGAGTTTGAATGCAGATTGTAGTCTTTGAGTCTTTTCCCTTTGTTGATCTTAGAAGAAACGGGGATTCTGCGATGTCTCTATTTCCTCTCAATTACATAGTCTAGACCAGGGGTGCTCATTAGGTTGATCATGATCTACCAGTCAATAGCGGTGGCGGAACTGGTCGATCGCATAGCCTGGAGGAGGGACCAACCGAGCAGCGTAGCCTGGAGGAGAGAGGGAGCAGGGAGGAGAAGGAGGACAGAGTGCAGAGGGAGGAGGGGGTGAGAGGAGCGCTAGCCAGCCACACCCCTCTCGTTTCCGCCAAAAGAGTAGGGAAAATCGCACGTGTGACGTCATGCTGCCTTCGTGACGTCACGTGCGCCCATTTTCCCTACCTTTTGGCAGGAATGAGAGGGGCATGGCTGGCGCCACTTCTCTCGCAACGCCCCCTCCTTCCCCCTGCCCTCCTACTTCTCTCCTTGACTGCTTCAATTGCTTGCAGGCGAGGGGAATGGGCCTGGGCGGCAAGTGGCTTTGCACTGCCCCTCATGCGAGGCAGGGATGGGAGGCCACGAAGCCCCTGCCTGGGCGAGGAAGCCCTGGAGGGCTTCCTGGCCATCCTCCTCGTTGCCAGTCGGCACAGCGTGACTGTTACGCAAGATACATCCCAGCAACTCCAACTCCCAAATGTCCCGATCTATTTTCCCCAAATTTCCCCAGTATTCATATTTGGGCATATTGAGAATTCATACCAAGTTTGGTCCAGATCCATCATTATTTGAGTCTACAGTGCTCTGGATGTAGGAGAACTACAACTCCCAAACTCAAGATCAATGCCCAGCAAACCCTTTCAATACTTTCTGTTGGTCTCATGAGAGTTCAGTGTGCCAAGTTTGGTTAAATTCCATCATTGGTGGAGTTCAGGATGCTCTTTGATTGTGGGTTAACTAGAAATCCCAGTAACTACAACTCCCAAAAGACAAAATCAATTGCTTCAAACTATAAGAAAGGAGATTCCACCTGAACATGAGGAAAAACTGTTAGGACTGTTCAGCTGTGGAACTCTGCCTCAGAGTGCGGTGGAGGCTCCTTCTTTGGAGGCTTTTAAACAGAGGCTGTCTGGTCATCTCTCAGGGGTGCTTTGGATGCAATTTTCCTGCTTCTTGGCAGAATGGGGTTGGACTGGATGGCCCACGAGGTTTCTTCCAACTCTATGATTCTAGGAAAGGTTTTTACTATTTGGGGAGGAATGTCCATAACCGTGGACGACTGCTTTGGCATGGGGAAGGCTGCGTATAATCCAGACTGTGCTGTGGATGGAGCAGGTGCTGAAGCAACGTGACAGGGGCGAAGAGGCAACCATCATGAAAGACACCGTCCTGGATTATCTCAACTACGTCCATTTGCAGCTTTGTGACAGACACATGGCGATGGAGTTTGCCAGGTGGTTGATTTCTCTTGACCCCAACCACGAGAGGGCAGGGAGCAACATGAAGAATGTTGAGAAACTGCTGGAGAACGGGAAAAATAATGAGAATGTGCTTAGTGATGCCCCAAACGCAACAGAACATGCCCTTGCAAAGCTGCAAAAGGAGAGAGAACCACGTTTGCCGTGGCCACCATGGGGCGATCAGAATGCAATGTGCCCTCTCTCCGTAGATTTTCGCCACCACCCTCAGAAGGAGAGGGAAGGACTGAAAGGCGTACACGGGGTGAGTGTTCCAAGGAAGAAGGAATGCGTCTCCCAGGCAACCCTGAGACAGGTTCTTCTGTTGGCGGAAACAGAACAATGGGCACTTCGTGTTCAGCGTGCTGGCAAAAAGACCTATCTCTGGAGTCCCCCACGCACAGAAGAGTCAATACGCCTCTTCCTGATTTAGAGACCACTCGTGGTGGGCAAGGCGGGTCCGGCTGAGTGCATCTGCCAGTACATTCTCCTTGCCTGGGAGGTGATAGGCTATACACCACTCCCAGATTCGAAGAGACAGGTTTAACAAGCACTGAGAGTGAGTACCCCTCTTCTTGTTCAGGTAGTACATGGTGGTGGTGTTGTCTGTTACTAGCTGTTACAGAAGGGATATCCATTCCAAGTTGTTACTAGCTGTACAACCGTTCCTACCAACACTCTTTCAAAAGCCTTCAGGGCCCTTTCTACCGCTAAGAGCTCTAGGGCGTTTATGTGGAGGCACGATTCCTCCCGATCCCATAAGCCTTGAGCAATGAGGCCCTCGGAATGGGCCCCCCATCCCGCCATGGAAGAATCTGTAGTCAGAGACCTGGATGGGGACGGTTGATGGGATGGAAGGCCAACGCACACATTCGGCACATCCAGCCACCACAGGAGGGATTGTCTGACTTCCGGAGGGATCGAAAGCAGAGTACGGGGGCTGTCTGAAATGGGTTTGAACACTGAGAGAAACCAGGATTGTAGGTGGCACAATCGCAACATGGTGTAAGGCGTTACCACCGTAGTAGAGGCCATATGACCCAAAAGGACCTGGACCTGCCTGGCCGAAATTGACATATTGAAAAGAGCTTGATGAAGGAGGGTTTGCAACACACCAAAACGGTCGCTGAGGAGGAAAGCCCTTTGGACCACTGAGTCCAGAACTGCGCCAATAAATTGAATCTGGCGCAGAATTTCCCAGAGTTAACCAATCATCAATGTATGGATGAACCGTTTGGTCCAGTGAATGAAAATACATCCTAAAATATCAGATATTTACATGAGGATGCATAACAGTAGCAAAATTACAGTTATGAAGCAGCAATGAAAATAATTGTATGATTGGGGGTCACCACAACATGAGGAACCGGATTAAGGGGTCGCGGCATTAGGAAGGTTGAGAACTAGTAGTCTAGACCCTATCTTTCCTATCTAGAAATGCACTTCCTTGTGGTTTAATTAACCTTTTGAAACTTTTGAGGTAAACTCTGCCGCTCATGTTTGTTTCAGTTCCTTTTCACCCATGCTATTGCGCGCTACTATGCCCTTGTTTTCTATGAATCCCGGGCACCGCAATTGAAGAGAGAGATTGACAAGCTGGAATGTGTCCAGAGGAGGGCGACTCAAATGATCAAGGGTCTGGAGAACAAGCCCTATGAGGAGCAGCTTAAAGAGCTGGACACGTTTAGCCTGAAGAAGAGAAGGCCAAGAGGAGCCAAGATAGCCATGTATAAATATGTGAGAGGAAGTCATAGGGAGGAGGGAGCAAGCTTGCTTTCTGCTGCTCTGGAGACTAGGACGCCATGGAGCAATGGCTTCAAACTACAAGAAAGGGCATTCCATCTGAACACGAGGAAGAACTTCCTGACTGTGAGAGCTGTTCAGCTGTGGAACTCTCTGCCTCAGAGTGCGGTGGAGGCTCCTTCTTTGGAGACTTTTAAACATAGGCTGGCTGGCCATCTCTCAGAGGTGCTTTGGATGCAATTTTCCTGCTTCTTGGCAGAATGGGGATTTACTGGATGGCCCACGAGGTCTCTTCCAACTCTATGATTCTAGGAAAGGCTTTTACTGTTTGGGGAGGAATGTCCATAACAGTGGACGACTGCTTTGGCATGGGGAAGGCTGCGTATAATCCAGACTGTGCTGTGGATGGAGCAGGTGCTGAAGCAACGTGACAGGGGCGAAGAGGCAACCATCATGAAAGACACCATCCTGGATTATCTCAACTACGTCCATTTGCAGCTTGGTGACAGACACATGGCGATGGAGTTTGCCAGGTGGTTGATTTCTCTTGACCCCAACCACGAGAGGGCAGGGAGCAACATGAAGAATTTTGAGAAACTGCTGGAGAACGGGAAAAATAATGAGAATGCGCTTAGTGATGCCCCAAACGCAGCAGAACACGCCCTTGCAAAGCTGCAGAAGGAGAGAGAACCACGTTTGCCGTGGCCACCATGGGGCGATCAGAATGCAACGTGCCCTCTCTCCGTAGATTTTCCACCACCCTCAGAAGGAGACGGAAGGACTGAAAGGCGTACACGGAGTGAGTGTTCCAGGGAAGAAGGAATGCGTCTCCCAGGCAACCCCGAGACAGGTTCTTCTGTTGGCGGACACAGAACAATGGGCACTTCGTGTTCAGCATGCTGGCAAAAAGATCTATCTCTGGAGTCCCCCACGCACATAAGAGTCAATACGCCTCTTCCTGATTTAGAGACCACTCGTGGTGGGCAAGGCGGGTCCGGCTGAGTGCATCTGCCAGTACATTCTCCTCGCCAGGGAGCTGATAGGCTATACACCACTCCCAGATTCGAAGAGACAGGTTTAACAAGCACTGAGAGTGAGTACTCCTCTTCTTGTTCAGGTAGTACATGGTGGTGGTGTTGTCTGTTACTAGCTGTTACAGAAGGGATATCCATCCCAAGTTGTTACTAGCTGTACAACCTTTCCTACCAACACTCTTTCAAAAGCCTTCAGGGCCCTTTCTACCGCTAAGAGCTCTAGGAAGTTTATGTGGAGGCACGATTCCTCCCAATCCCATAAGCCTTGATCAATGAGGCCCTCGGAATGGGCCCCCCATCCCGCCATGGAAGAATCTGTAGTCAGAGACCTGGATGGGGATGGTTGGTGGGACGGAAGGCCAATGCACACATTCGGCACATCCAGCCACCACAGGAGGGATTGTCTGACTTCCGGAGGGATCGAAAGCAGAGTACGGGGGCTGTCTGAAATGGGTTTGAACACTGAGAGAAACCAGGATTGTAGGTGGCACAATCGCAACATGGTGTAAGATGTTACTACCGTAGTAGAGGCCATATGACCCAAAAGGACCTGGAACTGCCTGGCTGAAATTGACATACTTGAAAGAGTTTGATGAAGGAGGGTTTGCAACGCACCAAAACGGTCACTGAGGAGGAAAGCCCTTTGGACCACTGAGTCCAGAACTGCGCCAATAAATTGAATCTGGTGCAGAATTTCCCAGAGTTAACCAATCATCAATGTACAGATAAATCGTAACCCCACTGGTACGAAGGTGGGCAGCCACCACCGCCATGCATTTTGTGAAAATACGCGATGCTATGGTGAGGCCAAAAAGCAAAACATTAAAACATTGAGCCTGACTCCCAATTTGAAAGGAAAAAAATCTGTGATGATCTGGGGCTATGGAAACGTGGAAACATGCATCTCTCAAGTCAATGGTAGCAAACCAAACACATTTATTCAAAAGAGGGAGGATGGAGGCGAGGGAGATCATCCGAAACATTTTAGACAGCTATACTTGTTTATACCCCTCAAATCCAAAAAAGGACCGAAACCGCCATTCCGTTTAGAAACCAGAAAATAATGGGAGAAAAAACATTGAGGATAGAGAGAGGGGTAAACTGGGGCAATAGCTCCCTTTTGCAATAAGATGTGAACCACATCCAGTAGGACAGGGAAAGCTGGGGTCGATTTGAGTCGACCTAAAGGGGGAGATCCCATAAATTCAATCGAATAGCCCTGCCTGACGATTTTCAACACCCACGTATCAGAGGTGATACTGGCCCACACATCAAAAAAGGGCCTTAACCTATCCCCAAACAAAGGGAAACTTACACCTTCTACCGGGATAAAACTAGGGGGAAAACCTTCCAAAGTAGTAAAACTTGAAACGTTGAATCTGAGTCCCAGTTGCAGAAGCAGGGGGGCAATACTTGATGATTAGGATCTGCCTGCAAGGCAGGGGAATGTCCTGCAGCTCGAGGGTAAAGAAGGAGGAGGAACAACACCCAAGGTAACAAAAATTGAAGGGGCAACAGACTGGTTGCTAATAGGTCCAGGAGGCAAAGTACCTTGTGGAAGCATGGGAGAAGGCATAGGGGGCCCAAAATACATGTACTGCTCTTGAGGAGTGAGTTGCCAAAAACCGGAGTGGATCAGCATCAACGCTGGGCCCGGGGGATACATACCCCACCTCGAAGAAGAGGTGGAGCGTCGGAAGTAGGAGCGCCTTCTCCTGCGCTCTCTCCCCGAAGACGATGTTGAAGAGGAGGACGAGGAAGAAGAGGAGCCGCTCCTTGATGCCAACGGAAAACATGGCCTCTCCCCCGAGAGTGAGAGTGCGCACTCCAGCATGCCTTCCTTGTCCCATGGACAGCCGAAGGTGGAGAGGAGGGCCCCAGTATTGGGTACGGCCCAGACGGCGGAGGAGTGCCCGGAAAAGTTCCGTCGAGCCCGGAGCCGACATTCCCGGCATTGGAGGTGTCGCCTGCTCCTCCTGGGGGCGTGCTGACATCGGCACAGCTGGCCCCTGCGCATGCGCGATCTGCATACCAGGACCTTCAGGCAACTCCTTGCGCAGTGCTCCAGCAGCCAGCAGGGGGGCTCAACGTCTCCCTGAGAGGGCTGCAAGATGGCGGAGGAAGCCAAGGCTGAGGTGTTTCCCGCTGTTTTAGCAGCGCCCAACTATTGCTAAGGAGGCTGGGCGCCATCTTGGTGGCCTTTAGCCTTAATCTTCTTCGGCTTTTTATTTGGAGGCTCCACAATCTTAGCGGCAGCAGAAGGTAAATTTTGGGCCGGCAAAGGCGCGGTTCCGCCAGAAAATTGCTGCGGAGGCACGGAGGGTAGAAGGGCCTCAGCTCACGATTCTTTCAAGTCTGAGAGGTGAAAGCCCTGCGGACTTAACAGGTTTGGGCCAGATACCCGTCGTCCAAGCAAGCGAGGCACAAAGAATGCCCATTGTTGTCTGGGAAGTTGTTAGGGCAATTGGTACACCACTTAAAAGAAGTGGTTGCCGACATAATGCCCAGTCAGGAATAAAAACAGAGAAGAGTTGGTCAGTTGGTCTGGGTCAGGATTTGGGAAATCGATCGAGGTCAGTTAGTCCAAGTCAAGCAACACAGAGATCAGAGAAGTCAAGGCAGTCCGGTCAGTAAAGGATAAAGTCAGTCCAAAAATAGATTAGAAGCTAGTCTAAGCGAAGCGAAGGTTCTCAGCTGCTGCGAAAAGCGCAGAAGGAGAGAACTGGAGGCTGCAGCTCCTCTCGTTGGCTATATATACTCATGGGAGGCATGGGCGGGGCTACAATCGAAAGGTTTATTAATGTTTATTAACTTTTCCAGAAGGTTCCGAAGCTGTTCTGCGCAGGCGCAGGATTTACAATATGTACGATTCCACAGCATGTAAAACCACAGGGTTTTACATGCTGAGTCAGGTTCAACATTTGTGATGTGCAGCTTTTGCCTGTCCTGAAGCCAGCTTGCTGTTGAGTGGCTAGTTGGTGAACACTCGGTTCGTATTGCTACCAGTTATAGAATTGGGAGTTTTGGCCGGAGCGAATGATCATGGGCATCTGATATTCGACAATGGATCAGAATGGTAAGGGAACTAATGCGGAGTTCCTTACCTGTGCAAAGCCCAAAAATATTTAATTATATCAGGCTACGTCAGCCTGGGGTTCTGTTTCTCTGGTCTGCACTGTTGCCACAATTGCGGTGGCAAGGGGATTGAGATCCCAAGAACCTCAATTTGGCCGAAAGAGAGGTTAATGGAAATGAGAAATGCCATGGGGGAGAGTGGGGGCTGGACAGTCCCGCATAGAGAACTCGTTTTCAGATGGCCACAGATGTAGAAGGCGGTGGAGTTCACTTTTCGGAGGAGAGGAATGTTTTGTTTGTGAATGAACTGGAAAAGAGAGTGGAGAATATGTTGGCCAGCCTGTTGGGAATGTGGGGGGAAAGGACTAGGCCGACGCCTGTGTTATGAACCTAAAGAGTTCCTGTTCTTTTGTGTAGAGTGTTCAAGGAGTAGTAAGGTAGTTTAGACCAATGAGACACTTTAGAGACCAAATTTGGTTTTAAATGTAACATTTATTAAAATACAATAATCACAGACTCATGTCAGAATCACATCAAGAGAGAGCTCTCGTGCACACATACATTCACACATACTCACACACATACACACACAGACCTTCTCCAGACGAAGATGATCAGCTTTCCTCTTAGAAGGTGCGGACGCTCCGTTGTTGCGGATCAGAAAAGTGTGCATGTTCTTGGGGTCCCCTGCATTTATAGGCCCAAATCTATTTTTCTTAAACATGCTGTTCTGTTCTTTCAAGTCTGTTCCAGTTCAGGACATCCTCTTTCCAGGCCATATGACTTATGGGGTACCTCCTGCCTCCTCGCTTCGATTGCCAAGTCCGACCCATATCATGCTTTGTGCGAACTCCATGTTGTATTTTCTTCTTCAGACCTGTTTCTTCTGCATGCATCCAAACATGCATTCCTTACACCTGCCCATTTTAGTGGCATGATGAAGGTGAAATAGTCATTATAGGCACCGTGGCACCCCCGCCTTAGGGGGCGAAGGGGTAGACTCCCACAAAAGTCCCTATAAGTTTCATAAAATGGGAGCTACCCTTGGGGCTGGATTGGGGGTTCTCACTTTAAAAAAACCCCTGTGGTTTGGGAGAGAGCACCCTCAGGATGGACTTCCAACTATGATCAGCCGACAGGTGCAGCCAAAGAATTTTGGTTGGCCTTCGGGATCCTTGGTGCACACATGTCCTTGGAGGTGGTCAGAGGGCGTGACACCTGGCCCAGGGACAAGGCTCACTAGGTGGCCATGAACCCATGAGTTACATTGTATGTGTCTACAGATTTTCCCTTTACAGGTTATTATGAGTTATTTCAATAAATGTGTCATAAAATGGCCCTTTAGATCCATTTTCTTGTCTCTGGTCTCTTTATTTCATGGAGGGAGTTCAAAAGCTTTGTCTGGTCTCTGCAGCGGAGTAGCAATGGCAGCCATGGCCTCTGGAGACCCTGTGAAGAAGCTTTGCGAGGAACTGGCCTGTCCCATCTGCCTGGAGCATTTCAAGAAGCCTGTGATGATCGTCACCTGTGGGCACAATTTCTGCCAAGCCTGCCTGGATCAATGCTGGGAGAAGAAACGGGCCTCCTGTCCACAGTGCAAGGTGAAAGTGCACAAATGGGACACCATGCCAAATAGGCCACTGGCGAACCTGGTGGAGATCGTCAAGGAACTGGAGAGCCAGAAGGCAGAAAAGAAGAAGAGAGTCTGCCAGAGGCACCAGGAGCCCCTGAATCTCTTCTGCAAGGACGACGAAGCCCCCATCTGTGTTCTCTGCGACAGGTCGAAGGAGCACGAAAACCACCAGGTGATCCCTCTGGAGGTAGGCATCAATGGAGTACAAGGTAGGAGGAGGTAAAATAGGGACTTTTTACCACGAGGTGTTATGGTAAATCTCCACCCCACAAAGCAGGTCTGTGGCTGGCAGTTCAATATTTCCCCAGACCCTGAGGTTTTCAGGTATCCAGGATGCATCTACATCGTAGAAGTAATGTGGTTCTATTCCACTTTAACTGTCATGGCTCAATGCTACATACTATGGTAGTTGCAGTTGTACAAGGTCTTTTGCGTTTTTGCCAAAGTGTGCCAGTGCCTTACCAAACCACAAATCCAAAATCCCCTGGCAGTTAAAGTAGGGTTAAAGTGTGTTAATTCTACAGTGTAGATGCACCATGAAACTTGAGCAACAGGCAAAAAAATCTCTAAATTAGGAAGAATTTCCCAATAGTGATGCCGGAGAAACTGCTGATCAGTCTGTTTCTTCTTTGTGTAGTCTGTAAAATGTGCACATGATGGGTTTTCCTGCGCATGCGCAGACATTTCAGAACATTCTAGCTATAAAGAATTTTGGCAAAAGCCCCACCCATCCTTCTGATGGTATATAAGCACAGAGGCAGGGCTTCACCCTCAGGTCTTCTTTCCGCGCGACACCAGCAACTTCAGATATTCTCTTAGACTACCTACCTCCTTAACGACTTGGAAAGCATTATCGACAACCACCTCTCTCCATTCCCTGACCTTTGACCGGCTACTTTCAGGCTTGATTATGTCTTTATCTTTTAAAAAATGTTCGGCCTGTGGAGTTAAACTCCCAGAGGCCGATAGGCACCCCAAATGCTTGCTATGCCTTGGGGAGTCCCACAACCGCTCAGCCTCTGAGATCTGTAAGGCTTTCACCTCCAGGGCCCAAAAGAGCAGGGACTCCCGCTTAAAAGCTCTCCTATATGAGCAAGTGCTAGCACCTGAAGAAGACGCGCCAAGCCGCCCACGCGGTCTCCAAGCTCCAAATGCCTCCTCCTCTCTCCAGAGAGCAGCAAACTCCTCCCCCATAACATGCGGAAGGACCCCTGGTGGTGCCTGCAATGCCTGCTCATAAAAGCAAAGGCAAGGCCATCCAAACAGCCTGCTCATAAAAGCAAGGCTAAAGACAAACAAAAGAAAAAACAAGGGCAACTCTCTGCCGCACAGCCCCTGAGTCCCCCCAGTACCACCTCCTCAAATTCTGGAGCTGCCTCCAACCTCATTCTTGGAGCTCCAAGAGCCCCCCCAGAACTGCTCAACTCTAGTCTGGACCCTAACCTGCCTAATTCCCCCCTCCCTTCTGCAACCAGCCCAACTACCTCTGGCACAGGTCCAATCCCCCTCCCTGGTGCCAACGCCATCCTTACATAATAGGTGCAGCCGGTCCCAAAGGCGCCCCTCTTGGGACTGCAGCCCTTCCTCTGTCTCTTCTGACTCCGGTCCCGCAGCCCCCCCTTCTTCCAGATGCGCCACAGTCCCGATCCATGATACCTTTACCCTTACGATTACCCTTTCCCACCTTACCCTCCCTTCTCTATGTATGCTCCCTTTTACCAGCAGGGTGGCTATATGGGACCTCAAGGACCGCTGCCCCCTCCTCACCAACTCCCTCACAATCCACCCCACTGAAGCAGATGGTCAGCAGATATGACCAGCAACCTTACCACCAGCGCCAGAAATGGGAACCCTATTGCAAATACTCCCAATACCAACGGGGAGGGTACACCCCTCAATCTTACAGAGGCAAAAAATGCCCCCAACCATCCTCATCGAACACCAGGAGATCCCCACTTCCCTTTAAGGGTCAGTATCGCGGCTCCAAACATCCATATAACCAGAAGCAGCGGTTTTAGCTCACTGTCAACACATCCATCTCCTAACTCCCACACTGATTCCATCCCTCTGCATTCCCCCCCCACCCATACACACCCTCAGTAATGTACCCCTCCCCGAACTCACCTACCTCCATTTCAACCATTTTCGAATGGCAATCCATCACTACTGACAATTAGGTGCTGAACATAATCCACAATGGCTATGCCATCGAATTTGATTCCTATCCCCCTCTGGGACGAATCCTACTCACTCAGCCTTCTCCCACACTGTGGGAAGAAATCCACTCCTTATTACAAAAGGGAGCTATCTTCCCAGTGCCCTTCAATCTTACACACACCTGCCTCTTCTCGCGCTACTTCCTAGTAGACAAGCGAGATGGAGGCCAACGCCCAATCCTAGACCTCAGAGGTGTCAACAACTTTATCAGACCATGCAAATTCTGCATAGTCACCCCTTTATCAAGCGTGGAGCCTGGCTGGCTACAGTGGACCTCAGAGAAGCCTATTTTCACATTTACATCACAGAAAAGCATTGCAGATATCTCTGCTTTGCATTAGAGGACCAATTCTTTTTGTTCAATATCCTCTCATTTGGCCTCTCCATGGCCCCCAGTGTCTTTACCAAATGTATGGCGGTAGTGGCAGCACACCTCCGCCAATGTGGCATTACCGTCTTCCCTTACATAGACGACTGGATGCTGTGCGCACAGTCCCATTCACAACTTCTCTCGAACATCTCCTACACCTCCTACAGGAACTCGGGCTCATTGTGAACCACGAGAAATCCAACCTGATACCATCCCAATGCATCCACTTCATAGGTGCTATAATAGACTCCAGATCCCAGAGAGCACACCTACCAGACGACCGTTTTTTCAACCTCCACCAGGCCAAGCTCTGCTCACAAGGCCATTACTCTGCCTGGGCTATCCAGTCCATCCTGGGCCACATGGCCTCTATCACAAATATTACACCCTTTGCCAAGTTTCGCCTGCGCCCCCTCCAGTCATGGTTCCTCAGTGAGTTCGATCCCAATCATGACAACCAATCCATGACCCTCCAACCTCCATTACCTGTCCTCCACTCCCTCGCATGGTGGACAAAGAGGTCCAATGCATGCCCGGGCCTACCATTCACACCCTCCCCCACCCGTCACTGTCGCTAATGACAGTGATGGGCGCCTCTTCACTGGGCTGGGGCGCCCACCTGCAGGCCCTCACGATCAGCAGCCGCTGGTCCCCTCTAGAACAGCAATTTCACATCAATGCACTCGAGCTGCTTGCAGTAGAAAAAGCCCTTCAAGCATTCTCCATCCTGGTCTCCAACCACACAATTTAGGTAGTCACAGACATTTTACCTGAACAAACAAGGAGGGACTCACTCCCTGACCCTCCTGTCCCTCTCAACACGCATCTGGGAATGGTGCATACGGAGGAACACTTTTCTCGTTGCAATCCACCTACCTGGCAAAGAAAACACATCGGCAGACTCCCTCAGCAGGACATCAGTGACCACCCACGAATGGCACCTTCACCCCAGGGAATTTCGATTTATAACCCGCCACTGGGGCCGCCCACAGGTGGACATGTTTGTGTCCCCAGAGAACACCCACTGCCTGCACTTCTGCGCAAGACTACACCCTTGCACATCCCCAGGCTGTCTAGGAGATGCCTTTCTCTTTCAGTAGACCCCCGGCCTCTTGTATATCTTTCCCCCTCTTCCACTAGATATAGATATTTATTGATTGATTAGCCCATTGGCAGTATAAAAAACATTTGACAAACACATACAGTACAACACAAGCCAAAACAAACGAGCGATTAAAACTTGATTAATTTAAAAGATAGTTAATAATATCATCATTAAAATGCCAAGGTAAGATTACATATCACAAAAGTTAAAAATGAAGGTTAAAACTAAGTTTAAAATAGACCCGCTATTGGACAATCCCAATCCCGTTCAGATATCTGGATCACCCCTACAGTTTACCCCAATCGCCTCCAAATATGCAGTTCTCAGCTGCATTGCTTTATGTAGAAAAAGGGCTGTTTGGTGTGTTATCTTAGCATTCTGGCCAGCCAATAAAATGTAGTTTTAATATGGACGTCCCAGTGAGTCTTCTGTGTAATGAATGGTCCAAGGTAATGATTTCTCTCTTTCTTGTACAAAATACAACTAAACAGTACATGTGTAATATCCTCTATCTCTGTCGCTCCACAGATACAAAATCATTCAATATATGGCACCTGGTTAAGTCTTCCATGTTTAACCATTTTATCCATCTGTTCAAATCTGGTTCTAGTGAATACCCTCCTGAGATGTTTAGGCATTTCTGTCTTTAGGTATTCGGCTGTTCCACTACTATCCAGGGTAGTGGCAAAGATAATCTCCGACAGGGCCAATTGTATCCTCATAGCCCCCTGGTGGCCCAGACAGCCATGGTTCGCCCCCCTACTCCACGCGGCGAGAAAGAACTTCCTCCGCCTTCGGTCCAGCCCGGACCTGCTAACCTTGGAACACGGTCTGATCCAACACCCAGACCTTCCAACCCTCCGCCTGATGGCATGGAGGATCAAACCTTAGCCCATCTCTCCAACGCTGCATGCCTAATAATACTGGCAGCTCAAAAAGCGTCCACAAAAAAATCTTACACTTATAAATGGACAAAGTTTAAAACCTTTACAGAATCCTGGGGCCATTACCTTCTGTCAGCCTTGGTCCCGATAGTCCTGGACTTCCTAGTCCATCTATCGTCCCTAAAATTCTCCTTGTCTTCAATTAAGTGCTATTTAGCTGCTCTGTCCTGGTATAGGAGGAAGGACGGCCTTCTGTCCTTCTTCCAAGACCCCCTGGTACACATGTTCCTCAAGGGCTATAAAAATATTCACCCACCAGTTTCCCTCCTCCCCAATCATGGAGCCTAGAGCTTGTATTATCCCAACTGTTGAAACCACCCTTTGAACCCATACCTCTGTCTGCTCCTCTCTTCAAACTGTCGGTCTGCATAGCTCAAGCCTGAACAAAAATGTAACAGTCTCCAAAAGTTCTAGGCTTAGCCTGCTCCCTGAGCCTTGCCTGACCAATCAGCTTCATTAATCTTCCTTTGCAGTTGACACACACACACATTAACTGATCGCTTGCATGCCCCAACAGAAAGTGCCTTGAGCCACCTTCGGCCTAAGAAAGGCATTATATAAATATGGTAAATAAATAATTAATAAATAAAGTAAACCTGTGGAAGTAGTATAACAAAAGCAGAGAGGGCTGCCAGTAGCGGTCAACTTTGCCCAAACCTCCCAATAAATGTGGTATGGTTGGCAGCATGATCTTTGAAACCATTCTAAACCTTGAAGAAAAGCAGTGACCAGGGACCTTTTTTTCCTCTTCGGGATCAGATGTGGAACTCTCTGGAGATGGTGAAGGCGGAGAGAGATAAAATCCTGGCCTACAAAGCAGACACAGCACGGGAGAGCCAAGATCTGCTCGTAAGTGGCATTGGAAAACGAGTATGTATTATAGCCCTAAATGTGAGTCTGAATAAAGTGAACTCCTTTTCTCAAAAATATTGTTTATTTATTTAAAGCATTTATATTCGGCCCTTCTCACCCCGAAAGGGACTCAGGGCAGAGCACAACATATAAATGGCAAACATTCAATTTCAAAACATACTAGACAATACAAATACAAAAACATTAAAATCACTTATCTTGACGTTAAAGTCCTCTAGTTAAAACTGTCTCAACAACCATATCGAATTTGGTTGGCATACTAAGAGTTGCTATCACCACCTCATTACACAGTCCCAAAGGCTCGGTCCCACAGCCATGTTTTTATCATCCTTCTGAAGGACAAGAGGGAGGGGGCTGACCTGATCTCATTAGGAAGGGAGTCCCATAGCCGAAGGGCTATAACTGAGAAGGCCCTGTCTCCCATCCCCACAAACCGTGCCTGTGACGAGAGCAGCGCCTCCCCAGAAGGTCGTAATCTCCGCGGTGGTTCATAGGGGGAGATGGGTTCGGACAGGTAAATTGGGCCGGGGCTGTTTAGGGCTTTATTAACCTGGCTGCCTCTCGCTGGACTGTTTGAAACTTCCGAGCAGTCTTCAAAGGCAGCCCCACATAGAGCGTGTTGCAGTAATCTAACCTAGATGTGAGGAGAGCATGGACTACCATGGCCAAGTCTGACTTCCCAAGGTATCACCCATTATAGCATACCTGATAGCCTACAGAAAATATTGACCCAAACCTATTCCAGTGGCCTTGCAGGTGTTCACAAGGCACTTTCACCACTGGATATTGAATGGACATTTTCTTTGTGAAGACATGTAAGCCCCACTCCAAAAGAATGGGGCAAATTCATGCCAAAGACCCTCTGTCTGCCTCTCACTTCTGTTTCTCCTTTCCTTTATGCTAGGAGGAAATCCAGAGAGAGAAGGAGAAGACTGTGGCTGCGTTCAGGCTCACGCACCAGTTTCTAGAAAAACAAGAGAGGACTCTGCTGGCAAAAATGGAAAAGCTGAAGAAGGAGATTTCAGCGAAAGGGGAGGAACATCTGGCCAGACTCTCCAAAGAACTCTCCTCTCTCTCAAAACTCATCCAAGAGATGGAGGAGAAGCATCAGCAGCCGGCAAGTGAACTCCTGGAGGTAAGGCCCATATTGTCCCCATGGATGGCTGAGACAGTGACACTTCAGTCTTCTCAGGGCTCTATGTACACAAACTGTTGTATGACATTACCTTTGTGCTGTGTTCATAAGGCATTTAAGAAACTTAAACATAAATGAGTTTAAGGAGCCCCCGGTGGCGCAGTGGGTTAAACCCTTGTACCAGCAGGACTGAAGACTGGCAGGTCGCAGGTTCAAATCTGGGGAGAGTGTGGATGAGCTCCCTCTGTCAGCTCCAGCTCCCCATGCGGGGTCATGAGAGAAGCCTCCCACTGGGATGGTAAAACATCAAAACATTCAGACATCTCCTGGGCAATGTCCTTGCAGATGGCCTATTCTCTCACACCAGAAGTGACTTGCAGTTTCTCGTCGCTCCTGACACGAAAAAAAAGACACACACACACACACAGACTTGGGGTCCAACTCTAAGAGATCAGATTGATATTTCGATCGATAGATCACACAAATATGTCAAAGATTATGCGCAGTCTGGTTGTAGAATTTATTTTAATCAATGGAAATCATGAGTATGGATAAATTAACACAACAATTTTAATATCAGCAAAAGAATCCCAGAAAAGAAACAGACGTTGATCAATTATATGAAATAAGAGAAGATAATATTATAAATAAGAAGAAAAAGAAGAGAAAGAGTTAGTGAGTAAATAATAACAAGAATTAAAGGATAATTTACTTTTTCCATCCACGATGAAGAGGATGGGAAGCCTACCAATTTTCCCCACCCCTAGTCTTCCCTCACTCCTTCTCCCTATCCCCACTTCCCCACACCTCACGGAGTACTCCCACCACATCCCTCACTTCCCTCCATTTCCCCTTCTTTTACCTAATTGGAAAATTTCAATAAAAGCTATCTAAAAACACCGAGACCGACTTGGGTTCTGTCTCTAAGAGATCAGGTCGATCGATAGATAGATCACACAAACACTTCGAAAATTGGATGCACTGTGGCTGTAGAATTTATTTTAATCAACTTTCAGAAAAACCAAATACATCATTGTTATATAATCTCCCTGTTTTTCAGTACACCCATCTTGCCCAAACCTTTGAAACCCAGGTTTGTTGTAGATTATTACATAGATAGGCAGAGCCCTGGCTGATTTGCAAATGTTTTGCCATATAGTCCACTATCATTTGTCTGTCCAACAGAATCCATGTATGTTCTCCATGTTGTTATTTCTTGGACATCTGTTATTAAAAATGACCGCCTCCTTTAATAATAATAGTAGTAGTAGTAGTAGTAGTAATAAGTATACATTTATGACATATGTTTATAGATCTTACTGGGTCTCAGTGCAAGCCCAGCCCCAAACATTCCTGGGAGGATTAAACCCTGCAGGCCATAGGCAGTGCCCATCCCAAGAAGACAGCGGCCCTCTCTCCCTTATAGACTTCTCCTATGTTTTGAATCGGATTTATGCTTTATTAATAAACAGAGAGGGGGATAATATGTTACCATTCATTTTCTACAACTCAGAATGTGGCGAAATTTCCTTCTCTGGATGTTTTGAAATAGATGCTGGATGGCCATCTGGTGGGAGTGCTTTGATTGTGCATTCTTGTATTGCATCTGCTTGGACCGAAGAGATCCCGATTCCTAATATACTGAGGCTTGCATTTGAGCAGTGCTTTGGTGGCTCAGCTAAAGAGCTCCCTGCAAAATAGTGCCAGTGGTTACACAGATCTGCCCATCTCCTCCTTAGTTTGTGGAGGGACGGCTGCTTCACCCCCTGAGTTTGCTTCAACTATTTCTATTCATTGGATACCCTGTTTTTTCAGCTAGATGAGAGTGGTCTCCATGCAAATGCCTCTGCTGAGTTCTTTTTCCCCTTCTTTTACAGGATATCAGAGGCACCTTACAGAGGTAAGTTCGTTTCCTCTCCTCCTCCCACTAAAGTTCAGATTTCCACATGAAATATGTGACTCTCAAAAGCAGCAGCGCATTGCAGGAGTCTGTGTTTGGCTGGTGTTCATGGGCAGAATTGGACTGGATGGCCAACAAGACCCCTTCAACTCTATGATTCTGTGGAGCGTCTAGACTCTAGAACAGGGGTGCTCACACTTTTTCAGCATGGGAGCTACTGATTAAAAAACAGAGTCCCAAAGATCACCTACCCAGAAATGTAAAACGTATAAGTATTTTCTCATTTATTTATTTATATTTATTATTCATTTTTATGTACTGCTCCTTCCAGCAGGCTCGGCGCAGTTTACATAAAGTGAAGTTATAAAAATCAACATTTCAATTTAATAACAACAATATAAAACAGAGCATAAAAATACATCCAACCACCCCATTTCTCCCACACTGCCATATTACCACACATATTATCAGCCAGAAAGTAAGAAGAGAGGCTTTTGAACTGCAAGGCCATTTAATACCCAGCAAGGTAAACAAAGGGGCATGCAAAAATACATCCAACCACCCCATTCCTCCCACATTTCCATATTCCCCAACATATATTTCTCAAGGAATAAAGCAAGCAGAGAGGCTTTGGAGCTAAAAGGCCATTTTTTAACATTAAAAATAAACAAAGACATGCCACAGAACAATCAAGCTCCCACCCCAAAGTAAAAAGACCGACCTTTTAGATGCGGTAAGGAAATGACCCCAAAGCGTCCTTCTCTTCCTCCTCTGTCGTTGCTCCTATTTCCATGCCGCCAGCATGCGTGCCGCCTCCAAGAGCTCACGAGAAGTCAGAGAGGCAGAATGGGCGCTTCTGCGCATGAGCGGGGCCAGCCATGCATCGCATCATCCAGGCCCGCCCCCTTTGGTCTCCTACGACTCTGAGTAGCTGGAGAAGGACAGAGGGAGGAATCCAAAAGAGGGGGCCCATTCTGCCTCTTGGACTCTGGAGCTTTTGGAGGTGGTGCGCGAGCAGGGAACGGGGAGGAGCAATGACGGAGGACTTCTTTGGGGCGTGTGAAGAGGACCAACAGCAAAAAACCTGGTCAGGGGCCTGAAGATCACCAGGATGAGGCCCGAAGATCACCCTGGTGATCGCGATCACCGTTCTGAGCACCCCTGCTCTAGAATTAATGCAGTTTAATAAAAACAGCAACTTTAATTTGTTATCCACCTCTCCTCACAACTCGAGGCAGGACACAATCCAGCCAAAGCACATCCCATAAACGAAAAGCTGGGGAGTCTTTAAGCAATGAGTGCCAGACTGAAAATAGTGAACTCAAAACAGGTTTATTTGCTTACAATCAGTAAACTGATGGTTCAAAAGGCTTAGTTGGTTTCAAAAGTGTCCTTTAAACAAAGGGGTTGCTTTCACTTGCCTTAAGCAGTGTGAAGGTCTCTCTTAAGTTCCAGATCATCCTGTAGCTTCTCAAATGGTCCTCTGGCACACGAAGTCCTTGGTCCCCAACGAAATACAGTCTCTATTGAAGGGCTGGCCCTTCCTATTGCTGAATTTCTTGGTTTCGAGAGTGCTGGAAGTCTGTACGTGAACCGAAGTGCTTTGTCTGAGACTGGCTCCAGACTTCAACCTGCTTCGTCCATGTACTCTGCTGGAAGTGAGGTCAGAAGGGACGTCCTGCCCTCAGGTAAACTCTGGTAAAGGGTGGAGTTGAGGGCAGGTTTTGGAGCCAGGAAGCAGCCCCTCCCCTGAGTGAGCACATGGCAGGACAAAGGAACTATAGAACAAAGAGCCATGCCGGTGAATGCCAAACCAAATGTAGATATAAACAGCCCCCTAGGGGGCGTCACACATACCATAAAATATGTACGTGACAACACACCATCACAAAACATATATCTTAAAATACATGATGCAAGGATCCAATGGCAGTGCCAATAGAACATAAATTTAAAGTTTACAGTTGTCTTGAGCTGCTATGGCTCAATGCTGTGGGATCTGGGCACCAGCACTCTTTGGCAGAGAAGGCCCTGTAAATGATTGCATATCACTGAGCCATGGGAGAGTTAAAGTGGGGTCAAACTGCATTCATTGTATAGTAGGCATGCATCCTGTGATATTGTTTTTTCTCCTCCAGGTATAAAAACAAGGAGAATTCGGATACTTCTGCAGCCTTTCCTCCTGCCCTGAAGTGGAAGATCTGGGACTTCTGTGATATCAATCCCTTTCTGGAGGGTGTCATGAAGCAGTTCAGAGGTAAGCAAAACAGTGGTTTCATTTCAATTGTGAAACAAAATTGTATTATTTGCTAGACAGAGAAGGATGGGCAATTTTACGGAATATTATTATTATTATTATTATTATTATTTCTATCCTGCTTTACCTCCCCCAAAGGGGACTCAAAACGATTTGAGGGCTGAAGGAGAGAAACAATTTCCCCCTGTTTTCCTGTTTCCATTTTACTTAAAGTGTGGAATCACACTGCAAATTTGAGAACTGGTGGAGTACACGTTACACATTTCTTTATCAGCAATCCGTAGTATTTCGTGATCTTGATTCAAAGGGAACTATGAACATTGGACTGTCTGAAAAGTAAAGGACGGGGTGTTTGCCTAATGTCCTTGGGCAGGGCATTCCAGAGTCGGGGGCCATTACTAAGAAGACCCTCTCCCTCGTCCCCACCAACCTTGCTTGTGACAAGGTGGGATTGGTAGGAGGGCCTCCCTGGCTGCTCTTAAGGCCCAAAATAATCCACACTATCTGCTTTGAACTGGAATATATGAGTCCACACTTCCATATAATCCAATTCAAAACAGATAATCAGGATTTTATATACAGCAGTGTACAGGGGACCCCGGTTGCGCAGTGAGAAGTTGACCATTTTAAAGAAATGGTCAACCAGGGGACCCTGGTTGCACTTGGAGGACAAGAGATTCTTCGAGTGGTGTTCTCTGTAGGGATCTCTAGTCCCCTTGGATGACATGACAATTGAGTCACTCTGGAGGGGACTTGGAGACTCCCAGAGAGAACATTTTGATCAATGAGCCGTAACTCTCTGCGGGTGAAGTCACGCGACGTCTCTTGTGTGCAGGATCCCAGCCCTCCTGTGTTGGTTCCTCCTGGGTTTCTGAGACTCACCATGTTGTGCGAAGCCTCACTCTCTTTTCTCTCTCTCTCTCCAGCCTCCCTGGAATCTGGGATTCAGCAGCAAAAAGGTAAACAAACAAACAGATTTCCCACAGAGGGTTGCATTGAGGCCGAGAGAGTGGAGTGTGGTTCGCCTGTCTGAGTAGATTTTTAAACCTCTGAACAAATGGCATGTGTCTGGATTCAGTGTAGATTTCCAAAAAGAGGGTCAAAATAAGCTGAATACTGACTTTTTATGGCTCTTTGCTTCAAGCTTATTTCTGTGGCACACATGATCCATCTCTAGATAAAGAATAAGTCCTCTTCCCCAATGTGCAATATGTGGGAATGTGATATTGGCATAAACCAGATGATTAGTCTTCCTTTAAAACCTTTCTGATTTCTAGCAAACCAAGATGATCCCATCATAGGGTTTTCTGGGGCTGAGAGTGTGCGATGGGCACAAGTTTACCCAGTGGGTTTCCATGATGGAGGGGAAACCCAGCCCTGGTCTCCAGAGCCATAGTCTGAGCTCCCCATGCTCAAGTGTTGCCCGTAAGAAGGAGAGTAGCATAATGGAGAACCAATCTAGATTTGAGAGGGTGAGGTCATATTACCCTGTCATTTTTTTAGAATCAGAAATGGAAGCTGATCTTCCATCAGTTTACTCTTTCTTTCTTTCTTCCTTTCTTTCTCACTTTACCCCTGATCTGCTTTTACCACCAACAGCACATGTGACTCTGGATCCAGACACAGCCTGTCCTGAGCTCATCTTCTCTGAAGATTGCAGGCATGTGATGCATGGAGAGGAATATCAAGATTTTCCTGACAACCCCGAGAGATTCAATCGTGATGCTTATGTGCTGGACCAGGAGGGATTCACAGAAGGCAGGCATTTCTCGGAAATCCTTGTGGGGAGTGAGGAAGGATGGGCTGTGGGAATTGCCAGAAAATCTGTGCAGAGAAAAGGCCCCATTCCCCGTAGTCCTGAGGCTGGGATCTGGCGAGTGGGAAAGTGGGAGGGTAGAGGTGTGACCCCATCTCTGACTCTGAGCGCAGAGCCCAAGAGGGTCCGATTGACTCTGTACTATCAAAGGGGTCGGGTGGTCTTTTACGATGCAGACTCAGCAGCCCTGATCTTTGAATATCTTCCAGCCTCTTTCTCCGGAGAGACCCTCCTCCCTCTGTTTTGGGTGACTGATAAAGCCCAATTGGCTCTCTCCCCCTAAGGATGGAGAGCAACGTCCAAAGTGGATGCTGGGGGACACAGCGTCATCCCACATCTGACGTGGAGGGGGAATCCAGCCCTGGTCTCCAGAGCCATAGTCCACGCACCCCATGCTAAAGTGTGGCCCGTAAGAAGGAGAGTAGCATAATGGAGAACCAATCTAGATTTGAGAGGGTGAGGTCATATTGCCCTGTCATTTTTTTAGAATCAGAAACGGAAGTTGATCTTCCATCAGTTTACTCTTTCTTTCTGTCTTTCTCCTTTGACCTCTGATCTGTTCCGCCACCAACAGCATATTTGGCTCCGGATCCAGACACAGCCCATACTTGGCTCATCCTCTCTGATAATCACAGGCGTGCGACGCGTGGAGAGGAATGGCAAGATCTTCCTGACAATCCTGAGAGATTTGAAGATTATGCTTTAGTGCTGGGCCAGGAGGGATTCACGGAAGGCAGGCATTTTTGGGAAGTCCTTGTGGGGAGTGAGGGAGAATGGTTTGTAGGAATTGCCAGAAAGTCTGTGCAGAAAAAGGACACACACTTTGGCCCCAAGGCTGGGACCTGGGAAGTGGGAAAGTGGGCAAATGCATACAGGTTCTCCTCTGACAGTGATGTGGACCCATGTCTGAATCTGAGCAAGGAGCCCAGGAGGGTCCGAGTGTCTCTGAACTACGAAGGAGGTCGGGTGGCCTTTTATGATGCAGACACCGCAGCCCTGATCTTCGAATTCCCTCCAGCCTCTTTCTCAGGGGAGTCCATCTTCCCACTGTTTTTTGTGACTGGAAAAGCCCAACTAGCGCTCTCTCCCTAAAGATGGAGAGCAAAGTCCAAAGACTCACACAAGCCAAGACACAAGAGGACCTTTATCTTCCAAAATCTGGAACTGTTCATTCTTTTCTTTTTTTGTATAATATTTATTGTGTTTTTCAAAATAATAATAAGAATATATACATACAGGCATATATATATAGCGATGTTCCCAACAAAGAAAGGAAAGGGAAAGACAGTGAGGATTGGGGTGGGAGTGTAAGGCGGTAGGGAGGGTTTCCAGGAGGGGAAGGACTGGGGATAGATCAAATTTTAAAGTCAATTTTTTTGGGTTTCAATATGTATTGCTTTCCAAAATTTAGTTACCCGTTTACATTTCCACCATTGGTGTATATATGTTCCTAATTCTTTGCCGCATTTCCAGCATCTGTTTGAAGATCTTTTATCAAATTTGGCAATTTTTACTGGGTAGAGGTGCCAGTAAAATTGCATTTTAAGCCAATTTTCGGTTATCTCTGTTGTTATTGTGTATTTTAATTTCTTTTGCCATATCTCTTCCCATTGCTGCATTAGTATAGAATGATCTAAGTCCTGGGCCCATCTAATATGACAATCTTTTATATGTTCATCCTCCATGTTCCATCTTAGTAGTATTTTATACATGATACTTATATATTTCTTTCTCTTCCTCATTATTGGTTCCCATAACTCATCTTCCATAAAACCTATCTTTTTGTCTATCTTATATCTTTCATGGATTTTGTGGTATTGAAGCTATGATAGTGTTGGTAATTCTTGTCTTAGTTCTTCTATTGATTTTAGCTCCCATTTACTAGTGCTTGATTTTTAAAGTATTTGCTTATAGGTTAACCATTTGTTGTCTGCAAGTTCTTTTTTGTGGAAGGCCTCCGTAGGTGAGGTCCGCAGAGGGATAGATCTAAAAAGTTTTGGTTTGTATTTCTCCCATGTTTTAATAAATGCAGATCTCACATAATGGTGACTAAAATTTTTCTCTAATTTTCTCTTATCATACCAGAAGTATGCGTGCCATCCGGAGTGCAGATCGTGACCCTCCAGTATTGTCAAGTTCGGGTCTTGCAGTAGGGCCCAGTCCTTAATTGCAACCAGGTTGCACGCCTCATAATAAAGCCTAAGATCTGGCAAGCCTAGTCCGCC
This sequence comes from Anolis apletophallus, assembly GCA_030556195.1. NCBI lineage: Eukaryota > Metazoa > Chordata > Lepidosauria > Squamata > Anolidae > Anolis > Anolis apletophallus. Next base: position 164,552,276 of record JARBWK010000001.1, on the reverse strand, counting down.
CCCTTTTTTACATCTGTCATTAATTTTAGGCTTATTCTCGGTTTTTTATTTTTCCAGACAAATTTCCTTATATCGGAACCCCATTTTTTGAATAAGTAATCATTCCTGATGATTGGGACAGTCTGAAATAAGAAAAGAATTTTTGGTAGAATAACCATTTTGATTGTGGCTATTTGCCCTAGCAGTGAAATATTTGTATGTTTCCATTTTTCCATATCTTTGGAGATAGTACTCCATAGTTGTTCATAGTTATTTTTTAGGAGTTGTGTATTGCTCGTTGTTATTGTTATACCTAAGTATTTTATTTTTTCCCCAATTTGTATTCCTGTTTTTGATTGCAATTGTGCTTTCTCTTTTTCCTCTAAATGTTTAGTTAGAAATTTTGTTTTTTGTTTGTTTAATTTAAAGCCAGCCCCTGCCTCAAAGGCTTCGAGCTTTTAAAACCATTTTTCTATGTTATTTAATGGATGATGCAAACGATGTCGTCCAAATAGACTCGGAGTTTATAGCTCTGGGATAGGATTTGGGTGCCTTTAAGACCCTTGTCCTGATTGATATCTCTCACCAGGGTTTCAATTGCAAGTATGAACAGGAGTGGGGAGAGGGGACACCCTTGCCTCACCCCCCTGTTTATTTGGATTTTTCTTTCTTTCCTGACCATTAATAATGAGTGTTGCTGCTTGTTTCTTGTATAGGGCTTCTATAGTGTTCTGGAAGGTAAGACCCATGTCTAATTCTTTGGTAAGGAGTTTTATAAAATCCCAATTAATTTTATCAAACGCTTTTTCCGCGTCGATAAATAGTAGCGCCATTTTCCCCCCGTTATGTCTTTCATAGTACTCTATGATGTCTATTATTGTTCTTGTGTTCTCTTTTAAGTGTCTTTCTGGTAAAAATCCTTTTTGGTCTAGGGAAATCCAATCTTTAAGAAATAGTTTTAACCTACTTGCTATAATTTATGTGAATAATTTGTAATCTGTGTTTAACAGTGCTATTGGTCTGTAATTTTTTGGGTTTTTCCCATCTGTGTTTTTTTTGTGGATTAGTGTGATATTAGCTTTTCCCCATGTTTGTGGGATTCCTTTGGCTCCACCAATTTCGTTAAATATCTCCTGTATAGCAGTGGGGCTAATTCCGTTTTGTATGTTTTATAGAATATGGCTGTGAAGCCATCCAGCCCTGGTGCTTTATTGGTCTTTAATGCATCGATGGCCTTATCTATTTCCGCCATTGTTATGGGGTCATTTAGAATCCCCCTTTGTTTTTCTGTGATTTTTGGTATTCTTAAATTACAGATATATTCCACTATAGACTCCTTGGAAATATTTTCTCTGTTATATAGGTCTTGGTAGAACTTATTAAATGCTTCACTTATCTTTCCCTCTTCTGTGATTATTTTTACATTGCTTTCTATTTTCATTATATAGTTCTGGGGTTTTTTTTGTCTTTTAGCTTTTTGGAAAGCCATTTGCCTATTTTGTTTGCATTTTGGAAGTAATTAACCTTAGTGTACTTTATTTGCCTTTCTAAATTCTCTGTTTGCAGAAGCTGCAATTGTTTCCTGAGTATTTTTATTTCTTTTAATGCTTTCTTGTTGGTTGGTTTCTTTTTTTAAACGTCTTCCATTTTTCCTATTTCCGTTATTATGCCCTCTTCTTTCTTTTTCAATTGCTTGTTCTTTCTGCTGTTTAATTGTATGAAGTTGCCGCGCATGACGGCTTTCATTGCATCCCACTGATTTACCTTGCTTGTTTCTTCCCCCTTGTTTAAGTCAAGATATTCTTTGAGTTGTTCCCTTATTAATTCAATATCACTTTTCTTTTTTGTAGGCTGTCCCTAAGCCTCCATCTGTACTGTTTCTTACTTCCTTTTAGGTGTAGTTCTAGAGCGTTATGATCTGAAAATAAGTTTGTTAATCTTTCTATTCTTTTCACTTTAGTCACTATTGTTTTTGAGACCCATATCATATCGATACGTGTCCATCTCTTGTGCCTACTTGAGAAATAGGTGTAGTCTTTCATTACGTCTTTATGATGTCACCAGGTATCAATTAGGTTTAGTTTCTCCAACGTGTTTAAAAAGTGTTTAGGCAGCTGGCCCCCCTTATTTATAATTGTTTTGTTTCCTTTTTTTTGTGTTTTGTCTATTGAAGTATCAACAACCCCATTGAAATCCCCAAGTAATATTAACTCATCGTATTGTTGGTTCTCGATTTGTTTTTTTAACTCGGATATGATTTTTTGTTTGGGACCATTCAGGCAATAAATGTTACATATTAAAATCTTTGACTCATTTATTTCTATACAAATCCCCAGATACCTTCCCTCCATATCTTTGAAAGCAAGATTAGACATGACATTTTGGTTCACATAAGTGGCTACCCCTCTTTTTTTCCCCTCACAAACCGAGTAGTAAACCTTCCCCAACATAGGTTGTTCTAGATATTTTACATGTCGGCTAGCTATGTGTGTCTCTTGAAAAGAGATTATGTCATAGTTCTTTTTCTTTAAATAGTCCACAATTCTTTTCCTTTTGTTTGGGGAGTTCCAGCCGTTGATATTGTTGGTAAATATTCTAAGCCGGGCCTGTCCAACAGGCGGCCCGGGGTCAGCACACGGCCCGCCAGCCCCTTGGAACCGGCCCCCCTGCCCTCCTGCAAGAAAAATTGTAGCAGCGGCACAGCTGTCCGCCATTACCTTTCCTGGCTCTTCAGCAGACAGGAAATGAGCCATGACAGGAAATGACGCCGCGGAGCCAAAGGACTACAAGTCCCAGCTTCGCCTCCATGGCGCCATTTCCTTTGAGACTAGAAGAGTACAGGAAGTACTCTTCTGCTCTGTCTTCGGCCCCTGCCTCTGTGTCTTTGCCTCTCTCGTGCTCCGGCTCCTGGATCCTTATTGGAAGAGAGAAAGCCGGACTGGAGCAAGGCTGTGTGGAGCTCCGTTTGGGCAGCGGTCGTTTGGGAAGGATACCGAACTAAGGTAGGTGAAGCAGGGGGCTGTTTTGCTGGGGTGTGCTCCTTCCTTCGTTCCTTCAATCCTTCCCTCCTTGCTTTTATTCTTGCTTTTATTTTTTTTATTTTATTTTATTTTATTATTTATTTTTATTTTATTTATTTCCTTTTGTTCTTGCATTTATTCCTCCCTCATTTCTTCCCTCTATCCATCTTCCTTCCTTCCTCTTACTTTCTTTTATTCTTTTATTTTATTTTAATTTTTTAATTATTTATTTATTATAGCAGGCCTGGGCAAACTTGGGCCCTCGGGGTGCTTTTTTGCTTCAACTCTCACAATTCCTAATAAGTATAAGTATAACTGTCAACTATTAATTGTAACAATAGTCGTATAAGAGGTAAGAGGTTTTTTTCAACTTTTTCACACCCAGGTGATCAGTGACCGGAATTCCGGCCCTTGGAAGTTGGACAGCCCTGTTCTAAGCGATGTCATCCTGATGTTCTTCTTTGAGGACGTCCTTCGGATTGTGACCTTGGATTTCTACTAATTGGTAGTTTTCCGGAGAAAACTTTCATAGTCTTTTTAGGTTTCTTTGAAGAGATAAGCCCGGTGAATCTATTTCTTCAAGTTCTTCACCTTCCTCTTCTACATCCTCTATTTCTCCCTCTTCATTTCCTTTGTCATTCCTTGAGTCTTTGTCTTGTCTTTTGTGTTCTTCCTTCACCTGTTTATATTTTCCCATTGGGCTGCCCTGTTTTCCACTATGGAGATGGTTTTGGAAAAAAGATCTTGCTTTCTCCACAGAGTTCAGCCAATACCTTATGTCGTTGAAAGTGACCGTTAGGCCCTCCAATCTTTCCCATCTGAAGCGGATCTCTTTTTTTTTCAGTTCATCTGTGAGGAAATTGTATTTCCTTCGTCTGGCTAAGGTTTGTTGGGATACTTCTTTCATGAAGATTAGTTTTTTGTCCTTGTAATAAATTGATTTCTTAGCACACCTTTGAAGGATTTCGTCCCTCAAACTTTTCCTTGCGAAGGTCATGATGGCATCTTTATGTGTGTTGTTCCTCCTGGCATATTCTGTGTTTAATTTGCAAGCTCTGTCCACATCGTTTCCTACCACTGCTGCTTCTGTTTCTGTTAATTCTGATATAATATCAATTATTATTTGTTTTATATTCTCATTTTTGGATTCTGATTCTCAATTGATATTCTAAGGTTTTATTTTTCAGAAGTTCAACTTGTTGTTGCAGTTTTTGATTGGTTATCACTAATTTGTCCATTTTATTCTCTAATTTGCCATGGGATTTAGTCAGCCTCTGATTGTCCAATTTCATTTTGTCTATATCACCTTTCAATGTTTGGAGATCTTCTTTGATATCTTTTTTCATGTTTTTTATTTCTGTCTGCAGCTCTTGGTGTTGCCTATCTTGTTTTTGTGAAATGTGGCGTATTTCTTGTAGTAATGTTTTTTTGAAGTTCATGTCCTCCAGGAGGGAGTCCCTTCGGCCCTGGATCCTGTTTGTTTGATTTCCTTGGTTACCTTGGGTTCCTTTCATCCTTGTGACAAGCATCTTTGTATATCTGTTATTTAGACTGGAAATAAATATTCTTACCTGTCTGTTTCTATTGGTAATATCTCTTCTTTGTTGTCTCTCAAATCTTCCCGTGATCCGGTGTGGGTGAGCCTCTCAGGTAGCCTCCAGTATTCAGTATTCCCCTTTAAATTTTCTGTGCTTTGTTCCCTTTATTTCAAGCTGTCAGACGGCCAGGCTTCCGTATTGCCCTCTCCTCCAACTCTTGCGATGTTCTGTCTTCTTAGTAGCCTTTTACTTCTTTTGTGTTGTTTACGTTATTGCCTTAAATGTCCCAATCCCGCGGTGTTTCCGGTCTCGTAGGGCTCGAGATCTCACGAGTCTCGTGGGGACTGCTCGAGCTCTTGCTGCAGTACTCTCAGCTCTCAGATCTCGTGGGTTCTCATGGGAACAGGCCCTTGCGCATTTTCAAGGACGCGGATCTCACTCCCCTCTTCCTTTCTTCTCACACAGCACAAGATGGTGCCCACTCCCCCCTGTGTCCCCTCAGCATCAGAGCACTGCCTTCAAGTGCCGCTCTCTAACGGTTGGGGAGCGGGGGCCCGGGGAGGTAAGGTAAGGTTATTTGTTACTAAGGTGCGGGAGGAGGGGAAAGAAAAAGGAAAATTCACCTTCTTTTCCTTGTAGGTTATAGGTTGTTTCCTTCTTTATCCTCAGTGTCCTTTATCTTGGGTTTTTACGAGTTATTCCAAATCGGTTTTCTGTCTTATGTCTAGTCAGGTCCGGCCAGATATTATATCCGGCACTTCAATCTGCGTCTTGTGGCACTCCTAGGGTCCAAATTCCAAACTGTGGATTCGGATTCTGGGTTTCTAGGTATACCCTCGCTCTTGTGCTTTCTCTCTTATTCAAAGTTGTCATGATCCGAGTGAGTTGACAGCCGGAGGAATGCTCGGAAGCCTGTCGACTTCTTGTCCTAAGACAGTAGGCCTTCCCTCGGTGAGCCGTTGCCGGGCAATCTAGCAACGCTACCTTGAGGGTAACACTACTTCGTCGCCGTCAGCCGGTCTCCCAATGATCGGCACCCCAGTGCGCCTCAGACCGCGACTTTTGGGGAAGGAGAGGTTGCCTCCTTAGCCTTCTGTCTTGGATATCTCCCGGAGCCCCGGTGAGACACGTCTTCCTCCCTGTGGCTGCCAACCGGAACTGTTCATTCTTTTTGCTCTCCTTCTGAAGCTTCTCTGCACTCCCTTTACATATTTGTGAAAACCTGACTGGGAGGCTGGAGTGTGAATGAAGAACCCATTCCTCATGGCAGTGCTCCGCTAATGGTTCAGCCGGGGACTTTTTCCTCCCATTTGGAAAGCCCAGCTACAACAAGAAGAATGAATGAATGAAGAAGGAATAAAAGACCCAAATCATTTTAGTTAAGAACTCCACTTATTAAAATTCAGTAGTAAGTCTATTTGCCCCTCCCTTTCCTGGCGTTTCCCAGATATGTATGTTTCAATTTGATCCCTTGTGTCTCTTCACTTTCTGAATGCAGCTTGGACATCTGACATTTTTCACTCTGTATATAGTAAAATACTTGCATTGGTAACCTTTGAGTATCACTTGTTTCATGCGTGGAAGATCAATGCAAAGGTCCTACTTGTCCAAAATCTCAGGTCTCCCAGCGTGCCTGAGCTCTGATTGATCCACTGGAAACATGCGAGGATGAAGGCAGGTTCAGTAATGGCTTTATTCAGCAATGGCCGAAGTGGATGCTGGAGACACAGTGCAATCTCACATCTGACGTGCCTCCCAATCACAAGCGTGGATATTTTATACACATTTGCAGTCATTACACAGAGTGGGTATGTGCTGCGATTGGTGTAAATTACGATCCGCAATCTCATTGGTTCAGAAGTACATTCATTTATGGTATGTAATTGGTGCATAGTGTAGAATAAACTAGCATTTCACCTTAAAGCTGCCTCTTCTGTCTGGTGTGTTTTCCCACTCTGACAAGTGGAAGGGTTTGAGAATGGGGTGCAGTTTGGGCCTTGGGACAATGGGCGTTGGTGGGTTCATCCCTGGGGATATAGGCCCCACGATGTTCCTGGAAGTGTGATTTTTTTGAGGAGGGATGAGGATTACTGAGCAGGATTTAGGATGGGATCAAACAATAGCTGAGAAGTTATTACGAAACCCACATAAGATCAGTCAAAAGCTGTATAAACCAAGCTTTAAAATGTGTATTGTGTCATTGTGAGCAAGTCAGGGACTTTAAAAAAATCCACCTAAATGCTTGTGAGTAACAGATTAAATTGTCATTCGCCGTGCATGCCCGGCAGTTGCCCCGGGGGCGGGGCTTCCCTCCACCTCCTCCTCCCTCTCCTCGCACCCTCCTTCCTTGAGTCAAGGCACCTAGGAACATGGCGGAGGAGGCAGAGGCGCTTGTGCCCTTCTTCCTTGACAAGGGGTGCTGCGCATGCCCAGCAGTGGCCCTGCGGGCGGGGCTTCCCTCCGCCTCCTCCTTGCGCCCTCCTTCCTTGAGTCAAGGAAGGAGGGTGCAAGGAGGAGGAGGAAGGAAGGGAAGCCCCGCCCCCGGGGCCGCTGCCGGGCATGCGCGGCAGGAGGGCACGAGCGCCTCTGCCTCCTTCGCCATGTTCCTGGGTGCCGCGCATGCCCAGCAGCGGCTCTGTGGGCTTCCCTCCCTCCTCCTCCTCGCGCCCTTCTTCCTTGACAAGGAGGTGGGGGCGATGGCGAGGGGGGGCGCCATTCCCTGCTCCCTCGCCCCCTTGCAGCGCTCTCTCACCGCCCTCCCCCAAGAGAGAGAGAGAGAGAGAGAGAGAGAGAGAGTCATCTCCATACCGTGCGTTGTGGTTTTGTTTCAACATTTCTTTTGGTCCGTGAACTGCGCCCCCTCAGCTTGCGCCACTAGGCCATGGCCTAGGGTGGCCTTATGGGTAATCTGGGCCTGGCCAGACGTCGATTGCTTAGTCTTTGTTAGCTTGTAATGGCAGGAGGGGCCTCCTTCCCCGGGTGACCCCAGAAGGAGGAGGGACTAAGGTGCCTGAGATCAGCTTTGGCGCAAAACTCAAGCCCCTCCCACAGAGCACACACACATTAGCCATTGCAGGAAACATTACAAAAGGATTGCAAACATGCAAAGCTATTGCATCTAAACAAGACAGACAGGCCGCAACATTACAGACAAGATAGGTTCTGTAAGTGTGTTCCTAAGCTGAATATAGAAATTCAACTTAAGAATATACAATATATAAATTCAAGACAAATATGTTGGAACAGGTACTTTTAAAAGTGCAATTCCAGCCTTTCAAAAAATCATTTTGAACAGCATAGAGAAGGGTTAATACCCCTGTGATGTTTCTATTGCTGTCTGTGCCCCTGTTCAGAAAATTTTGCCTCACTTTCTGTTCCTGTGACAATTGGATTTTGAAAATGTTGGGTTGTTGTGGAAACAAGAATTGGTGATAAATCTTCAGGTGAGATATCTTTTTCTCATGATAACTCTTAAGAATTTCCCTTCTTAAGACTTGATTTCCTCTCACTTGTTGTCTCACCCTTGTTCCTCATGATGAATAATATGTAAGTCATATATTGTAATTCGGGGACTACTTGTATTCTCTTTAATCTAGAATTTAGAGTGGTTTTGGATGAATTTTGAGTGTTGAGGACTAAATAGTGTAGCAGAACACAACTTGGGTTACAAAACATTATAAAGGGAGTGTTTAGGCTGCTCTCGGAACCTAAATTAATCTGGCAGGAACTGGAAGGGAAATGTTGGCAAAGAGATTATGGGGAAATGTTTTACAGGGCAAAAATAGGCAAAGAAATTAAGGAGTGCAAAAATAACCTGGCTAAAGATGTCATGGAGATATGGGTTAAATTAAAAAGCAAGATATTCCCAGGAGTTTCCCCCTTAACCCCAATAGTGTTACTGGAGAATTTCCCAGAAGATCTGAGAATTAAACTTAAATATAAAAAATTAGTGGAGGTGGAAACTGCTCTTTCCTGGAAAGAATGGATACAAAATTCAATGGGCAAGTTCAATAAGTTAGAAGAACAAGGTGCTCTGAACTGGTTTGAGAGACAACAGCTGTATAACTGGAAAAGGGAGTTCTTAAGTAAAAATCCCAGATGTAGAGCATTGAATAAATATGAGGAATGGCTAAGCAAACTTAAAAAACAAGAAATAACAGGGAAAGGATTAATTGGGAAAATATATAATGGATTAATTGGCGAAGAAACAGGGCTGAAGCTGTTTGAAAAGGTCTGGGAGGGAGACCTAGGGCCTCTGACAGATTTCGATTGGAAAAGGGTTCTGAAGTGGAGAGTGGTTAAGAATCGATCAACAAGATTAAAAGACAAAGCTTGGTTTCCTCTACTACTGCCAGGACCTTTCTGTAGGAATGAAGAATTGTGAAAGTGTCACCCAAAAATCCATCTCCTTATTGTATTGTCGAAGGCTTTCGTGGCTGGAATCACTGGGTTGTTGTAGGTTTTTCGGGCTATATGGCCATGTGAGGTCACAACCTCTGAGGATACTTGCCATAGATGCAGGCGAAACGCCAGGAGAGAATGCTTCTAGAACAGTGGTTCTCAACCTGTGGGTCCCCAGATGTTTTGGCCTTCAACTCCCAGAAGTCCTAACATCTGATGAACTGACTGGGATTTCTGGGAGTTGTAAGCCAAAACACCTGGGGACCCACAGGTTGAGAACCACTGTTCTAGAACATGGCCATATAGCCGAAAAAACTTAAAACAACCCATCTCCTCATTGTCCGATATAGGGAGACCAGGAAATCCCATCACTTAAGAGCCATCTGTCAGGACTCACCCATTTTGAGCAGGCTGAGGCCTGGATAGCAGTTTGGCCTCCCTGGTAAGATAGTATATCTAGGAAAGGGGGAGTGGCTTGGAGCCTCTCCAGAGAGAGAGAGAGAGAGAGAGAGAGAGAGAGAGAGAGAGCTGCCTGGGAGTGGCTCAGAGTGAGGGGGAGGAGCCAGCTATCTTAGGAGGGGAAAATCCTGTCTGAAGTTTTTAGTTATGGACTAGGCTTTGACAGAGCAACATCAAAGCCTGAGAGGAGTGTGAGCAGTCAGTGAAGACAGAGGTGTCTTGGAAAACCGGCAGGAAAAGTTCTGTGAGGAGCTGACAGGCAATCAGACACAGGCTTTTGATCTCTAGGGAAGAGATTGGCTCACATCTCTGGGAAGCCAGCTACAGGGAACTCTAGAAGAGAGTTAGGTAGCTAGGGTGCTTCTGAAGGTCTGAGTGGATGCTCAGGGAACTAACTGATTCAGTTAGTTGAGGAAACTCACCACTAGTCTTAGGATTAGAGTGAGGGAGTTATTGTTGTGAAAGACATTACATCTGTCTAGTTCTGTTTCTAAGTTTTAAACATACAAGTTTATGAAACCATCAAGCTATTGTGCCTTTCTTGAAAACCAGTTACGCTTCTGTGCCGTTTAAAGTTACCTGTTCCAACAATAAACCTTTTCAGTGTTAACTTCAAAGAAAAGCCTCCATTGTGCCTCAATACATCAGAGTGTTCCAGTTCCAGCATTCCCACGGTCCCAGTCTAGGAGAAGAGATTTCGCCTCAGTAATCCTCTCCGTTCATGTTTAGCATAGGAGCCTAGCTCATCTCCAACTTTAACAAAAATCCTAAAGACATTTTAGGTTGGTGGCAGCGTTACCAGAACGGCCAGTGGTCAGGAAGGGCCAGTCGTGACATTTTTGGTGGCAGCAGTGGGATCTAAAATAGAAAGGCCCACCCTGCCCCAAGGACCCAAAGGCCAGGTCGTTACACCATCCCACTCAGGTAACCCAAGGTGAAACAATTGTCACATTTGGCACAGATCAACACCCATTTCCTTGCATGGAAAGCTCACCCCCCCCCCCCCACACACACACACCAGCAGAAAGGAATGGGCACCAGTTTATTTTATTTATTTATTTATTTACTATTTTTATATGCCACCCTTCTCAACCCTGAAGGGGACTCAGAGTGGCTTACAGCAAACAACAATACTGCCAGAGTGGCTTACAGTGTACATATAACAATACTGCCGGAGCGGCTTACAACAAACTGAAAAAACAACAATTAACATTACAACATATCGCAATATTGTTAGCCAACAAAGCAATGAATTCAGGTTTTCTCCAATATTGACAATCACGAATGGAAAGCATGTCAGATTCTTTCATTCTCCTGGCATCTTTCCCTGATCAATGGAGGAATAAAATCGACCTCTGATTCTGCCCTCATCTCTGCATGTCTTGATTGGGAAACATTGGACTCAGTTTGCTAGGAATGGACTTGAATTCAGAACAACAAAACTGTAGCTCAAGATATGAACTTTATTGTTTATTATTAGTATTATTATTATTATTTACTTTTTTACTTTATACAGTTAAAATATAATAAATATAATTAAAATGCATTTTAAAAAACACAATCCCTCCAAAAATCCCACAACCTCCCCAGAAGTCTGCCCTTATCCTTCCCCAAATCCTTTCTCATGCTCTGCTTTAAATGCAGGAGGGATTTGCTGCTACTGCTCCAAGAGATACTTTGAAACTTTTTATAACATTGTTTTTCATTATTTCTCCAAATACCGGCAGTCCCCGAGTTGCAAACATGTAACTTACAAGCAACTCATAGTTAAGCACAGGGGTGAGACAATAGGAAGTGAGAGAAATCTATCCCTAGGAAGCGAAATTCACTCCTCGAAGAGTTATCATGGAAAAAGCTTTATCACCAATACTTGTTTCCACAACTACATAAATTTTTCCAAATGCAATTATCATAGGGATAGAAAGTGAGGCGAAATCTTCTGAACAGGGACACAGATATCAAAGCAAACATCATAGGGGTGTTAACCCTTCTCTATGTTATCCAAAGCTAAATATATAGATATATTTGGCTGGAGTGACACTTAAAATGTACATGTTTCAACTTACAAACTAATTCAATTTAGGAAAAAACCTACAGAACCTATTTTGTTTGTAACTTGGGTACCATCTGTACAACAAAATGTTGCTATCTCAGTTTTTAAAAAACTTTGCAATTTTAAATGATGGTAACAACAAATTATAAAACAAAATAATAGCCCTGTAAGCTATTGTTATCTTGTGATCTTCACCTCATTACTATCTCAACTCAGGAAAATGGAAATCATGCTGGAAACATGCAGTCGGTACTGAATTCTGTCTGCCACATTGATCATCTACATTTGTTTTGTGTGTTTGTGTGTGTGAGAGAGAGAAGAGCGACTCGAGAAACTGCAAGTTGCTTCTGGTATGAGAGAATAGGCCATCTACAAGGACATTGCCCAAGGGATGCCCAGATGTTTTGATGTTTTACCATCCTTGTGGGAGGCTTCTCTCATTTCCCCACATGGGGAGCTGGAGCTGACAGAGGGAGCTCATCCACACTCTCCCCAGATTTGAACCTTTGTCCTGTCGATCTTCAGTTCTGCCAGCACAAGGGTTTAACCCATTGTGCCACCAGGGGCTCCTATCTACATTTGATGATCTTTGGAAGTCTAAATATTGCAAGAGTGTAACCACTGCAGTTTAAATACTTTTTTAAAAATAAAAAAGACAACTGGGATCCCATGAAACCATGTGTAAATATTGTTACTGGCATTGCACATCCTGGGATTCAAAAAACTAAATGGGAACAACTAGCTATGCCAGGCACTCAACACCCGCATCCTGTTTTCTCCGTTTCATGCAAGGAACATGAAGGCTGCTTCTCTCAAAGCAGTGACATTCAGCTAACCTTAAATCTTGCCACAAAACACTAGGTTCCTCATCTGTTACTTTAAGTGTCTCTGCACTACAAAGTTAGATCTGTCTTAGATCAGTGTGCATCTACACATTGTTGTTGTTGCATGCTTTCAAGTTGTTTCCAACTTATAATGACCCTACGGTAAAGCTGTAATGTTTTTTCCCCTGAGGATAAGAATCTGTGACTTCTTCGGAGTCATCCAAGGGTTTCCATAGCCAAGCAAGGATTTGAACCCTGGTCTCCGTAGTCACTATCCACTGCTCAAATCACTACACCACACTGGCTCATGTATCTACTATATGCTTACTGTAGTTTGACATCACTGTAATGATTATGGCTCTGTCATACATCATTGTCATAAATTATAAATCCTAAAATCCAATATGGTAGAGGGGTTTTTTTCCATGTCAGGAGCAACTTGAGAAACTGCAAGTCACTTCTGGTGTGAGAGAATTGGCCGTCTGCAAGGACATTGCCCAGGGACGCCATGATGTTTTAATGTTTTCCCATCCTTGTGGGAGGCTTCTCCCGAGGAGACCTGCAAAGCACAGCGGAGCTTTCCAGCTGGTGGGAATGCATGGGGACCTTGGAGGTGGCGGGATGGTGCCTACTCGCCTTTCTCTTCTGCTCCGGAGGCACCATGGTGAAAGCCAGCCAAGTGTGGGTCTGAGTGGTGTGTGTCGGGGGGGGGGGGTAGAGGTTGCTTAAAGGGGGCGTAATTCCAAAGTGTGGCCTAGGGCACAAAAAGGTGTTAATCCGAGCCTGGTGCCTTTGAAGAAAACGTGATGGAATCTCTTGCCACCGTGTTATGCCATCACTAAAGCAGATCTGCTTCCCTCTCAGAGCTTTACTTTCCAATATAATTAGTTACTTAATTTTTTTAAGTGGCTACCTGCCACTATGATGAGAACATTGTAACTACCAGGGAGAGACCATTCAGGCATGTATTCAATGTTTTTTTAAAGGGAAGTTGTCACATATTGAGTCTTTGCACAACTCATTTATTTGTACACTGAGGCAGGAACTTGGCACGGGTGATCCATGCTTCTCTAGGATTTAAGCCTTTATAAGGGCAAGAAGTTAAATGGGGATGTCTTCTAGATCAAACCGTCATGAGCAACGTCTAATAAACATCACCCCTCGAGATGATGTTCGTGATGGCATTCTGGTGATGCAACGCTATGGCACAACGCTGAAGCCCCTGAGCTAAAAAGAAGTGTCGAGAAGGATTTGCTTCAAAAGAGAGCTGTTAGGTTCACACTGCAAAACTATGAGGGCAAAGTGGTTGGGAAATATATGGAAGTGTGACATCAGGTTTGCTTAGAAAGAATATCGTATATCACCGGCATAATTTGTACTCAAACATTGTGCACATACTGCATTTCTTCTTAGATGGAGCTCTACAAGATGATGAAAGAAATTTCCCAACCAACCCACCTGATTAACTCCACATGACAAATGTATCTGACGGAAATGTCCCTCCCCACTAAGAGGACTGTTTGTATCTAACAGCTCAGCATGAAACTGATAAAACAGGAGAGACACTCCAGAACTGCTGGAGCATGTAAGAAATCAGTTATTGTGTATGTGTCAACTGTAAAATAAGATGTGTGAAGCTGATTGCCCATGGAGTTAGCTTAGTCTGGGACTTTTGGATACCGTTCCATTATTTAGGTTTGAGGTATGCAGGTGCATACAGAGAAGCCGAGAGAGACAGATTTTGGAGTGTGCTCTTGCTTCCAGGCCCGGATTACCCATAAGGCCAACCTAGGCCATGGCCTAGGGGCGCAAGCCAGGGGGGGGCACAGATCACGGACCAAATAATAATAATAAATGTTGAAACAAATAAAAATGTCAAGAATGCACATGTGCGCGCACTCACGTACATAAAGAGGTGGGAAGTTCTGTTGAAATGACAGGCGCGGAGCTCGAGATGTTAACAAACCTTGGCCCCGCCCCCTTCCACTCCTCCTCCCTCTTCCTTCCCTCCCCCTCTCCCTTTCCCGAACCCCGTCACATGCCGGGAGGGGAAGGTGATGCGAGGACATCAGATACCTTAAAAAAAAGAAAGAAAAGAACGCTCCTTCACTCCCTTCCTTATGCATGGTGTGTTTACGGAAATTGCCAAAAAGAGCCGAAGGGCTTGGCTTTGGTTTCTTCGGAAAGGGAAGCTCTCAGGAGAAGACTCTAACCTTCCAATACCATTTTTTAACCTCAGGAATGAACTACTGAGTAGCAGAAGTGTGAAATATTGACTGTTATCATTTGCGGGGGGGACGGGGGCACAAGTATGTATTGTTTCCAGTTGAAATAGAATACATAAAATTAAAAAAGGGTGTTTATGGTGTATGTACATGGTGATCAACTGAGATGTATTGGGCTACATGAGTGAATTTGAGGTAAGTTGTATGATATGATTTATTTTTAGTGTGGGTGTGAGGGAGGTGGGGGGGGGGCGTGCGGTAGAGGTTGTCTTAAAGGGGGCGTAATTCCAAAGTGTGGCTTAGGGTGCAAAAAGGTGTTAATCCGGGCCTGCTTGCTTCATGAGCTGCTGGATGAAGATTCTCCACATGGACAAAGAAATACCATTTTAAATCTCTCATAAAAGGATATTATGTGAGTCGATGCAACTGATCACATGATTGTAAATATGTTGTTCTGGATTACAAAGAGTGAACTATTTCTTCTTTATTAATCATCTGTGTGGCATATTTTCTTCTCTGGCAAGACAGTGTGTGGGCTGGTCAAATGTGAACTACATGTGGTTTATTTTACATTATGCCACATGAACTACCTGTGTGATGACTAAGTATAGGTGAGAATGTTATTAGGTGTGTATTTTGTAAAATGAGAATCCATCTAATTCACATATTCTAAACTATCAGACAGATCCAGTTTCAGTTATCCTTTAGATTACACACTTCTCCACAACAGTAGTATTTAAAGACAGAGCCATTCTAGTCTCCTTTCGCCTGCGACATATAAATGAATCCTAAGCACCTTTCCAACTGAGAAAAATAAACTGTGAAGGTAAGCTTTCATTGTTTCCATCAGAAGAAGGGGACTGGAAATAGAAATATATTTTTTCTCTGTTAGTCTCAAATTACTTTATAGCTTTTGAAACAGTCATGCCAACCACATGGTCTTGAAAGTATCTACGGACAACGCTGGCTCTTCGGCTTAGAAATGGAGATGAGCACCACACCCCAGAGTCGGACACGACTGGACTTAATGTCAGGGGAAAACCTTTACTACTAAGGGTAATTTGCTTCTAAGATGTTATAAAATACAGTAGATGCATTCAAAAATCCATATGTGAGGAAAATCATGGATGAAAACAAGTGTTTAATCACAGTCTGGTATGAAACAAATTTGTCTGAATGGTTAAACAAATGACTGAATGCATGCATGCAAAACTCCCATGGAACACAAAATCCAATGTCTTTATTTCATTTTGGTGACACACGTTTTAGATATGCATTATTTTGCAACACAGTAATTCAGTTTTACTAGCCAATTGGAGGTCAAACAAATCCCTTATGAGAGATGGGGACCTAACATATCTCAATAAAATCTTCAATTTATATTTTTTTAAATATCTGATTTCTGGCTTACTTCACATAGGCGCAGAGGTTTCTTCTTATGTTCACATGGCACACAGAAGCAGTTTAGTTTATTTGGGATGGAGGGTTATTTACAGCAGAATGGTTTTTATTGATTGTGAAATAGATCAGATCAATGTGTTGTCAAAGTCTTTCATGGCCAGAATCACTGAGTTGCTGTGAGTTTTCCGGACTGTACGGCCATA
Source organism: Anolis apletophallus (assembly GCA_030556195.1). NCBI lineage: Eukaryota > Metazoa > Chordata > Lepidosauria > Squamata > Anolidae > Anolis > Anolis apletophallus. Next base: position 164,536,173 of record JARBWK010000001.1, on the reverse strand, counting down.
TTCCAGAAGCATTCTCTCCTGACGTTTCACCGACATCTATGACAGGCATCCTCAGAGGTTGTGAGGTCAGTTGTACCAACTCACATAATGTCCTTCTGACCTCACAGCCTCTGAGGATTCCTGCCGTATATGTGAATGAAACATCAGGCGAGAATGCTTCTGGAACATCGCCATACAGCCCGGAAAACTCACAGCAATCCAGAGATCAGACCAGTTCTGATCATATGATAAGACAGGCAGATCTCTTCATCACTAGCAGCAATGGCTTTGTTGTGGTTAGCCTAGTTGCACAGCACTCAGTGCCCAGGGCCGGCCTGACCTTTTCCGGGGGAGTACGCGAAGTAAATTTTGGCGCCCCCCCCCGGCCACCGCATCATGCCGCCGCCGCCGCTTTCGCCGCCGCCATTTTCGCCACCGCCGCCACTTCCGCCACCGCCGCCGCCGCTTCGCCGCCGCGCCGCTTCTTCCGCTGCCGCCGCTTCCGCCGCCGCTGCTTCCGCCGCCACCACTTCCGCCGCCGCCGCCACCGCCGCTTCCGCCGCCGCCGCTTCACGTAGTGCTTCCGGAGGCTGCACCACACCTCCCGAAGCGCGGACATTTCAAGATGCCCAGAAGCAACTACAGGTGCTGTAGTGCCTGTAGTTGCTTCTGGGCATGCGCAGAAATATCTGTGCTTCGGGAGGCGTGCTGCAGCCTCCCGAAGCACTACGTTTCTGCGCATGCGCCGAATGTCCGCGCATGTGCACTGGGGCCCGAGCGCACCTGCACGCTGGCTCCAAAGCCGCAGCGCGCTCGGGACTCAGTGCCCATGCGCAGAACATTCGCGCATGCCCAGAAGCAACTACAGCCGCAGTAGCGCCTGTAGTTGCTTCTGGGCATGCGCAGAAAATGTCTGTGCCCGTGGGGGCCGGCTGTGCGGCGCACCGGGCGGCGGCAGGGCGGGGGCGCGGAAGCGAGGTGGTGCCGCGGCGCCCCTCCCAGGTGGTGACGCCCCGCCCAGCCGGTGGCGCTCTACGCGGCCGCTTACATGGCGGAATCGCTGGGGCCGCCTCTGCCAGTGCCTGACATTCAATTGATGTGGCAGGCTGGCTTCATTTGGGATATGTGTGGGGAAAATCTCTGCAATAATAATACGACCTTAGTTTTGCAGTCTGCCAGGTATTATTGACCGAAGTTTTGGACCATCAGGGCCCTTTCACATCATGAATTGCAGTGTTACAATTCTAGTTTAGCTGTATGCCTGCATCCTGTAAAATCTTGGGGTTGTGGTTTGAAGAGGTCTCAGCTAAGCATTCTAAATATTCTTTCCTAAACTACAAATCCCAGGAGTCCAAAGGATGCCCCCAGGGCAATTAAAGTGGAACATCAGTGCTATAATGCTATAGATCAGTGTTTCCCAACCGCTGTGACGTGGCACAGTAGTGTGCCGTGACGGACCTCCTGCTGTGCTGCGAGAACAGCTCTCTGCACCCCTTCCTTCCCCCCTCCTCCTGCCGAACTCCTGCTGCTTGGGGGAGGAGGAAGAAGAGCCGGGCGGTGGTGAAGAAAAAGAAAAAGGGGCCGGGGCACCACCTCCTTCTGCCGTTTCCCCAGCCAGCCTCCAATCCGTCTGGACTCTGGCCCCTTGCTCGCTGAAGCCGCGCGGAGGAGCCCAGCCCACTGAAGCCTATCCACCGCTCATGCTCCTCCTCCACCACGCAGCCTGGCTCCGCCCCCTCCCCGCGGCTTCAGATCTCCCACAGCTTCTCCAGCCTTGAGGGGGCTATGCCAAGCCAGCAGTGGCAGCGCCAGCACAATGCTGGCTTGGCACTGCCCCCTCGAGGCTGGCGAAGCTGTGGGAGAGCTGAAGCCAGGGGGAGGGGTGGGGCATGGCGCAGCCTGGCTCATCCCCCTCCCCTGGCTTTGGCACTCCCAGCAGCTGCTCCCAGCAGGCCACCATCCACCAGCCGTTCTTTACTGTGTTAGAATGTCATTTTGTGTCATTTTGGTTGGTGGTGTGCCCCTGGATTTTTTTAATGTTGAAAGTGTGCCACGGCTCAAAAAAGGTTGGGAAACACTGCTATAGATCACTCAGATATTCTATCCAAGTATATAAGAATCAGTATGATATTCTCAGGTAATGTTGTATGTTCCAAGTACTGTCACTTTTGGTAGGTATTATTATCATTATTAGTATTAGTATTAGTATTATTACGATAGCAATGGTGGTGGTATTGCAAAATGATTAACAGCAAAAAGCAATGCACTCACACAAATTACACATTAACTAATTTCCTTGAGTACTGAAGGGCACCTTGGCTGTCATACAGGACTTTGTATGCCAAAAAGGAAAGTTGAATCAGCAGGGGATTTGGAATAGCAAAATTAGTTTGTTCACAAAGTTTTTTTAAAAAACAGGTAAATTACACAGTTTGCAGAAACAGCAGTTGCTTCTCTGGATGCCAATTAAACAGACTCCTCAGAGTGCCGTGTTATAGATATTTGTATGTTGTAAACACTCCCTTCTAGCTTCACCATGAAAGGCTGCAAACATTGACAGAGCTCTCAACCTTTTGTGCCGCAAACCATTCATTCAAGTCGAAACCACTTCTCAAAATGGTTCGCTTCAGCATTTAAACCACTCTTCTGGCACAAATATCCTGTTGTCATCCACAGGCTTCTTCCAACAATGTGATTTTAAAGGGTATTTTTTTGTTTACCTTTGTATCCTAGGAGCTAACCACGGCATAAATGATGGCATACACAACATCTCCTGCTTTCACAAAAGCTCTGAAAAGTAATATGGAAGGAGCGACAATAACAATCAAGGTCATGCTGTAAAATCCAAGGCTGTGGGCCAAATGACAGGTTCGTCAGGAGGATAGCAGAGGAAAAAAACTGCTTTTCATTTGAAACAATGTAGCTCTGGGGATGAAAGGAGCCACCATGTAAATTGCAGAAATGAAAGCAAACCTTTAGTCTTTCTCTCTGAATCATGTTTCCACTCCAAAATGACTCTCCATTTCTATATTTTCCCAAACCGGGGAAGAGGGGATCTTACAAAAATGTCGTATGTATTTCATATTTTGAAAAGATTTGAATTATCATTACATCAAATCAGGGGGCCCAAGATTGTTTTTGTGGATTCTAGGATCTGCGGTCTTAAATTTCTTTCCTCACTTTGAGCGGAGGGGGGACCCTTGACTGTTCCCCACCCCTTGACTAGATGTCCTTCCATAGTCAATAATATTTGTAGGGGATCTCAGATGACCCCATGCCTTCCGTTCTTTTAGCATATTCTGCAATGCTGTTGCTTCTAACAGAAATATTATTTTTAAAGAAATAGATGTCAACATCCACATCCTCCTCCTTGCATTGAGGACATGCCCCACAGATGTTGAATGGGAGCCAGAAACACCATGAATTCCATCTGATACCGGGACACAGAGGCACAAATAGTGTAAAGGTAAAGGCTTCCCCTTGACATTAAGTCTAGTTGTGTCTGACTCTGGGGACTGGTGCTCATCTCCATTTCTAAGCCAGTTTGGGCCCCACCTATCTTCCTGATCGCATCTCCCTCTATGAACCGGCATGAACTTTAAGATCTTCCGGGGAGGCCCTCCTTTTTGCTCCCACCAGCATCACAAGCATGGTTGGTGGGGATGAGAGAGAGGGCCTTCTCTGTGGTGGCCCCCAGCCTCTGGAATACCCTTCCTAAAGTAATAAAACAGGCCCTTCCCTCCCCTCCTTTTGTAAGAGCCTGAAGACCTGGTGGTTTAAACAAGCCTTTGAGAACCTCTAATTCTAGCTCAGCCCCCCAGATACTCAGGAGGGGGAGGAAGGGGGAGAGCTTGAATATGGCCATATCTTTTGGTTTACCAATTACCTCAGGTTACTTCCTCCTATTAGGCCCCAGAAATGAACAGCCATAGACTCTACCTAATTTCCCGGGCCCTCTACAAATTGCATTAGCCTTGGCCCGGCCTTTTAAATTGACTTGAACAGGCAGGATTATTTTAAATATATATGCGCTATTGTGGTTTTTTATGCTTATATTGTCTTGTTAATTTTATGTGTATGTTGTTTACTTTGTATGTATTGATGATGTTACTTGGAAACCGCTCTGAGTCCCCTCGGGGAGATAGAGTGGTATATAAAGTTTTGTTGTTTGTTTTTGTTGAGGAGCCGGCGTTGTCCATAGACACCTCCAAGGTCATGTGGCTGGCATGACTGCATGGAGTGCTATTACCTTTCTGCCAGAGAGGTACCTATTGATCTACTCGCATTGGCATGTTTTCAAACTGCTAGGTTGGCAGAAGCTGGGGCGAACAGCGGAAGCTCACGCCGCTCCCTGGATTGGAACCACCAACGTTTTGGTCAGCAAGTTCAGCAGCTTTGTGCTTTAACCAGCTGCGCCACCAGGGGCACAAATGCGGCTCCACAAAAGAAGGATCCCAAAGTCCTATCACCAGCAAATGAGCTGCTTTGCATGTCCATATTCTCTTGCTGAGCCAATCCTTAGGATGAAGACAAGAAGATCCCTTTTGTGTCAGATCAATGGCCTATTAAATCCAGCATGCTAGGTGCAGCCAGGTGGGAAATGCAAGCAAGGCATGAATTTTTAACCCAAATGTTAAAGAAACTATCAAGGTGCTGAAGCTATTAGAGGGTTAGGATTCAGAACCTTGGATAGCTCATTTATCATCTGAAACAGTGGTTTTCTCAACCTATAAGTCCCCAGATGTTTTGGCCTTCAACACCCAGAAATCCAAACAGCGGAGATTTAAGGGAGTTGTAGGCCAAAATTGGGGAACCACAGGTTGAGAACCACTGATCTGGACTAACGTTTAGGGGATTCATTTGCCCCACTGATACAGAAGTCATAAGTCTCTATTAGTAGCTATTTATAGTTCTATGCCCCAAGACTTAATTTAATGCCAACTAAAATTGTCATTAAACTGTCATTTTCCCACCACCCACATTCTTTGGGAGCAAATTTCATTGTTTAATAGCCATCACTCTAAACCCCTCATGGGTGAAATGAAATATCACTTTCATGAAATATGGCTATACAAAACTGATGAAGAAAGCATAAAAATCTACCAACCACATATAATCACATAATATGATAATAAGAATAGCGTTATCGGTGAAATCATCTCCTTTTGATATCAGAAAACTCTAGCAGAAATAACATGTCTGAGAATATAGATGGAGTAATGCATTGCCCATGCCTTTAAATGCAGGATAATGTGATACAGACATATGGAGTTATCCACAGTCTTCTTTTTTTAAATGCAGTTCAAATTACTATAATTTCTACCTGTCTCCTGCCATGCTCCTAAATATACTGGAATTTCTCCACAGTACTTTAATAGAGTAAGCAATCAGAGGTATAATTTACTACGATTTCAGTGAAGCTTTCTGAATGACACATAGAACTTTTTAGGAGATGCAGTTCTATTTTTCTTTTTTACACTGCTAGCTTCATGTCTTTAAAAAGGCTTCTCCTTCTCTCTTCCACCACTATATTGCAGCCTATTATGTTTAATTTTACTTGTACTGTTGTTGCTTATTTGCATTGGGATACAGAGTCTATAACCATCTGGAAACCACACACTGTTGTTTTGTGCTTATCGTTATCAGCCTGCTCGTTTATCTTGCTTACAGTGGAAGCTCATGCCGCTCCCTGGATTCGAACCACCAACATTTTAGTCAGCAAGTTCAGCAGCTTTGTGCTTTAACCAGCTGCGCCACCAGGGGCACAAATGCGGCTCCACAAACGAAGGATCCCAAAGTCCCATCACCAGCAAATGAGCTGCTTTGCATGTCCAAATTCTCTTGATGAGCCAATCCTTAGGATGAAGACAAGAAGAGCCCTTTTGTGTCAGATCAATGGCCTATTAAATCCAGCATGCTAGGTGCAGCCAGGTGGGAAATGCACAAGCAAGGCATGAATTTTAACCCAAATGTTAAAGAAACTATCCAAGGTGCTGAAGCTATTAGAGGGTTAGGATTCAGAACCTTGGATAGCTCATTTATCATCTGAAAAAGTGGTTCTCAACCTATGGGTCCCCAGATGTTTTGGCCTTCAACGCCAAGAATTCCAAACAGCTGGGATTTCTGGGAGTTGTAGGCCAAAACACCTGGGGACCCACAGGTTGAGAACCACTGATCTGGACTAACGTTTAGGGGGATTCATTGCCCCACTGATACAGAAGTCATAAGTCTCTATTAGTAGCTATTTATAGTTCTATGCCCCAAGACTTAATTTAATGCCAACTAAAATTGTCATTAAACTGTCATTTTCCCACCACCCACATTCTTTGGGAGCAAATTTTATTATTTAATCGGCATTACTATACATCACTCTAAACCCCTCATGGGTGAAATGAAATATCACCTTCATGAAATATGGCTATACAAAACTGATGAAGAAAGCATAAAAATCTACCAACCACATATAATCACATAATATGATAATAAGAATGACGTTATCGGTGAAATCATCTCCTTTTGATATCCAGAAAACTCTAGCAGAAATAACATGTCTGAGAATATAGATGGAGTAATGCATTGCCCCATGCCTTTAAATGCAGCATAGTGTGATACAGACATATGGAGTTATCCACAGTCTTCTTTTTAAATGCAGTTCAAATTACTATAATTTTCTACCTGTCTCCTGCCATGCTCCTAAATATACTGGAATTTCTCCACAGTACTTTAATGAGTAGCTTAATCAGAGGTATAATTTACTACGATTTCAGTGAAGCTTTCTGAATACATATGAGAACTTTTTAGGAGATGCAGTTCTATTTTTCTTTGTTTACCTGCTAGCTTCATGTCTTTAAAAAGGCTTCTCCCTTCTCTCTTCCACCCACTATATTGCAGCCTATTATGTTTAATTTTACTTGTACTGTTGTTTCTCAAAATATCTCTGTGCTGTTCAGCGGTTTTTTTATGGATGTGAAAGCCATTTGCTGGAGAAAGCTTTCCAGGTAGACATCCACAACAATTGTGAACTCAAATGAATACCACCAATTCCAACTCAAAGCAAGAATAAGATGTTTTATAAATGCCTTCATTCATTCATCAATTTTATTATTTTATTAGTCACCTTTCACCGAAGTGCTCTGGGCGAATTACATAAACAGGTAAATAACAAATCCCATCTAGTAAACGAGGCTTGCAGAGCATAAGAACAAAATTCTAAAAAATTGTTAATGTTTTGCAAGACAAGGGAATGTCATATTTCTCTAGTGCAGTGTTTTTCAACCTTTTTTGAGCCGCGGCACATTTTTTACATTTACAAAATCCTGGGGCACACCACCAACCAAAATGACACAAAATGACATTCTAACACAGTAATACATATAGTTAATATGTTTTTAAATGTATTTATACACTCAGTGTGAAACCTGGGCCTGTTTCGATGAACACAACATACATATCCTGGCAGGAATGGCAGAAAGGCACACACGAAGGTCTTGCTCAACAGCTGTTAGTCTCTCTCTGTGTTCTTATGCATCAATAAGGAAGGAAGGAAGGGAAGAGAGAAGGAAGAATGGAACCAAAGAGCAAAGAAAGGGAGGAAAGAAACAGGTAGAGAAGGAAGAAAGAAAAAGGGAAAAAGAGGGAAGGAAGGAAAGAGGGAGGGAAGGTTGGCCACAGCAACGCGTGGCGGGTACAGCTAATAAATTTATACAGCTTGTGTGTGTGTGTGTGTGTGTGTGAATGGTGGGAGTTGTAGGCCAAAACACCTGGAGGGAGGGCCCAAGATGGCCCATGCCTGCCTTAAGTGAACAAACCCTGTTTTCAGCCTCTGCCTAAAGGTGCCTCAACCCTGTGTCCCAAACCCCCCTTGACTTGCCTTGGCTGAGTGCAAGGGAATCACGGGAGTGGTAGTTTGACACCATCCTGAGCCTCCTCAAACTACAAATCCCGGGATTCCCCAGCCTTGAGCCCTGGAAGACCAAGGGGTGCCTCACTGCATGAATGCTACGGTGTAGATCCGCCCCTAGGCAGCCGGGGGACCCGGGGAAGTCCCATCCCAGGATCCTCTCTCTCTCCGCGCGGCTCTTTCTGCCTGACGCAGTCCCCGCCTTTCGGCTCAAACCCTTCCGAGGCCGAGGAAGGAGTGGAGGGGAGGAAGAAGCCCAAGAAGGCAAGTGGTGAATAGAGGCTGTGTTTGCGGGACTCAGGCAAGGGATCGAGCCCCAGCTAGGGCTTCCCGGTAGGACAGGAGGGCTCTCTCTCTCTCTCTTTCTCTCTTCTATCTCCAATTTCCCACGGCACACCTGATGATCGCTCATGGCACACTAGTGTGCCACGGCACACTGGTTGGGAAACACTGCTCTAGTGTGTGCTCATTCTATGTTCAAGAATTCATTGAAACATGCTATGCTCCTTTCATTTATTTTTCTTTTCCACTTGATATGCTCAGTTTCAGGCTCTGCATGAAGATGCAAAGACTAGTTGGTCATTTAGCAACAAGAACAGGAATGTATTTGTATAATATAGTTAATTGGTTATCCAATGTTGCTCTGATAGAATGACTACTAGGACTTATTGGCCTCAGTCCCATTGTTGTAAAATTAATGCAGTTTGAAACCACAAACTGCCATGGGTCAATGCTATGGGATCATGGGATTTGCAGTTTGGTGAAACACCTGCACTCTTTGGCAGAGAAGGTGAAAGACTTTGTGAAGCTACACTTCTCATAATTCCTTAGCACTGAGCCAAGGCAATTAAAATTTGACCTAACTGCATTAATTCTACAGTGTAGATGCACGACATTTACCTACATGTTAACTCCCCATCGACTGACTGATTCAATTGGGCTATTCTAAAGATGGCTTACTCACAGTATCTATTTTTTCATTTACAATATTTATATTCTGTCCTTCTCACCCCGAAGGGGACTCAAAGCGGGTCACAGAACACATATACGGCAAACATTCAATGCCGTTATATATTGACAGGACAGACAACTGTACATAGATAGAGGTACAGTAGAGTCTTGCTGATCCAAAATGAATGGGTCGGCAGAACTTTGGATAAGCGAAAATGGTGGATAATAAGGAGGGATTAAGGAGAAGCCAATTAAACGTCAAATTGCGTTATGATTTTATAAATTAAGCACCAAAACATCATGTTTTACAACAAATTGACAGAAAAAGCAATTCAATACACAGTAAGGAGGCATGGAGATGCACTATCCACAATGCTGCGGCCTCTTTCAAGAAGACACGCCAAATGGGTCTCAAAGAGAAACGACAACGCAGAAAGAACCACAACTTGGAAACAACACCACCCAAGGAGACTTTCTGCTGTGCTTTCTGCAACCGAACTTGCCTATCTCAGATTGGCCTTTTTAGTCATCAACGCGCTTGTAAGAAGCGTGGGGTGAGTCCTTCCTAAGAATCTTCATTCGCAAAGTAATGTCAAGAGAATGTCATGTATTAATTACTGTATTTACGAATTTAGCACCAAAACATCACAATGTATTTACCGTGTTTCCCCGAAAGTAAGACAGCGTCTTACTTTCTTTTCCCCCCGAAAAGTCCCCCTACGTCTTACTTTCGGGGTACGTCTTATCTAAACAAAGATGTACCCTGTCGCCACGCCGCCGCCGCCGCAACCGGCCCATCGGCCACGGCACACCTCCGCGGCGCACCTTTCTGCTAGGCCTCTCCAAGGAAGGGATTGGGAAGAGTCCCAGAGGCGTGGCTAGCGGCGCTGCGTCAGAGTGACGCGTCGCCGCTTAGCCACGCCTCTGGGACTCTTCCCCCCCTTCGTTGGAGAAAGGGGAGGGAAGAGGAAGAGTCCCAGAGGCGTGGCTAAGGCGACGCGTCACTCTGGCCTTGCGCCGCTTAGCCACGCCTCTGGGACTCCTCTTCCCTCCCTCTCGTTGGACAAAGGAGGAAGAGGAAGAGTCCCAGAGGCGTGGCTAAGCAGCAACGCGTCACTCTGACGCCAGCGCCGCTTAGCCACGCCTCTGGGACTCTTCCCCTCCCTTCCTTGGAGAGGCCTAGCAGAAAGGTGCGCCGCGGAGGTGTGCCGCGGCCGATGGGCCGGCTTGCGGCGGCGGCCAGGTACGGCTTACATTCGGGTGCGGCTTACATTAGCCGACCCCTGACACCCCGATACGTCTTACAATCGGGGTGTCATACTTTCGGGGAAACACAGTAAATATCTGTGGATCTGAGTGGGAGGCAGACTGCATTGGATAATGCAGAATGATGGATGAGCAAAGGTTGGATAAGCAAGACTCTACTGTATATATAGGCTTTCCCATCTTCAACATCTTGGAGGCCGTGCTTGGCCACCGGGGGTGTGTGTGTGTGCTGTCACTCCACTTTCCCTGACAAAGAGCTTTGTTCGTAAACTTCTTCCTTGATCAAATCGCTGACCTTTTTCTAGCATTTCCTTATGAGTGCTTAAGTGGTACCTATTTATCAACTCACGTTGCTGTTTTTGAAACTGCTAGCTAGGCAGAAGCTGGGCTAAAGGGCAGGAGCTCACCCTGACCTGGGATTCAAACTGTCAACCTTTCAGTTGGCAAAACTTCCTGCAGCTCACGGTTAACCTGTTGTGCTAAAGCCTGGCCCAATGACTGATTTCTTCCAGTTTGCTGCAAGAAGACACTGAGGATTTTGAAGAAGGCCATAAACATTTATGGCTCATCCAAATGGTCAGCATAAGCTGAAGATGATGTGTTGTGCATACAATAGCTTTTTGAGCACCTCCCCAGATGTTCAAACAGATGTGAAGCGCAATACCATGTCTACTGAAATATACAAGCTTCAGCTAAAGTTCATTCTCTAGTATTTTTCAAGCATTTTAGCCACATTGTTTGATTCTTTGGGTGTGAAAACAGAGAGTTATACCATTAAATATTATTTTATGTCCTAGTGTCGATCAGGTATATTGTCCTACAAATATCAACATCCCTATGTATTGTGACGAACAGGATTTGTAATCAAATATATCTAGAAGGTCGCTATGTTTTGTATTTTTTTAAAAAATGGAAATGCAAACACACAAAAAAGAAAAAGGCTGTCGTTTGCTGCTTTTCGGTGTTTACATGCCATTCTTAAAAATACATCTGCTTCATTTGGTGCTATCTTTTGTTTGTTTAAAATCTAGACTCACACAAATGATTCCTTCCTCCCTTGACTTCTTCCTTCTTCCTCCTCCTTCTTCATTACCTTTTCTATCTACTTTCTATGCATATCTATACTCCAAATCTTCAGACAAGCATGAAAACAAACTTCACACAGCACTCAGAGAATACAAATATGACAGAACCTGGGGGAGCGTTTCAATGCTTTTCTTAGGGCCTGAGTAGCCACATCCTGTTTGCCTGGATGAGGAAACAAAAGATAAACTTTCAATAACCTTGGAAGGTTGATGGAGCTAAAGTCTGAGTTTGGAATAAAAAGTGTGTGTCATCTCTTACATTTATCCATAACAACTGACCACAAGTTTATTCTCTGTTTTGGGAAGGTGTTTCTTTTCTTGCACACGTCAGCAACGCACAGAGATGAAATGCAGAGCTGGTTTTTCTTTTTAAATCTTCTATGACTTTTCATAACCCATTTAAAATTAGCCGTTTTCCAGTGCAGAAGAGCCTTGTTAAAGAGCAAGTTCAAAAGTGGGTTATTGAATCCAGTTCAGCCTTTGGTGGACTTTCTCTTTCTTTGAACTAATCATACCTTCCTCCTAATCCTCTTCCCACCTTTTTCCCTATTTGGGATTGTGTGTGCAAGGGTAACACGCCTTGCGCCAAGAACAATAACACAGACACAAGTGGTTGGATGAAAATGGCCACAACTCATTTATTGAAAACAGAAATAAAAAGGTTGGCGGTCACGCATGGGTCCTGGATCAGGGTAGAACAGCCCCCACGAATGTCCAAAGGCGTTTGCAAGCCTGGGGTGCGAGCGGCCCAATGCCTGTCCACAGAAACTCAGCACCCCAGGGGGCCAGGCCGTTATCCCCCCTTGCAACCAAGGGGCGATAAGCCAGCCTGATCCAGGGGCCGTGCCACACGCCAAACACGAAGTTGTGACAAAGAACATAATAACGCATAACCAGTAACAGTGCAACAATGAAGTTAAGTGGAAATAAAAAAGGACACCAACAAGTAATGCAAAAAGTAGGGAGGGTGGGAGGAAAAACAGGACTGGCCCCACGTGTGGCCTGGGCAGTCCCCAGGCAGCCTTAAGTAAGCGCCTGGGCGGAAGTGCAGGCTGGCCAGCTACTAAGAGGGGGCGGGGCGGGGCCAGCCCCGTCGTTGGCCAGCCGGCGTTGTTGGCGGGAAACTTCCCACCACCCCAGGGGCTTCTGGGGAGGAGAAGCCCCTTCAACATCACAAGATGGCGCGAGGGCAACCCTGCCCTCAACCAGCTGAGCCGGTAAATCGGCCAAGCCCATTGCGTGTGCAAGGGTGACACACCTTGCGCCAAGAACAATAACACAGACACAAGTGGTTGGTTGAAAATGGCCACAACTCATTTATTGAAAATAGGAACAAAAAGGTTGGCGGCCACACATGGGTCCTGGATCAGGGTAGAACAGCCCCCACGAATGTCCAAAGGCGTTTGCAAGCCTATTTGGGATTCATGTCAGTCTACAATACTTAAAAATAGATACAAACTCACAGCCTGCAAAGGTTTTTTCTAATGCATATTAAACTTTTCCTGTGACTTTTCACTTATGGCAACCCTAAAGGAAACCTGTCATCGGGTTTTCTTGGCAAAATGTAATCAGAAAGCATTTTCCCTTGCCTTCCTCTGAAGCTAAGAAAGTGTGATTTGCCAAGAGTCAGAAAGTATGAAATGCCTGATTGGCCCTTGTAGCTGCTGGGATTCAAACCCTGGTCCCAGCCCAAAGTGGAAGTCAAAGTAGAATTGAAGTGCTACAATTGTGCAGTATGGAAGAGGCTGGACATCTTTCAAATCAGCCGACAGATTGCGTGTGTATAGGTGATACACCTCCCCCATGTTACCAAGAAAGCATTGACACAAGTAGTTGGAGTAAAATATGGCCAGAACTCATTTACTGATAACAGGAACAAGGGTTGGCAGCCATGCATGGGTCCTGGATCAGGGGTCAGACAACTGCTGCTGTCCGAAGGTACTTACATCCCTGGGTGCCACCGGCACACCGCCGGTTCCCGTGAGCTCGGCACCCCAGGGGGCCGGGCGTTATCCCCCCCCCCTTCCAACCTGGGGCGATACACCACCCCGATCCAGGGGCCATGCCACACGCCCAACATAGAGTTGTGACAAGATGAACACACAACAGCAAGAGCAGCTAACCAAATACAGAGCAAGATGAACACCAAACAATAGCAAGATAAGCTAACAAATGCGAAGCAATGCTACATGCAGGGAGAGTGGGTGGAAAAGCTGATGTAGGCCCAGTGCCTGCTGGTAGGCCTCGGGCAGCCTTAAGTAAGCTTCCCGGGTGGAAAAGAGGGCTGGCCTTCACTAAGAGCCAGCCCCACTATTGGCCAGCCCCACTATTGGCTAGCAGGTTCTCGCCACCCAGGGGGCTTCTGGGGAGAAGAAGCCCCCTCCAAATGCATCATGGCAACAAGGACACCCAGCGCCACAATCTGCTCGGCCCGGTAAGTCGGGCCAAGCCATTTCCTGGGTTTTCCTTTTTCTATTTGACCAGAGTGCAGAGGCTCAAGTGCTATGATGACAAGGATAATATATTTTTCTTCTCTCATGTATTCGCTGTGCCCCCACTGGTGCAATGAAAACATGAATAGCTGGAATACAGACAGTCCCCAAGTTACAAACATTTGGCTGACAAATGACTCATACTTAAGAATGGGGCTAAGACAACAGGAAGAGAGAGAAATCTACCCCTCAGAAGGGAAAGAGTTATCAGAGGGAAAAGGTATATCCACTGAAGTTTTCTCATCAATCCTTGTTTCCACAACAAATCACATTTTTCAAAACCTGATTATCCCAGGGACAGAAAGTGAGGTGAAATCTTATTATCCAACAGGGGCACAGACAGCAAAAAGGTGTTATCCTTTCCCTATATTGGCCAAAGCATGTGTGTGTGTGTGTGTGTGTGTGTGTGTGTGTGTGTGTGTACACATACACATTTAGCTGGATTTACAATCAAAAAATGTACCTGTTCCGACTTACATATAAGAACATAAGAACATAAGAAGAGCCATGCTGAATCGGGCCTCAGCCCATCTAGTCCAGCATTCTGTGTCACACAGTGGCCCACTAGTTGTACACAGGGATCTCTAGCAGAAAGGAGGGCAAAACCCTCACCTGCTCCCGACCCCCACAACCAGTACCCGGGAAAATCCTGCCTGCCTCCATCAACACAGAGGTGGCACTTGGATGTCCATTTCAGTAGCTACTGATTCCCTTGGTATCCATGAATCTGTCTAATCCTGCCTTGAAGCTGTCCAGGCTGACAGCTGTCACAACCTCCTCTGGAAGTGAGTTCCATAACCCAATGACCCTCTGGGTGAAGAAATATTTCCCTTTATTAGTCCTAACTTTCCTACCTTGGAGCTTTAGGAGTGCCCCTAGTCCTAGTATTGTGTGACAGAGAAAATAATTTTTCTTTATTCACCTTTTCTATCCCATGCATGATTTTATACACTTCGATCAAGTCACCTCTTAAACGCCGTCTTTCAAGGCTGAAAAGACCAAGGCGTTGCAACCTGGTTTCATAAGGGAGCTGCTCCATCCCTTGGATCATATTTGTTGCCCTTCTTTGTACCTTTTCCAGTTCCGTTATATCCTTCTTGAGGTGCGGTGACCAGAATTGTACACAGTACTCCAGATGTGGCCTCACCATAGATTTGTAGAGAGGCAATACAACATTTGCCGACCTATTTTCGATTCCCTTCCTGATCATGCCAAGCATAGAATTTGCTTTTTTCACTGCTGCAGCGCACTGGGTTGACACCTTCATTGAGCTGTCCACCAAAACCCCAAGATCCCTTTCCTGGTTTGTCTCAGAAAGCTTTGATCCCATCAGTTGATAAATTTACCTTGTTCGTAACTTGGCGACTGTCTGTACTTTGTGTGGCTGACGCTGGCATTAACCCCCAAAGTATCATTTCAGATGTTGTGGAAGTATCCCCTTGTGTACCACCTTTCTCCCAAAAGCAGCCAGATGTTTTCCAGGCACAGTCACTGATGTGCTTTGCCCAGCACATTGCCTGGGTTTCCTTGCACACTTAAGAAACAAGAGATATCCTTTGTTTGCTTCCTTTATTTATTGATTTATTTATCTAGCTATTTATTTATGTGCACAAAGAGTTTGTGAAAGCTTAGACAGAAGTCTACTCTCTATTACATACGCAAACAAAAGGATTTCAGGACTTCCAGTGCTCTGAAAACAGCCCAGAAACAAAACAGCTAGTGCTATTTTATCACTTGATGCTGGTGATTATTTATTATTAACTTTATTTATACCCCGCACCCATCTCCCCAAGAGGACTCGGGGTGGCTGAGACTGAGATCTATCTATCATCTATCTATCTATCTATCATCTCACACTTTGTGTGAATACCAAGTTATTCATTGTTGTTGCTCTGAATGAATAACTTGAGAGCTTTGCACAGCAGGCTGAATTCTGTGCTGCAGAAAAATCCTGCTGATCCAAAGGTTGGCAGTTCAAGCCCAGGTCAGGGTGAGCACCTGCCATTAGCCCCAGCTCATCTGCCCACCTAGCAGGTAAAAAGCAGAAATGCAAGTAGGTAAATAGGTAATAAAGGCACCCGTAATGACATTGATCAGAGGAAAGCTCCTCAGTGTGGAAGATGGAGTGACAGCATATACACCCCACACACCTCTGTGGCCGGAGTTGAGCACAGCCTCCAAGATGCCAGAAATAAGATGGGAAAAACTGCCTTCACCTCTGTTTGTGTTGTCTGTATTAATTGTATAATCGGTGCTGAATGTTTACCTTATGTGCGTTCTGTAAAGCTGCTCTGAGTCCCCTTCGGTGTGAGAAGAGCAGGGTATAAAGACTGTAAATAAATTTACATGAGCAGACAGTACTAAATCTTTGACCATTGAAATGGTCCACTGTGGATTTTTAAAATCTTCATTTACCTGTTCAACCAGAATCTATCACACCCTTCCATCATAATGATAACTGCTAGAAACTTGTCCAAAAGCCACTGGTATTTGCTGCTTTAGTTCAAACAGAAGGCAATTATATTCAAGCAACTGACTCAGAGTCTGACTCAATACACAACTTCCCAGCATCTTTGATTAATGTGGTCTAAACTGTGATCTCCCTGTGACCCATAATATTCTCACCCACCCAACACTTAGAAGAAACAAAAGCCATGCCCTACAGTCAATATGTTTTCTAGGAGGTGAACAGTGGGTGCAAAGTGTTCAGTATATATAGATTTTTTATTCCTCTTCAGTCACAGGGGAAACATTTTGGTCAGAAAAATAATCTGGGTCGGGACCATTCCACACGTCTGTCCAGAAAACCAGTTTCTTTTTCCACACTGAGTAACATACTGCTTGGCATTTTGATTTTGGGCTTTAGCCTTTAAGAGGTCACAACATTTAACTCATCTGTCTTTCCTAGCAACGCATTTCAAAGTATTTCATGTCTTCTTTTTTTCCTAACAGCTGATAACAATCACCACTAAGGAATCTCTTCAAGATAAGAAATCTTTATTTAACCTTGCAGAGACATGTTTGTTTAGCCCAGTGTTTCTCAACTAGTGTGCCGTGGCACACTAGTGTGCCGTGAGCGATCATCAGGTGTGCCGTGGGAAATTGGAACCTCCAATACCCTTTCTTCCCCCTCCTGCCCAACACTTTTTCTTCTCCACTCGGGCTCCCTTCTTCCCAGCCTTGCTCTGCTTGCTTTGCCTCGCTTTGCTCACACTGCCGCTTTGGGGGGAGGGGGAGGGGGGAAGACGTGACCCGTACGGGCGCTACTGCGCAGACTCACCCCACGTCTTCCTCCCTCCCCTCCACAGTGCTCTCTGGATATAGGTGAACTACAACTCCAAAACTGAAGGTCAATGCTCACCAAACTCTTATAATCTTTTCTCTTGGTTATGGTAGTTCTGTGTGGGAAGTTTGATTCCATTCCATCATTGGTGGAGTTCAGAATGCTCTTTGATTACGGGTGAACTATAACTCCCAGCTGTTGAGCAAGACCTTTGTGTGTGTCTTTCTGCCATTCCTGCCAGGATATCTATGTTGTGTTCATTGAAACAGGCCCAGGTTTCGCACTGAGTGTATCAATACATTAAAAAACATATTAACTATATGTATTACTGTGTTAGAGTGTAATTTTGTGTCATTTTGGTTGGTGGTGTGCCCCAGGATTTTGTAAATGTAAAAAATGTGCCGCGGCTCAAAAAGGTTGAAAAACACTGGTTTAGCCTATAGTACTTTGCATTGTCTGAGTTTCTTCCTATGTATTTTTGTTGGTCACGAACACCATGGTTTCTAACCTGCTTGATCATTAACATTCATTTCCCTGGAGTTCTTCAAGTGCCTATTTGAGATGTAGCGTGCAGCCAGAGTTGTCAGCCTTCAGTTTCCTCACAATAAATAAATAAATTTACTTTTATTTCCCTCCCCCACCCCATTGTTTATGGCATCAGCTTTCTTTGAACCCCTTAATAATGGAGTCATGTCTCAATAACTGCAGAACCACAGAAACCCAAACCCTTACCAGGGTTTCAGACTCCCATTATCAGCCCAATACATTTTGCTGCTTATCCAGGACAGTCCAAGTGGTGGCTTCCTTGGAAGAAAAAGCAGCCAAATTTATTTATTTATTTATTTATTTAAAACTTTTATACCTTGGCCTTCTCACCTCCAAAGAGGGACTCAGACCGGCAAACAGCAAGTATTCAATGCTAACATTTAAAATCTAAAAACATCATAAATTTACAATAAAATTTACAATAAATACAATACAATAAATACATTAAAAGCCTTTCGCCAAATTAAATCAAGTCCAACTTAACCCATATATTCGGTCCGTATCAAGTGGTTAGCGACTTTAGTCGCTTCGCGATCTCCTCCTTCATTCTGCGAAGGCCTCATTGCACAGTCATGTTTTCACTCACTTCCTAAAAGTCAGGAGGGAGGGGGCGGATCTAATTTCATTTGGGAGGGAATTCCACAGCTGGGGGGCCACTACAGAAAAAGCCCTCTTCCTCGTCCCCACCAGACGCACCTGTGAAGACTGAGAGCAGGGGCTCTCCAGACGATCTTAGCACTCTTGACGGTTCATAAGGAGAATACGTTCAGACAAGTAAACTGGGCCGGAACCGTATAGGGCTTTGTAGGTCAACACCAGCACTTTGAATTGTGCCCGGAAGCTAACTGGCAGCCAGTGGAGCTGGCGCAACAGGGGAGTTGTGCGCTCCCTGTACTCCGCTCCCGTTAGTAGTCTGGCTGCTGCGCGCCAGACTAATTGCAGCTTCCGGGCAGTCTTCATAGGCAACCTTACGTAGAGAGCGTTGCAGTAGTCCATACGGGATGTAACCAGAGCGTAGAGATGTCACTCTCTCTACCAATTCCACATGTATAAACTGGCCAGATTGTTGAGTGATTTCAGCTTGGCAAGAACCGCGGGTTCGGAAGCCCTGTGTGTCAAGCTCCCAAAGGACTGAATAAGACAGAGGCCCCTTCTACACTGCCATACAAAATCCAGATTATCTGCTTTGAACTGGATTATATGACAGTGTAGATTCATATAAAGCAGATAATGTGGATTATTTGCTTTAATAATTTGGATTTCAAGGCAGTGTAGAAGGGGCCAGAGATGGGATAAAGGCACAGATCAATGGCATTTATTCACCTTGGCCAAATTGGATGTCAGCAGAGTCTGCACTCCATAAACTGACAATGCAAGGATACAAAAATATTTGTCACAGTCTGACAGCAGTTTGAAACAAAGGACTTTGCTGCCCTGGTTGCTGATTGGTTCAGATAATGGCTGGCTAGGATCCATTCCTTGGTAGGTACAGGAGCATCCTCCATTGTCATTGCTGATTGGCTCCTGTCACAGGGGAAATTACTAAACTGTAATTGCTTGATTTGAAGTCTAGTGGGTGTTTTTGTATTGTGGAAGGAGAGGAATGTGACTGGGTTGAAGAAAATGGGATTTGATGTCTCTGTTCCTGTCTGGGCTAAATGGGACAATGGATTTCACTTGGTCATATAATGGATGCCAAGGGTGTTGGCATAGCTTCAATGGGAACCCAGTGGAGGAGGTCCATTCTGGTGACTGGTGTTAGGAAACATTCCCAGGAATAAAGTGAGACAAAATCTGGCAGAAAGAACTTTGTTTCTTCCTATGACCTTTATGAATCTCCCTGCGCATTGTGAGGGGACTAGGGCTTTTCCTTGAACTAAATGTTGAGAAATTCCCTGAGGTGTGGGGTGAATATGTGGTGCTTGCACAACTAAAGGTGAGTTCATTGGGAAGCCACCTAAAACTGGGGAAAAGTCATTGCAGGCTCCGTTGCTGGTGCTTATGAAGCCGTGGATTATGAGGTTTGCTTTATAATCCTGGTTTAGCTAAATCACATGAACAGGACAACATCTTCAGTTGCTCCTGCTGCTGACAGGATAGCTTACAGGTCACAGGACAGGATACATCGCACATGCCACCCTTCTCCAACATCTTGTCCCACTTCTGAAGCCTCTATCCATTTGATACCCTAAGTGGCTTTCTCACTCTGCCTATGATAGTACAGTTGATCCTCTACATTTGCAGTTAGACTTCTTTTTTCACTCACAGGTTTGATGGTAATATTATTTCTAGAAATCTATATATTGTCCAGTGCAATTGTATAGTGTTCAATAGAGGGGGGGGGGTATTTATTTCAATGTCAGTAGATAAGGACCAATAAAAATAGCATTTTTATTTGTGGTTTTTCACTTTCACAAGAGTCCTGTACCCCAACTGCAGCAAATGTGGAGAGATGTCTTTTGGTTCTGAGCATAACACACATACAGAGGCTGGCGGCTTAAAAAGTGTACGGGTTATATTATTTAGACAGTGATTCCTGCCTTCATCTTTTCCATCCTTACATGGGCGGAACATTCACCCTATATTATTGCAACCTGTCATACTTGCTGCAAAAGGAGCTGACACACGCAAATAGGTATCCATCCATTCATTGAACATCCACTGGACCAGTGTTTCCCAACCTTTTTTGAGCCGTGGCACACTTTTTACATTTGCAAAATCCTGGGGCACACCACCAACCAAAATGACACTCTAACACAGTAATACATATAGTTAATATGTTTTAAAAATGTATTTATACACTCAGTATGAAACCTGGACTTGTTTAGATAAACTCAACATAGATATCCTGGCAGGAATGGCAGAAAGACACAAACTTCCCACACAGAATTCCCATAACCAAGAGCAAATGCTATAAGAGTTTGGTGGGCATTGACCTTGAGTTTTGGAGTTGTAGTTCACCTATATCCAGAGAGCACTGTGGACTCAAACAATGTTGGATCAGGACCAAACTTGGCATGAATACTCAATATGCCCAAATATGAACGCAGATGGAGTTCAGGGGAAATAGACCTTGACATTTGGGAGTTGTAGTTGCTGGGATTTATAGTTCCCCTACAATCAAAGAGCATTCTGAACCCCACCAATGATAGAACTGGGCCAAACTTCCCACACAGAACCCCCAGGAGGCAAGAGGAGGTCTCTACTTGGGGAAAGGGAGGTGGGCCTTCCCAATGCATGGAGAGGGAGAGACAACGGAGGGGGGGGAGGGGTGTTTGTAATTTTGTGCCTTTATCGAGGTAGGTTTCTTAGGGTTTTTATACTTCAACACACTAGACTCCCCCCCCCCCTTTCTGGAGGTTCCAATTTCCCACGGCACACCTGATGATCGCTCATGGCACACTAGTGTGCCCTGGCACACTGGTTGGGAAATACTGCACTAGACATCCAAGAATTCTGCTACTCTTCATGAAAGTTTCTTTCGTCATATTTCTACCATTTTAGTCACTTCAAACTTCAGCTGAGCATTCTTTAAGCATCCAAAGACATGGAAGTGATAGAATCATGCAAAACAGTGTACTAAAACATTATACATGTCCAAAACTTTCCATGTGTATATATTTTATACATCTGCAGCTTCCTATAAATATTCATTCCCAACTTTTACACTTTTGCTGACGCCACACAGGCACTGAGTGTTTCATTAGCAAATGTAATAATCTCAGCATTTGAAAGTAACAAATTAGAAGGAATTTCAAGTGAGCGGTTTGCATGGCTCATTGGACTTCTGAACTGATGGGATTGTTACGGTAGGTTGACTTGCACAATATGCATTTGCTACCTAGTCATTGTTATTTAGCTTGCACAACTCTTTTGCATGTGGAGAATCTTGTTTTGCATTTTTGGGTGCTTTGTGGCATGCTTTTAAAATTAAAATGCATCAATTGGGGTTTATTTTTTGTCATGAGCTAAGAAAAGAAACTTATTTTATATTGGCAGGAGCTCAAACCGTTCTACCTCTACAATCTCTGTCTCTACCTTCACCAAGTAGCAGCCAATAATGAAAGGACCAAGGCAGTGACATCTATGGCCCATTCTCTGTTCGGATATCAGCCAGCTTAAATCAAGAAACGGCTTCCTAAGATCGAGAGAGATACTCACAGGAACACCTCAGTAAGCAAGAATCCAAAAGTGGCAGGCTAAAACCCAGCACCTTAATCAGTGGCTGAGACCAGATGAGAAACTCCCTCCTGGAGACACAGAAGATTGGGCGACCTGGGAGGTGCTGAACAGGCTGCGCTCTGGCACTACAAGATGCAGAGCCAACCTTAAGAAATGGGGACACAAAGTGGAGTCTTTGACATGTTAATGTGGAGAAGAGCAAACCACAGACCATGTACAACAATGCAGCCTGAGCCCTGCTACATACACAATGAAGGACCTTCTCACAGCGACACCAGAGGCACTCCAAGTGGCCAGCTTCTGGTCAAAGGACATTTAGCACAATGTCAAGTTTTTGTAAACTGTGTTTTTAAATGCATTTTAACCCTCATCTTGCTTCTGACACGAGAAATAAAGACCTTCACCACTTACATTGGCTCACTACACTCCTAGAGTTTCACAAGGAGGCACCAGTGACTTCCTTTTACAGTGAGAAAAAGGGACAAATAATGGCTAAAGTTGATTTGGTGTGGGGCACCAGATCCCATCTGATCTTGGAAGCTAAGCAGTGTCAGCTCTGGTTAGTACTCGGATGGAAGCCTGTGAAAGAACCCCAAATGCTGCAGAGGATATTTCAGAAGACAGAACTGGCAAAACTACCACTGAGTATTCCTTGCCTAAGAATCCCACATGAAGTTCGTGGAGTTGCCATAAGTCAACAGGCAACATGAAGGCAGACACACATACATGTCATCAAAGGGATACCAATCAACATTTCAGTGACTGCTCTTCATCTCTTATTTATTTATTTATTTATTTATTTATTTATTTATTTGCTATGCGTCTATACCGCCTCTCTCAGCCCGAAGGCGACTCGAGGCGGTGAACAAGCGGCAGCAAGTGCCCACATTCAACACATCATAATAAGATAAATACAATCATATAAAACCATATAAATTAACAATTAAAACTACAAAATACAAATCTCAGCTCCACAATCTTAAAATCGGTTTCCGTTTCGTCGTCATACTAATCCTTGATCTCGATTAAAGTTCATCTGCGAATGCTTGCTCGAAAAGCCAAGTCTTGACTTTCTTATGAAATGTCAGGAGGGAGGGGGCCGATCTGATGTCACTAGGAAGGGAGTTCCAAAGCCAAAGTTGCCACCACTGAGAAGGCCCTGTCTCTCGTCCCCGCCAGACGTGCCTGCAAAGCAGGCGGGACCGAGAGCAGGGCCTCTCCGGATGATCTTAAGCATCTTGATGGTTCATAGGGAGAGATGCGCTTGGACAGGTAAGTTGGACCAGAACCATTTAGAGTTTTAAAGGCCAAAACCAGCACTTTGAATTGTGCCCGGTAGCAAACTGGTAGCCAGTGGAGCTGGCACAACAGAGGAGTTGTACGCTCCCTGAGTGCTGCTCCTATTATCAACCTGGCTGCTGTCCGTTGGACCAATTGAAGCTTCCGAGCAGTCTTCAAAGGCAGCCCCACGTAGAGAGCGTTGCAGTAATCTATACGGGATGTAACCAGAGCATGGACTACCATGGCCAAGTCAGACTTCCCAAGGTACGGGCGCAGCTGGCATCTCTTAGCCTTACTTTACAGGATTGTGACTATGAAATAGGACATACCAGGCACTGAATTCCATAGAAGGGAGCAGATGTGGTAATTAAGTAGCCAGCTAGGCAAAAATAACATAGATTTAAAATGTGTATGCATCTCAAGGCTCCATAATGGAGTATTCGTTACCACAAATATCTAACAAGATATGCTTTCTTTGATCTCCTGTTGGAGACTTCCAGTGCCATGTGCAACTTTTGAGAACGTAACTTTTGTAACCTCTGGAGCTTAGGGCTCTTCCACAGAGCCATATCACCTAAAATATCAAGGCAGAAAATCCCACAATATCTGCTTTGAACTGGGTTATCTGAATCCAAACTGCCATATATCCCAGTTCACAGCAGAAAATGCAGGATTTATTCAACTGTGCAGAAGGGGCCTTAGAATTCATTGTTGACAATTACAAAACTTAAATGTTTCTTTCTATGTAGAAATTGCAATTGGATCTATGCAATTGGATACCGATTTAATAATGAGACGCTGATATTGTATTTTTAACATTAAGTGCTAATTTGTATGATGGAATTGTATTGATAATTGTTGATATGTTTGTCTTGGGCAGTTCTTGCCATATGTACACCGCCTCGAGTTGCCTTCGGGCTGAAAGAGGCGGTCTAGAAGCAAAGTAAATAAATAAATAAATACGTAGGGGGGAAATTAAAATAATTCTTCTCTTAACCAACATACAGATATGAACTCATACAGGTGCACTACACTTTGAAGATGAAAAGAAAATATTATAGCAGGAGACTTTTTTTGACCACAGTTCATTTCTTTAGCTAGCTGGAGCAATGTCTTGAGCTCCTTCTACACTGCAGGTGATTTGGATTTTATATGGCAGTATAGAAGGGGCCTTGGTGGTTCATTATCTGCACTCTGTATACATCTAAGGAATTTAGCTGTAGTACACAACAATGGAGATATTACAATACAGTGTTTTCAACCTTTTTTTGAGCCGCGACACATTTTTTACATTTACGAAATCCTGGGGCACACCACCAACCAAAATGACACAAAATGACACTCTAATACAGTAATCCATGTAGTTAAAATGTTTTTAAATGTATTTATACACTCAATGTGAAACCTGGGCCTGTTTCGATGAACACGACATATATATGACTTCCTCTCACATATTTATACATGGCTACAAGGCCGTAGCCAGATTTTGATTCGGGGGCTGAGTTTGGTTCGGGGGCTGAGACTGGGTGGAAGAGGGTCTACCCTAGCAAACCTTTTTGTATTGTTATCCCAATAACCCCATTAATGTGGGATATATTGTGCATGGTGATCAGATCATGATATGAATAAACATAACAGTTTAAATAATGTACCAGTAAGGCCTTCTCGTGGACCATCCTGAGAATTTCGGGGGCTGAAGGCCCCTAGCCCCCCTGGCTACATGCCTGCATGGCTATCATGTCTTCTCTCAGCCTTCTCTTCTTCAGGCTAAACATGCCCAGCTCTTCAAGCCACTCCTCATAGAGCTTGTTCTCCAGACCTTTGTGAAATTTCACCCTGAGTGAAACTGGATGTCATGAAGCTGTTATAAACAGTCCCGGGGGGGGGGGGGACTTTAGAAAAATCCAGTAAAATAGTTTTTTAAAAATTCCAAGCGAAGAGGCTCAATTTGTTTCTTGGAAACCGGTGAGCGGGCTGCTAGGAGGGGGGAGAGTGCCAATTTCCCACGGCACACCTGATAATTGCTCACGGCACACTGGTTGGGAAACACTGTTACAATAGATCTTCAAGGACTTTGGTCACAATGGTACTGATGTCAGTGTATACAGTGTATACAGTCTGAGTGCTAGACAGCAATTTGAGGTCATAGTTCAGTTCCCTGCTCAGCCATTGAAACTCAGTGGAAGACCTTGGATTAATCCCACACTATAGCATCAGAGAACTCTGTAATAGGGTCACCACAAGTCAGAAAAAAAAACTGGCAGGCACACAATCACCTTCACAACAATAACAACAAGGCAATAGTGGCAGGAAGGAAAAGGCTGGAAGGCATAGCAACTGTGAAGGAAGTGAGACACTGAAGAAACAGGTTTCTTCTTGGACAGATCTGCCTTCTCTTTCCAAGCCTGGAAAGTGTGCAACTGTGAGTATAGTGGTCCAACATAACCCCATATTTTTTGCTTTATCTACTACTAAACAACTTGTCCACTGCTTTGGAAATCGCTATATTACTGGTAATTAAAATATTTCAACATAAAACATTTATTGGGATCATGATTCATTAGCACTGTAGTGAGCTTTAAAAAATGTTATAATGCTAGCATACCAAGTTGGTCTCAACTGTAGCGGGATCAAAAAGCAGAGCTATTGATTCCCAATGAAATCACAGCCAAAGAGTGGACCCATTAATGGAAAGAACTTAATTAACTGCCTTGTTGCTCACCCAGGAATTATCGTAAAGCAGAGAAAAGACCGATGATCCACCAAAGAAGAGAAACTAACAGGAATAAGGCAGGAAAGGAATATTATTATAAAGGATAATAATAGCATTTTACACTAACATTTATAGTGTATGAGTTATAGGTTTGATCCAGTGGGTGGGGAAACCCCAAGGCAGTTTTTTTTCAACCTTTTTTGAGCCGCGACACATTTTTTACATTTACAAAATCCTGGGGCACACCACCAACCAAAATGACACAAAATTACACTCTAAAACAGTAATACATATAGTTAATATGTTTTTAAATGTATTTATACATTCAGTGTGAAACCTGGGCCTGATTCGATGAACACAACGTATATATGACTTTCTCTCACATATTTTTTATTTATTTATTTATTTATTTATTTATTGGATTCTATGCCGCCACTCCCGGCGGGCTCGGGGCGGCTCACAGCACCAAAGAATACAAGATAAAAACAACAATACAAGATAAAAACAGGGGTAAAATACATTAAAATGAGATTAGAAATAGCAGTAGCAACACTTAAAAACGACCTAGGGCAGGAGCTCGAAACTACAGGGGTGCAACCCAGTTTAAATAATGGCCTACACCTGGAAGGCCAGCTTGAAAGCTTGAAAAGGTGGGTCTCGCTGAGAGAAGACATGGCTATCATGTCTTCTCTCAGCGTTCTCTTCTTCAGGCTAAATGTGCCCAGCTCTTCAAGCCTCTCCTCATAGAGCTTGTTCTCCAGACCTTTGTGAAATTTCACCCTGAGTGAAACTTGCTTCCAGTTAACTATGAATGTCATGAAGCTGTTTTAATCAGTTCCTGGAAAAGGGGAGGCAACTCTCGAAAAATCCAGTAAAATAGTAAAAAAAACATTTCCAAGGGAGAGGCTCAATTTGTTTCTTGGAAACCTGTGAGGGGCTGCTTGGGGGAGAGTGCCAATTTCCCACGGCACACCTGATGATCGCTCACAGCACACTAGTGTGCCATGGCACACTGGTTGGGAAACACTGCCCTAAGGACAGGGCATTCTTGCTAATTGCATTGCGATCAGGCATGGGCAAACTTTGGCCCTGTCACACACAAAATCATTGCAGACTTGATAATATGACATATGGTATGAATGGAAGAATAGAAGGCTGTATGGATGGAGTTAATAATTTTGGAGACACCAGTATAATACCAACTACCTGCTTGCTGGACTGTAATTAAAAGTTGCTAATAAGAACTGAAAAGCAAACTCTGATAAGAACTGTGACAATGGTTCTTTCAAGTTAAGGAAACGTTTGCAACATTCCTTATGTTAAGAAGGAAGTCAACACAAGCCTTGTGTTTGTCAACACCAATCAAGATGAATCAACATCTGGCCAGGAAACTGAGATGGAGCCAGGATGGCAGACGTCTATCATTCATTTACAATTTTGGGACAACATCAGCAGAATATTCCTATAAAAGACTCAATCTAATAATGCTCAAATTGTGACAGACCCGAGGAGTCTGGTTCACCTGCCTCTCTGCTCCAAGGGAAAGCAAAATTGCAAGGGAGCAGCCTTCTTTCTCAAGGGAAGAGGAAGAAGTGCACTTTTGGAGTCTTAGATTTTGTGCAGGGAATCAGGTTCTGCTGTATGGAAAACAGAGACCTGGTCCTTGGCATTGTTCTTAGGGAAAGAAGTTTTGGCATTTCGGTGTTTTGAAGTCTTGGCGTTATGTAAGTTTTGGAACTGTGCATTGGCAGGCTGCAGGGAAGCAGGGTCTGGCCTAACAGGTGCTTCTCCAAGGAGGGAGAAAAGGATATGATAATATTTGGATGCATGAAGTTGGATACATGTACATGTGTGTGAATGGTAATTGAAAATGTAATTCCCCTTTGTTTGTTTGTTAGCCATATAATTGTAAATCCAATATAGTTGCATAGAATTTGTATGTCCAATGTCATTCTTTGTCTAAATGTTTTTCTGTAATCTGATGTACCCTCTCGCACTGGAAATTGCAATAAAAAGAACCTATGCTTTAAAGTTATTGAAAAGTCATTCATGACAAATTGGTGTCAGAAGCGAGATATTCTTTTCCAGTGTGGTAAAGTTATTCACAACAGCCCTCCAGGTGTTTTAGACTTCAGCACCCACAATTCCTAACTGGTAAGCTGGTTGGTAAACTGGTAAACGGGTTGGGATTTTTGGGTAAACTGGTAAACTGGTTGGGATTTTTGGGATTTGAAGTCCAAAACACCTGGGGAGCCTAAGTTTGCCTATGCCTGATTTAGAAGGAAAGGGAGAGCTGGAGCGGAGCTGCAGTTGTTGGAGATAAGGATAAAAAGTCATTTTCATCTTGAATAAGGTCGTGGGATTTTCTGTTCTGTACCATGGGCTCTTGGTACAGTTCCCAGATCTGCCAGCCACTCCTTCCCCATGGACACCATAATCCATGAATGCTCAAGTCCCATTATATACAGTGGCATAGTAAAAGGACACCCCCTTGTATAACCTTTCCTATTCATGACCACACCTATGAAAGTTTTTACTCTCAAATATAGCAACATATGTGGGAGATGTCCATTTTAATTCAGACTGCAATAAAGAAAATCACATTTTTATCTATTATATAAAGGAGGTCCCGTCATGGAACGACCGTCCTAGGCAGAGAAACCTTACAAGGCAGAGACACCAAACTTGGCAACATAAATAGGCCTCAGGCAAGGTAGGTTTTTAGCAAAGAAACTCCCCCCCCCAAAAAAAAAACCTAGAACGCCCACAAAACAACAATACAAAAAAAACTACATTTCCCAGCATCCTCCGCGGCTGCCAACGAATCTCCCAGCCTCTACATTCTGACAACATGATTGGTTGCCAGTGAGGGAGTATTTGCATAACGCCTCTATTGGCCAGCCAACATGAACATTCCGACCCATAATAAACTGTCAGAGGAGGATAAGGCAAAAGCCTGAGGCATTCACCAACACAAACACCCAGTTCACTTCCCACAGAAAATTTTAACCCCTACAAATCACAAACCACGCCCAAAATTTACAGTAAGGCTTCATTAACTTGATTTCCCTGACTAGGCCTCACTTAATGGGATGCTGTTTAAGCTCTGAATTGACAGTAAGGCTTCATTAACTTGATTTTCCCGACTAGGCCTCAGCTCATGGGACATTGTGTATGGCCTGAATTGACAGTAGGGCCTCATTAACTTGATTTTCCTGACTAGCCCTCGGCTCATGGGACATTGTATTTGGCCTGAATTTACAGTAACCTACCTTGGCACACAAAGCCCCGACCATGCATGATGGGACTTGAGGTACCACCATGGAAAATGGGATTTCCACAAGCTATGCAGAATGCCAGCAACACCACACACCAACAACTCCACAACACTTCAACATCCCACCCACCAGAACAACCCACAACGAAAGACAAAAACATTGTATATCAGCCATGACCCCACCAAGACCATAACTAACATCAATTCCAACCCTTACATACTCAGACTTTCTCGCATCTCCTAAATAGGGCACAGCAACGCGTGCCAGGTACAGCTAGTTTACTATAAACCTTATTCTGAATTGTGAAGGTCTGTTGCATAAGCACAATACTAATTCAACATGTTACATGACTCCCTCGTTTAACACCTGACTCTTGTGTAGGATCAACCAAGACTGTTATGTCAAATGTATATCCTCTGTTCTTTCAGCCTAGAAAGAAAAGATAACCACGCACTCTCGGTGGTTCCACCATTTGAGAACTGTGCACTGGACAAAGGATCATTTAATCAAATCAGAGAAAGGAAAAATTAAAGGTCTTCCTGAATGTACCATGCTAGACTACAATAGCCAGCATGGTCTCATGGTTTGATTGTTGGACTATAGCTCTGGACACCGTGGTCCCAATACCCATGGAAACTCACTGTACAAACTTAAGCAAGTCACACACTCTCAACCTCAGGGGAAGGCAAAGGCAAACTCTTGTGAACAAATCTTGCTAAGAAACTCGAGTGATAGTTTCGCCTTATGGGTTGCCATATGTCAAAAACAACTTGAAGGCACACAACACGAAGAGAACGACAAATTGGAATGCTCCCTCGTGAAACAAACCCTCTTTGCATATTTAAATAAAGAGGAAAGAAACCCTATTGTGTGAAATTTTCACATGCAGGTTTGTTGCTCTTTTTCTTGTGTCAGGAGTAACTTGAGAAACTGCAAGTTTCTTCTGGTGTGAGAGAATTGGTCATCTGTAAGGATATTGTCCAGGGGACGCACAGATGTTTTACCATCCTGTGGGAGGCTTCTCTCATGTCTCTGCATGGGAAGCTGGAGCTGACAGATGAAAGCTCACCTGGGAGATGGGGTGTTTTCCTATCTAAATTGGTAGATTGTGAGAGAAATTATTTCCGCCTTGGCTTTGCTGATTGTATAAATCAGGCCAAAACTGATTTGTCTATATATGATTTCTCATAGCTGTGTGAGAAATTAAGAGCAGTTTACTTTGGTCCAGCCCCTTCTATATGAGACATAATAATTTAGGAGAAAATAACAGAGTACATGGCATTAGTACAATTCACAGGCACTTTCCAAAGATAGCAATATGGGAAGAAAATGGGTACTTGAATAGCTTACCCTTGAGGTTCTTCCAGTGAGCAGGAGAATTATAAATATAAATCAGCAAAAAAAAGTCAACCCAGCATTAATAATTTGGCAAGACTGACTTCTCCTCCTTCTATTTTTATTGCCTAGACTAAAGACATGTGGGAGTAGTTTGAAGATTATGATTCATGTTTTAATATGGGTTGTTTTAATTGGTATTTAATGTTTATTTGGTTCTGTTTCTAGTCTTGTTTTAACTCTAAATCAATTAATCAACAGAATGAATATTTTTTCTTATAATTTTTATTCCAAAATATATGAGGAATGGGGAAGAGTAATATAGAATGGGCATTTATAACATCTTGCATCTTTGTCTTCTTCCATTGTTATCTAATACAAAAAAGGTTTCTATGATGTTAAAAAGGAAAAGAAAAAAAAGAAAAGATTACTTTTGTAATCTACAAAAGAAGGAAAGAAAAGTAGTTGTACAGTGTTTTGAAACAATGGATATAGAAAAGTTGGGAAATAGAAAATAGAAAGTTCAAACTAACGCTTCCTACCCTGTCTCTGCTGTCTTCTTCATAAGCAAGATATAGATGTAGATATATAAACCTCACTTGCCTAGTTTCCAACAGACCTTACAACCTCTGAGAGCAAAACGTCAGGAGAGAATGTTTCCGGAAAATAGGCATACAGCCCGGAAAACTCACAGCAACACAGTATATTCTCTTTGTTATAAAACTTTTCATCTCTGGTAGATTAACTTTCCAGAATCCCTTGGATATCATTAGGAATTCTGTTATTCTTGTCACTGACTTCTCTATTTTTTTCTTGTTATTCCTACATCTCTCCACTACTAATGAAAAAAATCTATATTTTCATTTTTGTTTCTTCTTTTAAATAGCTTTTTTTCATGTCAGGAGTGACTTGTGGGAGGCTTCTCCCATGTCTCTGCATAGGGAGCCAGAGCTGACAGAGGGAGCTCATCTGTTCTCTCCCTGGATTCAAATCTGTGACATGTCGGTCTTCAGTCCTGTTGGCACAAGGGTTTAACCCATGGGTCGGGAACCTTTTTGACTCAGAGAGCCATGAACTGCAAAAAAAAATATGGAAATTTATTTCAGTGAGAGCCATATAATATGGTGGTTATGGCAGGTGCAATCTGGAGTCAACGTTATTTAAAACTACTTCTACAATGGTACCTGCAAGGTCATGGGTGGTGGGACCTCTTCCCTCCCGGGCCATTGCAGTTTTTTCCTTCCCTCGTTTTGGGCCTCTTGTGTTGGGCGACACCGGGGCCATCTCGCCCAATTGCCTCGCACCCTGGGCTGCAAATTTTCCTGCTGGCGGGGCAGGGCTCTTTTGCTCCCTTGCGCCCTTCCCCTTCTTGCCGTGGGTGCACTGTGGTGATGGATGGGGGCAGGGGTTGCCGGAGGTGGCGGCCCTGCTCCTCGTCTCTCCCTGCAGATGCTGGACCTCAGCTGGCCTTCCCGGGGTGACATAGCGGGGTAGCGCTCGGCAGTCGCTTGCCGCTCTGGGGTGCCCCTCTGTCGCACTGGACCTCAGCTGGCCACGTGCGCTGGGCCTTGGCTGGCCGTGTTGTTCACATGGTCAGGCTGGTTGCTCCTGTGCCATGCCCCTCCCCCCAATGCTGTGCCATTGTTTTGCCTGCAGCCTTTGCAGCCGTGGCACATTGCGGGCGGGAGTGGGAGGCGGGCAGCATGGGGCCCTCCGCCCGGGGCGTCTTCCCAACTTGTGGGGCCTTGGCTTACTGCAAGCCCACTTCGGGGAGTGATGCAATCATCAAAATCATCAGCGAGCCAGATGCAATCATCAAAAGAGCCACACTGGGCTCGCGACCCATAGGTTTAACCCATTGCGCCATTGGGGACTCTTTTAAATAGTCATTCTTCTTCACATTTGGAAGGATCTGACAATTGTTTAAGCCTCATCATTTTGTCCATCTCTGCCAAGCCCAACATTTTTGTAATCCATAAATCTTGGGTGGAAATTTTTTCTTGTTTCCAATAGTAAGCAATAAGCATAAACAATCCCTGCTGCAGTTACCTTGTAAAAAAAGAGCATCAGGAATTTTTTGGTAGTCTTGGATTTGTAAGTCCCAAAAGAAAGGCTTCTGGCTCGAGTGGTACTTTAATTTTTAAGACGTTTTAAATGTTCTTATGAATTATAATTCAGATCTGTTTTAAGCTTTAGGACATTTCCACTACATATGCTCAAAAATTAATTCTTTTAAATTCATCCAGGAAGATTTTATCTATTCTCCCTAGTTTCTGTAGTTTACCCTGGCAGAAAAAACCTCAATCACCACAACACACTGTACTTTCCCAAACGGATTGTTGATCCAAAGAACAAGTTCTCTTTGGGTATCATAGAGGAAAATACTCTTTAGTGCACACTAACATAAATAGTTGTCCCTAAATAACCTTGGAAAACTCTGTGCTCTCCGGAATTAAATGACAATCAATCCCAAGGCACAAAGAAACCAACGTTTTTCAGTATAGACTTTTCAAGTTAAACAATGGCTGCATTCATGCAATCACTTGGGCTGATGTTTATCTGCTATCTTCAAATAAGCAACCAACCTAAATGACTTTTTCGATTGTACATACTGCTAGATTCCTCTGTAAATTCTCTTCTCTTGGCTTTTCTTCATGAACAAAGATTCAGGAAGGACTCATCCCACGCTTTCTACAAGCGGGTTGATGACTAAAAAGGCAGCTTCAAGATAGGCAAGTCCGGTTGCAGAAAGCACAGCAGAAAGTCTCCTTGGGTGATGTTGTTTCCAAGTTGCAATTCTTTCTGCGTTGTCATTTCTCTTTGAGACCCCTTCAACGTGATTTCTCGAAAGAGGCCACAGCATTGTGGATAGTGCGTCTCCATGCCTCCCAATGTGAGGCCAGGGTGGACCATTGTTGGTGATCAATCTGGCCGAGTCTGAGATGTTGTTTCAGGGAGTCCTTTTATCTCTTTTTACCAGCACCATAAAACTGTATTCTACATGTTTTTGAAGAGGAATAATGCCTATGGGCATCATCCCATTATTTGATGAAAGTGGGTGGACATGTCTTCTTACCATACCATTTTTTCCTGCTGCATTTAAAAACACGTCTTATAATTTCTCAATACCCATCATACACTCTTATTTTGGAGCTTTTTGCCCAAAATGAGTGTAGTCCCCACCGACTTAAAAATATATATATATTCAAATTTAAGGATTAATTATGATGTTAGTATTAATTGTTCTAGGGCTTTCTAGTTACTACTTTGGTAAAAGAAAAAGAAAATTAAAAGTTCAAAAGGCAGCAAAAGCACAATTTTGAAAACCAGGTATACAGTGAAGGAGAAAATAAGTCAAAGCACAGTAGAAATCTC
This sequence comes from Anolis apletophallus, assembly GCA_030556195.1. Taxonomy (NCBI): domain Eukaryota; kingdom Metazoa; phylum Chordata; class Lepidosauria; order Squamata; family Anolidae; genus Anolis; species Anolis apletophallus. The sequence continues at coordinate 164,502,507 of JARBWK010000001.1, read as the reverse complement.
TAGAAATTGTGCTATTTCTGCTGAAAAAATATTATTTTTATTGCCATGCAAGGATCATGCCACAGGATTTTGGAAGATAAGTGGGGCATTATAACTTATCGTTGTTAGGCAACGATAAAAAATTGGTAGGAAAACTATACAAATTATTAGTCCAAAAAGACAAGGATAGTGATAAACCAAAAGAATATATGAAGAAGTGGGCTAGAAACATAGGGTATAAAATAAAACCAGAAATATGGAAGAACATATAGAAAATGAACATAAATACATCAGTTTGTTATAAGTTTAAAGAAAACTGCATTAAACTGGTGTATAGGTGGTACCTTGCCCCAGATAAAATAGCAAAAATGTATAGGAACGCTAAAACCAATTGTTGGAATTGTGGTGAGAAGAACGGGACCTTTTTTCATCTATGGTGGCTTTGTAAAAAAGCAAGAAAATTTTGGAAGATGATAATGAGAGCATAAGAAAAAAAATTCAAGACTTCACTTATGGGGAAGCCAGACTTGTTCTTATTAGGGATAGTGGACCTCAACCTCAATTTCAACTAAAATGAAAGAAGGATGTTTTTGATACTAACCACGGCTGCCAAGTTAATATATGACAAATACTGGAAATCAGAAAAAAATCCAACCAGAGATGAATGAGTACTAAAGGTTATAGATGCCATTCAAATGGAATGGCTTATAGAGGCTTTGAAAGATAATAATGGGGAGGAAGGTTCATTTGGGAAAGTGGACTGGTTTAGCATTCAAGATTATTGTAAAAGGGAAAATAATATAGATTTAAAGCTAAATTGGGACTAGATGAGTGAATATACCATACAAGGTTAGAGTAAAAGAGTTTAGAACAGGGGTGCTCATTAGGTAGCTCGGGAGCTACTAGTAGATCTTCGGCCCTCTTTCAGGTGATCTTCGGGCCTCACCAGCCGGATGGGGTGCTCCTGCCATGCGTGCACACACCCTGTGCACACGCGTGCTCCTGCTGCTGGCTTCTGCTCTCGCGGTGCTTCTTTCACCTGCGGGGCATTGCAGGGAGAATTAAGCACGAGGCAGGGCCTCTGGAGGGAGCGCCCTGCCTCTCTCTCGTCCAGAAGCGGCTGTATAGCCTCCATTGCCGGCCAGACAGGCAGGGCAGAGCGCTCCCTCTGGATACCCCGCCTCATGCTTTCTCCTTCCTGCAATGCCCCGCAGGCGGAAGAAGCGCTGCGTGAGCGGAAAGCAGCAGCAGGAGCACGCGCGGTGGCAAGAGCGTGCGGCGGCAGGAGTGCGCGGGAGCACACAGCGGCGAGGGCAAGTAGATCTTTTGGACTTGGTTGCTTTAAGAGTAGCTCGCATGCTGAAAATGTGTGAGCACCCCTGGTTTAGAATATAGAATATTGATTGTATATCAGGTTATAATCAAATAGCTGGGTTTATCTAAATCTAATAATAGAAATTTTTATTTACATTTTCAGGTAATATGAATGACATAGATGAAGATAAAATAAGAGTAAAAGAAATAGACTCTTAAAGGTTATGCTTGAAAATGCTGTTGGATTCACCGATCTACTTTTCTTTCTTCCTTTCTTTCGTGCACAGCTTTAAGGCTTTTAACTATTTTTTCGCTTTAAATTCTTGTGAAAATTTTCTCTTAGATGCATTGCAAGTAAGGCCGGTAAGAGGGATTTTTCCTGTTTAATCCCTTTGTAACTCTATTTCTTACTGTTTACTTCTGTATTTTAACTAAATAAAGGTGTTTTTTTTTAAAAAAGGAAGGCCCATTCCCCCACATCACTGAAAAGAGTCAACATCGGCGAATCTAACAGATCCCATCACAAGTGTAAACAAGTGCCTTCTCCAATTTCCACGTGTATCATGAGCTCAAAAGACAATTTCTCCCCATCTTCAGTCCCCTCTCCCCACTTTTAAAGTGTTTTAAACAGTTCACTGGCAAAACATGAACTCTTATACATCTTTTTATTTTACTTTCTCCTCACTCATTGCTACAGTACACATCTCCAAATAAAGATTGTTTCTTATTTTTACATCCTTCAGGTATCCAATTCGAGATGGTAATTTAATAGTAGCACTGATCCCACCAGGACTCACCAGCTGCATGTGGATCCAAAAAATACAAGAATAGTTTTGTAGCAACTAAAATGACTGAAGAATATCAGATAGGAAAGTAGATAAATGGATGGGTGGATAGACAGATAGATCTTGCTGTCCGGAATAGAACAATTGTATGTTCAGAGATAAATCCAGCACTACATTAAATGATACAAATATATGCTTGAAAGAGTTAGGCCACAAATTGCATTGGTTATACGAGGGCGCGTCAATAAGTCTGTGACTTTTTTATTTATTTATTTATTTATTTATTTATTTATTCAATTTGATATACTGCTCTCTCTGGCTCCCAGAGCGGTTCACAGGAATAAACAGATAAAAACACATAAAATACAATGAAACAGAATTTAAAAACCCCAATTAAAACATACAGCCAGTGGTACTACAGCGACCATACCAGCATGTTGGCAGCAACACAGCAAGATGGAGAATGATATGGCATTGGTTTAGACGGCAAATGCCTGTCTAAAGAGCCAGGTCTTTACAGCTCTGTGGAACGGCATTAAGTCCCGGATAGCTCGTGTCTCTTCGGGGAGAGAGTTCCACAAAGTTGGCACTGCTACGGCAAACGCCCTTGCTGCGTGCTAGCCAGTCTGTAAACCCTAATGCCCGGCACATCCAGAAGATTGAGCCCCTCTGAACGCAGTGATCTCCTGGGTACAGAAGGGGTAAGCCGCTCCCTCAGGTACATTGGCCCCAAACGAATGAAACACAGGTTTTTGGATAAAAAATCATTTTATTTTTCAACGTAGTCTCCTTTAAGCTTTGTGGAGGTCATCAAAATAGGTATTTGTTTGTGAGATGATTTCATCGTTGGAGTCAAATCTCTTTCCACCGAGCCATTTCTTCAGGTTTGGAAACAAGAAATAGTCACTTGGGGGCCAAATCTGGAGAATAGGGCAGATGAGGGAGCAATTTGTATCCCAATTCATGGATTTTTGCCATGGAAACTGCACATGTGTGCACCCTTGCATTGTGGTTGATTGTGAGCAAATGCAGCACCCATCTTGCGGAAAGCTTTCTCATACCCAAGTGATCATTTAAAATTGAAACCACTGAACCATGTGAGATGCCTATGGCTTCCACAATCTCTCGCACTTTCAATCTCTGATCTGCCAACACCATTTTGTGAATTTTTTCAATTGTTTCAGGTGTAGAGACCTCAACTGGGCGTCCAGAACGTTCGGCATCTTCCATGCTTGTACGGCCACAACGAAATTCAGCAAACCACTTTTTACCATTGAAATTGATGGTGCAGAGTCCCCATAGTATTTATCAAGACTAACCTTGTGTTTGAGTGATTTTTTTCCATAAAAAATAATGCTTAATGAGCACATGAAATGACTTTTTCCATTTTCTCCTCAAATCACGCAGTAATCTGCTATCAATGGCTGTCAAACACAAACTAAATGACGCAGCTTGTTCAAATTTTGACAGGAGTCAACTTACAGATGCCTGTTGACAAGAGCGGTGTTGCCCTTTCAGTTAAGAGGTGGTGAATTCAAAAAGTCACTGACTTATTGACCCCCCTCGTAGCTGCTGATAGGGTTAGCACATGCATAGGTCCAGATACATGAATCAACCAACCCACCTGTTGATCAATAGCCTAACCAAATGGCCTGAAATTTGAACCCTCATGATGACAAGTGAGGGATCTATATGGACAGATGCCCTCTTCTGGCTCCTTTGCCTCCACAGGATGTATGAAAGGCAACTGCTCCTAAAGCAGACATGGCTACATTCAACACAGTGTCATTGGAGTCAGACAAATCAGACTCAAAGTACTCAAACGTCTAGGAATGTGCATCTCCAGATGATAGTGGTCCCGCCAAGTCCAAGTATACAGTAGTAGCTGAAGGTTGAAGATGTGGAGGGCCTTGTTTCGCAACAAGAGATTATGGATGCTGAGGACACTGAAGACATTCCATCATACTTTTCAGAATGATGAAGAGATGGCACTGATTCCAGTGGCTATTAAATAGGACGCTTTTATTAGTTAGGCCATAAATCTCCCAGCAGTTCTGTTGCTGCATATGTTTTCTAGAACTTCGACTAGCTATACTTCGATGACTTCATTTACTCCTTGCTGACTTCTTGCATCTGGACTGCTGCCTTGTTATAACAACTCAAGAACCAAATAATGACCTGTAACTGAACTAGTCTGAAATAATCAGCTAAACCAGCTGATTCCTGGGACACTTGCTGAGTTGCGCATCCACGAGTCCCTTAAGACAGTGTTTCCCAATCGGTGTGCCGCAGCACACTAGTGTGCCGTGAGCGATCATCAGGTGTGCCGTGGGAAATTGGAACCTCGAATACCCTTTCTTCCCGCTCCTGCCGAATACTTTTTCTTCTCCACTCGGACTCCCTTCTTCCCAGCCTTGCTCTGTGAGCGTGTTCAGGAGGGGGGAGAGAGGAAGACGTGGGGCAAGTCTGCACAGTAGCGCCCACACGGGTCACGTCTTCCTCCCTCCCCCCTCCCCTGCTGAACATGCTCACGCTGCCCCCTCTGATCAAAATGGTGGCAGAAGCGGAAGCATGAGCAAAGCGAGGCAAAGTGAACAGAGCGAGGCTGGGAAGAAGGGAGTCCGAGTGGAGAAGAAAAAGTAAGTGTTTGGCAGGAGGGGGAAGAAAGGGCGCGAAGGAGGAGGAAGAGGTCTCTGTCGAAAGCTGGCATGGGCAAACTTGGACCTTCCAGGTGTTTTGGACTCCAACTCCCACCATTCCTAGCAGCCTCAGGCCCTTTTCCTTTTCTCCCCTCAGCCAGTTAAGCAGGAAAAGGCCTCAGGCTGTTAGGAATGGTGGGAGTTGAAGTCCAAAGCACCCAGAGGGCCACATATCTGTGTGAGATGAGCTTCTCTAGCTTGACTGCGATAAAAACTAAACACACAGAAGGACTGACAGCTGTTGAGCAAGACCTTCGTGTGTGTCTTTCTGCCATTCCTGCCAGGATATCTATGTTGTGATCATCGAAACAGGCCCAGGTTTCACACTGAGTGTATAAATACATTTAAAAACATATTAACTATATTTATTACTGCGTTAGAGTGTTATTTTGTGTCATTTTGATTGGTGGTGTGCCCCAGGATTTTGTAAATGTAAAAAATGTGCTGCGGCTCAAAAAAAGGTTGAAAAACACTGCCTTAAGGGAACCCCCATTCCAAAGCTTGGACCAGCCATTGCCTAAATTTGTGACAGAATAACAATACAATATAAAACCACATGCTACATGGCACTGACTGCAACTATCTCAAATAGAGGGTGGAAGGGTGGTATTCTGTTATAAGCATGTCCTCCAACAATTCTGGAACATTATTCTCGTCTGCATGAAGGGAATGGTGGGGGAAGTTCACGGTAGATTGACATACGTCAGCATGTATAGTTCCGTTCTTCCTTCCTATTACTTTTGGGCAGGGATCTCCAGTCTTCATCCGGCTGAACTGGCACATATGCGGTAGCCACATCCCGGTTCTGTATTTAGGATTTCTTAGTGTGGATGATACACGGCATGTAAATATAGAGATGTTTTAATTCCATTCACATAATTTTTTTTAAAAAAATGCTGCCAAGTTTGCATATTCAATAGTCTAGTTACAAACTTTTTCAACCCTGGCAGCCTGGATTGACAAAATTTACTGTGTTCCCAGAATGGCCTTCCAACCAGCAATTTCATAAATATGCATGACACAAGATAATCTGTCTCTTTTACGATGTTGTTGCTCCATTTAGGGCTTTGCAAAGCTCCTCAATCATGTGACTCACTCTGAAATGACAACAGTCATTCTCGCACACATGCACACACACATGCTCTGGGCTAAAACCTGGGAAAGGCCAGCTCTTTGTATGAGTGCTAAATTACCCATTCTTCCTCTTTCCATCCATAAACAGCATTTTGGAGGGCTATATTTAATTTCTCCCAAGAGGTTCATAATTTTGCCTCAGCTTAGAGCTGCGATTAAAGGTGGCTCCAAAATTGCAAAAATAATTGTTGCCAGTGCAGGAAGGCCACTCATTGACCCAGTGAAGGCCACCATTATTGTGTGGCCTTCATATTCCAGCACAAGATGCATGCTTTCTACTCTCCTGCCAGATAGCTTCTGCAACTGATTCTTAAAGGCTACTTTGTAGTTCGGCCAAAGGCCCACCAAGCACTCTTTGGCTGAGATTCCCAAAGGTGTGTGTGATTTTATATTTACACTAGCTTGGGGACCCGGCGGTGCCCGGGTTATTTGAGGAAGGCATTGTGTGCCATAGTTCGTCATTGGTGTGGGCCACAGTGCTCTAAGGAAGTGAATTAAAGTACCTCAAGTCCCATTATCCATGGTCCATCCTCCCTCAAACTGCACCAGGATGTAGGGTGCACCTTGGCGGGTCTGTGTGCTAAGTTTGGTCTTGTTCTGTCATTGTTGGGGGCCTAGTCAGGAAAATCAAGTTGAGGAAGCCTAACAATATCCCATGAGCTGAGGCCTAGTCAGGCAAATCAAGTTAAGGAAGCCTTGCTGTCAATTTTGGGTGTGGTCTGTGATGTATAGGGGCTACAGTGTTGTTTGGGAAGTGAATGAGGTGAAGGTACTGCAAATCCCATCATTCGTGGCCCAGCCTGCCCTAAACCACACCAGGTTGTGAAGTGGGCCACTGGGCCCCTGTTTGCCATATTTGGTCCTGATCCATCATTGCTGTGGGCCGCAGTGGCTGACTGCCTGAGGCCTTTTGCTTTCCCTCTGAGTCACCTTAGAAGTGTATTGGGTGAAGGTACTGAACATTCCATTTCCAACAGAAAAAACTGTCAACTGGCTAACTTCAACTCCAGCCATTTATGCCTGCCTCAGGCCCTTTCCTCTCCTCTCTGTGCTGTGTTGGAATGTTGGGAGGTTGGCCAGTCACAGCCATTTATGCAAATAATCCCACAGTGTCAGCCAATCGAAACGCTGCCACATATTCCTCCCACCGCACCGCCGCAAACCCTGACTTTTATTATATACATAGAATCATTAAATGAAGCAAATATACACACAGACGGACCAGTACAATACTATCTAACATCTATACAATAACTGTATTTGACTATGCCCTTCATCTCCCACCCTTCCCGTTGCGGTGACTTCCCATCCTTTGGGTTGGAGACAGTCATATATTTATAGATTCACTACAAAGATTCTAACAGATTAAATTATGAAGCTTTCTATTAAAATTTGCCCTTCTTTCTTTTCATTTATTTTTTTTACAAAGTTTAGAAATGGCTCCTAGTCTTTGGTAAAGTTTTTGTGTGTGTTTTTTCTTTGTTTATCATTGCTCATTTGTCCATTTCAGCTATTTAAAAACCTTTAACAATCCCTTCTTTTATTGCTGAGAGGTCTACCCTTGTCCAATGTTGTACATATAATGTCTGTGCTGCATTTACTGTATGTAGTGCGGTACTTTGTAGTTTTGTGATTTTGTTTGTTTATTTGACATTCCTAATAAAAATAATGCAGGCTCCAATTGTATCTTTGATCGAAAATAATATTGCAGTGTTTTTTGTTACCTTGCCACAAAATTCTCTTGCCAGCAATTAATTCTTAAGGTTTCTTTTGCTTCCGCCATTTATTTGATTTCTAGGCTATCTCCCTCACTAGAATGTTCAAGAAGACACATGAACTCTTCAGTTTAAATAAAACAAGAATATGTTGTTTATTTGGTTCTTGAATAGTAAAGATGCGTAGTAGTTTCAATAAACTGTCAGGCTTTACTTCTATGGAAAATGGTCTAATAACTTGAGTTTCTTAAAACAATGTTCCATGCCCAGGAATACAAACAGGTTATTTTGAACCTTTTGAATCCTCTTTCCACACCAGCACTCTAACACTATAGAGGCCTACTATATTTCTTACTCCTTCTCCCTGAAGGCTTTAACTATTTCCTCAAAGCGGCATCTTTCTAACAAACAGTTCCCAAAACCCACCCTTCCTTCCTTCCTTTCCCTTCAAATCTCCTAACTAACCCTTCAAACACTAAGTTCCCAACTGAACTAAACTCTGGCTACATTAGCCCTTTACTTGCCCTCTGGCTCTGCCCATCTCAGGTTGCTAAGCAACTCCCTCCGATTTCCTCAGCCAATCAGACTGCTTTTCCAGCTAGGAAGTTGCCTAATCACTCCACCTGTTTACTGCCTTTACACCAACCTTGTAAGGTAGGCTAATGTTGCACCTCAGATCGCGGACAGCCCCCCCTAGATCACACTAAGTTCCCAACTGAACTAAACACTAAGTTCCCAACTGAACTAAACTCTGGCTACATTAGCCCTTTACTTGCCCTCTGGCTCTGCCCATCTCAGGTTGCTAAGCAACTCCCTCCGATTTCCTCAGCCAATCAGACTGCTTTTCCAGCTAGGAAGTTGCCTAATCACTCCACCCCTTTGCTCTCATTAGTTTTTCCAAGCCATGCCTGTTTACTGCCTTTACACCAACCTTGTAAGGTAGGCTAATGTTGCACCTCAGATCGCGGACAGCCCCCCCTAGATCACACACACCAGGCAGATGCAATAAATGTTCTTTTATTTAGAATAAGAATAGTCCAAAACCAGAAAGATGCAAAGCAATTCGACTAAATCCAAGTATAGTCCAATAAAGTTCTGTAGCTGGCAAGTCAAGCTGACTTAAATCCCAAGGAACAAGATACGATAACAAGGCAAACCGCTCCTGCGGCCAAACAGAAATTTAGAGTCTTGAGCATGAGTCCTTCCAAACTGAACGTAGCTTCAGGTCTGGCGAAAACCCTCCCAGCCCGGTCTAATAAAAGAATCTATTTTCTATGTGACCAACACACCCCCTTTCTCAAACTCCAATCTCTCCGGGAGGATTGGATGCTGGCCCTCCTGTCAAATTCCTCCTCATTAGCGGCCCCAGGTGCATCGCTATCATGCTGGGAAACTCGATCCTCCCTATCCTCGGAATGCTCGCCCAGCAAGGGAGTGGAGAAGTTCTTGTGAGAATCAAGGTCACTGGGCCTCTCACTGTCGAATTCAGAACTAACTTCCATGGAGTCATCATTATCCCCATCCTCAGGCCCATACCCATGTAACCATCCATCATCCCAAGCTAAATCTTCATCTGCAGTCTCATACCCATCTGGCCACCCATCATCCTCGTTCTGACCTTGGGCAGCTGGAACCCGCGGTGTCTGTCTATGACCACTAGGCTGGAACACCACAGCTAATCCATTAAACAAACAAGATATATCTGAGGAGGGGGTAATTTCCCAAACTCAGGAGAAAGATATTTGGAGGAATGTGACACAGAGGAATAGAAAGGCCAACGGTCATTCTGTTTGGCTCTACATAATCAATTTGAAGCTCTCTCCCTTATCAGTGGGTTTAAAAATGGTGGGATCTTAAGGAGAGTCCAGACATGGAGCTGTCAGTCCTGGTAAATGCTCCACCAGTATCCTGACGAGTTTAGTTATACTGGATTTTTAAAATCTTCAAGATGGATGCAGGACATCTGCTGAAAGTTTACTTATACTTTTTTAAAAAATTGACTTTCCAAGACATTCTGGATCTTATAAGCACAGATGCGGATATACTAAAATGCACTCCGATTTTTTGTCATTATCTCTCCACACCCTCCTGCTGCCTTTAAATTTGCCCTCTTGATCCCCTCTTCCCTTTGGAGTCACTTGCCTGCAATACTGGTACTCACGTGAGAACAAAGGGATGTTTGCAAAGAGTTCTCATGGGAATTGCTTTCCAATTGTGATTCCATTTAGCCACCTGTCTGTCCGTGGCTCCTTTTGTTTGCAGCCCTCATTGGCTGTTTCAGGATTTAAAATGTGCACATGCACTGGAGCAGTCCACACCAGCATATAGCGATGAAGCCATGTGTTTTTCTTGACTGCAGGGATATACAGTCATGTGAATATGCACATTTTTCTACCAGCCAAAATCGGACTTCAGGGGAGCACACCTTTTAAACATGTGTTTTCCAGCAATTAATGCAATCCAGCACACATTTTTGGCAAATGTCATCTAGCCACACACACACCCTTTTATTTTGGTTTCTTCTGTGTTTTAGGGCCTGTGTAGAAAGTTCCTCAGAACCACTAGCAATAATGTTTGAGGATTCGTGGAAAGCAGGAGAAATCCCACAGATTGATGTTGTCCCCATCTTCAAAAAGGGGAAAAAAGAAGATCCAATCAAATAACATATGATAAGCTTAAAATAAAAATCAACAAAAAATCCAGGGGAAAATAATTAAACAGTCTGTAGGAACCTAGAAAGGAAGCCATGCTCAGTAAAAGTCAGTAATTTTTTTCTCAAAAACAAGTTAAGTCAGACTAAACTTGATTTTGAGAAATATTCTCTTTTTTCATTTTTTTTTCTTTTCTTTCTTTCTTCATTTTGATAGGGTTTCAAGCTTATAAAATGAAAGGAATGGTTACTGACCTTTGCGGCCTGAATTATGGAGATTGAGAAAATTATGATGTGAACTTTAGGATGGACCCATGGGTACTCAACACTTCTGCCCCCTCTATGCTATGAGAACACAGAACAGGATGAAATTGTCATTATCAATGCCTTCTCATTGCTACTGTAAATGTCAGCATGACATACTACTAATTTGTGAACAGTGTGGTATCAATTCACACAGAAAACAAAGGGCTCATGCGTCCTAATGCCCCAAGCAGACTTATCACTTTTTTTTGGAACTTTTGATCTGCCTTGCAATTCCTTGTAAATGAACTATGATCACAAGCTTCTGGCACAGATTACAATGAAGACGTTTTGGTTTGGTTTTCCCCCTGAGCTAGACTGAATCCACAATGTGGAACGTTTTCAGAGAAACTTGCTCCAAGTTTGTTTTATTATTATTTTATTATTGGCATCATCTTGAGCGTCAGAACCAGTACTTAGCCCCATCTCACGCCTACCCTCTACAAATAGTGAGTTTTCTAGTTCCAATAAGGATTAAAGATGTGCTTTAAAAAAGAGTTAAGCTTGGAATTGAGAGAAAAAATATTTATTTATTTGCTACATTTATATACCGCCCCTCTCAGCCCACAGGCAACTTATGGTGGTTTACAGTCAACATCAAAGCATAAAAATACAATAAAACAATTAAGATAATATAAAATCATGATAAAATCAATAAAAACATATGGCATCCGAGTCTCCTTGTTAAAACCATTGTCCAATTTCAGTTGTGCTTTAAACACAACTGAAAAATCAAGAGGGAGATAAGTCTATGGGGATGTTCTGCTTAAATAGGACAGTTGTGGGACATATACCAGCCATGAATAACAGTGATAGTGTTATAAATGTCCACAAAATGCTTTTCCACAGGTTGGCATGAATGTTGACATTGATACTTCTAGACCACAAAATTCTAGTCAGGAGAAATTTAGGTATTAAATACAGGACACTTATAATAATATTTGCTGAAAAGCAAGTTTCATTGAAAATAGGCAAAATAATTTATCAGTTTTAGGGCACAAGAGGGAAGCTTTCATGCTTAGATGTTTTGCTAATTATAGTTTCAAACTTTGATGTAGCGTACATATTTTAAAAATAAAAATTAAATAAATGCTATCATCGGTGGTAGCAGAGTTATGCTCTGTGAACATCGGCCTGAAATAAGATTCTGGTAACATTTCACCAGCACCACTTGACCACAGAATTCCTTCCAGTGGTTTCCCTGGCCATCATCTAACTTCAATGGACTCAAACACCCACCATCTCTGGAACCATCTCTGGAACCAATCCATCTCTATTGGCTCCATAAACCCAGCTGTACAAGGCACAACTGGAAACTGATACCAAGCCACCTGTCCTTTGTGCAGCCACATGAATGCAAAAGGAACATTAATCACCTGGCACTCTTCCCTGAAATGGGAGGCCGTGCCCCATCCTTCCAACATGCAATTTACCCTTTCCCAGGACTGGATTCTATAATCTCATCACTTTGGACAATACCTGGTATAGACAACAATGCACATGGGTACCGTAGGTGCCCGACCCACTTTGATGTGTCACTCACAACACAAAGGACAAGTGACCGGATGGCCCTGCTTTGTTCATTTCAAGTGAGAGATACTGTAATCCCTTCATAAAACTATGTATTATCTTGTCTCCCAGGTCATCTTACTCTCGTCAGCCATTGGAGAGCAGAAATCTGCATCGGAAGCGGAAAATGCTTTCTGATTGGCTGGCGGGTGCTGCAGTCCCAATCACAAAGGGAATCCTCTCAGCTGACCATGACATCAAAACTGGCTCTGCCAATCAGTGCAAAGCCATCCCCAGCTGGGCGTGTGCGGTAAAAACAAAGGACTGTACCATCAGGGCCGGATCTTACATTACGCGAACTACGCACCCGTGTGGGGCGCCACATATTCAGGGGCGCATCCGCCCGCCAAATGTCCCTTCTCAGTCTCTGACCCCATGGAAGGCGGCCTACCCGCACCACACCAAATGCGCACCTGGGGAACCAGCTGGCTCCGCGCATGTGCACCCGGCGCACATGCACACCCCCCACGAGGCCAGAGACCGAGGAGGAGTGCCCAGCAGCCAGATACGCCCCTGAACATGTGAATAATATTCTACCTTTTATTTTTCAGTGATTGGGGGGGGGGGGATATGTTAGCTTACCATTTAAAATTACCTTAGTCCGGGCCCTGTGTACCATATAGAATCGTCCGTTTTATTTGTAAAAAAAACATGTCTGCTTCTTTGAGCAGCATACAGGTAGCTGGCATCTCTTCTGGCCAGATTGAATAAACTCCTCAGTGGCTTCTGCTTTGACTGGTGAGATTAGGGCACATTGGGTTTTAGCTTTAAGTCTCACTAGGCCCAGATCCACAGGCAGCCCACTGCCAGTACCTGTTATCCGTTTTAACATATTTTTGTATCCGTCCATTGGGTTTCACTATTTGCACTCTGGATCTCATTACCCGTGACCCCTTCAAATTGCTCGATTTCAGTAACCTTGCGGGAAACCCTTTTACTCTTACATTTATTTGCTTCTTTATTTTGTTTTTACCCCATTAAATTATCTCAAGTAAAGTCCTGTATCCTATAACAAGCTTATTATCAAAGTGAGATGTGTGTGGAAAAATTATCATATAAGCTGTTAAGTCTAATGTACCTGGCCTGTTAAGAGAAAATAAAATGTACCAATGCGTTAAAATGGCTATTTATAAAGAAAATAACCACGACGACTCTTTGTCAAGATAACTTGATGGCCTGCTCCAGACTGAATCAACTTGGGAGCTATTTAATAAAAAAAAAAGGAGATTTTTGGCAGTATCTACCTGAAAAACCCAATAAAATGCTACGAAAAGAATATTAATCGTGTGGCAGTAGCTGTCACTCATCCTTTACTACGGAAATAATTATTGATTCAGTACCTTGCAAACTCAAGTCCACACCAGTCTGTGCTCATAACTGCAGTTAAATTACTCCATCTCTGTCAATAGAAATTTGGAAAGTGATGTTGGACTTTGTTGCATCAAAGTCCCAACATAAGGAAAATGAGAAAGAAAGTGGCTTTCCCCAAATGGACAGGAGCCATTTTATCACAACACAGTCCATTAAAATTGATCCATGTAGGCTCTGCAGTCAGACTCACAGTGCTCAGAGCTTGGAAAAGGTTCTTTCTTTATTTCTTTTTGGCTCTAACCTGCCAAATGCTAGAGAAGGTGACACTCCAGAGATCACTCCGTTCCGAGGACCAAAATCTGCTTGAAATCCCCAATTTCAAGACCTATCACCTAACAGCTACTAGGCGCAGAGCCTTTTCAATTGTAGCTCCATCATTCTGGAATGCTCTACCTGCCGAAGCCCAGGCATTGCGGGATCTAACAGCTTTTCGGAGGGCTTGTAATGATGGAGGGTGTGAATTTAGGATAGTCTTGCCTTAGAGGCTGAGACCATAGGTTCCTCTAAAGCGAGGGTCCTTGATGGAAAATCTTCCGGCTCTTGGTGAGAGCCTACTATTGGGACTTAGGGGGATATTTTGGCATTCCTTACTGTGGAATGTCCCAATAGTAGGCTCTCACCAAGATCCGGAAGTGTGCTCACCGAGAGAGTTCTATCCCAGCTGAGAAAGGATGACAGCAGCAATCATTCGCCATGCTGACATGTTTTATTTCAATCTTTCAAGCATTTTTATACATTTTCCAGAGCAGTTAGATTCAAATCTCCCGCCCGCCCCTGTTCCCGCACTTCATCCTGATTGGTTGGAATCTTTGCAACAGCTGAGGGGCGGGATGCCGGCCGGCTTCCTCTAGCCAATGATGAGCTAGCGCCGCCTGCTTTCTGGCCAATGAGGGAATTGCCTCACCTGGCTGTTTGGACCAATGAGGACGAGAGGCGGGAGGAGGTGAAGAGACAATGAGATCGGAACTTTACAGATGAGATTATAACATATAAATGAAGATTTGATTGACAAGGGAAGGCCTCCTGGAGTCCTTAATCTTGTCACCTGTTGTACTGATTTTGGAGTAAATGTTTTTCCTGATAGTTCCAGCAGTGTCCAGACTTTGTCATTTCCTGCAGGTATGACATTCTGTGGTGTGATTCATTAAAATGTGTAAGAGAGTCAATAATTTGTATTGTGGCTAAATCCTGAGTCTCAACTCTCAAGAGATGGCCCTTCCTGATAAATAATAAAAGTCTGCCAGGTGATCCACAACCTTCCGATAGACGACTCAGAATTCAGAGCTTGTGGATCTTTGTGATTAAACAGCTTTGTGGCCCTGGGATAGAACAGGAAAAAGGAGCTGATCACCACCTATTGTTCATGCAAATGGTCTTTTGGAATTTCAGGTTTGAGTCATGCAGTTTTGGTCAGCTTTGCTATCTTTTAAAATACATTTCATGAGGGGCTTCCGGTTGGGCAAAGATGGCGGCAGGTCAGACGTCTTGAGGGCTCCTCAAGTCGCCAACCGCTTTTACCGGCCAGAGGGCGAATCGCGCCCTCGCCTCTGGCTGCGACAAGCGGCTGTGAGGTTGCGAAGCCAAGGGGACCCCACCGCTGGCTCCAGAAGCCCCCCCCCCTCCTCAAGAGGGGGAGACTGAGAGAGCCCGGTGATCCTTCCCCCACCGGCGAGCAGGCCACGAAGCGGGAAGCGGGCACAAGCCCGCACTTACTGCCCGCCCAGCCCACACCAGACAGAAGGGACAACAGAACGGCAAGGGACGGGGGCAAGCGGACCAAAGGCCCCAGGGACGGGAAAAGGAGAGAGGCAACACAAGAGAGCCCGGACAGCTGCCAAGCAGAAACCAAAGACACCAAAGAAAAGAGGGGCCGGTTAGTACGGGGGTCAGATCGGGCCTAAGGAAGAACCCCAGACGAAGCCATAGGAAAAGAGGGGGCAAGCGGGGCATCCCTGACCATTCCTGACCAGAGCGGGATCGGTCCAGAAAAAAGAGGGGGGGGAGATCCGGGATCCAAGATGGCGGCGCTCACCAAGTAAGGGCGGAAAAACGACAACTTGTGGAGGAGGACGACCATCTCTGGGAGGGATCTTTCCCGCTCCCGAAGAAAAGGGCGCGAAAAAAGGCAGGAAGAGGAACCAACGAGTAGACAGGGCCAGGCCAGACGGGATCCGGAAGGGTGGCGAAGACGGGCGAGAGCAGGAACTGCAGGCTGGGAGGACTAGCCAGTGGCCTAATTAAAGGGGCAGAGCCCTTAATATAGGAGGACAGCCCAGAGTACAAGGGAGAAAGCGGAAGGCAGAGGAAGTCAAGGGAAATACGGAGGCCAAGGGCAAGAAGGAGGGACCGGAGCACCGAACGGAGGGGGGGAAAAGAGGACACACGGGGAAGAAATTAGGTGGAGAGGGTAGGAAGCCCACACCCCCTCCTTCCAGAAGAGTCGAATTCCCCCGCTTCCACGCAGCCAGAGCAAGCCGCATGGCTCTGTGAAACAAAGACAAACCTACAGAGGGTGAACAAGAAATGCCCCTGCCATTCTGCGCGTCTGACTGAGGCCGGGGGGTGTAACACGGATAACGAGGTGCCCACTACGGCCCAGGAGGAGAAGCCAGGCCCTGAGCGGACGCGCAAGGCGGCGACCAGCCCCCCCCCCCCCGAACAAATCAGAACAAAGGGGTAGGACAAAGATTACTATAAACATCAGGATACATCAAGCAAGGCAACACCACCATAGCCGCAGAGGGAGACTACGCAAGCAGGCGACCAAGGCGGAGCCAGGCAAGGGCCAATGGCAACCCCAAAAATTTTCAAGGATGCCAAGGGCGTTCAGAAGAGGCTGGCTAACAATGATGAGACAATGATGAAGGACCTACTAAAAGAAATCCAGAAACTCTCTGAGAAGCAAGACCTGACACAACGAAAGGTAGACGCGGCGGCGGCGAGACAAGAAGCTCAACATAGATCGGTACAGGACCAACTGCAGGAAATCAAAGCAGACCTGATGAAAGAATTATCAAACATGAGAGAAGAAATACACTCAGTCAAACAAGAAGAAGGCAAGATCATAATGGCTCAAGGGAAGCTACAAAGGCGAGTTGAGACCCTGGAAGCGAGGAACGCAAAGCTAGAGCTAATGCAGGAGAGGCTGGAACAGAACACCTTGGAGACTAGGTTACGCTTCAGAAACCTTAAGGAAGAATCACAGGAAGATGTACAGAAGATCATCAGCAAACTCTCGTCCACCATCATAGGCAGAGAGGAGGAAGAGATACACCGGGAAATAGACAAAGCGTACAGGGTCCCCTCCTCATACGCGAGACGGAACAATGTTCCCCGAAACGTGGTGGTCCAGTTTTGCAGGAAAAAAGTCAGAGATGAAGTGTTACTGAAGCAAAAAGAGGCACCACCAATGCATGAAGGTCACAAAGTAATCATCTTAAGTGAATTTACTACATCTTCAATCAATAAAAGAAAAAACTACCTTTTTGTCACAGAGGAATTGAAGAATAGGAAAATCAGATTCCGGTGGGAGAAGTCGGAGGGGATCATGGTCACCTACGGGGAGAGAAGGCACTGGCTGACCACGGTAGCCAAGGCGCAAGAGTTCTATGAAAAACTCCAGAACGAGCTCGGCCTGAGGACCCCCCCCACACACACACACACAATCTGGACAGAAAGAACAAGTAAAAAGACGAAGATTCTACTCCCCGAGCAAGGAGCCAACCCGGTCCACCAGGGAATCCCGAGACTTAGCGAAAGACACAACGAATCAGATTACAGACAACAAGAACGGTCAATCGGAATACACAGAAGAAATGCGGAATGTATGATCCCTTAATACAATTGCTGTGCTATGCCAACAACATCAACGGTTTAAACTCGCCGGCAAGAAGGAAAAAGGCATTCAACCTATTGAGAAAGAACAAATATGACATCGTGGCACTGCAAGAAGTCCACATCAAGAAGGCTCACGAGCACCACCTGGCAAACAAAGGCATGGGAAATCTGTTCTGTTCGCTAGCAAATGAAAAAAAGAGAGAAGTAGCAACATATGTCAGTGACAAGATCCCAGCCAAACTGGCATTCAAGGACCAAGAGGGGAGAATAGTGGGGGTGATGATCGAGATGGGAATGTTCCGCCTTCTGCTCTGCAACATATACGCGCCAAACGGCCCCAAATCCGAGTTCGCCCAGAATCTCGCGAAGCTCATAGACGACCAGGAATATGACGGCTTGATCCTACTGGGCGATTTCAATGGAATAATCAACCCCTGGCTGGATAGAACTCAACCAGCCGCAAAGATCAAGAAAGCATTGCAAGACCCTCCCGGCACCCTACCAAAGACTTTTTTACATCTTATGTCTGATCTCTCCCTTGAAGATGCCTGGCGGCTCCACAACCAAAAGGAAAAGGACTATACATACTACTCACACAGGCACCAGAGTTGGTCACGAATAGACATGGTCTGGATGACCAAATCTCTGGTGCCGAGAATATCCAAATAAAAATACAACCAAGAGTAATGCGGGGAAACTTTATCGCTCAAAGACACTATTTGAATAAAAAAAAGAATAGTGAAATGGCTTCGCTGAATGCAGAACTGGACAAATTGGAAGCCCAATTAAAAAGGAATCCAAATAATACGAAAATAGCAAAAAATATTTTACTAACAAAAAAACAACTAAGTCTGTTATCGCTAGACCAAATAGAAAGAAAAATGAAGTACCTGAAACAAAGAAACTTTGAAAACTCAAACAAACCTGGGAAATGGCTTGCCTACCAGTTTAGAAAACAAAAACAAAGTAACATTGTGAATAAAATTAAAAATCGAGACAAGATAATGGTGCAAGACAAGGAGATATTAAAAGAATTTAGAACTTTCTACAAAGAACTCTACAATACTAACAATCTAAACAAGGAAGATATCCAAAATTATATAGATACTCTAAGACTGGACAAAATTGAGGAAACTGATAGAGAGTTGTTAAATAAGCCCATCACGGATGAAGAAATCAATCTTGCAATTAAAAAATTAAAAACAGGGAAGGCCCCCGGCCCGGACGGCTTGACCGATCAATTTTACAAAAAATTCAAAGAGGAACTGGTGCCCTTTCTAAAAGAAGTGATGAACAATGTGCTCTCTTCCGGAAACCTCCCAGAAACCTGGAAAAGTGCTAATATAATAGTCTTTGCGAAAGAAGGGAAAGATCCAGAAAAGGTAGAGAACTACAGACCTATCTCCCTTTTAAACCAGGACTATAAACTTTTTACAAACATATTGGCATCAAGACTTAAAATCTTTCTTAACAAATGGATTGGCAGGAACCAGACTGGATTCCTTCCAAGACGCCACATGAAGAACAATATAAGAAATATTATCAACTTGATAGAACACCTCGACAGGAATATTGACCAAAAGGCAGCATTCGCTTTCCTCGATGCGGAGAAAGCATTTGACTGCTTAAGCTGGGATACTATTGAAATATTACTAAGGGAATTGGACTTGGGTGCATCATTTATCACAGCGATTAAAGGGATTTACCACTACCAATCGGCAAGTGTCATAGTAAACGGCATAAAATCAGAACCATTTGAGATTATGAGAGGAGTTAGACGGGGTTGTCCCCTCTCCCCTCTAATTTTTAATTTTATTCTTGAATTACTTCTAAAAAATATTTCCAAGGACCCAGAACTTAAAGGTATCCAGATCGGCAAAGTTAGCTATAAAGCTTTCGCATTCGCCGATGACTTAGTATGTGTTATTCAAGACCCTATGGACAACATAGATCTTTGGCTAAGAAAGATAAATAAATTCGGGGAGATCTCCGGCTTCAAGCTGAATAAGAAGAAATCTAAACTCATAACTAAAAACATCAAAGGTGAAGAATTAAGAGAGATAGAGACCAAGTCAGGAATGGAGATAGTGAAGAAATTCAAATATCTAGGAATTACTTTAACGAATAATAACTGCCAATTAGTCAAAAATAATCATGAACACTTGTGGAAAGAAGTTAAGAATGATTTAACAAGATGGCAAACCTTTAATTTATCCTTACTGGGCAGGATCTCCACCATCAAAATGAAAATATTCCCAAGAATTAATTTTTTATTTCAGATGCTCCCCATACTAAAAAATACGCAAATCCTGAAGAGATGGCAAGCAGATTTAGCTAAATTCATTTGGCTGGGCAAAAAACCCAGGATAAAACAAAAAGACCTCATGGAAAAGACAGAATTGGGGGGCTTCGGCCTACCCAACCTGATTAAATACTATGAAGCAAATTGCCTCGAGGGAATGAGAATGTGGGCACTACTAAACAACAGAGAAATGCTCAATCTAGAAGGCCCAAAGAACAGACATGGTTGGCATGGCTACCTGATCTACAATAAAGCGGCTACAGACTCGAATTTTAAAAACCATATAATTAGAGCGGCCACTTTAAATACTTGGAATAAATTTAAAAAGATTATTTACCCTAAGATCCCCCTCTGGACATCCCCCCTTGAGGCTTTACAGATAAATAAAAGGCAAGAAGGAAAATGGCCGACCTACGCAGAACTAACAAAAATTGAGGGACCCTTAGTTCTTTTAAAAAAACAGGAGGAATTAACACATTTAAATCTAAATTGGTTTCAATATAACCAAATTGCTACAAGATATAACGAGGATAAAAAAATAGGATGGATGATACACCCCTCGAAAGGGGAAAAAATCTGGCTCCATACTGAGAGAAAAACAGTCAGCAAAATCTATAATTTCCTATTGGAAAAAGAGTTTGAAAGAAAACCAACTAAGGACTATATGAAAAAATGGGCGGCAAATTTGGGATTTGATATCCCTAGAGATGACTGGGAGAATTTATGGAAAGTGAAGCAAAAATTTAATTACGCTTATTGCCTAAAGGAAAATACATACAAAATGATGTATAGGTGGTACATTACCCCCCACCAACTAGCAAAGATTAATAAGAACAATCAGGATTTATGTTGGAAATGTCAAAAGAAAAGGGAACTTTTTTTCATCAGTGGTGGACATGTAAGATGGCCTGCTCCTTTTGGAATATGATACACAAAAATATTCTAAAAATCTTTCAAAAAAACTGGTCAAAAAAACCAAAATTGTACCTTCTTAACATAACGGGACTAGGATTGAGTAAACCAAATGATAAATTACTAACTTATCTCATTATTGCAGCCCGTATAATCTACGCTAGGATGTGGAAAGCCCCGGAAACTCCAAAAGAAGAGGCCTGGATCATAAAAATCATAGAAATAGCCGAAATGGACAAACTTACCTGTTGGCTAAGATACAACTCCAATACGGCATTTGAGGACACGTGGAAACCCTTTATTAAGTTTATTAAAGAGAATTACAATATAGATCTAAAAGGTTTTAATTTTTAAAGGAGGTTACCCCCTCTGAATTAAGATATTTGTAACATTAACTTTGACAGAAAGTATGGAGATGTGAAGTCTAAATTTTGTTTTTCTTGTCTATGTGTGATGTAAACACTTCCCAACCCCATCACACCCTTTTATTTCCCTCTCCCGCCCCTCCCCCCTTCCCTTACCCAATCTTCCCTGTCCCTCCAACCCTATTGACACCGGTTGCCCCTTGTGTTTCCACTTTGTGTTGTATTTGTGTTTTTATTAATAAAAATCATTTTTTAAAAAAATGCAATTGCTGTGCTATGCCAACAACATCAACGGTTTAAACTCGCCGGCAAGAAGGAAAAAGGCATTCAACCTATTGAGAAAGAACAAATATGACATCGTGGCACTGCAAGAAGTCCACATCAAGAAGGCTCACGAGCACCACCTGGCAAACAAAGGCATGGGAAATCTGTTCTGTTCGCTAGCGAATGAAAAAAAGAGAGGAGTAGCAACATATGTCAGTGACAAGATCCCAGCCAAACTGGCATTCAAGGACCAAGAGGGGAGAATAGTGGGGGTGATGATCGAGATGGGAATGTTCCGCCTTCTGCTCTGCAACATATACGCGCCAAACGGCCCCAAATCCGAGTTCGCCCAGAATCTCGCGAAGCTCATAGACGACCAGGAATATGACGGCTTGATCCTACTGGGCGATTTCAATGGAATAATCAACCCCTGGCTGGATAGAACTCAACCAGCCGCAAAGATCAAGAAAGCATTGCAAGACCCTCCCGGCACCCTACCAAAGACTTTTTTTACATCTTATGTCCGACCTCTCCTTGAAGATGCCTGGCGGCTCCACAACCAAAAGGAAAAGGACTATACATACTACTCACACAGGCACCAGAGTTGGTCACGAATAGACATGGTCTGGATGACCAAATCTCTGGTGCCGAGAATATCCAAATAAAAATACAACCAAGAGACATGTCGGATCATTGTCCGATCACGCTGGAATTAAACCACAGGCTCCCAACGAGACGCTGGAGACTCAATGACAACCTGCTAAAGAAAGAGGAGGACGTACAGAAATATAAAGCCCTGACAGCGGACTACTTCAGGATCAATGACATCCCGGAAACAAGCCCGGAAGTAGTTTGGGACGCCTGCAAGGCAGTGCTTCGGGGACACTTTATTCAACACAACGCGAGCAGAAACAAAGCGAAGCGAAAGACGCTGCACGATCTCCAAACCAAGATCGCACAAGAGGAAGCGATCCTGAAAGCACAGCCAAAGAACCGGGCCTCAATCGCCAAACTGTCCTCATTGAAAAAACAGAACCATCACTTGGAGATCGAACAAATCTCCAAAGATCTTAAATTCCTAAAACAAAGACACTTCCAGAACGCCAACAAGCCGGGCAGGTGGCTGGCGAGAAGGATCAAAAAGAAGAAGCAAATGGGATTCATAACCAAACTCCGTTCGGGCGGCGAACTGATCCTGGGGGAAGAAGAAATACAGGGCACATTCCAAACTTTCTACTCAGCACTGTACGCCAGGGGAAGAGTCAAAAAAGAGGACGTCGAACAATACCTGGAGATGCAAACACTGGGCAGGATTCCGGCACACTATAGAGAGCAATTGAACGAGGAAATCTCAGAATTCGAGATAGAAACGGCAATAAGGAAGTTGGACACAAACAAAGCCCCAGGGCCGGATGGGTTAACGGCTAGATTCTATAAAGCTATAAAAAGTGAAATCACCCCCTTCCTGAAAAAGATCTACAGCAGGGTGCTCACGGAGGGGGTAACACCGGACTCTTGGAGAGAAGCGAACATTGTCCTAATTCACAAAGAGGGATCAGACGACACAAGCGTGGCTAATTACAGGCCCATATCACTCCTTAACTTAGACTACAAGATTCTGGCAAACATCCTAGCCGAAAGGCTGAAACCCTGGCTCAACGTTTGGATAGCCCCCGATCAAAACGGTTTTCTCCCCGGCAGGAAGACCAAGGCCAACTCCAGGACGGTCGTCGACCTGATTCATTACTACGAAATGCATCCTCAAAGAGAAATCGCCTTTCTTGCCCTTGATGCGGAGAAGGCCTTCGACAATCTGAACTGGGACTTTTTCCAGCTACTAATGTCAAAAATGGACCTGGGCCCACACTTTCAAAATGCCATCGGGGCGATATACAGAGAACAAACGGCGAGGGTTTGGGTCAATGGCCGGCCAACGGGGAAAATCGCAATACAAAAAGGGACGTGGCAGGGATGCCCACTTTCCCCGCTGATATTTATTCTGTCCCTAGAGCAGTGTTTCCCAACCTTTTTTGAGCCGCGGCACACTTTTAACATTAAAAAAATCCGGGGGCACACCACCAACCAAAATTACACAAAATGACACTCGAACACAGTAAAGAACGACTGGGGGTTGGTGGCCTGCTGGGAGCAGCTGCTGGGAGTGCCAAAGCCGAGGAGGGGGTGGAGCCAGGCTGCACCATGCCCCGCCCCCTACCCCCGGCTTCATCTCTCCCAGCAGCTGCTCCAGCCTTGAGGGGGCAGTGCCAAGCCAACGGTGCCAGAGCCAGCACAATGCTCACTTGGCACTGTCCCTCAAGGCTGGAGCAGCTGCTGGGAGTGCCGGGCCGGGGAGGGGCAGAGCCAGGCCGCGCCAGGCCCCGCCCCCTCCCCCCAGCTACAGTTCTCCTACAGGCCGCGCCATGCCCCGCCCCCTCCCCCCAGCTACAGTTCTCCTACAGGCCGCACCATGCCCCGCCCCCTCCCCCCAGCTTTAGCTCTCCTACAGAGGAGGAGCATGAGCGGTGGACGGGCTTCAGTGGGCGGGCTCCTCCACGCGGCTTCAGCGAGCGAGGGGCAAGAGTCATGGTGGGAGTCATGGCGGATTGGAGGCTGGCTGGGGAAACGGCCGAAGGAGGCGGCACCCCGGTCCCTTCTTCTTTTTCTTCGCCACTACCCGGCCCTTCCTCCTCCTCCCCCAAGCAGCAGGAGTTCAGCAGGAGGGGGGGAGGAAGGGGGGCAGAGAGCTTTTCTCGTGGCACAGCAGGAGGTCTGTCACGGCACACTAGTGTGCCACGGCACACTGGTTGAGAAAGACTGCCCTAGAGGTTCTCCTCAGAGCCATCAGAGCCAATGAGCAACTCAAAAGCCCAACAATCGGAGGTCATACAATCAAAGTCAAAGCCTTCGCAGATGACGTAATCTGTTTTATTGAAAGGCCAGTGGCCACTATCCAGGCTTGGGTAGCAGAAATAGAGAGATTCGGAGTGCTGGCGGGACTGAAAATCAACAAAGGCAAAACGAAGATACTGACAAAGAATCTATCCAAGAAGCGTCAAGAACAGCTAGAAAGGGCCTCAGGCATGCAAGTCACCCAAACAATTAAATATCTGGGCATCCACATAACGGCACAGAACTGCCATTTACAAAAAAACAACTACGAGGCATTGTGGAAAAAAGTCCAAAAAGATCTGCTCAGCTGGAAAAGCGCCAACCTCTCGCTCATGGGCAAGATAGCGGTGATCAAAATGAATGTTCTGCCCCGGCTACTGTATCTATTTCAAAATCTGCCTATCATCAAGTCCAATGCCATCTTCGATAACTGGAAGAAAGACATTCTCAAGTTTCTCTGGGACGCAAAGAGAGCGAGAATTAAATACACGGTACTTACGGACAGAAGGGTACGAGGAGGGCTGGACTTACCAGATTTAAAGCTGTACTACGAGGCCTGCGGTTTGGTTCACGTAAGGGAATGGATCAACCTGAAAAATAAAGAGCTACTGGCCCTGGAGGGTTTCGATCTCCGCACAGGTTGGCATGGTCACCTGTGGTATGGAAGGCCAAGAACAAATGAAACCTTCAAGAGACACCCATTAAGAGCAGCCCTGATGAAAGTATGGGAAACTTACAAGGGGAGATTCTACCAAAAAACACCCCTTTGAATATCACCCATAGAAGCCCACCAACGAAACCTACTAGGATGGGACAAATGGCCAACATACGAGGAAATGACAGTCAAAGTGGGGGCGAGGAGGAGCTTAAAGCCAAAGATTCAATTGCAGCAACAGTGCAAAACCCTCACTTGGCTTCAGTACTTACACATCAAAGCATGCTTCCAGAGAGATGAACAGTCAGGCTTTGCGGAAGGAGAGTACTTCTGGAAAAACTTTCTGAGTAAGGAGAAGAAACTAATCTCCAAGGCCTACCTACGACTCCTGGAATGGTCGACTGAGACCGAACAGGTAAAAACCTGTATGATAAAATGGGCAAAACATCGGATGCACAATCAGCATGCAAGAATGGGAGAAGATCTGGCGGAAGAAAATAAAAATCACCTACGCCATTGATCTTAAGGAGAACTGGTACAAACTGTTTTTCAGATGGTACATGACACCCCATAAACTTGGTCTGATGTACAAGAGCACCCAGACTAAATGCTGGAAATGTGGGTCACAGACAGGCACCTTCTACCACATGTGGTGGTCCTGCCAGGAAGTCTCGAAATTCTGGAAAGCAGTTCACATCCACATACAAAAGATCCTACAGACCATGCTGGAATTGACACCAGAGGCCTGCCTACTAGGAATAGTGGACGAAAGAGAATTTCCAGACGAGAATGCTGAGCGGCTATTCCTGTTCCTCTCCACGGCAGCGAGGATGGTGTACGCGAGAAAGTGGAAATCTACAGATGTGCCCCGACTTGAAGAATGGGCAAGCAAAGCTCAAGACATCATGAGCATGGACAAGTTGTCATACTACATGAGCGAATTGGAGGGGGCAAGTTTGAAGAGAACTGGTTGGACACCCTTTGTGAACTACCTAAAGACTGGGGAGCTAAATCAACACACTCAAGATACCTGACAAAGGAAAGGGACTACCAAAGACCAGCTAAACTGAACTCCCAAGAGTAAATAGCCCTCCCCCCCCTTCTTAATGACAACCACATCTTTATCCCCCCCCTCCCTTTCTACAAGAATTGAACAAATGGGACTGTACAGAGATACCGGAAGCCAACTCACCTCCCCCCTCCCCCCTCCCCATCACATCCCCTCCCAGGCACCTCCCCCCCTTCTTCCCCACAGGATTCCTGATACCCCCCCCGCACCCCCCTCCCCACCCCCCGACTCCCCCCTACCCTAACCCCATCAATCAGCCTCTCCTCTCTCTATCTTTCCTACTGTCCTTTACCTGAAATTGTTCCCCCACTTTTACTGTTTATGGAAAAACCCTAATAAATATATTTCCAAAAAAAAATTTCATGAGGAGGGGGCATGGGGGGGAGGTACAATGAAGCTTAGGGAGAAGGGGTTTCATTCCTAGTTTTGTTCATCATTTTATTTGTCCATTTTATCCAGTTATTTCATAAAGAGAGTCCAGGAAAATATTGGGGGGAAACTCCAGGCTTTGGGAGCGACAAAATGTCCCTTTTGGGTAGGGGTGGGGGAAAGGGGGCTTCAGTGGATTCAATTCATGTAGGCAGAAGTCTTGAGATACAGTCCAGGAAGGGAAAATTCATAAATCCATATAGTTGCAGGAGAAAGTTCAATGTTCTGTTGCCTCAGGAGAGTCCTTAGTACTTGGAAAACTATAGATCTCAAACTTGGAGTTGGAGGCCCAAACAACTGGAGGGCTGCAATTTGAGGATGCCTGTCCTACAACCTTAGATTGAAGCTATTTAGAATTAAAATAGTGGATAGAGTCAACTGTCAGGGTTACTCAAATTACTACTGCCAACACAGCTTGGAGAAAATTGCTTTTTGGACTACACCTCCAAGGATCCCCGAGCTAGCCAGTGTGACCAGCTAACCAACTTTGGGAGATGCAGCAAATTTTAAGTTGTGGATTTTAATCTGCATTTCATCACTGGATTTTATCTTATATTTTAATTTTGTGCATCTTGTTGTAACCCACCTCGAGCCACAGGAAGAGGCAGATAATAACTAATCATCAACAACAACAACAATAGTAATAATAATAAGTCAGCCCCCCCCCCCTCCAGACTCCCATATGTTTCATAGATCTGTGTGGCCTCTTTCACTGCCTCCCTCCTCCCTCCGCAAAAGCAGAGCACTGGACGGAAGTGACTGAGTCAGCGTTTTCGCGTTAGCTTGGATTTCTCGTGAGAACAGCCAAAGCCGGAAGTTCCACATCGGTGAATTGGGCAGTGAGCGAACCTGGGAGCATCGGGAGGCTGAAGCATTCACAGGTTTCCAAGAAACAAATTGAGCCTCTCCACTTGGAAATGGGTTTTTTTGTACTATTTTACTGGATTTTTGTTGCCTCCCCCCTCCCCCAAAGGAACTGTGTATAACAGCTTCATGACACCCATAGTTAACTGGAAGCAAGTTTCACTCAGGGTGAAATTTCACAAAGGTCTGGAGAACAAGCTCTATGAGGAGCGGCTTGAAGAGCTGGGCATGTTTAGCCTGAAGAAGAGAAGGCTGAGAGAAGACATGATAGCCATGTATAGGTATGTGAGAGGAAGTCATATATATGTTGTGTTCATTGAAACAGGCCCAGGTTTCACACTGAGTGTATAAATACATTTAAAAACATATTAACTATATGTATTACTGTGTTAGAGTGTCATTTTGTGTCATTTTGGTTGGTGGTGTGCCCCAGGATTTTGTAAATGTAAAAAATGTGTCGCGGCTCAAAAAAGGTTGAAAAACGCTGTCCTGGAGGATACTTGTCTAAAAATAAAGCCATCCCAGAACCACATACAGGACATGATCTTTTGCAATGCATTGTAAATCCCTGTTTGCACAGAAAGTCAGCATTTCAGTAAAAAGAGGTCTAACCCCCTCTCCAACTCCTCTCTCCCAAACCCACAGGATAAAGAAGATATTACTAATTCATATTTCACTTTTTATGAAGAGAAATGTGGAGACCGTGCACATTGGCATACATTTCATCACTCCAGAGATTTTCGTTTCCACAGTAGTTAGTCTCCCAACCAAACAGAAGACAAACAATGTCTTGGCAAGAAAACACACCTGACAGGATCCCCTGAGAACACAGGCTGTTTTTTGCATTTTAAATGCAAAACTTGAGCTCATTACAAGATACCCACTATTTGAGAAGCTGACGATGCTGGGATAATTGACAGTGCTGAAACTCAACTATAATTCAGTTAGAAATCTGATCTGAAATTAGCTGCTGGGAGGATACTGATCAAATCAGCAGCTTTTTGATTGAATTCACAAACATCCTCTAGCAAGCCTTGTTGTAGATGTTCTTCCATCTTTATAGTTTGTTATAAAAATGGTGCTGTTATGAACGGAAATTGTCTACTATAAAAATAGATGCTTTCACTTATTCACCTGGGCAATATTCTCCAACCACCTGTTGCCTTTGGGCCATTTTTAAGTGAATTGTCTTCCTAAGAAAACTCATCTCAACCAATTGGGGAACATACTGTGACTAGAATGGAAGGTATTTTTTTCGTATTAGGAGTGACTTGAGAAACTGCAAGTCGCTTCTGGTGTGAGAGAATTTGGCACACAGAACTCCCATGACTAACATAAAATACTGGAAGGGTTTGGTGGGCATTGATCTTGAGTTTTGGAGTTGTAGTTCACCTACATCCAGAGAGCATCATGGACTCAAACAATGATGGATCTGGACCAAACTTGGCATGAATACACAATATGCCCAAATATGGACACTGGTGGATTCCGGAGAAAATAGACCTTGATATTTGGGAGTTGTCGTTACTGGGAGTCATAGTTCCATCAGAGCATCCTGAACCCCAACAATTATAGAATTGGGCCAAACTTCCCACACAGAACCCCCACGACCAACAGAAAATACTGTATTTTCTGATGGTCTTTGGTGTCCCCTGTGAGACCCACTCGTGACCCGCCCCCCAGGGGTCACAACCTCCAAATTGAGAAACGCAGCTGTAAAGTGTTCAGCTGAGCCCTTTTATTTTTAGGGGTTGGGGGGGGGGCTGCCAAATTTCTCTTGTTCAACCAACTCTGTATGTCTTTGAATGAATTTTCTTACAAAATAACCAGTATCCCAAATTCTATATTTCTATGCCCTGGGGTATTCTGGTCCCATTTCCATAACTGTGTATCTGCTGATATATCTGTGGTTCTATATTAATCTCATCAATGTGTCTGAAGAAGAGGAATTAACTACAGAGGTTAGCAAAAACAATAATACTCTTTAAGCAAAATATGTAAAGTATAATTAGTAAGCATGAAACAGACCGTAAGCGCACACAATACCATACATATGGATGTCCTGGCGAAGGTTTGTGCAAACCACTATGGGAAATCTTCCAAGATCGGAATACACAATATCATAAGGTCCGACTGAAATAGTCCAATAGTGTCCGATATATAGTAGTCCCAGTAGTCCAATAAGAGCCCAGGAAATATAATGATCTCTTTCTGTTAGGCTTTCTGTTATCCCGGATCTTTTCCAGGAGCCTGGATTGATAGCTCCTACATGTCCTTATTATTTCTTGAGATTCCTCGTATTTTGGACATTTAACATTTTCGGACTCACAAGTGCCCATTGGATTATATTTCCTGGACTCTTATTGGACTATTGGGACTACTATATATCGGACATTATTGGACTATTTCAGTCGGACCTTATGATATTGTGTATTCCGATCTTGGAAGATTTCCCATAGAGGTTTGCACAAACCTTCGCCAGGACATCCATATGTATGGTATTGTGTGCGCTTACAGTCTGTTTCATGTTTACTAATTATACTTTACATATTTTGCTTAAAGAGTATTATTGTTTTTGCTAACCTCTGTAGTTAGATTGTTATTACTACTTTTGCTCGGCTTCCTTAGAAGGGGAATTAACCCCATGAAAGCTCATTGTAACATAAACCAATCTTAAAGATAGTTAGGCCCATTCTACACTGCCATATATTTGCTTTGAACTGGATTATCTAGCAATATAGACTCATATAATCCAGTTCAAAGCATATAATGGGGATTATATGGCAGTATAGAAGGAGGCCTAGAGTCCTTTTTCCGATTTACCATCTTCCTTTCCATAGCAAGGGAACAGTACATTTCCCCTGGTTTCAGCCTTATGTGTCCTACATAGATTTCTCCTACCATAATTCTCTCGTAGTTCATTTATGGCTTGTCAGCATAAAAAGCAAACGTGGATATTATTATCTCATCATAGATGAAGCATAGCTAATCTGGATTAAATGAGCCTAGTGACTCCTTCTGACTATGTCAAATGCTTGCTGGATAAGATCATGGCCCATGTCAGCCAGTATTCTTTGCACGAAAGTATCAGGCACTAGCTCCACTTCTCGCACTCAAACTCTTCAGATGTGCTAGATATTTAAGCCCTATCTATAGCTAGAACTGATCTAGAGATGTCTTTCATGTCTTTGCACTCCCAGCAGCACCCCAGACACTTACTTAACAAACACAAGGTCTTGTAGAGCAGGGGTTCTCAAACCATGCTCCGCGGAGCCCTTGGGGCTCTGCAGGTGATAGCGATGGACTCCACAGAACCACGTTGTTTCCCAGCTTCTCTTTCTCCCTTCTTGGAAATAAAGAGAAATTAAAGTTTTGAGCTGCCAGAAATAGCAGAAGCAAAAGCAGTGTCTTTCGGGTGCACAGACCCTTTTTCTCATGCCTCCCTCACTGCCCAGACTTTTTTCTCAACCCTATTTCCTTCCCACCATTCTGAGGGTGCTTTGATTGTGTTATTTTCTGCATGGAAGAAGGGGTTTGGACTGGATGGCCTCTACAATTTCTACTATTACTACTAAAACTACAAAGACTGGATAGTCATCTGTTGGGAGTGCTTTGTTTGTGCTTTTCCTGCATGGACAGGGTTTGGACTGATTGGCTTTTTAGGTTTCTATTATTATTATTATTATTATTAAACAGGCTGGGTGGCCATTTGTTGGGGATGCTTTGATTGTGCTTTTCTGTATGGAAGGGGTTTAGACTGAATGGCTTCTTGGGTTTTTATTATTATTTGAAACATAACAAGATTAGTACACAGCAAACAAGATCACTATGCTGATTGTTGTATTGGATCACACATCGGACGCTTCCCAAGTGTCTAGGACTATGTAATGTATTAGTGCAGTCTTTCTCAACCAGTGTGCTATGGCACACTAGTGTGCCATGACGGACCTCCTGCTGTGCCGCGAGAAAAGCTCTCTGCCCCCCTTCCTCCCCCCTCCTGCCGAACTACTGCTGCTTGGGGGGGAGGAGGAAGGGCCAGGCAGTGGCGAAGAAAAAGAAGAAGGGGCCGGGGCGCCGCCTCCTTCGGCCATTTCCCCAGCCAGCCTCCAATCCACCATGACTCCCACCATGACTCTCGCCCCTCGCTCGCTGAAGCCGCGTGGAGGAGGAGCCCTGCCCACTGAAGCCCCTCCACCACTCATGCTCCTCCTCTGTAGGAGAGCTGAAGCTGGGGGAGGGGCGGGCATGGCGCGCCTGGCTCTGCCCCCTCCCGGCTTCGGCACTCCCAGAAGCTGCTCCAGCCTTGAGGGACAGTGCCAAGCCAGCATTGTGCTGGCTCTGGCACCGCTGGCTTGGCACTGCCCCTCAAGGCTGGAGCAGCTGCTGGGAGAGGTGAAGCCGGCGGTAGGGGGTGGGGCATGGCTCAGCCTGGCTCCGCCCCCTCCCCAGCTTTGGCACTCCCAGCAGCTGCTCCCAGCAGGCCACCAACCCCCAGCCGTTCTTTACTGTGTTAGAGTGTCATTTTGTGTCATTTTGGTTGGTGGTGTGCCCCGGATTTTTAATGTTAAAAGTGTGCCACGGCTCAAAAAAGGTTGGGAAACACTGTATTAGTGAATAATGTGTGCAGATCCTAGTAGGGTGGCCTTTTGCAGCTGACAGATGGTAATTTTGTCAGCGCTGATTGTGTTTAAGTGCAGGCCAAGGTCTTTAGGCACTGCACCCAGTGTGCCAATCCCCACTGGGATAACCTTGACTGGCTTCTTGCAGCAGCTGAAGCTGGTCTCCAGTTAGAGCGCTCAAGGGCCAGGGCTTCTCAATTCTCGGTGTCTATACCACTGTTATTAAGGCTGGCTTTAAGCCCATATTTAAATCTCTTTTCCTGTCCACCAATGTTATGTTTCCCATTCTTGAGTTGGGAGTATAGTAACTGCTTTGTGAGATGGTGATCAGGTATTCGGACAACGTTGCAATTACGGCAGAATTGATGGTGTAGGAGCATCACTTTGCTTCTTCCAGCACACTGATATTTGTCCACCTGTCTTCCCAAGAGATTTGCAGGATTTTTCGGGGACAACGCTATGGAATCGTTCCTGGAGTGTGATGTCTGTAGACAGTACACATTTCACAGGCATATCTGTATATATATAAAGGAAGAGCCGTCATGTGAAGACTATCTCAAACAGAGAAACCTTACAACCCAGAAACACAAAACTTGCCAACAGAAATAGGCCTCAAGCAAGGTACGTTTGTAGCAAAGAAACTTCCCCCAAAACCTAAAAGGCCCCCAAAACAACGAGTAAAAATAAAACTACATTTCCCAGCATCCTACGGAGCTGCCAAAGACTCCCCCAGCCTCTACATTCTGACAACATGATTGGCTGCCAATAACGGCGGATTTGCATAACTGCTGCATGGGGTTTGCCAAGGAGGGTGCTCAAGCCCCTCTATATGCTGGCTCCAAGGGATGGAGGTCATCACCAAGTACCTTCTGCTGCCCAGCACTGGAAGCAGGCATGTAGCCGGGGGCTAAGAGGGCTTCAGCCCCCCCAAATTCTCAGGGTGGTCCGCGAAAAGGCTTTACTGGTACATTATTTAAACTGTTATGTTTATTCATATCATGATCTGATCACCATGCTCATTATATCCTACATTAATGGGGTTATTGGGATAACAATACAAAAGGTTTGCTAGGGTAGACCCTCTTCCACCCAGTCTCAGCCCCGAACCAAACTCAGCCCCGAATCAAAATCCTGGCTATGGCCCTGGCTGGAAGAGTTCCCTCAGATGGCCTGTCCATGAGGAAAGCCTCATCGGACATCGACCAATGGGTGCAAAAGACACAGAGCAGGACATCTTGAAAAAGAGAGGAGCAGAAAGTAAGCTAGAGATGAAGATCTTGAGAAAGGTGGCTAAAAAGGATACGGAAAGGATTTTAACAGTCCCCCAACAGACACTGGACGCACCTGTGAAGATAGAGATCCCCTGACAGGACAAGCCCTCCCCAAGCTGATCCGTCCTGGCCATGGTACAAGTCAAACCCGAAGGACTGCAGGCAAAGAGCTGAGGCACAAACATAAAACAGCCAATTCACTTCAACACCATAACTAACAACAGTTTCAACCCTTACGTACTCAGACTTTCTCGCATCTCCTAAATAGGGCACAGCAACGTGTGCCGGGTACAGCTAGTAGCTTTATAAACAAGCACCTTGGTATCCTTATAGACGTCCCGTAGGGATAGATTTCAAAACAGGTGTCCATATCATTTAGGTGAGTTCTTCAACAATAGACAAATATGTCTACTGAAGGAAAAAGGAGAAACAATTTAACATTGATTTTGAAAAAATGCAGTTAGAACTAGTGACATTCTCAAATAGCCTTCCCCCATTGCTACTCATCTTGACAACAGGACAATGGGAATTGTAGTCTAATACACTGAAGGGTACTTGATTAGGAAAGGCTTAAAACCATGCTTGCTTATCCATTCAATTTTCTCTCTCTTTCATTTTTTGCTGGTGACTAAATGCCTCATCATTCTCTTCAAATATTTCCTCTCTTTTCAACAAACTCTTCCCTAGGCATCCCAAGCTATTTCTTCTCCTTTAGACGTAGGCCCCTTCTACACTACCATATCAAATCAAGATTATCATCTTTGAACTGGGTTGGGCTCAGATAATCCAGTTCAAAGCAGATCATGTGGATTACCTGCCTTGATAATCTGGATGATACCGCAGTGTAGAAGATTTCATGGTTCACTACACTGTCATAGGCCCCTTCTACACTACTGTGGAACATCCAGATTTTCTGCTTTGAACTGCATTATATGGTAGTGTAGACTCAGATAATCCAGTTCAACGCAGATAAAATGGATTATCTGCATTCATATTCTGAATTATACGGCAGTGTAGAAGTACCCATAGTAAACTTCCTGGGATTTTCTTTTCCTATCTTCAGATCTCTGTGATTATACCTATATATGCAAAATTGCATAATGATAACTACATTAATTCCAAGCCTATATACATTGCAGTTTCCTTCCACAAAAGATCATTTTCATTCAGCATCCCATTTTGCATTGCACATGATGATTTGAGTACTTGAGGCACCAGATCCCATCTGGTATTAGATGCCATGCCAGGCAGGGAGCCAAGATGCTTAGTACTTGGATGGGTGATCACCAATGTATACCAGGTTTGGCAGGCTATATTTCAGAGGAAGGAACTAGCAAAACCACCTCCAAGTATTCCTTGCCCAAGAAACCATATGAAATGTATGGAGTCACCATAAGTCAACAGTTTGTTTGTTTGTTTCTTACCTGCCTCTCGTTGTGGCTTGAGGTGATCACTTTCAGGTAATTTGAAGACACATATTTGACTTTCCTTTTACAAACCACAGGGGCAGGGATCAGATAATATGGCTCGCAATAAGTTGGGTATAAAGTGCTGATTTGTTGTTTTTTTTAAGTATTTATTATGATTTCACAAATTAAAAGAAACATATAACACATCACAAGGACAGGATAAGAAGGGGAAAGTAGGGGGAGGAAAGGGAACAGGGGTGTAGGGGAAGGTAGGAAGGGATAATGAGGGGGTGCAAGTGAAAAGCAAAACGTAACAAAGGGGATTGGGGGGTAGTATAGTCATATTAGATTTTACAACTTGTGGTTAAGCTATTAATCTTCGTCCACCACTTTTCAGAATGTCTATTTGTGCCTACAGAGAGATATACAAACACAAGATTCAATGGTCATATTGGTATCTTAACCATGCTTGGTTTCATATAAATATATACATAACTATTTCGATTTACCCTTACTCTTGTGTGGTCTTATGTGCGCGTGGTGACTATTCGGACCGATCTAACCTACTTGAGATTTTTTCACTAATGATTCCAATTAAGTATTAAATCCATCTTATGTTCTCTATTAAAGTAATTCTGGACAATTGACCAGTCAGTCTTTCTTATGGGGTTCTTTTCAGTCATTTTTAACTCTTCTGTCAGCCACTCCATCTGAACGGTTTCGATCACCTTATATAACCATTCCTCTTTCCTCAGTTCGCTGGTGGATTTCCAATATCTGGCATATACCAGTTTGGCTGCGGTGGTTAGGGCCAGGAATATACGTTTTTCGTTGGTGTCGAGGCTTGGGTCCATTATCCCTAATAGGAATGTGTCTGGCTTCCTCTCCATTTTTTTCAAGAAGATTTTATTTAGTTCAGGATTTATTAACTTCCAATATTTTTCGGCTTTCGGGCACAGCCACCATAAGTGAAAGAAGGTTCCACTACGGGATCCACAGTTCCAACATTCCATTTTTGTATTTTTATATATCTTTGCCTATTTTTCAGGGGCAATATACCATCTTTATAATATTTTGATCCTATTTTCCTTATTGCTATAGCTATCTGAAGAGTTTACGTTTTTTTTTCCAGATGGTTTGCCAAGTATTCCAATTTATCTTATATCCAATATTTCACGACCATTTTTTCGTATGGTCCTCTAATTTTTGTTCTTTTTGGAAAAGCAGACTATAGATCTTTCCGGCTAGGTTTTTATCCGGCCCTAATAGAACCTTCTCCAACTCACTCTGGTCTCCCTCGAACCCTCTTTTTATATCAAGTTTAAACTTTTCCGCAACTTGATGAAAAGGAAGCCAGCTCAGCTCCTTTCCTTCTGATGACAGTTGTTCTTTTCTTTTCAGTATATATCTTAGCCCATTCCAGTATATCAGATCCTTATAGGTATACCATTTGGTATCCTCCAGTTGCCTTATTCGAAATGCCTCCACTGGTGATAGCCAGGTGGGAGTTTTAGGGTGAATTTTTATACAATATTTATTCCAGATCCTAATCAGCAGATCTCTAATATAATGGTTTTTGAAATTCTTATCCTACTTTGTTATACCCCAGGTATCCATGAATACCAAATTTGAGATCGTAGCCTTCTAAATTTAGTAGTCTATTGTCCTCTAGTTTGATCCAAGCCCCGATCCAGGCCAAACAGTTCACCTCGAAGTACCTTCTCAAATCAGGGACTCCAAGTCCTTCATTTATTTTATTTTCTTGGAGTATTTTCATTCTTACTCTCGGTTTTTTACCACTCCAAATAAATCTGGAGATGTCTCTCGACCATATATTGAATTGGGCATCTTTTTTGATAATAGGGAGAGCTGCAAACAAAAAATTCATTTTTGGGAGGGCCATCATTTTCACCGCCGCGATTCGCCCAAGTGCTGATTTGGTTTTGTTTGTTTTTTGTTTTTTAATGGTTTATGTTTTTACCTAGATTTTTAAAGTCATAGTTTATTTTTAAATTATCTTTGCATGCTCACCTTTATTACCTTCCTGTTGAAGCAGTGCCTATTGATCTACTCACATTTGCATGTTTTTGAACTTCTGGGTTGGCAGGAGCTAGAACTAACAGTGGGAGCTCACCCCAACCCGCAGCTTCAAACTGACAACCTTCAGGTCAGCAGATTCAGCAGCACAAGGATTTAACTAATTATGCCAACCACAGCCCCTACACCAATGGTTCTTAACCTGTGGGCTGCAGACCGCCAGTGGGCCGCAAGGGCGAAAATTTGATCAGCGAGCCTCCTTCCTCTTTATTTTTTTTTATTTCTGCTCTTTTCATGCTGCCTGCTACTCCTTCCCTGTCGCTGACCAGCCCCGCTCCCTTGGGTAGATCACATCATCTCTAGATTATTAAATATGGTTTTCTGTGAGAGAGCAGATAGCGACTACTGGATGGCATATGTTCTGTTTCGGAAACTAGAGGTGATGTGATCTATCCAATGCCATTTTCTGAATCAGCACCACAAATAACCAAATCGAATCTAAAGTTGACCAAAATCTGATTCGTAACCCTTTGGTATTAATGTTGGAGAGTGGTCCCTGGTCATCTCGAGACTGGACTACTGTAATGCTCTTTACGTTGGCCTTCCTTTGCTGGTGATCCAGAAATTGAAGCTGGTACAGAATGCAGCAGCCTGGATGCTGGCTGGTGTCACCATGGCCAGCCACATAACACCTATTTTGCGCGAACTACATTGGTTACCAGCGGAAGGCAGGATCACCTTCAAAGTGTTGGTACTGACCTTTAAAGCCTTGAACAGTCTGGGGCCAGTGTACCTTGGGGACCGCCTCATCCCATACTGTCCCACTAGGCCATTGCATTCTGAGTCATACCAACTTCTGGAGGTTCCCAATTTCCTCACGGCCACAAGACGAAGGGCCTTCTCAGTGATCGCCCCTATATTGTGGAATGCACTGCCTGCCGATGTTCGTGCACTTAAAGGCCTAATGACGTTCAGGAAGGCGTGCAAGACCCTCCTGTTTCGGCAGGCCTTCGGGGTCTAAGACTGCAGCTTCAGGCTATCCAACTCGTTTTGGATGTAACCCTGATAAATTGTGCTTGCTGTGTATTTTATTGTGCTTTGCTGTGTTTTTATTGTGTTTTATTGTGTTTATTGCATTTTATCGTGTAATATTGTGTTTTTAAACTGTATTTTCTGTGAGTCGCCCCGAGCCACACAGGTAGTGGCGACTAACAAGTGTGAATTATAAATAAATAAAATAAATAAAGTGGTCCCGGGTCAAAAAATTCCATTTTATCAGCCCATGGCAACATTCTGTGGATGTTTTATAGTTTAGTGAGGCAGACTGGCAGAGAATTCTAAGGATCCCTTTATCAAATGCCAACAACTATTGAGGTGGAAACATAGCTCTGCAATTCATTGTCCTCGAAAAAAGGTAAATTTTGATTTAATTTAATAGTAGGGATCCTGGTTTCAACCTTTTGGCCCCTTGTACTGTTGTGATGCATTATGAGTGGACAAACATGTCTGTTGCTTGAATGGGGACCACTCCCACTAACGTGAAGAAGGCCCCTTCTACACTGCCATATAAAATCCAGGTTATCAGCTTTGAACTGAATTATATGTCAATATAAATGCATATAATCAACTTCAAAGCAGATAATGTGGATCTGTGTGTCATTTCTTCGAGGCATTGAATATTTGACTGTGTCTATATGCTGGAATCCGTCCTGAGTCCCCTCAGGGAGATAGGGTGGAATATAAATAAAGTGTTGTTTTTGTTGTTGTTGTTATTTTCCAGGATTTGATCCCAGATTATCTGATTTAAACTGGATTATATGTGTCTCCACTGTCAAATAATCTGGCATAAGAAAATGATCTGGGATTAGATTCTGGGATATAGGGCAGTGTGGAAGGAGCTTCAGGTGTCAAATGTCTATCACACACACACACACACACACACATACATCCAGTTTCCATGCTGACTATTTGCAAAGGAAAGATCCTGCCCTTAAGGGCAAACCACACAGATGTGATTAACGTCATGCATAAATTGGACACTCAGCAGGAAGCAATTCTGGCAAGGCATCTGAAATGATTCATATCAGGGCCAGTTTATGCAATCAGCAGAATCAAATAATCAAGCTGTACTGTATGGTATCACTTCAGGCTGTACGTGTAAGGAATACAGCTTTTTCAATACTCCCTTCTGGTGGAAGGAGGTTCCTCTGAACGTCTAAAATTGATGCACTACAGGGGAAAACATTGGCTCAAATCTTCTCCCATTGCTTGGATATCTTGCATTCCGAAACACATAATTTCTAATAGAAACACGACTCTCCTTGATGTACTCATTTTCACGAGAAAATATATTGACAGGTGGCATTCACGGAAGTGCTTTATTTTTCAGTTCTGCGTAATATTTCAATTCGCTTTTCCAGAAACCTGGTGAGCTTTGACTCAGCTGCAGTCTTTTATCATCTCAGAATTTGAGGAAAGGCCTAGCATGTGCTCAGGATCAGAGTTTCACTCTTGCGTCTTATTAAAGGAAGCTATCTTGACTTTATCTACAGGCATATTACACGAGGGATGGGGAATAAGTCTCATTGGGCTCAGTGGAATAGCCTTTGAAGAGGACATTTTATGGGATTGCACTGTTACACTGGAAAGGATGTTGTAGTACTTACCTGAAGGCAATCTTACATTTATTTGGCACATGTGCACAACATTTTAAAAATGGCCTGTGATATACTGCATGCTCTCCAACTATCCCAGGTTGGCAGATACAGTCCTGGTTCATCTTCTGTTGTCCCACCCATTTACTCTGCTTTCTCTATGAACCCCCCTTCCCCTTTTTTTAAACATATGCTATGTGCAGCAAATCTGAGTCAGAGTGGGGTTGCAGGATGAGACAAGTTGATAGAGTACATCTATACTGTAGAATTAATGCAGTTTGACTGCACGTTAACTGCGATGGCTCATTGTTGTGGAATTCTGGAAGTTGGAGTTTGGTGATGCAGCAGCACTCTTTGGCAGAGAAGGCTAAAGACTTTGTTAAACAATAATAATAATCTTTATTTATAGCCCGCCACCATCTCAATGGGGACTCGGGGCGGCTCACATGAGGCCAAGCGCAAAAATGCATTACAATGACTGGTATTCCATGGAATTTACTAACAACACAGAAGGGATATAGCTATCAAAAATATAAGTTATAATTCTTAGTAATGTGCAAGTGTAAATACAGTCAATAGTATATCACAATCACAAAATAAAGCAAGCTCATATGCAGCACATATCACAGTCAAATCATGCAAAATACAGGAATGTCATAGGAACACACAGATGATGGGAAAATACGGAACAGAGTAATGGGAAAGTTCAATAAGGGGTGACCAACAAAAGTCCGTGTTAACAGTCCATATTATAAAGATAGTGCCAATACCCCAAGTCTAGAAGACGCCTCTGAAGGTGTCCACAGGATGCATTTATGTGTGACTAGTATCATGGCTTGCTTTATTGTATTCCTGTGTAACGCTGATATTTAGCCTGTTATCTGCCGCTTGAGAAAGCCCTACTAAGGGTGAAACGAGCGTCGCGGCCCGCTCGGCTTTGAACATTCCTTTAGCGCAAACTTCATTTGCAGCCGCCTACATAATTACCAACTGGCATCTTTCTTCACCTTTGGATGGGTCCGTGACTACGGAGGCGTCTTCTAGACTTGGGGCTTCTGATCCACATATCTCAATGAAGGTAGATCAAAAGTTGGCAGTTTTGTTTACAGTGTATGAGACGAAAGAGACCTTTCTTTGTGCCTGAAAGGAAGTACAAAGTCTCCTTGGGGAATGAGGGTGAGTGAGCCATTCTCGCTTTGTGTGGATTGATGCCACACTGTTTACAAATTAGTGGTCTGTGTCATGCTGACATTGAGAGCAGCAACCAGAAGGCAATGACAAAGAAAATTTCATCCTGCACTCTGTTCTCAGAGCAAAGAGAAAGTAGAAGAACTGCACACCAATGGGTTTGTCCTAGGACTCGCATTGTCTTCTTCCCAGTCTCTATGATCTGGGCTACAGTCTCCGGAATACAGGACTGGGAGAACGAAAGAAAAGAACAGAAACAATGTGCAGAATGCATACGTGTCATGACAAGCTATTTCTGAAAGGTCCTCCTACTAGGCTTTGTCTACACCTACAGTGTTGGAGGTTGCAAATGTAAATAAACAGAAGCTTTACCACAGTTTCTGAACCAAAATTTACCCTGCAGTATAATAATGTGTCACTCAGATTTGTATAATGAGTAACAGTAATTTTATTTCAGTTCAAAGGATCAAACAGAGCAACAATATATACAGCAGTCTCTCTGAATTCTTATAGAGAACAGAGGGAATAAACAGTCCTTTTAAACAGTCCTTAAAATATGCTTCATGCCTTACAAATGAACAGGCTTCAGAGAGTTGGCAGCCATGTCCTTCTTGGCTGTTTCCCGTCAGCGCTCTCTTCACTCTCCGAGATGAAAGTGGCAGTTAAAACCATTTGTCTCGGCAGCAAGCCAAAGACAGAATCCAATCAGAACTCTGGCTCCTAGCATGCTCAGCCAATCAGCTACCGACACATGCCTTTCCAATCAACCCACCACATCATAGTGTCTTTTCACAAATCCCCACATACAGGCTATATCTGGGTTGAAGAACTCCAGAATTGCTCTGATATGGCTCAGAAGCATGCTCAGAGCTGCTTCATCAGCCAGATGGCATACCAGACTGGAAATGCAGCAGGGCTGCCACCACTGCTTTGCTAACTGCTAACTGTGTCCTCTCATGCCCCTTCTACACTGCCATATAATCCAGTTCAGGGTAGATAATCTGGATTTTAAATGGGAGTGTAGATGGGGCCCCAGAGGCTTGCTGGTGACATCATGTTGATGCTCAATAGCTCGGCACCCTGATGTGACATCTCTAGAGTACCTCTGGGTGGGAGTTAGGTCCACTAGTGCTGTGAACACTGGATCCTGTCCAACCCAGCTACACACACCTCCAACCACATTTCAGATATCCATCCCACCTTCCAAGCAGCTCTCAGGTAAATGCCATGTTCCATTGATGCATATTAGTGGCTGGAAGCAACAGTTCTGCTGTGAATCCAGTTGTGAATCATGTGAACTCCCCTACAGCAGTGAGTCCACTTTAATATGGTCAATGTCATCCTTAAGAGTAGATCCATTGCAATACGTTTGAACAAATTCGTCATTACCAACTCAATGGGTCTATCCTTAGCATGACCAAGATTAGTCTCACTTGTTGTCTGAATGATTCATACATATGATTCTCTGATAATCTGCAAATCCTGTATTTTGGTGCAATCATATCTGGAACTTGTGCTTCTTAAACCACATCGGGGCTTCATTCCAATTGCTACTTCTGACTCCAGTAAATGCATTGTATCAGTGGGACATACCTACACACTGACTCATTAGTCAACAATTGATTCAATGTGTCTATTCTAGGTGGGACCAACCAACAGGATTCTAAGCTGATTACACTGGCCAACTCACATTTTGGTGCTTCAAATGATAGACCTGTTTCTGGGTATATTGGACAGCTGATTCAAAAAATAACACCTATTACCATCTAGTTTTTGAGATACATAAGGTAAAGATTTTCCCCTGGCATTAAGTCCAGTAGTGTCCGACTCTGGGGGTTGGTGCACATCTCCATTTCTAAGCCAAAGAGCCAGTGTTGTCCGTAGACACCTCCAAGGTCATATGGCCGGCATGACTGCATGGAGCACCATTACCTTCCCACCGGAGTGGTACCTATTGATCTACTCACATTTACATGTTTTTGAACTTCTAGGTTGGCAGATGCTGGGGCTGACAGTGGAAGCTCATGCCGCTCCCCGGATTCGAACCTGTGACCTTTCGGTCAACAAGTTTAGCGGCTCAGTAGTTTAGCCCATTGTACCACCGGGGGCCCCTATGTATATATACATAGCATACATAGCATATGCCATATACCAGCCTTCATCTGCTTGCCCATAAAAATGATGATACCTATACCTAAGAAACTAGAGCTAATGCGGTCTATTCAATGCAGTTTTCTGAATCTGTTCCCCAAATAACCCCAGGAATATGTCTTAAAATCAAGGCACCAATCTTGGGGGGGGGTTATCTCTCCTGAACTGTTTACTACTTTATTTTCATAGAATTTAAGAAACATAGAGTTAGAAGAGACCACATGGGCCATCTAGTCCATCCCCCTGCTATACAGGAAAAGCACAAAGTACCCCGGACAGATGACCATCCAGTCTCTGTTTAAAAGTTTCCAAGGAAGAAGCTTCCACCACACTCCGAGGCAGAAACAGAAAGTTCCACTGCTGAACAGCTCCTACGCTCAAGAAGTTATTCCTAATGTTTGGGTGGAATCTCCTTTTCTGTAATTTGAACTCATTGCTCCTAGAGCCCTTCCACACAGCCCTATATCCCAGAATACCAAGGCAGAAAATCCCACAATATCTGCTTTGAACTGGATTATCTGAGTCCACACTCAGATAATGTGGGGATTTTCTGCCTTGATATTCTGGGATATAGGGCTGTGTGGAAGGGCCCCTAGTCCTAGTTTCAAGGGCAGCAGAAAACAAGTCTGCTCCCTCTTCCTTATGACCATGTGGAGACTCAACCCTCTCTTCTGTAGGCTAAACATACTCAGTTCTTTAAGATGCTCCTCATAGGGAGTCATGGTCTCCAGACCTTTGATCATTTGAATCAGCCTCCCCTATAGTAGCACTCCTCATTTTTGGACCATGTACTTCCCACCTCAGCTAAGAAAAATATAATTCAATATCCTTCTTTCACATTAGACCCCTGTTTGCTGGAGAAATGAATAATCCTGCGTGCATCGAAAATAACTACATTTTCACCTTAACAGTTACATATATACTGGCCAATCATAGCCGATGAGGTTAATCCAATTTCAAGATGTATTTCTTGTTGAAATTAGTGAGACTCGCTTGGCCCAGGACAGGCATGTAGGGGGGGGGGGGGCTTCACACACACCCCAAAATTGTCAGGGTGGTCCGTGAGAAAGCCTTACTGGTACATTATTTAAACTGTTATGTTTATTCATATTATGATCTGATCACCATGCTCAATATATCCCATATGCATGGGGGTATTGGGATAACGATACAAAAGGTTTGGTAGGGTAGACCAGTGTTTCCCAACCTTTTTTGAGCTGTGGCACACTTTTAACATTAAAAAAATCCGGGGGCACACCACCAACCAAAATGACACAAAATGACACTCTAACACAGTTATAGTTAATTGACCTTGAGTTTTGGAGTTGTAGTTCACCTACATCCAGAGAGCACTGTGGACTCAAACAATGATGGATCTGGACCAAACTTGGCAAGCGGCCCCCTCAGGCAGTAGAGCAGGTCGAGGGCCGCCACCAAGCCCAGGCTCCGGCCCAGGGTCCTGCCGCCAGCCTCAGCCACTCCCATTGCCACGGGTAGCAGCTCATGAGCGAGAGGGGCGG
This sequence comes from Anolis apletophallus, assembly GCA_030556195.1. Lineage (NCBI taxonomy): Eukaryota > Metazoa > Chordata > Lepidosauria > Squamata > Anolidae > Anolis > Anolis apletophallus. Next base: position 164,458,553 of record JARBWK010000001.1, on the reverse strand, counting down.
CGGGGGAGAAGGAAAAGGCAGCAATTCCCCATCCCCAGCGCCGCTCTCCGCCATGACTCCCGCCCCTCACTTGCTGAGGCTGTGCGGAGGAGGAGCATGAGCGGTGGACGGGCTTCAGCCTCGCCCACTGAAGCCCATCCACTGCTCATGCTCCTCCTCCTCCGCACGGCCTCAGCAAGCGAGGGGCCGGAGTCATGGCGGAGAGCGGTGCCGGGGATGGGGGCTGCTCTGCGCAATGACTCCCGCCATGACTCAATCAGGCACGAGCAAGTTTCTGCCGCTGGGAAGGGGGCGGGGCTCGAGCGACGTCACCTTTCCCTCCTCCCTCCCTTGATTGGTGGCTGGCTGGGGAAACGGCCGAAGGAGGCGGCACCCTGACCCCTTCTTCTTTTTCTTCACTGCCACCCAGCCCTTCCTTCTCCTCTTCCTCCTCCCCCAAGCAGCAGGAGTTCGGCAGAAGGGGGAGAAAGGGGGGGAGACATTTTTTGCGGCACACCAGATGATCCGTTACGGAACAGTAGTGTGCCGCGGAACAGCTGTTGGGAAACACTGGGGTAGACCATCTCTTACTCAGACTCAGCACCCCCCTCCCAAATCAAAATCCTGGGTATGGCCCTGGCCCAGAATATACTTGCAAAAATTTGTGGACAGTGTTACAGAGAACCTTGTAACTCCTCCAATATTAACTAGAAAAGCTGAAGACTGTGAGCAGAAGCCAATGGGGCATTCTCAGCAAAGCAGCCCTTTTGAACCAGACAAGATTGGTTGAAGAACACACTCTCTTTTGCAGTCCCCTTTACCCACAGTTCATTTCAATTATGATGCACTGACTGGATTGTATTTCTAGTGACAAACGGAAACCTTTATTTTTGGCAGGAACTGAGATTTAAAACGACTGTGCCCGCAATCAGTTTCACCAAGCAATACTTAATCATCTGGATTTATGAATGAATGCACATTATGCATAATCATATGTATTTCTCTTTCTTTTTGTCTTCTTTCTTCCACTGTGTAAAAGGAATAATTGAACAATGATCCCATACACAGACTGGGGATATGAGAATATAAAGGCGAATGACAATTTAATCTGTTACTCACCAGCATTTGGGTGGATTTTTTAAAAGTCCCTGATTTGCTCACACTGACATATTTTAAAGCCCGGTTTGTACAGCTTTTGACTGATCTTATGTAGGTTTCGTAATAACTTCTCAGCTATTGTTTGATCCCTTCCTAAATCCTGCTCAGTAATCCTCATCCCTTCTCAAAAAATCACACTGAATGACTCAGTCATACACAACTTGCAACTATTTCACCAGTGTGAAATTCATTCAAATGATGATAGCTGGGAAGAAGTCAGAAATCCCCTGGACGCCGAAGGAGATTGACTGAGACAAGTACATCTCAGTTAACAAAGTAGTGTGTTCCTGAGCCGTACATCTTTAACAGTAAATCTGGTAACTGAATTGAGAAATAACGTAATAGGGACAGGTTCTTGCACCACACAAAAGAGCAAATCAACATGTTTTGGCAAACTTTTTATTCAAAATGAACAATAATACACGTGTGAAATGAAACAGTTAGGTTGGGTAACAAAGACACACTGAACCTTCTACAGATTGCATGAAGATTTATTAAATAATATATTGTAAGGGTTTTTTTCCCCATTCACCAGTCTCCTTTTATTCCTTAAACAGAATTTATTTATTTATTTATTAATTATTTGGTCTTGTATGCCGCCACTCACCAAGCGGCTCGCAGCCCACATAAAAGCACATAAAACAGAGATAAAAGCATCAATTTAAACTAAATCAAGATATCAGATTTCAACAATCAAATGCCAGCTGAAATAGGTAGGTTTTACACGCCCTGTGAAAAGATGGCAAATCTTGCAAGACTGATTATCATAAGCACTGGGGATACATACATACACAGTGGATACCTGAAACTGTGGATAATAGGGAATCCTATGGTGGGGCTACAGTGGTGCAGCGGGTCAAACTACTGAGTTGATGAACTTGTTGACTGGAAAGATAGCAGTTCGAATCCACAAGACAGGGTGAGCTCCCATTGTTAGCCCCAGCTTCTCCCAAACTAGCAGTTCAAAAATATGCAAATGTGAGTAGATACCATTCCAGCGGGAAGGTAACGGTGCTCCATGCAGTCTTGCTGTCCATGGACAACACCGGCTCTTTGGCTTAGAAATGGAGAGGAGCACCACCCCCGAGAGTTGGAATCAACTAGACTTAATGTTGAGGGGAAATCTTTACCTTATACATACTTGGTGGATACCTGAAACTGTGGATAATAGAAAACCCTATTTTTTATTATACTTGGGCCATAAGCCTGTCATAGAATGACACTTTAGCACCTATAGAGGTCCTCAAATACTTCTGGGGTGATTTATTATTACCATTATTATCATTATTATTAATATTATTATTATTGGTGGTGGTAAATGAATCCCTGGATATTGAATAAATGGAAGCGGGGAAATAATATTATTTCTGTTTCGGTGGTTGAACTATGAGTTCTTGTTGTAGCTGGTAAGGCAGGCTTACCTGCTCTCCCCTTTTCTCACTGTTTTGCTATTCCTGCATGCTCAGTAGGGTATTCTAACGACAGGTGCAGCTTACATTGCCTTTTGTAGGCAGGCACACACAACTACAACAGGATCACTTAGAGCAGAATCTCTCTTTGTTTCTGCAAATCAAACATTATTGCATTGTATACTGCAAAAATAATGGTGCTGTTCTTATCCAACTCTGACTGTCTGTTTTTTTTAATCTGTCCATCATCATCCCCCCAATAATGATGATACTTTAAAAAATACCTGGATAGAGTAGATGAGGAGGAAGGGGGTCTAGGGGAGTATAAAATGACTTCATAAAAAGGAGCTTCTTTGTCAGAGGTTTTGTTAACTGAGCCATGCCGGTAATGCAGTGGTTCTCAAAACTTTTTCATTGAACCCTTTTTTTAACTAAAAGCTTCTCGTGGAGAACCAATACATATTTATATATTGTGTTATATATTATATTAAATATAATGTATATGCATCAGGCAGGGGCACATTTTTTGACGCATTGCATTAAAAAAAAAATGACAAATGGGCCAGGCCAGAGGCAGATGGGTGGAGATTGTTTGTGTGAACTAATTGGGGAAAAAACCATGAATAAATTCCTATGCACATGGTACATATCTTGTAGGGGTGTTTATCTCCGGTTATAAATTATTTGATATCGGGGTTTTTTTTCATTTTTATTTTTTAATTTCATAGTTTTTTGACCCAAGATGCCCAACCAGGAAATGGAATACCTTCACCGAACCTGGGGGGGGGGGCGGGATTTTCTTTATTTTTTGTATTAGTTCGTATTGTGCCCCCTCAGTTCCCTTCTCCTCTCGCCAGAAGAGAGCTTCTTACAAAAGGAATATAAATCTCCCCAAAAAGGGCTTCTGCGGCTCACTTACACAGACGCAGCAAGCTCCTGAAGCCAGAAAACAGTCGCAGACCCGAGCAATTTCTGAGGAGATTTATATTCCTTTTATAAGAAGCTGTGTAGTATCTGTGCATTTCATTTGCATTGCTTGATTATTTCTTGCTCCTATCACGTTAGTGGGCTGAGTGAGTGCATGGAAGGAAAGGAGGGGTGGATGGCAAGTCAGTTGGCACAAAGAAAAATAATGAATATTTTTATTAATAACATTTTAATCACAAATTTATTTTTAAAATTTTGTAAGTATTTCAATTACTAATCAAAAAAATCCCCCCCATTTGTAGTTTAGAATCTTTTTTTATCAAACACTCCTAATATCTTGTTTGTATCATAAAAAAGGAAAGAAATAACAATACTATATTAAAATGAAGAACAGTGTTAACCAACATAAACTTTCAGAGGAAGACCCCAGGGGCCATCCAGTCCAACCCCCTTCCGCCATGCAGGAAAAGCACAATCAAAGCACCCCCGAGCAGTGGGAGAGAAATCGGGTTTTGGAAGCAAGGAAGGCAAGGTCGAAAGGAGATGGGCAGCGAGGGGGAAAGCCTTTTGGTGGGGGGGGGGGAAGGAACAGGAAAGAGGAGGGAAAGCTTGAAGCAGGGGGAGGAGGGAAGAAGAGGAAGGAAGTCAGAGCCCCTCAGTATGCTTTGTGGAGGTTTAAGGGCTCTGCGGAGCACACTTTGAGAGCCGCTGCTGTAATTATTTCTGCATCCCTACAAGCAAATATGGATTATTTATTAGACTGAGGTGAAAATCCTGCCAAACTAAAGGCCCCATTTACACTGCTGTATAATGCAGTCCCTCTCCATTGGTGCCCCCTTGTCGTGGGGGAGAGGCTTGCGTACCCTAATGAAGTTGTGAGCTATGCTGGCAGTGGCATAATAGCCACCGGTAGGGCCTCCCATGCCAGACAGGTCACAACCGAAGGGTCTGACAAAGAGCGTCAATGGGCAGGATGGGCTCTCTAGCCTTTTGGCAACCATCCTAAGAGAAGGAAAACTCTGATTTCAAACCCGGGCAGATGGTGCTCGTCTAACCCTGTAAGGTCAACCATCTAGAGAAGGAAACTCGAACCAAACCTACAACCTGAGGACCTCGCTGCCACCGTCCAAGCTTGCTAGGCCCCGGCAGATGAATCTTTGGTTTAAAGGGTGAGGCCAGTTCTATGCACGCTGTGCTCCACCAGAAAATAATAATAATAATAATAATACACTTTATTTATATTCCGCTCTTGTCACCCCGAAGGGGACTCAGAGCGGATTACATCACACATATGGCAGACAATCCCTGCCGGAAGACGTACAGTTACAATACAACACATACAATTTTTGAAGGATTTTTTCTTCTTCTGGCTGTGTCACAGGGTGCGTCATTACTTCACAAGGGGGTGCTGTTGCTTCATCCTCATGACGCAGGGCCTCTGTTCCTCTGTTCTGCATTCCACCTTCCGACAGCCAATCTTTATTTATTCAGACGTTGTAAAGTCCTTTTTACTGAAAAGAATCCTCCCCCGCTTTAGGCGGTTCCCAGTTCATCTATTCATAGCTGGGCTGTTTTCGAACTGCTGGGTGAACAGTGGACAGGGCCCACAGCTGGGTGTCCAAGCCAGCTCGGGAATCGAACTTGCAACCTTCAGATTGCCAGCACAAGTGTTCTACTGCTATGCTATCTCTCCGGACCATTGCTCAGGCTCGAAGAACACATCCAACTTAGTCATGAACGCGCTTGTAGAAAGCGTGTGATGAGTCCTTCCTAAGAATCTTCATTCGCGAAGTAATGCCAGAGATAATGCAGTTATGTGGCAGTGAGATGGGGTCAAAGAGTATTAGTAGTAGCCTTGTTTCTTTCTACCCACAACTGTGCTCCCTGCATTGAATTGGAAACACAATTCGACTGGAAATCAGAGAGTGTTCTGGTGCTGCTTGTCCACAAATGTCCCAATATTCATCTGCGAAATGTTGATGGGTGTGCAGCCAGCAATTGTACCACTCTTTTAATAGATTGCAATAAATAAATGCTATTGACTTTGGTGGGGATTATTTTTGAAGACATGTGTAAGGTAGCACTGTAAATGACATTTCTATAGATATATTTATGCAGTGCTGTCATCGTGATCATGAATAATAGTTTACTTAAACAGTGTTCCTCAATGGCTTTGAGCAAATAATATTCACCATATTTAAATCATATTTAGTTTACAAAAAAAGTAGCACAACAACGTAGTTCAAGCCATAATCCTTAAAGCAGATGAAGGAAACATGAGAAAAAGTGGCGTAAATAGTGCTTCCATGACTACTCTTCAGAGTTTAATTTCCATCATAATATTGTAGATGTTTGAGGTGCTGTCTACTAGTCTTAGTGTTATACAAAATTTGTCTTTCCAATTATTTTGTTTCTCTATTGAGACATGTGTTCTAATTCTTTTAAATTCTCCCGAAGTTCATATTTAACATTATCTTATTTACATTTTTCGGGCATCCATAATACATATTGCAATGGGATTTTGGAAGATCTGTTTCAGCTGCGCCCATTGATCTGCTCCTCCAGCCACCTCCTGTGGCAAATAGAACTGACAGGAATGTCAATGCACAGTGACAGAAAGGAGCTCTAAGCCCACTCTTGCTTCTCTCGCTGGGAGGCCTTTAAATGACACATTTTATCATCCTTTGGGGCTTCTCTGATCAAATAAGAGGTGAGTACCAAATCTCTGCCTTACAGTTCAATTTGAGTAAGTCAAACAGGCAAAGATCAAAAGAAGGAGGCCAGGAAGGTAAGTAGATTGGGCACTCATTTAAGTCAGAGATATTTCCCCTAGACAAGAAATCTTTAAACATGCCTGTCACCCAAGTTATCTTTAACCTTTTCCCCCCACTGAGGTCGTCCTTTATGGAAGCTTATATTAGTCTGAATTCTTAACCATTTTGCCCTCGAATATATTACTGCTTGCAATTCAAATGTAGTCTCTCAACAAGGCTTTTATTTTCCATAGTGCGTGTGTTTTGTATATGTGTACATATCTCTCTGTGTGTAGATATATAGATATACACACACATACATACCTCTACTTAAGAGCATCCCAACTTAAGAATTTTTAGGTTAAGAGCTGTCCCTCAGCTTGGGTTTCACTTTGACATACAAGCAGTGTTTTGAGTTAAGCGCTAGCGGCAGAGGGTGCTCTAGGACCAGAGTACAGGGCTTTAGGGAGCAGCCCCCATGCCTCATGATCTTGTCCACTTTGGAAGATTGCTGCCCGCTTTGCTCTAGTCCGCTTTGGAGGAATTTTGGGTTATTTTGTTTTGTATGGTTTTTATTCCTGGTATGTTTGGCTTCATGAAAAGAGAGAGCAAAAGAGATCATGGAGGGAGGCTGGAATGAGTACAGGATTAAGAAAATGATGCTTCTGCCTCCTCACTCTGTGCTTCTTTGCCACAACGCTGGGCTTTCACCACATTAAAGTTGATCTTTTTTTTACCGTTCCACATAAATGTGCATTTATACATTACTTGTTATTTATAAAGAACATTTTCCTATTTAAAAACATGTAACAAAACAATTGGGGGAGGGGATTTGCGGAGGGGGACGAACAGACTAATAGCATTTCTATGGGAAAATTCACTTTGAGATACAAGTGTTTTGGGTTAAGAGTTCAGTCATAGAACAAATTAAACTCTTAAGTCAATGTAGAAGAGATAAGGAACTGTTTTTAAACAAGGAATGCATGGAAGCGTTAGAAGACAACACACAACAGAATAGGAAGGATAAGATACCTCTTCCAGAAAATTAGAAACATCGGAGGTAAATTTCAGGTGAAAATGGGCATGGCCATAAACAAAGATTGCAGGAACCTAACAGAAGCTAAAGAGATCAAGAGAAGGTGGTGAGACTATACAGAAGATCTGTATAGGGAGGCTAATAATATTGAGGATAGCTTTGACGATGTGGTGAGTGAATTAGAACCAGACATCCTGAGGAGTGAGGTTGAATAGGCCTTAAGAAGCATTGCTAACAACAAGGCGGCAGGAGACGACGGGATCCCGGCTGAACTGTTTAAATTCTTGAAAGAGGATGTTGTCAAGGTGATGCATATCCCCATACCAAAAAAAGATAGTTGGAGAGTGGTCACTGGTCAAGTGGTCCCTGGTCAAAAAATGTTGGGTACCACTGTTCTATACAAATTAGTTACCTGTTTTTGACTCTTATATAATGACTGGTTTTAGCATTGCTTCTTTGTCCGATGTCCGATCTAAATGAGGTGGCGATGTCCACATATTATATAGAAAGCTTGTGATATTTGGTATGTATTTTATTTTATGGCTGTATACTCGATGTGATTCATTGGTGGTCCCTCTGATTCTGAGTCGACCCTTTATATAACTATTGATTATATTCACTGACTTATATGTATATTTACATTGCTTTACTACTATAGACTGTAGAGGTTCTGTGATACTTAAACATGTTTTACTGGTATATATAACAGTTCTAATATGATATTATTTGTATAACCTTCACAGACCGGACCCTATGCAATTGTATTTTCACACGAAAGTGTCCATGGTCCCAATGAAGCTGGATTTATAAGCGAAACGGATGGCGCTTTGATATACTTTCTTGTGTCCGTCGACCACACCAGAGTCTTAGACACCACCATATCTTGTGGATTATAAATATTATTTTGGGATTGTTTCCCCACTGAATTATTATTGGATGTCGGCTCTTGGACCTTTGGCTTTTTGATTTTTGGAATTTGATTTCCTTGTGATTTTGCATAGACCTATATGCCTACATCAATTTTGAGATTGGAGAATTAATATAAGGTAAGCTTGAAAAACACCATTCTGACTCTGCTTCGTGTTTGGTTTTCGTTCCTTGGGTACCACCCGTAGTTTATTTGGTACCACTGTTCTATAGACAGCTCTAACTGTCCAAAAATACGCATAAGTGGGTCCAATATTAATCAAGCCCAGACTCTCCCTCAAAGCCAAGGGGACAAAACTGAGACTATAATTCATTGGACAGATCATGAGACTGTATGGCTTGCTGGAAAAAGACAAGGGAAATTATTTTTTCTGCCTGAGGTTCTTTCAAAACCAGAATTCAAGTGGTCTAGATGGAAAAGGATATCTTCATTGCAAGGCACCCTCCAAGATAGCTGCTTCAATTGAAAGCAAGTGTGTTTTTTTAAAAAAATGACAGTCCTTGAAATCCTTTATGCTGGCCCCATTCAGGTACCCTTTGTATTCCTTTCCAGCTTTTTCTGAATAATCCATCTTGCATTGTATGTCAACCTCTTCATCAGAGATGCAAGCATCATTACTGTTACAGTCAAATATATATTTGCTCCTTTCTTTGTCTCAGAATCGAGGTTCTAAAGGCTTATCATTAATTGCTGTCATGTTGGCTTCCTTTTAGACTGAACTTGTGAAAAAGAGGTCTCTAAGGTACCTTGTTATTAACAACTCTGCTCCCTTCCGGAGTCCATTGGTCTGCAATACGACCTTCCATATTTCCTCCTGTTTTCTGCCTGACCCCATCTGCTTCACTGTTAAGAAATTGTCGGGTTGGGTTGCTATGAGTTTTCCGGGCTGTATGGCCATGTTCTAGAACAGTGTTTCCCAACCAGTGTGCCGTGGCACACTAGTGTGCCGTGAGTGATCATCAGGTGTGTCGTGGGAAATTGGCACTCTTCCCCCTCCTAGCAGCTCTTTCTCCCTCTTTCCCTCCCCAAAGATCCTCCCCAAGGCAAAGGAAGGGCTCCGCCGAATGCTAGGGCCAGGCCCGCCTTGAGGAAGCCTTTAGGAGCCTCGACTCAGCATGGCTCCAGCTCCCGCTCAGGGCTACTCAGGGCTGCTTCAGCCTCCCAATGCTCCCAGGTTCACTCACTGCCCAATTTACCGACATGGAGTTTCCGGCTTTGGCTGTTCTCGCGAGAAATCCAAGCCAACGCGAAAACGACAACTCAATCACTTCCGGCCAGTGCTCTGCTTTTGCGGAGGGAGGAGGGAGGCAGCAAAAGAGGCCACACAGATCTATGAAACGTATAGTCTATACGTTCATAAGAGGCCACACAGATCTATGAAACGTATAGAGTCTATACGTTTCATAGATCTGTGTGGCGTCTTTTGCTGCCTCCCTCCTCCCTCCACAAAAGCAGAGCACTGGCCAGAAGTGATTGAGTCGGCGTTTTCGCGTCGGCTTGGATTTCTCGCGAGAACAGCCAAAGCCGGAAGCTCCACGTCGGTGAATTGGGCAGTGAGTGAACCTGGGAGCATCGGGAGCATGAAGCATTCACAGGTTTCCAAGAAACAAATTGAGCCTCTCCACTGGGATTTTTTTTTTTACTATTTTACTGGATTTTTCGAGAGTTGCCTCCCCCCTCCCCCCAAGGAACTGTTTATAACAGCTTCATGACATCCATAGTTAAATGGGAGCAAGTTTCACTCAGGGTGAAATTTCACAAAGGTCTGGAGAACAAGCTCTATCAGGAGCGGCTTGAAGAGTTGGGCATGTTTAGCCTGAAGAAGAGAAGACTGAGAGAAGACATGATAGCCATGTGAGGGGAAGTCATATATATGTTGTGTTCATCGAAACTGGCCCAGGTTTCACACTGAGTGTATAAATACATTAAAAAATCATATTAACTATATGTATTACTGTGTTAGAGTGTCATTTTGTGTCATTTTGGTTGGTGGTGTGCCCCAGGATTTTGTAAATGTAAAAAATGTGCCGCGGCTCAAAAAAGGTTGAAAAACACTGTTCTAGAAGCATTCTCTCCCGACGTTTTGGCTACATCTTTGGCAGGCATCCTTAGAGGTTGTGATGTCCTCACAACCTCTGTGGATGCCTACCATAGATGTGGGCGAAACGTCGGGAGAGAATGCTTCAAGAACATGGCCAAACAGCCCAGAAAACTCACAGCAACCCAGTGATTCTGGCCATGAATGCCTTTGAAAACAAATTGTTGGGTTGTTTTGTTTATAAACCCAGTGACAAAACAATGGATGGTTTAGATTAGGAAACAGGTACTCCAGTTAAAACTGCGTTTTTTTTAAAATAAAAAAAAAACATTTAAAGGGTTGGGTTGCTGTGAGTTTTCTGGGCTGTATGGCCATTTTACAGAGGCACTCTCCTGACAATTTGCCCACATCTATGGCAGGCATCCTCAGCCTCTGAAGATGCCTGCCATAGATGTGGGCAAAATGTCAGGAGAGAATGCCTCTGGATCATGGCCATACAGCCCAGAAAACTCACAGCAACCCAGTGATTCCAACCATGAAAGCCTTCAACAACACATTTACAGGGTTGCAAGATGTGAGGAGCTTGGAATTGGCACAGGCTTGCCTTCAGTGCTATCTCTTTGCAAGTATTTGCAGATTTACTGTTCAAACCTCCTCAACTATGGAGACCTTTACAAGCACAACATGTACTTGGAAGTGCCCTCCATGTGTTCAGTGTTGCTTACTTTATAGTGTGCCGAAATACAGGCTGAAGGGAAAGTGGCGCTGCTGGCTGGGAGTCAGCTGCATAAGATCTCTACTGACCAGAAGGTCATGAGTTTGAGGCCTGCCTGGGTCAAGGTGGGCTCTCAACCTATTGTGTAGCCTGTTGTCAACCTTTGCAACCCGAAAGACAGTTGCATCTGTCAAGTAGGAAATTAAGGTACCACTTAGTGGGGAGGCTTAATTTAACTGATTTACGAGGCCATTAAAAAGATCTCCAGAAAACACGCCGAGGAATGAAGGAGTGTGACAGCTCCCCCTGGTGGCCAGATGTTAAATTGCCTCTGTCTGTCTTGTGTGTTTGTGTGTCTAAATGTAATGTGTACATTGTAATCCGCCCTGAGTCCCCTGTAGGGTGAGAAGGGCGGAACAGAAATGAAGTAAATAAATAATAAATAAATTCTTATGGGAGGGCTCAACAATTGCGAAGTGCTTGATCCTTGACCATTCAGGAAGCCCCAACGTTATGAACAAGGTAGGTTCTGTAGGTTTGTTCTTAAGTTGGAATTTGTATGTAAGTCAGAACGGGCACATTTTTAAGTGTAACTCTGGGCTACCTATCTATCTAAGCTTTGGGTAGCATAGGGATGGATTAACACACCTGTGGAGTTAGTTTTGCTCCCTGTGCTCCTGTTCAGATTTCACCTCACTTTCTGTCCCTCTGACAACTGGAATCTGAAAAAAATGGCTTCTTGTGGAAACAAGGATTGGCGAGGAAGCTTCAGTGGAGACACCTTCCCCCCATGATAATAACTCTTACAGGAATGACTTACCCTTCCGAAGGGCAGATTTCTCTCACTTCCTGTTGTCTCACCCCGTTCTTAACTAGGAGTCGTTTTTAAGTCGGGGACTGCCTGTGCTTCCGATTGGGAGTGCCTGCTGGAAGGGCTTGACTACTACAATTGAGGCTCAATTGCCCAATTTTACCACACCCAACTGGTAAGTTCGGACGAGGAAAACTCAGGCTTGAGCCTCCTTGGCCTCTTCCACACAGCTGGATAAAATCCCACATTGTCTGCGTTGAATTGTAATACATGGCAATGTGGACTCAGATAACCCAGTTCAAAGCAGATATTGTGGGATTTTCTGCCTTGATGTTCTGGGTTAGGGCTGTGTGGAAGGGCCCCTTGCTTTGGGGAGTTCAGGCCTCCCCATCTCCTCTGTTCCTGAAACTTGTTCCACAAAGAGTAGAGTTAAACCCTTGTGCTGGCAGGACTGCTGACCAACAGGTCAGTGGTTTAAATCTGGGGAGAGCGGGTTGAGCTCCCTCTGTCAGCTCCAGCTCCCCATGCGTGAAGACTCCCACAAGGAAGGTAAAACATCAAACATCCCCCCCCCCCCGGGCAATGTCCTTGCAGACAGACAATTCTCTCACACCAGAAATGGCTTGCAGTTGCTCCTGACATGGGGGGGGGGGGGACCCTACAAGCTGCTCAGTCTGGCACAGTTCTGGCACTTGCCAAAGGTAGGTTTGCATTATCTTGAGTATGCCCAAAGTGGAAGACACCGCACACGCATGCACACGCCCCTGCATGAGAGTCGTAGGAGTATTTGGCTACCCATTGGGCCAGGAGTCAAACCTGTAATTTCTAGCCACATATCAGACTCAGGCAATCTCATTTTCATGGCAAGGTCTGTAGCCCTTGCCTTCTTCTGAGGCTGAGAGAGTGTGACTTGACAAGGGTAACCCTCCAATGGGTTTGGATCTGAATCCCGGTCCGCAAAGTCCAAAGACAGAGCCAAAGCGTCTCTCTTTCAGAGCTCATCCCTCGCGCCTTGGGCTCTGCCCTGGGAAAAGAAGGGCTCTCGGTGGCAAAGGGCTGCCAGGTGGGCAGGACGGGCAACAGGAGGTTCGGGTCAGGATCGAGAGGCTCGCACTGAGTCTGAGAAGGCGGAGAGGAGGAAGAGGAGAAGAAGAAGGGAGAAAGAGGAGGAGAGGGAGGAGAGGGGAGAAAGAGGAGGAGGAGAGGGAAAAGAAGAGGAGAGGGGAGAAAAAGAAGGAGAGAAAGAAGAGAAAAGAGGAGGAGAAGGAAAAGAGGAGAGGAAGAGAAGGAGGTGAGTAGCAGGAGAGGAGAGAAAAGGAAGGAGAGGAAGAAAAGAGGAGAGGGAGAAGAGGAGAGGGAAGGAAGAGGATGGGGAAGAAAACAGAAGAACAGGGAGAAGAGGGGAGCAAGAGAAGGAGGAGAGGAAGAAAGTGGAGAACAAAGGAGGAAGAGGGGAAAAGAGGAGAGGGAGGAGAGGAGAGGAGAGGAAGAAGAGCAGACGACAGGAAGAAGAGAAGATGGGAGAAAGAGGAAGAGGGGAAGAAGAGAAAAGAGGAGTAGAGGGAGAAGACAGTGAAGAAAGAGAGGAAGAAAACAGAAGGACAGGGAGAAGAGGAGAGCAAGAGAAGGAGGAGAGGAAGAGAGGAGAGTGGAGAAAAAGGAGAAAGAGGAGAAAAGAGGACAGGGAGAAAGAGGAGGAGAGGAAGAAGAGATGGAGAGGGGAAGAAAAAGGAGGAGAGTAAGAGGAGAAAAGAGGAGAGGAGAGAAAGAAAAGATGACAGGCAGAAAAGGAGAGGAAGAAGAGAAGAGGGGAGAGAGAGAGGAGGAGGGGAAGAAGAGAAGAGGAAGAGAGGTAGAAGAGGAGAGGGAAGAAAGAAGAGGGAAAGAGAACAGAAGTGACAAAACAATGGATGGTTTAGATTAGGAAACAGGAAGAAGAGGGGAGCAAGAAAAGGTGGAGAGGAAGAAGAGGAGGAGAGTGGAGAAAAAAGGAGGAAGAGGAGAAAAGAGGACAGGGAGAAAGAGGAGAGGAAGAAGAGGGGGAGAGGGGAGAGAAGGAGGAGAGGAAGAGGAGAAAAGAGGAGGAGAAGGAAGAAAGAGGAGGGGAAGAAGAGAAAACAGAAGGACAGGGGGAAGAGGGGGAAAAGAAGATGAGAGGAAGAATCCCAACATTAGGAAGAACGTCCTGACTGTGAGAGCTGTTTAGCAGTGGAACTCCCTGCCTCTGAGTGTGTTGGAGGCTCCTTCTTTGGAGGCTTTTAAGCAGAGGCTGGATGGCCATCTGTCGAGGGGTGCTTTGAATGCGATTTTCCTGCCTCTTGGCAGGGGGTTGGACTGGGTGGCCCACGAGGTCTCTTCCAACTCTATGGTTCTATGATTCTAAGAGGAGAGTAAGAAGAGGGGAGAAAGAGGAGAGAAAGCAGAGAAGAAGAAGGGAGGAGAAGGACAGGGAGAAGAGGGCAGCAAGAGAAGGAGGAGAGGAAGAAGAGGAGGAGAGTGGAGAAAAAAGAAGGAAGAGGAGAAAAGAGGAGAGGGAGAAAGAGGAGAGAAAGCAGAGGAGAAGAAGGGAGGAGAAGGACAGGGAGAAGAGGGGAGCAAGAGAAGGAGGAGAGGAAGAAGCGGAGGAAAGTGGGGGGAAAGGAAGGAAGAGGACGAGGAGAAAAGAGGAGAGGGAGAAAGAGGAGAGAAAGCAGAGAAGGGAGGAGAAGGACAGGGAGAAGAGGCGAGCAAGAGACGGAGGAGAGGAAGAAGAGGAGGAGAGTGGAGAAAAAAGAAGGAAGAGGACGAGGAGAAAAGAGGAGAGGGGGAAAGAGGAGAGAAAGCAGAGGAGGAGAAGGACAGGGAGAAGAGGGGAGCAAGAGAAGGAGGAGAGGAAGAAGAAGAGGAGAGTGGAGAACAAAGGAGGAAGAGGAGAAAAGAGGAGAGGAGAAAGAGGAGAGAAAGCAGAGAAGAAGAAGGGAGGAGAAGGACAGGGAGAAGAGGGGAGCAAGAGAAGGAGGAGAGGAAGAAGAGGAGGAAAGTGGGGGGAAAGGAAGGAAGAGGACGAGGAGAAAAGAGGAGAGGGAGAAAGAGGAGAGAAAGCAGAGGAGGAGAAGGACAGGGAGAAGAGGGGAGCAAGAGAAGGAGGAGAGGAAGAAGAGGAGGAGAGTGGAGAAAAAAGGAGGAAGAGGGGAAAAGAGGAGAGAAAGCAGAGGAGGAGAAGGGAGGAGAAGGACAGGGAGAAGAGGAGAGGAAGAGAAGGAGGAGAGGAAGAAGAGGAGGAGAGGGAGGAGAGAAAGCAGAGGAGAAGAAGGGAGGAGAGGAAGAGGAGGAAGAGGGGAGGAGAAGGAGGAGGAGAAGGGGAGGGCTCGGAGGGGAGGGAGAGGTCAGGTTGGTACTGCCAGTCTTCTTCCCTCCTTCTTGAGGAGCTCCATCCTTCCGAGGCAGACCTGCCTGGCCGCCCGCCGGAGGAGGAGGAGGAGGGGATAGGAGAGGCGCTCCAGCCGGGACCCACCCCCGCAGCCCTGCCGGCTCCTTCCACCTGCTCTCTCCGCGGGGCAGAGTCCCTCTCCTCCTCCCCCCCCCCTTTCCCTTGGAAGCCATGCCGGGGCTGCGCCGCGACCGCCTGCTGCTGCTGCTGCTCCTGGGGCTGCTGCTCTGCGCCGACCTCTACTTCCACCTCTGGCCCCAAGTGCGGCGCCGATTAGCCCCGGAGCCCGAGGGGGAGACACGCTGCTCGTGCCCAGGAAGAGGAGGAAGAGGTGGAGGAGAACGCACCGCTTCCACTGCTGCTTCTTCGCCCGCAGCCTCCCAAGCGCCGCCGCTGCCAGATGGGACGGAGGAGCCCCGGCATTTGCGCTCCAAGCTGCGCCGCCTCTTCGCGCACCCGCTCTACAGCGGCCCCCAGTGGCCGGCCGAGGAACTGCTCAGCGGGCAGGAGGCGCTGCGCTACTACAGGAGGAAGGTGGCCCGCTGGAACAGGTGCGCCCGCAGCGGGGAGGTTGGGGGGGGGGGGGCTTCACACCCTATTTGAGAGGGGGAGCTGGAAAACACCCCCCAGGCATGTAGCCAGGGGGCTAACCAGCCCCCCGAGAGGAAAAACTGGTACATTATTTAAACTGTTATATTTACTCATATCATGATCTGATCACCATGCTCATTATATCCCACATTCATGGGGTTATTGGGATAACAATACAAAAGGTTTGCTAGGGTAGACCCTCTTCCACCCAGTCTCAGCCCCCGAACCAAAAATCCTGGCTACGGCCCTGCCCCCATCCTTAACTCCAGAGGAATAATAATAATG
This sequence comes from Anolis apletophallus, assembly GCA_030556195.1. NCBI lineage: Eukaryota > Metazoa > Chordata > Lepidosauria > Squamata > Anolidae > Anolis > Anolis apletophallus. Next base: position 164,442,514 of record JARBWK010000001.1, on the reverse strand, counting down.
ACCATTGTATCCCACCTCCATGCTCAGGCTCTCCTTCCCCATCTCCCCCTTTCCCCAATTTCTGGGAACTCCCAGAATTCCTGACCATTGAATAAGCTGGCTAGGGCTTCAGGGAGTTGGAGGCCGCAATTGGAGGATGCCTAAGTCTATATACTGTAGAATGGATGCTGTTTGATGCCCCTCGAATCCAGGAAGCGGGGTGAGCTCCCGCTGTTAGCCCCAGCTTCTGCCAGCCTAGCACTTCGAAAACATGCAAATGTGAGTAGATCAATAAGTACTGCTCCAGCAGGAAGGTAACGGCACTTGGAGGTGTCTACGGACAACACTGGCGCTTCTCCGGCTTAGAAGTGGAGATGAGCACCACACCCCACAGAGTCGGACACAACTGGACTTAATGTCAGAGGAAAGCCTTTACCTTTACCCTTAAATTGCCTTAGTGAGATTTGTTTGAAGAGCACTTTGTTTACATACCCTCTTGACCCTGAGATGGTCAGAACACTTTAATAATAATATTTATTTATGTATTTAAAACTTTTGTACCCCGGCCTTCTCACCTCTATCTGAGGGACTCAGACCGGCATAACAGCAAAGATTCAATGCTATACAATTTAAAAACAACTACAACAACATATTAAAATACATAAAAACCCAGCATAAAACCACATCGCCATTAAAACAATTCCACTCAATCTGTAAATGTGGTAAAACATTCAGACAATAGCCCATCTCAGCCTATTTTGGGAAGGCCTGGTTCCACATCCAGGTCTTCACCAGCCTCCTAAAGGACAACAGAGAGGGGGCAGATCTAGCATCACTTGGGAGAGAGTTCCACAGCCGAGGGGCCACCACAGAGAAGTTCCCGTCTCTCGTCCCCACCAGCCGCGCTTGCGAAGGCGGCGGGACCAAGAGCAGGGCCTCTCCAAAGGATCTTAATGTTCTTGATGGTTCGTAGGAGAGAATCCATTTGGACAGGTAAACTGGGCCAGAACCATATAGGGTTTTGTAGGTTAAAACCAGCACTTTGAATTGTGCTCGGAAACTAATTGGCAGCCAGTGGAGCTGGCGCAGCAAGGGAGTTGTATGCTCCCTGTGCCCCGCTCCCGTTAGTAACCTGGCTGCTGAACGTTGGACTAATTGCAGCTTCTGAGCAGTCTTCAGAGGCAACCCCACGTAGAGAGCGTTGCAATAGTCTATTCGGGATGTAACCAGAGCGTGGACCACCGTGGCCAAGTCAGACTTCCCAAGCTTTAACTGTGCAAAAGCTCTCCCGGCCACTGCTGAGACCTGGGGCTCCAGGCTCAGCGACGAGTCCAGGATCACTCCCAGACTGCGAACCTGCGCCTATAATAATAATAAGTAAAGCTGGTTCCAGTGGTGATCGGCACACTGGGTGCAGTGCCGAAAGACCTTGGCCTGCACTTAAAAACAATTGGCGCTGACAAATTTACCATCTGCCAGCTGCAAAAGGCCACCCTACTGGGATCTGCACACATTATTTGCCAATACATCACATAGTCCTCGACACTTGGGAAGGGTCCAACGTGTGATCCAATACAACAGCCAGCAGAGTGATCTTGTTTGCTGTGGATTCATCGTGTTATGTATCTAATAATAATAATAATAATAATAATAATAGATTTATTTATATCCCACCACCATCTCCCAAAAGGGACTCAGGGCAGCTGACAAAAGCACGTGATAGCACAATGGAATATACAAATACAGTAAAACACAGAACAATTGTAAATAACAACTTTGTAAGATAAAACAAAGGTTTGTAAGGATCTCCTCTCTTTTTTCAAAGACTCAGGGAAAGTTTGAGCCCATTTCTCACTATCATGGCCCAATGCTATGGGATCATAGGAGTTGTAGGTGATGAGGCACTAACCAGCCACCCTTGGTGGAGAAGATGGTAGGCTTTGTAAAACTACAATGCCCAGGATCCCATAGTATTCAGCCCTGGTAGTTGAAGTGGGGCCGAGTTCTATTCATTCTATGGTGTAGAATGCACCACCGAATTGAAAAAGTTTTGTTTGATGGGTGTTTGTGTGTCTTTTAACTTAAAGTGCATCTCCACTGTAGAATGAATGCAAATCCCTTCTACACTGCCATGTAATCCAGATTATCAAAGCAGATAATCCACATTATTTGCTTTGAACTGGTTTAGATGACTCCACGCTGCCATATAATCCCATTCAAAGCAGTAATCTGTATTTTATATGGCAGTGTAGAAGCGGCCACAGTTTGACCCCACATGGACTGCCCTGACTTGGTGCTATAGAATCCTGGGAGTTGTAGTTTTTACAAGGTCTTTTGCCTTCTCTGCCAAAGACTGCTGGTGCCTCGCCAAACTAAAACTCTCATTACACTATGCAACCCGATGTTTGTCCCTGGGTTATAAACGTCATTTCCTAATTTGTTCTATTATAAGAACATGGGTAAAGTTTGTTAAACTGTAAAAACTTTGTTTTGGGGGGACATCCTGCAGCACATTTTGCAAAAGTTTTTCAATGACTATCTCCTATTTATTATTTATTTATTTATGTCATTTATATTCTGCCCTTCTCACCTCGCAGGGGACTCAGGGCGGATCACAATGCACATATATAGGCAGACATTCAATGCCATTGACATACAACATATATAGACAGACATAGAGGCAATTTAACATTCCAGAAATCAGCTAAATTTAGCCTCCCCACAAAGTGGTACCTAAATTTCCTACTAGACAGATGCAACTGTCTTTCGGGTTGCAAAGGTCGACAACGAGCTACACAAATTGGTCGAGAGCTCACCCCGACCCGGGCAGGCCTCGAACTCATGACCTTCTGGTCAGTAGAGATCTTATGCAGCTGACACCCAGCCAGCTGCGCCACATTCCCGGGGTCCCACTGTCCTAGAGTCTCAAGCAATTCAACATACTGTATATAATAATATTAATACAAATAATAATAATAACAACAACAAATTATGTATACCCCGCCACCATCTCCAAGGGATTCAGGTTACAAAAAGCGCACAATAGTGCCACATCAAGCAGCATACATTTACATAAATCAGCATACATTTGCATAAAAACAACATAAGTAAAGGTAAAGGTTTTCTCCCGATAATAAGTCCAGCCGTTTCTGCCTGGGGGTTGGTGCTCATCTCCGTTTCTAAGCCAAAGAGCCAATGTTGTCCATAGACACCTCCAAGGTCATGTGGCCAGCATGGAGTGCCGTTATCTTCCCACCAGAGCGGTACCTATTGATCAACTCACATTTGCATGTTTTCGAACTACTAGGTTGGCAGAAACTGGGGATGACAGCAGAAGCTCACGCCGCTCCCCGGATTTGAACCTGTGACCTTTCAGTCAACAAGCTGAGCAGCTCAGCAGTTTAACCCACTGTGTCACTGGGGGCTCCATACAACATACATTTACATAAAACAGCATACTAATATAAACCCTACCAATTTGTAAACCAACATAGTGAGTACGGCAAATTGGCAGCCACAAAAACAAAGTTTCTGGAGTAGAACAACTACTTTTGAAGTAAGTACCCCACAATTAAACAGGAAATAATGTTTTCAAACCAGGAACAAAAATACTTTCACATTTTTGTTACATAATGTTATTAGAATTGCTCTAGGACATTTAAAGTGGTGTCAAACTGCATTATTTCTGCAGTATAGCTGCACATTTAGTTGTTAAGAGAATAATGGGCATTAATGGCCCAATCATGGGATTCAGTTTTGTGAAGGAGTCCTGAAGCTGGGATGCCCAGGTTTCTTGGGCTCCTTTACTGTAGAGCAGGGGTGCTCATTAGGTAGATCGCAATCTACTGGTAGATTGCGTAGGGCATCCTGGTAGATCGCAGGCAGGGTGGGAGGAAGGCTCAGTCCCACCCCGCAGGCTCCCGATGCCGGCCAGGTGCAGAAGGAGGTTGGACTGGATGGCCCTTGGAGGTCTCCTCCTATTTTAGGAAACCATTGTTGTTGTTATTATTATTATCAGAGGCTGAATGGCCATCTGTGAGGAATGCTTTGATTGTGTTTTTCCCTTATGTCATAAGGAGGTTGGACTGGATGGTCCTTGGAGGTCTCCTTCTACTCTAGGAATCTGTTGTTGTTACTATTATTATTATTAGTAGTAGTAGTAGCAGAGACTGAATGAATATTATCATTATTATTATGAATAAATTCAGGGGCTTATTATCCTCACATTTAGTTGAATTCAGTCTAAAAATATATTATATGGCTCTCACTGAAATAAATTTCCAAATATTTTGCTTTTATGGCTCTCTGAGTAGTGGGTAGGTAGATCATTTTGACTTGGTTGTTTTATAAGTAGCTCGCATGCTGAAAAAGTGTGAGCACCCCTGCTGTAGAGCTAGCCTTGTTGACCTCTCTCGGGGATGCCTGGTTCTCTATCCTGCAAAGGCGCCCTGAGTCAGCTTCCTTGCCTTTCAAATGAATCAGATCGCTGTCCATCTCTTCCCGGTTTGTGTGCGAGGTCTTTCTCAACCCCAGGCGCTTTTTCAGGTGACAAATAATACTTAACTCTAGTCTGTCTAGAGCTTTGCTTTCTGATTCCTGGAAACCAGGTGGCAGCTGAGAAGTGCACTCAGATAGGCATTTGCTCTCATGTGTTGACAACCAACCTTACACAAAAAAAGGAGATGAAATATATAGTTCTTCTTGCTATCCCTGGTTTCTTACAGTTCAGCTACTTTGTTGAGCTGCAGGAGCCCTTCCTCATTGAAGCAGTGGTTCTTAACTTCTGGGTCTCCAGGTGTTTTGGCATACAACTCCCAGAAATCCCAGCCAGTTTTCCAGCTGTTAGAATTTCTGGGAGTTGAAGGCCAAAACATCTGGTGATCTTCAGGTTAAGAACCACTGCTCTAAGTGCCAACTTAAGCTATTTTGCTGACTGAGGCAAGAGGAGTGTAAAGTGTTTTGCGTGTGCAAGGGTGACACACCTCGCGCCAAGAACAATAGCACAGACAGAAGTGGTTGGATGAAAGTGGCCACAACTCATTTATTGAAAACAGGAACAAAGGGTTGGCGGCCACGCATGGTTCCTGGATCAGGGTCGTACAGCCCCCCATGAATGTCCAAAGGCGTTTGCAAGCCTGGGGTGCGAGCGGCCCAATGCCTGTCCACGGAAACTCGGCACCCCAGGGGGCCTGGGCGTATCCCCCTTACAACCAAGGGGCGATAAGCCAGCCTGGTCCAGGGGCCATGCCACACGCCAAACACGGAGTTGTGACAAAGCATAATATAACGCATCACCCTGAACAATGCAACTATGACATGAAGAATGAACAAAATGGACACCAACAAGCAATGCAATAAGAAGGGAGGTTGGGAGGAAAAACAGAGCTGGCCCCACGTGCAGCCTGGGCAGCCCTGGGAGGCCTTAAATAGGCTGCCCAGGCAGAAGTACAGACCAGCCGGTGCAAAGAGGGGGCGGGGTAACCTCCTGTTACCCCAAGGGGCTTCTAGGAAGGAGAAGCCCCTTCTCACTCCGCAAGATGGCGGCGTGGGCAACCCCGCCCCACCCCGTATTAATGGCCAAGCCCATTAATTGTGTATTTTTGTATGGTCGAATGGGGTTTGATTGAATGGCCCTTGGGGTCTCTTCCAACTCTAAGGCCCCATCTATGCTGTCGTATAAAATCCAGGTTGTCTGCTTTGAACTATTGTCTGCTTTGAAGTGTAGACTCAGACAATCCAGTTCAAAGTAGATAATCTGGATTATATGGCAGTGTAGATCCATCCTAAGATACCTAGGGTGGCCACTTTTTGATATAAGAAATAAGGGACATTTACAGGATTTTTCAAAAAAATAAGGGACACTTCATCAAAACTTGAAAATCAAACGTTAGGTATAGTTTTATTAACAGAATAAGATAATGATTGAAACTCACAAAAGAAAGTGACTTACTCCCTCTAACAGTACATAGTATGTTTCTGCATGTTTTGTCATATCCAATGCATTGCACTGTATATACTGCTATGAGTCTCACTGAGAGAAAAAGCGGGATATAAATGAAAATCCCTCGCTGATGGGGAAAATTTAGTCTGGTTTAGAGGAAAGTCATGGTCAAATATAAATTCATTTTCCTTAGCAGCCCTTAGACAACATGGTATCATTTTACCACTTTTTTATTGGGAATTCAGAGCAAATTGAATTTGAACACACATGTCAGAAACAGCCTTGCCAGTCAATGAAACAATACATCAGGACAACAACTCTCGCGTCAACCCCGCCCAGTCCTGTATCGCCTCTTCCTTCCAACGGGGACGCAGGCAGGCACACACTCACAAGCGCGCGGCTGTCAGCCTGCCCTGCGAGTTGGAATCCCCAGGCAAGCGTTGTCATGGAAACCGCAGCGCGTGCCTTCCTCTCGTCAACCCCGCCCAGTCCTGTCCTGTCAGTCAACAATAGGCAGGCCCGGATTACCCATAAGGCCACTCTAGGCCATGGCCTAGGGGCACAAGACAAGGAGGGCGCAATTCACACGGACCCAAAAAAAAGTTGAAACAAAACCGCAACGCAACTCTCTCTCTCTCTCTTGGGGGAGGGCGGGGGGAGAATGCTGAGAGGGGCGAGGTAGGAGGGAATGGCGCCTCTCCTCACCATCGCCCCCGCCCCCTTGTGAAAGAAGGAGGGTGCGTCCCCAGAGCCGGCAGCGGCCCCGGAGGCAGGGCTTCCCTCCACCTCCTCCTCCTCATGCGCTCTCCTTCCTTGACTCAAAGAAGGAGGGTGCGCAGCGCCGCGAGTAGAAGGGGGGTGCGGTAGAGGTTGGTTTGGGGGAGTAATTCCAAAGTGTGGCCTAGGGCGCCAAAAGGGGTTAATCCGGGCCTGGGGACAGGACCTGAAAAAACGGGACACAAATTTTAGGGCCAGAATACTTGTAGATTCAACATTAATCCCAAAGAATGATGAGACATTCCTGTGCAATATGGGATACAGAGCCAATTGGTTTCCCATCATCCCACCAGGAGGCCATCTACACCAGGGGTATCCACACTTTTTCAGCATGCGAGCTACTTATAATAAAACCAAGTCAGAAAGATCTACCTATCTCCTCTAGGCTGGGGGGGGGGGGGGCTTGGCGCAGCGTGACTCTGCCCCCCTCTGGCTTCAGGTCTACCAGCAGCTTCTCCAGGCTTGAGGATGGCAGCGCCAAGCCAGTGGTGGTATAGCTAGCACAAGGCTGGCTTGGCCCTGCTCTCCTCAAGGCTGGAGCAGCTGCTGGGAGTGCCGAAGCCAGGGGAGGGGACACGGCCTGGCTCCGCCCCCCTCTGAGAAGCACCCCATCCGGTTGGGATCGACTGGTCGATCGTGATCGATTTCCTGGGCAGCCCTGATCTACACTTTAGAATTAATGCTGCTTGATACCACTTAAACTGCCATAGCCCAATGGTAGTCATCCTAAGAGATATAGTTTTATAATATTTCTAAGATTTATAAGATCGGATTTATAAGACAAAGAGAATTATTGCCTCACCAAACTACAAATCCCAGGATTCCATAACATTGAACCATGGCAGTTCTAGTAGTGTGTCATACTGCACTTATTCTGTAGTTTGGTTCCACTCTTTGATGGTCTGTTCTAAGGAAGGGAAATAGACAACTTTCTAGGTGCTACATTGAAGTTCTCATGATCTCTGCTCATCCGTTATGTTGGTTATCAGGACTGAGCAACTTTCTTTGGAGATCCACATATTTCCTGTTCCAAAGCTTGTCTGTTTCAACATCATCTGGACCAACTTTCCCTGCACATGTTGATAAATATATCCCCACCTCCTCCAATAGAGTGTGCATCCACTCTGGGCTAAGCACACACACATTGGCAGATCATGCTTTCTATGTCACACTGTCTCAGTTCCTGATCTGCACTCTGTTCCTGCTTAAATAAGTCACACACACACACAGTCTTGGACTTGAAGGAGTCCCAATTCCCCATCCGCGGAGGAGGTTTCTGTCTGACATCTCTCTTGCTGGAATATTCAGTAGTGATCAAAATTCCATGAGGAGCTGCAAACAGTTCCAAGATTTTGAGCAGAAAAATCTGTCTTCCGGAGCTGAGCCAGTTTGGTAACATGACCTTTCAAAATATGGCACTCTCTATACTCCTGTACTCCCGTCTTGCAAGAGATCAGGGCAGGAGCCCAAGTGTGTTCATTTATATGAAGCGTGCTTGGAGAGGAAAAGAGCACAAGGACAGGGAAATCAGCCTTCGTAAACTCAAAGCTGGGGGGACTGGCTTTTTAAACTACAACTCCCACAACACACACACACACACACACCCTCCAGCGTGGCAAGTGATGCTCTTGGACGTAATTCCCCCCAAATCCATTTTCCAAAATCAGTTTCAATCTCTGTGCAAAGAGCTATCCTAAGCAATGAGGAGGAAGGGTGGAGTATACACTGAAATAACAGCAGCAGAAGCTATTTGGGCAAATGAAATTAAAACAAGAGCTGGGTCAGAAAACAGTAAAAAAAAAAATTAATGGGTACAAACTAGTTTCTGAATTAAGTGCCCAAGAATGTGTTATGCCACTCAGATTACTAATCTGTCCCTGTACTGTGTGGCACAAAAAGAGGGAGAGGAGAAAAGAAAAAAAACGATTGTCGCTTGAGATTATATCCCTCCTTCAGAAGTGACCAGCCAGGTAGTTGTTTACAAGGGATCTTCTTACCATATACTCCTGTTATTTCACTTTAATTGTCTTGGTTCCATCTTGTGGAAGCCTGGGATTTGTAGTCTGGCCAGAAGCAATGGAATTACTCCCAGGTGAAGAAATCTAAGTACCTACCCATCTCCTCAACTTCAAACTCTAGGGCAGGTGTGGGTAAGCCCAGGCCCGGCACCGGATGCGGCCCCTTGGGCTTTTTCTTCAGGCTGTCCTCTCTCTCACTATCCTATCCTTCCTTCTCTCTTTCCTTTCTTCCTCCTTCCCTCCCTCCCTTTCTTGCCTCCCTCTTTCTCCATCCCTTCCCTTCCACCCTTTAGTCCTTCCTTCCTTACCTCTTTCCTCACTCCTTCCCTCTCTCTTTCCCCTTCCTTCCTTCCTTCCCTTTTGTCTTTCCTTCCTTCCCTGTTTCCTCCCTCCCTTCTACCCTTACTTCTCTTTTTCCTTCCTCCTTTCCTTCTGAGGGATGTTTAGCCAGGAGAAGAGAAGGTGGAGAGAGGGAACATGAGAACCATGATTCAAGATTTCAAAGGGTGTCCCATTCAGGAGGAGGAGAAAACTGACTTTCTTTTGCTCTAGAGACTGAAAGAGAAGATGAGGGGGAGGAAAGAGCAGGGAGGGGACTTGGGGAGAACTTCTTCCCTCCCAGCCACCCACCCCACTCCAGCCTGCCATGCAGCCCCCAAGTCAGAAAGTTTGCCCATGCCTGCTCTAGGGTTTCTGAAAAGGCAGTTATGGCAGATAAAAATGGAGTCATAATATTAGAGCTGGGTGGAGTGAAAGGGAACCCATAGAAAATACAGTAAACAGAGAAGGTTGAAGATATTTCTATGAAGGAATATCAGGGCATTTCTTGTCACCCAGATGCTTTTATAACAGAACTAGCTGTACCCGGCACGTGTTGCTGTGCCCTATTTAGGAGATGCGAGAAAGTCTGAGTATGTAAGGGTTGGAATTGATGTTAGTTATGGTCTTGGTGGGGTCATGGCTGTGTCGTTGTGGGTTGTTCTGGTGGGTGGGATGTTGAAGTGCTGTGGAGTTGTCGGTGTGTGGTGTTGCTGGCGTTCTGCATAGCTTGTGGATATACAATGTTTTTGTCTTTCCGTCTGCTGTGTTGATGTAGAGGTTGATGCTTGTGTGGGTGGGGTACTTTGGAAGTGAGTGGAGGTACTTGAAATCCCATCATCCATAGTGTGCCCTCCTCTAAACTGCAGTTGAATGGAGTGTGGGTCATGGGGGCACTGTGTGCCAAGTTGGGTCTTTATCGGTCTTGGTTCTGGGCCACAGTGGTCTATGGGGAATGAAGGGTTTGAAAGTACTACAAATCCCATAATCCATGGAGGTACATCAAATCCCATCATCCATGGTCCACCCTCCTCCAAACTGCAGTAGAATGTAGTGTGGGTTATAGGGGCTCTGTGTGCCAAGGTAGGTTACTGTAAATTCAGGCCATATACAATGTCCCATGAGCTGAGGGCTAGTCAGGAAAATCAAGTTAATGAGGCCTTACTGTCAATTCAGAGCTTAAACAGCATCCCATTAAGTGAGGCCTAGTCAGGGAAATCAAGTTAATGAAGCCTTACTGTCAATTTTGGGCGTGGTTTGTGATTTGTAGGGGTTTAAATTTTCTGTGGGAAGTGAATTGGGTGTTTGTGTTGATGACTGCCTCAGTCCTTTGCCTTATCCTCCTCTGACAGTTTATTATGGGTCGGAATGTTCATGTTGGCTGGCCAATAGAGGCATTATGCAAATACTCCCTCACTGGCAACCAATCATGTTGTCAGAATGTAGAGGCCGGGAGATTCGTTGGCGGCCGCAGAGGATGCTGGGAAATGTAGGGGGTTTTTTGTATTGTTGTTTTGGGGGCCTTCTAGGTTTTGGGGGGAAAGTTTCTTTGCTAAAAACCTACCTTGCCTGAGGCCTATTTATGTTGCCAAGTTTGGTGTCTCTGCGTTGGATGGTTTCTCTGTCGGTGGTAGTCGTTCGACGACGGGACCTCCTTTATATAATAGATAATATTAATTAACAATAAGCTTTATTTATACGCTGCCACCATCTCCTATAGGGGTTTGGGGTGGATTACAGAACCTTTGATAACAGATGCAGAACTACATGGAAATAATATTGACAGATTCCTGCGTTTTGTAAAAGAAGAGTACTTCGACAAGTTTTGGCAAACATTTTGTTTAAAATGAGCAATATATGCATGTGAAATGAAACAAGCAGTTCAACAGGGAGGAAGGGAGAAAAAAATTATAAGAACCACATGAAGACTTTTTTTCATAGTCTATCCAGACATTTGTTTCATTCACCAGCCTTCTTTTTACCTATACCGTAATTTCTATTTTGGTGGCCATACTATGTTGCCTCCTCACTCACTTTCTCCCCCTTTCTATCTATTTTGCTTTTGTGTATACTCAGTAAGGAATTCTGGAGACAGCTGCTGTTCACCTCACCTTTCGTAGGCAGGCACACACAACTAGAATAGGATAAATAAAAAAGTAATTTAAAAAATAATAATAATTTATAATTTAAAAAATAATAAAAGTAATTTAATTATGTCAAAAGCATTGCATATATAAATTTGTATGAAACTGATAAAATAGAAGAAACACAAGTGGCAAAATAATTTTAGACCAAACAGTTCTTCCTCTCTGCATGAGTCAGGGCATTGTGGGCAAGCATACAGATGCTGAGTTGTCTGTTCTGCTCCACAATCACACAAGGTGGAGGATTCTTCTCAGTAGGGCTATTTTGCCAGGCTGTCTTTCAATCTGCCCACTCAGCTTCTGAATCTGTTCAGGGTCTTCCAAATTCTTGGTTGGCCCCTGGAGGAAGACCCTCGTGGGGCACCATCCAGTTGGCTTAGCTGCCCAGAGAGATACTCTTGCTGTTGCTGGGGGAACATGAAGAGGGATAGTGGTTCTCATGAAACTTTTCCTCAATTTGAGTCTATTGGGAGGAGGCTGATAGCCATGCAATGGGTGGCTTTCACAGTGTTAAACCTTATTTCTCTCACAGTTAGTAGCAACTTCTCATCACACATCGGGGGGGGGGGGGGAGCAATGCCAGCTAGTTTAGTCTATCAACAGGTGTAGCTCTGAGACATCCTGTGATTATTCTGCATGTTTCGTTCAGTGCTATATTCACCTGCTTTACCTGGGCAGACTTGTGCCAAACAGGGCAGGCACACTCAGCAGTTGAGTAAGGCAAGGCCAGGGCTGATGCTCTTATTAATTTTGGGTCTGCACACCATGCGTTTCCAATACGTTTCTGCAGAATGTTATTGCGTGCAGCTTCTTTGTGCTTGGTGTTCATATTGTGTTTTTCTAAATGTTAGTGTTGGAGCTAAGGTAATAAAAGTAATTAGATAAAAGTAATAAAAGTAATAACAATACAATACCATGTTATTGGAGGCACTGTATCCATCCAAATGTTTTTGAACTTCATAATACCTGACATTGACGCTGCAGGGTAGGACTGATGGGGATTGTGGATTGTAATGTCTGGAATGCTAAGGTTTCTCTCTCCTGCACAACACACACACACACACACAAATTACAATCTCAATTACTAATCTATATTCAGCTTCAAGTAAGGAAACCTGCATTCTACTTTCCTCACTGTCACTCTTAGCTAAGGTCAATGGGAATTATAGTCCAACATATCAGGAGCCAGGAAGCCTGTCTTTGTTCATTGTTTATAGATGGTGCACATAGCTATCATAATCAGTATTATTATCTTTATTTATACCCTGGGGGTTTTTTTCTCCATAAAGGACGTTCAGAAGCAGCTTACATTGAAAACATTTCAGTACAATTTAAAAATCTACAGAAATGCAAATATTAAAACAGAATTTAATATCAGTGGTACTAAACAATTCACAGTTAAATCAGCTTCTCTTTTTAGGCAACCGATTCTTCCTCTGTGACTGGAAAGTAGGAATGCTAAATTGGAACGAATAAATGAGTGAGGCTTCATTTGTAGCTTTCTTTGAGCTCCTTTCCCCAGATTGTATGCATTTTATAATATTTGACTGTTGCTCCAAAATTGCGATACGGAGCTATAGATTCAAATTACAATAAAAGAGATTCCACATAAATATTTGAAAGAGCTTCTTGGTAGTAAGACTTATTTGGCTGTAAAACAGGCTGCCTGGGAATGTCTTGGGGACTCATTCTCTGGAGGATTTTAAGCAGAGACTAGATGTCCATCTGTCAGGAGTGCTTTACACGCTCTATGTGGGGTTGCCTTTGAAGACTGTTCAGAAGCCAACGGACAGCAGCCAATGGACAGCAGCCAGATTACTATCAGGAGCGGTACTCAGGGAGCATACTACTCCGCTGCTGCGCCAGCTCCACTGGCTGCCAATCTGCTACTGGACACAATTCAAAGTGCTGGATTTACCCTATAAAGCCCTAAACGGTTCTGGCCCAACTTACCTGTTCGAATGTATCTCCCCTTATGAACCATCTAGGTTGTTAAGATAGTCTGGGGAGGCCCTGCTCTCAACTCCATCTATGTCACAAATTCGTTTGGCGGGGACGAGAGACAGGGCCTTCTCAGCGGTGGCCCCTCGGCTATGGAACACCCTTCCCAGGGACGTTAGATCAGCCCCCTCTCTCTTTTGACCTTCCGAAAAAAAGTCAAAACCTGGCTATTCGAGCAGGAATTTGAAAAGGCAGTGTAACTGACATAGGATTTGGTACAATTGGACTACGAGATCCGACTATGTTTTTATCTAGAAGAGTTATGGATGTTTTTATTATTGTCATGGTTTTAATTGATATGCTAATGTTTTTAATTGTTTTAAATGTTTTTTTATGATGTTGTTGGCATTGAATTGTTGCCTCGTGAACCGCCCCGAGTCGCCTTCAGGCTGAGAGGAAGCGGTATACAAATGTACTAAATCTGTATCTGTATACCTTTATAAAGCGGAATGTTTGTATGTATGTATGTGTGCGGAGGGCGGGAGGGCGGGTGGGCGGAAGGGCGGATATGTGGCCGCCACTTTCACAGGCCACAGCGACCAGCGCGGGTGATGGACCTGCACCAAACTTGGTACACATAACCCCCCCCAACCCCCTTTACGTACTGGTGTGGTTCGGGGGACATGACCCACGGATTATGGGATTTGTAGTACTTTCCAACACTTTGGTTCCCACAGACGACTGAGGCCACCAAAAAGGACCAATACAGACCACACTTGGCACACACAGCCCCCATGACCCACTCTACATCCTGCTGCAGTTTGGAGGAGGGCAGACCATGGATGATGGGACTTGAAGTACCTCTACTCACTTCCCAAGTCCGCTGCGACCCTTTCCCAATTACTGATCGAGACCACACTTGGCACACATAACCCCCATGACTACCTTCACATCCTGGTAAGGTTCGGGGGAGGACTGACAATGGACGATGGGATTTGTAGTACTTTCACACCTTTCTGTTCCCACAGACCACTGCGGCCCCCAACAAACACCGATAAAGACCACACTTGGCACACAGAGCCCCAGTGACCCACTCTACATCCTACTGAAGTTTGGAGGGGGGTGGAACGTGGATGATGGGACTTGCAGTACCTTCCCTTACTTTCCAAGACTGCTACAAACCTAATCCAATGACTGATCAACACCAAACCTGGCACACAAAGCCCTCATGACCCACTCTACATCCTGCTGCAGCTTGGAGGAGGGCAGGCCATGGATGATAGGACTTGAAGTACCTCTACTCACTTTCCAAGTCCACTGTGACCCTTATCCAATTACTGATTGAGACCAAACTTGGCACACATAACCCCCATGACTACCTTCACGTCCTGGTGAGGTTCGGGGGAGGACTGACAATGGATGATGGGATTTGTAGTACTTTCACACCTTTCTGTTCCCACAGACCACTGCGGCCCCCAACAAACACCGATAAAGACCACATTTGGCACACAGAGCCCCAGTGACCCACTCTACATCCTACTGAAGTTTGGAGGGGGGCGGAACATGGATGATGGGACTTGCAGTACCTTCCCATACTTTCCAAGACTTCTACAAACCTAATCCAATGACTGATCAACACCAAACCTGGCACACAAAGCCCTCATGACCCACTCTACATCCTGCTGCAGTTTGGAGGAGGGCAGGCCATGGATGATAGGACTTGAAGTACCTCTACTCACTTCCCAAGTCCACTGCGACCCTTATCCAATTACTGATCGAGACCAAACTTGGCACACATAACCCCCATGACTACCTTCACGTCCTGGTGAGGTTCGGGGGAGGACTGACAATGGATGATGGGATTTGTAGTACTTTCACACCTCTCTGTTCCCACAGACCACTGCGGCCCCCAACAAATACCGATAAAGACCACACTTGGCACACAGAGCCCCATGACCCAATCTACATCCTACTGCAATTTGGGGGAGGCTCTACATCCTGCTGAAGTTTGGAGGAGGGCAGACCATGGATGATGGGACTTGTAGTACCTTCCCTCACTTTCCAAGACTGCTGCAAACCTTATGCAATGACTGATTAACACCAAACCTGGCCCACAGAGCCCTCATTACCAACTCTACATCTTGGTGCAGTTTTGTGTGAAACGGACCACGGATGATGGGACTTGAAGTACCTTTACTCCCTAAAAACAATACAACCCTCATCCATTCACCAATACAGACCAAACTTAGCACACAGAGCCCCCATGACCCAATCAACATCCTACTGCAATTTGGGGGAGGCTGGACCACAGATGATGGGACTTCCAGTACCTTCAGTACTTTCATGATACCACTGCAACTCCCAAGAATGATGGATCAAGACCAAACTTGCCACACAGTGCCCCCATGACCCACTCTACATCCTGCTGCACTTCTCAAATGACCCGGGCACCGCCGGGTCCCCAAGCTAGTACCTTAATAAAGCGGAATGTTTGTATGTATGTATGTATGTGTGCGGAGGGCGGAAGGGCGGATATGTGGCAGCTATTTGCATAAAGTCCTTTGATTGGCCAGCCTTGGCACGCCAAAATTCTAAGGCACCAGACAGAGGGCATTGATTGCCACTGATTAGCCAGTATCCCAGAATCCAGGCCTCTACATTAAAACAACAGGATTTCTTCTCACTGAGGGGAAAAATGTACCATCAACATTCCCTCCCCACTTGGCTCTGTGAAAACAAAATGGATTCCTGTTTTCTCCTCCCCCTCAGCTTTTAGAAAACGGCTGCCTGCCATTCGGCCTTTTAGTTACCAATTACCAGAAGAGCAGGCCAGAACATTACAGGCCCCAAAAGAGAGTTTAGGGCAGGATGGGCCACGAATGATGGGATTTGCATCCCAATTCACTTCCCAGAAAACACTGTAGCTCCTACAATTCACAAACCAGGCCCAAAATTTACAGTAAGACTTCATTAACTTGATTTTCCTGACTAGGCCTCAGTTAATGGGACAGTGTGTATGGCCAGGCCCCAAAAGAGAGTTTAGGACAGGGTGGGCCACGAATGATGGGATTTGCAGTACCTTCACCCAAGGAACTTCCCAGAAAACAAATTCACCCAATGAACTTCCCAGAAAACAAGCCCCTACAAATCACAAACCAGGCCCAAAATTTACAGTACGGCTTCATTAACTTGATTTCCCTGACTAGGCCTCAGTTAATGGGACATTGTGTATGGCCTGAATTAACAGTAACCAACCTTGGCACACTGAGCCCCTATGACCCATGATTCATTCTACTGCAGTTTGGAGTAGGGAGGACCATGAATGATGGGACTTGAAGTACCATCACAGGTTATGAGATTTGTAGTGTAGCAGATAACCATACTCCCACAAGGCAGGCTGCTCGTGCAGACGCAGTAGAAGGGAAGACAGACAACAGGATTTTCTCAGAAAGCTCAGTTTACTTTGTTTCCACAGCTGCGGGTCCCTCCCAGCACAACATGGTGCTTCAAGGGGGCGGCCCCTCCCCTCTTGTAAGGCACATATTTATACAAGCATCAGGGTTCAACTTATGGTTGCCCAAAATCTTATTATTGGTTAAAAGTTATGTCGCAGCTAGAATTGCAGCCTATCATAATGTAACACGGACTGTCCACGCTTCATTGTTGGAGATACAGTGTTTCTTTATCTCTTTGCATTCCTGCACATGCTCAGTTTGACTCCCTTCTCTGTTCTGCTGTCTCTGGGCAGATTATTGCTAACTCTGCCTTCTTCTCTATGCTTATGCCTGGGTAGCATTTTCTCCTGACGTTTCTTCTGTAACTCAATGAGTCTCCTTCAGTAGTACTTTCAAACTCTTCATTCCCCACAGACCAAGGCGGCCTTGAACCACAAGACCAAACTTGGCACACAGTACCCCCATGACCTGCAGTTTAGAGGAGGATGGACCATGAAGGATGGGATTTCAAGTACCTTCATTCACTTCCCAAGCCCGCTGCGACCCTTATCCAGTGCATAATCATGACCACACTTGGCACAAAAAAACCCCGTGACCTGATGCAATTTGGAGGGCGGACCACGGATGATGGGACTTGAAGTACCTCTACTCACTTCCCAAGACTGCTGCGACCCTCATTCAATGACTGATCAAGACCAAACTTGGCACACAAAGCCCTCATGACTCACTCTACATCCTGGTGCTGTTTGGAGGGGGAAGGACCATGGATGACGGGACTTGAAGTACCTTCACTCACCTTCTGAGACTACTGCGACCCTCATCCAATGAATGATCAACACCAAACGTGGCACTAAGAGCCCCCATGACCCACTCTACATCCTGGTGCTGTTGGGAGGGGGATGGACCATGGCCAATGGGACTTGCAGTACCTTCACTAACTTCCTGAGACCACTGCAAGCCACATTCACATCTAATAGGAACCAACCTTGGCACACAATGCCTTCCTCAAATAACCCGGGCACCGCCGGGTCCTCAGCTAGTACCTTTATAAAGCGGAATGTTTGTATGTATGTATGTGTGCGGAGGGCGGGAGGGCGGAAGGGCGGATATGTGGCAGCCACTTTCACAAGCCACAGCGACCAGCGCGGGTGATGGACCTGCACCAAACTTGGTACACATAACCCCCCTAACCCCCTTTACATCCTGGTGCAGTTCGGGGCACATGACCCACGGATTATGGGATTTGTAGTACTTTCAAACACTTTGGTTCCCACAGACCACTGAGGCCACCAAAAAGGACCAATACAGACCACACTTAGCACACACAGCCCCCCCACTGTCCTGGTGCAGTTTGGACCATGGATGATGGGACTTGAAGTACCTCTAGACCAAACTTGGTATACATAACCCCTATGACTGCCTTCACGTCCTGGTGAGGATTGGGGAGGACCAATGGATGATAGGATTTGTAGTACACCACTGTGGCCCCCAACAAACACTGATAAAGACCACACTTGGCACACAGTTGACCCACTGAAGTTTGGAGGGGCCAGAACATGGATGATGGGACTTGCATACCTTCCCTCACTTTCCAAGACTGCTACAAACCTAATCCTATGACTGATTAACACGAAACCTGCCACACAGAGACCCACTTACATCCTGGTGCAGATCGGAGGAGGGTGGACCATGGATGATGGTACTTGACTTGCCAAGTCCGCTGCGACCCTCATCCAATTACTGATCGAGACCACACTTGGCACACATAACCCCCATGACTGCCTTCACATCCTGGTGAGGTTCGGGGGAGGACTGACAATGGATGATGGGAATTGTAGTACTTTCACACCTCTCTGTTCCCACAGACAACTGCGGCCCCCAACAAACACCGAGAAAGACCACACTTGGCACACAGAGCCCCAGTGACCCACTCTACAGCCTACTGAACTTTGGAGGGGGCCAGAACATGGATGATGGGACTTGCAGTACCTTCCCTCACTTTCCAAGCCTGCTACAAACCTAATCCAATGACTGATCAACACCAAACCTGGCACACAGAGCCCTCATGACCCACTCTACATCCTGGTGCTCTTTTGTGTGAGATGGACCACGGATGATGGGACTTGAAGTACCTTCACTCACTTCCTAAAAACAATGCAACCCTCATCCATTCACCAATGCAGACCAAACTTGCCACACAGAGCCCCCATGACCCACTCTACATCCTGCTGCACTTCTCAAATGACCCGGGCACCGCCGGGTCCCCAAGTTAGTAAATAAATAAATTTGATTCTGTGTGTTCCTGCATGGCAAAGACCAAAGAGCCACTCCTGATCTGCATACATTTTTAGGGGCACTTAAGGCATGGCTCTTCAGAGGAGCCTATGATTGTTAAGTAACAAGCTGTGACTATGTAACCTGTTTATTTTAATTGTGTAAGTCGCCCAGAGCACCTTTGGTGGAGGGTGACTCATAAGAAATAAAGTTGACTTGAGTTAAGTTGAAAGTGGGGTTGGATTGGATGGCCTTGGGAGCTTCTTTGAACTCTCTATAATGTTATGATTGACAAACCACACTCAATACACAAAGGAGAGGAAACTGCTTTTCACACCTTAGTCACCAAGGCGTCAGTCCTTTCTCCGGCTAACAAAGTCTGCTCGAAGACTAATTGAGACCTATAACTCTAGGGTAACCGCGGAAGTCCGGAACAGTCTTAGAACAAGCCTGGACTCTATTTTGAGGAAGGGTAAGGTCAAGAAATACAGATCTAGAACCTTTTGGGGACTGAGGTTTGGGAGCTGGGTTAGATCCAGCCCCCATAGCCCTATGCCTGGGACTTATAAGACTCAGCCCCATGGCCCTACAAATGGGACTAAGAAGACTTAGGTCGCCATGGCCTGCCTCTGATTGTTCCCTCCTTGAGCCCTGCAACTATAGCTCAGCTAGGATTAGCTGGGAATGACACAATGTATTTGTTTGTTGTAAATAGTATATGTTTTGTTTGTGTACTTTATAATTGTTGTATCTGCTTGTTATTTTTACTTCTATTTTGCTGTAAACCGCTCCGAGCCCTCGGGGAGTGGCGGTCTAGAAATTTGAAGTAATAAATAAATAAATAAATAATATTTCCTTTCCCTTAGAAGTCTCCCTAGAAGTCAAGATGATTAAACTGAGGCTATTGGATTTTGGAGATCTCATGAGAGGGCACGAGTCATTGCAGAAGGTGCTTGATAAAGCTGAAGACAATAGGATAAGAGAGGCTCAAGGAAGCCAGGGTTGTGTGATTTGCAGGGTCACTATATGTTGACATCGAAGTGATGATAAATAACATGCAAAGTCCTGCTGCTCACCCTGGCTCATGCATCCAGGTCAAGGTCCATTTCAGACTGCCACCGTGGGCTTCTAAAATGTGCACTGTGCCAAAAAATTAATTGGGGGCAGGTCGATGCTGTGTTGTCAAGTGTGTTGAGCAACCCTGTCCTTTCTAAATGTAACGGCTTGTTTAGCAACTTACTGGCAGCCTTTCTACTTAGCAGGGTCACTTTTGTCCTGCAGGAAAAAAGTCAGGCTGAACACTTTGGCACTGCAGCCAAAAAGGAGAGGGAGGGGAATTTCATCACCAACCTACCACGGTGTTTGCTTTGTGCCTAGTCCCTAATCGGCACAGCTTACGTGTCACCCTCTGGGGAGGGGGGGGGAAGCAATAATGTCAGAACAAGAACTGATGTGAGATCCAAGCAGTGGATCGATGCAAGCGTGCGACCTTGCTCTGGTTCAATGAAGTAACTGTACTTTAAACCACTGAGACGTGAGACGTGACACACAATAGAGATAAATAAGCCTGTCATGCTAGGGCCAAGCGAGACAGAGTGGAAAAGAGGTGAGAAAAGCTGTTTGGAGAGGTGGTCTAAACTTTTGTAAATAAAAGGACATATGATAGGACATATGGAGAAATAGAGAGCTACTAGTAGGGCAGCTATGGAGGCAGGAAAGGAAATTTTCATTGGGAAATGGAAGAGGAAGGAGAGTGAAGCCTCCACTCCTGGATCAATCTTTGGATTCAGACTGTTCAGAGTAGTTTAAAAGCTTAGAGAGCTCTTCATAGAGTTGCTTTCAGCCTTTGCTCAATACCTGGAAGGGGAACATCTGGCCCTCCAGATGTTGAACTGCAAACCCATTATCCTTCCCTATTTGCTATGTTGGCTGGAGCTGAAAAGTTTTGCAATCTTGCAACAGAGTCCAGGGCTTGCGTTTCTGTGAGGCCAGAGACTGAAATGTCCAGACTATTTATCTGGGAAAGTAACTTATTCTAAGGAAGGCTTTATCTTAACTGCAGAGTTGACATTAGCTCAATTTACCAGTTTGCCTCAGGTTCATACCTGAACTAAAGAATGGAGCAAGGTGTTTATGGGTGCAGTTGCCAACGAGGCAGAAACAGGCAAGGGTGACAGAACTTGTGTTCTTTCGCATGGAACATAGGAAGCTGTCTTGCACGGAGAAGGCCCTTGGTAGACTAATACAGCATTGCGTTGTTGCAGGTTTTTTCGGGCTCTATGGCTATGTTCAGGGGTATATAGCCCGAAAAAACCCTACAACAACGCATTAAAGCCTTCGTCAATACTAGTATAGCATTCTCTGTGATGACTGATAGGTATTTCTAGTCATTCAGAATGAAGCCATTATTGATGCTAAGCATTAGGGGTGGTTGATCCATTAAAAAGTGATTCTAAACTCGTGGGGGGGGGGGAGGAATTTCTGTTGCTGGGTCGTTATAGAAATTATTCCACAATTTTAAAAAATAAATTTCGTAATTGAAACGGAATTAATAACGAATTTTCGTTATTATTCATTACACCAGCTGGGAGGTCACACAACTCAGAAGCATCGTAGATTAAATTTAATCCGTGATGCCTCTCAGCTGGGAGGGCAAGAAGGCTAGAATGGAGGGGAAGCCCTCCATTCTAGCCTCCCTCCCCCGCAACTCAGAAGCAACGCTCCTCCGTCCCTGCTAAGACCTACACCGTGTCAAGGCTTGATGCGGTTCAGTTCTTAGCAGGGAAGGAGGTGTGGAGGGCATCCCCTTGCGTCATCCTTCCCTGCTGAGAACTAACTCTGAGATTCGGAGGAATTTCCTCCTGTTCTCCAGGCTCTCTCCGCTTGTGAGGGAGAGCCTGGGGAACAGGAGAAAAGCTCGACAGGCTGCTTCCAAAGCACCCACCTCAGCTCTCAGCTGATGAGAGGAGAAAGGAGGGTGCTGCTGCCCTCCAGTCTCCTCTCGCGAGTTGAGAACTGGGGAGGGGAAAAATGACCTAATATGCCCTTTACAAAAATGGCGATCCCGGGTTTGGTTTTGAAACTTCACTTCCGGGTTGGACGCCGAGGGTCAATATAGGGTCAAAATAATTTCAAATACGAAATATTAACGGATTTCAAAGTATTTAAATTGGAGATATCCGCCCCTACTAAGCATATGTCCAAAGGCATAATTATACAGTAGGCACCCCACTTTCATTGGGCTTAGAGTTGCAGTACCCCTGTGAAAGTGGAAAATGGCCAATTTTCCTGACAAGACACATCTCCGGGAATTTATAGGTTCCCCAATGGGATTCTGTGATGAACTTGGAGAAGGCTCATTACTGGAAGCCTCCAGAAGTGGTGGTTTCGGAAGATTTAAGTCCAATACACACATATTGGTGGGGGTTTTTAAAACAAAGCTGGAGGTGGACTTTCAGCCACTTTTAATTTGGCTTGATGTTTTCATTTTCTACCTATCTATGGTCCCTTCTACACTGCCATATAATTCAGATTATCAAAGAACATAATCCACATTATCTGCTTTGAACAAGATTATATGAGTCTACACTGCCATATAGTTCAGAGTAGAGAATCTGGATTTTATATGGCAGTGTAGAAGGGGCCTATGACACACACATCCCTGAGAGTTCTGTGAACAGAAAATTGGTCCCTATACCTATTTCATTTGACTACTGAAACAAAGGGAATACTGCCATGTATAACAATGCTTCTCCGAATGGTGGCCTGTGAACCAGTGTTGTCCTGGAAGCTTCTGGTTGTTGGTTTGCAGCAAGGTTCAAAGAAAAAAAATACGTTGATGGCCCCTGGCACATTGGGGAGAATATCCTGCCAGTCATCCATATTTAATGGTTTGAGAAGTACTGCTATGTGAGCACTTGACTACCAATATGCAGAAAGCCTTAGAGCTCCCAGGTCATGTGAAGCTTTCGATTGTGGTACAGAGCCATTTGGGACCTGCATCATTACCTCCTTGGAACACAGGACAATTCTAGGGCTTTTAAGTTGAATTGCTCTGTTTCTTCAAAGTCTAATACAATAACAACCAGAACAACTTTTGACTACGACCTCGGATTGCGTTATTTTAATATTGTGTTTTAATGTTTATATTGCTTTTTTTTGCCTTAATGTATATTTTTATTTTTATTGTCTGTTGATATCGCATTGTATTGCTGCTGATTGTAAGGCCGCTCTGAGCCCCTTTGAGATGAGAAGAGTGGGTTATAAATACAGAAACTAATAAACTTAATAATAATAACTGCATTAAAAGGTGGTTTAATAAACAATGCCCAAAATTCTACATCAGCTACTTAGTATCCTTAGTGAAGATGGAGATCCTTTGGCTGGGTCATCCGGGTGGTAGGGTTGTCCAGCTTCCAACCCTGGATGGCATGGCATTATGCCCGTCATCATCAGTAAAAAGCCTTGGAGTCCTTTTGGACCCTCTGCTGTCAATAGAGGCCCAGGTCTTCACTGTCAGCAGAGTGGCGTTTTTCCATCTTCAACAGGCTAGGAGGCTGGCCCTGTACTTGTCCCGGCACGATCCAAGCTACGATCATCTCACGGTTAGACTACTGTGATGCTCTCTACATTGGCCTACCTCTGACGGTGACCCGGAAACTCACGTTGGTGCAGAATGCTGCAGCCCGGCTGCTCCCAGGAGTTCCTGTGAGCTGCCATATTACACCAATCTTGCGGGAACTGCACTTGCTTCCAATTGAGTACCAGATCACTTTCAAAGTGCTAGTCTTGACATTCAAGGCCTTGTATGGTCTGGGGCCGATGTACCTGAGGGAGCGCCTTATCCTATATTGTCCCACGAGATCACTGTGATCGGAAGATAAGAAACTCCTAGTCGTGCCCAGTGTGAAATCGTACCATCTGACCACAACTCGGAGAAGGGCGTTCTCCATTATTACTCCAGTTCTTTGGAATGCATTACCTCCTGAGACTCGAGCTTTACGAAATTTGCTAGTTTTTCCTAAAGCCTGTAAGACCGCTCTGTTCAAGCAGGCTTTCAACTCCTAATACACAGGTTAAATTGTATTTTATTGCAACTGTTTTTATCGCTTTTATTGTATTGCTTTGTTCTGAGTGTGAACCACCCCGAGCCATTTGGGAGTGGCGGTTGATAAATCTAATAAATAAATAAATAAATAAAATAATAAATAAGTAAGCTCTCCTGGCCCATTGTTGTTGTTTGCCTTAAAGTTATTACCAACTTATGACAACGCTATGGGGATTTCTGGGTCTGAGTGTGACTCACCCAAGTTAGGTTTCCGTGGCCGAGTGGGAAATCAAACTCTGCTGTCCGGAGATGTAGATCAGCACTCGATACACCTGATTCTGTCATCCCAATGAAATGTAATTCACCTAGCTTTTCTTACAGGGAGAATTGAGCTCCTTTCCCACATGCCACTAATTCCTTATCAAGTAGGTTGCGGAAGAAGTTACTAGTGTCACAACTGTGACGAAGTAGTAGATGTACCGGGACGGATCCATATTTGTGATCACTATTCAGGTACTAGTTTGATACTATTGCCACGATGGTAGAAGATTTGGGTAATGTTAGTGGAAGCACTACACTCATGCTGGTTGAAGGCATCCAATAATTATGTGTGTTTGTGTGTGTTTTAAACAGTTACTTTCCCAGGCTTTGGAAGAAAAACATTTGCTGATGAGGGGATTGGGGGATGTTTGTAATTCTAAAAGGTTTTGCATAGAAGAGTGGAAGGGAAGAGATGAGGCAAACATTTTAAGGAAAGCCCAGGAAAGAACTGAATGCAAAGAAAAGAAATGTCCTAGAGACATTTCGAATTAGCCAATTAGGTCACAACAACTTGCCAATGAGTGGAGGTTGTCTACAGTTGATTGATTGTTTACCCCGATGTCCAGAAACTACTGACTTCTTTTCCATTCTAAGCTCCTGGCATGAAGTGAAGCCTCTTGGAATTGGCACTGCCTTGAGTTCAGACCAAACTCTTGGGAGCGAAACGGTCCTTAACCGATTTTAGCTCGTAATGGCTGGACAAGCATCCGTATTATAAAAACTAACCATGGCAAGCTGGAAGAGGTTTCCATGCCAGGGACAGACCAGTCTGAAACACTGTTTTATTTTTAGACAAGTGGAGGGCTCTTAGCTGCTTCCTGCAGGACTGAATTGGACCCAAGATTGTTTCCAGAATCCTGATTTCTTCACTAGTCTTCATTGCTGGAGAATATGCTTTTCTGAGGTCTTCTGTGGTCAAAAGCCAACATCCTCTTTGGGCAGCTTACTTCAAGTACATTTTGCCATCTTAAATATTGTCTGACTTGCTATTCCAAAGTGTCTGCCACAGAGTTATAGTCTCCTTCACTTTGTAAAATCCCGTGGCATGAAAATGTTCACTTGGTCTCAGCAGAGTAATGCTTTCGTACACAATTTTCGCACACAATTATAACACTTTGATACCACTTTTCCTGCGATGGCTGCCTGCTATGGCATTTGTTTGTTTGTTTGTTTGTTTGCTTCACTTGTCTACCGTTTTTTTCACCCTGATACCCAAAGCGGTTGCCAACATTCTGGGATTTGTAGTTCTTTGAATCACTACAGCTTTGTGGCTGAGTTGTAAGTACTATAATTGCATATGAGTCTACACAATGAGGAAAGATATAAGGCACAAAGAAGAAACTTGGGATATTCTATTATGTAGGACAGGGGTAGGGAACCTATGGCTCGGGAGCCAGATGTGGCTCTTTTCATGATTGCATCTGGCTCTCCAGAGCAGCCAGGGCCTCGGTTTCCCAGCATGCAGCGGGAAACCTTTCCTTTTCTCCTTCCTTTTCCCTCCCTCTCTCCCCTTCCTTCTTTCCTCCATTCTCCCTCCCTCATCCTTCCTTCTTTCCTCTTCTATTCTTTCCCCCCAAGTCTTCCTTCCCTTCTCCTTCCTTTCTTTTCACTTCCCTCTCTCCCCTTCTTTCTTTTCTTCTTTCCCTTCATTTTTTTACTTTTTCCTCACTCCCTTTCCTTTTCCCCACCCTTTCCTTTCCACCCTTCCCATTTCCTTCTTTCTTTTCCCATCCTTGTCTCTCTCCTGCTTGTCTTTTCTTCTTTTTCCATAGTTTGTTCTTCTTTTCTTTCTTCCTCTCCCTCCCCCTCCTTTATTTCCTCTTTCGTTCTTTCTTTCCCCCTTCCTTCCATCTTCTCTTCCTTCCCAGAGTCCTGGGCATGCCTTTTGCAGAGCCAGGTCTGAAGTGTCCCATCATTCTGCCGGGGGGAATCCTTTTCTCATAGTATGTACGTATATACTCACATTTAGTTGAATTCAGTCTTAAAATATATTATAGATAGATAGATATAGATATTTATATTATATGGCTCTCACTTAAATAAATTTCCAAATATTTTGCTTTCATGGCTCTCTGAGTCAAAAAGGTTTCCAACCCCTGATGTAGGAGAAGCTTTCCAACTAAAAAGAGGCAACAGTGGGGGGGGGGGGGGGGTTGCTTGCTGAATGCCTTTGGGTCAGGCAGCTGTCAGAAGTGTGTGTGTGTGTGTGTGTGTGTGTGTGTGTGTGTGCACACAAAGGAGGGAATTGGCAACTTTATCTGTGACCTGGATTAGCCAGCAAGGTATTTCGCCATTCTCAAGAACAGAGAGAATCATTGCAGAAATAACTAACTGAGGCAAAGTGGTCATGATGCTGCAGATAACGAAAGGGCAAATAGATAAGAGTTCTGCATTCCTTCAAAGAGGGAAAATACATTTGACTTCACATTTGAAATGTGAAAATGCTGAAGTTTAAATAATGTGGCCAAGAATCTGGATTGTAAAGTTTTGCTCAGGTGGAACTGTGGCACATCTTCCTCTCACTGCTCCAAGCCCAGTTTTATATGTTGCTTCCCTGGCAAACAGGGAAGCAACTGGTCAGCTTCGAGCTATGTTTCGGTGGCTGGACATTCAGCAACAAGCATCCTGGGACTCCTCCATGCAGGCATGTAGCCAGGTGGGGGGTCTTGAGGGGCTTCATCCCCCCCCCAAATTCTCAGGGTGGTCCACGAAAAGGCCTTACTGGTACATTATTTAAACTCTTATGTTTCTTCATATCATGATCTGATCACCATGCTCAATATATCCCATATGCATGTGTGTATTGGGATAATGATACAAAAGGTTTGCTAGGGTAGACCCTCTCTCACTCAGACTTGCTTGCCCCCCCCCCAAATTAAAATCCTGGGTACGGCCCTGCCTCCACATGTCCCTCAAGATGATAGCATTGCTATGCATCCAAGTACAGGAACATAGCTGAGTATGCTATCTTCACTGGCCAGGAAAAAAGGTTGTGTTGAGGGAGCCGTAGTAGCTTAAAACATAGATTTGTCGAGAATTTTTATTACACAGATCAACAGAGAATTCAGATCTAAAGTGAGCTCGGCAGTTGTACATTAGACTTATTCCTGCTCATGTCCCCAATAGGATGCTAGAGAATATCTGCATGACTTCCTTTACATTTGATTATGAGACCTGGGAGGTTTTATTCTGCTCTCCCAGAGTTGGGAAAGGCAATCTTGGGGCTCATCTATTTGGGCACCAGGAATGTGGCGCAGCTGGCTGGGTGTCAGCTGCATAAGATCTCTACTGACCAGAAGGTCATGAGTTCGAGGCCTGCCCGAGTCGAGGTGGGCTCTCGACCTATTGTGTAGCCCAGTGTTTCCCAACCTTTTTTGAGCCGCGGCACACTTTTTTACATTTACAAAATCCTGGGGCACACCACCAACCAAAATGACACAAAATGACACTCTAACACTATATATATATGCATATATATATGCATATATATATGCATATATATATGCATATATATGTTTTTAAATGTATTTATACACTCAGTGTGAAACTTGGGCCAGTTTCGATGAACACAACATAGATATCCTGGCAGGAATGGCAGAAAGACACACACGAAGGTCTTGCTCAACAGCTGTCAGTCTCTCTGTGTGTTTAGAAAAAATGTGTCCATATAGCTTCAAAGCAGTCCACTAGTACAGTTCTTACGCATTAATACACCTCATGGAACAATAATGAGGCTTCCACCTTCAATATATATGCTCCTGTATCATTCCAGGTGGGCATTAGACGAGTCCCTCGTGTATAACTGGTGAACAGGAGAGTTGTTACACAGTCACTAGAAAGGCTATCACGTCCAGCCAATGCCAATTGTAGTAATAGTTGGTACACATAAACACGAAAACGGCCAAAGGAGGCGGCGCCCCAGCCCCTTCTTCTTTGCCGCTGCCCAGCCCTTCCTCTTCCTCCTTCCCCCGCAAGCAGCAGCAGCAGGAGTGCGGCAGGAGAGGGAAGAAAGGGGGGAAGAGAGGTTTTCCCGCGGCACACCAGGTGATCGCTCATGGCACACTAGTGGTTGGGAAACACTGGTGTAGCCTGTTGTCAACCTTTGCAACCCGAAGGACAGTTGCATCTGTTAAGTAGGAAATTAAAGTACCACTTAGTGGGGAGGCTAAATTTAACTGATTTATGAGGCCATAAAAAAGATCTCCAGGAAACACCCTGAGGAATGAAGAAGTGCAACAGCTCCCCCTGGTGGCCAGATGTTAAATTGCCTCTGTCTTGTGTGTTTGTGTCTCTAAATGTAATGTGTACATTGTAATTCGCCCTGAGTCCCCTGCGGGGTGAGAAGGGCGGAATAGAAATTAAGTAAATAAATAAATAATGTCCAAAAAAAAGTACTGCGATCCTGACACATGTCTTTGTTGACAATCCACTTGTATTGAGGTTCTTCAGACTGTTATCTGTTTACAAATACTTCCCTTTTACCCCAAGATATTACAGAAGATCCAGACTTTTAAAGATGTGTCCGGTCCTCCAAACCACATTGCTACACTGTGTAGTTGAAGGTGGACAGATTAGCATTCCTGCCAGGAAGTGGACCTTTCCTGCATTGAAATTTATGTTGTTGGGTTTTTTTTAAAAAAAACCAAAGATGGTGCCTGTGTGCGTGTGTTTATTTGCATAGCAATATATTAGCATGGATTCCCCTTCACTTATCAGAAAATACATTCATTTCCATGCACACAATACACAATACACAATACAATTTATTGATTAGCCAAAGGCCATATCAAATACACACAGGCATTTCCATGCATAATGGGGAAAGAAAGTAGAACGCCCATGGCTCTGAGGCTTTAAAAGTGTAGAACAGTGTTTCCCAACCAGTGTGCCATGAGCGATCATTAGGTGTGCCATGGGATATTGGCACTCTCCCCCCTCCTAGCAGCCCCCTCACAGGTTTCCAAGAAACAAATTGAGCCTCTCGGCTTGGAAATGTTTTTTTTTTTACTATTTTACTGGATTTTTCGAGAGTCCCCCCCCCCTCCCCCCAAGGAACTGTTTATAACAGCTTCAAGACATCCATAGTTAACTGGAAGCAAGTTTCACTCAGGGTGAAATTTCACAAAGGTCTGGAGAACAAGCTCTATGAGGAGTGGCTTGAAGAGCTGGGTATGTTTAGCCTGAAGAAGAGAAGGCTGAGAGAAGACATGATAGTCATGTATAAATATGTAAGAGGAAGTCGTATATATTTTTTGTTCATCGAAACAAGCCCAGGTTTCACACTGAGTGTATAAATACATTTAAAAACATATTAACTATATGTATTACTGTGTTAGAGTGTACTTTTGTGTCATTTTGGTTGGTGGTGTGCCCCAGGATTTTATAAATGTAAAAAACGTGCTGCAGCTCAAAACAGGTTGAGAAACACTGGTGTAGAAGATTGGAAATGCTGGCCACTCCTTAATAACGAGGGAGGAGGAAATGTGTGGCCAGTTGTGGTCCGAACACAATGTGTGTGACATTAATGGGGCCAATGCAGGATTGATACAAACTAGGAAAATGCAGTGCCAAACCAAAAAAAATGTTCATCAGTGTAGATAAATCCTTTGGGAATAGCCCGCTTGTAGTAGAAGTCATCTTGGAAGGCAATGCTTGTGGTAAAGGCATTGTAGAAGTTGCGTCCTCTGAAATACTCTCTTCTTCATAGTAGCCGCCACCTTACATTTCCTCCTTTGCAATGTGATGATTGAAAAATTGAAAGTTCAATCTTGGGCTCTACAATGAAGAGACCTTTTCTAGTGACACGAAAGCAATTTGCGATGTTCAGAATTGCCCTGAAATAAATGAAACCAATAGCTTGTACAAGGGGAAGTGCTTTCATTTTCGCATCCTTCTGGAATTTGTCCATGGTTCATCAGACAGGGTGCTTGAAGAAACGCAGACGATGCTCTACTTAATCACAATAAGAGCTAGTGAAATATTAAAGACCATCTAAGTAGCAAGTGTTTAAGTAGTATGAGGTTATGCCAGAGTTCCTGCAAATGGATATTGATTCAGAATTTGCAGAATGCCTAATATAAGCCAAAATGTGATGCTATTAAATAGACAAACCAAAGATAGCAGCAGACTGCAAACATGGTTGTAGTGAGCACGAGGTGCTATTAGAGAAGACCACAGAAATGTCTGAAGGGCCAGAACAACAAGAGCAACAACAATAGCTATGTTTTGTGCATATGACCTGAATTTTCTATGAATTTTATTTGCTCAAAAAAAGATCTTGTAAATATTTATTTTGGGTCAAAAACATTGCATAAATAAATTAGTATAACAATAAATTCGGATGGCATGGTTACTTAATATACAACAAAATTAACCAAGATAACGGATTTAAAACCATATTATAAGATCGGCACTGTCTGAACCAAGTTCAAGAAGATGTTGTATAGAGGGCTCCCCTTGTGGACGTCCCCAGTGGAAGCCTTTAGGATAAAAAAAAAATAGAAGAAGGTGATTGGCCAAGATACCAGGATATTTTTTTAAAAGATGGAACAGATATAATATTAAAAAAACAAGACCAGCTGACAAATTGGGACCTTAACTGTTTCCGATATGGTCAATTAAATAAAAGATTTAAAGAAGATAGACCGATTGGGTGGGAATGGTCACGAACCAAAGTGGGGAAAATATGGCTCCACTCAGAGAGAAAAAACTGTGAGCCTCCTATACAAATTCTTATTAGATAATAAACAGGAAGAAAATCCGATGAAAGAGTATATGGATAGATGGAACTCAAACTTTGGCTATAGTATTGCCCCAGAAGAGTGGGGAAAGATATGGAAAAGGAAACAGAAATATACCTATGCTTATTGTCTCAAAGAAAACATCTACAAAATGCTCTATAGATGGTACTTAACCCCAAGTCAATTAGCTAAGATCTATAAAAATAAGAATGAAAATTGTTGGAAGTGTAACCAGGAAAAAGGCACCTTTTACCATGCCTGGTGGACATGTAAAGCTATAACAAAATATTGGAACATGGTCCACAATGTTATCCAGGAAATCTTTCACTGTAAGCTCATAAAAATACCAGAACTGTACCTTTTAAACATTTCAGGTCACGAAGATGACAAAGAAACCGAAAAGCTTCTAACTTTTCTTATAATTTCGGCAAGACTCACACTTGCTCGATACTGGAAACAATCCGAGATACCAGATACTGACGAATGGCTAATTAAGACTCTCGAGCTCGCTGAAATGGACAAACTCACCCACCTACTCCGCGAAAAATCAAACACAAGATTTAACGCAACATGGCTCCCTTTTATAAACTATATGAAAGCCAAGAAGAAGGTTATTATGAAAGGTTTCACTATTTAGATGAAACAATATGTTAATCTCTACTAATAGAAATATAGCCCTCTGTAGGATGTATAAGAATGGGAAAAAGAAGATGTGAAGTCAACACTCTTTTACCTTTTTTGTTATGTATAATCGATGTTGTGTGGTTAGGTGTTCTGTCTCTCTTTAGACCCCTCCCTATTGACCCCTCTCCCCAACCCAAACCTTCTCCCCACCTTTTTAAAAATCTTTTTAGGATGTTTTGTATTGTGTTATTTTCCAATAAAGCTTTTAAAATTTAAAAAAATAGTATAAAATGGATAAAATAGAGGGAATACAAGCGGCTAAATAATTTTAGATCAAAAACGGGCAACAGCAATCGCATTGTCTATAGCAAGAGTGCTCATTAGGTAGATCGCGATCTACTGGTAGATCACGTAGGCCGGTAGTGCCATTTTGCCAGGTTGTCTTTTGATCTGTCCACTCAGCTTCTGAGTCTATTCAGGGACTTCCAAGTTGTCCATTCTTGGTTTGCCCCTGGAAGAAGACCGTCATGGGGGCCATCCATTTGGGATTTCCTGGTTTAGCTACCCAGAGGGATACTCTTGTTGTTGCTGGGGGAACATTAAGAGGAGTGGTGGTTCTCATGAAGCTTTTCCCTGATTTGAGTCTACTTGGAGAAGACTGATAGTCATGCAGTGAATGACTTTCACAGTGTTCAACCTTTACCATCTTGTAAATATATCTGATAGCTAATATAATTGCTGTATGCTAAGGCAAGTTATTTGTGCATTTAGCTTGACTGGTTCTTTTGTGTCAATGGGACATTGAATCCAATGTGGGCTTTTAAAGGAGCTCTCCAGGGTGTTGAACACTTTTCTCATATAGGTTCAGCACCTGAGATAACTCCTTTAAAACTAGCCTAAAATGTGGAATGGGTTCTCTATCCCATTAACTTCGGACACTATTGGTTCAGTGTTTTCTACTCAGACTGGCAGTGGTACTCCAGTGACTTGGGTCTTTCCCATTGCCAGGTACTGGATCTTTGTTTAACTAGAGGTGTCATGAACCAAACCTGGCCTGTTCTACATAGCAAATATGTCTCCTGTAGACCACTAAACTATAGTCTCTGGTCCAAAAAAGCAGGGACTTTTTCGCATCCACCAACCACACCATCATGAAGGTTTTAGAGAGGGGAACAAAAAAGAAGAAAGAAAGAACAAGAGGAAACAAGTGCTAGCACTTAATGCTGTACTGTATGAAAATAGCCAGATACCACCACCAGCACTTCCCATGTGCAGAAATTAATTTTGGTCCCAGCAATTGCTATGGGGCAGTATCCTTTATTACACCTAAGCAAGTTTAGGGAACACAGTCTGTGAGCACAAATAGCTCTGTTGTCTAGCAAGAGGGAAGGACTATAGGGACATTCAGAAATGGTTGCATACTTCTGTTTGCTCCCATTTGTTTATACCCTGTCTTTTCCCCAGTCTTGGAGTCAAGGCAGCTTACAAAGATTGGAACATTTAAGCAAAACCACTAAAGAAGAAACCGGCAAATAAACAAACGGTGGCTTATGAAAGCAGTTAACCATTGAAGGAATGAGACAGCCTTTACATGTCTTGATTTGGAAGGATAGCAGGGAGAGCAGTTGCGTGTGTATGGGTGATACACCTCCCCCCATGTTACCAAGAAGACACCGACATAAGTAGTTGGAGTAAAATATGGCCACAACTCATTTATTGATAACAGGAACAAGGGTTGGCAGCCATGCATGGGTCCTGGATTAGGGGTCGGACAACCGCTGCTGTCCAAAGATATTTACATCCCTGGGTGCCAACGGCACACTGCCGGTTCCCATAAGCACGGTACCCCAGGGGGCCAGGCGTTATACCCCCTTCCAACCAGGGGCGATACACCACCCTGATCCAGGGGCCATGCCACACGCCCAACACAGAGTTGTGACAAGATAAACACACAACAGCAAGAGCAGCTAACCAAATACAAGATGAACACCAAACAACAGCAAGATAAGCTAACAAATGCGAAGCAATGCTACATGCAGGGAGGGTGGGTGGAAAAGCTGATGCAGGCCCAGTGCCTGCTGGTAGGCCTCGGGTAGCCTTAAGTAGGCTGCCCAGGTGTAAGAGAGGGCTGGCCCCACTTCGAGCCAGGCCAGGGCAGGGCCAGTCCCACCATTGGCCAGCTGGCTCTGGTGGCGGAAAAATCTCCCGCCACCCAGGGGGCTTCTGGGAGAAAGAAGCCCCCTCCTGATCCAAAATAGCAGCGAGGACACCCAGCGCCGCAATCTGCTCGGCCCAGTAAATCGGGCCAAGCCATCTAATCTCTGTAGGAAGGGACTTCCAGATCTTAGGATCACCCACTAAGAAGGCCCACTCCTATATTCCCACCTGATCTATCTGTGAGGGTAGTGAGACCAAGAGAAGGGCCTCCCCAGCAGATCTCAAAGCGTGCTGGTCTGTAGAGAAGAATATGGTCTTTTGAATAACCTGGAACTGAATCTAATGATAGGACTACAGGCAGATTTATTTCTTGGGCTGAAAAGTGTTTCTCTACTCACAATTTCACATAGCAAATTAATGGAAGTTTCTGATTATTATATCCAAACAGCATAAATGTTAGGATTTATTTTTTTATTTTTTTTAAAAAAAAACTTACTAAACTACATGAGGAAATAGTAAACACCAACAGGTAACATTATGTGCTTGAGCCCTTGGGAACTGGTTACATATGTTTTACTTGTTTGTTATCCTTTAAATAGTTTGTATTTTGTTCATTTTTATTCAACCAAATCTCATTGTTTCTACCAACTATAGTAGATCTGTGGGTCAATGGGACTTATGTGAATGTTGATTTACCAAATTTTCATGATGTTTGACAACTAGGTATAAGCCTTTGTTTCACCGTATATGTATGACAAAAGGTAGGAATAACAGTGATAAATTTTCTGTTAAAGAAAATATTTGGCAATCAATTCCTAAAACCTAGTGTACCGAGGGTGCCTTAAACAGAATTGGACCACATCTAATACATTTTATATCCCCTACAACAGGTTGCAATGATGTTTGGTCTTGAAAACTTGCAGAAATCATTGGTGCTGTTTTCTGCATTGTCACTCCACGTTTTCTGAATTGGAGCATATATTGTCTCATTCTCCTTGCCATCCTCTTAATCTGCTTTCCGCTCATTTTTTTTCTTTCTTCTGCTGTATTTCTGACCTTTGCTACTTGTTGTTTTACTTATTTACTACCTGGATTACTTTTGCGATGTCTGGGCAAGCCATTTTGCCCTTGTGTGACTTAGCATTGTATCTTATTCTTCGGGGGAGAGACAGTATTGATTATTCTCTCACTGGGTTGGAGTGCAATATATGGCACTCATAAAGGCAGGGACAGTCTGAGAATTCTTACAGCCTGCGCTAACACTAAATTTGTCTCTGTTATTCCTGCCAAAATGCAAATGAAACAGAAGGAAGCAAGGGCATTTTTGGCAGAGGCAGCTCTTTGTATATTAAATCTAGTTTACTTAGTGATTTGTTGATGTCAACAAAATGGAATGTGGGGCGTTTTTAATTCATCACACAAGAAGGAAGTCAAAGGTAGACGGATACTTTGGAATGTAGTCTGTTGCCTAATAAATTAAATTCTTCAGACCCAGTTATTGTAATGGTGAGTGTGAGTATGTGCACCTTCGTGGGATTTTCTTCATCAGGGAATGCTTGGAAGTGGTTTTCCCATTCCCTTCTTCCAAAATATAGCCTACAACACGTGGCATTCATTAGTGGTCTCCCATTCAGGTGTTAACCAAGGTGTACCCTGCTTAGCTTCTAAGACAACCCCCCTGTTACGCCAGCTCCACTGCCTGCCTGCCTGCTACCAAGCACAATTCAAAGTGCTGGATTTCGCTTATAAAGCCCTAAACGATTCCGGCCCAACTTACGTGTCTGAACGTATCTCCCTCTATGAACCATCTCGGAGGTTAAGATCATCCGGAGAGGCCCTGCTCTCAGTCCCGCCTCCGTCACAGGTGTGACTGATGGGGACAAGGGACCGGGCCTTCTCAGTGGTGGCTCCTCGGCCCTGGAACTCCCTCCCCAGCAAGATTAGATCAGCGACCTCTCTCTTGGCCTACAGAAAAAAGAAAAAACTTGGCTATGGGCCCAAGCCTTTGGGCAGTAAGCAATAGAAGGAATGATCAGGGATTATGTGCAGTTGATATTTGATATTTGGAACAGCCTTGGGCCATGATTATTGGATTATGTGATTTTAACATTAATATTAATATGTTTTTAATTCCAACAATGTTTAAATGTTGTTACATTTTTATGATCTAATTAATAGTCATGTTAGTTTTCATATGTACGTGAGGCAGTAAATTTTGCCATAAATATGTTGGAAACCACTTTGAGGCTCCCCCCCCCCCAGGTGAGGGAAGTGGTATACAAGTGAAGTGGCACCTTTCCCACCCAAGCAGCCTAGTCCCTTCCTGTTTGTGTCCCCGGTTCGCAATGAGCCCACGAGACATGTGCAGACCTTTTTAAAGAACAATGGCTGCTGTGCCAAAACCCCACCCCTCCCCACATGGTTTCCCCTCATTGACTGGAGGCAAGCATCCCAGCATGCAAGCACCTGCTTGCCTCCAAACGCTGTGTCTTTTCCTATTCACTTCCGGAGTCGGAACAAAGACGATGACAGTTGCTTCGAAAGGGCAAAGATACTTCCGGGTTCTCAAATCGCTTCAAAATCACTTCAAAAAGGAATTTTATCCGGATTTAATTCAAATTACGAAGATTCCGACTGGACCTAACTGGTTTGCTCTATTTGATATGGCTTTGCGGCTAATGCAATAAAATTTGATACATTTGACTGGACCTAACCATGCCTATAAAACACAGTTAAAGAAGACTAGTTTCTACTTAGGTTGAACTTTCCTTATCTGAGATGCTTAGGACCAAAAGTATGTTTTATTTTGGAATACCTGTAATTGCATAGACATCGTGAATGAGAGATGGGGAAGTCATGCATCCAGTGTCTGGTGAGTTGTATAGCACATTTTCCTTCCTTTAAACAGAGTAGCTGGGAAGGGCAACAGCTGAAGTATCTGGGATGTCTGTCTTTTATAGGGTCTTCTGTAAGCAGAATTCTCCCTACTTTCTTTCCCCGTCAGGATTCCTTGAGGAAAAGCTCAGTAGGAGTTGGATGTGTGACTAGACCCCTTTCCCCAGAAAGGTTTTTGGGAGTATTTTGTTTTTCCAGATGAGGGAGACGAAAACTGTAAAATATTTGTTCTGTATTTCTGGAGGAAAATAGACTTTTCCACTTTTAATTACTATTTGTCCTTACTTTTCTCTGCACTGCAGCACACTTTCATGGCATGCATTCTATGGGGAGTGTGTCCCTGTTGGTTCTGCTGGACCTCTCAGCGGCCTTCGATACCTTCGACCACGGTATCCTTCTGAGACGCCTCGCAGGAATGGGCCTCAGAGGTACTGTTTTGCAGTGGCTCCAGTCCTTTCTCGAGGGTCGGTCCCAGAAGCTGTTGCTAGGGGACTCCTGCTTGACCCCACGGCCATTGTACTGTGGGGTCAACAGGGCTCAATACTGTCCCCTATGTTATTTAACATATACATCAAGCCGTTGGGGGAGATCATCCAGAGTTTCGGGGTGCAGTGTCATCTGTACACAGTTTATGTCCAACTCTGTCACTCCTTCCCACCTGCTACTAAGGAGGCTGTTCAAGTCCTGAACCGGTGCTTGGCCGCTGTAACAGACTGGATGAGGGCTAACAAATTGAAACTCAATCCAAACACGACAGAGGCACTCCTGGTCAGTCACAAGGCCGAACAGGGCATAGTGTTACAGCCTGTGCTTGACGGGGTTACACTCCCCCTGAAGGCGCAGGTTCGCAGTTTGGGAGTGACCCTGGACTCATCGCTGAGCCTGGAGCCCCAGGTCTCAGCGGTGGCTGGGAGAGCTTTTGCACAGTTAAAGCTTGTGCACCAGCTGCGCCCGTACCTTGGGAAGTCTGACTTGGCCACGGTAGTCCATGCTCTGGTTACATCTCAAATAGACTACTGCAACGCTCTCTACATGGGGTTGCCTCTGAAGACTGCTCGGAAACTGCAATTAGTCCAACGCTCAGCAGCCAGGTTACTAACAGGAGCGGGGTTCAGGGAGCATACAACTCCCTTGTTGCGCCAGCTCCACTGGCTGCCAATTAGTTTCGTTTTAACCTACAAAACCCTATACAGTTCCAGCCCAGTTTACTTGTCCAAATGAATTCTCCCCTATGAACCATCAAGGACATTAAGATCCTCCGGAGAGGCCCTGCTCTCGATCCCGCCATCTTTGCAAGCGCGTCTGGTGGGGACGAGAGACAGGGCCTTCTCTGTTGTGGCCCCTCGGCTGTGGAACTCCCTCCCAAGCGATGTTAGATCTGCCCCCTCCCTGTTGTCCTTCAGGAGGCGAGTGAAGACTTGGATGTGGAACGAGGCCTTCTCAGAATAAGCTGAGATTGATTTCAATCTGAAATGGATGACCACTTTTTTAGACCGAGCTTAATGTGGTTTTATGTATCTCTGTTTTTATGTATTTTAATATGCTGTTTTAAGATGTTTTAAATTTTGTATGGCATTGAATTTTGCTGTAAGCCGGTCTAAGTCCCTCCATGGAGGTGAGAAGGTCAGGGTACAAAAATTTTAAATAAATAAATATGGCTGCCGCATCAAATGGTCCATGTAGATGGGTCCAAAGGTTTGAACTTCAATTCCCAAGTTTCAAGTTCTGCACTTTAAATCACTATTCTACATTGGTACTCCCTGATCAAATGTAAGTATGACATTTTAAATAAAGTGGGAAGAAAGTGAACAATTAATGTGTCTCGTTTGCATAATATGCATATCTTAATATCAAATGAATTTGCATAATTAGAATTTGAGAAAGCTGATCATGGCAACCTCAGTTACTATGGCAAAACCAAAAGAAACTTCAGCAAACTCCCATCAGAAATGTAGGCTGTCCATGGTGGAACAAGGATGGTTGGACCTCCTAGCCATTTTCCTTATTGAATGCGAACTTGAAAGAGACAATTCTGTTGGAAGAATCATCAACCTCTACGCTTGTTCTTGCTACTCTCTTGTCCTCTAGGAATAGTATAGCTTTTTCCAATTAGGATCTTTTATATCTCCTCCTTGCTTTTCCTTCCTTTGTGAGTCACCTATCCCAAAAAAGTTTTTGGGGCAGGTAACTGCCTGGTTCAGTCAGGATTAAGTAAGTGACTGCCTTTAGTTAGAAAAGAAAAAGAACTAGGCCAAATTGAACAACTCCGCTCTCTTCCTGCCTGCTCTTAGAGGAGAGGAAACATGTTGCAACATACCATTTTTTTTCCTTAGGTTAGTTTTAAAGGATCGGATTATGGCTATCAAAGGATGATTCCCCTAAAAATAGTTATCCCTCCTGTTGAGAATTGAAAATTTATTTTCCTGCCTGTAATTGAGTTCTTCTCAGCTCATCAGCCTAAAGTGGATACTTCCACTGTGACTGAAAAAAAGGCTCAAACAGACCTGTCATTCCAGCAATACTCTCCCATGCTCTATCCCAAGGGTGGGCAACCTACGGCCCACGGGCCGGATCTGGCCCGGCAGCCGATGCTGTCCGGCCCTTGGCTCCCTCAAGGCTTCGTCCTGAAGAGAGGGAGGTGAACTCCCATTGGGGTGGCTACAAACGTGAAGAAGCAGGCAGGCAGGCAAGCGGAGGGGAAGGGAAGGGAGGGGGGAGAAGAGGAGGCGTCCGGGAGCAAGAGCATTCCTTCGCCCTCCTCCTCCTCCCTTCACTTCCTCCTCGCATGCTCCCCCCTCCCTCTTGCCTCGGCACTCTTTCCCTTCTTGTTTCCTGTCTTCCTGTTTCCTTCCCTCCCTCCCTCTCTCTTTCCCCCTTTCATTCCTTCCCCCTTCCACCACCTGAACGGAAGAGGGAACAGCGGGAGCTCACCCCAACCCATGGCTTCAAATTGCCAGTCTTCTGATCAGCTAGCAGTTTAACCTGCTGTGCTCCCACGGTCCCATATAAGCAGGAGATATATATATATATAAGCAGGAGATATATATATATATAAGCAGGATATATATATATATATATAAGCAGGAGATATATATGTGTATGTATATATATATATATATATATATATATATATACACACACACACACACACACACACACACACACATACTTATAAGGACTATTTCATGAATCACATGAACCAGTTTTCTCTTCCCAAACAGACCAACCTCTCAAGTCCGTAAGTGAAGACTGATAGTTTAATACTATCAAGTGAACATGTTAGTGCTATTGTAGCATTGATTCCATTAGTTTAATACTATTTTAATCACCACTTTCTATATCTTTTTAACCATATGTGTTTCTATTTGTAATTTACTGTATTTTGTATGCCACCTTGAGTCTCAGCTTGGGGGTGGATTGCTTTTACCCCTTGATCAAATATACTAGGCTAACTTCTAAGATGAATATCATATTGCATGAAGAGCATTTGAATATATGAACATACGTATATCAAGGGGAATTTGAGAATCCTGTTTTTAAATGCCCTCTATCTCTAAGGCAATTTTAGAAAGAGCTCTCTGTAGAACAGCGTCATCATACCAGTCAGCCAGGGTCTTTGTTTGATCATTCAATGTGCAAATGTGCTCTCCAAATATCAATCTGCATGGAAACAGGGGCTGAATCACATCTGGTAGTGTTTTGAAGTCGGCTAGCTAGCATTTATAACACGCTCAACGTCATTCATCACTTCCTTTCAGCAGCAGCAGCACTTCATCTAGAAAGCTAGGCTCTGATTGTCAAAATTAGCTGAAAAAATTAATACAAACGTTAAAAGAAGATGATTGTGATTGTGATAGACTTCATCTTCTACTCAGAAACAGAATCCACAGCCTACTTTAATCCTTAATGAGTTGCTGCAGGGACCAACATTCCGGACACCATGTTCTCCAGCAGGAATTATTGGGAAAAGCATTTAAGCAAAGCCTTCCTGTTAATGGTCAGGAAGACAGACAGACAGACAGACACTAGGTAGATAAGTAGATGGATGGATGAGAACTTTTTATCTAGTTAACTAAAATGTATGTACAACAGTGAAAGTAATATACACAATACAAAAACACATCAACTCCTACTAAACTACACTATAAAAACTTCACAACCTCTTAGGATGCCTGCCATAGATATGGGCGAAACATCAGGAGAGAATGCTTCTGGAACATGACCGTACAGCCCAGAAAACTTACAGCAACCCAGTGATTCTGGCCTTCGACAACACATTACACTACAAATTACTACTACTAAAATTAAAAAATACATATAAATTAAGGATGTTCTACCAGAAACAGTACGCAAGTTAGAAGTTGACTTCCAGTTTTCCTATCAATGACTTAAATAGTAGTAAGCCCTTCTTCCCCCGCTTATACCTCTTGATCTAAAATACTAATTCTCCAATCACACTTCTAAGTATCTTCTCCCCTTTTCTTCACAAAAAGCATACTACCGATGATATATATGTTAGAAAGTCCTATTTCCCTTATATTCATACTATTTCACACTTCTCGATCAAAACTACTAATTAAGCCATGTTTAGTATCTTATCCCCTTTCCCTTGCTCCTCATCAAATTTTCTCTTAACAAAATAAAATTATGTGTCCATTTCTGCCCATTCAAACGCATCCATTATCCAATCTTCCTGCGCTGAATTTTCCAAATCCTTCCATTTATTCGTGTATAGCCCAGTGTTTTATAAATTTGAGCTCTTCTGTGTTGACTTATTTGCTGAGCATTTCCCGTGGAGGAGACCATATATGCTGGAGCAGTGTTTCCCAACCAGTGTGCCGTGGCACACTAGTATGCCGTGAGCGATCATCAGGTGTGCCGTGGGAAATTGGAACCCCCAATACCCTTTCTTCCCCCTCCTGCCAAACACTTTTTCTTCTCCACTCGGGCTCCCTTCTTCCCAGCCTCGCTCTGCTTGCTTTGCTCTGGGGCGAGTCTGCGCAGTAGCGCCGGGGATGAAAGGGCATGAAGGGGAAGGGGGAGAAAGAGGTCTCTGTCGAAAGCTGGCATGGGCAGACTTGGACCTTCCAGGTGTTTTGGACCCCAACTCCTACCATTCCTAGCAGCCTCAGGACCTTTTCCTTTTTCCCCCTCAGCCACTTAAGCAGGAAAGGGCCTCAGGCTGTTAGGAATGGTGGGAGTTGAAGTCCAAAGCACCCAGAGGGCCAAAGTTTTCCCATGCCTGTTTTAGGGACGTTAAAGTGGTGAGCCTCCTTCCAACATTCTGTATAGAAAACAAACAACAACATAACATTGTTTTAGTCCACAGTTCTCTCTGGATGTAGGTGAACTACAACTTCCAAACTCAAGGTCAATTCCCAAGCAAACCCTTTCAGTACTTTCTGTTGGTAATGAGAGTTCAATATGCCAAGTTTGGTTCAATTTCATTGTTGCAAGAGTTCAGGATGCTCTTTGATTGTGTGTTAACTATAAATCCCAGAAACTGTAACTCCCAAATGTCAAGGTCTATTTTCCCCAAACTCCATCTGTGTTCACAATTGGACATATTGAGTATTCATGCCAAGTTTGGTCCTGATCCAACATTGTTTCAGTCCACAGTGCTCTCTGGATATAGGTGAACTACAACTCCAAAACCCAAGGTCAATGCCCACCAAACTCTTATAGTATTTTCTCTTGGTTATGGGAGTCCTGCCAGGATATCTATTTTGTGTTCATCAAAACAGGTCCAGGTTTCACACTGAGTATATAAATACATTTAAAAACATATTAACTACATGTATTACTGTGTTAAAGTGTCATTTTGTGTGCCCCAGGATTT
Organism: Anolis apletophallus; assembly: GCA_030556195.1. NCBI lineage: Eukaryota > Metazoa > Chordata > Lepidosauria > Squamata > Anolidae > Anolis > Anolis apletophallus. The sequence continues at coordinate 164,400,044 of JARBWK010000001.1, read as the reverse complement.
TGTAAATGTAAAAAATGTGCCGCAGCTCAAAAAAGGTTGAAAAACACTGTGCTGGAGAGACGTCTGGAGGGAGACAATCTGAGACAAATCCAATTTAGGCAAAGCATGGATCAAACATGTGAAGCCTCAAAGTGCCACACATATCTATGGAGAGGGTTGTTTCTGGACTTTATTATTATTATTATCCTACTTTTTTTCTCCACAAGGGACTCAACTTGGCTTACATTAAAAACATTTCAATACAATTTAAAATCTGCAAATATATAATCATTAAAACAGAACTAAATATCACTGGTATTACAAAAATCACAGTTAAAAACATAATCAAAGCCAAAACCACAGCACCCTTTAATGTGATCTTACAAACCTTATTCTTTCAAAGCCTGTCTGAATAAAAAGGTTTTAGCTTGCTGATGGAAGGACAGCCATGGGGAGGTGGCATTCTGGCTTCCCTGGGAAGGAGGGAGTTTCAGAGTCACCGAGAATGCAGGCCTGCTATCTCGTTCCCACCTACTGATGGAGGTCGGACCAAGAGAAGAGACTCTCCTGAAGACCTCAGGACCGGGGCAGGCTTATACAAGGAGATGTGGCCAGCGAAATAACCTGGAACTGAGCCATCTAGGACTTTAAAGGTCATACATATCAGCACTTTGAATTGTGCCTAGAAACAAGCTGGCAGCCAGTGGAGCTGCTGCCACAGGGGAGTTGCCCACTCCCTATAGCCAGCCCCAGTTAGCAGATGAAGTTAGCATCCCTAGTTAGCAGCTGAATGTAAGCTAGCTGAATTTCAGGAGAAACTCTCTACCATGTCTGCCTTTCCAGTTCATGTACTCCAGTTTGAAAACACAGTGTTGGCAGAAATGTCCCATTCCTGAAAAGACATACATCACAAGTCTATGGACACCATGAACAGAAAGCATATTGAACTGTTCATCGTACTCTATAATGTATCTCAAAGGAAGGAAGCAATTGAACTGAAGGAAGCATTTGAACTGAAAATGTTGTAAGCCGGCTTGAGTCGCCTTCAAGTTAGAGAAAGACAGGGTATAAATAGGGTAAATAAATAAATGTTTGACTGGAACACTGTACCCATAAGCATGACTTTGCTGATGGAGTTGTAGACAGATTTATCAATTGCATTCAAAGTGGGCAGTTTATCTTGTCTCCTAGATACTTTGCAGTGCCATTTCTTGGTGGTGAATAGTACGTTCGTCTGAGTGATTTGGCTAGGATGGAAGAAGAAATAGCTATTCCCCAAATTAATGGGGCTGCTGGGAAGAGCAAATAACAAATTAACCAACTGGGTGACTAAAATCTATGACGTTTTTCCAGTAGTGTAGGAGGAGAACAATAGCTCCTAATGTATCAGTTTTGTTTTGGTTTTTAGAAACCAACTTCCTAGAAGCTCTGCAATTTTTTCAGAATGCTTCCCCCTCAAAAGTAAACATTCCATTATGGTTCCATTACGGGAGAGCAGAAAAACAATAACAAGTCATGCTGTGCATTTCCTGATAAATGTTTAGCACTTTGGTTTCACTGAACGATGCTTTTTCAGATATCAGAACTTGTTTTTCCCCCTTCCATAGCTTCCCATCCTCAGTAGTGTCCTATGTGCCTGTGACTCCCCCACTCGCACCCCATGAACTCCCAAATCTAGTGTCAGAATCGAACAAAGAGAAGCAGAGCATGGATTTAGGTTGTGCCTCATTGCCTGTAAGTCAGTGGTTCTCAACCTGTGGATCCCCAAGTGTTTGGGCCTACAACTCCCAGAAATCCCAGTCAGTTTACCAGCTGTTAGGATTTCTGGGAGTTGAAGGCCAAAACATCTGGGGACCCACAGGTTGAGAACCACTGCTGTAAGGAGATAAATTGAAAGGAAAAGCTAGCACTGAAAGTCTTTCAACAGAAAGGTCAGATCAGCCCATGGTTGTAGAAGGTGGAATATTTATTTATTGTTCATTCTTATATACCGCTCCTTCCAGCAGGCTCGGGGCGGTTTACATAAAACACATAAAAACATCTACAGTTCAGTTTAATACAGCATACTAAAAGCATAAAAGCATAAAATGCACAACTACACATAAAAACAAACATCTACAGGAATCAGCAATTAAAATTTCTATACTTAGTATCTATCTTCAAGAACCGGTGAGATTAAAAGCTTGTCTGAACAGGGATGTCTTACAAGCTTTCCGGAACGGAGCCAGTTCATTAATGGCGCAGACCTCATCCGGCATGGAGTTCCAAAGGGATGGTGCAGCCACATAGAAGGTTCTCGGTCTCGTTGAAGATAGCCGGCAGGAGTGGATCGACGGGACTAATAGGAGGTTCTGAACGTAGTGATCTCAGGGGAACATATGGGGTGAGACGGTCCCTCAGGTACACCGGTCCTAGACCATACTAGGCCTTGAAGGTCAATACCAGCACCTTGAAAACAATCCGGTACTCTATTGGTAGCCAGTGCAGTTGCTGCAAAATAGGTATGATGTGCTCTCGGACCGATGCTCCCACCAGTAGTCAAGCAGCAGCATTCTGCACCAACTTAAGTTTCCGGATTGCTGACAAGGCCTATGTAGAGGGCGCTACAGTAGTCCAGTCTCGAGATGAATATGTGAGCTATCTCGTAATTCCTCCTCTTTCTTTTATTGCTGATCCTTTAGTTTTCCTGTATCCCCTTCAGGTGCCCCTCTGCATGTGCTTTTGATGCTAAACAAGGAGCTCAGAACCTTTCTTACAAGCAAATACTCATACTGGTCACATGAGAGTCATCACCCAACTTCCTTCTGGGAACAGGAATATATGGTTCTTCATTTCTGGAGTAAACCTTTCCTAAAGGAAAGAGGTTGGGTTCTATTGTTGATTGGACTGGAAAAAATCAGAAATTAAGTTGCAATTGGATTTGTGTGCTGCCCCGTTGAAAGACAAGCCAGAAGGACTCATTGTTAGCAAGCTGCAATAGTGGAGAGGATGGCTCATTCCCAGTTTCTTCTGGGTGTGAAACTTCAAAACTGGCTGCAACGGCACAAACACCTCTGGAGAAAAAAATATCTGGGGCACTTTGCACATGGCAGCATTTATTGGGATTGCCACTTAACAACATTTGGAGAACCACATGTTCCCCACCCGCAATTTATTCCTCTTTCCTTCCTAGTTTTGCATAATTAACAGTAAGCAGAATAGCCCTTCTCCCCTTAAGTTTTGCCTCATAGCATGGAGTCCACTTTCTGATTGGCGATGCACAGTACTGAGGATTTACCCTAATGCTAAAGAGATTTTGCAGTGGCATCTGGTGGTTTCTACGTCAACAGGAGAGGGAATCAATTCTCCATTCTCAATAGTGTTGAATGAGCTATCCGAGGTGCTGTAACGATTTAGGCCTAGGGTTCAGTACCTTGGAGAGCATCTTTAAAGCCTGGATGAATAGCATCTCGGAATGGATTCCCCAGCTAATCACCAGTAGCACTGAGGGAATAGTTTCAAGAAGGGTTATCAGAAAGATAGAATTGCCAGGTGAAATAGAGGACAAGGTTCCAATGTCTTTTAAAGGTTTTGTAAAATAAAGAGTGTTTTTGGTTTTTTGTTCTTGGGGGTTTTTTTGATCAGCAGGTGTTCATATTTTGCACTGTTAAAGAAGCAGAAGACATTCCTGTATTCCACCTGGTTACCCTACAAAAAGGCACAAGTATTTCGAACACTGAACACTGCTACTAACATTGTAGGAAAGTAGTGCTGATGCTGTGTGAAGAATGCTTTAATTCTCTTATTTCATGTTTTCTTCTTCCCTCCCCCACCCTAACACCTACTCACTTCCCATTGGTTTTCTTCTGATTACTCATAGCACATGTATAAGTATATACAGACATACACAGTGTGCGCTGATGTAGTTTGGGAGATACTTGCAAACCCACAGAAAGATATAAATGCCTCTTGTGAGATTCCCATTGTGAACAGTGAAGATTCAGTCTTTGAAGAACGGATCCTTCTGTTTTCTTTTGTTCCTTGCCTTTATTCACTGGAAGCTGTCCATAAAGAATGAAAATTGCTTCCTTTTTTAATTCAGATGGTTTGTGCCATGTTATTTTGCCTTGCAAGACTCGGGCGACTGTTGACATGAAAAATTGTCTAGTTGATATGATGGTTAAAGCAAACTCAAAGGCACCATATAATTTAGGCCATTTTAGTTCACTGGTGCTTGACTGGCTGCTTGGCAAGCAAGGCTGTGCATTAGTGCTGTGTCAGTATATGCCAATTCTGATTCTGACAGCTACAGAGTCATTGGGCCAGATCCGCAATACAGAATTAAGCCAAACCTCTCAATTGCTTTGCTATCAATGCATGTGTTGCTGAGAAAGACAGACAATATTTATATCACATATAGTGTGGGCTGTGTATAAGACTTTCCCCCCAAAAAATATAAGAAGAAGAAGTCATCACGCCCCTACTCTGGGACTTGATTTGAACCACAGCTCAAAAACAACTTATTTTCAGTTCATTGTTTGCAAAATAAACAAAGTAATAATACAGTTGAAAATACTTTTAAGCAATTGTGAGTCCCTTTATAGAGCTGCTGTGATTCAGGGGTTAGATTAACAGTAACACAAAGGACTAGGACTCTGGAGACCAGGGTTCACATATCTGTGGAAATTCACTGGGCAATTCTCTCAGCCTCAGCAGAAAGAAAAACCCTCTAGACAAAACTCCACGAAAATGTCACCATAGGTCAGAAATAATTTGAAGATACAATGACAATAAAGTATGTTTCCCTCACTTGTAAATTATTTCCCTTGTCTATCTGGTTTTGTTTTTCCAAGTCGCTTCTGGTTTGAGGGAATTGGCCATCTGCAAGGATGTTACCTAGAAGAAGCGCAGATGTTTTGGTGTTTTATTATCCTTGTGGGAGGCTTCTCTCATGTCACCTCTTGGGGAGCTGGAGCCAACAGAGGGAGCTCATCCATGCTCTCCCTGGATTCGAACCTCCAACCTGTTGATCTTCAGTCCTGCTGACACAATTGTTTAACCCATTGCTCCACCAGGGGCTCCTTGTTTATCTGTAATGAAAAGTGAGTGGTTCTCTATAGTTTTATGGATCAGTCTGAGCTCTACATCTACTTCATTTTTTACTCGGAAAGAGCTCCCGGTTGCGCAGTGGGTTAAATCGCTGAGCTGCTACACTTGTTGACTGAAAATTCGCAGCTTCAAATCCAGGGAGTGCCGTGAGCTTCCGCTGTTAGCCCCAGCTTCTGCCAACCTAGCAGTTCAAAAACATGCAATAGGTACTGCCACAGCAGGAAGGTAACAGCACTCCATGCAGTCATGCTAGTCACATGACCTTGGAGGTGTCTATGGACAATGCCAGCTCTTCAGCTTAGAAATGGAAAAAAATCCTAGAGAAAAATCTGATGGCCTTGATTATAATAGAATCCCTGATAATTAGTCATGTGTAGAAATTAGTTAAGAGAACCCATGTATATTGTGGTTTGAGTGTTAGATCAGGTCTCTGGGAAACCAGGGTTCGAACTCTTGCTCTTAGCCAATGTAAACAACTACTGTAAGTTATCTTGTCCAAAGAAAAAGGCAATAGCAAATCACCTCTGAATAAATCTTTTCAAGAAACCCTTATGACTAGTTTGCCTTAGGGTCGGTATATGTTGGAAATAACTTGAAGTAACAACAATGAATTAATTTCCTAGTATGCTACCTATTCCTCATTTATGGTGCCTTTCTCTGGAATTAACTGTTTGACCCTCAAGATGGAGAGAGGGCCCCAGTAAATCGTAATAACCCATGATTCTGAAATCATTGGGACACATTCTAGAGTTGCACTTCCCGAGAATTAACTGCTTTCCTTATACCATGTATTGTTTTAATGCAATCTGTACTTGTACACTAGTTCTGGTGGACATGAATATGCAGTTACAAAATGTATCTCACTGTAAGAGGTTGACAGGTTATTGTGGTTTGGAAAAAACCAAGGCCTTCCTGATTTTTCAGTAGTATGTCTGCTGCATAACGCAGGAAAAGGTTAACCTTGTTTTTGAGAGACCTCTTTGTCTACTTACCACACAAAACTGTTTCAGACTCTTCCCAATGTCATTATGCCCAGCGTTTGTTTTTGGTTTTTTTAAGTAAATATTGGTTCTCCACACCACATTGACTTTATGGCCTGCCAAAAATTATATACGTATAGATGACTTGTTATCCTACATGGGCTGCAGGGAGGACCGTGTGGTTCAATAACTGGCATAATTCTGCTCTGTTGATCTTGAACTAGCTCCCTCAACTCATAAAGCAGACTTGCACTGGACCCATAGGCTTCTGGGAGCCACTGCTGGCACCAGTCATTCATAGTGAACTCAAATATGCCCCATAAAGAGAGGACTGCTTGGTTTAAGGCTGCAAATGGAAGAGCTACTTGAAATCCAGTCAAGCTTCAATGGATCCATACAGAAATACTCTGGGTAGCAGTATGCCTCCCCAGAGCCAATGGCATCTAGAACTTGCTGGTAGTGAAGTAATTTCTATGTGGTCACAGGCTAGAGCTGTGGGATGGCCATAATGTTCCCTCCAAAGGTTGTTGGATCTCAATTCCTAACCAGCAGTGATGAAAAATGCTGGGAGCTGCAGTCCAAAAGTATTGGAAGGACAACATGACCTCACAACCTCTAAGGTTGCCTACCATACATGCAGGCAAAACATCAGGAGAGAATGCTACTAGAACATGGCCATATAGCCCGAAAATCCTACAACAACCCAGATGACATGATTTCCACCCATGGCTTAAAGGAGTGGTTCTCAACCTATGGGTCACCAGGTTTTTGGCCTACAACTCCCAGAAATCCCAAGCAGTTTATCAGCTGTTAGGATTTCTGAGAGTTGAAGGCCAAAAAATCTGGAGACCCACAGGTGGACAACCACTGGCTTAAAGGTTTAAAGGCTTACTGGATTGATCCATATATAAAGATACTTAAAGGATACTGAAGTGGGATTGAAGGAAGCCATGACTGACTTGGGTCATTGGTTTCAGTGGGCACCCTATAACTATGACTAAATCTGGATTCAAGCCATGTTGACCTTCAATCTAAAACTTATACCCTAAGGCTTATTACTACTACCAACAACATTTGGTTGTCAATTGCCTGCGTGCCATCTTCCATTTATGGTGACCCTATGAATGAAACACCTCCAAGTCACCCTTTCCTCAACTGCCTTGCTGAGGTCTTGCGAACCCATGACAGATCCATCCATTTGTAATACAATCTTGCTCTTTTTCTCGCTGCCTTTTATCTTATGATGCATTCCTTCCTTTTCTAGAGAAACCACTCTTCTCATGATATGACCAAAGTATAGCAGCTTCAGTTTAGTCCTCCTAGCTTTTGATAAACCCGAATCAGTTACTGAATCAGAATACATTGTTGATTTTAATGATCCTGCTCAGGCCCGGATTATCATTTAGGGCAGCAAGGCCGTGGCCTATGGGCGTAAGCTGAGGGGGACGCCAGATCAAGGCCAAAAAAAATGGCAATGACTCACGCCGAGTTGTCCCAGTGGCAGCTGAGCGCCACCCTTCTACACAGCGTCCCATTCACACAGCGCAGCTGCCGCTGCCTGTGGGACAACTCGGCATGTCCTCAGAAGGAGGGAAGGAGGAGGAGTGCATCCCGAGCAACGTCACTCCCTCCGGGGGCGGGGCCAAGCAACGTCACTCTCTCTGGGGGTGGGCCCGAGCGACATCACTCGGGCCGCCCCGGAGGGAGTGACGTCGCTCGGTTGCTCCTCCTCCCTCCCTCCTTCTGAGACCACGGCGAGTTGTCCCAAAGGCAGCGGCAGCTGCGCTGCGTGAATGGGGCGCCGCGTGGAAGGGCGCCAAGCAGCTGCCGCTGGGACAACTCACCGTGGTCTCAGAAGGAGGGAGGGAGGAGGAGTGCAGCCCGAGCAATGTCACTCCCTCCGGGGCGGGGCCCGAGTGACGTCACTCCCTTCGGGGGCGGAGCCCGAGCGACGTCACTCCCTCCGGGGGCGGGGCCCGAGTGGCGGCGAGCGAAAGCGGGTGTAATTCCAAAGTGTGGCCTAGGGCACAAAAAGGTCTTAATCCGGGCCTGATCCTGCTCTACTGTTTCCCCACATAATGATGGTACTTTAGTTATTGTGTGGCTTCAGTAGGATTTTTGTACCTTATTTCAAGAGTAATCTGCAAGTCAGGACCAGCGATGAAACAGACAGCTTTCTTATCATGGCTTCCACTTAAACTTCAATGTATGAACTTATCTTGAGCTGGTTGATAGTAGGAGAACATTTTTGATGTTTTCTATAAACATGGTTTTTCATGGGCATATGGGTGTGTGTATTTCAGGAGACACAAGGTGTACCGAGAGGAGCGCAACCTCACCTTGGACTCCATGATTCAACTGAGACAGGAAGCAAGTTGGCTCCAGTTCCACCTCGGCATTAATCGCCAGGCCCTGTATCCACGGGACAGCCCAGCTATTGACCAACTTCTGGAGGATGCACAAGTTTTGGACACCGTCAGTGCTGGTAATTTTACTTTCCCAAATATCCTGTATTCTTGAACTGTACGAACAGAACAAGTTGAAGGTGTGCAAGTAAGATGATGGATAATCTATTAATTGTTCCTAAAAAAAACCCCTGTGCCTAATTTCCACAATTGAAGTTTCTGTTCTTGTTTGGGTGGTGGTGGGGTGTTAGTTAAAAGTTTTGTATCATTCTTTTTCCCATCTTCTATCCCAGAACTATTTTTATTATAAAAATTAAAAGGAAAAATAATAAGGGATAGGAAGAGAAACTGATAGTAAAATAATAATGGATGAAACCAAATGAAATCATTCCAGCCGTGAAGATGATTCCATCAGTGGAACTTGTAGGATGCATTTGCCTCCCTTCCCTCATGCTTTTGTTGTTGTTGTTATTGCTGTGTGCCTTCAAGTTGTTTCTGACTTATGGCAGACTTATCACAGACCTTCAGGTCACCAAAAACCATGATAAAGTCTCCTTACTTTATCATGTTTTTTGATGATCTGAAAGTCTGTGACTCACCCATTGTTACCTATGACTGAGCGGAGAATCCAGCACTTAAACCACGATATCACGCTGTCTTTCACAAATCTGTTCTACCTGAACCCTCCAGGAAAGTTTTAATAAGTTATAGGTGTTGGATATATGGCACATTGGGAAAGGCTAGTTAACATATAATTAATATAACTAATAATAAATCTCTTACTTGTTCTGACTGGCTGGGAAGCAATAAATTGAATTGGATATTTTTCACTATATATTTCATACCACTTTGTGTCTCATATTGGGAGAAATTTATTTATTTATTTATTTACTTTATTTATATTCTGCTCTTCTCACCCCGAAGGGGACTCAGAGCGAATTACAGGTACACATACTTAGCAGACAATCCCTGCCGTTTCCACATACACACATATAGACGAACAGAGGCAAACTCTGGCCGCCAGGGGGAGCTGATGCACTCCTCATCTCTCAGCGTTCCCAGCGTCCCTTGTTGTTCCTTCCGCATTCCTCTGCGTTCCTGGAGATCTTTTTTTAAAAAAATATTCTTTATTACAGTTTCAAATATTAAAACACATAACACAAGAACACAAGCACATGGGGTGAAAAGGGAAAAGGGGGGAAGGTAGGGTATCCGGGGGTGCAGGGAAGGAGGGGGAAGGGTAGGTAGTGAAAAGTGTTACAGTACATAGGGGATTGAGGGATGGTAAAAAGGAACAGTCCAACTTTGGTTTTACAACTTGTGGGAATGATATTACATCTTCATCTTCTACTTTTCGGAATAACTATTCGTGCCTGTATAAAAATATACAAAGATAAATCAACATAAAGATCGGTGGATTTATTTACACCGGACCATTACTGCCTTAATGGAATATCTCTATGATCCTTCAACTTATCCTCACCCATTTGCCTATATGACTCTTTTATTAAATATACCCTGCCTTATCTACCATCGATGCGCCGCATTTTCTCTATTGATTACCAATTCAGTGTAAGATTGATCTTATGTTCCCTCTTAAAATAGTTTTGGACTAACGCCCAGTCCGTCTTTTTGATAACTATCCCGTCCCTGCTTCTTATCTCTTGGGTCAACCATTCCATCTGGACCGTTTCAATCAATTTATAAAGCCATTCCTCCTTCCTTGGTTCATTAGCAGATTTCCAGTATCTGGCATATACTACCGTGTTTCCCCGAAAGTAAGACAGCGTCTTACTTTCTTTCCCAAAAAGTCCCCCTCGTCTTACTTTCGAGGACGTCTTATATAACCCAAGACGTGCCCGTCGCCCTTTCCAGCGCCGCCCGGCTGCCCGCCCCGCCCGCCGCAACCGGAGGTGTGCCGCGGCACACCTGCGGCACACCTCCGCGGCACACCTCTTCGCCAGGGCTCCAGGCAAGGGAGGGGAAAGGAGCCAGGGGCGGGAGGAAGCGGCGACGCGTCACTGTGGCGCTGCGATCCTCACCACGCCCTGGCTCCTTTCCCCTCCCTTGCTTGAGGAAAGAAGGGGGAGAGGGAAAAGGAGCCAGGGGCGTGGTGAGGATCGCAGCGTCACAGTGACGCGTCGCCGCCCCGTCCCGCCCCTGGCTCTCTTCCCCCACCCTTGGAAGGGAGGAGGAAGAGAGCCAGGGGCGGGAGAAGGGACGACGTGTCACTGTGGCGCTGCGATCCTCACCACGCCCTGGCTCCTTTCCTCTCCTTCTTTCCTCAAGCAGGGAGGGAAAGGAGCCAGGGCGTGGTGAGGATCGCAGCGTCACAGTGACGCGTCGCCGCTCCTCCCGCCCCCCTGGCTCCTTTCCCCTCCCTTGCCTGGAGCCCTGGCGAAGAGGTGTGCCGTGGAGGTGTGCCGCAGGTGTGCCGCGACACACCTCCGATTGCGGCGGCGGCGGCGGGACGAGGACACGTCTTATATACGGGGTATGGCTTATATAAGCCGACCCCCCAGACACCCCCAATACGTCTTACAATCGGGGGGTGTCTTACTTTCGGGGAAACACGGTAGTTTGGCCGCAGTGGTTAAGGCCAAAAATATGGTTTTTTCAGTAGTATTCAGGCTTTGGTCCGTAATTCCCAGGAGGAATACCTCCGGTTTTCTCTCCATATTTTTTGATAAGATTTTATTAATTTCTTTGTTGACTGTATTCCAGAATTTTTGGGCTTTTCGGGCATAACCACCATAGGTGGAAGAAGGCTCCGTTCTGGGCTCCGCAGTTCCAACATTCCGTCTTGACATTGTGATATATTTTGGCCAATTTATCTGGTGCCAAGTACCATCTGTATAGGACTTTTATCCAGTTTTCTTTAAACTTATAGCAAACGGAGGAATTGGCATTTTTTTCCCAGATAACTTGCCATGTACTCTCTTTTATCTTGACTCCTATATTACGTGACCATTTTTTCACATGATCATCCAATTTAGTGTCATTTTGAGCTAACAGCCTGTATATCTTGCCTACCAAATTTTTGTCTTGCCCAACAAGAGCCCTCTGCCACTCATGTTGGTCGTCCTCGAACCCCTTTTTCTTATCCAATTTGAATTTTTCCCTAACTTGACAATATGAGAGCCACCCCAGCTCTCTTCCTTCCCTTGCTAATTGTTCTTTACTTTTCAGCGTATAATTTAACCTGTTCCAATATAGTAACTCCTTATATGTATACCATTTACTGTCCTCTAATTGCCTTAGCCTAAAAGCTTCCACTGGCGATAGCCATAAAGGGGTTCTGGAGTATATTTTGTTAAAGTATTTATTCCAGACTCTAATTAACGGTTCTCTAATGTAGTGATTTTTAAACATTTTATCACTTGTTATTTTATTATATCCCAGATATCCATGGATTCCAAATTTAAGGTCATAGCCTTCTAAATTCAATAATCGACTATCTTCTAACTTTATCCATGCAGTGACCCAGGCCAAGCAATTTGCTTCAAAGTATCTTCTTAGGTCTGGTACTCCCAACCCACCACTTTTTTTATTCGCTTGAAGGAGTTTCATTCGTACTCTGGGTTTTTTCCCATTCCAGATAAATCTGGATAGATCTCTTGTCCAAATATTAAATTGTGAATCTTTTTTGATGATGGGGAGGGTAGCAAACAGAAAGTTCATCCTGGGAAGGACCATCATCTTCACTGCCGCAATTCTCCCAAGGAAGGATAGATTCAGCTTGTCCCACTGTCTCAGATCTCCTTTGATCTTTTCCCATATCCCTTCATAATTATTTTTGAACAGGAGGGAGTTTTTAGGGGTGATATTTATTCCTAAATATTTCACCTTTTTGGCAATATCTATGTCGGTTCTTTTTTCAAGGTCAAGCCTCTCTAATTCGGTTAAATTTAGCTTCAACATTTGTGTTTTGCTTTTGTTGATTTTAAACCCAGCCAGATTCCCAAACTCTTCAATCTTCCTTAACCATTTTTCTGCTAATACATTGGGGTCTTCAACTATTAATACTAAATCATCGGCGAACGCCTGTATTTTGATGGTTTCTCCTTTTATCCTTAATCCCTTCAGAGACTCGTCCCTTCTAATCTCCTCCAGAAGTACTTCCAATATCCAAACAAACAGCAGCGGAGACAGTGGACATCCTTGTCTAACCCCTTTTTGTATATTAATTGGGTTTGTTTTGGAGCCGTTAACTAAAATTCTAGCTTTTTGTTTACAGTATATTGCTTTTACCGTATTCAGAATATGATGACCTATATCTATTTCTTTTAGTAGATGTTCCAAATAGTCCCAATTAGTTCGGTCGAATGCCTTTTCAGCATCTACGAAAATCAATGCTGCTTTCTTATTAATATTTTGGTTATAGTATTCAATAATGTCAATAATTGTTCGAATATTTGTCTTAAGATGTCTATCGGGCAGAAACCCATTTTGATCCTTGTGGATCTTTTGTTTTAAATAATTTTTCAGTCTCTCTGCAATTATAGAAGAAAAGATTTTATAATCTGCATTAAGCAGTGATATCGGTCTGTAATTCTCAAGTTGGGTTAGGTCTTTTCCTTTTTTGCCAATTAGAATTATATTTGATTCGCTCCAAGTCTCTGGCGCTTTCCCTTGGGTCATCACCCCATTAAATACCCTTTTCAGGATGTCCACTAACTCCGCGCTATGATCCTTATAAAATTCAGCGGTAAACCCATCAGGTCCTGATGCCTTCCCTCGCTTTGTTTTTTGGATGGCCCTTAAGATTTCGTCATTTGATATTTCTTGGTTTAAAATTGCCCTGTCTTCGTCCGAGACTCTGTCCATTTTTTTATCACTGATGTTTGCCACTAGATCTTCCACCCTTATATCCTCCTTAGAATAGAGGCTAGAGAAATATTTCTCTATCACCTCCTTAATCTCTTGTTCTAATATTGCCTCCTTCGATTTGTATTTTAATTTGTGTATGACATTCCTTTTTCTTTTCTCTTTAAGTTGCCATGCAAGCAGCCTGCCAGGTTTATTAGCCTGTTCGAAGTATTTCTGATTAGTATATCTCAGGTTCTTCGCAATTTTTTCTAAGTCAAAGAATTCTAATTGTTTCTGCAGGAGTTTTACCTCTTTCTGAGCCTGTCTATTTTTTGGATTATTCTTCAGTACTTTCTCGGCTTTCTGTATTTTATCTATCGTTTCCTTATATTCTTTTTCTTTTGCTCTCTTATGGATTGATTGGTGTTTCATGAAAAAGCCCCTCATGTATGCTTTACTAGCATCCCAAATTATATTATTGTTTTCATTATTTTTACAATTAATTTCAAAGAATTCTTTGACTGTTTGTTTACTTTTATCTTTTAGTCTGGAACCTTTCATTAAATCTATCGGATATTTCCAAGTGTACTCGGTTCTCCTTTCTGCTATATCCAGTTCCACCCCGCCATGGTCAGAGACCTGGCGAGGGTGGATTTTGACGGTACCTATTAGACTCATTAAATCTTTTGAAACCCAAATATAATCTAGTCGCGACCATGATTGATGTCTGTCTGAATAAAAGGTGAAGTCTCGGGTCTTTGGGAATTTGGCCCTCCACGCATCTAAGATCCCCGTATTTTTGGCTAATTCGAAGAAGGATTTGGGCAATCTACTATGCATTCTTGGTCTTCCTTTTTTTTGTAGGCTCTTATCCAAATAAGGTTCTATCACCCCATTCATGTCTCCCAGTACAATTAGGCTATCATAATTGACATCCAACAGTTTATCTTCTAATATCTTAAAAACGTTTGTCTTGCTGTCGTTCGGCGCATATACGTTACAAATCAGCCAAGCTTGGTTACCGTTTATAATTTTCACCCCTATATATCTGCCCTCGGTATCTTTAAATTCTAATTGCGGTTGCCATTTGTTATCTATATATAAGGCCACCCCTTTTTTCTTTTCTTTGGCGGAGGCCTCAAATAACTCTCCCAAAACCTCTTTTCTCAATAGGTGCGTCTCGCTACTTTTTACATGAGTCTCTTGGATCGCCACAATATTGGCTTTTCTTTTCTTTAAATAATTAAACACTCTTTTCCTCTTCCCCCCACTGTTTAGTCCGTTAACATTGAGCGTAATGCACCTGAGGTACTTCATTCTACGTCTGATGTCCTGGTCTCTTCGGTCTCTTCTTTATCGTCTTCTTCCTCTCTTTCTTCCCTCTCTTCTCCGACCTCCTCCTCTCCGCTTTCGAGTCCTAAGTCATTGTCTTGAGCTTCCCCTTTATTGAGGGTGTATTCTAGGTCGCCACCGGAGGCTTGCTCTTCTTGGTCCAATATATCTTTTGGGGTAGTCCAGCGTCTAGAACTCGGTTCCCCTCTAACGTCTTGCTGGCTCCCTTCCTGGATATCCTCTTTCAAGTCCTTCTCGAATCTCCTGAGGAAATCTTTGGCTTTATTGATCGAGGTCAACCAATATTTCCTACCTTTAAAGGTGGCCATGACACCCTCCATTTTTTCCCACCGGTACCTTATGTCATTAGCCTTTAAAATGTCCGTTAGGAAATAATAGTCTTTTCTCCTTTCGAGGATTTTGGGTGGAATTTCTTTTAATATTAGGACTGTCTTTCCCTTGTACGATCCTTTTGTTTTCTTTTGCCATTTCAATATATCGTCCCGTAGGCATTTTAGAGAATACGTGGCAATGATATCTCTAGGCACTTTGTTCCTTTTAGCAAAGCTTGAATTGAGTCTGAAGACTCTGTCCACTTTTCCCTCAATATATGCCACCGAGGCATTCAAGATCTTGGCCGATATGGCAATAATAATTTCCTTCAGATGTTCTCCCTCCTCCTCTTCCACCCCTCTAAAACGGAGTTGATGTTCTTTGATGTCTAAGTCCATCCTCAGTTGTCTTTCTTGGTAGGAGCATACTTGATTTTCTAGGTCTTCCAAAAAAATGTTTTTTGTTTATTTTTGAGCTCTGTATTTTCTTTCTTAAGAGTTTCCACCTCCTCCTTCATAATTGTCAACCCACTATTCAGATTTGCCATTTCTTCCTTCATATCTGTAAGATCGCCTTTTATTTCAATCTTCATTTCCTTCAATTCTGATTTCAGATCTTTTCGAGATTCTTTAATCTCCTCTTTCATCTTCTTTCTGTCCTCCTCTCCATTTTTAAGCATTTTTTTTATTCCCGGTATCTCTGCCATCAGCTCTTTAAAGCCTGGATCTGATGCATTAGAGAGCCTCCTTGGAATTGGAATTTCCCTATTCTTCTCTTTGTCCATTCTGGCTCTAGTGGGCATCGCTGTCAGGTTCATTTGGTTGGCTGGGTTGGCGGGTATTAGCGGGTAGCGTGCCTTGGAATCTATTCTCTGTCCTTTTGGAGGTCTCACTATCTCTATGGCTTCAATGACGTCACTCCCAACCCATGCGGCAGCTTCTCAAATTACTTACATCCGGGCTACAGTGGCGTGGTTTCTGTGGTTTCTTTCTTCCTTACTATCTCTGGCGACCCTGGGTCCCTTCGTCACTTCCTGCTACTCCTTTCCGCCTCAGGTTGGGGGCGGTTCTCCCCTCCTCCTCCTCCTCGTCAAAGACTGGTATGTCCTCACTTCCGTCCTCCCGGCTCCCGGCTCTTTCTTATCTTTCTTCCCAATCTTCCACAGCCATTTTGCAGTCACCTATCGGTAAGGGCGCCCCGGGTTGTCTCTCGAATTTCTCTCGGGTTTACCTCTTTCAATCTTGGGTGTCTTTCTGGATTTCTCTCTTCGTTTCGTCTTTAATTGCCCACTCTTGGCGTCCCAGGTTTAAATAGGGTCAGTTTCAGTCCAAATTGTTAATTCCTCTCGTCTCACAAGTTGTGCTCTCTTTCCAGCGTCTGTTTTCCCCGATCCCCCGTGCGGGCTGGCGGGCGGGAGGTAGTGATCCTGCCGTAGCGGATCGCGCTCTGGGAAGGGATCCCACCGGGCCTCTTCTGCCTCCGATAGCCTTGCCCGGCTCCTTGAGGGGGCCGGGGCTCAGCTACCAGGGCTATTTCCTTGCCCTGGACCTTGGAGTTCACTATCTAGAACTCGGGCGAGTGTTTGCTTCACTCGATCCCTCCCCTGCTTCGTTTCCAAGAGGAGCCCTCTTAGAACGCTGCCCTCACCGCCATGACCAGACCGGAAGTCCCGTTCCTGGAGATCTTTAATGGCCTCATAATTCAGTTAAAATTTGCCTCCCCACTTAATGTGGTACCTTTATCTCCTACTTGACAGTTGCAACTGCCTTTCGGGCTGCAAAGGTCAACAGCAGGCTACACTTAAAGGTCGAGCACCTACCTCGACCCAGGCAGGCCTCGAACTCATGACCTACTGGCCAGAGAGATCTTATGCAGCTGACACTTAGCCAACTGCGCCACATTCCCGGTGCAAAACATAAATGAAATTACAAAGCAGCCATGTTTAATTCTAGAAAGGTACACCTCTAAAGTCACAGTAGTTCTAAAATTTCTATTTTAGTTGCAAACCTTCAAGTCTTAAAAAAAACCTGAAAATGACTCTTAATTGGTAATTTATGGTTGCAAAAGAATATCACAACGTCTGTTGGAAACACTTGAAAACTGTGTCAATGCACTTTGACAGAAATCAGGCTCCATCTATAAATTTCGGTGGACACTCAAGAGTGCAAGTCCAGTCAGTCTTTCTTGCCCCATTGTACTTCTTATGGATGTTTTTCAATGTTTAACAGTTGAAAACAACCTTTCATTTGTAGCTGTTGCCATTGGCAATGTGGCAGAAATCTGAAGAAGTTTCTTCACATTCGGAAATGAACTGTCCATCACAGGCAAGATATGCTTCCAGTGCATTTAATGGTTTTTCTGTAGGTGCAATTTTTCCCATTTTCTATATTACAGGTCAGATTCTTCCATCAGTGTGTCAGTGTGTCAGTATCTTGAAAGCATTCGTTCTAAAGTTCTGTGCACTTGTTCAAGTTGGATTTGAAATTGCCATAATTAATGGGGAGGGACACTTGGAGTGCCTGAACTACTTCCCTGTGCCTTGCAAACCTTTCTTGAAGCCAACTGCAAAAAAAGGTCCAGAAATGGAATGTATACATTTAGCCTATAATATTCCATTGGTGTTGGTGAAGTTTCCTGCAAGTTGCTTTTGCAAGTCTGCCTTGAATAGATGCAAGGACTCCTAACTTCTCCACCCATAGACTTCACCACTGATCTTACTGTGTCAAAGATCTCCTGAAATTCCTTCACAGATTCTGTGCGCATCTCCCTGGCTTTTTCTAAGAGACTGTCGACATGTTACAGATATTTGTAATTTCATTTTATTACAAACAACCAAAAACAAATTGTCAGGCTGGATCTACAGTGGCAAATAATGCAGTTCGAACTACATTATATGGCCGGTGTAGACCTGTATAAAAGTGCAATGGGTTAAACCGCTGAGCTGCTGAACTTGCTGACCAGAAGTTTAGTGGTTCGAATCTGCAGGATGGGGTGAGCTCCTGCTGTTAGCCCCAGCTTATGCCAACCTAGCAGTTCGAAAACATGCAAATGTGAGTAGATCAATAGGTATTGTCTCAGCAGGAAGGTAAACAGTGTTCCATGCAACCATGCTGGCCACATGATCTGGGAGGTGTCTACGGACAATGCTGGCTCTTCAGCTTAAAACCCCCAGATGAGCAACCCCCCCCAGAGAAGCCTTTACCTTTATCTGAGTTTCGTTGTTTCTCGGCATTTAATGTTTGCCTTTTTGTTTGTGTATGCTGGAATCTGCCCTGAGTTCCCTCAGATAGAGCAGAATATAAATATATTATTAGTATTATTAGTATTATCTATATATATATAAAGGAAGAGTCGTCATGGAACGATCGTCCCAAACAGAGAAACCTTACAACGCAGAGACACCAAACTTGCCAACAGAAATAGGCCTCAGACAAGGAAGGTTTTTAGCAAAAAAACTACCCCACAAAAAAAACCTAAAAGGCCCCCAAAACAACAATTTAAAAACTACATTTCCTAGCATCCTCCGGGGCTGCCAGCGACTCCCCCAGCCCAACATCAGACACCATGATTGGTGGCCAAAGCCAGCCAAGGCTAGATTAGAATGCTGTACTGTGATTTCAGTTTATGAACAGTTGGTGTTTGAGGGTTAAACTGTCAGAGGAGGATAAGGCAAAGGGCTGAGACAAACACAAACACCAGGGACACAGGCACCACTGACAAACACATACCCCCAAAATTGAATAAGGCACAAAAGTAATTTCCTACACTAGACCTCACTTAATGGAATGCTGTTTACGTCTGAATTGCTTCAACCCATTTCTCCCCATTCCCCTCAGCTCATTGGCATAAGCTGACCTGAATTGACAAGCCATGCCTCATAAAAGAACAGCCTCAGCTCATGGGACAACACCTGAATTTACAGTAACCTACCTTGGCACAGAGCCCCTACATACATCACGGTAACCTTTGAGGAGGATGACCCACGCCAAAAAAGGACAGAACAAAACCCATTACAGAAAGACACTGCACTAGAACTAAGCTTTTGCCATCACCAAAACAAGGCCCCCAAGGACAAACACTACAAATCTGCAGCATAGACCTTGACACAGAATGGATAATGGGATTTCAACTCTACCTCCATGCTCCAGAGTACCCCAACCACAGAACCCTCTACATCAACACAGCAGACGGAAAGACAAAAAACATTGTATATCCACAAGCTCTGCAGAACGCCAGCAACACCACACAACAACAACTCCACAGGACTCCAACCCCACCCACCAGAACAAACCACAACAACACAGCCATGACCCCAACAACACCATAACTAAGAACAACTCCAACCCTTACATACTCAGACTTCCTCGCATCTCCAAAATAGGGCACAGCAACGCGTGCCGGGTACAGCTAGTTATTATATAATGCACTTAGGGCCATGTTTATCCAGCCTGTGATATGGAAGACAAAAGCTAAAGGACAATACAAAAAATTATAAGACAAAAGGGCTGTGAATGATGTTGTCTGGCTGTTCAATCATGACAGAGCGAACATGAGACAAGGACATTAGATAAAAGAACCAATATGGTTGCAGCCTTCCTCAGTATTATAACAGAAATTGTATTAATTTGGACATGTATTTGCAAAGAAATGTGGTTTGGTTGGTTCCCTCTGCTGTGCCGTGCCAGGACCATCTTGAAACCATATGGTCTTTCCTGCTGGCATATTCACGTAGAAGCCCACCCACACAAATGGCAGTTATCACAAACCCAAACATACGACACACAATGCAAAAATCATCCCAGAATCATCTACATACCATCTGTCCTGTCCCTGAAGCTTGCCAGGTATGGACGGTTTTCTGTGAGCTGCTTCTGCAGACGTGAAAATAGCTACACTGTTTTACTGTCTTTCCTGAATTTGTGTTGACAAGTGTGCCTTCAAGTTGTTTGGTACACTTCACGTATGGCAACCTCAAGGTGATGCTATCATGGATTTTCTTTGCAGAATTTGTCGAGAGATTTTTGCCTTGCCTTCCTCTAAAGTTGAGAAAGTGTGACTTGCTCATCACTCAGATTTCCACAACTGAGTAGAGATTTGAACCTTTTTCGCCAGAGTTACAATTTTTTCCAATGTATAAAAAGCAGAAAAATATAAAAACAGAAAGAATAAATGGGGGAAAACAATATACCGAAGAAAAAATAATTTCTATTCTTCCAATTTTCTAACGGTGGTTATACATATTACTATATATAATTTCTCTGAAATCAATACTATTCACAAACTTCTTTAGCTTAACTAAACCTATGAGTTATCAAATCCACACTTAATATATTATTCTTTATTTTTCTATGAAAAAACAAGGGCATTTCACCTCATTATAGGTTTCTTCCCAAATGGCTTGATCATCTGAGCATTCTGAATCCTCCAAACATCCCACATTTTCTCCTGATATTTTGATTTTTATCACTTGATTCAATTTTAATATGGACGCTCCAACTGCAACAGCCACATTTGTCCTTGTCATAGTTCAGAGGTCAACAAAACATGTTTTCACTCTTCTTAAAATGTGTTTTTCTTATTATTCTTGTCTTTTGTAAAAAAAAATTATAAAACAAGCCCTCGAGGAGCAGTTTTGAGCTGGATATGTTTAGCTTGCAGAAGAGAGGCTGAGAGGAGACATGATGCAGACCATGTATGAATATGTGAGAGAACATCATAGGGAGATGGTAGCAAGCTTGTTTTCTGCTGCTCTGGAGACTAGGACGCGGAACTATGGCTTCAAACTAAGGAAGGGAGATTCCACCTGAACATGAGGAAGAACTTCCTAACTGTGAGAGCTGTTCAGTAGTGAAACTCTCTGCCCTGGAGTGTGGTGGAAGCTTCTTTGAAGGCTTTTAAGCAGAGGCTAGATGGCCATCTGTTGGGGGTGCTTGAATGTGATTTTCCTGCTTCTTGGCTGGGGGGTTGGACTGGATGGCCCACAAGGTCTCTTCTAATTCTATAATTCTATGATATAAGTTCCGTTGACCAAGCACCGGCGATTACTTTCAAAAGTCCTCAAGCTATTGTCCCAAGTGGAGGAAACAAACATTTTTTGTCGGGCACAGATGCCAGGCCCGAGTAGTCTGGGGTCTGCCAGACCCCAGTAGACCCCATCAATGGATCTATTGATGGTATCTTGCCATTGGTTTTGGCTAAGGGTGATGAAAACAATGGGTGAGTCAGATGGGACATCCAAAGCTTTTCGAAGGCAGGATGTCCCCTTTGTGAGGAATGACAAAAACTCCAGGGGGCACGTCTCCCAGATGGATATGCTCCGATATCTGAAAGTGCGTGCCCAAGGGACATTTTCCCCAAATGGGCCAACTCCAAGGTTTGAGGAAACGTTCATTGTTATTGACCATGCACGTGCTTTTTGTTATGTCCTTTTGTTTAGGGATTACTAGCTAGCTTGAGGACTTTTGAAAGTAATCGCCGGCGCTTGGATAAAGATTTAATCACTTAATCCACTAATCATGTCATCCCGGTTCATTGTTTCCCGCTTGGACCGCCTCCTTCGCTCTCATTGGATGAGAGCCCGAAGCGGCGCTGGCTTCCTGATTGGCTGAGGCACGGCAAAGCCAGCCACGCCTCCCAGCCAGCTGATGACTCCAACCAATCAGCTTGAAGCTGGCAAAGGGGGGGGTGGAGTTTGAACTTTGGCAGCTCTGTTTCTCTAGAAGAATGTCATGTTTTGCATTGTACGGTATGTCGACTTTGGGCAAAGGATTGCAGTTTGACATCCGCTCCAGCTGGAACAAAATTAACAACTCGGTGGTGTTTCTTCAACTTGGTGAGATCCTTTATTTGGGAAATTCAAGGAAAATTGGATTGGCTGCTTCTTACCTCGCCAGGGCTATATCGGATCCTCTTTGGTGGGTCTGACTGGTCTGCCTTCACGGCTAGACGCCCAAATCTTGCTCAACATCAAATAGAGGAAGAGCTGTTCAAAGCTAAAGACAATGCAGTTGCTGTTGCCCATTATTGGTCTAAAACTATTTATCTGCTTGTGATCCCTCTATTTTTTCAGTTTTAAACTTATTTATTATGCAATGCTTTTGACACAAACTAAATATTATGGTGCAAGGGGTGACAAGCAAGTCTCCATGTCCAACCTGGACGCCTCCCTCACCTGCCCTCATTTTTTTAAAGCATCTATTTTCTAAAAGTTTTGAAAACATTTAAAGTGCAACCAATCTACCAACACCCATTAAAATATTCCCAAAGGAAACAGTTGCTAATCAAAACTCTGCAGAATGAAAAGGTCATTGCTTGCTGAAGAAAGGAGAGTCTTTCGTCTTGCCTCTGGCAAGGCAGTTCCTGCCATTCCTGCTTAATTAATGTGACACCAAATCCACCCCTTAAAGGTTTTGGGTTGTTTTATTTTTAGTGAAGCATGCTCATTTAATTAAATCGTTCTAATAATGTAAACATCCCTGTTTAATAACCAGTTCATAATCCACATTTTTTTAAAAAGCACAAATCAAAACTTTTCAAAATGAAAACAAGATTAAGAGGAATTAAAGAGCAATTACTCTATTCTGATCACACCAATGTCCTGTGTGAGTTTTGGGTAAAACCAGGTGTTCACTTGATCTCGTTCCATATCTGCCCTTTTGTCTCTATACTGGCAAATAATACCTGGCAATCCCATCAAGAATGTTGCTGCTACTGTTGTCGCTCAGTACTATAGTATTTGTTCTACAAATACAAGCTCCTGGGGTTAGAGAGCCTGAAAATATTTAGGCTCCATTCACATTATACCATTGTATTACTATGTGCCATTAATATCCTCACCCAGGGGCATCTCTGACCAAAATACACAATTCAGGTTTCCATAAGAAGCAGCCAGAGAAAAGTTAAAGTGGGATCACACTGCTATAATTCTGTAGTATGACAGGACCCTAGGTCTTATCTGATTCCGGAGCATGTACAGGAGGGGCGCTCACACTTTTTCAGCAAGCGAGCTACTTATAAAACAACCAAGTCAAAATGATCTATCTACCCACTACTCAGAGAGCCAACCTCCTTCTTCACCTGGGTGGTGTCGGGAGCCTGTGGGGCGAGACTGAGCCTTCCTCCCGCCCTGCCTGCGATCTACCAGGACGCCCTACGCCATCTACCAGTAGACCGCAAGCTCCCCCTTACCGCTGCCCGCGAGGCCCCTGGGGGAGGCGTTGGACGTCTCAGGGGTCCTGGCGGGGGCCCCCGGGGGACGGCCTCGGCGATGGGCGGGCCGACTGCTGGCGATCCCTTTGGCAGCGGTTGACTTGTGGCCCGGGTCGCCGCCTGCTGACGACCCGCCTGCTGGTGTCTGGCCAGCCGCTGTCGGTGGCTCTGCGGCCGGGAGCGCGGTTGACGCGGGGGCTCCTGTGGCCGACCCCCCTCCCCAGTGTCCTGATGGTGGGCCACGAGGCCGCGGATGGCCGAGAACTGTCACGTGTCACGGCTCGAGCTGTGGCGGGGGGGCCGGTGAACACCTGAGGACTTCCCCGCCACTTCAGATGAGACGGAGGTGGGGCCGAAGGCGGGGCAGGGGGCGGGGCCGGAGGAAATTCCAGCTCTCCTCTGCTCTACCCCTCCCCGCAACTACTGGCCCGCAGAAGGCGACCTCCGGAGGGTTCCATCCCAGGACCTTCCGGAACGTCAACTTCAGGCGCAGGGTACCTCCCTCGACGAACCTCCAACCCAGGAGGATGGACAACCCGTCGATGTTGGGACCCGCGCCGCAGGCCAGCGTCGACCGCCACCATATGGACCTTGAGTACCTACGGACGCGGTTTGACCTGTGGGACCCTTCACGGCTCCCCCCGTTCAATGGACGAGCTTAATAGCTCTGATTTACCCCCCTGTTGCTGTGTCCACCCCTGTTGATGCCCTCATTTTGTTGTATGTTATGTATGTCTTACTCTGTCTTACTTGTCTTCTACTGTGCACCGCTCCGAGCCTACGGGGAGTAGCGGTAATAGAAGTGCGATTATTAAATTAAATTAAATTAAAGCAAAATATTTGGAAATTTATTTCCGTGAGAGCCATATAATATATTTTAAAACTGAATTCAACTAAATGTGAGTATAATAAGCCCCTGAATTTATTCATAATAATAATGATGAAAATATTCATTCAGCCTCTGCTGCTGCTACTACTACTACTAATAATAATAATAACAAAAACAATAGGTTCCTAGAGTAGAAGGAGACCTCCAAGGGCCATCCAATCCAACCTCCTGCCATAAGGGAAAAACACAATCAAAGCATTCCTCACAGATGGCCATTCAGCCTCTGATGATGATAATAACAACAACAACAACAACAACAACGGGTTCCTAGAATAGGAGGAGACCTCCAAGGGCCATCCAGTCCAACCTCCTTCTTCACCTGGGTGGTGTCGGGAGCCTGTGGGGTGAGACTGAGCCTTCCTCCCGCCCTGCCTGTGATCTACCAGGACGCCCTACGCCATCTACCAGTAGATCGCAATCTACCTAATGAGCACCCGTGATGTACAGAATAACCGTATTGCAGCATTTGTGATAGACTTATTGCCCCTTCCAAACTCAAGCTAAAGGCCCCTATATCCCAGGATCTGATCCCAGATTATCTGTTTATCCCAGATTATCTAGCAGTGGGGACTCATATATTCCAGTTTAAAGCAAATAATCTGGGATCAGATCATGGGATAAAGGGCAGTGACAAAGGGTCCTTAGAGAGCAGTTTGTGGGATGAAAGCCAGGCTGCTGAGCAATGCATAGTAGAAGCAATGTGTGGGTTCCTTGATTATGAAGGACAGCGAATCCACTCTGGGTTTTTGTCTGAACTTTAAAGGAGTGATCCAACCCTTCCTCCGAGTCTTATGTTCAAAATAGGTCCAATGTCTTTAAAGCCAGTTTTAATCAGGAATTTTAAACTTACATCCCGTGTTTAATCTTTGTTCTGTGTGTTTGGATATGTATTTTGTAGACATATCTTTGAATATGTGTATTTTATAAAATGTTTTAGATGATTATGTGTTTTTCGTGATGTCACTCACCGTGAGTCACAAAAAAAGGCGGGTAATAAATACAATTATTATTATTATTATTATTATTATTAAAGGGTTTCACAGTAAAACCTTTTGGTGAATTCACCACTTCACCGATATGAGGCCATTTGGTCCAGCATCTGCTGTCTGTAGTATTCATATTAAGGTTATGTGTGCCTACACCTTGTTTTCAAGAAATCTTCTCCGTTCAATGAATGCGAATTTCAATTCCTTTTCTTTCTTTTTTTTACTTTAGATTACAGCCAGGATGAGAAAGCATTGCTAGGCGCCTGTGACTGCACGCAAAGTAGGTAGCCTGTGTTCTGTTTCCATGGCCTTACTTGATTAATGCAACATGGGAATCCTTTGTACTGCAAAGAGTAAATACATTTTAATAACAACAGTCATTATTATACTACTCTGACCCCATCTACTCTGCCATTTAATCCAGATTAATGCAGATAATCCATATTATCTGCTTTGAACTGGATTATATGAGTCTACACTGCCATATAATCCAGTTCAAAGCAGATAATCTGGATTTTATATGGCAGTGTAGAAAGGTCCTCTATGGCTGTATTCGGGTTTATCTTTTCCCCAGACTTGGTAACAGTGATGGTTTATTCCCTACTTGGTTTCATGGCTAAAGTGTTACTTATTTTGTAGTGTTTTTATCCATATATGCATGCCTCTTCATTTACATCAATCAATCAATCAAACTGTTTATATCCCGCCCCATCTCTCTATGGGGACTCAGGGTGGCTTACAACATAAAAGGCAAACCTTCAATGCTAGAAAAATAAACAATAAATTAAACAATATAGGTAAATAGTATAAAACAGTCAATTGTTTTTAAAAATCACCAAAAAAATCAGTAAAACGTATTTCACAATATCAGTAAAACAGAGTTAAAAGCCATATCCATTTACATTGGTTGGGATCCACACTGCCCTTCTGTTCACAAGAGGCATCAGGGTTCAATAGAGATTGGTGGAAGTGAGTAAGAAGAGGTGATCTTTCTTCTCCTTCCGTTCCCTGTGAAGTTACACTTACCTCTTTCGCTACTCCAGAAGTCCCCCAAACCTTTTGGACATCTTTTAAGAAGGAACATCAAGACATATGGACTTTCTCTCAATTGGCAAGGGGGATGTTAAAACATTGCTCTTCCAAACTGGAAAAAAATGGGTTGCCCCTTCAAAATGCCTTGTAACACAATCCGCTCACAGGTTATTTGCTTTGAACTGGATTATATGAACCTACAATGTCACATAATCCAGTTCAATGCAGATAATCTGGATTTTATCTGGGTTGCCCCTTCAAAATGCCTTGTAACACAGTCAGATCCCAGATTATCTGCTTTGAACTGGATTATATGAGTCTACACTGCCACATAATCCAGTTCAAAGCAGATAATCTGGATTTTATCTGGGTTGCCCCTTCAAAATGCCTTGTAACACAATCCGACCCCAGATTATTTGCTTTGAACTGGATTATATGAGTCTACACTGCCACATAATCCAGTTCAAAGAAGATAATCTGGATTTTAGCTGGCAGTGTAAGGCTCCTTCTACTGCCATATAAAATCCAGGTTATCTGCTTTGAACTGGATTATATGGCTGTGTAGCCTAATGTAATCCAGTTCAAAGCAGAAAGTGTGGATTATCCAATTTGATAATCTGGATAGAAGGGGCCTCTTTCTTCAGTTTATCAGATAATAGATAGTTGATGGTCCCATTCACTTTTCCTCTCCAAAGAATCTGTAGTGCAAGGCAAAATTATGACAGGGATCCTGTTTATCCATGACTCACCAAGGAGTTGGATGGAAATTGCATCCAGCTTGCTTAGATAGAGGAACAGAACCCAATTGATCCCAGTGTCTGCTTTCCAGGGAATTGGTGGGAATGGGCTGGTAGTCACTGTGTTGCAGCATAACTACAGCACTTACACATCTGTATTTGTTGTGCCGTCTTCCAGCCTGTGAGTTGCAAAAATCCCTGTTTCCTTTGAGTTATAAGTCTCATTTAAGGTTGTAAGAGTGACAACTGGAGAGGGCTCCTATGCCCTCAGTTTTTGTCTAGAAGACTATATTTCAGCAGGTATTACTTGTCATGCAACTAAATAATGACCAATACCTACTGAAATTTTCTCTTCTGCACAAATGGAGAGACACCATCTCAGGTTTTCATTTTCGCAAAGCTGCCTATTGACAAATGCCCCATCCAGACTACCCAGGCCGCCCTATTGAAACCAATACCACTAAAAGGATTAGATTTAGTAAAAAAATTGAATAGAAGCATCAACTATTCTTTTTTTTCTTAGTTGTCAAGCCCAGTGGCGTGCATCTGAAGCTTGTTCTTCGATTCCAGGACTTTGGGAAAGCCATGTTCAAACCTATGAGGTAAGCTTGCACCACTTGGAAACATCTCTATTCATTATGAAGGTGATGGAGAAAAGGTTTGGTAATCCTACTCTGAGCAATCTGTGATTGTTCTGTGGCGTCAAGTCCTTTCTTATATGATGTATGATGAAACTGTCATGTATGTTTCTTGGCAAGGTTTCTCCAGAGAGAGCTTGTCTTTACCTTCCTCTGAGGCTGAGAGAGTGTGACCTTCCCAAGGCCACCCAAAAGGTTTCCTTGGCTCAACAGAGATTTGATAATGCTTTCCAATGTGGTAGTCTAGTGCAGTGTTTTTCAACCTTTTTTGAGCCGCAGCACATTTTTTACATTTACAAAATCCTGGGGCACACCACCAACCAAAATGACACAAAATGACACTCTAACTTACTATATTGTACTATGCCATTATACTGTAATATTATTAGTACTGTTACAAGTAATATAAAATATATAATTTCAATATTGTATTATTTTTAAAAGTGTTATCTTCTATTGCATTATAATAATATAAATATTATAGGTACATACAATATATTATCAGTAAAGCACAGGAGTTAATCCTGACTGTTATCATTACTCTCATAGTCAATAACGATATACACCATGACTATGACAAATACTGATAATATAACAATGTAATAGCATATACTAAGGGAAAATAATAATATTATGTTAATACATAGTTCATAATAATAATAATAATATAGCCCATGAGGCTCCTTCCATTTCACGTCACAGTCTCTGAGGCCCGGTAGGCCGCTCGCGTACCTGCCCAGAGGCAGTAGAGCCACGGGTAGGAGAGGAAGTCCGTGAAGATGGAGGTGGCAGCACCAGCCAGGGCTAGATTCAAGCTCAAGGACCAGCGGACCAGCACAAGGCCCGCTGCCAAGCCCAGCACTGCCAGGCACACCCGCCGCCACATCACCTCAGATGAGGCACTTCTGCTCCACAGGCGTCCCCTCAGGGAAGGCGCTTCCGGTCCGGCCACCTCTGCCGCCTCCATCTTGGTGCCGGGCGGGAGTTCAAGGCCACCATGACGGGATTGGCCTGCGGAGAATAAAGAGCCATGGCTTATTCAAGACTCAAGAGGTTCCAATTTCCCACGGCACACCTGATGATCACTCATGGCACACTAGTGTGCCACGGCACACTGGTTGGGAAACACTGGTCTAGTGCCACAACTCCATGCTGTGCCAGATCCTTCTATGAAATGAGCCAAGAAAATAAAACCAAACTGGAATTGTCATCATTTGCACAAGTAGCAATTTTGTGAATGGTACTTTGTTATATGAGTCAAAAGCAGATATGATAGGAGTGGATCTGGAGTTCTCACCCAAAGTTGAAAGATAAATTGAAGGCTCTAAGCTTTTTTCATTTCTACTGCTGTTTGCAACCCACACCTGCATGTTAAATGAAGTTGAAATCCCCTTAATGTAGTCTGGGGGGAGTGGCAGGAAATTATAACATGTTTTATTTATTTATTTACCGTATTTATACCCCACCCTTTCTCAACCCCGAAGAGGACTCAGAGCGACCTTACCATCGGCAGCAATTTGATCCCGTCAACAGACAATAGAAAATAGACATGTACATTAACATAAATTAAAAACAATAAAACATTAAACACAATTGTAAAATCACGTAATCCGAGGACATAGTCAAAGATGAGGAGTGCATCAGCTCCCCCTGGTGGCCAGAGTTTGCCACTGTTCGTCTATATGTGTGTATGTGGAAACGGCAGGGATTGTCTGCTAAGTATGTGTACCTGTAATCTGCTCTGGGTCCCCTTCAGGGTGAGAAGAGCGGAATATAAATAAAGTAAATAAATAAATAATAAAGGCCATTCTGGTCGTTAGTGCACATAAGTCTACTTTACTTATTGCACTGCACTATTGGCCAAAAGCTTGGTCCCAGAGCCAAGTTTTGACCTCAAATGCCCCATAATATTTTCCTGAAATCTTTGAAGGGGGGACGGGGAGGACTGTATACCCTGTTTCAGAATTTCCAGGGGTCTCCTCAACTTTTTAAAGGTTTTGATTGCCTATCCAAGCAAAATGGAGTGGAGGGATGCAACCCTATACTGTTCCCATACTCAATTGTTTCCTTTTTTTGCTGTGCATAGAAGTGTCCCTTCTCTGCACAGACCCCTTCTACACTGCCATATGAAATCCAGAATTTCTGCTTTGAACTGCATTATATGGCAGTGTAGACTCTAGGCATGAGAAAAAAGTTATGAAAATGATTCGTTTCGTAAGAAATTAGTAAGAAATGCTACTTTCGAGTATTTCCGCACCTGGAACGCCAACCAGGAAGTGGACTTTCTTTTTCGAACTTCGGGGGCCAGGATTTTCTTAAGTGTCGTTATTAGGTCGTAAGGGGGGGGCACCCTCCTTCTCTCTCACCACCCTTCCGCCTCCCTTGCCAATAAGTATTATGGCAAGGCAAGCCCTAAACTCCTCCTTCTTTCAGCTGGAAGCCCGGAAAAATGTAAACAGAGAGGATTACTCAAGTAAATCTGCAAAGGAGGGCACTTTGGATGAAGGGCCCTCCTATGTGGATTTAATTCGGTAAACCTCTCTGTTTACATTTTTTCCAGGCTTCCCTGCCTCTCCTGCCCTGCCAGGATCTAAAGCATCAAAGAGTATTGGGGTGAGAAACCAACCTAATGTATAATAGAATGAATGCTACTGTAAGTGCCTAATATTATAAGTAATCCAACTGGTCATACCTACATTCCATGCACATGCAATAATACAGCAGTAATAACAATAACAAGAGGTAAAATTCAAACCCGAGTATTCTGACTGGTCTCTCCTCATGCAGTGCAAACGGGCTCTTCTCTTATTAGCCCGGGAAATTAGCCCGGGAAAAGCCAGCGTTTGCTGCTTGGGAGCACACACATACATATTCTTGGGGGGGGGGGGATTTGCTGCAGAATCCGGGCTCATAGAGAAGATTCTGCAGCAAATCCCCAAAGAATATGTATGTGTGTGCATCCAAGCAGAAAACGCTGGCTTTTCCCGGGCTAATTTCCCGGGCTAATAAGAGAAGAGCCTGTTTGCACCGCATGAGGAGGGACAAGTCAGAATACTTCGGTTTGAATTTTACCTCTTCTTATACCCATTGTTATTACTGCTGTATTATTGCATGTGCATGGAATGAAGTATATTACCAGACTGGGCAAACTTGGGCCCTCGCTCCCTCGGGATCAGGGTGAGAAAGAGGCAGCGAGGAGCGAGGGGGGGGGGCTCCTCCTCCTTTTCTTTTGCTGCTTCCAAGAATAGAATACCCGCTCCCTCCCTCCCTCCTTCCTATTTGGAGAGTCCCATCTAGAATTCAGTGTGATTTATTCAAGTTTTGGCCTACAACTCCCAGAAATCCCAGCCAATTTACCAGCTGTTAGGATTTCTGGGAGTTGTAGGCCAAAACCATCTGGAATGCGCATGCGCTGGCATACGAACTACTAACGAATTTCGTTAGTAATGAAGTTACATTTTAGAAATTTTTGGAAAATTTTTTGTAAGTCTTCCTATTACTAATAAACCCCCCCCCCCCCCCCAATTAGATTTTCGATTCCCTATTTTTGGGTTCTAAAACATGCCTAGTAGACTCATATAATCTAGTTCAAAGCAGATAACATGGAGTATTTGCTTTGATGAACTGCATTATATGACAATGTAGACGGGACCATACACAGTACCACACAGACTGAGGTTTTGCAACCCATCCCCTCCCTGCTTAGAAACACACACACACACACACCAACACTGCAATCTTCTCTTTGAAAGCAAAGTGTGGTGTGAGAGGCTGTTTCCACAATGATTTTAACCCAACCATTGGAAAGAGCTGAAAGGGGCGAAATGAATAAAATATACCTCCTGCGCCTATTGTGAAGCACTTTTCTTCAAGCTGAAATGATGTCAACCCCTAGGGTTCATAACCCCTTCTTTTCTTTCAGACAGAAACGTGATGAGGAGACTCCAGAAGATTTTTTCTATTTTGTTGACTTTCAAAGACACAATGCAGAAATTGCTGCCTTCCACCTTGACAGGTAATTCCACACATAACAGTTTTCCGACCTCTTCCTTCCACTGCGTAACTGGGAACAAAACACACTGCAGCTTCAGATAGGAAGGGGAAAAAAGTAGAGTGGCTAAAGTTCCATGAAGGCTGGAGAATAGATCTAAACTTCACTATATCCCAGGATATGATCCCAGATTATCTGCTTTGAACTGGATTATATGAGTCTACATTGTCAGATATTCTAGGATAAGAAGATAATCTGGGATCAGATCCTGGGATATAGTGCAGTATAGATCCAGCTGGTGTTGTCAGAATGGATGATTGCTTATAGGACTGTTGCAAGAAGCGACTCTACAGGGGCGGCCCGACCTAATTTGGGGGGGTACGCGAAGACATTTTGTCGCCCCCCCCGCCGCCGCGTCACTCACCGCCGCCGCCGCCACGCCCGCAGCACACCTCCGCGGCGCACCTTTCTGCCGGCGCGCATATGCAGAAGCACCTACAGGCGCTATAGCACCTGTAGATGTTTCTGCGCACGCGCGAATGTACAAGCACGCGCACTCGCTCCCAAGCGCGCCTGCCGCTTTGGAGCCAGCGCGCATGCGTGCAGTGCAGGTTTTGCGCATGCGTGCTGGCTCCAAAGTGGCAGGCATGCTTGGGAGGGAGTGCGCGTGCTCGAACGTTCGCGCGTGCGCAGAAACGTCTACAAGCGCTATAGCGCCTGTAGGTGCTTCTGCGCACGCGCGGACGGTGGCACAGGGCAGTGCGGCAGCGGTGGGGGCGCGGAGTCGGCGCGGTGGCGCCCCTCCCAGCCGGTGGTGCCCCTCCCAGCCGA
The DNA here is from genome assembly GCA_030556195.1 of Anolis apletophallus. Classification (NCBI taxonomy): domain Eukaryota; kingdom Metazoa; phylum Chordata; class Lepidosauria; order Squamata; family Anolidae; genus Anolis; species Anolis apletophallus. The sequence continues at coordinate 164,367,806 of JARBWK010000001.1, read as the reverse complement.
TGACGCTCTACGCGACCGCGTAGGTCGCGGAATCCCTGGGGCCGCCCCTGCGACTCTAGATCGTGGTTTTAATCAGCTCCCAACCTGGAAGACTTTAAAGTAGTGGTTCTTAACCTGCGGGCCACGGACCACCAATGGGCCACGAAGATGGAAATCTGGTCACTGAGCCTTGCCCTCAATGTGTTACCTCTTTATTTGTTTTATTTTATTTCCACTCCTTTCATGCCACCTGCCACTCCTTCCCTTTCACTGACCATGGCATATATTCTGTATCAGAAACTAGAGCTGATGTGGTCTACCCGATGCAATTTTCTGAGTCAGCACGCCAAACCAAATTTAAAGTTGACCAAAAACTAATTTGTAACCCTTTTGGTACTATTGTTGGAGAGATAAAGTGGACCCTTGTCAAGTGTCCCTGGTCAAAAAAAAGGGCTGGAAACCACTGCTTTCGGAGGAGAGTGAAGGATGGGGCTACCAAAGACTGTGGTTCATGAGAACCATGCATTACCTGCCATATTAGAGTTTATACGTACCAGCAGGGGCGGATTTAATGGTAAGCAAAGTAAGCAGCAGCTTAGGGCGCCATGTAGTCAGGGGCGAATCCGGCCGCCAGGTTCAGCGCATGCGCCTTTGCTGTTGTGTGACTCCAGCTGGCTGGAGACGAGAATCACACCCTACACAAGGCCGAAAAGGAGGAACCTTTTGCAGCCGGGGCGGAGCCTCCCACCTCGGGCTGCAAAAGGTTCCTCTTTTTCAGCCTTGTGAAGGGCGCGATTCTCGTCTCCGTCAAGCTGGAGTCGCACACACCAAAGGCGCATGGATGGAACTTCCACGCATGCACTATTGGTGCGTGCGACTCCAGCTGGACGGAGTTGGGAATCGCACCCTACACAAGGCCGAAAAGGAGGAACCTTTTGCAGCCGGGGCGGAGCCTCCCACCTCGGGCTGCAAAAGGTTCCTCCTTTTCAGCCTTGTGAAGGGCGCGATTCTTGTCTCCGTCAAGCTGGAGTCGCACACACCAAAGGCGCATGGATGGAACTTCCACGCATGCACTATTGGTGCGCGCGACTCCAGCTGGACGGAGTAGAGAATCGCACCCTACACAAGGCCAAAAAGGAGGAACCTTTTGCAGCCGGAGCGGAGCCTCCCACCTCGGGCTGCAAAAGGTTTCTCCTTTTCGGCCTTCTGTAGGGCGCGATTCTCTTCTCCGTCCAGCAGGAGTCACGCACACCAATGGCGCATGTGCAGAGCCAGCTGGTTCCGCGCATGCACCCCCGGCACACATGCGCACCCTCCACGAGCCCGGAAACTGAGGAGGGTTTGGCGGCCAGAGGCAGAGCCTCCTCCCCCAGCCACCATACCCTCCTTAATTTCTGGCCTTGTGGAGGGTGCGCATGCACGCCGGGGGTGCATGCACGGAACCAGCTGGCTCCACGCATGTGCAGCCTCCACGAGGCCGGAGAGCAAGGGGACACCAAAATAATTTTGACGTACCATTTTGAATTACCTTAGTCCGGCCCTGCACACCAGTGCAATTGTTTCAGAGGCCCCTTCTACACTGACATATAATCCAAATTATCACTGCAGATAATCCATATCATCTGCTTTGAACTGGATTATGTGAGACTACACTGCCATATAATCCTGCTCATAGCAGATCATCTGGATTTTATATGACAGTGTAGAAGGGGCCTGAGGAGGCCTACGAAGAAGCTTGCCTTTGCCCTCAATGTGTTGCTTGTTTGCTTCCATTTCTGCATCTGGGTGGGCCCCTATGGGAAAATGTGGCATGAGATAAGCTTTTGCACAGGGTTTCATAGATTCTTGCGTATAAAGTTGTTCACAGTATATATTTCCAAGCATGTACTTCCCATTTATGGGGAAACCGTTTCAGGTGACACCAGCACAAGGAGTGTCTCGGTGATTCCCAAACTGTAGTCCTCTGTGTGGTTTGGACTTCAGCTACCAGCTGTCTTGTCCAATGATCAGGAATTCTGGAAGTGGAGGTCTCAAACACTTGGAATTCCAGAGTTTGGGAAACACTACCTAGCTAGAGAAGTGGGGCCGACTTGAGATGAGATGTAGCTTTGACTTGAGAGCCTGTGATAGCCCCTTCTATGATTCTTGGATTATGTGGAAAACACCATAATGACCAAGAGCTCCATTTTTATACAGAAGTGATCCTCTGTTGACAAGCCCCTGCTCATAAGCCGCTCATGTGTTATACTGGTTTGCCTGTCTTTTAGTTGATGATCTGCCATGCGGTTTTATCCACCAATACATCAAGCAGTGAGCACTTAGAACTACTTTCGTCTCTGATTCTACCTTTTCATCTCCATCTGATGGATCAATCAGCTTTCTTAACAGGAGCTGGAAAGAAATGAGAAGATTATAAGAATATAGGCAGTCCCCAAGTTACAAACAAAATAGGTTCTGTAGGTTTGTTCTTAAGATGAATTTGTTTGTAAGTCGGAACATGTGCATTTTAAAGTGTAACTCCAGATAGATAGATAGATAGATAGATAGATAGATAGGTAGGTAGGTAGGTAGGTAGGTAGGTAGATAGATGGAAGCTTTGGATAGCACAAGGAAAGGTTAACACCCCTATGGTGTTTGTTTTGCTATCTGTGCCCCTGTTCAGAAGATTTCACCTCATTTTCTGTTTTTTGGTAAAATTGGCTTCTTGTGGAAACAAGGACTGGGGAGAAAGCATCGGTAGAGACACCTTTTCCCCATGATAACTCTTTCAGCAGTGACTTTCACTTCCAAGCAGGGCCGTAGCCAGGATTTTGATTCAGGAGGGGCTGAGTTTGATTCGGGGGGTTGAGTCTGAGTGAGAGAGGGTCTACCCTAGCAAACCTTTTGTATCGTCATCCCAAGACCCCCATGCATATGGGATATAATGAGCATGATATGAATAAACATAACAGTTTAAATAATGTACCAGTAAGGCCTTCCCATGGACCACCCTGGGAATTTTTTTTGGGGGGGGGGGCTGAAGCCTGCTTCCAAGGGATAGATTTCTCTCACTTTTTGTAGGTTCACAAGCACACACACACACACACTGTTCTTAACTATGAGTCATTTCTAAGTCGGAACTTTGTAACTCAGGGACTGCCTGTATAGAAAACTGCCTTATACTAGGTTAAGCTGTTTGTCTTTCTAGCCCAGTGTGGTTTCCTGTGCGTATCTCTTTAAAGTCAAAAACTAAAGTTGGGACTTTTTCCATGTAATACTCCTTTATCTTCCAACCCCCGAAATAACAAGACAGACAACAGCAGTTGGATCAAATTAGGGCAACTTTTATTTTTAAAGTTACCTATTTAGGCTTAGCTTGACTAAAACTCAGGTGTCAAGGGAACTATATGTAGCAACGGGAAACTCTCCTGATTCCCCTATAACACAAAAACTTGTCACCTCTCAAGGAAGAACACAATCAAACATCTCAAACAATATTTTACTGAACTCTCAAAGTCTCTGGACCAATGCATCCCCCTTACCCCAGACCGCAGTCTTGGTAAGTGTATTTGTGCACTGGCCCGTCCAAACTTGAGGAGTGCATGAGAGAATATGGGTCTATGGCTAACCCTAAACTATTTACGCTATCCTATTTATAGAACCACCATCCTGGAAAAAATCCCAGTAACAGTACAGGGTAGGCAAAAAAAAACCCCTTGTATATATTTTTTTTCTTTTTCTTTTTCTTTTTTTTAAACATAGAAGGGGAAAAAATTCCTACCCGGCCCCTAAGGCGACCACTATATTGCAACTGGGCGGGAGTGGTGGGTCAACGCCTGGAGCACGAATGGCGCAGGAGGCTGCCCCAACGTGCCAGGCAGCCTCCGCCCATTCCCTGGAAAGTTCCATGCCATGGAACCAATCATCTCCCTTCGTGGGAGAAGCTAACAACCTTTCCCCGCCCACTGCGTAGGCAAGGAAAGGGCATTCCCTTTAGAGTCTAAAAGGAATCGGCTGTGGATGAGGCAGATAGCTCATCAATTGCAAATTTGAGGACAGTTTCGTGTTACCTGAGCAACTATAAATACCAGCCTCTTTTATACAAAACTATGCAGTTAGGTGGTTTAAAACTGGGACTGCACTATTTATTTATTTATTCATTCATTTGGATTTGTAGACCGCCACTCCCAAAGGCTCGGAGCGGTTTACAGCATCACTCAGTAACAGACAATGGGTAAAACATAGAATAAGATATACATAAAACAGTAGATAAAATATGTTTAAGTCACAGGGTTCCAAACGCTTGTCTAAACAGATGCGTCTTGCAGGCTCGATGGAAAGAAGCCAAATTTCGTAGGGCCCGCATTTCTGATGGTTGGGAATAAAAGAAATGTAGCAATACTGCCCTAAACCATACTGTTAATCCTAGCTAGGCGTGGTTGTGATTGTTGTGTGTTTCAGGCAGTTTCTGACATGGTTTTACAGGGTTTTCTGAAACTGATGTGTTACTCATCCAAGGTCACCCAGCGGGTTTCAATAGCCAAGTGGAAAGTTGGGGTAGACCCTCTGAATCGGTTGGATTTAACTGTATGTTCAATCAATCAAAAACTTTATTACGGTCACAGACCAGCACAATAACTGTATGTTGACTCGGCATTCAACAATTAATTTACTACTACTCTGGTCAGGACTAACCAAAAGGATACTGAATTTTTTCCGTAAATCCTCAATTCTAGCATCATAAGAATTCTTTTCAATCCCGTTTCTCCCTATTCAATGAATCATCAGAGCATGATTTAACAGCAAGTGTTGGCGCCCTCCAAGCTGGCATCCTACAGTGGTAGATACAACTCCCATTATCCTTAGCAGGTTCAGCCATCAGGAAATATGGAATTTGTAATGAATCACCCCTAAAAGGAACCAGATTTGTAGCTGCTGCATGTTATGTAAGATTGATTCCTTGTTCCATAGATTGCTGCAATCCCATAAATCATATTGCATGTGTCAGGTGTTAAACAGCCAACTCTACAAGGAATCTCTACTACTTTTTTTGTTCCAAGAATTTAATATGGACATCTCAAGCCCCTTCTATACTACCACATAATCCAGATAATTTACATTAAACCCTTCAAACTAGATTATATGAGTCTACACTGCCATCTAATCTAGTTCAAAGCAGATAATCTGGATTTTATTTGGTAGTGTAGAAACTTGATTAAGCTTGCACAGTGTGTTTTGCACACTGTATTCCAGCCATGCATATGGCATTTTAGCATGCACTCAGGCCCCATCTACACTGCAATATATAATCCAGATTATTTTATTTGAACTGGATTATACGAGTCTACACTGCCATATAATCTAGTTCAAAGCAGATGATCTGGATTGTACATGACAGTGTAGAGGGGGCGTCAGTCAACCTCACTTTATTTCCTGCTGAACCTCTAACAAACCACAATGTGTGGTTGGGGGACTATGTGTTTGGCCTGGTGTGTTGCTGGACCCAAGATGATTTCCTGTTTGTTTGCTTTTATATTTAGCAAGCAACAAGCAAAACTCCAGTTCCAGCTATCTTGGGGACATTTTAAGAGGCATTTGTGCCAGTATTAGTCATTCTGCCTGGTGGTTTCTGACTCACTAACCAATAATGTTTTGTTTTGCTGAAAAAACACCATCAAGCCCCAAAGCACCCTTTGCTCTTCTTGTGATAGGAATCACAAGATGATAGTACAAATAGCTCTTACTTCAAAGGATCTTCCAAGCTGTTGCAGGCTGAACCGAAATAGAGTCCGACTTGAGCAGACCAAAGACTTCTCTGGCCCCTTCTACACTGTCACATAAAATCCAGATTATCTGTTTTGAACTGGATTATAGACTCATATAATAAAGGTTCATAGTCAATAATGTGGATTATCTGATTTGATAATCCAGACTATATGACAGTGTAGAAGGGGCCACAGTAGTCCATGCTCTGGTTACATCCTGAATAGACTACTGTAACGCTCTCTACGTGGGGTTGCCTCTGAAGATTGCTCAGAAGCTGCAATTAGTCCAACGTTCGGCAGCCAGGTTACTAACAGGAGCGGGGCACATGGAGCATACAAGCCTCTTGCTGCACCAGCTCCACTGGCTGGCAATTAGCTTCCGAGCACAATTCAAAGTGCTGGTTTTAACCTACAAAACTCTATACGGTTCCAGCCCAGTATACCTGTCCAAACGGATTCTCCCCTATGAATCATTAAGGACATTAAGATCCTCCAGAGAGGCCCTGCTCTCGGTCCCACCATCCTCGCAAGCACGTCTGGTGGGGACGAGAGACAGGGCCTTCTCTGTGGTGGCCTCTCGGCTGTGGAACTCCCTCCCAAGCGATATTAGATCTGCCCCCTCCCTGTTGTCCTTCAGGAGGTGGGCGAAGGCTTGGATGTGGAACGAAGCTTTTCCAGAATAGGCTGAGATTGATTATAGTTTGAAATGAGTGACCACGTTTACAGACCAAGTTGAATTTGTTTTAAATGGCAATATGATTTGTAAGTCTGTATTTTGGTGTTTAAGTTTTTAATATGTTGTTGTAACAGGTTTTAAATTTGTATAGCATTGAATGTTGCTGTAAACTGGTCTGAGTCCTTCTATAGAGGTGAGAAGTTCGGGGTACAAAAATTTTAAACAAATAAATAAATAAATATGTCCAGCATTCAGTTCCCACAGAAAGCTCACAGACTTGTTGGGGGTGCAGAAACACCCTCCCATTCATGCTCCATAGCAACTCTAATGCCGAGGCATACTGTCTGCAGTAGGCCAGGAATAATACACAGCTATCACAACTAGAAGACATGGATAACTAGTTGTTGGGCATGGTGCCTGCTCACTAGACTCACCAGAGCAACAGGAAGGGACACTCTGACATGCAACCAGTCCCAGGACAGTTTTGGAGATATTATTGTCCCTTAAGATCTACTTATATTCCCCAGAATGCGATTCCTTTTCTCATTTTGTGGCATCTTTTCTCATTTTGTGGCATCTAGTGGGGATGTCAATGTTATCTTCAATCAGAGACCACAGGTAAGCGTAGGGAAGGTGTTCTGCTTGCAGGAGGATAGATGGAGCAAGCAATGCCTCCCTGATTCAAATGGCTGCTATAGAAGCGAATGTTTCATGTTTGTGTATCTCATTGTGCTGTTGGAGGGCTATAAGCAAGGAACTTTTCCCCACTACAACAATGGGATTCAACTTGAATAACCATGGTTCCATCCTATGAAGTGCTGGGATTGTCAGTTGAGGGAGCCTTAGCCAGGGACCTCCCTCTGGGCCTCTGAACAAACTACAAACCCTACAGCAATCCATAGATGTCACCATGGGAATTAAAAAGGGAATCACAGCATTATAATTGTATAGTGGGAAAGGGATCTAAGGGCATGTGAAAGGCACAGGAATCTAGGAAGACAGTGAAGACTGACTCTTGGTGCCTTTCAGACAGACGTAGTCTTTTCTAGACCAGGGCTGTCCAACAGGCGGCCCTGGGGCCGTACACAGCCCCCGAGCCCCTTCCCTGCGGCCCCCTAACTTGTTTTAATAAAATACAAATAAAAATAAAATAAAATAATTTTTTTAAAAACCCTACTTCCAGGTTTAGGCAAGCATCGCGAGACTACGCCAGCCACAGACGGGATTTCAAGGGAGGTCGAAATCCCATCTGTGGCTGTGTAGTCTCGCGATAGCTGCCGAAATCTCAGGTCCCGCGGGATTTGCGGCCGGCCTGGGCACGCGCCTCCTCCTCCCTCGCGGCTGCTTCCAGGCCAGCCCCCATTCCCTCAGAGAGAGGGAGGAGGGGAGTGAGGCAAGGAAAGGCCCTCCTGGCTCCGTCCTCTTCCTGTGGAGGGCCCTCGCTTCCCGCCCCGTGGATGGGAGAGCTGCCGCGCCCGGCCTGAGTTTGGCCTCGGCTCTAGCGGGGCTCTTCGAGGACGGCGCGGCGTTGGCACTTTGGCCCTGTGGCGGGGCTCCCGCAGTATGGGTAAGGGCCTGGCTCGAGTGAAAGCGGGACGGTGGGTGAGTGGGGGGGAGGGGTCCCTCTGCGGCGGTTTCCTTGGCGACGCTTCCTTCCCCTCCTCCGCGCCCCCTCCCCCTTGTGCTGCCTTCCCCCGCGTGCAGGGCGCAACGTGGCTTCCTTTGCGCCTGCCCCGCGGCTTGTTTTCCCTTCAGGGAGGGAGGGAGCTCTGTGGGCCTCCTCCACCCGCCTTTGGGCAAGGAGGCCCCATCAAGTCCTGCGACGGCATTGAGGTGTTTGGGTTTTTTTTTTGGTGTGTCCCAATTTGAGTGTGGACTCAAATAACTCAAAGGTATTAGGAAACATTCCCCCAAATCCACCAGTGTTCCCATTTGGGTATATTGAGTATTCATGTCAAGTTTGGTCCAGATCCATCATTATTTGAGTCCACAGTGCTCTCTGGATGGAGGTGAACTACAACTCCACAACTCAAGGTCAATTGTAAGTAAATTGGAGCTGGGGAGGGGGTGGAGCCGGGGGCGGAGGCAGACCCTTCGGCCCCCCAGGTGATCAGTGACCGGAATTCTGGCCCTTGGGCCCATAGAAGTTGGACACCCCTGTTCTAGACCAAAGGCCCTTTCATACTATGCAGTTATGGCACTGTGACTCCACTTAAGAAGTCATGGTTGTGTCCCAAACTATCTGAACAGATTAGAGAGATGGGCCAAAAGTAACAAAATGAAGTTCAACAGTGACAAATGCAAGATACTCCACTTAGGCAGGAAAAAAATGAAATGCAAAGATCCAAAATGGGGGACGCCTGGCTCAACAGCAGTACATGCGAAAAAGATCTTGGAGTCCTTGTGGACAACAAGTTAAACATGAGCCAACAATGTCATGCAGTGGCAAAAAAAGCCAATGGGATTTTGGCCTGCATAAATAGGAGTCTAGTGTCTAGATCCAGGGAAGTCATGCTACCCCTCTATTCTGTCTTGGTTAGACCACACCTGGAATATTGTGTCCAATTCTGGGCACCACAATTGAAGAGAGATATTGACAAGCTGGAATGTGTCCAGAGGAGGACAACTAAAATGATCAAGGGTCTGGAGAACAAGCCCTATGAGGAGCAGCTTAAAGATCCAGGAATGTTTAACCTGAAGAAGAGAAGGCTGAGAGGAGACATGATGAGGGCCATGTATAAATATGTGAGAAGAAATTATAGGGAGGAAGGCGCAAGCTTATTTTCTGCTGCCCTGGAGACTAGGACGCAGAAAAATGGCTTCAAACTACAGGAAAGTAGTTTCCACCTGAACATTAGAAAGAACTTCCTGACTGTGAGAGCTGTTCAGCAGTGGAACTCTCTGCCCCGGAGTGTGGTAGAGGCTGCTTCTTTGGAGGCTTTTAAACAGAGGCTGGATGCCGATCTGTCGGGGGTGTTTTGAATGTGATTTTCCTGCTTCTTGGCAGGGGGTTGGACTGGATGTCCCACGACTTCTCTTCCAACTCCAGGATTCTATAATTCTCTGATTCTAGTGTGAAAGGGTCCATTGTTAAAGATACTCAGGGTTGCACCTGGTGCCTTTTGTATGTAAATCTCCATGGTTGAGATACAAAGAAAACCACAGTTGCAAAAAGTATTTTTTAAACCGCCAAAACCAAAATTTCTTGTCCCAACTAGAAGTACGCACATTGAGTTAATTGCTGGATGAGAAGTCATTCTTTATGTAATTGATTCAGCATGTGTTCCATAGTTGGGGCCTAACCGCTGGATTTCAGCATGTGGAAAGGTGCACTCTGAACCTGTGAATCATTTATCAACATAGGCACATTTCTATCTACCAGGAAGTCCGTGCCCTAGCCATCCTGAAATCCTTGCACAACTGAGTATTTTTGCCTCACACTCCACATCATTTTGAAACTATGATTACTAGCAGCAGCTGTTCCTGATACTGAGAACAGCTCCATGTCTTGTAAGGAAGCAAGTGATATTTTCTACCTGATAGTGGAAGCCAAATAGGCAGAGTCTTCCTGTTGGTCAACCTCCAGATAATTACATACCATATTTTCATTTTGCTGCAATCCTCCTACATAAAGTACTTGGCAGAACATTTAATCCTACCCACATTTCACTACAATGCATGCCAGTTTTCATTTGCAAAATTGGCCATTTTACTCTTTGGTTCCTACCAATTGACCTTATTCAAAAGTATCTATGGCGAGGAGACAGTATCACTGAGTGCGATAATGTGGTGTGAAGAGTAAGCAACTTTAAATGAATGCTCTGTAGCAGGGGTGCTCAGAACGGTGTTCGCGAGCACCTACCGTAGTCGATCTTCGGCCCTCTTCCTGGTGATCTTTGGGCCTCACCAGCTGTTCTTGCGGCTGAACCCGAGGAGGAGGGGGGCTGCGGGGATGGAGACTCCGCCTTGCCCTCACTTGCCCTCGAAGGAGAAAGGCAGCGAGAGCACAAGCAGCAGCAGCAAGTGGAGCCTCCTTCTCTGCTCTTCTGCTTTCCCCTCCCTCCTCAGAATCGTCACAGGCCAAAGGAGGGAGCTGACACGATGCCCTCCTTTGGTCAGCGACTGACTACTCTGAGGAGGGAGGGGAAAGCAGAAAGAAGGAGGAGGTGCCTATGGATGACTCCGCCTCCTCTGCTCTTCTGCTTTCCCCCTCCCCCCCTCAGAATCGTCACAGGCCAAAGGAGGGGTGGCCGTGGAGTGACGTAATGCGCTGCTCGCCTGCGCAGAGCGCCCATTCTACCTCTTTGACGCCTCATGCGCACTTGGAGGGCGCGTGCAGGCGGCGTGCGAAGAGAACCACGACGGAGGAGAAACAGGAGGCTTTGGGAGCCATTTCCTGACCAAATTGTAGCACAAAGGTCAGTCTTTTTATTTCTGCCCGAGAATATCTGTGGGAATATGCCAGGGTGAGAGGAAGGGGTGTCTGGATGTATTTCTTGCAGCTGAAAGGTCTCACTGTTTTCTTTCTGCCTGAGAATATCTGTGGGAAAATGCCAGGGTGAGAGGAAGGGTGCCTGGATGTATTTTTGCATGCCCCTTTGTTTACATTTCTGAAAAAGTAATGGCCTTGCAGCTGAATGGCCTTGCCTGAGAATATCTGTGGGAAAATGCCAGGGTGAGAGGAAGGGGTGCCTGGATGTATTTTTGCATGCCCCTTTGTTTACATTTCTGAAAAAGTAATGGCCTTGCAGCTAAAGGTCTCACTGTTTTCTTTCTGCCTGAGAATATCTGTGGGAAAATGCCAGGGTGAGAGGAAGGGGTGCCTGGATGTATTTTGCATGCCCTTTGTTTACCTTGCTGAGTATTAAATGGCCTTGTAGTTCAAAAGCCTGTCTTCTTACTTTCTGGCTGATAATATGTGTGGTAATATGGTAGTGTGGGAGAAATGGGGTGCCTCGATGTATTTTTGCATGCCCCTTTGTTTACCTTGCTGAGTATTAAATGGCCTTGCAGTTCAAAAGCCTCTCTTCTTACTTTCTGGCTGACAATATGTGTGGCAATATGGCAGTGTGGGAGAAATGGGGTGGTTGGATGTATTTTTATGCTCTGTTTTATATTGTTGTTATTAAATTGAAATGTTGATGTTTTATAACTTCATTTTATGTAAACTGCCCCGAGCCTGCTGGAAGGAGTGGTACATAAAAATGAATAATAAATATAAATAAATAAATAAGAAAATAGTTATACGTTTTACATTTCTGGGCAGGTGATCTTTGGGACTTGGTTTTTTAATCAGTAGCTCCCATGCTGAAAAAGTGTGAGCACCCCTGCTCTGTAGGAAGCATACCAGACACAATCTCCACATAGGAAATGATATCATAGCAGGCCACTGTATTTGGCCTTAATCCTCTTTTGGGAGCTTGCTTACTAGAAAGGATAAGCTGGACAGATCTGGTGCAGGAAGTGTCCACGTTTTGATGTGATGAACCCTTCTTTCTGTTGGAAATACGAGCAACCTTCCAAGCCTCCACTAACTGTTTGTAAATGTGTATAATTGCTAACCCATATTGTATGTACATTTTGCCTTGCCAGTTTGACTGTATCTCTTTGGTGTGGAAGGGATTCAGACATAGGACTCAATTTTGTTATATAGTATGCTTTTAGATAGAGGTGGACATAGTTTGTCTCCTTTCAGACTTCAGTGAGTACAATTATTCAGTTTGGACTACGAGGGCGGGTCAATAAGTCCGTGACTTTATGAATGAAACACAGGTTTTTGGATTAAAAAATCATTTTATTTTTCAACGTCGTCTCCTTTGAGCCCTATACACTTTGTTCAACATTTCTCCAATTTTTTTTATCCCTTCCAAAAAATAAGATTTGTCGAGGTCATCAAAATAGGTATTTGTTTGTGAGATGATTTCATTGTTGGAGTCAAATCTCTTTCCGCCGAGCCATTTCTTCGGGGTTGGAAACAAGAAATAGTCACTCAAGGCTAAATCCAGAGAATAGGGCGGATATGGGAGCAATTCGTATCCCAATTCATGGATTGTTGCCATGGCAACTGTACATGTGTGCACCCTTGCATTGTCCTGGTGCAAAAGAACTTTTTTCTTGGCCAAATGCGGTCATTTTCCCCCCAAATCCTCAATAAATCGACCCAATAAGTTGGCATAATATTCACCATTGATTGTTTTACCCTATTCAAGGTAGTCAATGTGGATTATACCGCGTGCATTCCAAAAAGCGGTTGCCATGACTTTATTGGCTGAGAAACCCACCTTGGCCTTTTTTGGCGCCGATTCACCCTGAGAAACCCACTGTTTTGACTGCTGCTTGGTCTCTGGTGTGTTGTGGTGGATCCACGTTTCGTCCACGGTTACAAAACCGCGCAAAAACTTGTCCATATTGCGGTTGAACATCTCCAAACACTCCTGCGAAATTGTCACACAATTGCGGTTGTGGTTGATTGTGAGCAAACGCGGCACCCATCTTGCAGAAACCTTTCTCATAGCCAAGTGATCATTTAAAATTGAAACCACTGAGCCACGTGAGATGCCTATGGCTTCCACAATCTCTCACAATTATAATCTCCGATCGGTCAACATCATATCGTGAATTTTTTCAATTGTTTCGGGTGTAGAGACCTCAACTGGGCATCCAGAATGTTCGGCTTATCCGTGCTTGTACGGCCACAACGAAATTGAGAAAACCACTTTTTTACCATTGAAATTGATGGTGCAGAGTCCCCCTAGTATTTTTCAAGCTTAGCCTTGGTTTGAGTGATGGTTTTTTCCGCAAAATATAATGCTTAATGAGCACACGGAATTCACTTTTTTCCATTTTCTCCTCAAATCACATAGTAGTCTGCTGTCAATGGCTGTCAAACACAAACTAAATGCCACAGCTTGTTCAAATTTTGACAGGAGTCAACTGACAGGTGCCTGTTGACAGAAGCAGTGTTGCCCTTTCAGTTAAGAGGTGGGAAATTCAAAAAGTCATGGACTTATTGACCCGCCCTCATAGTATCCTTTTAGACTGCAATAGAGGTGGATGCAGTTTGTCTCCTTTCAGACTTCAGTGAGTACAATTATTCAGTTTGGACTATATCTTAAAGACATTGGACCATGGACTAGTATGCTGAATATATACATGAAGTTTATTAGTAAACCTGAGGTGCTATTTTCAAAGACTTTGTTTCTATCTCTGAGTGCATATTTAACTAAGAGGTCTCAAGGGAGTGTATATCTTTTTGGGCAACTTCAACTTCAATGAAACAACCATCCTCTGCTAATCCAATATATTTTTGTAGTATCCTTGGCAGTTTAAAGACATGGTTCTTCAGTTTAACAGCTGAGTTACCTGTGTGCCATTACATGAATGCTTGTGAGTATCACTTGTTCAAAGGTCGTGCTTTCCTTGACTAGTGGTTTCCAAAAGGCGGTCTCCACATGTTCACGGAGATTTACATTTGCCAAACGGATGTGACATCATTTTTAGCTTTTCAATAAGGTTATGGTGCAGTTATTTCCAATAGGTTATGGAATTCCCAACACTTTCTTTCAGTTGCATCGCAAATGGACGAGGTTTCTTCCATTCCTTCTGATAAATGCTCTCTCTTTTTGCTTTCAGGATTCTAGATTTCCGTCGTGTTCCTCCAGTGGTTGGGAGAGTAATCAATATTACTAAGGAGATTTTAGAGATCACCAAGAATGAAATCCTCCAGAGCGTCTTTTTTATTTCACCAGGTATGTTTCGTCTGCACTGCCTGAAGAGAGGGAAAAGATTAACATTGGCCAGGATCCTGTTAGGGATTTGTGTTTTCTTAAACGAACTTACATCTGTGAAAAATCGAATTGAGCACGCCTATACCATCCATGTCCAATAAAGGGCTTCAGATAGGGCAGACAGCAAAGTGGCTGATGGGCATTGGGGTTGATACAAATTAGGGCCAATGCATATGAATGGGATGCTCACTAGGGAATGCCAATGATCATCAGGATGCTGCCAGTGTGCCATTTACACACCTCTGCAATTCACTAACAAGGTTTTTAGTTCCTCTTCTATTTAGTTAAGTATGATTGGCCCCCATATCTACAGATTATGTATTCACAACTCGAAAATATTTGGGGGGGGGGGAATAAAAACCTTGATTTTGCCACATGCTGAGTACTACACTGATGTGTAGACATTCTCTGTTGTGCCTTTCCTCTTTTAACAGATGCTCAGGTTCTCTCCAGAACTTGATTTGTTCACTGTTTTATACAAGTGATGCCATCTTATTTATTTATTTATTTGCAGTATTTATATTCCACTCTTCTCAGCCCGAATGGGACTCAGAGTGGATCACAGAATACATATATGGCAAACATTCAGTCCTGTTTATGCACTGACAAGACAGACAATTGTACATAGATAGAGAGAGATATAGCCTTTTCCCCATCTTTGGCAGCTTGGAGGCTGTGCTCGGTTCTGGCCACCAGGGGGTGCTGGCACTCTTATCTACCTGCCAGATAATTTTGTTTGTAAACTTCCTTCTTGATCGAATTGCCAACATTTTCCTGGCATTTCCATATGGGTGCCTTAAATACCTCCCCGCTTTTAAGCGGTACCTATTTGTCTACTCACATTTTGCTTTCAAACTACTAGGCAGGTAGAACCTGGGCTAAAGGCCAGAAGCTCACCCCAACCCGGGCTTTGAACTGTCAACCTTTTGAATGGCATGATTTACTGCAGCTGATGGTTAGCCTGCTGTTCTAAAGCCGAGCCCTTAATAATGCCATTGTATATCCCTGGATCTTTATTTATTTACTATATTTCTACCCGCCCTTCTCAATCCTGGGGGGGGGGGACGGGACGGATGGACTCAGGGCGGCTTGATAACCATGGAGGTTCCTTGAACCAACCACTTTGGATAACACTGTATATAGAGAGTTGTGCATCATACACAGTGATTGAGGATTCTGGCTAAGTTTCTCAATGCCGAAGTATAAGCACAGCCTCTCACTTTTGAATGAATGAAAACGGAAGCATATAGGCCAGAGGTGGACAACCTATGGGCCGCGGGCTGGATTCGGCCTGGCAGCCGATTCTGTCCGGCCCGGGAGAAGGTGTGGCCCTCTGTAATGATGTCGATTATTTGTGTGTAAATGTTGTGTGACATATGTTAAATGTATGTTGTTTTGTGTAGTTCGGGGGAATATTCTATGGATTGTTGCTGTGGGTGAAACAGAGGGGAGGCTTGGCAGAAGCTTTGAAGAGCTGTCGCCATGGCAACCAGGGCTAGAGGCTTTTAGAATGTTCAAGGTTTGAATTTTACAGTTGGTAAAGAGCGGTTGGAAGCCAACTGCCACATGAGAGGGGGAGGAGTTCTGTTTTGAATTAGTTGGTCCTGAGGACTGTAAGAGAACAGTTCAGTATTTTAGTTGGTCTTAAGGTCTGCAAGAGAGCAGTCCAGTTTTATGGGTGTAGAGACCCTAGTTAAAGTTGGAAGAGTCCAGGGGTTTATAGAGGTTTAGTGGAAACCCTATAATATATCCCCATTGTGTTTTGTGTAACAGAATAAGTTTGTGCCTCTGAGGAAGTATAAAACCAACCAAGATTTGTACCCATTTGTGTCATAATAAATTGTTTGCATCTTAAAAGAAAAACACCTCTCCTAATTCTTTTATTGGTGGTGGCCCTCAAGGTCAGTGGTCGGACAGATAAATGGTGGCAGCGTGGTCAAGTGGATACTGAGAAATTATAAATCTCTGCAGTTCAATGGTTAATAAAGGAGATAGTCTACCCTGCCATAAGACGGAAGTGGCTGAGGTAACTTCAAGGTCCCTTTGCATTGAGGGTCAGCAGTTTGGATATAGAAAGATTGTCCAGTCTGAGGCCGGTCAACAAGGGGTTGTCACACCCTCCATAAAAAATTTTGGCTCTAGTGTGGCCCCTTGGAAAAAATAATTGCCCACCCCTGATATAGTAACCACAAAAGGTTAGCACACAATAGTAAATTCAGAATGTGTATTACAAAGTCGGGCATAAATCATATATAGCATAACATACACATTTACCGTATCCGGGCGCAGCCAGGTAAGACATCATATAAATTTAAATCAACATCGATCATATGAGTCCAGGATGCGTAGGAAAGTCCAAATGTCCAAAGTCTATCAGAATAGGATTTGTAATCCACAGGATACAGGCATCATTAAGCCTGCATGAGTGAAATTTAGTTCGCAAAAGCAAGAACCGGAGCCAAATACATCCAGGCTCCTGAAGAAATCCGATGGAGAGCAAGCCGACGGGAAGGTAATCCTTTTAAAATCGGGTCCGCTGTTAATCCGTTTTGAAATCTTTTTCAAGGCTATAAATGTCCATATGCAGGTTCTTGTCCTGAGAAGTTATATAAAATAATAATAAGCAGTATAGGCAACCATAATAACCCAAAATACCATAGTTTTGTACAGCATATAATAAGCAATACATACCGCAATAGAAATTCTGAATTTATTATTGTGTGCTAACCTTTTGTGGTTACTTTGTTAATACTAACCCTGACTCAGATTGTTTAGATTCCACCCCTGATATAGGCCATAACAGAGACTTTTGCATAGTGCTAATGGTATCTGTTATCCTACTTATATGGTGTGCTGGAAAGCTATTTCTTTATCAAATGGACATGCTGTGAGAAAGCCACAGCTTGCCAAAGACTATGGAAGTGACAGAAACAAGATACAAGAGATCTGCATGTGTGACAGTCCACACACAGTTGGCATGCTTTCTTTGTCCTCTGTGAAGACTACTTGCTTAGGAAATTTGTCCTCATACTTATCTGTCAGGAAGAGTAAAAGCATAACTCTCTTCTCAGCATCTCGACATTCCAGGAAGTAGATGAATGACAGAGTTGGCAGCCACAGAGCAGCTACAACTCCTATATCCCAACGGTTCGAAAAGCATGAGTCACTAACAAATATTTATTTATGTACTTACTTTATTTTTATCCCATCTTTCTTCTGATATAGTGACTCAAGGTTGTGTGCAATAGATATAAAACAATGCTAATTAAAACAATGCAAACACATTAAAATGTATCAGTACTTCAACTAACCTGAACCCAAGCCTCATGGGACTTTGTAGATCAGTGTTTCTCAACCTGGGGGTCGGGACCCCTAGAGGGGTCGCGAAGGGGGTGTCAGAGGGGTCACCAAAGACCATCAGAAAAACATTGTTTTCTATTGGTCATAGGGTTCTTTGTGGGAAGTGTGGCCCCGTTCTATCATTGGTGGGGTTCAGAATGCTCTTTGATTGTAGGTGAACTATAAATCCCAGCAACCACAACTCCCAAATGTCAAGGTCTATTTTCCACAAACTCCACCAGTGTTCACATTTGGGCATATTTAGTATTCGTGCCAGGTTTGGTCCAGATCCATCCAGTGCTCTCTGTATGTAGGTGAACTACAACTCCAAAACTCAAAGTTAATGCCCACCAAATCCTTCCAGTATTTTCTGTTGGTCATGGGAGTTCTGTGTGCCAAGTTTGGTTCAATTCCATCATTGGTGGAGTTCAGAATGCTCTTTGATTATAGTTTAACTATATTATATTATATAATAATAATAAATTATTATATTATTAACTATAAATCCCTGCATCTACAACTCCCAAATGTCAAGGTCTATTTCCCCCCAAACTCCACCAATGTTCACATTTGGGTGTATTGGGTTATTTGTGCCAAATTTCATCCAGTGAATGAAAATACATCCTGCATATCAGATATTTGCATTACGATGCATAATAGTTACAGTTGCAAAGTAGCAACAAAAATAATGTTATGGTTGGGGGTCACCACAACATGAGGAACTGTATAAAGGGGTTGCATCATTAGGAAGGTTGAGAACCACTGTTGTAGATCGAAACCAGCACTTTGAATTGTGCCTAAAAACAAGGCAGCACCTAATGGAGGTGTTGCAACAGAAGAGTTGTGGGTTCCCTGTTGTCATTATAATGATTGCGAGTAAGTGGATATTCAAAATACAACATAATATTAGATTTTGTCCCTTTACAATCCTGAAACAGAGAAATCTATGCCTTTAAAGAAAAAGGAAATAGAGAGGGTTTTTATCAAGGTTATAGACATCGGATTATTGCAGTAATATTGTAGTAATATTGTAGTAACTGTTCTAAACGCCATGTCACTCATGCATCCTGCTCTCTCCATAGCCAGCAATGTCTGCTTCTTTGCCAAGTGCCCTTACATGTGCAAGACAGAATATGCTGTATGTGGGAACCCTCACCTGCTGGAAGGATCCCTCTCTGTTTTCCTGCCTTCCCTCAATCTGGCACCCAGGCTCTCCATCCCCAACCCGTGGATACGATCCTACACTTTTGCTGGAAAAGAGGAGTAAGTGGGTAAATGGACCTCTCTCTTTGCCTATGACTACTATTGCTTCCATACACAGCACTTCAAAAATGTTTGCTCTTTGACGTTTACTGTGCCCGGTGGTTCTTCAAAATCAGGTGGTATTGATAAGTTGTACATTTAATTGACAGCAAACCCCTGTTAAACACAATGCCACAAACACTAATGTTATACTAGATCCACACAAAATCTATGGTTGGCCTCATTATTCAATAGTCGAATCAAGTAGCCTTTCCTAATTGTGGACTAACCAATATTCAGGTCATTGGGTTCAGTCTGCTGATATTCACTTTGTTTTATTATATGCTCGACCTTCCAGATAGGTTGTAATAAAAAAATCCCATTAATTCCAGTCAGTACAGTCGTCATATGTGCTGGGTTGCTGTAAGTTCTCTGGGCTGTATGGCCATGTTCCAGAAGCATTCTCTCCTGACTTTTTGCCCACATCAATGGAAGGCATCATCAGAGGTTGTGAGGTCTGTTGGTTGTGAGGTCTGTTTATATACAGTATCTGTGTAATGTCCAGGGTGGGAGAAAGAACTCTTGTCTGCTTGAGGCAAGTGTGAATGTTGCAATTGGCCACCTTGATTAGCATTGAATGGCCTTGTAGCTTCAAAGCCTGGCTGGTTGCTGCCTGGGGGAATCCCTTGTTTGGAGGTGTTAACTGGCCTGAGTTGATTCTTGTCTGGAAATCCCCTGGGGTTTTTTGTATTGTTCTTTATTTACTGTGCTGATTTTAGAGTTTTTAGAGTAGTCAGATTTTGTTCGTTTTCATGGTTTCCTTCTTTCTGTCGAAATTGTCCACATGCCTGTGCATTTCAATGGCTTCTCTGTGTAGTATTTTTTTAAAAAAACTCTAAAATCAGGACAGTAAATAAAGAGCAACACTCAAGAAACAGGGGAATTCCAGACAAGAATAAATCAGGGTCAGCTAACACACCCCAATAAAGGATCCCCCAGGCAGCAACCAGCCAGGCTTTGAAGTTACAAGGCCATTCAATGCTAATCAAGGTGGCCAATTGCAACATTCTCACTTGCCTCAAGAAGACAAGAGTTCTTTCTCTCACCCTGGACATTCCACAAATATATAAACCCCACTTGCCTAGTTTCCAACAGACTCAATAACCCTATGGGTGCCTACCATAGATGTGGGCGAAACATCACAAGATAATGTTTCTGAAACATGGCCATACAGCCTGGAAAACTCACAGCAGCCCAGTGATTCCAGCCATTAAAGCCTTCGACAACACATCATATGTCCTGTTGGGGAAAATAAGAGGTTGTATCCGCAGGGCCTGTAAGACCCATCCGTTCCGGCTGGCCTTTGAATCTTAACTTTGTTTTTAACAAATTGCTAAATTTTCTGTATTATGATGTGTTTTACTGGATGTTGTGAGCCGCTCCGAGCCCTCGGGGAGTACAAATTTGAATAATAAATAAATTAAAATTAATAAATACTAGAGCAAAGCAAGGCCAATTTCCCTCTACCATGCCTGCATTTTGGTACAATGAAAGCAATGTTGTATTACTTCAGGACACCATTTTGGTTTATTTGGGGGCATTGCTGGCATTTGGAAGATTGGGGACAGAGTAACCAGCCAGATTTGTGTCTGGCTTTAAGCCATTTTGATGGGTTTTCAGATGAAATTTACTTGATAATTGGCATAATTATTATTTTTTAAATGGTTCTGAGGACTTGGGGTATTGGGAAGACCAGCACTTTGCTTTCCCTGGTCTAGAGAAAGTTAAGTCCATCAACCCTGTTCCTTCTGCACAACATTTGGGAAACAGCTTGACATGGACGGAGCAAAACAAAGTACTTTATTTCAATGAACTTCATGGACATAGTCCAGTTAAAATCAACTGGAATGGAGGCGGAAAACATGATGGTTACCATAAATGGAACAAAACAGAGTATGCCTTTGTAGAAGCCTTTAGGGCTTGAATCCTGCTGGTCATTCTAATTAGAGTGCACCTATTGAACCAATGGGATTTACAGAAAAGTTGACTCACTCAGTCAACAATTTATTCAGTGGCTTTGCGGTGTCTGAACAAAGCAATGATCGACAGGCCAGTGAAAGACTAGTATAGCACTGATTTGCCCAACTATGTGTCTTTCTAAACTATTGGATTGCAGCTGCCATTATCCTTAGCCAGTATGATCAGCTGCTGAATGAGCTGGAGATTATGGAAGTTGTAGACCAAAACATCTGTAATGGAGCAGGTTGAGGAATGCTCCTGTAGCAAGTTAAACATGCAGCAGACATTAGTCTGTAATGTACCTGCCAAGAGGAGGCCAGGAAAAAAATCCAAAGGTTAAACAAATACAGATATGGCCGGCCAAGAAGTCAAAGTTCTTGCTGAGCTCTTTGTTCTCCAAGTGACCAAGACAGGATTGGAAACGCTTCTTTGGGTGCAGCCCCAGGATTTCTGACTCCCCCAGGCCCATTTGAATGCTTAAGGCAGTGTTTTTCAACCTTTTTTGAGCAGTGGCACATTTTTTACATTTACAAAATCCTGGGGCACACCACCAACCAAAATGACACAAAATGACACTCTAACTAATAATATTACCATTATACTGTAATATTATTAGTTCTATTACAAGTAATATAAAATATATAATTTCAATATTGTATTATTTTTAAAAGTGTTATCTTGTATTACATTATAATAATATAAATATTATAGGTACATACAATAGATTATCAGTAAAGCACAGAGTTAATCCTGACTGTTATCAATACTCTCATAGTCAATAACGATATACACCATGACAATTACAAATACTGATAATATAACATTATAATAGCATATACTAAGGGAAAATAACAATATTATGTTAATACATAGTTCATAATAATAATAATATAGCCCATGAGGCTCCTTCCACATCACGTCACAGTCTCTGAGGCGCGGTAGGCCATGTGCGTACCGGCCCGGAGGCGGTCTCTGTTGTTCCCCTCGTCGTGGCAGCCGTGGGTGAAGAGGCAGTAGAGCCACGGGTAGGAGAAGAAGCCCATGAAGGCGGAGGCGGCGGCACCAGCCAGAGCCAGGCTCAGGCTCAAGGGCTCCACTGCCCCAGCCGGCCAGACCAACTCCAGGCCTGCCGCCAAGCCCAGCACCACCAGGCACACCCGCCGCTGCATTGCTCAGACGAGGCACTTCTGCTCCACTGGCATCCCCTCAATGAAGGTGCTTCCAGTCCTGCCGCCTCCACCATCTTGGTGCCAGGCGGGAGTTCAAGGCCACCACGACGGGATTAGCCTGTGGGGAATAAAGGGGCATGGCTTATTCAAGACTCAAGAGGTTCCAATTTCCCATGGCACACCTGATGATCGCTCACAGCACACTAGTGTGCCACGGCACACCGGTTGGGAAACACTGGCTTAAGGCATTCAGTCATGTACATTTACAGACCTATGCAATGCTTGGTATTTCTGTTTATGCCCACTTTTCTCCAGTTTGATTCTTAGTAAACCAGTTATACATACTGGGAGCAAATTTGACAGTTATTCTGCCAAAACAAAGAAAAATAGCCACTTCCCAAACCCTGCAGGCCAATAAAGCCATTTGTTATGAGGCAAACGAAGTGTGAAGATTATTATGTGGTGGGGGAAAAACAGAGTTTTGATATGCAGTGTGATTAACAGATACCAAATTAGAGGTGGCTCTTCACACTGACTTCGGGAGAAACATTCCGTTTTTTAGCTGCCTATAGAGTGAGTCATTTTGAATCCATAGGAGACAGTGCATGTTGTCCAAGTGGTTGTGTGCCTTCAAATCCTTTCTGACTTATGATGATTTTAGATAACTATATCACAAGGGTTTCTGGATTGGAAGGGAGTGCAAATAGAAAGAGAAAAAGAATATATAAAGATTAAAAAAAACAGCCGAAAGCAGATTTAAAATCTCTATTCCTACTAATAAAAAGAAAAGAAGAAGGAATAAGCTCGTAAGACCACCAAAGTTGTTTTTAAATCTTCCCTTCCCACCTTTTTTTCATTTCTTCTCTCTTCTCCCTCCCCTCCCTCTTCTTCCACCCCTTCCCCACTACCTCTAATTCACCCACTCTTCTTATATAATAATAATCACTCTTTATTTTCCTCTTTACTTTGATGTTTTATTGAAAAAATAATAAATATTATTTTAAATGGAGAGAGTGCAACTTGCCCAGTGGGTTTTCATGGCCAAGCATAAAAATGAACTTTGATCCCCAGAGTAGTAGTCCAATGCTCAAAATACTGCACTGCTTTGCTTCTTGAGCAGTGTTGGAGAAGAAAAGTGATATCTGTTCAAAAACAAAATTATAAACACCTGTATCATGGACTTTTCTTAGTGAATGTAGACCTCACTGACCATTCTTTGAAAAGCATAATAACATGAAAAATATTGGATCTAAGTTTCAATCCTTTTCTGCAGGTGGGAAGTGAATCCCCTTTATTGCAATACAGTGAAGGAGATTTATCCTTACAGCAGTGGCAGCCGGCTACTCAATATCATTGACATGGCAATCTTTGACTTTTTAATAGGTAAGCAGTAACAGCTAATCTTGTTGATTTGATTGAGAGCTATTTGCTAATATTATTGATTTGACATGCTGCCACTAAAGCTGAAAAGTTTCCTTATTATGTGGAATGCAGCTCGCTTGGGAATCCCTTATAGATCTGTGTTTGGCATATCTGGATGGCATCAAATTGGAAAAAAATGTTACTGCCAACAAGATGAGTGTGAGATGTTAGTATGAAGCTCCCAGGAACAAGACCCAACATCTGCGGCAAGCTAGGTGGCTGGCCCCCTACCTATCTAGAGACGACCTGGCCACAGTGCTCCAAGCCACGGTCATCTTGAGACTGGACTACTGTAATGCCCTTTACATTGTCCTTTACAACGCCCTTGTCCGTGATCCGGAAACTTAAGCTCGTCCAGAATGTCGCTGCACGACTTCTCACTGGAACTCCAGTGAGATGTCATATAACACCCATTCTTCAGCAGCTCCACTGGCTTCCGTTCGAGCACCAGATCACCTTCAAGGTGATGGTGTTAACTTTCAAGGCCTTGAATGGTCTGGGGCCGCTGTATCTGAGGGATCGTCTCATCCCCTATCAACCCCAGAGGTCACTTCGCTCTGAACAATTGAACCTCCTTGAAGTGCCAAGCTTCAAATCTATCCGTTTAACATCGACCCAGCGCAGAGCCTTTTCTGTGGTAGCGCCATCGATCTGGAATACTCTTCCAAGTGAAGTGCGGGCCTTACAGGATCTACCATCTTTCCGCAAGGCCTGCAAGACCCACCTCTTCCGGCTAGCTTTTGACTGCTAAGTTGGAAAGCCCCACCTATTAGTTTAACTTGTTGATTTTACTCTTGTTATGTTTTTATATGATTGTGAGCCGCTCCGAGCCCTCGGGGAGTGGCGGCGTACAAATCCAAATAAATAAATAAATAAATAACCAACTGTGAGGAAGACTAAGAGTTGCAGTCCAGCAATATCTGGAAGACCACACATTTTCCTTCCTTAGTGTAGTGTACAACAGTAAGACTTAGTGCATGAACCAGATGGTGCAGAACCAAAGAGTTATCCAAATTTCTAATGTAGATCCCAAGCTAACACAGTCCAGGAATAGCCAAAAAAATCACAAGTACAGCATAAGTCCACAAGCAAAAGGTATACTTAGTAAAACTTGAGCAGGAATACAAAAACAAGAAAAGTGAAAATTTCCAGGATACTTAAATCCAAAACCAAGTCTTGACTTGAAACAAGAACCAGAGAACTCAGGTCTAGCTTCTCACCCAAACGCTATGTTGCCTGAACTAAACCTTAGGTCAGTGTTTTTCAACCTTTTTTGAGCCGCGGCACATTTTTTACATTTACAAAATCGTGGGGCACACCACCAAGCAAAATGACACAAAATGACACTCTAGCACAGTAATACATATAGTTAATATGTTTTTAAATGTATTTATACACTCAGTGTGAAACCTGGGCCTGTTTCGATGAACATAACATAGATATCCTGGCAGGAATGGCAGAAAGACACACACGAAGGTCTTGCTCAACAGCTGGGAGTTATAGTTCACCCACAATCAAAGAGCATTCTGAACTCCACCAATGATGGAATGGAATCAAACTTCCCACACAGAACTACCATAACCAAGAGAAAATACTATAAGAGTTTGGTGGGCATTGACCTTGAGTTTTGGAGTTGTAATTCACCTATATCCAGAGAGCACTGTGGAGGGGAGGGAGGAAGATGTGGGCTGAGTCTGCGCAGTAGCGCCCGCACGGGTCACGCCTTCCTCCCTCCCCCCCTCCCGCAGAAGTGGCAGCGGGAGCAAAGCAAGGCAAAGCAAGCAGAGCGAGGTTGGGAAGAAGGGAGCCCGAGTGGAAAAGAAAAAGTGTTCGGCAGGAGGAGGAAGAAAGGGTATTGGAGGTTCCAATTTCCCACGGCACACCTGATGATCGCTCACGGCACACTAGTGTGCTACGGCACACTGGTTGGGAAACACTGCCTTAGGTAAACAACTTGCTAATTAATAGGCATCCATGAAGTCATTCTATTTCCCATGAATTTTCTCCTCAACTTTCCCACATAATCGCTCTGATTGGCACTGCTGATTCTCTGCTCTAACCTGTGAACGAAGACTTTTGTTGATCTCCACAGCTCCAGGTGTTTTTCCCTGGGAGCCTTCCATGTTACTCAGCTCTTCACCCAACTTCTTATCTGCTGCTGCAGTTTCTGGCTCTTCTGACTGACCTTGAAGCCCTGTACATTCTGAGTCAGGTTTGTCCCAGAGAGAACCATCATTTCCTTGACTTGAATCTTCATCACTTTGTGCCCCAGGAAATCCCACAGGAAATCCCACAATCCTCTCTAAATCATCAGTGAAGTCATCAGCCACAGGCTGTACTACAACCCCAACGTTCTGCCCATATAGCAGCTGTCCAGATATCCACAAACCATTTTATCAGTGTTTGCTGACTCGGTTGATTTTCTGCTCCCTGAACATCTATATTCAAGAAGGGATACTGTGAGCCTGTTCAACATTTATTTCGTTGGATGTGGTGTTTGTCACCATAGGCTTCTTGTTCCTTGGGATAAAAATTGCCATCACCACATTGATATATCCTGAATGTGTGCACAAAATAGGCAGTCATCTTAGATTAATTCCAGGGATTGCTAATCAATTTTTTTCTCTCTCTTTAATAAGGCAATATGGACCGTCATCATTATGAGATGTTCACCAAGTTTGGAGATGATGGCTTTTTGCTCCACTTGGACAATGCAAGAGGGTAAGGTAGAAGATTTAAAGAAATAATTGGTACTTTCAAGAAGTAGTCCCAGTATGTTCTCATGCATGTTAAGGGTTAGCAAAATACATGCTAATTTGAGTTGCTATGTCCTCCTGGAATCCTATGCATTTTAGTAGGGCATTATGGAGTATTGTGCTGACCAATTTTAGAGCTCACGCCAGGAAAACTGGGCATTCTAAGGTTGTTGATGGGTTTTGGAGGTGACTAGATGCCAATGATTTAGTTACCGATAAATGTGCTCAGAATTACCCGAGAAGGAGTATGTAGACAAGAAAAGCCAATCTAACCATTATGTTTGTAGCGTAAATTCAGCCTCACATATACCAAAGAAGGAGATGGGAGTTCATCTTGACATTTTATTGATTTCACAGTGAAAAGTCTTCTGTATCTTTGATGCTAAAAACCAGGAGCCTGTTGGGTACATCTCCAGCTATGGCAGCTTCTCTCAGTCAAAATTAAGGAGGAAGGGGGTTCCTCTTCCTATTGCAGCCCTCAGTGTCCCTCAAAAACCTTTATTTATTTTTTATTTATGTATTTAAAACTTTTGTACCCTTTTGTACCCTGACCTTCTCACCTCTATCGAGGGACTCAGACTGGCATAACAGCAAAAATTCAATGCTATACAATTTAAAAACAACTACAACAACATATTAAAATACATAAAAACTCAACATAAAACCACATCGCTATTAAAACAATTCCACTCAATCTGTAAACGTGGTCATACATTCAGACAATAGCCAATCTCAGCCTATCCTGGGAAGGCTTGGTTCCACATCCAGGTTTTCACCAGCCTCCTAAAGGACAACAGAGAGGGGGCAGATCTAGCACCACTTGGGAGAGAGTTCCACAGCCGAGGGGCAACCACAGAGAAGGCCCTGTCTCTCGTCCCCACCAGCCGCGCTTGCGAAGCTGGCGGGATCGAGAACAGGGCCTCTCCGGAGGATCTTAATGTTCTTGATGGTTCGTAGGGGAGAATCCGTTCAGACAGGTAAACTGGGCCAGAACCATATAGGGTTTTGTAGGTTAAAACCAGTACTTTGAATTGTGCCCGGAAGCTAATTGGCAGCCAGTGGAGCTGGCGCAGCAAGGGAGTTGTATGCTCCCTGTACCCCGCTCCTGTTAGTAACCTGGCTGCCGAACGTTGGACTAATTGCAGCTTCCGAGCAGTCTTCAGAGGCAACCCCACGTAGATAGTCTATTCAGTAGTCTATTCTGGATGTAACCAGAGCGTGGACCACCGTGGCCAAGTCAGACTTCCCAAGGTACAGGCGCAGCTGGCGCACAAGCTTTAACTGTGCAAAAGCTCTCCCGGCCACTGCCGAGACCTGGGGTTCCAGGCTCAGCGATGAATCCAGGATCACTCCCAGACTGCAAACCTGCGCCTTCAGGGGGAGTGTAACCCCATCAAGCACAGGCTGTAACCCTATGCCCTGTTCGGCCTTACGACTGACCAGGAGTGCCTCTGTCTTGTTTGGATTTAGTTTCAATTTGTTAGCCCTCAGTCTGTTACAGCGGCCAAGCACCGGTTCAGGACTTGAACAGCCTCCTTAGTAGCAGGTGGGAAGGAGTGACAGAGTTGGACATCATCTGCGTACAGATGACACTGCACCCCAAAACTCCGGATGGGAATACAAACTCCTTTCTAGGGAATACAAAGCTCCCAGAGGTAGGATCAGGCCTAAGGTGAAGGCTAGTGATTAGGGGAAGGAAATTCTGTTGCACCAACATTGATACAGAGCTGGCTGTATATGTTTGAAAGTTATTGCCATAGACATGGAAGATCACACTTAACAGTAATAATATTTTTTAAGCAAGCAAAAAAATCAGACGTGTCATTTTCTTTCTAAGAGCAGGATTAGTGTTTCGCAGCAGCCTTTTAAATACCACATATTCATTGGAAGAATTCTTCATGACAACCCGCTGGTTCTGAAGCCACACTTCTAGCAGTGGCGACAAACAACTGTATTTTTGTTTTGCCCAGTGAGCAGAAAAAACGAGCATGCAAACAAACACTTTCCCTTGGCACGAAGGCCAATAAAGCAGGCAGTCTCTCAAGTAATAGAGTAAACTCATAATTATGAATTTTCCATTAATGAAAAAATATTGGAGTAATTTGATGGTTGGCCTTATGTTCTCCTGTGCTTTCCATTAAAATGCCTCCAGTGGCCGAATGAACTGAATTGTTGGAAATTCCAATTTCATTTTTTTATTTTATTTGAAGGCATGCACAGGGATCCTTAGATGGGATTCTGGGGACTGCAGCACTGGGGGACTATGTGATTCCCCTCCCCCCCCTCTGTTAATTGCACACCTGCACCACTTGCAGACAAGACATACTCATTGGTATTGCTCTTTAGACAAAAATGTACATTCTACTGAACAGAAAAAACGGAGTTTGGGGGCTGGATCTTTAATGAGAAGATTGGAGCTTGGTCAACCCCAGCTCCAGCCTGGGAATTCTAGCCTGGCTAGAGGGTGTGTGGGTGTTGCCTTTCAACAATTTATAGGGGGGGAGCAGTCCAATCTGGAGCATCTTTTATAGATTGCCACTTAGGGCGGTTCCAAAAAGGACTGTAACGTGAGCACAATCAGGTTTTAAAAACCCGATTTGGCCCGCATTGGAGTCCACATATTTATTTATTATTTATTTATTTACTTTATTTATATTCCGCTCTTCTCACCCCGAAGGGGACTCAGAGCGGATTACAGGTACACATACTTAGCAGACAATCCCTGCCGTTTTCAACATACACAGTACACTCTGTGTTTTTATTGTGTGTTGCGATCTGCCCCGAGCCTGAATAAATAAATTGAATAAATAAATAATAAATAAAATAAATACACACAGTACACACATATAAACGAACAGAGGCAAACTCTGGCCACCAGGGGGAGCTGACGCACTCCTCATCTCTCAGTGTCCTTTGTTGTTCCTTCCGCATTCCAGAAACCCTGCACTTTTCTGGGGAGGGACATTCCAGCAGAGGGGACTTTCCAGCAGGGAACTCAGAAAAGCCTTTAAAAAAGAAAATAACTTACGGTACCCAGCCACCGTGCTGTGGGAGCTGTCCTGGTGTGTAGAAATGAAACGCCAGGAGATGGGGGAGGCAGGGGCGATTTCCCTCCTCCTTGTGCACCATTTCTACATGCCAGGACAACTCCGACAGCATGGTAATGGTGGTTGGGTAAGTTATTTTCTTTTTAAAAGGTTTTTCTTGAGAGTTCGGAGAAGGTTAGATCCCTCTCAGATATTCCAGGTGCATGGAACCCAAAAAACACGAGAAGGCTGTTG
Organism: Anolis apletophallus; assembly: GCA_030556195.1. Lineage (NCBI taxonomy): Eukaryota > Metazoa > Chordata > Lepidosauria > Squamata > Anolidae > Anolis > Anolis apletophallus. Next base: position 164,338,392 of record JARBWK010000001.1, on the reverse strand, counting down.
CTGACTGCCCTCTCAGACATCCCAGGACTTCTGAGGGGGCAATCCAGACAGCACCCACCGCTAGAAAGACCCAGGTCTTTCCAGCTGTCAAATTACTTTGGGACAAAGCAGGGTTTTCCTGCTTTGTCCCGAAAGAATGTGGTGCAGCTGGCTAAGTGTCAGCTGTATAAGATCTCTCTGACCAGTAGGTTATGAGTTTGAGGCCTGCCCGGGTTGAGGTGGGTGCTCGACCTTTAAGTGTAGCCTGCTGTCGACCTTTGCAGCCCGAAAGACAGTTGCATCTGTCAAGTAGGGGATAAAGGTACCACATTAAGTGGGGAGGCAAATTTTGACTGAATTGTGAGGCCATTAAAGAATTCCAGGAACGATGAGAATGCGGAAGGAACAACAAGAGATGCTGAGAACGCTGAGAGATGAGGAGTGCATCAGCTCCCCCTGGTGGCCAGAGTTTGCCTCTGTTCGTCTATATGTGTGTATGTGGAAACGGCAGGGATTGTCTGCTAAGTATGTGTACCTGTAATCTGCTCTGAGTCCTCTTCAGGGTGAGAAGAGTGGAATATAAATAAAGTGTATTATTATTATTATTTTACCTGAGGCGTCATTTGGACGGCCCATAAAAAACACGGGCACTCGCACATTTTAGGTGATGTCTGGCTGCTCCCTTAGTTAAATCGTCTGAGGTCAGGAAAGTCACACAAACTGCAGGGAGCTTTCCTTTTATACCAGGTAACACTTGACCCTTGTGTCCCGTGCAGACACAAATACACCAACATTTTTAGTGGCAGCTGCTACTGGTAAAAGCACACTACTTAGATAGGAAGGAGATCCTCTGCTCTGGCAATCTACAGCGCTCTATGTTTCAGGAGGATATGCCAATATTCCTGAAGTATAAAGAGTTACCCTAGTTGCTTTCAGGTTTTATCAGTACAATTACTGGCAGTATCAATGGTACCAATAATGAACCTCTTTGCCCAATCAATGGAGTTGGATTCCACTAATAGTCCCAGATATCAGGACGTTGTTTACTTCTGTTTCAAGGCACCAGGGACTTGTCTGGAACTGAAGATAGTAGGCTAAGTGCCATGGCGCTTTGTTTGGTTGACTCAGAACTTCCTGCAACTTTCAGCCACTGTTTCCTCCTGCAGCAAATTGACTACTGACTTCTAGGTTGGGCTGGGTGTGTGGTCTGGTTTTTAGATCTACACATCTCTTTCTCTGCCCTATGGCTCAGTCAAGTCTGAATTGGTTGTGTGGGAAATTATATTTTTTAAAAAGAGAGATAAAAATACCTTCCTTCAATGTGATGGTTCTTTTCCAATCTGCTCTTTTGGGACACAAACTCAAATAGGAACAATCCATATATAACAGGTTTATATCTAATAATACCTTCTTCGGTTGAGCACTTACTCCAGCTGATTTCCCACCCCCAACCCCATTTTCTCTGCTCGTTTGGAATACTTTCCCATTATTACTTCCTTAACGCATGCACCTGTTGCTCTCACAGATTTGGGAGGCACTCCCATGATGAGATCTCCATCTTGGCTCCGCTGGAACAGTGTTGCATGTAAGTACTTGTCATTCCAAATTATTTTAATTAAATGTGTAAAGTTATGTTTTGTTCTTTTTTTTTCTTTTTTTTTTTAAAGCTAACTCCTTGGGCCATGGAAAACAAGCAGGCAAGGACTTGATTAAGCTGATGATGGTGATTGAGTGAGACATCATCAGCCGGCTGGACCCTCAAGGTCCAATTTGTTTTAGCATCTATCAAAGATCCTGCTCATCTCCTCGTATCTTCCAAATTTATCCGTTTTTCAACTTTTTTTGAGCCGCAGCACATTTTTTACATTTACAAAATCCTGGGGCACACCACCAACCAAAATGACACAAAATGACACTCTAACACAGTAATACATATAGTTAATATGTTTTTAAATGTATTTATACACTCAGTGTGAAACCTGGGCCTGTTTCAATGAACACAACATATATATGACTTCCTCTCACATACTTATACATGGCTATCATGTCTTCTCTCAGCCTTCTCTTCTTCAGGCTAAACATGCCCAGCTCTTCAAGCTGCTCCTCATAGGGCTTGTTCTTCAGACCCTTGTGAAATTTCACCCTGAGCGAAACTTGCTTCCAGTTAACTATGGATGTCATGAAGCTGTTATAAACAGTTTGGGGGGAAACTCTCAAAAAATCAGTAAAATAGTTTTTTAAAAATCAAAGCGGAGAGGCTCAATTTGTTTCTTGAAACCTGTGAATGCTTCATCCTCCCGATGCTCCCAGGTTCGCTCACTGCCCAATTCACCAACGTGGAGCTTCCGACTTTGGCTGTTCTCACGAGAAATCCAAGCCAACGCAAAAACGCCGACTCAATCACTTTCATCCAGTGCTCTGCTTTTGCGGAGGGAGGAGGGAGGCAGCGAAAGAGGCCACACAGATCTATGAAACGTATAGAGTCTAAAGCAGAGCACTGGGTGGAAGTGATTGAGTCGGCGTTTTCGCGTTGGTTTGGATTTCTCGCGATAACAGCCAAAGCCGGAAGCTCCATGTCGGTGAATTCGGCAGTGAGCGAACCTGGGAGCATTGGGTGGCTGAAGCAGACCTGAGCAGGAGCTGGAGTCATGCTGAGTCAAGGCTCCTGAAGGCTTCCTCAAGGCGGGCCTGGCCCTGGCATTCGGCGGAGCCCTTCCTTTGCCTCGGGGAGGATCTTTGGGGAGGGAAAGAGGGAGAAAGAGCTGCTAGGAGGGGGAAGAGTGCCAATTTCCCACGGCACACCTGATGATTGCTCATGGCACACTTGTGTGCCGCGGCACACTGATTGGGAAACACTGCAATAGAGGTTTCTAGAAGTTGGGAAAAGAGTGCATTTTTACAATACCCGTTGTCTCTTAGCATTTTCCTAGCTAACTTTTTTCTGCCCTGTGCCCAACCCAGTTTTAGAAGTATGGTGGGGAAATCTGCTAGGGATGATTGCGATGAAATATACATCTCTGAGATCGCCTCACTGTCACCAGCTGCTCTTTCAAAGTTGAGTGTTTGGGCCGTTTTTTTTAAAAGCATTCAGCAGATCTGACAAAAAGGTATACGTTTCTGTGAATTATTTGCAGAGCAGGCTTGCCTGAAATTACAGTTGCATGCAAATTTCACAGTCCTAACTTCTAGGCACCCAGCCCTTCACCTTCAGAGCTGCCGTTTGTCATCTCTCATGGAAACTGAAGCATTTCTTTTGATTCCTGTCAAGAACATTCAGATTTGATTGGTATCGGAAGGGTCTAAAAGAGCCCGAATCCCATCTATTACATAGGTGCCCCCTGCAGCCATTAAACTGTTGGTCATAAATTTTGCTGCCAGAATTCTCTCCAAGCTACTCTTTTATGAATGGGTATAAATCAGGAATCTAGGCATTTAAAGAGCTGTGGCAAAGGGTTATTCACCTTCTGGGTTTTTTTTCATCAACCCATTTCCACCTTCTTCCCTCTGCCTTCCTGGGCCGCCTGATGCCAATAAGATCATCCCTGGCGGTACAGCTATATTGAGCCTCCAGGTCAGATTTCAAAAGCTATTATTCACACCTTGCAGGACTTCTCGTTGATAATTACAGGGTTGCCAATAAATCACATGAGCCTGCGTGATTTCAGATTGGTTCATGACGAGCCTGAAATAACCACCCCTCGCAGCCACCAACTTTTACTAAATCAGTATATCAACTGCAGGGAGGATCTGGCCTGCAGCAACATCAAGCATTTATAACACGGATTGGCCATTTGTTTTATTCCTATTTGAACAGAGGCGAGAGGAGTAACACTAATGATGTATGAGGAAGATAGGCAGGATATGAAGTCCTCCTTTTGTACTTCCAAAGAAGCCTCCAAGGAGGTGCATAGGGTTGTTTGTGATAAATATCATACATTTCTTTTTCAGGGATTAATTCTGCTCTTCCTCCCCAACCCTTTTGACTGGGAAGCCATCCTCCTTCCTTTCTACTTCTCCCCATTGCCAGCCCCTGTGGCTCAGGCAGGTTTTCGTGACTAACAAAACCTGGCGCCTGCCATGTTTTTTCCAGCTAAAGATTTACTCTATTATTGTTATTATTACCTTTATTATTTTACTCTGTTATTACTGTTATTATTATATTTCCATTATTTTACTCTATTATTATTTATCATTTTTGTTCCCTCTATTAATGTAATTTTATTTTGAAATTTACCAGTAGCTTCTGCATTTCCCACCCTCGGCTTATAGGCTATTTAGTCAATACTTGAGTCAATACGTTTTCCCAGTCTTATGTGGTAAAATTAGGTGCCTCAGCTTATATTCGGGTCGGCTTATACTCGAGTATATATAGTATTTAAGAAGTAGCCATTTTTGTTGGAACGTTGCTTCAAGAATGCATGGAAGAGTAAATATATTGTCAAAGGCTTTCATGGCCGGAATCACTAGGTTGCTCTAAATTTTCTGGCTGTATGGCCATGTTCCAGAAGCATTCTCTCCTGACATTTTGCCTGCATCTATGGCAGGCATCCTCACAGGTTGTGAGGTCTGTCTTCTGTGAGGGACAGCTAATCACCACTCAACGAAAGATTTCCCCAGGCCACTGATTCTCAAACTGGGTGGTACCACCCCTTGGTGGGCGGTGAGGCGATCCAAGGAGGCGGTGGGAGGCTCAGGGGAATTTGGGGGGCGGTGAACCCCTTTAAGGGGGCGGTGAACGATTGGCTATTTAGAAGGGGTCGCGTGGCTCTCTTCTTTGGCCTTGCCCCCTTCGCTTTGACTGCATATTAGATACTTGGATTAGAATTCATAAGAGTAGCAAAATTATTTATGAAGTAGCAACGAAAATATGGTTGGGGGTCACCACAACATGAGGAACCTTATTTAGGGGTCATGGCATTAGAAAGGTTGAGAACCACTGCATTAATACATATATCTTTCTATTTAATTGCTATTTTAAAAAATTTAAATAATTTCTAGGGGGGCGGTGAGTAAATTTTCTTCTGGAAAGAGGGCGGTAGGCCAAAAAGGTTTGGGAACCACTGCTCCACGCTGTAAGAAGCCACACCTTGAAAACCGCTAGGCCATTAAATGCTTGTCAGGGTAGCCAATTGAAACATTCACATCTACCTTCAACAGACAAGAGTTCTTTCTCCCACCCTGGACATTCCTATTTTCAAATGTGGTGGGAATGTGATAGAGTGCAAGAGTTCTACAATAAGGTGATGTGGGAAATGGAAGAAATACTAGGAATTAAATTATCTTTGAATAAAATAGAATTTTTCACACAGAAATTAGATTAAAAAAAGAAAATATCAACGCCTGGAGAGAAATTATAAAATATATACAGTAATTGTAGTAGCTGCCCAAGCAACGGTGGCTTTGGGCTGGAAGGACCATGGGAAGTGGAAGGCTGAAAAATGGTATGAGTATATAGCAGAATATATGCTTCAGGATTATATTTATGAAAGAAGAATCAAATTTACAGCAGGCCGATTTAAGAAGAGCTGGATTCAGAAATGGGAAAGACTGATAGAAAAGGTAGAAGGAAAAGAGAGATATAAAGTGCTGAACCATTCTCTTTGTACGATTGCTCAATTAAATTAATAGTTGAAATAAGATAATTACTGTTCCCCGAGGGAGGGGGTGGGGCGAGGAGGGGGGGAGGAATTAGTTTTTGACACAAGGGCAATGTAAAGGGAGGTAGTATAAGATTACTAAGAAGTAACATGTGATATGTATATATAATGTAACATAATATTCAAGAATGAAGTTCGATTGTGACGTTACTGTACAGGTGTCAATAAAAATAATTTTTTTTAAAAAAATATTTATTTATTTATTTATTATTTCCAACATTTCTACCCCTCTCTTCTCAACCCCTGAGGGGGGACTCAGAGCAGCCTAACAAAAGGCAACAATTCGATCCCAAGCACAATACAAATACAATATAAAACCAAAAACATTCAGCATTAAAATACAATACAACCTCTGAGGATGCTAGCCATAGATGCAGGCGAAACGTCAGGAAAGAATGCTTCTGGAACATGGCCACACTGCCCAAAAAACTTACAGCAACCCATAGGTGGCTTTTTGGGGTCTGATATATATGTGTTATATTTCTACCCTCCCTTTGCTGAAAGGAGATAACTGTTGTGTGTCAGGCTTTCCTCCTGCCCTTTTTATCCTTCCAATGCTCATGTGAGGCAGGCAGGATCATGACTAGCTCAAGGCCACCCAGGTAGTTTAATGGTTCACTAGGAACCAGAACCTAAATCACCCAACTCTAAAATACAGTAACCACTATTATTATTATTTACTTTATTTATATTCATTATTTACTTTATTTATATTCCGCTCTTCTCACCCTGACGGGGACTCAGAGCGGATTACAGTACACATGCTTGCAGACAATCCCTGCAGTTCAACATATGACATATAAACATGTGACATTTATCATAGTACAGTACAGTACATACATTTTGACATATTAGACACATATATAGACGAACAGAGGCAAACTTTCTGGCCACCAGGGGGAGCTGACACACTCCTCATCTCTCAGCGTTTTCCAACGTCACTTTGTTGTTTCTTCCGCAGTCCTCAGCGATTCCTGGGTTCTTTTTAATGGTCTCATAAATCAGTAAAAAATTGCCTCCCCACTTTAATGTGGTATCTTTATCTCCTACTTGACAAATATAACTGTCTTTCGGGCTGCAAAGGTCGATAGCAGGCTACACTTAAGGTCGGGCACCCACCTCGACCCAGGCAGGACTCGAACTCATGACCTACTGGTCAGAGAGATCTTATGCAGCTGACACTTAGCCAGCTGCACCACATTCCCACTACACTATACTCTCATTAATTTGTTCGTTAATTCATTCCTCTCCCCACCCCCATTCTTCGTTTCTCTTGGAACTAGGCCCATAATGCAGTTAATATTCACACTTGTATTGCTAGATCCCAGCAGCCAGTACTAGAAAGAACCGTCTTCTTAGACTTAATTTGCTCATGAATATCAAATGCCCCTGTAGATTCAGTGGGATCGTCAACTAAAAAGTATGTACGTTGTTTTGCAATCAGGTTTTTAAGACTCACCTCCAAGATAACTTGAGAAATATAAATGTGAGTTACGTGCTAATGCAAGGATGAAGGAAAAAATCTATGGCCCTCCTGATGTTACTGCTTCAGGGGCAGCTTTGTGGAGAAACATGGGGGGGGGGGGGAGGATCCCTTTTTAAACTACTATTTCCAGTATGTCTAAGCACAGCCATGCTGGACAAGGGATTCGGTGACTGTTGTAAAAAAGAAGACTTTCCCAAGCTTTTTTCTCTCATATCCGATGTATTCACTATCTATGTGGCAAAGACACAATTGGAAGGTATTAGTAATCTCAGATATCCAGGAATAAGGTTCTGTCTGAATACACTGCCTGCATGCATAACCAATTACTGGATCCGAATGTAAAGACAGCCAAGGCTTAGCTTGTTATTTTATATTTTAAAAGCCAGGGCACAGCTGCAGGGGGAAAATGAAGCAATAACAGTGTTTTACTTAAGTGTATTCCAATGTTTTGTCCTTACATAAGGGAGCAGCAATATAAGACATAGCCTGTGAAGGAGTAAGAAATGGATGCATCCGAATTGTACCGTAAACAAAATAGGATTCAACACTCCAGAGGAAAAAAACCAAACTAATTTCATTCTATTTTTGTTAAAAGAATTGACATTTTGAAATAGGAATCATTCCCTAGTAAAACGATCTCGAGTGTGTATATCTCAAGTAGTTCCTAAACCTTCTTAGACCACTCTTTTCAGAATATGTGATGACCAGGCCAGTGTTTCCCAACCAGTGTGCCGTGGGAAATTGGAACCTCCAATACCCTTTCCTCCCCATCCTGCCGAACACTTTTTCTTCTCTACTCGGGCTCCCTTCTTCCCAGCCTCACTCTGCTCGGTTTGCCTTGCTTTGCTCAAACTGCCGCTTTTGCTGCCATTTTGATCCGAAGGGGCAGCGTGAGCGTGTTCAGAAGGGGGAGGGAGAAAGACGTGGGGCGAGTCTGTGCAGTAGCGCCCACACGGGTCACGTCAAAGCGAGGCAAAGTGAGCAGAGTGAGGCTGGGAAGAAGGGAGCCCGAGTGGAGAAGAAAAAGTAAGTGTTCGGCAGGAGGGGGAAGAAAGGGTGCGAAGGGGAAGGGGGACGAAGAGGTCTCAGTCGAAAGCTGGCATGGGCAAACTTGGACCTTCCAGGTGTTTTGGATTCCAACCCCCACCATTCCTAACAGCCTCAGGCTCTTTTCCTTCCCCCCCTCAGCCACTTAAGCAGGAAAGGGCCTCAGGCTGTTAGGAATGGTGAGAGTTGAAGTCCAAAGCACCCAGAGGGCCGAAGTTCTCCCATGCCTGCTTTAGGAACCTTAAAGTGGTGAGCCTCCTTCCAACATTGTGATGCTGGATAGAAAACAAACAACAACATAACATAACATTGTTTGAGTCCACGGTGCTCTCTGGGTGTAGGTGAACTACAATTCCAAACTCAAGGTCAATTCCCAAGCAAACCCTTTCAGTACTTTCTGTTGGAAATGAGAGTTCAATATGCCAAGTTTGGTTCAATTCCATTGTTGCAAGAGTTCAGGATGCTCTTTGGTTGTGTGTTAACTACAAATCCCAGAAACTGTAACTCCCAAATGTCAAGGTCTATTTTCCCCAAACTCCATCTGTGTTCACATTTGGGCATATTGAGTATTCATGCCAAGTTTGGTCCTGATCCAACATTGTTTGAGTCCACAGTGCTCTCTGGATATAGGTGAACTACAACTCCAAAACCCAAGGTCAATGCCCACCAAACTCTTATAGTATTTCCTCTTGGTTATGGGAGTTCTGTGTGGGAAGTTTGTGTCTTTCTGCCATTCTTGCCAGGATATCTATCTTGTGTTCATCGAAACAGGTCCAGGTTTCACACTGAGTGTATAAATACATTTAAAATCATATTAACTACTGTATATGTAATACTGTGTTAGAGTATCATTTTGTGTCATTTTGGTTGGTGGTGTGCCCCAGGATTTTGTAAATGTAAAAAATGTGCCACAGCTCAAAAAAGGTTGAAAAACACTGCCATAGGCTATACATTTCTATCTGGACCAAGCATATAATAGAGAATCTCTAGGAATTTGCTAGATTTTCGGTAACTTCCAGGAGAAGCATACCATAGAACAGGCCTGCACAATCTGTGGCCCTTCAGATGTTTGGGCCTCCAACTCCCATAAGCAGTATCCAGCTTGTCCAATGATCAGGGATAATGGGAGTTGAAATCCCAAATACCCGGAGGGCCACAGCGTGTGCAGGCCTGCCGTAGAATTACCTGAAGGACCTAGCAAAATTGGAGAAATACCATTTTCTCAAGGCATAGGTAAATGAAATCACAAATGTGGGTTCCACAATTATGGAAGATCTAACAGTATATCCTGAACATTTTATTGTCTAAAGAGAAATCTAAAAATCAAACATTAGTCATAACATGACAATGACTAAATGTGTTAAGAGCCAAAAGAAAACCAAAGAGAGTTACTGAGTTATTGTTTTTATAATTTGCTATTGCTTTGTTATTGTGTGTTATTGGGCTTGGCCCCATGTAAACCGCCCCGAGCCCCCTTGGGGAGATGGGTGCGAGGTATAAATGAAGTTAATAAATAAATAATGAAGTTAATAAATAAATAACGAATACATTACTGAGGAAAAAACAGTGATGTGAAGATGCTCAGAGCAAGGCCAAAGGTTTGCATAAATTTCAAGAAGGGGAAGCCAGACATATTGAGATTATAGGGGACAGGGACTTAGAATCAGAAACACAGAGTTGGAAGAGACTTTGTGGGCCATCCAGTCCAACCCCCGGCCAAGAAGCAGGTAAATTGCATTCAAAGCACCCTTGACAGATGTCCATCCAGCCTCTGTTTAAAAGCCTCCAAAGAAGAAGCCTCCACCACACTCTGGGACAGAGAGTTCCACTGCTTAACAGCTCTCATAGTTTGGAAGTTCTTCCTAATGTTCAAGTGGAATCTCCTTTCCTGTAGTTTTCTGTCGTTCTTCATAGTTTATTCCAAGGGGAAGATCATATCTGGATGATTGGAAGGACAAAGAAACTTTGCAAAAAAGTGTAACACTGAGAGAAAAGTGTAACACTAAGAAAAAGGCATAGGGAACCCTTGTAGGCTGAAAACAATACATAAACACTTCAAATAAAATAAAATAACCAATGGCTGCACCTGGTTTAAAATGTCCCATTCCCAAAAAGCATCAACACTGCCCAGATTGCACTGTACAATTTGTTTTTGAAACACATGAAGCCAGATCAGACCTGGGCAACCTACGGCCCGCGGGCCGGATGCGGCCCAGCAGCCGATTCTATCCGGCTCGGGGAGAAGGGCGTTGAGGGCAGGGCCAAGAGAAAGGGGTGCCGCTACCACCATCCCATGGCAGGCTGTGGGGCCTGTGTCGGCAGATAGCCCGCCGCTCCGGAGAACAATCAGAGGAGCGGCGGCTTTGGAGTGCCTGCCATCCCGGGAGGCAATCCGGGCCTGCAGTGGGAGCAGTCGGCGACCTGCGGCGGCTGGTCGCCCTGGCGACCCGGAAGACTTGATCTTCCGGGTCGCCAGGGCGATCAGCTGCCTCAGGTCACCGACTGCTCCCGCTGCAGGCCCGGATCGCCTCCCAGGATGGCAGGCACTCCAAAGTCACGATGGCAGGCACTCCATTGCAGGGCGATCAGCTGGGGAACGGCTGGGGGCGAGAGCGGGCAGAGGCCTGCAGCCTCCGATCATCTGCTGCTCTGCTCTGCTGGGAGGCTGGGTCCGCTTTGTCATCCTCTGGCCTGGGTCCATTGGGCCATTCTAGCTTGGGATCCTTCCTCTCTTGAGGATATCTGCCTCTATCGTGGTTCGCACCTTGTCTTCATGAATTTCATTTTATTTTCGTGGTTTTTATTATTATTTTATAATAATTTTATTATAATAATATAATAATATAATAAATAATATAATATAATAATGTTATATTATAATTTCAATATATTACAATGTCTATATATACTATAATAATTATGATATTAATACTAATAATATATGAATATTTCTTGATATATTAATATTTTAATATTAATGATGTGTAATATATAGTAAGTAAATAAATAAATAAATAATGTAGATTAGAATGTAGTTCAGCCTTTAGGTGCGGCCCTCCATAATATTTTTTGGCTCTTGTGCGGCCCCTTGGAAAAAAAAATAATTGCCCACCTCCGAGCCAGATCATGAGTTTATTTCACTGAACATTTTCTGTTCCCTGGAAGCCTATCCCTGAGATTTCAGGCAGCAATATTATAAGCCCTGCTTTAATATGGGAATAATAAAAAAACTGAATTCAAGCCTAACCATATTGCAAAGCATGCCTTTCACAGCTGAGCTGCAACCCTTCTCTGTATGTCAAATGTTCTTTTTTTCACTTGTAACTGGCGCACAACCAGTTCCCAAACATCTGGAATGAGAAGGAGACTCTCAGCAGGTTTAAGCCCCAACACCTGTTATTAAAAATTAAGCATTGGACATAGGAATCTGTATTCATCTCTATGCAGCTTTGAAGACTGTTTGACACAAAGAAGCAAAGCTCTTTGGGCAAGAGAACTTCTTTGAAATCTCTTTCTTTTTTTCTCCCTCTTCCAGAATAAAGAAGACGACATTATTACGGCTGCAGCTCTTAGCTCAGCCAGACTACAAGCTCAGTGATATCATGCGGGAGTCCCTGATGCGGGACCGCCTGACACCAGTACTCACAGAGCCACACCTTTTGGCACTGGACAGGAGGTTACACATCATATTGAAGACAGTGGAGAAATGTATAGAGGTCAATGGAGAAGACATTGTCGCGGTTGACACGAGACCTCTGGAGATGCCCATCTTTGACAGAGTGACACAGCCAAGCTAGAACCTGCTGGAAATTAGAATCTAAACTTTCAATAAGATGCTGTTTTATCCTGGACAACTGGGAGAGATGGGCAATGGGGGAGACCTCTAGAAGGTGACAGCAGTCTACGTGGGAGGCTGGTTAGGTGCTCGCAATGGTATGATTGCTCAGATTTCAATTGTGCATCTTGGAACCTTGTTTGCTCCCATTCCAGGGACCTTATGGCATCTTCTCCAAAGATGTGAAAGCACTTTCTAGCTGAAGACCATGTACTTTTGGATACTGGGTGCATCTTGTCCAAGAGATGTGAAAGCACTCTAGCTGAAGACGGTGCGCTTTTGGTGTTGGGTGCATTTCATGAGATCTGTCTAAGCACTTGCAGTCTCAGAGGTGTATGATTAGAACTTAACTGGTGGCTTGAATAAAAAAGGACCAATGGAAGGAACGCATGGCTACTATCCATCTGAGCATCTACAGCAGGGTTGCTCATTAGGTAGATCGCAATCTACTGGTAGATCGCGTAGGGCGTCCTGGTAGATCGCAGGCAGGGTGGGGGGAAGGCTCGGTCCCGCCCCGCAGGTTATCTGAGGTCCTTTCCACACAGTTGAATAAAATCCCATGTTATCTGCTTTGAATCAGGTTATATGGCAGTGTGGACTCAGAAAACCCAGTTCAAAGCAGATATTGTGTTATATGTTTCACATTTTTGTAGTGGGTAGGTAGATCATTTTGACTTGGGTGTTTTATAAGTAGCTCGCATGCTGAAAAAGCGTGAGCACCCCTGATCTACAGCAAACATGAGGATACTCAGCAACCCTTGGCAGTCAGAGCAGGAAAACTGGCAGCCTAGACAAAGGCAAAATTGAAGAGGGCTAGGATAACGTAACTTCACAGTCTTCTCGGTGATGGTATGTGCCGAGATGATAAATGCAACCCAAGTTGCGGGGAAGAATGAGAGTTAAGAAAGGCTGTTCAGAGAATAAGACCTGACATGTCCCTAGGCTGCTGCACAGAGAGGTTTGTTTTGTTTTGTGCCATGGATGTGTGTAAGCCTCTTAAGGACCTCACCACTCTGCTAATAAAGGTTGATAGGAACTGCAGTGTAATACTACCTTGCAGGCCACATGCTTCCCACCTCTGTAATGATTCATTAACTGCTTTGCATTGTGTTGCTTCTGTTGAGCTTCTGGACAAAGCAAAGAAAGATGTCCTTGAAGTAAGGCCAAAGCACACAACACCTTGGACCCGTGTGTTATTACAGTTGCTATATGAAGTAGCGAGTACATGGACCTCCACGGTCTCCCCAAAGTGACTCTGAATATAAGGAACGGAATATAATGCCTGCTAAACTGCAAAATGCCAATTTAGTATACTGTATTAGGTGGAATCCTAGTGCTCTTAATTGTGTAGAACGAACAAGATCTTTGGCACTGAAAACACTTCAGGGATAGGAAATGGCCTCAGTTAAGCTCTACCAGGGAATAAAAGTAGAATAACAGCCTGAATATTCAACAGGTTTTTAGCTGGATTTAATCATCTAACCTCAGAAATTGCTATACTCTCAAGCAAAGGATCTAGTTCCGGAGGCTGAAAGGACACCTTTGCCACCTCTGCCCTAGTGAAGTCAAGGAGTTTGCTTTTATTATTTCGATTTGTTATTATTTCGATTTGTTAGTCGCCCCTTCCGATAGGCTCGGGGCGACTTACATGTGCTTAAAACCATAGAAACGCTATAAAACAACGGACCAATGTCCACAGATTAAAATTGTACAACAGATACACACTAAAATAACTCTTATGGCCTACAATACAGAGTAAGCGGCCTAGAGTTGTTTACAGACTGAACGCCTGCACAAACAGGAGAGTTTTACAAGCCTTACGAAGGCTAACAAATCGGATTGTGGAGGGAAGAGCGTTCCATAAAACTGGCGCGATGGCACTAAAAGCCCTCCTCCGTGTTGAAGACAGGTGGATAGATTGGTAACTGGGTACCACAAGGAGGTTCTGAGATTCGGATCGCAGTGGTCGTGGGGGACTGTATTGGGAGAGGCGGTCCCTTAAGTACACTGGCCCCAGACCATTCAAGGCTTTAAAGGTCAAAACCAGCACCTTGAAGGTAATCCGGTGCTCTGTTGGAAGCCAGTGCAGTTTGTGCAGAACAGGCGTGATGTGGCAGCGAGATGGAAGGCCTGCCACCAGCCGAGCTGCAGTGTTCTGCACCAGCTTTGATTGCAATCCCAAACTAAAATACTCACATTCCAAGTTCTTCTAAGGATGTATGTATGTGTCCAGGATATAAAAATAGCTGCATGAGAGCTACTTCCCCTTCCAGCCCATCAGGAATTCATTATCATCCACAGAATGTGTATCAGCACAATCAACACTGAATTTGGGATAATTTTTTTTAATTTAAAAAATCAAATTATGCACATTAACAAGCCCAAATAAATGCTATATGTGCGTTGTGTAACTCTTGGGATTGTATAGTAACACTTGTACCCATCAGACTGGGAAATTGTCTAAATACTTCCTGTCGGAATGAAGGAGATGGGGGGGGGGGGGAGATCTTTTAGCTCTTTTGGCCAAGTAGCAAGGGAGCCTTACATCAGCTCTTTCTTCCCTTTATGCACACCAGAAGTTAACCAACCAATACTAATAGGAAATAGATTTGCTTCAGTTTTGTCCCTTTTTTGTTTTCCATTAAATATTATTTTTGCAACAGAATGGCATCTCTTAAAATGGATTATGAAAATAGATTGCATTTTGGTATTTAATGTCCATTGTAAAGCTCCCTCTGCTGACGTTTTTAGGTAGTAACAAAGATTGCAGTGGCAAAGGGACTGCCCAGGTTCAAGGGGCACAGAAAAAGAGAGCTCAAGACTGAGACTGGGTGGCTGTATTTGCATAATTAGTGTCCCCAGAGTAAATGCACTGACCCAGAATCCTCTGGACTCAGTAATTCATTTCTCATGTAAGTCAAATAGAAATTTGAAATATGACATTAAAGAATAGGAAGGAGGGTCCTTTCAAAGGCTGCATGTCATAAACATACACAGTAATAACAAAAAAGGAACCATGATTTCTGGTTTACATCCCAAATAAAAACAGATGCAACTGGTATGCAGGCCTATTGAGAACATGGTTGAGAAAGGCTTGCATTTATTTATTTATTTATTTATCTATTTATTTCACTCGGCTTCTATGCCGCCACTCCCGGTGGGCTCGGGGCGGCTCACAATAAAAACATCACAGATAAAAACAGCGACATAAAATAAAACAGAGCTAAAACATCATAAAACATTGTTAGAAATTACAATAACAACAGCTTAAGAACGACCAGGATAGAGTTAGCTTCCCACAGGAGGGTGCATCCCACTAGGCCTACAGGTGGAAGGCAAGTTGGAAAAGGTGGGTCTTGCACGCCCGCCTGAAGGGGAGCAGGTCGTGGATGGCACGCATGCCTGCAGGAAGGGCATTCCAGAGTGTCGGTGCGATCACCGAGAACGCCCTGCGACGGGTGGCCGTTAGTTTGGCCATTTTTACCGAGGGGACAGTCAGGAGATTGGTATCCTCAGAGCGGAGTGGTCTCATAGGGCAATATGGGGAGAGGCGGTCCCTCAGGTACGCTGGCCCCAGGCCGTGTAAGGCCTTAAAGGTAAGAACCAACACTTTGAAGGTGATCCAGTGCTCAATTGGCAGCCAGTGCAGATCCTGCAAAGTAGGTGTTATGTGGCAACCTGCTGGCAAGCCAGACAGGAGCCGGGCGGCAGTGTTCTGCACCAGCCTGAGCTTCCGGGTCACCGACAGAGGAAGGCCAACGTAGAGCGTTGCAGTAGTCCAGCCTGGAGATGACCGTGGCTTGGATCACCGTGGCCAGGTCGTTCCGGGATAGATAGGGGGCCAGCCTCCTTGCCTGTCTGAGGTGAAAGAAAGCAGACTTGCTGACCGCAGAGACCTGGGTCTCCATGGACAGCTGGGAGTCCAGATGGACCCCCAGGCTCTTTACGGAAGACGATGGGCATAGCACCACACCGTCCAGGGTCGGAAGCTGGACATCCCCACCACCCGGGCGGCCTAGCCACAAGATCTCCGTCTTCGCCGGATTCACCCTCAACCTACTGGCTCGCAGCCATCCAGTAACGGCCTCGAGGCAGCGTTGGAAATTATCGGAGACGGTTTCAGGCCTGCCCTCCATCCTCAGAATGAGCTGAGTGTCGTCAGCGTACTGGTGACACTCAAGCCCATAACTCCGCACCAGCTGTGCAAGCGGCTGCATGTAGATGTTAAATAACAGAGGGGAGAGGATGGCCCCCTGAAGCACCCCACAAACTAACGGGGAGCCCCCAGAGACCACCCCGCCCCTCCTCACACGCTGGGACCGCTGGTGGAGGAAGGTCAGCCATTTCAGGGCTGTCCCCCTCACTCCAGCCATGGCCAGGCGGTGGATCAAAAGATTGTGGTCGACCGTGTCAAACGCTGCCGTGAGGTCCAATAACACGAGCAGCGCAGACCCGCCTTGGTCGAGCTGGCAGCGGAGTTGGTCTGTGATGGAGACCAGGACCGTCTCTGTCCCATGCCCCGAACGGAAGCCGGACTGGAAGGGGTCTAGCCATGTTGCATCATCTAGGAAGGACTGCAACTGCTCCATTGCTGCCCTCTCAACCACCTTCCCCAGATACGAAAGATTCGATACTGGTCGGTAGTTGGAGGGAACCGCTGGATCTAGTGACGTTTTTTTCAGCAATGGAGCTACCACCGCCTCTTTTAAGCACTCTGGAAAGACTCCTTGCTCAAGGGAGCTGTTTACGATGTTCAACAGAGGCCCACGTAACCCCTCCAGGCAAGATCTAACAAGCCAGGAGGGGCATGGGTCGAGGGAGCAGGTGGTAGGCCTGGTTGCAGCCACGATCTTATCAACAGCATCTGCGTCCAGTGGCCGAAACCGGTCGAGGGTGGGCCCGGCGGAGGGCCACGGGGTCTCCAGCTTGCTCACTGTATCAACTGTGGCAGGGAGGTCCTGGCGGAGGCTCAGTATCTTGTCTGCGAAAAAACTCTGAAAAGCACCGGCAGTGAGGGCCTGATCACTATTTTTTGGGACAGTAGGGACTGTCGTCAGAGACCGAATTACCTTAAACAATTAGGCCGGGCGTGAGTTGGCAGATGCTATCGCGGCGGAGAAGTACACATTTTTAGCCGCCTTGACAGCACGCTCATAAGCTTTTTAAAATAGCTTATAGGCTGATAATGAGGCTCCGTCACGGAGTTTCCTCCACTCGCACTCTAGCCGTCTCTTTTCCCGCTTCATCGACCTGAGATCGTCCGTATACCAGGGGGATCGATGTTTGCGGGGTCGGAGAGGGCGCCTAGGGGCAATCTCGTCGAGAGCTCTGGCCAGTGAGGTGTTCCAGGATTGGACCTGCTCATCGACTGAGACGCTGATAGACTCCAGATCCCTCAGAGCATTCAGGAAACTTTTGGGTTCCATAAGTCTCTTCAGGCGAACCAAAATCCGTTCGGCGCCCTTGCATGGGGGAGGCGGTTGCTCAACCCGGATCCTTAGAGCACAGTGGTCCGACCATGGAACCTCTATTACGGAGGCTAGGTCCACTTGGACCCCTGCACTGAAAACCAAGTCGAGGGTGTGACCAGCCAAATGTGTGGGTCCTGAGCTACAGAGGGAGAGGTCTAACGTCGCCATGGTCGAGATTAGGTCCGCGGCTGCAGATGAAACAGAGGCTGCGTCGGCGTGGACATTGAAGTCCCCCAGAACAATAAGCCTGGGGAACCTCAATACCCACTCCGACACAGTCTCTAGCAGCCGCGCGAGGCTTTCTGCCAGTGCGCTAGGCGCACGGTACACCAGCAGCACAGCCAAGCTCTCCTGGGAACCCCACATCAGGCCGACACTTTCAAACCCCGAGGTGGTTAGTGCAGGGATCGCTCTAAGGTGTAATCTATCACGGGAGAGGATTGCCACCCCCCCCCTTGCCCCTCATTCCTATTCTGGTGCATGGCAACCTAATCAGGGGGAATCATTTCCTGGAGGCAGGTGTTATCGCTATCCAGGAGCCACGTCTCGGTTACGCAGAATAGGTCCGCTTTGGTGTCCTCACAGAACTCCCTGATCGTGGCGGTCTTATTCTGGATGGATCGAGCGTTAACCAGCACCAGAGTGGAAGGGGGGATAGCTGGATGTCTATCAACAACGTGCCTGGGGATAGGACGCAGGTCAGAACCAGGCCGAGTCAAACAGTGGCTCAGCCTAGTTCTCGCAGTTGGTCTCGCATTCGGCCTGCGCCTACCGTACTCTCCCTGCCCCGAGACCACTGGGATACCTGAGGAGCTTATACAACGGGGGTCAGCCGGGGGTTTAACTTCCGGCACACCCCGTGAAAAGGGGAAGTAAGCAACAGACCTTGCCCAGCGTCAGCATGTGACCTGCCAGGATCCAAACTATCTTTAATCATGATGGAGGAGGACAATTTTGCCATGTTTAGGCCACTCTTGGTTGTCTTAAGCCCAGGAATGAGCTCTTTTTGTAGGAAGTGACCATGTTAAAAAGAAATCTCCTGGCCCAAAACCAGAACCAATAAGAGAGCAAGTTGCTTCAATTTTCTCTAAAGAGCAAATGTGAGCAAGGAGTACAGTACTGTGCAGTCCCCTCACTGCCCAGAAAACCATTCACTAACTCGGAGATCAAACAGGACACTTGAGTCTTCTGAAAAGCTTAATGTTTGATCAATGGCTATTTCCATTTTCAGTTCTGCCCATTACTTTTGGAGTCCCATTTTTGTTTTGTTAATCAACAGCTGGCAAGCTCAATTCAAAATATATAGGTCAGGACAGTAACAAGCCAAAGGTTTACAACCCCGAGTTTGAAACCACATGCTTGCAGGCTGCCTATATCCACTATTTATTTTGTGGCTCACAAGGGTCCCCTGCCACAATTGAAATTTGGTGGCATGCCACCTTCCTGGCACTTTGGCCTTTGAAGTGATATTTTTCATTTCAGCAAGGCACCGTTTTTATAAAACTGCTTGTGAGCAAGGTAAGCATTGGTGAGAAATTATCCTTTTAAAATTTTGCAAGAATTAGAGATGAAACCCTTGGGTAGAGGGGTAATGTCCCCTGGATGCATGGAAATTACCCACTATTTTCCTTTTGAAGGTCATAAAATATAGTTGGGTTTGAGGGGGACAAAAATGCCACAGAAAAGTTCCAATTTCTCCAAATTATCTAGCATTCCTTGTATCAAGTTAATTACCTCATAGTATACACATCATGGGAGGTGGAAGAAAACAGAAAAGCAAAAAACAAACAGGAACCATTCTGTGTTTATAGTTGATGGAGACTGTAGACTGAAGGACTCATTGGTAGGTGCGCACGTTTTGAAATACATCAAACAATGAAAACTGGGGCAAATCAACAGAGCCCTGTTTGAAAAACACAAAGGTCAACTGGCATAAAGCAGAAAAGGGGAGAAATGTGACAGTCCTTACTTTAGCTTTACAAGATCAAACATATCAAGCATTTTCTACTGGCTACAAGTGTCAACCGGCAGTTATTAACCCAGGAAAGATAAACAATGGTCTTCGAAAGTTGACTTGAACTTAATAGGAAAACTTAAGATGAAAAGAGTCTCACATGAACATGGGATCAATTTAATATCTGATGCAAGCACAAGCATCTTTTGATTAGGATTAAATGATCTTGAACAGATTACCTCTTACACTGAAGGGCAACAGATTTCTCAAAGTACACTGGCAAGAGAAACCAGAAATCTGTAAAGCAATCCTAATGAAACTGCTAATTTAAGGAATGTAATTACAGTTGTTGTTGTTGATGATAATAACTTTATTTTTTGGTTAGGATGCAACCCAAAATAGAGAATGGATGTCATATTGACTACTTTTAAATAATTTGCCCACACCCTATGCAAGTTATAGTAGTACACTGGGAATGTGGCGCAGCTGGCTGAGTGTCAGCTGCATAAGATCTCTCTGACCAGAAGGTCATGAGTTCGAAGCCTGCCCAATTCGATGTGGGCTCTCAACCTATTTGTGTAGCCTGTTGTCGACCTTTGCAACCCGAAAGACAGTTGCATCTGTCAAGTAGGAAATTAAGGCACCACATAGTGGGGAGGCAAAATTTAACTGATTTATGAGGCCATAAGATCTCCAGGAAAGCACGCTGAGGAACACTGAGGAAAGCACGCTGAGGACGTTGAGAAATGAAGGGGTGCGACAGCTCCCCCTGGTGGCCAGATGTTAAAAAATTGCCTCTATATGTGTGTCTGTCTGTTGGTTCAAAAGGCATTAAATGCATGCCTATATGTGTTCATTGTAATCCGCCCTGAGTCCCCTTGCAGGGTGAGAAGAGCGGAATGTAAGTAAAGTAAATAAATAAATAAATAATACATGGCAGTATGAAATAAGACACTAATTACATTTAAGAATTTAAATCATTTTATTGCTTTACCTGCCATTAGGACAATCTATAACAAAAGGAATATATTAGCATACACAGTAAGTCAGACTAATAGTCCAGTAACAATACAAAAATGGTCCTCTGGTTTACTATATAGCACTCAAGGGCAGTGGATTTTTTTTTAATTTGCTAAGGTGACCTAGCAAAGAAAAAAAAAGATAACTCACAAAGCCCTGAATGTTAGCTAAGGCAAACTATACCAACTGTGGATTCAAACATGTTTAAATTGCACACAAAGGTAAAGCTTTAACTGTGATTAATATTTAACTCAGACATAGCTGGTTCATCTTAAAATCTTGTTGGTAAAACTACAAAAGGGAGTAAACAGCAAGCTAAAAAGACGCAGTAGTGAAACTTGATTAGAAAGCCTTATATAAAAAAATGTGCATTTTTGTGGCGCTCTAACTAGCTTACATAAGATTTAAAATCTTTTTGGTGCTTCAACAAGGATCAAATCAAGCTTCAAAAGTAACAAAGATATAAGGGGGGGGGGGAATCCCTGGATAGATTAAAACTGAACAAAGTTTTAAAGAAAGCAATGGCATTGATGGACTCCTGAAGAGTACAGGCAGATATTCTAACCTCACCAAGTTCTTGAGAATGAACAATATATATTTTACATTTAATCCATATGCAAAAATGTGGTCATACTGATAGCGCCCCGCAGTTTCCTTTTTATACTAAGGCTGCTCTTTCTCAGACTCTAAATATGATCAGCAAACACTCTTCCAGTGGTGAACAAGCCAGAAAGGTAGAGACTATGTCCAATTGTTGCCAGGGAGAGGAGGAAGAAAAGAGGCTAGGTGAGATTCAGAAGAAATAACTGCATAACTGATGCAAAATACCTGCTGTCACTCCCTATACTAATTTTAGATAATGTATAAGTTATAATGAAACAGATTTGCCTACATCATCAAACTGAGAAACTCCGTAACAGTAATGGACAAGTGTGGGGACACACAGAACTTGGAAAATACTGAAACACATTTCAGACTTTGTCAACAGGGTGAACTTTCCAAAAATAATGATTCTGCCAGACTAATACGAAAATCTGGGCAGAAACAGTGTTTGGTGTGTTTTGTCAGGTTAAGGTGTTTGTTTTTGAAGGCTCAGAAGTAAGAACTTTCTGCTTGAACAAAAGAGGTTCTTGGAAAGAAAGGACTAGCAGGAAGCAGCACACCAATTTTCACCTTCCTGTCTTTCACATGAGCAAGAGTCATGTTACCTTCCTAAATATACAGGATTGTATATTCTATCCTCCCTTGAATGTCAGCTATGGAAATAGAATTCTCTGGCTCCAAAATTAACAGGGAAAGCAACACTTGGAAAGGAAAGGCAGCACACTGGACACAGAGAATGTACCCTTCAGTTTCCTGTTCCACATACAGCGTGTGAGGTGTTTCTATTTGGCACTAGCTAAGGAGCAGGGAAATTCTTATACCAGTATGAACACCATCAGCAATATTCATGGATTTGACCCAGTGGTTGGGCATTTAGGTATCTGCACAGAAAGAGAACTGGGAGGGGGCAAGTATGAATATTCACAACAAAGAACAGGCAAAAAAGGTTTGCTGCGCCAGAAATCAGCAACACAGGCAACAGCTGCCAGAACAAAAGCCTGTACACAAAAAACTCGACAAATAACCAAGCCAGCTTGAACCAACTGAAATGGATACAGGTACACCAATTACGAAACTTCAAACTGTGGCTTTGCTAGGAGCTGATCTCAGTAACTCAAGCCAAAAATAACCCAGATCCAGAAATATTTATGCCAAGAAGTTGAGCTAAAAAGGTAAGTTTCTCTGACTAAGAGTAGTACAGTAGAAAGTGATCACAACCTAAAGGACACACGGGTCTCACAAGCTGAGAAACGTGTGCCTCCTAATAATTTTCCACTGTTACATCCTTGACTCTATGGCAATAACCTTGGTGCTGGGAGACTTTCCCAGCAAAAGGAATGGCAGTCACTGGCCGGTTTGGACAGTGTACATTGCACAGAGAAAAGCAGTAACAGCAAATGTCTCTGTACAATTTTCTATTTATTTTAAATGGGATTGGGAGCACCAAAATAATGCTCTAAAATTTTAAAAGGGTGCCAAAAAAAGCAACTGGTTTCTCTGATTTCCTCCCTCAGACAGACAGGAAGCAGCAATAGCCAGTGGCTGTGTGGCTTTGCACAAGAGTAATGAAGCAGTCTGCATTTGTGAAGCGTGTATCTGAGAAGGAGGGAGGCTTCAGACAGACAGAGAGACGAAGCTGTTGTACTGCTGGATGTTCCTCTTGAGGATATCCGAGCACGGGCCCAAAACACGTTCAAAGCGGGGCCGGTCGAGCTTCACACATTTCAAAGGGCCACGAGCAACAACGGTGGCCGCACGGGGACGGTTCATCAACAGAGCTATTTCACCTAGAGGAACAAGACAGAAGATTGCATTCAAAAAGTGGACAAAAACGTCAGGAACAGTGGTTTAAAACAAATCAACAAACTCAGTAAAAAAAAACGGGTGCAAGATAAAATCTTAGAGACTTTAACATGCTTTTAAAACTCTCTCACCCTCTACCGGTACAGATGGAGGTCTGGAAAGTGATGAAAGGACATATCTTTGTTAATGCTCCAACAGCAGTAAAGAAATAAAGTGGACACTCTGTGAGAGTGGTATGGACAGAAAATTTGGGGAGGTTTGCTTCTGCAAGACCAATAACACATCTTTTGGGAAGGGAGAGGAATTGCATCAGCATTGGAGCTGGGCTTGAGGGATAAAGGAGAAAAGCTGCTCTCTTTCAATCCTGAGCCATGCATGCCTATATTAATGCTTCCTTTAAGTCTCCGCTCTGATTATGACTATTCTGGCAATTTTTGAGAATACCACAAGATTATGAAGAAGTATGAAGTATTGCAACTCAACCACATCCTGCACAAATTTACAGTACTCAACAAGGGAATAGTTAGGCAGATGAGCTAGCTGGCAGGGAAAACTCCTCCTCCCATTGCTCTCTTTGTCGGCCTCCCTCTCTTTCGCTCTGATACTTTCCCAGGGAGATGCCTCTTTTTATTCAAATTTTATTGACCACATGGCAAGCCCCTGAGTCCTCCATTTTTGTTCTTCTCCTGTCAGCATGAGGAGATGCAATATGTTTGCGAAGAGCTACATTCTTAGATAACTAAGTTAATTTTACTATATAGAAATGTAGTTCTTTCAATAAAGTATTTTGGAGCTTTGAAAACTCAACTCTGCTTTAGTAATTGCTGAAGCTCATTTGCACCACTTCCAGCTCAAGAAGCTTTTGATCTGCTAAATTTCTGCTGTTGTTGCGGATTTACATTTTTAAATGATTTTTGTCTTTTTGAAATTGCCCAGGATAAAGAAAACATGGATTTGATTTTATTTTAGGTGATTTCCCCTCTTTACAGCTACTAAGTTTGCAATCAGAGAAAGAAAAAAAGCGTGCGCGCGCTCTCTCTTTATATATATCTAAACTAATGCATGAAATGCTTTAACACAAAATTTTCAAACTTTAGCTGAATTTTATTAGCTTTAAATACATTCTAATGGCTATGTAAAACACTCAACCTGAAGCACCAGGTATTTTAGGCATTTTAGCAGCCTTTCACTATGGACAGGTATGTATGACTTCCTCAGTGAATGCCATTTCAACATTGGACTCAGAAGTCAAATGTAATTGTAGCCTCTAAAACCACAATAGGAAAAGCTCAAAATAGGGACACACTACTCCCATCAACTTCAGCATTCACACAGTAAACATGCTTATTATAATCTCCCACATTGGGTTGCCTTATATTTCAGCCCCAAACACTGTTTCAATAGGCAACAGTCCCAAAGACTAGTCAAATTTAATTTACTTGCCTTCCTAAACTGATTCTAGTTCTATTAATAAGACTCACTGCTTGTGATGTGTAACATCACTTCAGTGTTTTAGGCAACTTCTCAACCTAAATGACAGATTTTGCTATAGTGCTACTGGCTTCTGTCTTAATTCCTTTTATTAATGATTCCAATATTAGAGAATGTCATAAAATGACAAGAGAAACCTTAACTGAGTCTTGTAACTCTGTGCTTCAACAGTGCAAGCAATACATGGTTGCACAGGGACAACCATTTGAATACCTTACAAAAATTATAATTTAAGATGGAATTGTTTTATTAAATCATTATTATAGCATACTAGCCTTCAAAGAATCGCCTTATGTATTATTAGCTGCTAAGCTATGCATACATTTTTAGGAAACCTTATACACATTTTAAAAGTCCAGTCCTAAATGAGATTATGCCATTAGTCTATATTTTATGGGTTAAATGATGCCAATGTTTTGTGATAGTACAATGTGTTGCCTGACTCCTGCACTGCTATATGAAGGACAGTCTAGCAGGCCCTATGTTTCTGTAAGCATCCAAGTACATCACACTAGACAATGAATCCACTTTAAATCCAGTTTCTGTCGCCTGCAGAATTTTGCTGTTTGTAGTTTACTGAGGCTGTTAAAGGCTCCTCCCTAAACTACAAACCCCAGAATTCTGCAGGAGGAAGAAACCAGATTTAAAGTGGATTCATTCTCTAGTGTGATGAGGTCACAAGATTGGTATGAAACAAAAAAGGAGAGATTGTAGCAATGTTTTTTTAAAAGGACCTTGTCACTGACATTGGTCAAAGTTTTAAAAGATTTCTTGAGATGTTTGAAATTATTAAAAGAAAATGGTAATAATTTCAAGGGAAACTTTAACAACATTAAAGAGCATAAAGGAAACTTACCAAAGTAGTCAGATGGTGCAAGCCTGCCCACTTCGACAAATTCTTCATGCTCCGACCTGCGCTGTAACACAGCAGCTGTGCCCTTTAAGGGAATCAGAGCATTAGGGATTATGTTTGTTTTTCTTTCACATATAACAGCTTCATAACTAGGTATCAGAAGCATCCCATTAGCTCCCAGAAAGACTACTCAGAAAAGAAAGTGAAAATCCATAGATAATTTAAACAATATATAAATGTATGAAATTAATATAGCGAAGAAAACATTGACTATATGTCTAACTGTGCAGATATATGGACCTGACACATGGCGCATCACTAATACTCACTTCTAGTATGATGAAGAACTCATCTCCTGGCTCTCCCTGCACCACAATCTTTTGTCCATCTTCAAATTGGACTGGCTCTAAAGCATCAGCTACTGTGAGACGCTCCCATTTGTCAAGAGATTCTAAATTTTAAAAACAGAGTATTTTGCTGTATTAGGAAGATTAAGAATTCAAATCTTCTTTCTTACGTCAAATAGGGGCACACTCCCATCAACTCCTGCAACCGTGCATATTGTAATATCCCACACTGTGGCTTACATTTCAGTTGAAACCATTGTCTTTAATAGGATAGCAGATAAAAGACTGGTCAAGGGTTATTTAGTCAAAGCTGTGGTTGTGATGTTAGGATCTTGTGGATAGTTGGGACTGTTGCAGCTTTTATTAGATAAATTATGGTAAAGTATAGTAATATATGTTGTTAATAATATAAGGGAAGAAACTTTGGAGAAGTGAGGACAATATGGGATGTTGGATATGACTATTGGCTAAATATCTGAAAGAAAGGTGTATGATAATTGGTGGGAGTGAGAATTTGCTCTGAAAAAGTTAGGAGTCTGTCAGAGTAATGTTTAGAAATTTGAGATGTTAGAGATCAGTTAGAGTCAGGGTCTTTAATATTCAGGTTATTTAACAGTGAATTAGAGCTAGCATGTGCTCGGATTTAAATGCATTAAATAACTAAACGATGATGTTATGTTGGACTTTTGTTTAATAAATCATTATTTTTCATTATACTTTCCAATATTCCTTATGTAGAGTTCTCAGATAATTTTTTTCAGTTTCATTTGTCTGTGGTGGCTACATTGAATCAAGAGTGGTGCTGTCTGTTGAAGAGCCAAGTCTTGCAAAGGAACCACAACGGTACCTAGAAGGTCCCAACGCTTGGTGTCAAATTGGTGGGAGATTGGTGATAGAGGTGGGGATGAGTGGAAACCCTTTCAGTGGCAAGAGGTGGAATAAATGGAAATATACATGATAAGATGGCAATAGTTAGGATATATGGAAATCTCCACAGAGGTTGCGGTGCTGATGTTGGTCATTACAACATTGGCTGCTTGTCCCTAGCAAGTTTCTAGGAAAGAAACAGCCAAATGTGCACACATACATGAAATTGTTTTTCCTGCCACACTGTGGAAAATAATGGCTAGTTCTCTATACAACACACCTTCAGAAGCACTAATTTACAGTACATTAGCACATGGAATCCAGGAGCCCAAACAAGACTTTGCAAAGTTTTTTAAAGGTTTTGTGTGAAAATCCCTTTAAGGGCACAGGAAGGCCTTGAAACATGACGAGAATGTTCCCTAGAGCAGAGCTTCTTAAAGTATGGGTTAGAATCCCAAATGGGGTCACCATAACTGTATTTAGGGTTTGCCTTGCTTTCCCTTCTTTCCCTTCTTTCTCTCTCTCTCTCTCTCTTTCACACATGTTTATCTCTCCCCATTTCCCCTCCCTCTGTCCTTTATATACTTAGAGCTGTGAGGTGAAAACAGCATAAGAAGCAAGACTCCTTAAACTTTTCCAATTTTGACTCATTTTGGCCTGAGAAATTTTTACATAACCTCCAGGTATATAAACAAGGTATAATATTCAAACATTTGCTGATTTCAAATTAGCATTTACAAGACTTGCTAAACAGCCTGATTTTAGAACTATGCCTGAAGCATCTTCTGCAGAAACCCTGCACAATACATTCATGCAAATGTCTCAACAGCCACTAGGTGATGTTCAGAAACTTTTTGGGATCCCAACATTAATCCCAAGCAGTATTCTAGAATGTAGTTGGGCAGGGTGGGGGAGGGATAGGCTGACAAATAAATAGTGATTGTACCTATGTATTTAATTCTGGAGCAGGTGTGGTGAGAATGGCTCTCCAAGGCTAATAAAGCTAACTAGCCATCCACAGTTGCCCATCCCAATTTCAGACCTCAATTATAATAGGATTTTTGACCTGCCCCTAGTACAGAATGGCCACTTTGCAGCACTAATAACATCTAGAAGAAAACCATCAAATTGACAAGATGAACAGAGTGATTAGAATCCTATCCAATTTTAGTGTAGAATAAACTATAGCCCATCATAGTTAGATTGGATCCCCCATTGCATAATTCCAAAAAGGTACCAAAAGCTTGAGCTCAACCACTTCGCAACAATCAATTAGGTCCCCACACATGATTTCAAAAATGAGAGGTCTATACCTGTATTTGAGAAACAATTGACAGCTTTTGAGATATATGTAACCTTTGAGAAAATGCTTTCCCAGTTATTTTTCTTCAGCACAGCCACTCAACAGAACTCCTACCAATATTTACTCGCACTGTGTCATTCACACATGGCATCTAATGCTGACACAACTGTAGATTCTTCACTCACCAAGTATTGACACTTTGCTGAGGAATTCTTCATACATTTTTCTCTTCCTCAATGTACTTCCCTGAAAAGAAAGCACAGACAAGACTGAAAATCACTGTTCTAACTTCTTTGTAATTATTTTTAAAGATCATAGGAAGATTAGATTGATTTTACCTTCACTTCTGAGTGTGGTTGTAAAAAAAATCTATTCCTTCTGCCTTTTGATGACCTGAAATTTAGGGGTTTTTTCCCTCCATTTTTAAGTTGCCTCCTACTTTTACTTGTCTGCCTATGTACTTTGTTTTCAAATAGCCAATTATTTGCTTATTCCAAAAGTTACTGTTTGAGCTTTAGTTTATATGGCCTTTCCACACACGTTTCTGATTTTATTTCACATGAAGATCTTTTCACAATGAAAAAGCAATGTCGTAAATATTAGCTCAGATTGTGCATGGTACAAATTCACATGTAGTAAATGATAAAGATATGTGTCTCACTTTTCCATCTCTCACAAGAAATCCTATGGTGCTATTCAGGAATGCAGGCCTAAATATCTGACCTTGATTATAAATCAATAACAAAAACCCTGCAGCCCAAATATGCCCCTTATTATTTTAGTCTCGCCTCCTCTGAAGTCCCTGACCAATTGCAAGAAAATGCTGTATTTCTTTTACTTTTGTGATTACTCAAAAAACCAGAAACACATACTTTGTTTCAAAGTAACTACCCAGAAGAAAACACCTGAACATTAATTAGCTTTTTTAAAAAGACACACACTCTATACAACCCCATGTAATTCCATTCTTCTGCTCCAATGCCACAAAATGCCATTCTTCTGCTCCAATGCTACATATCGATACACCCATGCCATGGCTGGGTTTAACAATATGATTCCCTGATTCTGGAAGACAATCTTTCCCTAGTATAAATTAAGCACTGTTAAAGGGAGCAGGTTTAGTATTATTTAGATTTATGTACTTGGAGATCTGACATTCTTTTTTTTTGTTCCAAACCTCTATGTTCAGGGAAATACAACATGTACCATTAGGTAGCAGGTAGTTGTCAGATCTGTCATACAATCTCAAGGTTGTACACCCATCCTGACAAAATCAAAACCATTTCCTATCTGACCTTCAGCATAGGCTGAGGAGACTCTGTGGTGCTGGAGCCTACCACCATCATGCACCACATAAAGCTACAAAGCTGCCATTAAAGATCAGGAGTGACCACAAATTAACTCATGGACATCAACTTCGAATAGTACCTTCAAACAGTACATTTAGGAACAGATCAACACTGGTAATAAACCAGTTTTACTATCAATCAAAACTTTATTACGGTCACAGACCAGCACATAGTTTTACTAACTTCAGGCACAAATCAGCCAAATTTAAACACTTCAAACAATATTTCAGTTGTTTGGAATTAATGGGATTTAAATATTTCAATTTGTTGCATTATACCCATCATCTCTTTTACATCTTCATTCCTTTAACACTTAAGAATTGCTGTACGTATCACACAAATAAAGCAACACATTATGAAAAGGTAATTCAAAGTATTACAAAAACTCACCATAAGAATTCTTCTGTAGCTATCTCTATCAATGCCCCACAGCTTCACATTAGTTTTTGCTTTGACTGTTGCTGCCCGAGGCGTTCCATAGATCAGTGCAAGCTCCCCAAAGCTGCCCCCTTCGCCAACACTAGTGGCCCATTCATTGTTGACATAAACCTAAGGAAGCAACGCATGTAACTGAAGGACCGACGTTTCCACAAATGCAGTATAATGTGCCTGACGTGTGCATTCCTATTCCAGAAAATTCAGGATAGAATATTCCAAAACTGGTTTGAGAGAAGTCAAAAGAAAAGTACTGATTCTGACTTTAAAATAAAATAGTATAAAAATACATGTCACTTTATAATTGTTGTAGCATTCAGCTAGAATAAATTCATTATGGTATAATTAATACAATTAATATACATTTGGTATTATACAGATTTTCTGTTTCATTTTGAGATATTGAATATTTCATTTTCTGGTCACCCCCTCCCCCCCAAAAAATAACATACATTTTAAGGAAAACTGAAAATGCAATATTATTACCTTTTATAGAGTGAAAGTCATTTTATTGCTTCAAGAACATAAAACATGTTATGATTAACATGGATCAGCATTGCAATTATTGTTTGATATATTATAAACACACAGTATTCACAGTATAGACACATGTAATTTCCTCTTTTATGTCATCTATAGTATTGTATCTATCTATACACATAATAAAAGTAAAAATAATGTGTATGTGGAGGTGGTGTCCACTTACACAGACAGCCTCCATCCTCCACAAACAGGCCATAGTCCAAGTGCTGAGAAGCCTCCAAAGACATTGCAGGTTAGAGTGATTGCCATGAACATGTAGCCCAAACACTGCCAATCTCCTCCCCAAACACCAACCACTCAAGGAATGCTTTCATTCAGGGACCATTTCATCTTAGATGTTTTTTCTCCAGAATGGACATCCCAGGGTTCCTTTCTCTCTCCAAATGCCTCCACCCACTGCCTCTCCCTTAACCCTCTCCTACCCTTTCCTATGGCACACAGCAAACAGAGAAAAATTGAATAGCAACTAAACAGACTGGAGGGGTTTGGGGGTGATTGCCCTGGGAATCTGGGAGTTGTAGTTCACCCTGATCCAGAGAGCACTGAACCAGACAACGATGGATCTGAACCAAACTTGGCACACAACACCAACATGGCCAACTATGCATACTGGCAGGGTTTGGGAAGGATTGACCCATGATTCTGGGAATTGTAGTTCACCCACATTCTTATGCACGGGAGCATTCATAAAAAACAAAAGGAAAGACTGGGTTTTTTCTAATACATAGTGTTGGACATTACCAAACTTCCCAAAACAAGCAATGCCTTTCTCAAACAGCCTGTGCACCGCCGGGTCCCCAAGCGAATATACGAGGGCAGGTCAATAAGTCCGTGACTTTTTGAATTTACCACCTCTTAACTAAAAGGGCAACACTGCTCCTGTCAACAGGCATCTGTCAGTTGACTCCTGTCAAAATTTGAACAAGCTGCGTTATTTAGTTTGTGTTTGACAGCCATTGATAGCAGACTACCGCGTGATTTGAGGAAATAATGGAAAAAAGTGAATTTCGTGTGCTCATTAAGCATTATTTTTTGCGGGAAAAAAACCATCACTCAAACCAAGGCTAAGCTTGATAAATACTATGGGGACTCTGCACCATCAATTTCAATGGTAAAAAAGTGGTTTACTGAATTTCGTTGTGGCTGTACAAGCACGGAAGATGCCAAACGTTCTGGACGCCCAGTTGAGGTCTCTACACCCGAAACAATTGAAAAAATTCACGATATGGTGTTGGCCGATCGAAGATTGAAAGTGCGAGAGATTGTGGAAGCCATAGGCATCTCACATGGCTCAGTGGTTTCAATTTTAAATGATCACTTGGGTATGAGAAAGCTTCCGCAAGATGGGTGCCGCATTTGCTCACAATGCAGGACAATGCAAGGGTGCACACATGTGCAGTTTCCATGGTAACAATCCATGAATTGGGATATGAATTGCTCCCTCATCCGCCCTATTCTTGGATTTAGCACCAAGTGACTATTTCTTGTTTCCGAACCTGAAGAAATTGCTTGGCGGAAAGAGATTTGACTCCAACAATGACATCATCTCACAAACAAATACCTATTTTGATGACCTTGACAAATCTTATTTTTTGGAAGGGATAAAAAAAATTGGAGAAACATTGGACAAAGTGTATAGAGCTCAAAGGAGACTACGTTGAAAAATAAACATGGACTTATTGACACGCCCTCGTATTATAAAATTATAAAAGCATTCACCACGGGCAATAGATTAATATTAGAAAAACCTACATCCATTTCTCCTTGATCGATAACATAGAAGTTGTCTCCTTCATCACCTAGGGAAAAAAATTAAGAGGACAGGTTGAGTATTAACTATTGCTCTGGTGGGTGACTTCAGCCCTGCAAATGTTATTGGCACTATAAATCCCATAATCCCCCCATTATTGGATTTGCTGGATAAGGCTATTGAAGGTAACAATATGGAAGGATACAGTCATCCAACTCTGTTCTACTAACACAAGCAAACATTAGAAAAGTTCATCTAAGCAGCACATTAGGTCCAGCACATGATACTATTTCCATTTTTTGCAGATATTAGTATTTCCTTGTGCTTTGTATTAACCTGGAGCATATTTATCTATCAAACAAAGAGTTTAATAACAGGTATCACTTGCCTTGTTGTATCACAGTCTCACCAGCAATATAGGTCACTGGGAACATAGCATCAAATATATCACTGGGGGGAAAAAGATTTTACAATTACTAAGCAGTCCAGATGTGCTGTACCTGTTTTCAGGCAGGATGAATCACAAAGCTTAACTAGAACAGCTCAGTATGTTCTAGAATGAAGCCAGAATAAAATATGCAATGATTAGGTTGACCAAATCAAACTTCATCATATATTAATTTTCCACTTCTTATTTTCACATGAATTAAAAACACTCATATTAATAGTGCAAGCCATTTCTATCATAATGATCTCATATCCATCATATCTTATTCTACCATGATTTGGCCTTGCATTAAAATGATTGTGGTTGGTATATTAAAAATACTCATTATACACAGCATAGACAAATGTGATTTCCTCTTTTATGTTTATACATATGGTATATACAAATGATTTGTACTGGCTTATTTGTGTTGAAAGATATCCTTCAAAATGTTGGTCAGTTGTGTTGAAATACAAAATCATAAGCTTCAGATATCTATTAACAGACTTCCTACCTTCTTTCATTGTCATCAAGATGAGCGAAGAGCACATTCTTCTCTATGGCTTTTGCTAAAGCAGCCATAGTTTTATAATCTTTTGGAATAACCTGTAGGACAGAAAACACCCAAGCAGTTTCCATTAAATACTCCAAGGCAGAAACAAACCCATTTCCAACAAGTCAACATTCTGCTAGCACTTCCTCACCACCACGATTATTTTTGCTTACTCTTTTTATGCGAAAGGCGTGCTTTTACAGTGATTTGCAAAATTATATAAAATGAGAACTCTTTACAATGGTTTACAGTACAATATTGAAAAGCTCTTTTGTAGTCTTTTCCAACTGCACTTAGCATATATTCCCTTCATGGAAGCAACTTCTAGAAGGAATTTTCATCTTCCACAAAACAATCATTCATTCATTCAAGAATTTTTTTTAAAAAACTGCTTACAAATTTGAGAAACTCATGATTGTGAACATTTGCCTGGATTAACTCCCCAAAATAGCAATTGCCCTCCCTGACAGGGTGCCAGATTTGCTATTTATGAAAATCATGGTTGAATTTAATGAGGCAAACATTATAGAACCAGGTAAGCAGTTATACTTCCTCCAAGACATGTTTTACTTGTTACATCGTCCCATCTCTCCATCAATAAACTATAAAAAATATCCAGGTATATATGAGAAAATCAAGTAACTACACCAAGGCAGGCATTCATTATCCTAGTATGTGTGGATAAGGGCGTGGCTGTCCCTTGGTAAGTTGAGAAGAAAACTTACAGAAAGAAGTGGGAAAATGAGACATAAGATGAACAACTGGATGCCACACCTTTCTAACATAAGAGGCTGCATCCTCTTCTGTGTAAACCTCTGCACTGATGGCACCACGCCTTCTACGGCCCTTTACCACTGGATTCATGGGTGGAGGAGGAGAAATCTCATCTTCACGCGAATCTGTGCGAGACTTCTGCTGAGTTAAAAACTGTTTTGTTTCTTCCTACAATTGAAGGAAATAATTGCATATTACCATCCAAAGCACTTGCTTAAAGGCAACCTGACTGTTATATTCATTTCAAGGGCTGTAATTAAGTTGCACCATGGGTTGAAATTTCAGCCTATAACGTACAGGTACATCCCCTTGAATGCCACCTGATTTTAGAAACTAAGCAAAGTTCTAGAACATCAGTAGCCAATATCAGGATCATTTGCAGCCAGAACTGACACTACTGGACTAGATGTCTCAATTATCTGTCTCAATATAAGAAAGATTCTTAACTCCTGTAGAATAACCTGCCCTGTCA
The DNA here is from genome assembly GCA_030556195.1 of Anolis apletophallus. Taxonomy (NCBI): domain Eukaryota; kingdom Metazoa; phylum Chordata; class Lepidosauria; order Squamata; family Anolidae; genus Anolis; species Anolis apletophallus. Next base: position 164,304,373 of record JARBWK010000001.1, on the reverse strand, counting down.
TAATGTGTTAACTAGCATATCATTTTAATTAAAAGAGGATTTTTATATTTCTGTATTCAATATTTTTCTCAGAGTTGCATATTACTCACATTTTACAAGGAGTTGCATGTCAACAGTTGTGTTCACACAAAATCATGTTAGGCCAAGCTGTAAGAGTATCCCATGCCAGTGTAGAATAAGGACTCTGAACACATCACTTAGCTGCAGGTGAGCTACTGAATCTGCACTTGATATGAAATGGCAGCTAGGCGTGTCAGATTTATTTGCTTCTCAGACACATATTTATCTCATCTACACTTGAAATTTTGAGAGAGCAACCCTAAAAGACATCAACCTAAATCCTATTTCTAGTCTCACCTAGAGGAAACCTAACTAATCAATGGGATTTAAGTAAGCATTGACTTGCTATGTAATATTATGATTCAAAGATTCAGCTCTAGTTAGGACTAACTAATAGTATTCAAGACAAAATGCACAGAATACTTCAAAGCAGGTCATTCAAGTTTAAGTTGCAACAGCTACCCACTATGCAGCTTGGGTTCTCATTTCTCTACACTGAACTGAATGTATTCTAAGAAAATTAATAATAGAAACTATTTTAGTGAGGGACACAGCAAGCTTTAATCTTGAGGCGACTTATGAGAAAACTTCTTATACTAGGGAGTACTATGACAGTACTTGGAGATATGGCTAATTTTGCATAATCTCCAAACCCCAGACAAATCACATATTCTTTTAACACTCAATTGTGGCAGGTCTTAAATTTGTAACCCTACCATTGGAATGAGCCAAGATCTACTGAGACATATAGAAACTTTCTTCAGTGCATATTCTGGAGTAAAATCACTGGCCATCAAAGACAAACAAGTATGTGTATGTATGAGGTCAACTTATGGTGACCCCATACATTACATAGGGTTTCCTTAGGCAAACAATATTCAGAGGGAATTTTGCCACTTACTTCCTCTGAAATATAGCCTACAGCACTTGTTACTCATTAGCAATATCTCATCTAAGTAGTAAAAGAGGCTGACCCTACTTAGTTCCCAAGACTGGATAGGACCTGGTGTCCATAGGGTATTTAAGTCATCTCTCCAATATTCAATAATATTAATATAATCAAAGCGAATCTTGTTAACAAGGTAGCTGATGTTGCTGAGATAGATTTCAAGTAACGGAACTTAGAGTTGCTTGACAATTCCCTAACAATGACAGCAGAGACACATTAGATCTTTAGGCCTGAAAATAAAGGGGAAAGGCCTAGACTTCATATTAGAGCTCTGAGAGGGAATTTTGCAGCAGCAGATTTATGTGCTGTAGTGATGGATTTATTGCTGACTATATTTCCAGATACATCATCCAGTAAATCAGGTATCATGGTTGCCTTCAGGGCTTCTCCATCCAAACCAAAGGAGAAGGAGAAAACTAGGAGATATTATAGTTCAGTTTGCTAAGAAAGGAACACAAGATACCAGCCTGGTTACTGTGAAGAATAAAAATTCTACAACGTATCAAGGTGATTTTGCAGCCTTCTTTCAAGATATCAATCTTCCGATGCACAAAGCTTTCCAAAACTACATAAATATTTTGAGAGGAAATTGTATTTTAGTCTTTCTATGTTTTAAGTATTACGCTGTATGTTGTATTTAGTATTTATTGGTGCTCCTTTTAGGAGAAAAATTATGGGATATAAATAACTATAATAAAATAAATATTTTACAAAGTTAATTGTTCAGTATGAACACAAATACACTGCTTTAAATAACACTGTTGAAGTGAAGGCCTTTCTCATTCAAAAATCATATTACCTCAATTGATTTGCTGAACGATAATACAGTAGAAGAATCTCTTAGAAATCTTACTGTGCCTGACTCACAAGCCCAGCAATGCCCAAGTAGCATGTGCAAGATGCCTGTCCATTTCTGGTAACTCCATGAATTTGACATGGTTGCTTTTGGGCAGGAAATACTTCCCTTTCTGCCACTGTGCACAGGCATTCTAAAATGATTAAAAGTGACAGGGTGGCAAAGACAGAATGTACCTGTTTATAAGTCAATCCAAGTTTTTTGGGTGAATTTTTTTCCATGAGGAAATGCAGCTATGTTTCCACTTCACTTCAATTACGCTTTTACTATACACTGATATATTTACAAGTTAGGGAGAAAAATAATATAAGCAAATTGTTTCTGTAATAGCTTGATGATTACCCTACTTCCATTAAAGTAATATTTAAATATTTGCTAATTAACTATTTACTAATTCTTATATCTTGTTTTACCCAATTTATCCACAAGTATATCCAAATATCTACTCATTAGGAAAAAGGGCTGCCACACAAGCCCTTTAGTACAGGAAGAGGGCTCACATGTGAAAAATGTGTGAAAGAGGCTGAGTGCTGGGTTAACTTGTTGTCACTGTTCCAATGAATCGGCAGTATGAAAAACAGCTTCTCCCCTCGCGGTTCTCTTAAATGTAACCCCATCTAATTCACACACCTTTATTTCCCTCACTACTAATGGGATGAGAAAAGTGGTTGTTTTTTGCCTATTTGTACATAATTTCACAGGTACTCTCTTAGGCATATCATGGGTGAAATTCACATTTTGTCAGAAATACAAGGTGATACTGTAAACAGTAGAATGGTGCAATTTTTAACAGCTAAAGTCCAGCAAGGAGACTCATAAATAAATAGTTTCTGGTTATAAATTCTTCACAATATATGATGGAAGATGAGATAAGCATGTTTTTTTTATTCCTGCATAGAAACACAACTGTAATGCAACCCAGAGCAAACTGTGACATCTTTTGCTACTTATTAATACTGTATCTACATATTAATAGCTATTTACTTGATGTTTACAAAGCTTTAACCAAAAATTTCAAAATTAATAATTAAACTGTTTACAAATTAATAAATTAACCTTACATAATATTGTTTCACATGCAATTTTAAATTGTTGAGAGTTATATTGAACATTACAGCTACCATTGAAGTGTGAAATATCCTTTTAGGTAAAATAACAAAAACAACGAGCTAGCTTTGAAGTAAAACAAAAAATATTGCTAAGTATTCTGAGAAAAGATAATTTTACATATTTCCACTAAACAGAAACACAAAGTTTCAACTCTAGATTAAAATGTACAATCCTATCGCCAGGTTTTTGTTCCTCATCTTCATTGCAGGCCACTGCGCTTCCAAACCTCTTGAGCAGTGTTTCTCAAAATGTGCTCCTCCAGATGTTTTGGATTTCAGCTCCCACAATTCCTAATAGCTGGTAAGATGGCAGGGATTTCTGGGAGCTGAAGTCCAAGACACCTGGAGGAGCACAGTTAGAGCAACACCACTTTTGAGGGTTGAGAAATGCTCTACAATGGTGTTGAGATGGGAGTACAGAGAATTATAGTCAACAGTAGAAATTGTCAGAACTGTGATGGCGCTTGCTTGAGTGTAAGATCCCCTCAACTGGCACAAGGCATCTCTAGGTTCGTGCCAGAAATCTAAAACTTATAAAAATCCGAATGCTCTATAAAAATTATACAGTTCAACTTTTGAATCCAGTAAAAATGCAAAGTGGATATTTCATAAGATTCCTATGACCACAACTGTTATGTGTTCATATATATACCCTTAAGGCTGACCCAAAAGGACAAGCACCCAAACTATAAGATACTTGCCTCCTTACCCCAAACAAATTTCATATTCTTCCAACGTGAGATACATGTTTTAATCTGACAATTAGAAGTGACTGCAGGAATCATTAAAATTGGTCTTATGATTTGCCTTTAAGTCATCAGCTGCCACAGTATGAATGCTGCTGACCTTCTCTCCTTCCGCAGAGTGTTGACACAGTGATGGGAGAAGTTGTTAGTGACACAACGAACAAGAGGAAAAAATGGTGTTCCTGCTGCAGAGCCACAACATTTACTTGACAGCATGAGTCTTTTTAACTGTGCTAGAACATGTCTACAGATTACACATACAACACTGAATGTAAGCAAAACTGCCATATTCCAACTTCAAGAATTCATTTTAAATGGCTATTTATTGGTAACTTAAGGTATTTTTTGTTACAGCATAACAAAACCATGTGTGCCAATTTTTCTTAATTTCCTATCAGTATATTTCTGAAACTTTTTTGTTTATTTATTATTTTATTTATTTCATTTATTTCTAACTCACCCTTCTCTACCCCCAAAGGGGGACTCAGGGCGGCTAACAAAAAGGCAACAATTTGATGTCGCATACACATGAGACAAAACAACAATACATCATAAAATACTACAATCAATTAAAACAATCAAATATCATTAACCATATGATTCCCCGTTCCGCACTCATAGGCTGTGCAAGCCAAATCCTCAGTCCGCCTCCACAATCCTGTCATTATTCAATTGTCCGTCCGCTGCCCCACATCAACCAAACACCCAGTCCCAAAGCCACGTCTTTAACTTTTTTCTAAAGGAAAGGAGGGAAGAAGTTGACCTTATTTTGACCTTGTTACGACTGTTTCTGATATGCCTGTGAGAGTTCTCACTGTACATTTTAACATATCCCTCAAATGGATATGGCTGGAGGCAGACAGGCTAGCTATCTCCTTTCCCCAGTCTCCTCACACTCAAGCTTCCCAGGTCCCAAACATTTTGCCGTTTCGTGATGTCAAGTGATGCTTTACTTTACTTTATTCGGGTTTCTATGCCGCCGACTCCCGGAGTATGCTATTAATCAATACTTTCCAAAGTGGGCAATATTGCCCCGGGGTAGGGGCAATTGAGGGTGTCAGTAGTAGCCAGAAATGCAACTGGGGAGGATGATGAATGAAAATAAGGGAAAGTGGAGACATAAGAAAAAAAAGAAAAAATAGGAAAAAATACTAAATTTTTATCTGTTGTGTAACACAATGTTAGGTTTGACAAGAGTTGTCGTGTAATAATACCTGGAGACCTCAAAACATAAATGTAGTGTTTTTTCTCTCTCTAAGTTGCATGCAAAGTAATCTAAGACAGGTTCTTATAATATGAATGCTAAAGAGAAATCATTAACATGATAAAAAATATTCAAGGTAGAGTATGACAGCTTATCTCATTTGTTAAACTACCAATTTCCACATATGAAACAATATTGCATGGCTGTGTTCTAGCAATCACATTGCCATAAAATTAAGCCATGTTTTGTACTTTTTGAAAAGCTAAAAATGTCAACATCTTCTAGGCCAAAAACAATATTCATTTTAAGTTATTTTAATAGAGGCTGCAAATGGTTGTTACTGTCCAACATTTTTCCAAGGTTATTTTTACCTTCTCCAGTTTTTCAAAGTGTTCCCGGAGGAAAACCATAGGTCTGTCAGGGCGCACTGTACATAGCTGGACGATGCAATCCTTCAGGATTTGCTGGATGTTGTGTTTTTGGACATACTGTTCACATTCACGGAGGCTACGATCCTCCTCGTTGTTGCTACCAGAAGCGGCCATTGTTGGTTTCTGAAAGAAAAAACATGTTTGAAACATCTGAAGAAAGGTGTTCTGCTGCTCTGTTTAACACTATTATATTTTTCAGCAATCAGACATCAACTAAGCTGCAGGTAATTAATAGCAACAGAACTACTATGCACTTCCAAAGTGAGCTAGTATTCAATTATTTTCTTTGTACTGTGGCCCAACAGTACTTGAAAGAAAACAGTGACAGAAGAAATAAAAGAAAGTTACCTTTGGAACCTCACAAACTGTTTCCTAGCAGTACAGAACAGATAACTTAGTTAACGGGTTTTCTAAAATACAACAATTGCCAGTTTCCATATAGAATTTTCTCTAAAACAAACTGCAACAATCAGTAAAGTAAATGCATTCAGTAATTTGTTTTGAAGACTATTAATAAATATAAGGTTTTATGGCAGTCATAGTGTATTTTCCAATTGCTCAGCACTTACGTGAGATGCAGCTAACAGCAACAACTACAGGTATGCACAGAATTTACAGGAGAGGGTGTTGATCCCAGTATCACCTTTCAAGAAGGAAGTAAGAAAGTGAATAACTGAAACTCCCAAGTGTTACTGTCCTATTAATACATACTTTCATAGGAGACATATTTAGATACACTGCACATATGGCAATATACTTGTGATAACAAACTTGCATCTGATTCTGTTGCTAAGGTTTTTATAATAATTAAAGCTGATGAATGATTTTGTACACTTCAAATAAATTGCACTCTGGATATTGACCAAAGTGAATGAACACATTCACAGTCTGAGTTGATTTTTTTTTAAGTTGGTGATTGGCTTTTATGTGTTTTATTTTGTTATATTTTAATCTTGTATTGCTGTTGGATGTTTTTAATTTTTAAGTAGCATTGAATCTTTGCTGTGAGCCGGTCTGAGTCCCTCTGCGGAGGTGAGAAGATCGGGGTACAAAAGTTTTAAATAAATAATAAATAATATCTGTAATCCCTGCAAAGAGTCTAAAGGTTACATTACCACCCCAACATATTGCATTCTTGCCACCTGTAAATCTTACAAAGAGTCTAAAGGTTATGGTATACCTGTTTCTATTCAAACAGCATGCACATGTGACATTTACATCACACTGCTTTGGAGATCTGCAGTTACCCTTTTGTTTTGACAACTTGCATAACGAAGGTCAGTAATAAATGCTCTAATTAACGGCCCAAGAGTAATTCCATGGCTCCATGACAGCCTGTAAATTAGTTTGTGGAAAAAAAGCATTCAGACTGCTGACAGACAGCATCAGATACTAGTGCTTAAATATGGCTCTAAAAGTACAGTTCAAAAACTTTTCTCAAATCTTTTTTTTAACTAATGTTCAGTAAATAGAAGTCTTTAATGTGCAGTTCCAGATTATTTGTCTTAATGAAAATAAGGGCCAATTGGGAACTGGCATATGAGTAAGAACTTTAGGTTTCTAACAATATTCCCAATGTGAAGAACAAACATCTCCAAACAAATTCTTAAGCCTACATTAATTCTTCATGGATTGAAACATAAGTACTTGTTTATCATTAAAGCCACTGATTCAATGAAAGTAACTCCAGTTGAAACTAGCAAGTGGAGTTAGGCCCAAGTCTTTGCAGATCTTTCAAGATTACTATAAAATCTGAAAGGCTTACCTTTTCATCAGAGAACACCAGGATGCCGAGAATCCCCCATACAATAATTTTAAACCTCATTTAAGAACTGAATAGGGACAATGTCAATACAATCTAAGAAAAGTCTACTTAATTTGTTGATGGATTAAGTAACACTTTATTGAAGATGAGGTATAATGTAGCATACCTAAAAAAAAAACTTATCAAAGACATCTGAAATCTACAACAGCTCTGAATTACTCATTCTAATCAACCTAAGTCACCACAGTATAACAGAGGAACCCTGAAAATCTTACTCCATATTAGAAAGTAACGTAATTCATTTGCAGCCCATTTCTCCAGGACAGGAAAATTCAGCAATTATGGGCTATTTCTAAGACAGCATTAACAGTAAGAAGCCTTTCTCTAGATAAGAGAGAATACAACTCTCCTGTGTTTTATTTATCTAGAACAGGGGTCCTCAAACAAAGGCCCGAGGGCCAGATATGGCCCTCCAAAGTCATTTACACGGCCCTTGCTCAGGGTCAACCTAAGTCTGAAATGACTGGAAAGCACACAACAATAATCCTATCTCATCAGCCAAAAGCAGACCCACACTTTCCACTGAAATACTAATAAGATCATATTTGTTAAAATTGTTCTTCATTTTAAATATTGTATTGTGTTGTTTTAAAGTGTTTTTGCACTACAAATAAGATATGTGCAATGTGCATAGGAATTCATTCATATTTTTTTCAAATTATAATCTGGCCCTCCAACAGTTTGAGGGACTGTGATCTGACCCTCTGTTTAAAAAGTTTGAGGGCCCCTGACCTAGAACTTTGAACCTTTTGGGGACCCACATAATGCATGTGGTTTTGTTTTTTAAAAAAAGCAAAACAAAAGGAACAGCTGAAGTTTTATTTAGGCAATTCTGAACAATATCAACTACACTTCAACCCTTTCCTACTGATTACAGCACTTTGACTACTTTAATTGAGACAGCTCAATGTTATAAAATCGTTTGATCTGGAGCTTTTGTGGTACCAGAGTTCTCTAACACAAAGGGCTAAATATCACACAAAACTAAAAAAAATCCCAGTTCCTATAGCACTGAGCCATGGCAGCAAAAGCGGTGTCAAACGGCTGCAATTATGCAATGTGGCTTCCTCCTCTCATCTTTTTGCTCCTGTGACTTTTCAGCAGATCTTCCCAATTTCTATTCTGCCTCCTGAAAACTAGGGCCCTTTGTACACTGCCATATAAAATCCAGATTATCTGCTTTGAACTGGATTATACGGCAGCGTAGACTCACATAATCCAATTCAAAGCAGATAATTTGGATTTATTTTATTTATCGTGTCAGAAGCAAATTGAGAATACTGTTCTAATGTATTAAAAAACCACAAACAAGGTTTAAAACTTGGCATTATGCTAAACTTCCTATAACCAAAAGCTGGCCACTTGGAGTGACTCTGGTGTCGCTGTAAGAAGTTCCTCCATTGTGATTGTGGCAGGGCTCAGGCTACTTTGTAGTAAGTGGTCTGTGGTTTGCTCTTCTTCACACTCGCATGTCATGGACTCCACTTTGTAGCCCCATTTCTTAAGGTTGGCTCTGCATCTTGTGGTCCCAGAGCGCAATCTGTTCAGCACCTTCCAAGTCACCCAGTATTCTGTATGCCCAGGAGGGAGTTTCTCATCTGGTATCAGCCACTGATTGAGGTTCTGAGTTTTTACCTGCCACTTTTGGACTCTCGCTTGCTGAGGTGTTCCTGCGAGTATCCCACTGGAAGCCTCCCTGCAGGATAGTAACACATCCAGGCATCCCTGGGCAACGTCTCTGTAGACAGCTGATTCTCTCACACCATAAGTGACTTGCAGTATGCAACCAACCAAACAGACCCTTTCAGGACCAACTCAGACAATCTCAATCAACATTAATTTTAATATTATTGGACATGGGTGGTTTCTGTGAATTGACGTTCCTGTTTTTATGTTGTTATAATTTAAGTTACATTTAATTTTAGGTTGTATATTGTAATTTGGTCATATACTGTACATTGGATTATTTTGGTATATGTGGGTTTGTTGTGGTATATGGTGTTTCTGGGGTGAGAAGGACGGGGTGCAAATGTGTGAAATAAATGATAAATAAATATTTATGTATTCTATATTGGTTTATTTTGAGTTCTGGTAGGCCTATTATTGTATTTGTATTTATTGTTGTTTCAGGCTTTGAACGTTTGTCTTTTTGTTGTTGGAATCCGCCCTGAGTCCCCTTAGGGAGATAAGGTGGAATATAAATAAAGTATTATTATTACTATTATTAACAACATTGGAGACATGTCAGCTGCCAAAGATGTGGATACAATGAGCAGGAGAAAAAAAGTTCATAGCACTGATTAATGGTTTTTGAACAAGTGATTTTAAAGTGGAGATAATTGATTTTAGTGTTTATGTATATTTATAATTTATTTTATGTTCCGTGATTGAATGTTTGCCATATATATTTTTTGCCCCACCCTGAGTCTCCTTTGAGGCGAAAAAAGCAGAATAAATAAATAATGGAACAGAAAGGGAACGGATTTGACATTCTACCTCAGTTGGTTTATAATGGTTTTAATGATGATGATTTAATTATATTTTTCTGATGTCACATGTTTATTTAATCCACTGTGCAATGTATTGTACGGTTTTTCTGTTTATTTATTTATTTTTGTTTATATAGGCATGGAATGTTTGCCTGTTATGTTGGAAGCCAGCCTGAGTCCCCTTAGGGAGACAGGGCGGCTTACAAATAAATTATTATTATTTTACTGACACAAAACCACAGTATGTCACAGCAAAAGAGATCTAAATGCTGGATTTTGTATCACAAAATCACAAGGTGAACACTTCCCAAGCATCCAGGACTGTGTGATGTATTTTCAAATTATGTGATCCAAGTAAGGTGGCCTTTTGCAGTTGACAGATTGTGATTTTGTTAATGTTTATTGTTTCCAAATGCTGGCCGAGATCCTTTGGCACGGCACCCACAGTATGCCAATGACCACTGGGACCACCTGTACTGGTTCATGCCAGAGCCTTTGTAGTTCGATTTTGAGGTCTTGATAACGGCTGAATAATAATAATAATTATTATCTGCTTAGATTATGTGGATTATATGGCAGTGTAGAAGTTTGGGGGGGGGGTTCTAGATCAAAGGTCTCCCCCTCCTTCTAGGACCTCTCTCCTCCAACAGACCTGCAGATCCCATTCGCTTACAGTTTTGAAACACTGCTACCAAGCATATCAGACAAGCCCCCACATTGGCAGTTTTTAAGAGGAGCCTGAAAACGTGGCTATGCCAATGTGCCTTCCCTGAATAAAGTAAATGACGCCCTGTTCTGATCAATTCTTTGCAAAATGTCCTCAGAAGCACTTTAATTACCTGTTGGGTTGTCTGCCCCACATTATCCTTTAAAACTTTCCTGCTACATACATTCTACCTCTGTTCGCATCCAGTGTTTATTTATTTTAAAATTTTAATATTTCACATCTAGCCCGACCAGAATGGTTTTAAATTGTCTGTTATTGCTTATACATAAGTTATATTGATTGTATTGTTTTATTATTTGCCGCTGTGTTGCTTTATTATGTGTTGTCATTGGGCTTGGCCTCATGTAAGCCGCCCCGAGTCCCTCTGGGTAGATGGTGGCGGGGTATAAATAAAGTTTTATTATTATTTATTATTACCGCTTTAAGGTTTCTGCTTCCATGGCAGAAGCAAAGGCCTTCCCACCAAAGAGGCACAGCTTCCCACTCGGGGCATGCAAGCAGTTTGACTCCAGCCCTTGGAAACAGAATCATTGATGCTGTTGTATGGAACATATTTGATAGGTCCCACACGTGGATTATGTTGTATGCTGCATGCCTAAGTCAGTGAGGAGCGTCCAATACGCCCTGATGAAGTGCCTTTGAGCGTGAATCTGCCAAAAAGAGGTGCCATGATCCTATACGCCGTAGGTATTGGCCCCCACATATCGGTGACCTGCCTTTGGCCACTACCGCAGACCGTTAACAGATGTAACTATGTATCTATGATTGCATGACAGCCGAGGATTTAACTGGGGGAGTTTTCCAGGACTCAATTTCAGTACTGTTTGGAGTAGACACACTGCATGTGGACTCATGTATAATCTGCTTTGGAATCATATCGCTACTTTGTTTATATAGACCAGGGGTGCTCATTAGGTAGATCGCGATCTACTAGGAGATCGCGTAGAGCATCCTGGTAGATCGCAGGCAGGGCGGGAGAAAGGCTCAGTCCCGCCCCGCAGGCTCCCGATGCCGCCCAGGTGCAGAAGGAGGTTGGACTGGATGGCCCTTGGAGGTCTCCTCCTCTTCTAGGAACCCATTGTTATTATTATTGTTATTATTATTATCAGAGGCTGAATGGCCATCTGTGAGGAATGCTTTGATTGTGTTTTTCCCTTATGGCAGGAGGTTGGACTGGATGGCCCTTGGAGGTCTCCTTCTACTCTAGGAACTATTGTTATTGTTACTATTATTATTATTAGTAGTAGTAGTAGTAGCAGAGGCTGAATGAATATTATCATCATTATTATTATGAATAAATTCAGGGGCTTGTTATACTCACATTTAGTTGAATTCAGTCTTAAAATATATTATATGGCTCTCACTGAAATAAATTTCCAAATATTTTGCATTTATGGCTCTCTGAGTAGTGGGTAGGTAGATCATTTGGACTTGGTTGTTTTATAAGTAGCTCGCATGCTGAAAAAGTGTGAGCACCCCTGATATAGATTATGTGAATGCTGTATTAAGAGCTACCAAGATGGATTGGACGCTTAAAACCAAAAAAGACTTCATACACCACCAAATCCAGATTACAGGTTTTTGAAGCCGATTATTAGTCAATTATTGATATACAGTATTTTGTGTGAATGCTCGATAACAGATGTGATATTTTGTCATGTAAATGAGTTTAAGTGTGTTACATTGATGTTTGACGCATTGCAATCTTTGCAAAAGTATTTGCCTGGGAACTAATGTAATTCTTGTATTGTGTTGATGCTAAAAATGAAAAGCCAATAGAAATCCATTATATTTGATTTGTTTTTGAATTAGAAAGTGGTTGCATTTCCACCTTCTGTTTGAGTCGTTTTATTATGTGTCATTGGGCTTGGCCTCATGTAAGCCGCCCCGAGTCCCCTTGGCGGGGTATAAATAAAGTTTCTTTATTATTATTGTTATTATTTATTTATTTATTTCAGGATTTTACCCCGCTCTTCTCAACCCCCCGAGGGGGGACTCAGAGTGGCTTGCAGTAAGGCGCAATTCGACGCCCACACAGTAACAATATAAGACCCCAGAATCCTTCAACAATTAAAATACATTAAAATACATTAAAATACAATTAGCTAAACATCATGCGCATTCATTCCAGATTAAAACAATGTTCTGTCTAGGGTTGCCATATGTCCCTTATTCTAAGGGACGTCCCTTATTTTGGCCCTAAAATTTGTGTCCCTTTTTTTCAGGCCCTGTCCCTTATTTTTGACTAGCAGAACAGGACTGGGCGGGGTTGGCCAGCGGAAGGTGCGCGCTGCGGTTTCCACGGCAATGCCTGCCCGGGGATTCCAACTAGCAGGGCAGCCTGCGTCCCCGTTGGAAGGAAGAGGCGATACAGGACTTTTTCAAAGTACAGTAGACTAATTAACCGTTACACAAGGGGAATGTTGGATCATGTTGGATAAAGATAGTTTCTGGTTGCTTGAGAGTTACTCTTAAAATAGGCCTAGCTGTGTATCCCATACTATACTATACCATTAACTATTGAACTATAATAATACTGAAGATGTACTGTCTTATAAAATTTATTTTATTTTAATGTTTAGACAGTGCACTTTTAAAGTCAGCAAAGTCAAGGACTAAATACAGATGGAGAAAATAAGGTACTTCTGATGTTTTTTCTGCATGACAAAGCATGCAGAAACATACCATGTCCTGTTAAGAGGGTGTAAGTCAGTTTCTTTTGTGAGTTTCAATCATTATCTTATTCTGTTAACAAAACTATTTCTACCTAATGTTTGAGTTTCAAGTTTTTAATGAAGTGTCCCTTATTTTTGTGAAAAATCCCGTAAATGTCCCTTATTTGGATACCAAGTGTATCGGTAGTTACTGAAAAGGACATTCAAGTGCCACCTCGGAGTTGGTTGAGGTAGGCAGGATTTCCCTGGGTACTGGTTGTGGGGGGTCGGGAGCAGGTCAGGGTTTTGCCCTCCCTTCTGCTCGAGATCCCCGTGTACAACTGGTGGGCCACTGTGTGATACAGAATGCTGGACTAGATGGGCTGAGGTCCGGTTCAGCATGGCTCTTCTTATGTTCTTATGTTATTTCTTATATCAAAAAAATGGCAACCCTAGTTCTGTCCAAAAAAGCATTGGCCCTTTTCATCCACTTTCCATTAAAACCCCATCTAAAGTGCTGCCTTGTGCTGGTGTGCAAACGCCTGGTCCCACAGCCAGGATTTTACTTTTTTCCTGAATGCCAGGAGGGATGAGGTGGATCGTACATCGAGAGGGAGCGCATTCCACAGGCGGGGAGCCACCACCGAGAAGGCCCTCTCCCTCTTTATTTACCGCTTTAAGGTTTCTGCTTCCATGGCAGAAGCAAAGGCCTTCCTCCCACCAAAGAGCCACAGGGCGTGCAAGCAGTTTGACACCACTATGCGTCCTTGGGGGATTTGTAGTTTGGCGAGGCCCCTGCACTCTTTGGCAGGGGAGAAGCTAACGGGCCTTGTCAGAAGACAGCTCTCGGGGCTGCACATCAGCAGGGCGCCCTGGGGGTGGAAGCGGTGCCCGGCTGCCCTCGCGCAGAGGCGGCCCTCGCGCTCCCTCCCTCCCTGCCCCTCCCCCGCCTGCATGGCGTCACCACCCCTCGCTCTCGCGCTCTCCCTGCAAACTGCCACATTCCTCCCTCCCTCCCTCCCCCTTGACAACAAGGCCTCCCGCGCGCGGCCTCTCTCCTCACTCAGCCCCGGCCTCGCCTCAGGAGCACGCGCGGCCTCTCTCCTCACACCGCCACGGCCTACCTCCCTCTCCGTCCCCTTCCTCGGGAGCCCCGCGCGCGGGACGACTTACAACGCGAGCTCCCCGCCTAGGCCTTGTCTCGGCCCCGCTCTCGTCCCGACTCGTAGGCCTCCTCCTCCTCTGTCCGCCGCCTCCTTCTTTCTCTGCCTCAGCAATCGCTCCCACCGGAAACGCAGCGCCCTCCACCAATCGGCACCCGGCCTGACGTCAATGGGCCTCGCTCTCACTCGGCGGGCCGTCGCCATGGCAACCTTAAAGGAGAAGGCGCTGCCCCTCCCCGCCCGGGAACCCAGAAGGGGGGAGACCGAGCTCGCCGCCCTACCCCTTCCCTTTAAAGCGTCCGCTGACGTCAGAGCGCTTGTTGCAAGGGAGCCCTCGGCAGCCATGGCCCCGCCCGCTCAGAAAAGGAGGGAGGGAGGGAGGAATCCTCTGAGGCCCCTTCCACACAGCTCCATACAATCCCACAGGATCTGCTTTGAAGTGGGAGAGAGAGAGAGAGGAGAGGGAGAGGAGAGGAGAGGGAGAGGGAGAGAGCTTATAACAGCTTCATGACATCCATAGTTAACTGGTAGCAAGTTTCACTCAGGGTGAAATTTCACAAAGGTCTGGAGAACAAGCCCTATGAGGAGCGGCTTGAAGAGCTGGGCATGTTTAGCCTGTAGAAGAGAAGGATGAGAGAAGATACATTTGGCCATGTATAAGTATGTGAGAGGAAGTCCTATATATGTTGTGTTCATCAAAACAGGCCCAGGTTTCACACTGAGTGTATGAATACATTTAAAAACATATTGACTATATGTATGACTGTGTTAGAGTGTCATTTTGTGTCATTTTGGTTGGTGGTGTGCCCCAGGATTTTGTAAGTGTAAAAAACGTGCCGTGGCTCAAAAAAGGTTGAAAAACACTGATATATATAGAGGGGGGGGGGGGCAGTATGGACTGAGGGCACTTCCACACATCTCTCTCTTTCTCTCCCACTTCAAAGCAGATCATGTGGGATTTTATATATATATATATATATATATATATATATATATATGATGGACGGGGCCCTCAGTCCATACTGCCCTCTCTCTCTCTCTCTCTCTCTCTCTCTCTCTCTCTATCAGCACGTTTTTTACATTTACAAAATCCTGGGGCACACCACCAACTAAAATGACACTAAAATGACACTCTAATACAGTAATACATATAGCTAATATGTTTCTAAATGTATTTATACACTCAGTGTGAAACCTGGGCCTGTTTCGATGAACTCAACATAGATATCCTGGCAGGAATGGCAGAAAGACACAAATTTCCCACACAGAACTCCCATAACCAAGAGAAAATGCTATAAGAGTTTGGTGGGCATTGACCTTGAGTTTTGGAGTTGTAGTTCACCTATATCCAGAGAGCACTGTAGACTCAAACAATGTTGGATCAGGACCAAATTTGGCATGAATACTCAATATGCCCAAATGTGAACACAGATGGAGTTTGGGGAAAATAGACCTTGACATTTGGGAGTTACAGTTTCTGGGATTTATAGTTAACACACAATCAAAGTGCATCCTGAACTCTTGCAACAATGGAATTGAACCAAACTTGGCATATTGAACTCTCATTACCAACAGAAAGTACTGGAAGGGTTTGCTTGGGAATTGACCTTGAGTTTGGAAGTTGTAGTTCACCTACACCCAGAGAGCACTGTGTTGCACCTCAGATCGTGGCAGTACCCCCCCCCCCCCTCCTAGATCACGCACACAAGCAGTCACTGTGTAAGTACTTTTATTTAGAATAAAGAATAGTCCAAAGGTTAGAAGAAGCAAATCAAAGCAAGTCCAACGATAATCCAGGAAAGTCCTTAAACTGGCAAATCCAAACTGGCTTTAATCCCATAGAAAACAATCGTCCGTAGGCAAGGCAAACCGCTCCTGCGGTCAACGTGAAACTTAGAGTCTTGAGAAGCAGCTCCATACAATCCCACATGATCTGCTTTGAAGTGAGAAAGAGCGAGAGAGAGAGAGAATGGGGCAGTATGGACTGAGGGCCCTTCCACACATCTCTCTCTTTCTCTCCCACTTCAAAGCACATCATGTGGGATTTATATATATGTATATGGAAGGGTCCCTCAGTCCATACTGCTCTCTCTCTCTCTCTCTCTCTCTCTCTCTCTCTCTCTCTCTCTCTCAGTGTTTTTCAACCTTTTTTGAGCCGCGGCACGTTTTTTACATTTACAAAATCCTGGGGCACACCACCAACTAAAATGACACAAAATGACACTCTTAACACAGTAATACATATAGCTAATATGTTTTTAATGTATACACTCAGCATGAAACCTGGGCCTGTTTTGATGAACACAACATATATATGACTTCCGCTCACATACTTATACATGGCTATCATGTCTTCTCTCAGCCTTCTCTTCTTCAGGCTAAACATGCCCAGCTCTTCAAGCTGCTCCTCATAGGGCTTGTTCTCCAGACCTTTGTGAAATTTCACCCTGAGTGAAACTTGCCTCCAGTTAACTATGGATGTCATGAAGCTGTTATAAACAGTTCTTTGGGGGGGGGGGGAGCCAACTAAAACATTTCCAGGCGGAAAGGCTCAATTTGTTTTTTGGAAACCTGTGAATGCTTCAGCCTCCCAATGCTCCCAGATTTGCTCACTGCCCAATTCACCGACGTGGAGCTTACGGCTTTGTTCTTGCGAGAAATCCAAGCCAACATTTCCAAGCGGAGAGGCTCAACTTGTTTCTTGGAAACCTGTGAGGGGGCTGCGAGGGGGGGGGGGAGTGCCAATTGCCCATGGCACACCTGATGATCGCTTACGGCACACTAGTGTGCCCCGGCACACTGGTTGGGAAACACTGCTCTATATATATATATATATATAGAGAGAGAGAGAGAGAGAGAGAGAGAGAGAGAGAGCGCAGTATGGACTGAGGGCCCTTCCATATCCATATATATTTATATATATATATATATATATGTATATATATATGGGGCAGTATAGACTGAGAGCCCTTCCACACATCTCTCGCTATATATAGAGAGGAGGGGCAGTATGGACTGAGGGTCCTTCCACACAGCCCTATATCCCAGAATATCAAGGCAGAAATCCCACATTATCTGAGTGTGGACTCGGGTAACCCAGTTCAAAGCGAATATTGTGTGGTTTTCTGCCTTGATAGTCTGGGTGTGTGGAAGGGCCCCGAAAACACACATCAGCCTGCTTTTCTCCAGACTCCAGTGGCTTCTCCATGGCCAACCCTTGCTTGGTTTCTAGATACCTTTTTAGCATCTTAGGCCCTTCCACAGTAGCTGTTGTATTCATGCCCTACAAAGAGCCCTTCCTCACAGCCTCTCTCAGTACTACTTCGTGAACGAAGATTCTTAGGAAGGACTCATCACATGCTTTTTACTAGCGCGTTGATGACTAAAAAGGCCAATTTGAGATAGGCAAGTCCGGTTGCAGAAAGCACAGCATTATTATTATTATTATTATTATTAAAGTCTCCTTGGGGGATGTTGTTTCCAAGTTGCGGTTCTTTCTGCCTTGTCATTTGTCTTCGAGACCCGTTCGGCATGTCTTCTCGAAAGAGGCCGCAACATTGTGGATAGTGCGTCTCCACGCCTCCCGATGTGAGGCCAGGGTGGACCATTTTGGGTGATCAATCTGGCCGAGCCTGAGATGTTGTTGTTTCAGGGAGTCCTTGTATCTCTTTTTGGGGGCGCCTCTCTTGCGCTGACCCGTGGCGAGTTCACCATAGAGTAGTATCTTTGGGAGGCGGTGGCCCTCCATCCTAGAGACGTGCCCTGCCCAGCGGAGCTGTGTTCTCAATAGCATGGCCTCAATGCTGGTGATCCCTGCTTGCTCAAGGACAGCAACATTCGTCACATAGTCGGTCCAGTGTATATTTAAGATTGTGCGAAGACAGCGCTGATGAAAGCGTTTGAGGAGTTGTAGGTGTTGGCGATAGGTGACCCATGTTTCAGACCCATAGAGGAGAATAGACAGTACGATATCTCTGTACACCCTGATTTTGGTGCTTTGCCTCAGGTGCTTGTTGCTCCAGACTCTTTTGTGAAGCCTTCCGAATGCACTATATGCCTTTGCTAATCTGTGATCTATCTCTTTATCAATCTTGGTGTTTGAAGAGATTATGCTTCCCAAGTAGAATGGAGAGGTCCTCACAGCCTATAACCCTGAATATCGAGACAGAAAATCCCACAATATTAGCTCTGAGCTGGGTTATCTGAGTCTACACTGCCATATATTCCAGTTCAAAGCAGAACCTGTGGGGTTTTATTCAGCTGTGTGAAAAGGGCCTAAGTTTTTCGTCTCTGGACATACAGATATCCTACCAGGTATACTACACTGCTCATCTCACGTAGAGTTTTTAAACTTTTTAAATCTTTGCAACTGGCCCTGCCCATTGTGTTCAATTATTGTGGTTTTCTATTGCGTTGTATGTTTACATTCTTTTCATTATATTTCATTGATGTATTTTATGTTGTATATTTGCTTTGTTGTAATTGTTGGGCCTGGCCTCATGTAAGCAGCCCCGAGTCCCCTTAGGGAGATGTCACATTGAACTATAACAATTATGTCGCAATATTATTAATAATATTGCATGTAACACAAAATATATAGTTATGGTATCATATTAGTAGTGTTGCCGAGGCTGACAACCTTCAAGCCGCAGGCCGTTCCTCGAGTGAACAAGTCCCAACTTTTGCACGCACGCCTGTTCTCGGGTGGAAGCCCGCACGTCCACTCCTTTAGCCCCGCAGGATCCTGCCCAAAGGTTCTTGCCACCTTCTGACCCTTTCCCCAATTTTCCTGAATTTATATATATATATATATTTCTCTTCTTCTCCCGCCTCCCGGGCGCCTTAAGACTCCGAGGAGATCTGTATCGCAAGGAAAGGATGTGATAGCTCAAGCGGCAGAGCCAAGGCCGTTTGGGACGGGGGTCACGGGTTCGGGACCCCCAAGGGAGGAAAGGGAACTTATTTTCATTTTTTCCTTTATCTACCTTTATTCCTATCTTTCCTCTTCTTCTCCATTTCTGGGACATCTCTGAGCTCAGAAGGAAAAGTTTTGAGAAGTGAATTGGCCTTTGAAGCAGGGGGCCTCATCTGTTTGTATTGGACTGACAGCTGGGAAGCGGAAATCATAAATATGGATTCACCTCTGTATCTGTGTACCTATACATTGTTGCCCTCATGTCTCCCTTGTCTCTTTGTAACGCTTCCCTTCCCCATCCCATCTTTGCAAATTGAGAAAAGGATTGCTTTGGAAATGCTTTACTGTATCTGCCGAGAGGAAGTACTGCTGAGCCCTGTTCCATACCTTTATGGACCACCATATTCATATTGCATGCGTTTCCTGGTGAGGATCTTGTTATGGTAAAGTCAAGCCCTTTGTCTTGACCCCACGCTTCACCGGTCCTGAGGCGGTTTAATGGTCGGATTTCTAGTCTAACTAAACTAGCCTTTGGAGCCTGGACAATAAATATTTGTTCTTCACAGCGGGTGACACACCTGGCCTCGGAAACCAAGGTGTGCCCCAGAATAAGTGCCTTTGTCACCAGAGGGTCTGAGTGAATCACCTTCATCAGGCTTCTTCCCTTTTCTCCCTCATTCACATGTATGGATGAGACACATCAACCCAATGATTTCATCATTCCCAGGTGTTGCCCCAGGTCATTACCTGGCCCGGACTCTTTTGTCTTCATTCATATGCCATCCTGACAGTAATCTCCGCCTAAGCTCTCCTTCCCGGACATTCCTTATATGGCCACAGACCCCGATTGGCTGAGCCAGCAAATGGGAGTAAACATCGATAGGCCCTCTGGAGCTGGTCGACGTCCCGCCCATCAGCTGGTCACAACGTTCCAACCAATCACCGACGGAGCCGGCCCGGAAGAGGGCGGGCGGGAAATTCAAATGTTTTGACAGTTCTGTAGCCTTTAAAAACCAATGTTTTAAATGTATATGCATGCGTTCTTTGCGGGAATCAGGGAATTGCGGTTCGCATCCTCTCAGCTGAGCAGAATAAACAATTTCGTGGCATCTACCTTGCAGTATTGGTGAGCATAATTGGATCTAAGGGAGGCGGGTAGGCTTCGGGGACCTAGACGCTCCGGGCTCGCCAGGTTAACTGAACCCTCGCGGTCTCTGTTCCGCAGTCGGTCTGCGGAACTTGCCCGGTTGTTCGACAACAGTAGTAGTAATATTGTATTGCATTACATTACAACATTATCAATATTATATGTATACAAAATATATCATACTATATTATACTATAATATCAAAAACAACATACTATATCATTGTCACAGTATTATTATTATTATACCCTATTTGCGCAAATCTAATGCTCACCTTTTATTTTGCTCAATTATCAAAATTAGAATGTGCATTAGATTTGCCTCATGTGATAATCTCATCACATGAGTTAAACTACTTCTGGCCATCATGCATAGCCCTCCAGGGTTGAAAAGAGGCAGAAATGATATGTAATTGTTTTTCTGTGACAATGACATAGTATGTTGTATTTGATATTATAGTATAATTTAGTATGGTATAATATATTTTGTATATATTACAAAACAGGGAAAATGTTTTTCCTCTTTGAAGCCCACCCTCCTAAAATGGACTATCCTCTATCTAGTGCCCCCTTTTGTCCTCTGCCCAGGTAATGGGGCAGGAGTTACACTTTAACTTTTTACTTATTCGGCTTTCATACAGCTTAAGAACTTATCTTGTTCGTAACTTGGAGACTGCTTGTACTCAGTATTGAGCAGGCATTTACTGCAACTGCATTTTAAGAGGAACAGAATATTTACAAATTAGGACTATAAAAAGAGGAGAGGATAACACAACCTATGGGATTCAACAGTTTGACAGTGGCATCATTTAGTTTCCCAGAGAATCTAACTGATATTATATCCACTTTGCGGTTAATAATTTAGATGGCCGTAGCTACCAGTAACTTGTTCTCCATACACGAACATGCCTAATGATTACTGAAGCATAACATGAGCAGCAGAGGAAAAAAGAGCTGTGCCCTTTGGAGTTCAGAATCTATCATGGTGGAGATAAGTGCAGGAATGCAGGGCTGGCAGCGAACAGAAAGACCGTAATTTTGTTTTTGTTGGTTATTATTTTTAGAAGCAAATCTCTGCTTATGGAAATTTCTCATATTATATTTCATTTTTTTTCTTCCCTCCCCCCTGGGCAAGCACATTCAATGCTTGTTTATTAATGCTGGATAAACGTTCTGAAATATACTAAATGGAATCTGGTAGGCTCCCTAAGGGGCTTCTTGAGAAATAATGGCAGCTATAGAAAGATTATGTTCTTTTTTGGTGTTTACGAGAAGCCACCAGGGAACGATGGAACCCTTTCTATATTTTCTCCTCTTGGCAGCAACACAGCATATATTTGGCATTCATTATGTAGCAGGTACTGTGGCTCATTTTTCCATGGACAAATCAAAATCATGTATTATTTTGTGATCTTCATATTACTGTCGTATGCCAATGGTACTAGGAGGGAAGAAAAGAATGTGATGTATATATATCCTGATGTATATACCCACATTGCCCTAGTGTCGGAGTGGCTACTGCTGGCCCGCTTTCTCCCTTCTCCAGCTCTGAGAAGGCCTACCTTACAATGTCTTCATGACAACACTCTGACGACTGTCTTTGTAGCTTTCTCTTTCCTTCTTCTGTTTTCCTCGTACACTGTCTCCTTCTCTCTTTTCTTTCTTTCTTCTTCCCATGTCTTCCCTTATACAACTTTCCCCACTTCTTTCTTTTCTTTGCTCTTTCTTCCTTTCTCTTCTCTGCTTTTTCTGTCTTCCCTCCCTTTCTTTATCCCTCTTTCCTTCCTTTCCTTTTCCTTTCTTCCCGTCTCATTCCTTTTCTCTTTCTCTTCTTTCTCTCATTATTATTACTGCTGCTGCTACTACTACTATTCTTCCCTTCTTTTGCCTTCTTTTTTCTTTCTTTCCTCCCTCTCTCACTTACACATCACCTAGCAGCACCCAGTCCATTTTATTTTCCTCAGCTCTGACCCCAAAAGTAGTGGTTCTTTTAGGTCAAACCCATCCATTACTTAACGTTGGATAAGGAAGAATATATCTGCTGAGTTTGGTCCTGATCCATCAAACCATGTAGGAGCCTTTTGCGATCAAATGGGCAAACCAACCAACAAACATGCATACCTTGACTTTTTGATAGATATGTACTGTACCTGGTGTGTGTCTATCTGATAGATAGAGATAGATAGGCAGGCAGGCAGGCAGGCAGGCACATGTGTAGGCACATATTACTTGTCGGAAAGCTACACTTATGAATTGTTGTGCAAACAATAGAGTGAATTTATGAACATTCAAGGATGCATTAGACTGAGGAAACAATCCTCCTTCATCCCTCGCAATGTCCACCTGGGATAAAGGTTTGCCTATTGTTCCAGTAACCTTAAGGGCACTGAATATAGCCGCACACAGATTTAATAACAATCCCATAAGTAGCATATTGAAACCAGCTTCGGCTGGATGAAACTTTAAGTAGAAAGTGTGGGAAATGTGGAGGGGAAATCACTCTGATTCCCAATAAAAGTCTCTTGGTGGGATTTAAACATCCAAATTACGTATTCAATTTTCTCTTTCTTACTTTATGCTCATCTTCACTTTTGTTAACAGCCAACTTCAGTTGTTCATCTTTTATTTTATTTATTTTATTTTATATATTTATACCCCGCCCTTCTCACCCCAAAGGGGACTCAGAGCAGCTTATAAGATATTTAAATGATGGAGACATGGACATTTATAAAATAACCAAATGAGACATTGTTGGGTGCTTTTTGCATTTTGTAAGCAGAGTTTTCTATTTTAAAATATGGGTAGTGAAATCCAGAAGAGAAAAACTTCTCCTTTCCCCCATTGAATTGTTCAGAAGCGGTCAAAGCTACAAAGTAGGGGAAACTGGTGGTCGTACAGTAGTCTGTGCTCTTACAGAGGTCACAACTTGAGCAGCACATTTCCTTCAAAGGCATATTTGAATGAATTATATGGTAGGAAAATTAGTTCTATCTACTCAATCTGTCATTTTAATTTAATCTATAGTGGTTGTTCCTTCACACACAAACTACTTTTATTGGAAAAGGAACAGCATTTATCACAAATAATTAGCTTTCCGGTGTACTACATTGATGCATTGGGAATGAAGATGCATATTGAAACCTGGGAATTTTAGGATTATTTTCTCAAGCCATCATCATTGTAACCAACACAGGTCTTGCGATTATATTCCATACTATATTGCCCAGTGAAGCAAAAACAGAGAAAAACCTAACCTGTCCTTGAAAAGTGTTAAGAACATGAGGAAGGAACCTGCTCAAGTGCAATAGTAATTTAAATCCTGGTGAAACAAATGGGTATCTGGAGTCCCAGCATGTCTAGGCTCCAAAGATTAAATGAGACACAAGAGAGTTGAAACCAAAGAACAGAATATTTATTCACTTGGCCAAAGTGGGCGCCAGGAGAGTCTGTGCTCTCAAATCTCACATAAAGACAATGGAGACATGTATAGGAATTTGACACCTATTCATAGTAATTGACTTTTACCACTATGAGTGCTGATTGGTTCAGGCTGGGGCTGGCTAGGACCTGGATGCTGATTGGGTGAGGCACACTGTCTGCTGTTGCAACTGATTGGTCCCTAGATCTGCCGAGAATTTTAATAAACTATCATTGATCAGTTTAAAATGTTGTGTCTGTTTCCTGGTCCACTCCTGATGCGTACATAGGGAGAAGGAATGTGGGTAGGATCCAAGTTGATGGGTACTTCTGATGGTATTCCTGACAGCTCAGGGTTGGACAATGAGTCTGGCCGGCTAGACAATGGGTGGCGAATGGTGTTGGCAGGGGCGGTCCGACCTATATGCGAAGTACGCAGCCGTGTGGGGAGCCATCTTCTGGGAAGGGCACCGCCACGCCGCTGTTGCAAACCTCCCTGCTGCTGCGCTGGCTTCAGTGCCTGGCCTGCAGGAGCTTCTGGGCATGCTTAAAGATTTTCGCGCATGCGCAGTGGCTCCGGAGCTGAAGTTGAGCTCCGGAGCCACTGCGCATGCCCAGAGGTTCCTGCAGGCGCTGAAGCTGAAGCCTGTAAACACGTCACGTCAGCACTTCATCCGTATTTGGCACGCGCAACCTCTCCCTTTGCCTCCGCCCCCTGCGTGCCGAATATGGAGTGCTGACGTGTTTACAGGCTTCAGCTTCAGCGCCTGCAGGAACTTCTGGGCATGCGCAGTGGCTCTGGAGCTCAACTTCAGCTCCGGAGCCACTGCACATGCCCAGAAGTTCCTGCAGGCGCTGAAGCCGAAGCCTGTAAACACGTCACGTCAGCACTCCGTCCGTATTCGGCACGCAGGGGGCGGAGGCAAAGGGAGAGTGCTGACGTGTTTACAGGCTTCGGCTTCTGCACCTGCAGGAGCTTCTGGGCATGCGCAGAAGCTCCTGCAGGCATAGAAGCCTGTAAACACGTCACGTGACGCAATTGGGCAGGCAGGGGGCAGAGGCAAAGGGAGAGGGGGCGGAGACAAAGGGGGCGCCAAAGTAATGTTTGCTTACCATATAAAATAACCTTAGACTGCCCCTTGGTGTTGGTAAATTTGGGGTTCTGGTGTTTCGGTAACTATGGCTAAATGTCCCCAACATAGAGGAAGCTGTGAGAAGTCACATGGTGGCCTGCTTCAAGATGACATCATTGAAAGGAGAATATAACATACATAAATGGACATCCTAAGGAGAACTGGGAGTCAGAATGGAAAGGGCTTAATGCCATAGTGAAAAGGAAAATGTAAGTAACTGAATCAGATAATCTTCATTATCAAACAAATAAAATAATACAAAGAGCAGAGGGGGAGGAAGAGGGAAGAGGAAAAATTGGATATGTAGTAGTAGAGAAGTATATAAATGTAAAGGATAGGAAAACAGGCATCATCAGAATGTTATGGGAATATATGGGATTTTTAAAATAAAGGTGACTGTGAAAATGTTATAACTTACTTATATAATCAAATAAAAGTATTTTAAAGGATGGTGGCCTGATAGGATTAATGTTAGGCACAACACTCCACTCTTGTGAACAAGATGCGAAAGCAAGTGTGAATAAGGACATTTCTGTTTGCATCATCCTCACCTTTTGACTGTAACAATCTGTGGCTTCAATGGGCTAGGGTTAGTATATAGACTGATTCGAACCTACAGCTGAAAGAATGAGAATAATAATGAAAATGGGTCCTGGGATTTATTTTTTTATTAAAAAATAGCATTATTGGATGAAAACAGAAGAGAAGGAGGCAGAACTGTACTTCTTTTCAAAAACTCAAACATCTGTTGGTATATATTCCATTCATGAACTAACAAATATTGAAGCTTCTGTTAAATTTCCCCATAGATGTATCAGCCAGAAACTGCTATAGCACCTATATGAAATAAGAATCACAATCTTTGAATATGTCTACACTGTAGAATTAATGCAGTTTGACAATACTTTAATGGTCATGTCTCAATGTTATGCAATCATGGGATGTGTAGTTTTACAAGGCCTTTGGCTTTGTTTGCTAAACAGTGCTGTTGCCTCACCAAACTACAACTTCCAGGATTCCGTAGCAGTGAGCCTTGGCAGTTAAAGTGGTCTCCAACTGCATTGATTGTATAGTGTGGATCAGGCATGTGCTAACTTTGGCTCTCCAGGTGTTTAGGACTTCAACTCCCACAATTTCTAACAGCTGATTGGGAAAGTAGCCTTCAGCTTATTCATGCTGAAAGCTACCGTACTTTCTGTTTTGCTCTAGGCATGACATCAAATATGTATAATTTGTTTATGATCATCGCTCAGCTTCTGGTTTACATTTTTGGAACCTAAATGTGAGCTGTCACTAGATGGCAGCATTTGTTATTAGAAGATTTGTACAAGTTGCAACCATTCTTGCTGAGAGATTAACTAAAAATTCATAGACCACAAAAAGCTTCTTTTCCATCATTGTGACTCCACATGATGGAAGTTGTAGTTCATCATGCATCAAGTCAGAGCACTGTGACCCCCACTGACAATGGACCTGGGGCACATTTGGCACACAGAACCCCCATGACCAAAGAAAAATACTTGAGGGGAGAATTCACCTTAATTTATAGTTCACCTGCAATCAAAGGGAACTCTGGACCCCACCAACGATGGCCTTGGACTTCACTTGGCACACAAAACCAACAAAAATGGCCAACGAAAAATGCAATAAGGCTTAGGGGAAACTTCATCTTGATTTATGGGAATTATCTTCTTCTTGGCTTTTCTTCGCAAACGAAGATTCAGGAAGGTCTCATCCCACGCTTTCTACAAGCGCGTTGATGATTCGAAGGTTGGATGTGTCCTTCGAGCCTGTGCAATGGACCTTTGGTGGAGCGCAGCGTGCACAGAACTGGCCTCACCCTTTAAACCAAAGGTTCGTCTGCCAGGGCCTAGCAAGCTTGGACAGTGGCAGCGAGGTCCTCAGGTCGTAGGTTTGGTTCGAGTTTCCTCCTCTTAGATCAGTGATTCTCAACCTGTGGTTCCCCAGATGTTTAGGCCTCCAACTCCCAGAAATCCTAACATCTGGTAAACTGGCTGGGATTTCTGAGAGTTGTAGGCCAAAACACCTGGGGACCCACAGGTTGAGAACCACTGTCTTAGATGGTTGACCTTACAGGGTTACACGAGCACCGTCTGCCCGGGTTTGAAATCAGAGTTTTCCTTCTCTTAGGTTGGTTGCCAAAAGGCTAGAGAGCCCATCCTGCCCTTTGACGCTCTTTGTCAGACCCTTCAGTTGTGACCTGTCTGGCATGGGAGGCCCTACCGGTGGCTATTATGCCACCGCCAGCATAGCTCACAACTTCATTAGGGTACGCAAGCCTCTCCCCCACGACAAGGGGGTGCCAACGGAATTATAGTTCACCTATATCCACAGAGCACTGTGAACACAAACAAGAATGTATCTGCACCAAATTTGGCACACATACCCAATATGCCAAAATGTGAATACTGGTGAATTTGGGGTGGAATTGGCATAGACATTTGTTAGTTGTAGGTACTGGGATTAAGAGTTCACCTGCAATCACAGAGCACTCTGAACCTCACTGATGGCGTTCAGATCCGAGCGGGCCAAATCGAACACGGCTTGATGCCCAGTTAAGGGCATATGCCACGGCAATAAAAGCTGCTCAGAAATCCTTTCTGGCAGCCAATATCGCATCCATGAGGAACCGTCCGGCGGAGCTGTTTCGAGTTGTCAAGAGGCCTATTAAATCCCACCTCTCAGGATGGGAGCCCTGACAACGCGGCAGCCTGCTGTGAAGCATTTGCTCGGTTCTTCACAGACAAAGCCGTTTTGATCCGTTCCAGTCTGGACACCATGTTAACGGCAGTCTCCGAGGATGTGACACAAGCATCTCCTTGTCTGGTTTTGATGGATTCATTTCAATTGGTGAAACCCGAGGATGTTGACAAGATATTTGGAGGGATGAGGGTGACCACATGCATCCTAGACCCCTGCTCATCCTGGCTTTTAAAGGAGGCCAGAGGGGGATTGGCCAAGTGAGTAAAGGTGGTGGTTAATGCCTCCCTTCGGGAAGGCAATATTCCAGCGAGCTTAAAACAAGCTGTGATAAAACCACTGTTGAAAAAACATCACTGGACCCCACTCAATTCGTCAACTATTGGCCAGTTTCCAATCTTCCCTTTTTGGGCAAAGTCCTGGAATGTGTGGTGGCCTCACAACTCCAGGTATTCTTGGAAGACACAGATTACCTGGATTCGGCACAGTCTGGCTTTAGGCCGGGACATGGAACCGAGACAGCCTTGGTCGCCTTAGTTGATGATCTACGCCGGGAGCTAGACAGGGGGAGTGTGTCCCTGTTGGTTCTGCTGGACCTCTCATTGGCCTTTGATACCATCGACCACAGTATCCTTCTGGGATGCCTCGAGGGAATGGGTCTTGGAGGTACTGTTTTGCAGTGACTTCGGTCCTTCCTAGAGGATCATTCCCAGATGATGTTATTGGGAAAAACCTGTTCAGGGTTCCTCAGGGTTCCATACTGTCCCCCATGTTGTTTAAAATTTACATGAAACCGCTGGGGGAGATCATGCGGAGTTTCGGGGTGCGGTGTCATCTGTACGCAGATGATGTCCAACTCTGTCACTCCTTTCCACCTACTACTAAGGAGGCTGTTCGGGTCCTGAACCGGTGCTTGGCTGCTATGATGATCTGGATGAGGGCTAACAAATTGAAATTGAATCCAGACAAGACAGAGGCACTCCTGGTCAGTCGCAAGGCCGAACAGGGCATAGGGTTACAGCCTATATTAGATGGGGTTACCCACCCCTGAAGACGCAGGTTCACAGTCTGGGTGTGATCCTGGACTAATTGCTGAGCTTGGAACCCCAAGTTTCAGTGGTGACCAGGGGAGCATTTGCACAGTTAAAGCTTGTGCGCCAGCTGTGCCATACCTTGGGAAGTCTGACTTGGCCACGGTAGTCCACGCTCTGGTTACATCCCGTATAGACTACTGCACTGTGGAAAGTGTGTCCCAATTCTATCGTTGGCGGGGTTCAGAATGCTCTTTGATTGTAGGTGAACTATAAATCCCAGCAACTACAACTACCAAGCTCAAGGTCAATGCCCACCAAATCCTTCCAGTGTTTTCTGTTGGTCATGGGAGTTCTGTGTGCCAAGTTTGGTTCAATTCCATCATTGGCGGAGTTCAGAATACTCTTTGATTGCAGATGAACTATAAATCCCACCAACTACAACTCCCAAATGACAATATCAATTTTTTTGGGTGATGGTCATTCCTTGGGTTAGCAGGTGTCTTGTGGCCAAACTTGGGGGCAATTCGTCAGTGAATTTTGAGACCAACATTCTGACACTGTAAAGTGGCAGAGGGGGGTAAGGAAAAGGCCTGAGGCAGTCAGACATGATGGGAGTTTAAGGCCAAAACACTTTGCGGCCCCCAACAATGACAGAACAAGACCAAACTTGGCACACAGAACCCCAAGACCCACTCTCCATCCTGGTGCCATTTGGAGGGGAGGGTGGACCATGGATGATGGGATTTTCAGTACTTAAACTCACTTCCTGAGACTGCTGTGGCCCACTCACCTAATGACTGATCAAAACCAAACTTGGCACACAGAGCCCCCATGATGCACTTTACATCCTGGTGCAGTTTAGGGCAGGATGGACCATGGATGATGGGACTTGCAGTACCTTCACCCGATTCACTTCCCACAGACCACTGCAACCCCTACAAATCACAGACCAGGCCCAAACTTGACACACAGAGTACTCATGACCCACTCTACATCCTGGTGCCATTTGGAGGCAGATGGACCATGGATGATGGGACTTGCAGTACCTCCACTCACTTCCTGAGACTGCTGCGACCCTCATCTAATAACTGATCAAGACCAAACTTGGCACACAGAGCCCCCATGACCCACTCTACATCCTGGTGCCATTTGGAGGAGGATGGACCATGGATGATGGGACTTGCAGTACCGCCACTCACTTCCCAAGACTGCTGCGACCCTCATCTAATAACTGATCAAGACCAAACTTGGCACACAGAGCCCCCATGACCCACTCTACATCCTGGTGCCATTTGGAGGAGGATGGACCATGGATGATGGGACTTGAAGTACCTCCACTCACTTCCTGAGACTGCTGCGACCCTCATCTAATAACTGATCAAGACCAAACTTGGCACACAGAGCCCCCATGACCCACTCTACATCCTGGTGCCATTTGGAGGAGGATGGACCATGGATGATGGGACTTGAAGTACCTCCACTCACTTCCCAAGACTGCTGCGACCCTCATCTAATAACTGATCAAGACCAAACTTGGCACACAGAGCCTCCATGACCCACTCTACATCCTGGTGCCATTTGGAGCAGGGTGGACCATGGATGATGGGACTTGAAGTACCTCCACTCACTTCCTGAGACTGCTGCGACCCTCATCTAATAACTGATCAAGACCAAACTTGGCACACAGAGCCCCCATGACCCACTCTACATCCTGGTGCCATTTGGAGGAGGATGGACCATGGATGATGGGACTTGCAGTACCGCCACTCACTTCCCAAGACTGCTGCGACCCTCATCTAATAACTGATCAAGACCAAATTTGGCACACAGAGCCCCCATGACCCACTCTACATCCTGGTGCCATTTGGAGGAGGGTGCACCACAGATGATGGGACTTGAAGTACCTCCACTCACTTCCTGAGACTGCTGCAACCCTCATCCAATGACTGATCAAGACCAAACTTGGCACACAGAGCCCCCATGACCCACTCTACATCCTGGTGCCATTTGGAGCAGGATGGACCATGGATGATGGGACTTGAAGTACCTCCACTCACTTCCCAAGACTGCTGCGACCCTCATCTAATAACTGATCAAGACCAAACTTGGCACACAGAGCCCCCATGACCCACTCTACATCCTGGTGCCATTTGGAGGAGGATGGACCATGGATGATGGGACTTGAAGTACCTCCACTCACTTCCTGAGACTGCTGCGACCCTCATCTAATAACTGATCAAGACCAAACTTGGCACACAGAGCCCCCATGACCCACTCTACATCCTGGTGCCATTTGGAGGAGGATGGACCATGGATGATGGGACTTGCAGTACCGCCACTCACTTCCCAAGACTGCTGCGACCCTCATCTAATAACTGATCAAGACCAAACTTGGCACACAGAACCTCCATGACCCACTCTACATCCTGGTGCCATTTGGAGGAGGATGGACCATGGATGATGGGACTTGAAGTACCTCCACTCACTTCCTGAGACTGCTGCGACCCTCATCTAATAACTGATCAAGACCAAACTTGGCACACGGAGCCTCCATGACCCACTCTACATCCTGGTGCCATTTGGAGGAGGATGGACCATGGATGATGGGACTTGAAGTACCTCCACTCACTTCCCAAGACTGCTGCGACCCTCATCTAATAACTGATCAAGACCAAACTTGGCACACAGAACCTCCATGACCCACTCTACATCCTGGTGCCATTTGGAGGAGGATGGACCATGGATGATGGGACTTGAAGTACCTCCACTCACTTCCTGAGACTGCTGCGACCCTCATCTAATAACTGATCAAGACCAAACTTGGCACACAGAGCCCCCATGACCCACTCTACATCCTGGTGCCATTTGGAGGAGGATGGACCATGGATGATGGGACTTGAAGTACCTCCACTCACTTCCTGAGACTGCTGCGACCCTCATCTAATAACTGATCAAGACCAAACTTGGCACACAGAGCCCCCATGACCCACTCTACATCCTGGTGCCATTTGGAGGAGGATGGACCATGGATGATGGGACTTGAAGTACCTCCACTCACTTCCCAAGACTGCTGCGACCCTCATCTAATAACTGATCAAGACCAAACTTGGCACACAGAGCCCCCATGACCCACTCTACATCCTGGTGCCATTTGGAGGAGGATGGACCATGGATGATGGGACTTGAAGTACCTCCACTCACTTCCCAAGACTGCTGCGACCCTCATCTAATAACTGATCAAGACCAAACTTGGCACACAGAGCCCCCATGACCCACTCTACATCCTGGTGCCATTTGGAGCAGGGTGGACCATGGATGATGGGACTTGAAGTACCTCCACTCACTTCCCAAGACTGCTGCGACCCTCATCTAATAACTGATCAAGACCAAACTTGGCACACAGAGCCCCCATGACCCACTCTACATCCTGGTGCCATTTGGAGGAGGATGGACCATGGATGATGGGACTTGAAGTACCTCCACTCACTTCCCAAGACTGCTGCGACCCTCATCTAATAACTGATCAAGACCAAACTTGGCACACAGAGCCCCCATGACCCACTCTACATCCTGGTGCCATTTGGAGGAGGATGGACCATGGATGATGGGACTTGAAGTACCTCCACTCACTTCCTGAGACTGCTGCGACCCTCATCTAATAACTGATCAAGACCAAACTTGGCACACGGAGCCTCCATGACCCACTCTACATCCTGGTGCCATTTGGAGGCGGATGGACCATGGATGATGGGACTTGAAGTATCGCCACTCACTTCCCAAGACTGCTGCGACCCTCATCTAATAACTGATCAAGACCAAACTTGGCACACAGAGCCTCCATGACCCACTCTACATCCTGGTGCCATTTGGAGGAGGATGGACCATGGATGATGGGACTTGAAGTACCTCCACTCACTTCCTGAGACTGCTGCGACCCTCATCTAATAACTGATCAAGACCAAACTTGGCACACAGAACCCCCATGACCCACTCTACATCCTGGTGCCATTTGGAGGCGGATGGACCATGGATGATGGGACTTGAAGTACCTTCACTCACTTCCCGAGACTGCTGCGACCCTCATCTAATAACTGATCAAGACCAAATTTGGCACACAGAGCCCCCATGACCCACTCTACATCCTGGTGCCATTTGGAGGCGGATGGACCATGGATGATGGGACTTGCAGTACCTCCACTCACTTCCTGAGACTGCTGCGACCCTCATCTAATAACTGATCAAGACCAAACTTGGCACACAGAGCCCCCATGACCCACTCTACATCCTGGTGCCATTTGGAGCAGGGTGGACCATGGATGATGGGACTTGAAGTACCTTCACTCACTTCCTGAGACTGCTGCGAGCCAAACAAACAACTGATAAGGACCAACCTTGGCACACAATGCCTTTCTCAAATAACCCGGGCAGGGCCGGGTCCCCAAGCTAGTAAGCAAATAAACAAAACACAAAGAAGTTCAGCAGGAGAGGCGGGGCTTCTGGAGAGAAGAGGGGGGCCCCGCCCCGTCTGATGCAACCACCACAACACAGGACCACGTGGTCCCTCATCAGCTGTTTCCCGGCGCCCGCCTCAGCCAATCGCCGCCAGCCCTGTTGGCGCCGTGGGCGGGGCCTGGAGGGGTGGGGTCCCCTCTTCCCTCGCCCTGGAAGGCTCGAAGAAAGGCGGCCGAGTTCGAACCTCCGCTGTCCAATGGGAAGGCGCGGCCAGGCCCGTGGCCCCGCCCCCGAGGCCGGCGGAAGCGATGAGACGTGTGGAGGCTCCTGTTTGGGTCCGTCAGGAGCCGGGGAGCCTTGGAGGCGGCGAGGGCTGAGGGAGGAGAAGGCCGAGCCCCGGCGGAAGGGCCAACTCGAGGCCGGGGATCCATGGAGGCCTCCGGGGGCGGAGGAGGAGAGCCTTCTGAGGCGCTGACCTGCTTCTCCTACAACCAGGACTGCACGTAGGTTGAGGAGGGGGGAGCGAAGGAGCTGGGGAAGGCACCACTTCAAGGCTCAATGCCATGGGCTCCTGGGAGTTGTAGTTTTGTCTTCTCTGCCAGAGAGGGCTTGGTGGGGCCTCACCAAACTACAAACCCCAGGAGCCTATGGCATTGAGCCATGGCATTGGGTATATCTCCAGAGTCTGTCATAGCTGTATATAGTAAGAACATTATGTAGCAACATTTGGAGGGGAAAAAAAAATCTGTTCCTGGTTGGAAACTGTTATTTCCTGTTTAATTGTCCAGTAGTTGCTTTGAAAGTCGTCCTTCTGCTCCATAACCTTGTATTTTTGTGGCTGCCACAAACTCTGTGGATGTGGTTGAGACTCGGCGAGAGATGCATTGAAAAGTTAAGAGTAAAATGTGTTGCAGGTAGGGTTGCCACTTTTTGATATAAGAAATAAGGGACATTTACGGGATTTCCCACAAAAATAAGGGACACTTCGTTAAAAACTTGAAACTCAAACATTAGATGGAAATAGTTTTATTAACAGAGTAAGATAATGATTGAACCCCACAAAAGAAGCTGACTTATACCCTCTTTATTGATTGATTAAAAAAAGACACAACACACAGACTAACATAGTCACAATAACCATATGGAAAGGAGGTGGGGGTAAAGGGGGGGGGGTGAGGGGAATAACATCGGGAAAAAGGGGGAATCACAATGACATATACACATAGGTTTAAAAAAACAGGCTTGATTGACTTCATCCAAAAGTAACAAATTAGTAATATTTCTCGGTCGGTATTGTAACTTGCTATCCTTCAAATCCAATAGCCTTTCAGGATTAGACAGATTCATGGATACCAAGTGTATCGGTAGTTACTGAAAAGGACATTCAAGTGCCACCTTGGTTGAGTTGGTTGAGGTAGGCAGGATTTCCCTGGGTACTGGTTGTGGGGGGTCGGGAGCAGGTCAGGGTTTTGCCCTCCCTTCTGCTCGAGATCCCCGTGTACAACTGGTGGGCCACTGTGTGATACAGAATGCTGGACTAGATGGGCTGAGGTCCGATTCAGCATGGCTCTTCTTATGTTCTTATGTTCTTAGGGCAATGTTCTTCTTTCTTTTTACATAATCTTTTAGGGGGACTCCACGTATCTTCAAAGGTTTTTGTTGGGTACTTTCTCAGTGACATAGTCAGTTTGTCCATCTCGGCTATATTTAATAACTTATATAGCACTTCCTCCATTTCCAGGGTCTTCTTATCCCTCCAATGTCTAGCGAGGGTGATTCTGGCGGCCGTCACCGCAAAGAGTATCAATCTTTCAAGGCCCGTCCCCAGCTCTTTTCCCTCTATAATATTCAAGAGAAATAGTTCAGTTTTATACACAATTTTTTTGTGTGCCATATCTTCCAAGAATTTATGGATTTCTTTCCAATATTTAGTCACTTTTCCACAAGACCACCACTGGTGATAGAAAGTTCCCCTACTTTCCGAGCACTTCCAACAGTGGTCATTACCCGTCTTCTATATACTTACACCCTCTTAACAGTACATGTTTATCATGTCATTGGGGTCATTGGGTTATGGAACTCACTTCCAGAGGAGGTTGTGACAGCTGTCAGCCTGGACAGCTTCAAGGCAGGATTAGACAGATTCATGGATACCAAGGGAATCAGTAGTTACTGAAATGGACATCCAAGTGCCACCTCTGTGTTGATGGAGGCAGGCAGGATTTTCCCCGGGTACTGGTTGTGGGGGGTCGGGAGCAGGTGAGGATTTTGCCCTCCTTTCTGCTAGAGATCCCTGTGTACAACTAGTGGGCCACTGTGTGACACGGAATGCTGGACTAGATGGGCTGAGGCCCGATTCAGCATGGCTCTTCTTATGTTCTTATGTTCTTATGCAGAAAAAGCATTATTAGAACTACCTTATTTTCTCCATCTGTATTTAGTACTTGACTTTACTGACTTTAAAAGTGCACTTGTCTAAACCAGTGTTTCTCAACCAGTGTGCCGTGGCACACTAGTGTGCCGTGAGTGATCATCAGGTGTGCTGCGAGAAAAGCTCTCTGCCCCCCTTCCTTCCCCCCTCCTCCTGCCGAACTCCTGCTGCTTGGGGGAGGAGGAGAAAGGGCCGGGCAGCGGTGAAGAAAAAGAAGAAGGGACCAGGGCGCCACCTCCTTCGGCCATTTCCCCAACCAGCCTCCAATCCGCCATGACTCCCACCCCTTACTTGTTGAAGCCATGCAGAGGAGGAGCCCCACCTACTGAAGCCCGTCCACTACTCATACTCCTCCTCTTTGGGAGAGCTGAAGCCGGGGGGGAGGGGGGCATGACGCAGCCTGCTCCGCCCC
The DNA here is from genome assembly GCA_030556195.1 of Anolis apletophallus. NCBI lineage: Eukaryota > Metazoa > Chordata > Lepidosauria > Squamata > Anolidae > Anolis > Anolis apletophallus. The sequence continues at coordinate 164,268,499 of JARBWK010000001.1, read as the reverse complement.
CCTCCCCCAGCTTAAGCGCCCTCACAGCTTCGCCAGCCTTGAGGGGGTAGTGCCAAGCCAGCGATGGCAGAGCCAGCACAATGCTGGCTTGCCCCCTCAAAGCTGGTGAAGCTGTGGGAGAACTGAAGCCGGGGGAGGGGCATGGCATGGCGTGGCCTCGCTCCGCCCCTCCCCAGCTTGCGCCCTCACAGCTTCGCCAGCCTTGAGGGGGTAGTGCCAAGCCAGCATTGTGCTGGCTCTGCCATCGCTGGCTTGGCACTGCCGCCTCAAGGCTGGCGAAGCTGTGGGAGAACTGAAGCCGGGGGGGGGGGGGCATGGCGTGGCCTGGCTCCTCCCGGCTCCTCCCCCCTCCCCCAGCTTCAGCACTCCCAACAGCTGCTCCCAGCAGGCCACCATCCCCCATCCAATCTTTACTGTGTTACAGTGTCATTTTATGTCATCTTGGTTGGTGGTGTGCCCCCGGATTTTTTTTAATGTTAAAAGTGTGCCGCGGCTCAAAAAAGGTTGGGAAACACTGGTCTAAACATTAAAATAAAATAAATTTTATAAGACAGTACATCTTCATGATTATTATGTCAATACTTAATGGTATAGTATGGGATACACAGCATTGTATAGTATTGGGATGCACAGCTAGGCCTATTTTAAGAGTAACTCTCAAGCAACCAGAAACGATCTTTATCCAACATGATCCAACATTCCCCTTGGGTAACGGTTAATTAGTCTACTGTACTTTGAAAAAGTCCTGTATCGCCTCTTCCGTCCAACGGGGACGCAGGCTGCCCTGCGAGTTGGAATCCCCGGGCAGGCATTGCCGTGGAAACCGCAGCGTGCACCTTCCTCTGGTTAACCCCGCCCAGTCCTGTCCTGCTAGTCAAAAATAAGGGACAGGGCCTGAAAATAAGGGACACAAATTTTAGGGCCGAAATAAAGGACGTCCCTTAGAATAAGGGACATATGGCAAGCCTAGTTGCAGGCTGTCCCGCAAAACAAAGTTTTTGCCGTTTAATAAACCCTTTCCATGTTTATATGAAAGAACCATTTAGGACAGGGGTCGGGAACCTTTTTGACTCAGAGACTGAATTCAACTAAATGTGAGTACGTACTATGAGAAAAGGATTCCCCCGGCAGGATGACGGGACACTTCAGACCTGGCTCTGCAAAAGGCATGCTCAGGACTCTGGGAAGGAAGAGAAGGAAGGGGGAAAGAAAGAAAGAAAGAAAGAAGAAAGGAAGGAGGGAGGGGGAGAAGAAGATGAATGAACTATGGAAAAGGAAGAAAAGAAAAGCAGGAGAGAGACAAGGAAGAGAAAAGAAAGAAGGAAATGGGAAGGGAGGAAAGGAAAGGGTGGGGAAAAGAAAGGAAAGGGAGTGAGGAAAAAAGTAAAACAATGAAGGGAAAAGAAGAAAAGAAAGAAGGGGAGACAGAGGGAAGTGAAAAGAAAGGAAGGAGAAGGAAAGGAGGACTTGGGGAATAAGAATAGAAAAGGAAGGAAGAGGGAGGGAGAATGGAGGAAAGAAGGAAGGGTAGAGAGGGAGGGAAAAGGAAGAAGAGAAGGAAGGAAAGGATGAAGGGAGAAAGGAAGAAAGAGGGAGAATGGAGGAAAAAAGGAAGGGGAGAGAGGGAGGGAAAAGGAAGGAGAAGGAAAGGGTGAAGGGGGAGAAAGAAAGGAAGAGGGAGAATGGAGGAAAGAAGGAAGGGGAGAGGGGGAGGGAAAAGGAAAATTTAGGATATGACATGTATAACCCAGGAACAAAATTGTGTCACATCATGTAATGGGAGATCTCGGAGATGATAGGATGTTAAGCACAGAATTTATTCCTGCTCCTTATAATAAGGATAATAATAATAATGATAATAAACTTTCTACCCTGCCACCATCTCCCCAATGGGGACTCGGGGCGGCTAACATGAGGCCAAGCCCTTCTAAAATACAATACGATACAGTAAAATACAAAATACATCAAAAATACACTTTATGCCCAGAGTCTACAGATAATGTAATCCAGTATTCCCCCCCCCCATTTTGTGAATAAAGCAAAAGTGTCACTATATCTCTATAAACATAAATACATTATTTATTTATATCCTGCTTTATCTCTCCATACTGAGACTCAAAGTGGCTCACAATCAAAAACATTACAACGTAAACTATACAAGTATAAAATAATAAAACAGTATATTATTATATATCATCAGTAGTACCATATTTATTTATTTTTTGTTTGTTTTTGTGTTTCACTAATCGCCCATCCCAGGTGGCTCTGGGCGATTTACAATAACTCACTCGGCATTACTTTGCCAATGAACATTCAGGAAGGACTCATCCCGTGCTTTTTACAAGCGCATTGATGACTAAAAAGGGCAATCCAAGATAGGCAAGTTTAGTTGCAGAAAGCACAGCAGAAAGTCTCCTTGGGTGATGTTGTTTCCAAGTTGCGGTTCTTTCTGCGTTGTTTCTCTTCGAGACCCATTTGGCGTGTCTTCTCGAAAGAGGCCGCAGCATTGTGGATAATGCATCTCCATGCCTCCCGATGTGAGGACCATTGTTGGTGATCAATCTGGCCGAGCCTGAGATGTTGTTTCAGGGAGTCCTTATATCTCTTTTTGGGGGCGCCTCTCTTGCGCTGACCCGTGGCGAGTTAACCATAGAGTAGTAACTTTGGGAGGCGGTGGTCCTCCATCCTAGAGACATGCCCTGCCCAGCGCAGCTGTGTTCTCAATAGCATGGCCTCAATGCTGGTGACCCCTGCCTGCTCAAGGACAGCAACATTCGTCACATAGTCGGTCCAGGGTTCTGTTCCCAATACCACAGGGGCACTATTGGCCATCATGTTGAGTAGCACTGGCCTAATGCATCCCTGCAGCATCAGGTTAGGATAGGAAACTAAGAACAAGTCTTCTGCCAACTTGGAAGTCGGTATTTTTGGAAACCAGTGCCCAAGTGTGACGTATCCCTTCATTGCACTTCAACTCTGAGTATTGGCAGACATGCCCCATAATGATGCCCTGTGTTTTATTTATATTTCTCGCATGACTTGTGGTTGCCTTTTTCTATCACTTCCTGTGGATGGGATGTCAAAGAAAAAATGTCTTGTTTAGCAGGAAATGTTACAATGATGTGTTCACAGCTTAAATTCCAGTGTGATCTAAGATGTTTTGTTTTTTTAAAATCTAACTGGAAAATCTAATTTATATATTATAAAGAAATATAATACAATGTCATAATGAAATATAATAAGTAGATTTGTCTTATATGAAGCTCTCCCCGTCCCCGGACAACAACATTTCTCTCTTTAGAACTGAATCTCTTGTGTGTCTGTTACTGTCAGGGCACTCAAGGTACATCTACACTGTAGAATTAATGTGAATTGACACCACTTTAGCTGCCATAGTTCAGTACTATGGAATCCTGGGAATTGTAGCTTCTTCAGTCCCCAGCACACTTTGGCAGAGAAGGCTAAAGATCCTTTAAAACAGACCTCTTCAAACAGCAGTCCTCCAGGTGTTTTGAACTTCAACTCACAGAATTCCTGACCATTGAACAAGCAGGCTAGGGCTTCTGGGAGTTGGAGGCCAGACACCTTAGAGGGCTGCGGATTGAAGATGCCTGTTTTAAAACAACAACTTCCAGGATTCCAAACCATTGAGCCATGGCTGTGATGTCAAACTGCACTTATCCTGTAGTGTGAGTGCACCCTCTCTTTTATGGCAATGTCACACCATAGAGTGGTGTAAGAAGTGGTGCAAGAAGCTTTATTGTGTTTTTGTCTTCCCTTAGGATTTGTGAGGAAGCACAAATCTTTCATTTATTTATTAGATTCAGAAACAAATTTTGGGAAACTCTGACTACCCCGGCTTTCTGAAGTGCGCAAGCCATGTAAAAACCTGTGTTTTGTAGCATCAACTTTCCATCCTACAGTTTGGTCGTTTATAGTATTTTCACAGTATTTCTTATGGCAGTGTAGCAGCGAGCTGCTTTTAGTTCTCTAGTTTGTTTGTTTTTTTGGACATTTTGTTTATTCTCCAATTGACTGTGCAGTTAGAGATGACAAGTATTATAATGTAACAACATTTGGCCACAGATTGCTCATCCCTGTTGTAATGTGAAGCAACTACTGGCAGTGAGTGATGAAACTGGAAGTAATACACTATGAATATTGATGTTACTGATCTACAATGCTCTTTGTCCAATCAAGGGTTCCACATTATATATTCCTGTACTGTTAATATATGGGCCACATAATCTCTGCTGCATTACCTATGCCAGTGTTTTTCAACCTTTTTTGAGCCGTGGCACATTTTTTACATTTACAAAATCCTGGGGAACACCACCAACCAAAATGACACAAAATGACACTCTAACACAGTAATACATATAGTTAATATGATTTTAAATGTATTTATACACTCAGTGTGAAACCTGGACCTGTTTCGATGAACACCACATAGATATCCTGGCAAGAATGGCAGAAAGACACAAACTTCCCACACAGAACTCCCATAACCAAGAGGAAATACTATAAGAGTTTGGTGGGCATTGACCTTGGGTTTTGGAGTTGTAGTTCACCTATATCCAGACAGCACTGTGGACTGAAACAATGTTGGATCAGGACCAAACTTGGCATGAAAACTCAATATGCCCAAATGTGAACACAGATGGAGTTTGGGGAAAATAGACCTTGACATTTGGGAGTTACAGTTTCTGGGATTTATAGTTAACACACAATCAAAGAGCATCCTGAACTCTTGCAACAATGGAATTGAACCAAACTTGGCATATTGAACTCTCATTATCAACAGAAAGTACTGAAAGGGTTTGCTTGGGAATTGACCTGAGTTTGGAAGTTGTAGCTCACCTACACCCAGAGAGCACTGTGGACTCAAACAATGTTATGTTATGTTGTTTGTTTTCTATCCAGAATCACAATGTTGGAAGGAGGCTCACCACTTTAAGGTCCTTAAAACAGGCATGGGAAAACTTCGGCCCTCTGGGTGCTTTGGACTTCAACTCCCACCATTCCTAACAGCCTGAGGCCCTTTCCTGCTTAAGTGGCTGAGGGGGAAAAGGGAAAAGGGTCTGAGGCTGCTAGGAATGGTGGGAGTTGGAGTCCAAAACACCTGGAAGGTCCAAGTTTGCCCATGCCAGCTTTCGACAGAGACCTCTTCCTCCCCCCTTCCCCATTGCGCCCCTTTCTTCCCCTCCTGCCGAACACTTACTTTTTCTTCTACACTGCCACTTCTGCCGCCATTTTGATCCGAAAAGGCAGCGTGAGCGTGTTCAGGAGGGGAGGGGGGAGGGAGGAAGACGTGACCCGTGACCCGTGCGGGCGCTACTGCACAGACTCGCCCCAGAGCAAATCGAGTCAAAGCGAGCAGAGCGAGACTGGGAAGAAGGGAGCCCGAGTGGAGAAGAAAAAGTGTTCAGCAGGAGGGGGAAGAAAGGGTATTGGAGGTTCCAATTTCCCATGGCACACCTGATGATCGCTCACGGCACACTAGTGTGCCACGGTACACGGGTTGGGAAACACTGATCTATGCTGGCTATTGGTCTTTTTGAGGGGTAAAATTCAAAATGCTGGTTATTCCCTACAATACTGGAACTGCAGAACAATCTGCTGGAAGAACTCTGACAGCTAAATGAGTTTGTCGGAATTTAAAAACCATGTAAAGACCTATCTCCTTGGGCATGCCTACCCAGACAGTCTTTAAACATGAATTTTAAATGCAGGTCATTTGTTTAATTTCTCTTTTTGTATATTTTATAGAGATACGTTTTGGTGTGTAATTTTATAGAGGTATTTGTGGCGTTTTTGCTGTGCTTATGTGTTTTAATTGTTCTGTAACCCGCCTCGAGCCATGAAGAGAGGTGGGCAAGAAATAAAATAATTATTATTATGTCAGATTATCTGAAAGGGCATCTTTACCTTTGTGAGGCTGACTGATTTTTAAGATTCTTTGGGTAAGGATTTCCTTGTGCTCCCATGCTATTGCAGGCATGTTTAGCTCTGGACATGAGATATTCTTCTTAATGGTTGTGCCCCAAAAATACAACTTCCTCCAATTAGATGTGAGGTTGGCCTTTTTCTGCCTAAATCCCACTAACAAGCAAAGATCTTTTCATTCTGACAGGCCTTGCACTGTTGCACAAGGTCTTTTAATAGGCAGAGACGCTGTATTTTTATCTTGATACCTACATTTTAGATGTTTTTAAACTGTTAAGCTAATTTTAAAAAGATAGTGTTGCTTATTAAATTTTTAACATTTATAACATAAATGGTTTTAAATGGAATTCATATATCCCACCTTGATCATATATTGAGAGAAGGGTGGCTTATAAACTTAATAAATAATTTTTAAAAAACTTATAATAAATAAAATTAAAAACAAGATCCAGATCCTTATATTGCAGAGAGTAAGCTGACACTCAGGCAAATGATGTTAACGAATAAACACCAATGAAGAGGAAAGCATGATCAGATTCCTTCCTCCCCTCCTATTTCTTCGCATATGTATTTCAAGGTTTCAAGCTATCAGTTTCCAGGTGAGAATGGCACCACCTGCCATTGGGAACTGAACAAATTCTTAAGTAATACACAAGTCATATTATATATGCTTAAGGCACACAATTAGCCACCGATTTTGAATTCCTTGCAGTGTTGTAAATGCTAAGCAATATGCTATACATCTTGCAGAAGTGGGCACTATGTGGAGAAGGATATGGTGCAAAAGATGCCTATTGCCTGATGTTGTAAAGATATTATTAAGTTGTTAATTATATCATTAAGTTATGACGGTTGCATGTCCTGTTGACTTTGCTGAGGTGAAGTCAGAAGCCAGCCAAGGGAGTCAGGGAATGATTACCTGAACCAGAAATGCATGGATGGCAGTGCGAACAGGAAATACCTTTGCTCTAAAGCAACAGACAAGAAAAAGAAGATGTGTAATTAATTAATTAGGGAATAATATTAAAGCAAACAAAAGTCAAGAAGCTTCCATATTGTTTGCTATTTATTTGCTCTATGAAATATGTGAATCTGCCACATTCTGAATTCAGTTCCAAGAATGATCAAGAGCTGTAACCTTATCTATTATTCCAGAACTGAGATATAATATGCATCTGCTCTGTAGAACTGATGTCGTTTGACACCATTGTGGCTGCCACGACTCAGTACTGTGGAATCATGGTAGTTGTAGTTTGGTGAGGCGTCCACGCTCTTTGGCAGAGAAGGCTAAAGACCATATGCAACTCCCTAGCATTGAGCCAAGGCACTTAAAGTGATGTCACACTGTATTAATTCTGTAGTGTAGATGCACCCATAGACACCACAGGGAGGATTGTTTCTTATCCTCCCTACTCTCACTCCTCAGATGCCCTGTCAAAAACAGAGAGGGCCAGTTAATGTTATAGCAATAGCTGTGTCTTCTCAATGAAACCACAGTTCAAAGAATGTATGAGTCGGCATATTAAGGAGAATACAGATATACTGTTGTTAAGCACAATTGAACAAAAGAAAATTAAATGAAGCATTTGCTTCTTGGTTTTATTAGTCCTATCTCAAACAATGTCTCTGGAGGTTACATACATATTAGAGCATTGTTTCCCAACCGCTGTGGCGCGGCACACTAGTGTGCCGTGACGGACCATCTGCTGTGCCGCGAGAAAAGCTCTCTGCCCCCCTTCCTTCCCCCCTCCTGCCGAACTCCTGTGGGGGAGGAGGAAGGGCGAGCGGTGGCGAAGAAGAAAAAGAAGGGGCCGGGTGCCACCTCCTTCGGCCGTTCCCAGCCAGCCTCAATCCGCCATGACTCCGTCCCTTGCTCGCTGAAGCCTTGCAGAGGAGGAGAAGAACCCCTCATGCTCCTCCTCTGTGGGAGAGCTGAAGCCGGGAGGACCGGGGCCTGGTGCTCCTCCCCCAGGCTGGCACTCCCAGCTGTCCAGGAGAGCAGTGAAAAGCCTGCATTGTGCTGAGGACCGCTGGCTTGGCACTGGCCTGGCTGGAGCAGCTGCTGGGAGAGCCTGGCTCTGCCCCTCTCCTGGCCGGCACTCCCAGCAGCTGCACTAGCCTTGAGGGGACAGTGAAAAGCCTGCATTGTGCTGGCTCTGCCACCGCTGGCTTGGCACTGCCCCCTCAAGGCTGGAGCAGCTGCTGGGAGAGCTGAAGCCGGGGGGCGGGGCATGGCGTGGCCTGGCTCCGTCCCCTCTCCTGGCTTCGGCACTCCCAGCAGCTGCACTAGCCTTGAGGGGACAGTGAAAAGTCTGCATTGTGCTGGCTCTGCCACCGCTGGCTTGGCACTGCCCCCTCAAGGCTGGAGCAGCTGCTGGGAGAGCTGAAGCCGGGGGGCGGGGCATGGCGTGGCCTGGCTCCGTCCCTCTCCCCCGGCCGGCACTCCCAGCAGCTGCTCCAGCCTTGAGGGGACAGTGAAAAGTCTGCATTGTGCTGGCTCTGCCACCGCTGGCTTGGCACAGCCCCCTCAAGGCTGGAGCAGCTGCTGGGAGAGCTGAAGCCGGGGGCGGGGCATGCTGTGGCCTGGCGCCATCCCTTCTCCCGGCTTCGGCACTCCCAACAGCTGCTCCCAGCAGCCCACCATCCCCCAGCTGTTCTTTACTGTGTTAGAGTGTCATTTTGTGTAATTTTGGTTGGTGGTGTGCCCCCGGATTTTTTTAATGTTAAAAGTATGCCGCGGCTCAAAAAAGGTTGGGAAGCACTGTATTAGAGGTCCTGAAGAAGGTATCCACCCTTTATTTGTCCCCAGCATCTACTAATCAGAAGTTCATTTCCAATGAACCAGAAAATCCAGAAAAACAAGGAAGATGAATCAGATCAGTGGACCTTCCAGACAAATTCTGACTATTTTAATTGGCAGTGTCTTCTCTAGGATTTCAGAGAAGGGAATTTCATTGAGTTACATCCTTGTTACTCTTCTAAAACAGAGCAAAGGGTAGAGCTAGCTGTTTAAATAACACTCAAGGAAAACCTTAGACAACCTCAGTTGCAGCAGCTGCATTCTCCACAAAGAATCTCTTGTTTCTGCTCACTAGCTCCCAGATGTGTGCTGTTTCAGGCCAAATGAAGGCTTTTGGGGTGAATTAGGGTCTAATAAATCAGTCTGGCCTTTTGCCTTCTGTATCTTCGGGACATGTAATCCAGGATGAAACGCTGCCGCTCTTTGACTCATTGTTGGTAGCAAGAGAGTTAGTCCTTTGACACAGATGTGTTGCTGCTATCGCTATAGATAAATTTATATGACCGACTTGATGTACTCAGCAATTTGCAGTTGTTATCATGTTTGTCTTCTCAGCAGTAAAGTAGGCTAGATCACTGTTATGCCCTTTGTAGAGATGGAGAACAAAGACTGACTTGTTGAAAGGTCAGTAAGTAATCCATGGTAGCAGTGGACATTTTCATGTTTCAGCCTCAAAGCTGTGTCACATTATCAAGTTTCCTGTTGCTATATGTTTCTTAGTTTGTATTGCCTGAACTTATAAGGTTATACCATCTCTAGGACCTAAAAGTAAAACCTAGACCTACAATCAAAAGGAGAAGTGGCAAATATAGACGTAGCCTGTAAATGTTGATGGACAGGTGAAAAATTGTAGTTGAAAAATTGTGGCTGTGGTTGGCATTTGTCAGAAAATTTTTGCTGACAAGTGAGGTTGAGGAAGAAGTTCAAAAGAAAGATGTCAGCTCTTAAAAAAAACCAGAAAGGTTAAGTTTAAAATGAAACCAAAACAGAAAATACAGAACTATGATCTGGGGAAAAGGCACAATGGTCGATAGCATAAGAGAAAACATTGTCTTCCTACAAGTTTTTGTCCTCATGTTGACAATTCTTCTCCTGCATTTTGAATATCAGTAAATGAATGTGATGAATAGCCAGTTCTTATTTCACACATAATCAAATCTGGTTAAGGCAACTTCAGGTATGGATTCAGAAGCCAAACCTAGTGCAATTCTGTTAAACAAAAAGACACTTTCAGCAGTTTGTAGGAGATCTAATGCGGACTTTACAGTCCTTCATGGACATTGACTTTTCAGAGCAGAATTATATGTTGAGGGGTCCCTCATAGCATTTTTTTTGGTGGTATATAGACCGTAAACTGATGTTTTTGTATTGCAATGGTCCTTAACACAACAGTTCACTGCATTTAGGACTATAGTTTCTTAGGGAGAAAGCTATGTAGGAATGCTATTTCCCTGCCCTTCTAACTTTATATAGGTGAGATATATTGGATGGAAGGAAGGAAACCATATTCCACCAATAGTCTTAAATAGTACTAGCTTAGGTACCCGGCGATGCTCGGGTTAGGTCATTTGTATGGATAAACATCAGAAGTAGTCTCTCTCCCCCCCCCCCCCCCCAGTTTTATGAATAGTCCCATTAGAAATACATATGGCGCTTTGGATGTACTATAAACATGGGGCTTTGTATGTGGGTGGACTACAGCTTCCATCCTCTTCCTTCAGTCCCCCAAAACCCCATCAGTATTTAAAGTTGATCATGTTGGGTACATGTGCCAAGTTGTTCCAGATACATCATTGGTGGGCTTCACAGTGCTCTCAGGATGTGGGTGAACTACAACTCTCACAATCCTCTGCCGTTGTCCCCAAACCCTGCCAGTACTTAAAGTTGGCCATTATGGACAAGTATATCAAGTTTGGTCCAGATCCATTGTCAGGGTTTACAGTGCTCTTTGGATGCAAGGTGAACTACAACTCCCATAATTCTCTGTCATTGCCCCCCCCCCCCCAAATCCTGCCAGTATTTATCATTGATCACGACGAGTATGCGTGCCCAGTTTGGTCCAGATCCATCATCAGAGGGGTTTACAGTTGTAATGATGTTGATTATTTGTGTGTAAATGTTGTGTGACATGTGTTAAAATGTATGTTGTTTTGAATGTTCTATGGTTTGTTTCTGTGGGTGAAACAGAAGGGAGGCATGGCAGAAGCTTAGAAGAGCTGTCGCCATGGCAACCAGGGCTAGAGGCTAGTAGAATGTTCAGGTTTGAATTCTACAGTTGGAAGAGAGCGGGAAGCCAACTGCCAAATGAGAGGGGGAGGAGTTATGTTCTAGTTGAGTGTGTCCTAAGGACTAAAAGAGAACGGTCCAGTGTTAGTGTGTGTCTTAAGGTCTGCTAGTGAGCAGTCCAGTTAAAGGGTATAGAGACCCTAGTTAAAGTTGCAGGGGTTTATAGAGGTTTAGTGGAAACCCTATAATAGGTCCCCATTGTGTTATGTAACAGAAAAAGTTGTGCCTCTAAGGAAGTTTGAAACCAACCAAGATTGTACCCATTTGTGTCAAAATAAATTGTTTGCATCTTAAAAGGAAAACACCTCTCCTGATTCTTTTATTGGTGGTGGCCCTCAAAGTCAGTGGTCAGCCGGATAAATGGTGGCAGCGTGGTCAAGTGGTCACTGAGAAGTTTTAAAACTCCAGTCAGTTAAATGGTGAAGGGGTGAGACAGTACCCTGCCAATAAACGTGAAGTTGCTGAGGTAACCCGAGAGGTTTCCTTGGATTGGAGGTCAGCAGTGTGGACATAGAAAGATTGTCCAGTCTGAGGCCGGTCAAGAAGTGGAGTGGTCACATATTGGTGGCAGTGGTGGGATCTTTAAGAGAGGGTCCACCCTGTCCAGCCGGTTGATTTGAGCGTAGCTTCACCGCATATTGGCGGCAGAGCGGTGGGATCGTGTAAGAAAACTGATCCAGTGCGAAAGCAAGGCTACCAGAGGAATTTGTTTAATTTCTCAGTTTACTGACCAAAGTCGTGTGGTAGTAGGAACTTTAATAGTTTAGTTTAAAGTTCTGAGGTAAAAGTTCGGCAAAATGACCACCAGGAGACAAACGGGGGCTTTGGAGGAAGCAGGGCAGCCTGAGGTTCTGCAGGAAGGAGAAGACTCTGAAATTTCAGAATCAGAGTCAAGTAAAATGTCTGGAGAATACCGGTTTAGGCTTGAGGTGATGAAACTTGAGATGCAAAGAGAAGAGAAGAAAAGGAGAGAGAGATGCAAAGAGAAAGAAAAGGAGAGAGAAGCAAAGAAAGAGAAGAGAGAGAAGAGAGAGGAGAGAGTTGCAAGAGAAATAGCCAGGTTGGAGTCTGAGAGAGGGAATGCCTCTCAGCGTGCCAGGCCAGTTCAAGAGGTGCAGGCAGAAGGTTCTATAGACCAACTCCTGAGGAGATTCCCGAAGTATGTAAAAGGGGATAGTGTGGAGAAATTTTTGGTTTCTTTTGAAAGATGTTGCTATGATTTTGAAATTGAAGAGGAGAGATGGATGACATATTTACGACCACAGATCTGCGGACAGTTGCTGGAGATTTATAGCGATATGGCAGAACAGGACCACAAGGTTTACCAGAAGTTTAAACAACAGGTCAACAGAAGCTTCAGTTGACGCCAGAAGAACATTACAGAGTTAAGTTCAGGTCCTTGAAAAGGAGAAAACCGAAAGTTTCTGTCAGCTAGCATCAAAGCAAAGCCAGTATTTCGATAGTTGGTTAAAAGGTGCTCAAATTACCAGTTTTCAGCAACTAAGGATCTGATGATCCTGGAACAGTTTTATCAAAATGTTCCCTCAGAGTATAAATGGTTAGTTCAAGAAAGGAATCCTGAAACACCCAGTCAAGCAGCTCTTATGGTGGATAAGATGGTGACATTGAGAGAAGGAGTTTGTAAGGCTGAAGGCTACAAACCAGTGGAGAAACATTGTTTCAAGAAACCATACAAAGTGTTGCCACAGTATCAAGAGGCTAAAAATGCTGCAGGAGAGTACGCTCGTTACAGAAGGCCTGAGGAGAAAAATTACCTCAGAGATGGCTCCCTCAGTAGTGGAAATCGTCTAGCTTTGATATGGCTAAGAGAATGTGTTTTCATGCGGCAAGTTTGGACATATGAAAGCACAATGTTATCTACATAGCAAGGAAAAATCTTCCTTATGTATAACTCAATATTAGAAAAGAGTTTTGAGAAGGGGCTTGAGTCTAATAAAGGAAAGAGTTCTTGGAACCAATGCAAGTACATAATCCCTTAGAAAAACAATGCCTTTTTGTTATGTTGGACACAGATAGAGATGACTACTTTGAACCACTTCAAGTAGGTCAAAACGAAATATTAGGATGGAGAGACACCGGATCGGAGGTCTGTGTGATTCGCCCTGAACATGTGCCAGAGGCATTCAGAAAACCTGTGTCTCAGCTTAGACTAAAAGGAGTAGGGGCAGTGTTGTGCGACGTTGTGTCTTTGCCAATCAATATAAGAATTGGAAAGGATTTTGGGATTTTGCAATATATGAGGACATTCCTTTTGATTGTCTGCTGGGGAATGATATTGTAAGGAAGATCAAGTATTTAACAAGAGATGATGAGTTAACTGAAGGTCCAGTTAAACAGCAAGATGTTTCTTGTTTACCAGTTGATATTATCCCTGAAGAAAATCCTGAGACAAGTTCAAATATAATAGAGTTAGTGAAAACAGGAGCAGGAGAAGAGGATATTGCTAATGAGCAAAAGGCAGATGAAACACTGAGATCTTTATTTACTGCGGCTCAGGATGAGACGAAAGTCTTATCAAAAGAAAATCCTTCAAGATTTGTAGTTAATGGACGAGTGTTGTATAGAGACCATGTGTGTAAAGTCTCCAGGAGGAACTAGTTCTTGTACACAAATAGTTGTGCCCCAAGCTTATAGGGAACAACTTATGAATTTGGCACACGCAAGCACACAAGGTGGCCATATGGGAATTCGACGCACCACACAGCGCATCACCAGAAATTTCTTTTGGCCCAATATGTATCAGCACATTAAAGAGTTTTGTCAATCGTGTGATACATGTCAGCGTGTCGGAACAGGAAAAGACAAGACCAAGGTTCCCCTAATTCCTATGCCACTAATTGGAGAACCATTTTATCGTGTGGGGATCGATATTGTGGGACCCTTACCAAAGGCAAGTCGTAGAGGACGTCGGTATATCCTTACTTTGATGGACTATGCCACGAGGTACCCAGAAGCAGTGGCGTTGACTAATATTGATACAACCACAGTAGCGAACGCCTTGTTGTCTATATGGGGAAGAACAGGATATCCCAAAGAACTGATTTCGGTTTGGGAACCCAGTTTACGTCAAGACTGATGGAAAGACTGTTGGAGATGTGTGGAATTAAACATCTGACATCGTCTGCTTACCATCCACAAACTAATGGTCTTGTGGAAAACCTAAATAAGACCTTAGTAAGAATGATCAAGGCGTACACTCAACAACATCCAGCCGATTGGGATGAGAAACTACAGCAACTCCTGTTTGCATGCAGAGAGACTCCACAAGGCAGTACAGGATACAGCCCCCTTCGAGTTACTCTTTGGAAGGAAGGCGAGAGGTCCGCTGGATCTAGTGAGAGACACTGGGAGACTTCCTCGGTTGCAGAGCCAGTTCCAGTGAGTCGGTATCTACAGAGTTTACGGGAGACGATGGAGATGGCAAGAGTTATCGCTCAAGACAACCTTGCAGCAGCACAGCAGAAACAGAAGACCTGGTATGATCAATCAGCCCGAGAGAGATCCTTCGGCGTTGGTGATAAAGTACTATATTTGATCCCGGAAAGAGTCAACAAACTTCAATTGAAATGGACAGGACCATGGACAGTTGTTAAGCGTGCCAGCAGAGTTAACTACTTGATACAAGAATTACAATCAGGACTGGAAAAACTGGTGCATGTTAACTCGCTTAAACCTTATGTTGAAAGATCAGTAGATGTATGTATAATAGTTAATGAAGGTGTAAATGGATCGTTTCATTTCTGGGAAGGGAATAGGAAGGCTGACAAGAGTGTGAGTCAGGTAAAGCTTGATGAAGGGCTGACTTGCAAACAGCAGGAACAACAGAGAACTGCTCCATAAGTATAAAAATTTGTTTTGGTTTACCGGGAAGAGTAGAAGGGTGCAACATCAAATTATAACAGGAGACGCCTTACCCATTGCGTCTACTCCCTATCGAGTCACAGGGAAACTCGTGGAGTGTGTTGATAGAGAAGTTCAGGAAATGCTGGATATGGGGATTATAGAACCATCCAGTAGTCCTTGGGCATCACCCGTCGTGTTAGTTCAAAAACCAGACAACACAATAAGGTTTTGTGTTGATTATAGACGGTTAAACGAGGTGGCGCAAACCGATACATACCCTATGCCAAGGTTAGACGACCTGTTAGAAAAAAATGGGGAGAGCCAATTACATCAGTAGCCTAGATCTCACCAAGGGTTTTGGCAGATACCAATGGATCCCAGAGACCGGGAGAAAACGGCCTTTAGAACCCATAAAGGGTTACATCAGTTCAATGTCTTACCATTTGGACTTAAAAACAGCCCAGCCACTTTCCAACGATTAGTAGATAAGATACTCGGGGGTATGAGTAACTTCTGTGTGGCATACATGGACGACATAGGTGTATTTAGCAATACCTGGGAAGAACACCTACAACATCTAGACCAGGTGCTGTTTCGACTGAAAGAAGCAGGGTTAACAGTAAAAGCACCCAAGTGTCGTTTAGGGAATCGAATGTCCAAGTACCTAGGACACATGGTGGGAAGTGGTATGATTGGTCCAGAACCTACTAAGGTGGAGGCGATACACAAGTGGCCGATACCCAAAACCAAAAAACAGGTTCGGTCCTTTTTGGGATTAGCCAGTTATTATCGAAGGTTTATCCCAAATTTTAGCGAATTGGCGACTCCATTGACAGGCTTAACCAAGAAGGCATGTCCAAATGTTGTAGTGTGGACACCACAATGTCAGGAGTCAATGGACAAGTTAAAACAGACCATAACATCACAGTCAGTGTTGAAAGCTCCAGATTTTGATCGTCCATTTATATTAACGTGCGGACGCATCAGAAACAGGTTTGGGAGCGGTTTTAAGTCAAGCTGACGAGGATGGGGAAAAGCATCCTGTAATGTTTTTAAGTAAAAAGCTATTGCCGAGAGAAAGTAGTCTTTCTACCATCGAGAAAGAATGTCTCGCCATAGTGTGGTCGATTCAAAAACTGAGACCATATCTGTGGGGCAGGAAGTTTGTTTTGCAGACGGATCATGCGCCATTAAAATGGCTGAGTAATGTTAAGGGTACTAACAACAAACTCTTAAGATGGAGTTTACTCTTGCAAGACTACGATTTTAAGGTAGTGCATGTGAAAGGCAAATCGAATGTAGTAGCTGACTCTTTATCGAGAGTTACTTAAATTCAGATTACAGAATGGATATGGTTTGTATATAGTTGTGTAAGTATAAATGTATATGTGAAATGTATAAGATTATATAATGTCTTGCTAACGGCATTATTTTTAATTCACTCTGGACAGAGAGAATTAAAAATAATTTCGGGAGGAAGGAAGGTAATGTAATGATGTTGATTATTTGTGTGTAAATGTTGTGTGACATGTGTTAAAATGTATGTTGTTTTGAATGTTCTATGGTTTGTTTCTGTGGGTGAAACAGAAGGGAGGCATGGCAGAAGCTTAGAAGAGCTGTCGCCATGGCAACCAGGGCTAGAGGCTAGTAGAATGTTCAGGTTTGAATTCTACAGTTGGAAGAGAGCGGGAAGCCAACTGCCAAATGAGAGGAGGAGTTATGTTCTAGTTGAGTGTGTCCTAAGGACTGAAGAGAACGGTCCAGTGTTAGTGTGTGTCTTAAGGTGAGCAGTCCAGTTAAAGGGTATAGAGACCCTAGTTAAAGTTGCAGGGGTTTATAGAGGTTTAGTGGAAACCCTATAATAGGTCCCCATTGTGTTATGTAACAGAAAAAGTTGTGCCTCTAAGGAAGTTTGAAACCAACCAAGATTGTACCCATTTGTGTCAAAATAAATTGTTTGCATCTTAAAAGGAAAACACCTCTCCTGATTCTTTTATTGGTGGTGGCCCTCAAAGTCAGTGGTCAGCCGGATAAATGGTGGCAGCGTGGTCAAGTGGTCACTGAGAAGTTTTAAAACTCCAGTCAGTTAAATGGTGAAGGGGTGAGACAGTACCCTGCCAATAAACGTGAAGTTGCTGAGGTAACTTCGAGGTTTCCTTGGATTGGAGGTCAGCAGTGTGGACATAGAAAGATTGTCCAGTCTGAGGCCGGTCAAGAAGTGGAGTGGTCACATATTGGCGAGAGCGGTGGGATCTTTAAGAGAGGGTCCACCCTGTCCAGCCGGTTGATTTGAACGTAGCTTCACCGCAACAGTGCTCTTGGTTGTGGGTGAACTACAACTCTCATCACCCAGAGTCAATCCTCCCAAACCCCTCCAGAATTTTCTGTTCTGCATGGTGCTCAGGGTTTGGGGAACAATAACAGAAGATTATAGGAGTTATAGTTCACCCACATTTAGAGAGCGCTGTGAACATATGCCAGTGTTGGTCCAGATACATTGTTGGTGGAGTTCACAATGCTGTTCGCCTATGGGTAAACTATAATTCCCATTATCCAGGGTCAATCCCTCCCTACATCTCACTAGTATGTAAAGATGGCCATGGAGGGTATCTGTGCAGAGTTTGGTCTAGATCTGTTGTTGGCAGGAGTTACAGAGCTCTCTGGTTGTGGGAGCCAGCTCCAAAAATATAAACAGACATAAGAAGATAGATAGATACCTACGTACCTGCTTTGACTTTTATTTGTATAGAAGATAATCCAGTAAGGACTGTGCAACATGAGAGTTTCACAATTGGATTTGTTCTTGGAACGTTCTATTCCCCCAAAAGCCTTTCTCAACGTGTGCTACCTAATGCAGGGATGGGAATCGCACAGTCCTTCAAATGTTGTGAAACTGTAGTTCCCAGCAGAACCAACCTGCATAGGCAAAGAATATTGAGAGTTGTGGTCTGAAAACATTTGGAGACAGAGCTATTTTTATTCTTGGACTAGTGAAATTTTGTTGAGAGAAATCATAATTGCTTGTTCTGTTTCACCCTTATAAAAGGTGAATGTTGGGTCAAAGCCATAATCGTTAACAAATTATACTTTAGTTACTATATACAAGTAGAGGACATCTGTTTGGGGAGATGGGGTCAGTTTTTGCCTTCCAAATAGCCCTCCTGTCTGCACTGACATATATGACTCTGCATGAAATAACATTGTATCACTCGTGGCCATCATTTTTGGTCAGATTTATTTATTTCGTTTTCAAGGATTCAGAGAAGTGACACTAACCACTATACATGCAGGCAGTTTGATGCTTTTTTGCTTGGTTTTAGGTTCAGACTCCACTCCCAAATTGGTTATTTTAAACATTAAAGGCAATTTGGGGTCACTGGACAATTTAAAAGCCTCAAAATTGGGGATCAGGCTGCATTCAGCCTATGAGCTGCACTTTCCCCACCCAGCTATATGGCGACTGTATGATATTTGTATTTTAATATATGTATTTGTATTATATTTTAATTCTTGCATTGTGTAATGTAATATATTTTGTGATGGTGCGTTTTAATGTATGCAATTTATAGTATGCATTTTATGGCAGTGTGTTTTAACTTTGCCATATAATCTGTCTTAAGCCATGAAGAGAGGTGGGTAAGAAATAAAAAATCTTGTTATTATTCATTTGCAGTACATTTAGTGTTTCCTGTATTTGGTAACCTCCTGTGTTATGCTATTTTCAGGGTCAATATATTAGGTTGTCCTACATCACACTACAGTGCTCAGTTATTTCTTGTGATATCCTTCCTGCTTTGCAGGTTTGGTTCTCCTGGTTTATATCCGGTATACGGTTTACGCCTGGGAGTTTGGCAGGCTGTAAATTATTAGATAACAATGATGTTCAGTTCCCAAGGGAAATGTATTCTTGACATTTAAGCTGATGATATATTATAAATTCCCTTCCCATTCATTAGCAGAGTATAGATTTATTTGAAGGACTAAAGGTGCAGCTGCTTCTTTCTGTCTCCACTGTGAGCTGACTGACTAGGTAGAGTAGCGTAGGTCACCACTGAACACACACACTTTTGCAAGTGGGATGTGTGGCAAAGTATAATTGCTGCTTTATAATAATGATTAGCAAATGAAGTTATTTTTGCAGTAGCTCCAGTCCTTCCTAGAGGTCTGATCTCAGAAGGTGTTGTTGAGGGACACCTGCTAGACCCCGCAATCATTAAATTGCAGGGTCCTGCAGGTTTCAGTATTGTCCCCCATGTTGTTTAACATCTACATGAAGCCACTGGGAGAGATCATCTGGAGTTTTGGAGTTTGGTGCCATCTGTACACAGATAACATCCAACTCTATCACTCCTTTTCACCTACTGCGAAGGAAGTCCCTGAATCGGTACTTGGCTGCTGTGATGGTCTAAATGAGGGCAAAGAAATTGAAATTGACTCCAAACAAAACAGAAGTACTCCTGGTCAGTTGTAAGGCCGAACAGGATATAGGGTTACGGCCTGTGTTGGGTGTGGTTACACTCCCTCGGAAGACAAGGTTCGCAGCTTGAGAGTTCTCCTGGACTCATTGCTGAGCCTGAAGCCCCAGGTTTTCGCAGTGGCCAGGGCAGCTATTGCGCAATTAAAACTTCTGTCAGACTTGGCCACGGTGATCCATGCTCTTGTTAGATCCTGAATAGACTACTATATGGGGTTGCCTTTGAAAACTATTCGGAAGCTCCAAGTGGTCCATTGGATGGCAGCCAATTTCTCACTCGAGCGGCGTACAGAGAGCATACAACCTCCCTGTTGCATCAGCTCCACTGGCTGCCCATCTGCTACTGAGCACAATTCAGAGTGCTGGCTTTAGCCTATAATGTTCTAAACAGTTTTGACTCAGCTTACCTGTCCAAACGCATCTCCCTCTATTAACCAGCTCTGAGGTTAAGATAGTCTGGGGAGGCCCTGCTTTCGGTCCCACCTCTTTTGCAGGCGCGACCAGTGGGGATGAGAGACAGGGCCTTCTCAGTGGTGGCCCCCCAGCTATGAAACTCCCTCCTCAGCTAATTCAAATCAGTTCCCCCATCCTGAGCTTCAGAAAGCATGTAAAACATGGCTTTGGGACAAAACCTTTGGCCAATAGTGCAGTGTAATATTACCGTATTTTGACTGTGCTCAGAAGATTAGGCCCTGATCATTATGGAAGTTGAGCACCATTTAGGAACTGTGATCTATTGTCATTGAGCTGAGTACTTTGGAAGAAAGGGCAGTACTGTAATCTAAGTATGCCTTGAACAAATCACTCTGAGATTTAAGACAGAGAAACTTTAATCATGTGGCCATATAAAGGATGAGGGAGAGAGTTCATTCCACTTACCCTCCATGATGGACGACATTTCTGCAAGTGAAGGTTACATTTGCACTTGTGGAAAGGCCCATAGGTTCACTTCTCCTGCTGAGAAACCCAAACAGAGAGGGGTGGCTTCAGGTCAGTTAAATGTACTTTTCCCACCAGTAAGATGCCTGTTCACGCAGGAGGCAATTGTTTTTTCCACACATTCCACAAACAAGGCTGTATTTTGAGTTTATCCTTACTCTGGGTGTTAGTAATGTTTGTGTTTTCTTCCACAGTTCCCTGGCCATTGGAACCAAAACTGGATACAGACTTTTTTCCTTGAGTTCTGTGGAGCAACTAGATCAGGTCCATGAAAGCAGTAAGTCTCTTCTGTTTTGATACAACCAATTATTGGCTGATAGTAGGTATTTGGCATTACAGCCCTTTTTATCTACCTCAGAGAAGCAATTCCATTGCATCTTTCCTGGTAATAAACAGATGACATCTATTGGTTGCTGCTTTACTTTTATTTGTACTATCCTTGATGTGCTCTATTACAGGGATAGTTGTATATAGAGAAAATGTAAAACAATTGTCTCATTCCTGACAACAGTATATGACTCTGAAGTACACTGTGTGTGTAAGCAATAGCACTTTGATGCCAATCATCAATGAGTTCAGAGTAGATTTACAAACAGAAATGTGGTATTTTCAATGACTTCTAAGAATCAAAATTGCCTAATTATTCCACAGCTACTAACACATATGCGCTGCCACTACTCAGAAATTGTAGTAATGGATAGCTGTGGATACTAGTCAAGGGATAGAAGAAATCAAAGAATTAGGAAATGGTTTAGATATAAAGCTATGACCTTTTTATTCCTAGGTAGCCCAAGATAATCCATATTTATGTGAACTTGGTATGGCTGTATTTGGATGCATATCTGAGCCTGGCACCACCAAAGAGTGTCCATCCATGGACTGCTATTTCCAGAATTCTTTGCCATTGCCCACTAAGGTTTGTGTTACTTGGTGTGGCAACTTATGGTGTCATCTACATGGATCCTGAACCAGACCACGCCAGACCACTGGTATTTTGTAGCTAAAATACCAGAAAACTTTACAAAATCAGTAGCTATTTAAAAAAATCCAAACAAAAATGGAAACAGTGTCATGTGCTTATAATGTGTGCAGATGAAATTGACACTGTAATTGGATGATAATGATAACACTAGCCATATACACACTAGTAGGTTTAAAAAGTAAATTTCCAATAGAGCTTTTGCCTTGTACATACAGTATGTGTAAGCTGGGCTTACAAAAATGTTTTTTGGGGGTTTTTTCGTGTGTCTGGAGCGACTTGAGAAACTGCAAGTTGCTTCTGGTGTGAGAGAATTGGCCGTCTGCAAGGACATTGCCCGGGGATGCCTGGATGATTTATCATCCTTTGGGAGGCTTCTCTCATGTCCCTGCATGAGAAGCAGGACCTGACAGACCTCACCCCACTCTTTGGATTCAAACCTTTCGGTCTGCAGTCCTGCTGGCACAAGGGTTCAACCCATTGCGCCACCGGGGGCTCCTATGCTTTGTGGTTATTTATGTATTTACTTTATTTATACCCCGCCTTTCTCTACCCCAGGGGGCACTTAAGGCGGCTTACAAATGGCACCTACACAGTGCCTCAAAACATACAAAATTCAGCTAAAATTGGATTAAAATGATAACATAATAAACATGATTAAAATATATTCAAAGTTAAAACATGCCATATCTAACCACAGGGATATTTTTATTAGAAAATTAAGTTTCTGCTGAAATACTACAAAAATGTATACAGAGTCATTTTGGTGTCACCTAGTACGATTTGCACCCTCCGCTCTCTAGTAGTGACGCCACTGGCTATGCTGGTAAGTAATGTGGAGTATGCTGTCAAACAACATCTGAAATCGCTCCAGTTAAACCAGCTTTGGTTTTAAGTTGTCATCTTTCTTTATTTCTAAGGTGATAGATAAAGAGATTGGAAGCTTTCATTTTAATCTAACTGTAGTTTAAAATGTTGCCTGAAAGCAGCAGACAACACAGTGATTAATTGAAGTTATAGGTCAACATGCTGGCATACAAGAACATACGGTTCTTTGGCTAAGGAGACATTTGCATAGCCCCAAGAGAGAATGCAATAGTGAAACCATAGAGGCATTGTGGATTTTCAAATTTAAATGATGGAACCCCGCCCCCCCTTTTGCAGTAGTGCCTCAGAAAATGCAGGAAAGCGCTGCTCCTCAGATATTAACTCTTTAATTGAAGCATTTATTATTTAACATCTACATGCGACCACTTGCCAAATTGGTGCGGAGTTTTGGTCTGGAGTGTCATCAGTACGCTAATGACACCCAGCTGGTGCTGAGGATGGACGGACGGACTCTGTACCCGATAGTTTCCAGCTATGCCTTGAAGCTGTGACTGGTTGGCTACGAGCCAGCCGGTTGAGAGTGAATCCATCGAAGATGGAGATCCTTTGGCTGGGTGGTCCGGGGGGGGGGGGGGAGTGGGCTCCGGATGCCTACTCTGGATGGCAAGGCATTACGCCCGTCGTCATTAGTAAAGAGTCTGGGGGTTCAGTTGGACCCACTGCTGACAATGGAGGCCCAGGTCTCTGCTGTCAGCAGATCCGCATTTTTCCACCTGCGGCAGGCTAGGCGGCTGGTGCCCTATCTCACTAGGAACGGCCTAGCCACGATGATCCAGGCGATGGTCATCTCGAGACTGGACTACTGTAACGCCCTTTACATTGGCTTCCTTTGTCGGTCATCTGGAAGCTTAAACTGGTGCAGAATGCTGCAGCGAGACTCCTGGCGAGAGTGCCGGCCAGGGCCCACATCACTCCAACTTTGCAGCAACTGCACTGGTTGCCAATCGAGCACCGGATCATCTTCAAAGTGCTGGTTCTGACCTTTAAGGCCTTGCATGGTCTGGGGCCGGTGTACATGAGGAACCATCTACTCCCATATGTTCCCCAGAGATCTCTTCGATCCGAGGTCCACAACCTCCTGCAGATCCCTTCCCTACATACCATTCATTTATCATCAACGCGACAGAGGGCCTTCTCTGTTGTGGCACCAAGCCTATGGAATGCCCTGACGCCGGAGGCCCGAGCAACCTGCGAATTGCCGGCCTTCCGGAAAGCCTGTAAAACTGCTCTCTTTAGAAAGGCTTTTGGCCTCTAACTCTTGGTTGGTAGATTAATACTGTTTTAGTGGGATTACTGGGATTTTATCTTGTCATTCACTGTTTTATTGTTGTGATTTTATGTGCTGTAAACCTCCCTGAGCCATCCCGGAAAGGACGGTATACAAATTGAAATAATAAATAAATAAATATCATTATTCTGTACTAGCACAGTAGCAATGATCCATTAATAGGAATTTTATAACTATTATCTTAATAGTCTGGATAACATTATGGTATTTTGACTCCTGATTTCCTCTCATGACTTAACTGGCCTACTGATCTCTCTGTAAGATTTGTTGATGCAGATTGTATTGGAAGTCCCAGGCCTTGCTAATCCTAAGAGTTCTGCACTGTACAAATCTGGCTATTCATTGTGGTTTAGGCAACACTGGTTTCTTTTGTGGTGCTAGAATGCTACAGAGTGCTTCTTGCTAAAGTGGGGTGAAGAAAGTGTACCCCAAATGTGGCCCCAACACCCCATAGACATTACCAGTTATCCTCTCTAAAGCCTTGGTGGACATGCTTAGCAGATCAGAAGTTATTTTGTCCTCTAGGGACTGTTTTGGGCCCAAAATATCCTTTTAGAAGTAGAAATACCTGGAGGCTTAGGTGGAGTATTTTTATACCAATTTCTTTTCCAGCATGTAGGTTATCAAGAGGAGTTGTTGCATTTAAACATGTGGCAGCTTCAGTCTGTTCAGTCTAGGAGCCCATCTTTGTGATAAAGTGTCATTTGTTTGACAGCCTACAAAGTACCACTATTTCCTTAGGAAGTTTTTTTTACAATTTTGAGCAGCATAGAGTGAAACATCTTCCTTTAATTTCACCCAGATTTGCCATTTTGTAGTTCAAACCTGTTTCTTATTCTGTTGTTAATGGTCAATGCTTAGTTGCCTCTGTTACGCTCAGTCTTTATGATCAAGCCAAAGTAAGCACTTTATGTGTCCTTTAGATTTCAGTGGCAGAGATGAAATACTAATTGAAATGATAATACTTTCAATGATTGACCTGAGCTGGATTAGGTCTATGTTCTATGCATTTCAAAAATATCAATGAATCCTTGCTTAATCTTTTTTTCCTCTGAAGGCTTAGTAAGTCATACTGGGTAGAAGTGGTGTAATGTTATTGCTTCCATGTTTACTGGAAATTATGTGTGTATTAACAATCTAAAATGTCATTGGCCTTGTATGTTGCTGAACCACATTTTGAAAAGCTCATAACCATGTTGCGAATAGAATTGCAGTGATATTTTAGAATAGTGTACATGCTGTGCCATTAGAAATCCTTTCATGGTTGTCTAAATAAAGGCAATGACTGGTTTTCTTCTACCGTGATGTACCTACTATTCCTGTATTGTGATGTTCAACAATTCTTTAATAGCATATTAAGAAAATGTGAATTTATGGTCTTACAGTTTGATATACCCACAACCAAGGATATGTTCACCAATGCCAATTTTGAAATAAGTTAAAATCTCCTTAGAGAACATTCTGTGACTTTAGCCCAAATAATGTAGCTTAATTTGCCTCAACTTACTACTTTATATTGTCCCTTCATACTGCTTTGCTTTCGGTCATATTGCTGAAAGTCCACATCCTTTTCTTTCTTTGCAGTCAAAACTTGGGCTCTTTTCCTTTTGTGTGTGATACATATTTCTTCTGTTTGCAAAGCTACAGCCTGACCTACTAACATTTAAAGCTTATTGCTTTTAATAGAGCTTGCTGCACCTTACTATGATGAAATATGTAAAGTTGTATGCATAGGATTGCTTTATGTATCCTCATAATGGTTATGTTTGAGTGTAAAACTAAGCCGTGGCTTCTTGTTCCCGGAACAAGCTTTAGACTTGTGTGCTGTTCTATCATTTTTGATCCTGCCTCGGAGAGAAGATGGAAAGGTTGCATTTCAGTTTAAATTGTCAGCATTTGTGGTTAGCAGGAACAAATCTGCATCATAACATCTGTTTTGAAATTGGCTGTTTTAGCACCAGTCATAGTTAAGACCATTGGTCTTCCAAATGTTTTGAACTCCAGCTCCCAGAAACCCTGGCTATGGCTCAGGCATCTGAAGCACGTGTTATAGGTTCAGACTACGTGGCGAGCTTCAGTTATTTTAAAAAGCTGCAGCAAAGCCTTGTCTAAACACAAGAATGGGAAGCCCTTAAATCCGAGATGTACCTCAGCTCATTTCTGTAATGCTAAATTATGCTTCACAACCAAGCCCGATTGATTTGCAAACATGCAGTATCAATTTGAAATAATAACCTGAGATTTAAAATGCTGTTTCATCTTGGACCTCTCAAATTGGTCTCTAGGGCCTGGTGCAAATGGTATCCTTCACAAACCACTTGCCCAAATAATTCCATTTAAGTGAAAAGCGTAGGGCTAATTCAAAGGAACCTTAAAGGAATCTTCTCTAAATGCGAGTTCATTTGTTTTAAACTGTGACCATGTTGTCTGGCTTATAACAGATACTGTCAGTTGAATGTGCCAGCAGGAGTCAATATTGCAGTAGTCCATACATTTAGTCCATGTAGAAACCAAAGCCACACATGGCTCCAGAACACTGATTCTGAAAGTGTACAGTACCACCCCCTAGTGGGCGGTGAGGCGATCCAAGGGGAGGCTCGAGAATTTGGGGGGTGGTGAACCCCTTTAAGGGGGCGGTGAACGATTGGGGGCTCTGTGTGCCAAGTTTGGTTCAATTCCATTGTTGGTGGAGTTCAAAATGCTCTTTGTAGGTGAACTATAAATCCCAGCAACCACAACTCCCAAATGAGAAGGGCTATTTCCGCAAAACTCCACCAGTATTCAAATTTGGGCATATTAAGTATTTGTTCCAAATTTCATCCAAAACCATAATTGTTTGGGTTCATAGTGCTCTGCAAGTATAGGTGAACTGCATGTCCCCTAAATCATTGCCAATTCCTCCCAAATCCCTCCAGTATTTTTTGTTGATCATGTGGGTTCTCTGTGCCAAGTTTGATCCAGTTCTGTAATTTTGGAGGTCTCGGTGGTCTGTGGAAGTCAGAGCTGAATCGATTGAAGGTACTGAAAGCCAATCATCCGTTGTCCATACTCCCCAAACACA
This sequence comes from Anolis apletophallus, assembly GCA_030556195.1. NCBI lineage: Eukaryota > Metazoa > Chordata > Lepidosauria > Squamata > Anolidae > Anolis > Anolis apletophallus. The sequence goes on along the minus strand of JARBWK010000001.1, from coordinate 164,241,974 downwards.
GGCATGTAGCCAGGGGGCTAAGGGGCTTCAGCTCCCCCGAAATTCTCAGGGTGGTCCGCGAAAAGGCCTTACTGGTACATTATTTAAACTGTTATGTTTATTCATATCATGATCTGATCACCATGCTCATTATATCCAACATTAATCTGGTTATTGGGATAACAATACAAAAGATTTGCTAGGGTAGACCCTCTTCCACCCAGTCTCAGCCCCCCCCAAACCAAACTCAGCCCCCCGAATCAAAATCCTGGCTACGGCCCTGCCCAAACATATTGTTTTTGTGATTAATCACTATGCTTTAATTATGTTCAATTTGTAACAATGAAAATACATCCTGCATATTAGATATTTGCATAAGAATTCATAAGAGTAGCAAAATTATTTATGAAGTAGCAATGAAAATATGGTTGGGGGTCACCACAACATGAGGAACCTTATTTAGGGCTCACGGCATTAGACAGGTTGAGAACCACTGCATTAGTACATATATATTCCTGTTTAATTGCTATTAATTTTTTTTAAAAAAATCTAGGGGGGCGGTGAGTAAATTTTTTCTGGAAAGGGGGCAGTAGGCCAAAAAAGTTTGGGAGCCACTGCTCCAGAAGCTACATAATGCATGTCAGTTTGTGCTGTCCTTATTTGGGGAAGTGCTCGTTCCTGGTTCTGAAGGCTGGGCATCCTTCCACCATTCCAAATCTGAATCTACAAGAGGCCTGGTTGCATATTGAAATGTTCTGATAGTATTCACCAATGTATGTCTCTTGGGCTAGTAGACTAACCCATATGCTCTTTTGAACTTGCTTGCTGACTAAGATGATAAAAACCTTCTTTGGGACTGTGGTGGTTGAGATACTCTGGAAACAGCTGTAAGGAAAGATAGCTTGGTTGCAAGCAGAATTTGGCATTGGGGCCAGTAGGAAGACATTACCATTGAATACAGTGCAACCTGACCTGGAATTGTCCCCTTTTATCCAGTTCTCATTTTTGCCACCTGTCAGGAAGTCCAGGTCATCTCTTCTCGCAAAGTCCGTCAGCCAGACTACTGATAGTCGATGCACAGCTTGGCCTTTGCCTCCGGAAGCCTATTTAATTTCTTCCTTATATTCAACAGAGGCCTGGTCACTAGAGAGATTGTTTTATTTTTATCAGCTGACAGATTCTCTGGACTCAATCCCCCCCCCTTTTTTTGTTGAAGTGAGGAACTTGTTCCCCGATTCAGAGGAATGAATGCTCCAACAAAACCTTTTACACCTCTCCTTTTAGCTGCCTCCCAGGTTAACATTTGATAGATACTGCTGGAAGAAGAAGTGGATGTGAATTGCCCCTGCAGATGAGCCATTAGTCCTTGCATGCTGCGGTCAGGTCTCCAGTTCTCTTTGCGAGGTCTGCCAAATGAGGCATATCTTGTGAAGGACAGAACAGATGATTCAGCAAAAATGTAAATATGGCCTTTTCCTACCCTTTGAAAAAATGAAACCATTTCTCTTTTCTTTCCATCTCCTACTCCAGATGAAATCCCGGATGTTTACATTGTAGAGCGCCTCTTCTCCAGCAGTCTGGTGGTCGTGGTGAGCCACTCAAAGCCCCGGCAGATGAATGTTTACCACTTCAAGAAAGGAACCGAGATTTGTAATTACAGTTATTCTAGCAATATTCTCTCCATACGGCTCAATCGGCAGGTAGGGGAGAATAGGATTATTCCTATGTTTTGGTGATGTGTACACTGATTTTTGTACACAAAAAAACGAGCGGGCAGGTAGAGACAAACTCAGCACTAAAACGGTGCATACAAATACAATCTTAAACCAGGTAGATATATATAATAATATTAATAATATATATATACACACACACACACACACTTAGCCAAAAGGCCGAGAAGCTATATATAATGGTAGCTGGAAATGTCATATAGAGGCAGCAAACCTATCGGCGTGGAGGTCAGCAAAATCAATTCTTTCCTTTGGGAAAACAAAGGGGGGTTCCTTGATATGTCCCACAATTAAGATCTTTGTTGCTAAAATCCTACCACAATTGTTATATGGAGCAGAAATATGGGGACAGAGTAACACAAAGCAGATCGAATGCATCCAGAATAAGTTTGTAAGAGCCCTTTTGGCCCTTCCCCCTGGGACACCATCTTCCTTGTTAAGGCTTGAAGTGGATCTTCCCTCACTTAAGGCCAGAATTGATAAGCTCAACATTTCATATGGGAAGAGACTTCTGGAAATGGAGGATGAGAGTATAACAAAACAATGCTTGATGGAGCAATATAAGCGAGGAGGTTGGGCTCAACACTGGTTTTGCCCTGCTCCATCAGTATTTTGAGGGGTCAACAACAACCCTAATGCAGCTGAACAAGAGGGCGATTAGAGAAAATCTTTGAGGTGGATGTAATTGAAAACTTGCGGACTAGTAAACAGCAGGGTTTCTCCACTTGGTATCCTCTACTAAAGAGTGACCAATATTGTCAACAATATCTTCAAGATTTAACATCTGTAGCCCTTAGAAAAGCATTTACAGCCCTGCGCTTTCAAACAATGCCATCAGACTGGTTAGAGGGAAGATATAGAGGAATCCCTCATGCCCAACGTCTTTGTATCTGTGGGTCTGGGGAAAGAGAGGATTTAACACACTATCTGTTACATTGCCCATTGTATAATGACCCTCGAAACAATCTCCTGGGAACACTTTTGGAAGAAAGGGCAGCATGGCAACAGTCAGCAGTTATCTGTGACTTGTTAGCAGATTATTCCAAAAAGATTACAGTAAAGGTTTCCACATTTGCAGTTGCAGCTCAAAAAATTTGAGCCAAAATAGTAAACTCCACTGCAGAAGCGAAAAAAGGAAATGGAGATATATTGGGATGATGCGAATCAGACATTGTAATTGTTGTCATGTCACTACTGCTGTATTTTTTTAAAAGTCAGTATATGGAACATGTTTTAATGTTTATATTGGGAAGTGCTTGTTGTACTTTTGGAAGTTGTATAGTTTATGTCATGGCCTATGGCTAGTACAATAAACAATTCATTCCATTAATAATATAAGGCTGTATCATCAAATAAAGGAAGAAAAGACCATACATACGTACTGACATGTACTGAGCCTTGATAAAGTTGTCCCGAAATGCTTTTTTTCGTGGCCGCTGTATTTGTATTCCATCGGCTATTTGTCAACATCTACTCAATGGAGACGCTCACGCCGCGTCTTCCCTTTGCGTCCGGGGGATTTCCCCATGATAAGCATCTAGCTCTATTCCAGGATACTGGCTGTTATTGCTTGCAAAGACCTTCTACTTTGAAAGACCTACTACTTGGGGATACCCTTTAAACATATTTCCGACACACTGAGGATTTTTTTGCATATGAACTTGGATCTCCAATCTTGGAACTATCTGTGCCTTAACGCTTGGGATTTATAGACTTCTTGGAGACTATCTCCATGGACTGAGTTTGTATGGACTACGCTTCAGGTATTCCCACATTAGATGATGTTCTATGACATACACCTTACATGATTATATCTTTTCTACAATCAACTACTGTATGTATGGTCTTTTCTTCCTTTATTTGATGATACAGCCTTACATTATTAATATTATTATATATATCTACCTGGTTTAAGATTGTATTTGCATGCACCGTTTTAGTGCTGAGTTTATACTGATTTTTGTGTCATGATTGGACTTCTGTCTTGCTGCATCTCCTTCCATGCAATGCATTGTCCGTGAAGTGCCCTATTTTAGCCTTCACTGACTTAGCGAATCAAGGACAAAATAGTATGTGGCAGGGATGAGCAAAGGTCATCCTGTGGGTCCAATATCTCTATTTTTAACTGAATAAGCAATCAACACTCTAGAGGGATAGTAAGTTTCACTATGGGCAGTTTTCAACTTAAATCACAGTTTTTATAAAGTTACTACTTTATGTTTTGGTTAGAAATTCTAGTGGAAAGTTTTAGTTTTAAAAAATGGAAGAATCCTCTTACATATAACGGATGAAGCCCTTCAGTTCCTGAATGATTACTGTTTTCACATATAGCAAAATACAGTCTTGTTTTCCAGCTGGGAAAGAATTGGACTGGTTAGAAAGAAAAAGTGGATTGTACATATAATCTGTTTATTTGGAGCTGTGTTGGATGAACTCATCCTGATTTAGTTGCATCTTGGTTGACAATTTGGTACAAAGACGTTCCCAATTAAATGTTTCAGGACACACACTAATGCTTCTGATTTGTAGGAGTGTTTTAGGGCTCTCAGTCACCCTCAGCCGTTTTTCCAGGTGCTTTAACTTGCACTTGATACAACTTGGCACAGAATCCTCAAAAGATCATGTAGCGGGGAATGAAAGAATTACCTTACTAGGATTGGATAAAGGATCCATGTAAACAAGGGCATTTCTGGAAAGCTGTCAAGCAGGTTATGAAGATGTTAGTCTGCCTTTTGTTCTTGTGAGCTTCTGAAAATCATAAATATGTTTCTTCAAACATGTAGGCACCATTTGGAGGTTCTGTCATGGCTTCGTTGTGATTAAGAGCTATTAATGGATCTGTTCCCCATGAGATGTAGCTAGTTTTGAGGCAGTGAATACCATATATTAACATGTATTGTGTCTCAAGAATGGTGTTATACTCTCCTGACCCCAAGTGCCAATGATTTTCTGTCTGTATCGGTAATCATTCTCTCCTTCCTGTATAGATCAGAGTAGCAGCAGGGAAAGCACATTTCTAGTTTCCCCGGGAATGCTTCCATGCTTTTAGCTAGTGCACAAAAACTATGAGAGGCTTCATCTACCTGAGGAACCCTTTACCCTGTCAAAGGTTTTGGATTACAGGTCACATATTACCTTACCACAGCTAGCTTGGGTTTCTGGAAGTTGAAGTCTCAAATGTTTGCAGGACCAAAAGATCCTCACCGTTGGTCTTCATGAAATCAGAGAGAATATATGCACAGGCCATTCTATGTTCTTGATAGCATTTGAAACGGGACCTTCAGTCCATGAATCAAAGTTTAGGCTTAGGTGCTACAAGTATGGTGTCTCTTGTACAGAATTTGTTGTACGTGGTACGTTAATGTGCCAGCCGGAAGAGCCCTTTGTAATCTCTGTACTAGGCTTCTTCAGTCTGCGGCCCTCTGGGTGTTTGGGCCTCAGAAACTTTATTCAGCTTGTTTAAGAACATAAGAACATAAGAAGAGCCATGCTGAATCGGACCTCAGCCCATCTAGTCCAGCATTCTGTATCACACAGTGGCCCACCAGTTGTACACGGGGATCTCGAGCAGAAGGGAGGGCAAAACCCTGACCTGCTCCCGACCCCCCACAACCAGTACCCAGGGAAATCCTGCCTACCTCAACCAACTCCGAGGTGGCACTTGAATGTCCTTTTCAGTAACTACCGATACACTTGGTATCCATGAATCTGTCTAATCCTGCCTTGAAGCTGTCCAGGCTGACAGCTGTCACAACCTCTTCTGGAAGTGAGTTCCATAACCCAATGACCCTCTGGGTGAAGAAATATTTCCCTTTATTAGTCCTAATTTTCCTACCTTGGAGCTTCAGGGAGTGCCCTCTAGTCCTAGTGTTTTGTGACAAAGAAAATAGTTTTGTTTAATGGTCAGGAAACTGAGAACTGAAGTTCTAAACACCTGAACAGCCACAGATCAAAGTGACCTGCTCTTTACAAACAGACCACTAAATGAATGTTTCCAACTTCCTATTATTTATTTAAATGCGCTTTTTTTTTTGCGCTCACTATGCTGGATCTCCTTGAAGCAACATATCTCCGATCCAGACATTATAAGCGCCAATTTAAGCACACATTTTCAGTAGTGAAGATGGAAGAAGTAAATACCAGATTATTTCATCTTTGAAAAGAAATGGAGCTGAGCATCACATTTGAGAGCGATGGTTGAGGGGATTGTTATACTCAAAACCTACTGGTCTTTAAAAATAATAAAATTGATCACATTCTTTACAAGAAAACCGATACTTCTGAGAAACTCAGTATTATAGGAAATTGTGAAAGCTATATGTTTCAGTTGTTGAGTTAGAGAAAGAGAAACCAAGGCTAGCAGTAAAAATGGCCATATAATGCTTTTTCATCTCGCATACATCTGTCAAGAGTCCTTTGTTTGTGCTTTCCCACCATGTGGGTAGAAGGGGTTAGCCATAGACTATGCCACAGCAACGCATGGCCGGGTACAGCTAGTCTATATAAACATCAAACTTGGCACACAGAGCCCCCATGACCTACTTCCTACTGCTGTTTGGAGGAGGATGGACCACGGATGATGGGACTTGAAGTATAGTGTTCCCTCACTTATTGCAGGGGTTACGTTCCAGGACCTCCCGCAATAAGTGAAAAACCGTGATGTAGGGATACTCTATTTATTTTAATATGTATACACTATTTTAAGTCTTTATAAACTTTATATATATTTTAAATTAATATTTTTTAAATCCGTGAAACAGCGAGTCCGCAATAAGTGAACCGTGAAGTAGTGAGGGAACACTGTATCAGCTTAACCCAACTCTTCCCGAAATATTAATAAATATTTAAAAACTAATCTAAAAACGTTATTAAAATACGAGGCATCGGAAAATGCCAGTGACATGTTGTTTGGAAGGCACAACTGAAATTAATCAGTGTCACTACATTTCATTGTTATGCTGGGCAGTGCTGTGATTAGAAAGAATAGAAGAGTCTGTCTCTTTAAGGCATAGGTGATAGATGAAGGATAAACATAACTGTGTGTGTTGAGTAGAATATATATATAACATAACTCTGTGTGTGTGTGTGTGTGTGTATCCCCCTGGTGGTACAGCAGGTTAAATTGTTGAGCTGCTGAACTTGCTGACTGAAAGGTTGGCAGTTCGAATCCGGGGAGTCAGGTGAGCTCATGCTGTTAGCTCCAGCTTCTGCCAACCTAGCAGTTTGAAAACATGCACATGTGCGTAGATCAATAGGTACCTTTACCATTACTATGTATATGTATATTTGTATGTATATGTATGTATGTGATCACTTATGGCTGAGTATGATTGTTTTCCAAGGGTAGAGTCTTGGTGGTGGAATTCATACGTGAATGTAGAAACCTATAGTTCCTCAGAATGAATATATATATATATCTATATCTATTCAGAATACAGGAAAGTGTAAGTGTAGGTATTTGTATTCACATTGGTATTTACTGTATGTATGTGTATGTTCTGTATAATTTGATACGGTCACACACACACACACACACACACACTTAGAAGTACAGGAAAGTGTAAGTGTAGGTATGTTTTGTATTCACATTGGTATTTACTGTATGTATGTGTATGTTCTGTATGATTTGATACGGTGAAAATTGACACACACACACACACAATATATAATATAAGTACAGGGAAGTGTAAGTATAAGAATATCGTCTTCAGTATATGGTAATCAGTGTAGGGCAGTTGGGTGAGAGTTTAGCTTTTTGTCCAGCAAATAAGTACTAAGACTATGTAGCTTCTTTTGACCCCTGGAATAATATGACAACTAAAGCAGTTTATCTTTGTTTTTTCATGCACAGATTGTTCCTTCTGTATTCTCCTTCAGTGTCACTGCATACAGATTAGATGTTTTGTTTTGTGAATTGTTGAATTGGAATCATCTTTAAAGGGTTTGTTGTCTTTGGTCCAGACAAAATGAAGGAAATCTGTACTACGCTTTGGTAAATGTAAAGCCCGGGTGATTATTTCCCAGCAGGTGGAGCTGCAGTTAGTGGTCATGCCACAGTGTCAGTTCAGCATTTCTCTTTGTTTTTGTAATCCTAACCCACTCTTGATCATTACACATTGAAAGTATTATTTTTTCCACTGAGATCTGCTTTAATTTTATGAGAGCTTGGTACAGTTTCCTATAATGTATAATTGTGACATGATGGTTTTGTTATTTTATGACTGTGTCAAGGTTGTGTTGATCTCCTCTTTGGAAAGAGTGGGGGTTTTTTCCATCATGGATTTTCTTGGCAAGATTTATTCAGAGGAGTTTGCCATAGCCTTCGCCCTGCGGGTTTCTGTAGCTGAGTAGTCCAACACTCAAGAGTACTATGCCACGTAGGCTCCTTTATTTTTGCATTTTATTTTAACTTGCAGAATATAATTAAGTACAAATTATATAAATGGTGAATAAGTCCTGTTTCCCCCCCTCCTATTGAGATTTTACTTTCTCCCTCTTGATGAATGGGTCTGATTTCAGGCATCAGTAAATAAAGTTAATAAATAAATTTGTGTGGGCAGCTCATCCACATGAGAAGGAGTAAGCACTGTTACCTTGGCTGTTGGAATCGGCTTCTGTGCTTCCTCAGAGTAGTGAAATCTTTTCAGACTAGAATTCCCAGAGCTCTAATAAACTGTAACTTTTCTATGCACTGGCTTTAATATTGGGAAGACATGGCAGCCTAGTGGTAGGATGTAACCTGGAAAATCATCCTATACCACCGTTTTGTCTTAGTTAAGCAGTACTCTTATCCTTCTTGGCCAAAGAGGTGAAACAGTGCCTTTCTCTTCTTTCTCTTTGGAGTATGTTACCTAATTATAGTCTTTAACCCAATGTGAATCTGATCTGGACGGGGGACCTCCCTGGTGTAACTGGGAAGTACAAATGGCCTCCTGGAATATCTGGGGCCTTTCTCTCTTTTTCCGTAATAACACACTGTGTGTGTTTGTTCTTACAGAGGCTAATCGTTTGCTTGGAGGAATCTCTTTATATTCACAACATTAAGGACATGAAGCTCCTGAAAACAATCTTGGAAACACCTCCAAACCCAACAGGTAAGAGACAAAGCAGAGAGAGAAACTGAGAAGGAGGGTAGCTGGTCATTCATGAAGGGAATTTCTACAAATACATGGAAGCTTTTCCCAGTCCTGAAGTGTCACCATGATTCTCTTTTGTTCAGCAGAAAGCCTTCCTCTCAACTTTCAAAGTCCCAAAAGGAAAATGCTTGACCAGTTATCAGTGGGTACATTTACCTTGTAGAATTAATGCATCTGGACACCCCTTGAACTGCCGTGGATCAAGGCTGTGGAATCCTAGGAGCTGTACTTGGTGAAGCCCAGTATTCTTTGGCAGAGAAAATGAATGATCTCATAAGACTACAGCTAGGGCAGTTAAAGTGATGTCAAATTGCACTAATTCTACAGTGTGTCTAGAGCAGGGCTGCCCAGGAAGTCGATCATTGACCAGTCGATCGCGGGACCGAAGGAGGTCGATCGCAGCCGGATGGGATGCTTCTCAGAGGGGGCGGAGCCAGGCCCCGCCAAGCCCCGCCCCCCCCCCAGCTTCAGCACTCCCAGCAGCTGCTTCAGCCTTGATGAGGGCAGGGCCAAGCCAGCCTTGTGCTAGCTATGCCACTACTGGCTTGGCACTGCCATCGTCTAGCCTGGAGAAGCTGCTGGGAGCTCCAAAGCCAGAGGGGGCGGGGCTTGGTGCAGCTTGGCTCCACCCCCTCTGGCTTCTGCTCTACGAGCAGCTTCTCCAGGCTTGACGATGGCAGTGCCAAGCCAGCCTTGTGCTAGCTATGCCACCACTGGCTTGGCACTGCCATCGTCAAGCCCGGAGAAGCTGCTGGAAGCTCCAAAGCCAGAGGGGAGGGGGTGGGGCTTGGCCTGGCCTGGCTCTGTCCCCCTCTGGCTTCCGCTCTACCAGCAGCTTCTCCAGGCTTGAGGATGGCAGTGCCAAGCCAGTCCAGCCTTGAGGAGGTAGGTAGATCTTTCTGACTTGGTTTTATTATAAATAGCTCGCATGCTGAAAAAATGTGGGCACCCCTCGTCTAGAGCATAGGTTTTCAACCTGTGGGTCCCCAGGTGTTTTGGCCTACAACTTCCAGAAATCCCAACCAGTTTACCAGCTGTTAGGATTTCTGGGAGTTGAAGGCCAAAACATCTGGGGACTCACAGATTGAGAACCACTGCTGTACAGGAAGCTTTGTTCTAAGCACCAATATAGTGCCAGGGTAAAGATCATTTTCTTTGGACTATGGTTGTTGCAGCATGCCCTTCTTGCATCCTCTGAAGAGTATGTCTTCTTAGCTTATTTCCCCCTGTTCTGTTGTTATGTCAGATGGCAGCAACTAGATGCACAATTAAACTGTAGCTCCAGGCCCCTTCTGACCTCAAGAAGAGGCCATGGAAACCTTGTCAGTCGTCATCTTAGCTGCAGTGAGGAATATCGAACTCTCTCTGTTTCCCAGCCATCTTCAGCCTGTTCAGCAGTTCTTTGCCTCTTATCCTGCTCTAGGTGAAACTGCTGATGTTTCTGTTTTGTTAGTAGTTCAGCTCTTCTGTCTTTTTCTCATTAAGAAGGTTTTTTTTTAAAAAAAGAAAGAAATTGAAAGCTAAAAAAGAGATTGAACTGCAGAAAACATGAACTGCAAATGAAATGTGACATTATCTAGACACTCTGAGAAATTTCCTAAATGAAGCAGAATGATTGGACAACAAAAGTCCAGCACTTGAGAAGAAAACTTTGTTATCATTAGACATTTGTAGTATTGCAAATCTTTCTTTGAGGCTTTAGCTGATACAGACTGGAAGAGGGAAGCTACTTCTGTTGCCTCTGACCCTGAATCTCATCCCTACTGCATATTTCATCCACCATCTAAAGCTGTCTACTTTTTCATTCAAAGCACAATATTAGGATGTTTTCCAGGACAATTTAAACATCTCTTATCCACAATTCTGCATTTCTCCAAAATCTCCAGTTGTCTCCATTTGTTGATTGAGTGACACTTTTGATTTCTTATGGTTCAGAGTACACAAGCTTTGTTTTATGCACAAAAGTGATCTAAATAGTGTGAATAGAATTATCTTTCAGGCTATATATATGAAGCCTAATTGAATTTTGTGTTTGAGACTTGAGTTCCGCCTCCAAGATTTCTAATTACTTACATATATCCAAATACAAGTATTTCAAAATCCAGATAAATTCAAAATGCTGACATTGCCAGACCTTTTGAATAAAGGATATTTATGTGGGCTGAAAGGTTCTCTTTCTGTTGTTCTGTGTGTGTGTTTGTGTCTGTGTGGTATATATATATAATTGGTTCCAGCAAGTAGCCATTCGGGAACATTAGTACTCAGCAGAGTTCACAGCGAGACCAAAAATCTCGTAGATCTGCCTGTGTATGTGTATATTTGTTTTTATGGAACACGAGAAACAGTAGCCAGTTGGGCCACTATATCACTTACCAATAGGCTTGTATTTATTTATCGTTTATATACTGCCTTACTACAATGACTTCAAAGCAAACTAAACACAACATTTGGTTTTGCAACAGCTGGCCCTCTGTGTTTTTGAGCATTGACCTTGGTTTTTCATGGCCCCATTTTTATCCTTTGGTTTTTCATGGCCCCATTTTTATCCTTACCACAGTGCTGCAAAATAGGTTAGGCTGGAGGTAATGACTCATTCAAGGTCACCCAATAAACTTTGGGTGTGGATTTGAAGATCTGTCACTCCAGACTGAACAGAGGAAAATGAGGTGGACCTGTGAAAGCAGAAAGGATGCTGGTAGGATCCTTCTTTGGCCGTAGCATTAGGAGAAGGCTGTATTGTAAACAGTCCAGTTGCAGGATGGAAATTGTTTCTAACTATTGTCCTCAGAGTATATTTCCCCGTTTGTATGAAGGTCTATTTTTTTTACAACCCTGTTCCTTTATGAGTTTCTCCCTCATAAACAATCTGCTCCATTCCTATCTCACCCTGAATTTTTAGTATTTTTAGTATTTTATCTTGCACATGCGGCCTACTCATTGTTATTTTATTGTGTATGATTTTGTTTTGCATTTTATATTGTTTATTATATTCACATGTATGTATTTTTATTTATTTATTTATTTATTCAAACTTTTATACCGCCACTCCCCGAGGGCTCGGAGCGGTTTACATAGTTTGAGCAAACAAAAAATAACAACATATCACAGAAATTACGTACAATTTTACTGTGTTGTTGCTGTGTTTTGGTTTTTATTTTATTGTAATATGCTGTTGGGCTTGGCCTCATGTAAGCCGCCCCGAGTCCCCGTTGGGGAGATGGTGGCGAGGTATTAAATAAACATCATCATCATCATTATTATTATCTGAATGAACAGGGCTTGGCTTGCTGCTTGGTTGAACCAATTGAGCTAAATGAAGCGCTCATTGGCCCAGTTCACACACAGTAAACAAATGCTTAGTTGGTTCTTCAGGAAGCCACTCTTTGACCTAGATCTAGCTCTTAACAGATGGCTTCTTGCTACAGATTAAACCTGTTTTAAAGCTTTGGATATGATTAAAATATATTTCTCTAAAATCCCCCTCTGCAATTCCCAAAGGCATCATTGCCCAATGACTAGAGCTTTAAACCTTCCCTGAACTCTCTTGTTGTTTCAGAACAACTGACTAAGGTTTATGATGCTGCCTGAAAAGGCTTCGGTGTGGTTGTGTCCCTTCTCATTTTTGTTTTCAATAGCAATCTGTGGTCCTTACCTGTGGGCTAATCCTAACCATGTTTACTTGAAACTAGAAAGCCTTCGGTTTCATTGGGATTATCTCCTAAAGTAATCCTGTTTCAGGATCGGAGTCTGAACCTTTGCAAACATAGTACAGACACTACTAATGCTCTGTGGAACTTGGTCAAACATGATAGTGGCATGTTTGTATCTTCTAAGGTTGGTTGGTCCCATTCACTCCCAATGTGGATCTGTGATTTAAGCATCAAGGGAAGATGCAGGCAGATGATGCTAAACTCTTCCCGTCAGATACCATCTTATTCTTTCAGCCTGTCTTCCGAAGGTTTTCATCACGTCAGTCGGAAGGGGAATTCACTCCTGGGGAACGGGTGTCTCCACTGAAGCTTTATCACCAATCTTGGTTTCCACAACAAGCCACATTTTTTGAAATGCTTGTCTGGAGTCACACTTTAAAAATGCCACAGGCATCTTAGCTAACAGTCAGGAATTCTGGGAGATGAAGTTGAAAACATCTGGAAGACTAAAATATGGAAAACACTGCTTTACATAAAGCTGGTCATCAAGAACCTTGCCAAAGAGTTGTGGTGATTAGCTATATGTTCAATCATATGCCCACACCACATTTTAAAAAGGAGAGGTATAAATAAAATGTTTTAGAGTGGAAAAATTAATAGAATTTTTCCGAGAGTGATTCAGGAAGAAATGCGCTGCAGTGTAAGAGAAAGACGTAGCACTTTCTAGAAATGATACATTTAGTTTTCACTGTCTGTAGCTTTTTCTCGTGTCAGGACGACTTGAGAAACTGCAAGTCTCTTCTGGTGTGAGATAATTGGCCATCTGCAAGGATGTTGGCCAGGGGATGCCCTGATGTTTTACTATCCTGTGGGAGGTTTCTCTCATGTCCCTGCATGAGACGCTGGAGCTGATAGACGGGAGCTCACCCTGCTCTCCAGATTCAAACTGCCGACCTTTCAGTCAGCAGTCCTTCTGGCACAAAGGGTAACCCATTGCGCCACCAGGCGCTCCTCCTGTAGCTTAGGGACTGCCTAGATTAGTGCAAGTGCTTATTATTTGTGGTTGGTCTACTGTGACGTTTACAATCATCATCAGGTTGACATTTGTATGTTTGCTGATAGACCACAACTTGTGTCCCAAGGATGCTGATTAAATGGTTCTTATTCAGACTAGAAGAGTGATTTTGGATTAAACTTCCTATACCTTAAAATACAGTCAGACACTTGCATCCACAGAGCAGTATGTCCCATGGACATAGGTAGCTGTGGTTAATAGAAAACCTTATTGAAATTGACTACTTCCACCAAATGTTATCTTAGTCACCCTGGAGTCATCTAGAAAATTCATACAAAGGACACATTTTGTCGGATGCACATATTGCAGTCTTAAGTATTAAGAATGGCAGTAGAGACTCATATAATGCAGTTTAAAGCAGATAATCTAGGATCAGATACTGGGATATATGACAGTGTAGAAGAGGCCTGGGTATAGTTGGATTGCAACATTCATCATCTCACTGTTAGCTATGCTTGGGATGAACTGCTAGCATTGTAGTCCCATAATTTCTGAATAAGTAGCAGATTTGAGCACTTTGCCTTGCACTTGGGTTTCAAGTGTATCTTCAAATGTTCTACAAGCCAAGCCAGGAGTGTTTTCTTTGGGCCTCTGGATACAATGTCACATGAATGCTAAATCGGGCAGCCATTGTTCTTTGAAGACTCTCTGCAGGGTAGTGCTTTGCCACAAAGTCAGCTGTGTACAGTTGAATTCTTCTTTCCCAGGCCCTTCACAACTTGTTTCTTTGCTTATTAACCCAATCAGACAAGACCTCTAGCTGACATAGGGTGCCCTTGACTTCATTTGTTTATATTCAGCATTTCTGTAGTATAAGTCCAACTGGGTGCAGGAAAAAGGCTTCACTAACTGTTACTGCAGAGCTTCATGCAGATGGTGGACCCAAGGCCTTCCTCTAGAAGACATTCCCTGGCTCTTCCTTTGTGGTCATTTATCCTGCATGGCTCTGTAATACACGACAGGCAATTGTCCTAGCTCTATCACTTTTTGGTTACTTATACAACTTTGATTCATACATACTACCGAGCGTATAAAAAATACTCATCTTCCTTCTCCCAGTATTCGTGTCTGTAGACTTTTTTTTGACACTAGTAAGTAGGCTTCATATATATGATCAATTCAGTGTTAGAGAAAGGAAGGAAGGCCAGGGGAAAGAATTTAGCAGCATCCTGAAGACTGATTTTTAATATGACATTTAATGTGTTTTCTATCCACTTCAAAGGCACAACAGCTTGTGCTAGTCTGAGAAATGGTGATAGACTCCTTCGCCTCCCTGCTCCTCTTTCTCCTTTTTATTCCAATTTTTTGTCTGATTTTAGTAATTTGACTACTATGTCAGGGTATTGGTTGTTTGTTGATGGTTGTTTTATGATGTTACTTTATACATTCTACTGTGTTTATTTTAATCTATGTCTGAACGGGCTTGTCCCCATGGACTAGGGGGCACTCCCTAAAGCTCCAAGGTAGGAAAGTTAGGACTAATAAAGGGAAATATTTCTTCACCCAGAGGGTCATTGGGTTATGGAACTTACTTCCAGAGGAGGTTGTGACAGCTGTCAGCCTGGACAGCTTCAAGGCAGGATTAGACAGATTCATGGATACCAAGGGAATCAGTAGTTACTGAAATGGACATCCAAGTGCCACCTCTGTGTTGATGGAGGCAGGCAGGATTTCCCCCGGGTACTGGTTGTGGGGGGTCAGGAGCAGGTGAGGGTTCTGCCCTCCTTTCTGCTAGAGATCCCTGTGTACAACTAGTGGGCCACTGTGTGACACAGAATGCTGGACTAGATGGGCTGAGGCCCGATTCAGCATGGCTCTTATGTTCTTATGTTCATGTAAGTTGCCCCGAGTCCCTTTGGGGAGATGGTGGCGGGATACAAAAATAAAGTTGCTATTATTATTATTTGGGGTGTTTCCCTGAGATTTTTACATTAGATTCGATGGCTCATTAGACTCGAGTAAATATGAGTAGCTTTGTTAACATCATCCTAAGAATTTCTCTTCAAGTCAAGTTTAACTGACGAAGCTGCAAAAGATTAAACTCCAGGCCTGTCTATCCTAACTAGCCCTGCTCAGGTCCTACAGAGTCAGGGCTATGGCTGAGTTGACTGTGTCTATCCATCTATAATGCTTCCTCTTTTCCTGCTGCATTTTCCCTTACCAAGCATGATTGTCTTTTTAATGAGTCATATCTTACGACAGTTTCTGTTTATTCATATCTGTAGAACTATATTTCAAATAAATTGATGTTCTTCCTGTCAGCATTCTTCAGTGTCCAGCTTCCACAGCCATATACCACAATGGTGACTATGTTGGCATGGACCATCATAACCTTATTTAGTAGCACCTCTCTGGTGATCTCCAGAATTTACACTCAGAAGATATACATGTACAAGAGGAGGATGGAATTGAACCATTTATAGAGCAGGGCTTTGTGTACAACATAACTTCTTAAAATGTAGAAATAACTGTTGTCAAAAAAGGAAAATACATATGGGGTGATACTGTTTTTAGGCCAACAAAAAAGTGCAACAATCTGGAAGGAGTCGTACCACCAGTTACCTGTAGGTGTCAGCAGAGTCAGAGGATTTCCTGCTCTTAATCTCACTCAGATGAGCTCCTTCAAGAGATGCCACCACCCATAGGTAACCTGCTTTGACTGGAAGGAAAGTTGACCATGACTTCCTTTTTCCTTCTAGGGCTGTGTGCACTTTCTATCAACCATTCCAATTCCTACCTGGCATACCCTGGTAGTGTGACTGTTGGCGAGATTATGTTGTACGACGGAAACAATTTGGTAGGTACAGAAGCGGCTCAGAATGGATCCCTGGGGCACGGACCGTGGGACGTGAACAATTGTTTTGCTTTCACAAGCCTGTAATTTGATTTAAAAATTTCAGCACCAAAAATATTGGAAAATGCCCTTTTTTGAGTCAGACCATTGTCTTCCTAGTGTGGTTATATTAGGGATGGCCTTGCAGCTGCATGTTTCCACCCAGGACTGGTTCTGTGAATTTCAGCCTCCACTGAGCCTCTTTCCTTTTTCTGGCCACAAAATTGGTGAATGTTCTGTTGGAAGTCTCCAGAAGTAGCAGGTAGGATTTAGCCCCTTCTCCCGCAATGTACTTTTCAAAACTTCCAGGTGGAAAGTATTTTAACCATTGAGGAAACCTGCACAGGGTCTTGAGAGCATAGACTTGGCCTTTGGATCCATTGCGCACCCATGGATTACATTGACTGGGATTGGGTTCAGGTGGAAGCTTTTCTCAGCACTTTGTGGATATACTGGCATACTGGAACTGCTCTCTCGTTCACTGGGGGGAGGGGGGCATTTGGTATGGCAGTGCATGCAAGGACTCTTCTTAAAGTAGCTTATTTCATATTGGCATCTATTTTTTAAATGGTGCTGGACTGTTGTTCATACCATAGCAATATTTCCCAGACCACCTTTGCTCCTTACAGTGAGGCATTTGAGGAGAACTCAGGCTACTTAGGGATACTCTGAATGTGTTTGTTGTGAGATTTTTTGGGATGGGAGACTGAGACTGCCGGATGGTGATGGGGCCACTGTTGATTTGTGTACTGTCATTATTTTTTCCATTCCATCCCTCCATCTCAAATTCCTGAGGATAATTATATTGCTGATCTGGGCCAACTGGAGATCATATGGTGACGCCACCATATTACATAGACAATTAGTGATATGACACTATCTTTGTCAACAAGCAAAAACAACTATTCATGAAGGCAGTGTATGCATTTATTGATGAAATGCTCTTAAGTCCCTTTCAAATAATCATTTTTTTAAAAAATCACTGAAGAGAGGGAGGGAAGACTGTCTCCTAATTATGCCAGAAATGTTTGTGGAACAGTATTCAGCATTGTTTCAGTCCAGCCCTTTCTCTAGTGGACATAATCCATTTTGCAGAGATAAAAATCAATAATGGAATCTTGTATATAAAGGCCATATGGATTCTAGAAAGGCAAACACCCCTCTTAACAAGCACACATCTCAGAAGAATGTTTCCTTTGAGTAAAAACAGGCTGTAATAAGCAGAAAACATTTTATTTATTTATTTATTTATTTCGATTTGTTCAACGCCACTCCCGTCAGGCTTGGGGCGACTTACATATGATAAAAACACAGTAAAATACAAACATGATAAAAACAGATTTAAAAGCGTCACAAATTTACACTAAGATTAAAACATACAAAGACTTAGCACCCAGTAGATACTCTCAGGCCTAGGGCTAGAGTTGTTAGCCAAATGCCTGTCCAAATAGGAAGGTTTTACAGGCCTTCCTGAAGGCTAGCAAGTTGGTGAGTGCGCGGACCTCGGGAGGAAGAGCATTCCAAAGAGTTGGAGCTATGGCACTGAAAGCTCTCCTCTGTGTCGAGGTCAGATGGAGGGTTTTGACGCTCGGAACCACAAAAAGGTTACGGGACTCTGAACGCAGTGGTCTTGCAGGACAATATAGGGAGAGGCAGTCCCTTAAGTACACTGGCCCCAGACCATTCAAGCCCTTAAAGGTTAGAACCAGCACCTTGAAGGTGATCCGGTGCTCAATCGGATGCCAGTGCAGTTCACGCAGGACAGGCGTCACGTGGCAGGAAGATGGTAGGCCTGCCAGTAGTCGAGCTGCAGCGTTCTGCACCAGCTTCAGCTTCTGGATCACTGACAAAGGAAGGCCAATGTAGAGAGCATTACAGTAGTCCAATCTTGAGATGACCATGGCTTGGACCACTATGGCCAGGTCATGGCGGGACAGGTAGGGAGCCAGCTTCCTCGCCTGCCAAAGATGGTAAAAGGCTACTCCGCTGCCGATGGAGATATGTTTCTCCATTGTCAGTTGAGAGTCCAGTGTAATTCCGAGACTTTTAACGGATGACGACGGACGAAGTGTCGTGCCGTCCAGGGTTGGAAGCTGGATCTCACCCGTACCCGGACGTCCCAGCCACAGGATCTTCATCTTAGCCGGATTCACCTTCAACCTATTGGCTCGCAGCCATCCAGTAACGGCTTCAAGGCAACGATGGAAATTATCGGGTACGGAGTCGGGTCGGCCCTCCATCCCCAGAATGAGCTGGGTGTCATCCGCATATTGGTGACACTCCAGCCCAAAGCTGCGTACCAACTGAGCGAGTGGTTGGACATAGATGTTAAACAATAAAGGGAAGAGGATTGCCCCCTGAGGCACCCCACAAAGAAGAGGGGCGCCCCCTGAGACAACCTCGCCCCTTCTCACTCGCTGTGACCGGTTCCGGAGGAAAGAGGACAGCCAGTTAAGAACTGTCCCCCTCACTCCAGCCCCAGCCAGGCGGTGTGTCAAAAGATCGTAATCGACAGTATCAAACGCTATTTAGATTGGGAAGTGAATCAAGTACAGAAATTAAACCAAATTAAAATGAAAATGTTGCATACTGAGACAAATAGAAGTACTCTATACACCAGTGGTTCCCAACCATTTTTTCACCAGGGACCACTGGACCAGGGACCACTCTCTAACATTAGTACTAAAAGGGTTACGAATCCATTTTTGGTCAACTTTAGATTCAGTTTGGTTCTTTGGGGTACTGATTCAGAAAACTGCATTGGATAGACCACATCGGCTCTAGTTTTTGATACAGAACATATGCCATCCAATAGTCACCATCTGCTCGTCTACAGAAAACCATATTTAAAAATCTAGAGCTGTGGACATTATTTAAGGGCTCACGGCCCACCAGTGGGTTGCAGCCCACAGGTTGGGAACCACTCTTGTAAACAGGCAAATACTTCAACGTGCTTAGGTTCCCTGAGCAAATTAAGTGTCCATACCCGAAGAAGTCTAAATTTCACCATAACAAAGGAAGGAGAGAGAATTAAAGTGGGAGTGCTCAACTTACGAGAAAAATTGAGTTTTGCATATTTAAAAATAAATAGAAGATCGCTGAAAGCACTCATGCATATATTTTGTTTAACGTGTTGTTGCAGGTACATTTTGTTTACCTCCTTGGAAGAAACCCCTGCGGTTTTCACGCCTTCTTTGTCTCTCAAGAATGTAATGTTCTTTGCCTCCTACTTCAACGTGTTGATATTCTATTTTTCTGTCCCTATCAGAGAGATGTCTGCTGTATCTCTGCTCATGACGGGCCTCTTGCTGCTTTGGCCTTCAACTCCACGGGCTCAAAGCTAGCAAGTGCTTCAGAAAAGGTGAGTCAACAAAAGGGCCATTTTTCTCAGATGGTATTTGATTTTTTCCAAGAGGAGTCTAGCGGTTTATTTACCCTTCAAATACAACTGATGAATTGTTTCTTTTTCTTCCCAAAGTATAGATGTTTAGTATTATATTTGTTTTTTCCCACAAGCACCATATCATAGTCACTGTCATCATAGTTGTTGTAATAGTAATAGTAGTAGTTGTTATTCTAGAGCAGGGGTGCCCACACTTTATCAGCATGCGAGCTACTTATAATAAAACCAAGTCAGAAAGATCTACCTACCTCCTCTAGGCTGGAGAGGGGAGGGGCAGGGGTGAGGCTTGGCACGGCCTGGCTCCGCCCCCTCTGGCTTCCGCAATACCAGCAGCTTCTCCAGGCTTGAGGGTGGCAATGCCAAGCCAGTGGTGGCATAGCTAGCACAAGGCTGGCTTGGCATTGCTATCCTTAAGCCTGGAGAAGCTGCTGGTATTGCGAAAGCCAGAGGGGGCGGAGCCAGGCTGCAACAAGCCCCGCCCCCTGCCCTCTGGTTTTGGAGCTCCCAGCAGCTTCTCCAGGCTTGAGGATGGCAATGCAAGCCTGTGGGGACATAGCTAGAACAAGGCTGGCTTGGCATTGCTATCCTCAAGCCTGGAGAAGCTGCTGGTATTGCGAAGCCAGAGGGGCGGAGCCAGGCCACACCAGCCCCGCCCCTGCCCTCTGGCTTTGGCACTCCCAGCAGCTTCTCCAGGCTTGAGGATGGCAATGCCAAGCCAGTGGGGGCATAGCTAGCACAAGGCTGGCTTGGCATTGCTATCCTCAAGCCTGGAGAAGCTGCTGGGAGTGCCAAAGTCGGGGGAGGGGCTTGGTGCAGCCTGGCTCCGCCCCCCTCTGAGAAGCGCCTCATCCGGCTGGGATCGACCTCCTTCGGTCCCGGGATCGACTGGTCAATCGCAATCGACTTCCTGGGCAGCCCTGATCTAGAGAGCTACCATTTACATTTTTTTGAGAATTTGAAAATGGTTAGCATGTACTCCTCCATCCTTCCAGAATTCTTTTTATTTCATTAAGCTATTGTAAGATATAGAGCAGCAGGGTTTTTTTAACATAATAAGCACTTTTATTTCTGTGTGTACGTGTGTGTATATATATCTATGATGTGTGGAATGACGTATCGCTTTACCTACCCTCTGTGTATTTGTTATTCCACAAACCTACTTGAACTGAAGGAGCTGAAGAAGTGAAAAGCAGTTTCATGTGTTAGTTGGTAAAAGAGTCACAATTTCACATCTAGTTATATCTAAAACAGGGAGTCACCAGAAGTAATATGCCTAGAAATAAGCTTCGGACAGAGCTATGTTTCTAAACCTGGAAGTAAGTTTCAATATAATCATTTATTTATTTACAGTATTTATATTCCGCTCCTCTCACCCTGCAGGGGACTCAGGGCAGATTACAGTGTGCATATACATGGCAAACATTCAATGCCAGACACACAACATATATAGACAGACACTCAGAGGATATTTAACATTCCAGCTTCTGGCCATTAGGGGAACTGTCACATTCCTTCATTCTTTGCATACTTCGTGGAGATTTTTATGGCCTCATAAATCAGTTAAATTAGCCTCCCCACAAAGTGGTACCTAAATTTCCTACTTGACATATGCAACTGTCTTTCGGGCTGCAAAGGTCGACAACAAGCTACACAATTTTTGGTCGGGAGCTCACTCCGACCTGGGCTGGCTTTGAACTCATGACCTTTCGGTCAGTAGTGATCTTAATGCAGCTGACTCCCAGCCAACTGCGCCACAGTCCCAGTGCTGTGAATTTAATTAAATCATATTTTGAATCAAGCATTGAATCAGCAATGTTTGATTCAAAATATGTCAATTTATTATTTTTATTATTATTATTATTGAGCAACAGGAATATAAACCTAAGAAATGAGAAGTCTTAATGTGTTGTTTTTTTCATTTGTAAGTTGCTCTGATTCCCCTTCGGGGTGAGAAGGACGGTGTACAAATAAAGCAAATAAATAAATAATATACATTTTCTGAGTTCAATGGAAGTTACTTCCTTTGGGGTTTTGACCTGGAAGTAAAGGAATATTGCCTAAGATGACAGCTGTAGTGACAGGGTGCAGTTTTATGCGCACAGAATTACACCATAGTTACACAGCACCACCTTATTAGTGAATTATGATTCTGCCTCAGCATACAGTCATGTGCGGTGCATGCAGGAACAGCGGCACCACATGTTTTAATCTCCTTTTGTAAACCTGAATAGAATAGCAAACTTCAACATCCAACAAAAATATCCAACCTCTTCTAGAGGGGAACTTACCAATGTGTAAGACACCAGCAGGATTCTAGCCATTGAAAGCAATGCCTTCCACATAATCATTTATTTAAAGGCTTACCTACATAGTAAAGGTTTTCCCTGACAATAAGTCTAGTCATGTCCAGCTTTGGTGCTCATCTCTACTTCTAAGCCGAAGAGCCAGCGTTGTCCGTCGACACCTTCAAGCTCATGTGGCCAGTATAACTGCATGGAGTGCCGTTACCTTCCTGCTGGGGCAGTACCTATTGATATATTCACATTTGAATGTTTTTGAACTGCAGGAGCTCCCTGGATTTGAACCACCCATCTACCTGTCAGCAGGTTCAGCAGTTCAGCGGTTTAACCCACTGTGCCACCAGAGGCTCCGCTTACCCAGATAGATAGGTTTAATGTAACTGTATTCAGTAAGGATGCTTTTAGAATATAACTGTACAGTAATATCCCTGTAGCCCAGGGGAAAACATTTCCAGACTTTGTGAGGATACATAAACCTGAACTCAATTATCTAATATTGAACAGCATTGAAATGAAGGGCTTCTGACCCAAGAATACTATAGAGCAGGGATGCTAATTAGTTAGATCGCAATCTACAATATGTAGCAGCAAATCTGGAGTCCCAAAACTCTCAGGTTTTACCTTTTAACTCTGGCGGCGGCGCAGCCGTGCGGGCACAGGAACGAGAGAAAACGCAACAATCGTACTGCAGGTACAATGAAGCCAAAGTTTATTTTGCACACGTCAGCTGACGGGACCTGCCCACAGAACTAGCTGCCTCGGGGCAAGAACCCCAATCAATCTTGAACTATCTCTTATATACACTCAATGGCGGCAGGTCCCGTCCCTCCTTTCTTCACAGTAATCATTGGTTCTCAGCATCAGGTCATTTCTATTATCCAATTAAACAATACATTCTTTGGCATCACATTCTATTCGCATTCTCATTTGCTAAACAGCACTACGCAGTATTAAATTCCCATTCTTTCAGTGTGTTATCTGCCATATGGGCATCATGTACTGAATTTGCAACATTTCTAAGCCGTTCCTCTATGCCAGCAAGGAAGAGCGGTTTCATTTGTGCCCATGCGCAGTTCCTACCAATCATTAACAATGTAAATAGATACACGCTGGGTGCTAGCTAGGCCAATCACGGCCACTGTTATCAGTAAAGGCACATGATGTTCCCTGGCAAATCACTGCTGGTGCCTTACGTACCAATCAGAGTACATTATTCTCGGAATGGCTTTTAGCATGATTTCTGGCAAGCTACTTCACTACACTAAGGTCTGTGCTTGTGCATCACTCTCTCCTGACTGTACTTCTGCTAAAAGCATCAATTCTGCTTTACTGGTAGATTGCGTAGGGCAGGGGTGCTCATTAGATAGCTCGGGAGCTACTAGTAGATCTTCGGCCCTCTTCCAGGTGATCTTCAGGCCTCACCAGCCGGATGGGGTGCTCCTATGCGCGCGCACACCCTGCGCGCACGTGCGTTCCTGCTACTGGCTTCTCTCGACGAGGGGTTTGTGTGACTGCGGATAGGCAACAAAAATATAACAATAATCCCCCATAGACTCAAGCATCAGTCTCTGTTAGTGTGAATAACAAAACTCTCATTCAGTTTGAATGGTAAGTAAAAAACTTTGTATTGAATTGTATTTATAAATATCTTATTGAACACATACAATATCTATCTTGGAGCTTATCATTCTATACAGCTAAGCATCAAAAAACACGACCATCAGCTACCTCTCTTAACATACGTCTAATCCTGTCAGATATCAAATTCCAACTGTCACTTTCAACTGAAATCCCCTCAGGTTCCACTCAGCAGTCTTGAAACAGCGCCATCTGATATCAAGCACGCCACACCGTAGGTCATCTCAAACTGCAAAAATACATCTTGTGTTGACTCATGAATTACTTTTCAAATGCAAGAATCTGACAGCTTCTGCTCTCATGGTGCTTCTTTCGCCTGCGGGGCATTGCAGGAAGAAGGAAGCATGAGGCGGGGCCTCTGGAGGGAGCGCCCTGCCTCTCTCTCGTCCAGAAGCAGCTATGCAGCCTCCGTTGCCGGCGAGACGGGCAGGGCGGAGCGCTCCCTCTGGATGCCCCGCCTCGTGCTTTCTCCTTCCTGCAATGCCCCGCAGGTGGAAGAAGCGCTGCGCGGGCGGAAGACAGGAGCAGGAGTGTGCAGCGGCGGGAGCGCGCGGCAGTGGGGGCAGGTAGATCTTTTGGACTTGGTTGCTTTAAGAGTAGCTCGCATGCTGAAAAAGTGTGAGCATCCCTGGCGTAGGGTTACCTGGTAGATCGCAGGAATGGCAGGAGGAAGGCTCAGTCCTGCCCCGCAGACTCCCGACGCCGCCCAGGTGCAGAAGGAGGTTGGACTGGATGGCCCTTGGAGGTCTCCTCCTATTCTAGGAACCCATTGTTGTTATTATTATTATCAGAGGCTGAATGGCCATCTGTGAGGAAGGCTTTGATTGTGTTTTTCCCTTATGGCATGAGGAGGTTGGACTGGATGGCCCTTGGAGGTCTCCTTCTACTCTAGGAACCTATTGTTGTTGTTATTATTATTAGTAGTAGTAGTAGTAGCAGAGGCTGAATGAATATTATCATCATCATTATTATTATGAATAAATTCAGGGGCTTATTATACTCACATTGAGTTGAATTCAGTCTTAAAATATATTATATGGCTCTCACTGAAATACATTTCCAAATATTTTGCTTTTATTTATTTATTTATTATTTATTTATTTAAAACTTTTGTACCCTGATCTTCTCACCTCTATCGAGGGACTCAGACTCAGCAAAAATTCAATGCTATACAATTTAAAAACAACGACAACAACATACTAAAATACATAAAAACCCAGCATAAACCACATCGCCATTAAAATAATTCCACTCAATTGTTCTCTGGCTCTCTGAGTAGTGGGTAGGTAGATCATTTTGACTTGGTTGTTTTATAAGTAGCTCGCATGCTGATAAAGTGTGGGCACCCCTGCTATAGAGTCATGATGGAAGGCGTAGGAAAGGCCTGTAAAGAACATATTTGTTGTATATGGAAAAGTGAAACAACAGGTATTGATCCTGTGGGTATGGGAATTGCATTATACTTGATAGAATTATCAAAAAGGGTTGAACCAGTTGAGTCCTTGGAAAAGTTGTGACAACTTTATACTTTGTAATATCTTCTTTTAGGGGACTGTCATCCGTGTGTTTTCAATCCCGGAAGGACAAAAGCTCTATGAATTCAGAAGAGGAATGAAAAGGTTGGTTTGCCGCTCTCCACCCAGCAGCCCAGTTGATCTCAGAGTTGAGCCGTGCATGCACTCCTCTCATAGAGTACAGGTAGTACGTAGTTCTTGGACCCTAGCCTTCAGAGAGTCCTTGTGCAGGAAATGTTTGCTTAGGTGGTTGGCAGTGACGTTGTGTCATCTTTATGTCAAGACACACAGTTCTTAATCACAGAGCCGCTTTCTTTCCCAGCCTGTGAATACAGCATTTTTGAGGGATTGGAATCTTTTTATCAGTGTCACTGGGAGGCTACAATGGAAAGTAGTGCCCAGTGGTATATTCCATTACTTATTGCTGGCAAATACATCTTTCTGTAGGTTTATCCTTCTTTAAGTGCCAAGAAAAGCTACAAGAAACTATGCATTCTGACACATTTGCAGGGGGCACAAATATGGTATTTATATTTATGATATTTATATCCTGCCCTTCTCACCCCAAAGGGGACTCAGAGCGGCTTACAAGTTATATGTACATACAATATATGACTAGCATAGCCCAATATTAGTATTAGCTATTACTATATTGTACTATACCACTATACCGCAATGTTATTAGTAATATTTCATGTAATATAAAATATATAACTGTTATGTCATTATATTATACTAGCTGTACCCGGCACGCGTTGCTGTGCCCTATTTTGGAGATGCGAGGAAGTCTGAGTATGTAAGGGTTGGAGTTGTTGTTAGTTATGGCGTTGTTGGGGTCATGGCTGTGTTGTTGTGGGTTGTTTTGGTGGGTGGGATGTTGGAGTCCTGTGGAGTTGTTGGTGTGTGGTGTTGCTGGCGTTCTGCATAGCTTGTGGATATGCAATGTTTTTTGTCTTTCCGTCTGCTGTAGAGGTTGATGCGTGTGTGGGTGGGGTACTTTGGAAGTGAGTGGAGGTACTTGAAATCCCATTATCCATGGTGTGTCCTCCTCTAATCTGCAGTTGGATGGAGTGTGGGTCATGGGGTGCATTGTTTGCCAAGTTTGGTCTTTATCGGTCTTGGTTCTTGGACACAGTGGTCTGTGGGGAATGATGGGTTTTGAAGTACTACAAATCCCATTATCCATGGAGGTACTTCAAGTCCCATAATCCATGGTCCACCCTCCTCCAAACTGTAGTAGAATGTAGCGTGGGTCATAGGGGCTCTGTGTGCCAAGGTAGGTTACTGTAAATTCAGGCCATACACAATGTCCCATGAGCTGAGGCCTAGTCAGGAACAGCAAGTTAATGAAGGCTTACTGTCAATTCAGGCCATACACAATGTCCAGTGAGCGGAGGCGTAGTCGGGAGAATCAAGTTAATGAAGCCTTACTGTCAATTCAGAGCGTAAACAACATTCCATTAAGTGAGGCCTAGTCAGGGAAATTAAGTTAATGAAGCCTTACTGTCAATTTTGGGCGTGGTCTGTGATTTGTAGGGGTGTAAATTTTCTGTGGGAAGTCAATTGGGTGTTTGTGTTTGTGCCTCAGCCCTTTGCCTTATCCTCCTCTGACAGTTTATTATGGGTCGGAATGTTCATGTTGGCTGGCCAGTACAGGAGTTATGCAAATCCGCCCTTATTGGCAGCCAATCATGTTGTCAGAATGTAGAGGCTGGGAGAGTCGTTGGCAGCCCCGGAGGATGCTGGTAAATGTAGTTTTTTTAACTCGTAGTTTTGGGGGCCTTTTAGGTTTTGGGGGGGAGTTTCTTTGCTACAAACGTACATTGTCTGAGGCCTATTTCTGTTGGCAAGTTTGGTGTCTCTGCGTTGTAAGGTTTCTCTGTTTGGGATGGTCTTTCCATGATGACTCTTCCTTTATATATATAGATTATTAGCATTACATTATGATCAATATTAAATGTACATACAATATAATATACTTATTGGCATAGCACAATATTCGTATTTTTTCTGATGGTCTTTGGCAACCCCTCTGACACCCTCTTGCAAACCCGCCAAGGGTCCCAACCCCCAGGTTGAGAAGCACTGCTCTAGAGTCCTCTATCCTCCTGGTGACTTGGAAAGACCATCCTCTTCCTCAAAAACTCAGTTCCACCTATTTAGCCATCTTTTGAAGACATGGACCAGGTCAGTCCTGGGCTCCAAGGGCCTGCATGTCGGAGACAAGCTCGCACTGAAAGGGGAGGAAAGAAGGCTGCTACTTTTTAAATACAGGAAGGTGTGGAAATGAGCTGATTTCACATTCTACTTTTCACATTCTGTTGTAGAACACAGACTTGTTCTGATGCCAGAAGCTGTTTGAAAGAGTAGAGAGGCAATATTCTTGTTTCTACAAAATAGATGTGAGGGATGGGGGAGAATTTACTCGCTCAGAGATAATTCATGCCTGAGGTGAGACTTTGAAGTAGAGACATGACAACTCATTCTCCAAACTGCCTTTCTCTTGATACCCAAACGTATGGTTTGTCAACATATTGCAGGCCACGGGAATTAAGACCGCTCGCAGAGTAAACTGGGTAGGGCTCATTCAATTCTGTGATATTTCTATCCATCCTTTCAGACCATTCCCTCAAATCTGCTTGTGTCAGCTGCCGTCCCTTTCTTTTCTTCCCTTCTTTAGATATGTGAACATCAGTTCTCTGGTGTTCAGTATGGATTCACAGTTCTTGTGTGCATCGAGCAACACCGAGACAGTGCACATCTTTAAGCTGGAACATCTCACAGACAGGTAGGTCTCGATCGTGATGTTTGTGCCATCAGCAGAATTGCGGCATCTGGCCTTTCCTCTTCTGGTGTAATATTACTCTTGTGAGTATTATGTAGTTTGTCAAGGGAAGAAGAGATTCTCTCCCCATTTCTCTCTCTCACACACAAATGCAGTTAAGCAGGGGCATGTTTCCCGTCGAAAAAAGATAGTGTATTGGGAAGAAACTCTTAGAACTGGCTGAAATAAAGTTAACCCTATCTGTAACATATTCTTATGATAATTCATCTGAGGGAGATGCTCCAAAGCAGACTTGAGGAGAGAGTAACTCAGAATATGGACAGGAACTAATGGTGTAACTAGTGATGTTACAGCTCTTTAGCCTTCAAGGGTGAGGGGTGTGTAGCTTTCACCTTGTTGTAGGCATTGGCTTCCAAATCTTGCCAACTGGTACTTTATTTCTTCCAGCCGGCCAGAGGAGCCTCCTTCCTGGAGTGGTTACATGGGCAAAATGTTCATGGCTGCCACCAACTACCTCCCTTCTCAAGTGTCGGGCATGATGAGCCAGGACCGGGCCTTTGCCACCGTGCGCTTGAACATCTCCGGACAAAGGAACATCTGTGTGCTCTCCACGTATGTAAGCCACAGCTATTATGGGATTGTCACATTGGAAGCCATCTACAGCTTTTGTACCATACTCATACTAGCTCTAGAAAGCACAGCTAATTAAGTATCGGGGAGGGGGAAGCCCAGATTTCTAGAGGGTACTCAGCTGTTGGGAGTCCCTGGTGGTGCAGCGGGTTAAACCATTGAGCTGCCAAACTTGCTGAGTGAAAGGTCGGTGGTTCCAATACGGGGAGTGTGGTGAGCTCCTGCTATTAGTCCCAGCTTCTGCCAAGCTAGCAGTTCAAAAACATGCAGTCATGCCAGCCACATGACCTTGGAGGTGTCTACGGACAGTGTCGATTCTTCAGCTTAGAAATGGAGATGATCACACACACTCCCAGAGTTGGACACAACTAAACTTAATGTCAAGGGGAAACTTTTACCTTTATTACTCAGTTGTTTATTTCTGAGCTATATGTACCTCCTCTGTTTCTGAAGTCTTCTGTAATGTTGTACCTCACCTTGAGCCACAGGGAGAGGTAGATAAAATAATAATAATAATATATGGAACAGGACAGCTGATCTAGCTGCTGGCTTTAGGTAGTCTGGATGTTCCTTCATTCTTCTTTGACTGCACAGCACGATGAATGCAGTAAGTGCATGTATTGCCCCTTCTTGTGTTACCTGCGTATCATTGGACATCTCTCATAGGTATCCTACATTTAGAACAGAGCCCTCAGATCAAGTCGGGGAAAGACAGCTCAGTACAAGAGCACATGCCTGACACCCTGAAAGTTCCAGGTTTAATCTCTGGCATGTGCAGAAAGGAGCTGGGATAACACTTGAAATGCTGGCAAGCCCTGGCCAATGGCTGTTGGCAGTCGTCAGTCAGATGGGCTAACAGTCTGAATATTTCCTTGTACACTTCTATTTCTGTGTCTCTTGTCAGGATCCAGAAGCTGCCTCGGCTCTTAGTTACAACATCTGATGGACACCTTTATTTCTACAACTTGGACCCCCAAGATGGGGGAGAATGTGTTTTAATCAAGACACATAGGTAAAGACACAGTTCAGCTGCTCCAGCATGACAGGGATAAGTATGGAGGGAGGTAGAGTTTGGCACACAAAGCGAGAAACCACGGGTTATATTAATACTATGCCCTTGAGCTTGTTAATTTGTTGTGGTGAAACTAAATTACTTTACCTCTGGTTGTGAGCTATGTGAAAATTGTGGAGCTGCCTTTGCATTCTAGCACAAATCCCAGACTCTGTCCATTTCATGGTCCAGGATAGGAGCTAGAACAAGGAGAAAAAATGAGCTTAATGGATGTAAAAAGACTTTATAAAGAACATCTTTGTCAAAGGCAGTCTTAACTGAGGTGTACCTTTATAATCTTGCATTGAGCATGTTCAAAGATGAGGACAGTTAAGAAAGTGTTTGGGTGAATATGGGGACTAGTGGGTTAGGATAACAATATACTTTATTTAACCGCATAATAGTCGCCATCGCATAATAATCACACCTCCATTTTTGGGGTGCAAAATTTGAGGTTTCTGTTCTTTAATAGTTGCACCCTTTATTCACTAGCCCATGTACCTGCCCCCTTAGAGCTATAGGGCTTCATCAGGGCTTCACTTGACATACAATATTTCATTGTGTAATAGTCGCACCCCCCCCCCCTTTTTGGTCAAAAAGTGACTATTACATTGTAAATGCAGTATGCAAGAGATTTTATGGGCTGCCTGCATCCTGATTAAAAGTGGCTCCAGTATACCACATAAGCACTTCCCCTTCTGTCTTCCAAATATCATGGTTGACATTTTTGGGAAATTGTGTGTATGTATGTCACTGCATACTAGCTCTTCCTCCATGCGCTTCTGTTAGTAGACCCAAGGCCTTTATGTTCACCTACTGCCAGCTGCTTGCTTCCAGCCCCAGTGAGGTGGTAAATCTGATTTTAACTTGACCTTTAAAGGAACTATCCAAGGTGCTGAACCTCTTCTGGAACACCATCCTTGGATATTCTTTAAAAATCCCAATTAAATCCTCTAATAGATTTACAATTCCATCAACATGGAAGCCACCAGCATCCACGGAGTCTACCAATCCCCATCACAGTGAACCAGACACACAGACTGAGAGAGCTGAAATGGGGACATGGTGCGATTTAATACCTTGTTCTTTCTTGTTCATATGCAACTAGCTTGCTTGACTCAGGAAAGATAGAGGAGAACAAAGAAAATGATCTCCGGCCTCCAGCACCTCAGACTTACGCTGCAACAGTGGCCAGGCAGAGTTCAGTGCCTTTGCCCTCCATGATGCCAGGTGAGTGCCAGACCGGTTTGCCACATGCTAAACATCTCCAAATAATGGCTGCTTTCGTCTCCCTGCTTCTGCTGCCTCTTGTTTTTTTCCGTCTAATACCATGTGTAGCCCACTTATCTTCCTCATAGATATTCTTGTTCCTCGCCTGTGTGTGCCTGCAATTCCCGTCAACATACACAACTCCTCAATTGTAGAGATTTTTCTTAGGCAAGGACTACCCAAAGATGGTTTTGTTAGTTCTTTCGTCTACAGCAGTGGTTCCCAAACTTTTTTGGCCTACCGCCCCCTTTCCAGAAAAAAATTTACTCACTGCCCTCCTAGAAATTATTTTTTTTTTAATTTAATAGCAATTAAACAGAAAGATATATGTATTAATGCAGTGGTTCTCAACCTTTCTAATGCCGTGAGCCCTAAATAAGATTCCTCATGTTGTGGTGACCCACAACCATATTTTCGTTGCTACTTCATAAATAATTTTGCTACTCTTACGAATTCTAATGCAAATATTTATATTTTTATTTATTTATTGGGGCTTCTTCGCCGCCGACTCCCGGGGGCTCGCGGCGGCTCACAGAGCCAGTGGCACAACGCCACAGGTTAAAACATAAAAACAGTTAAAAACAGTTAAAACAATTAAACAGCAAAATGCAATATAACAATTGAGCAGCAGGAGATATCACAGCCCAGAGAGTATTGACGAGGCCTACTGCGAAGGCCTGCCTAAACAAATGAGTTTTGCAGGCCGGTCTAAATGGCAGCAGATCTCTCAGGGCTCTGGCCCGGCCGGGAGGCGTTCCATAGTGTGGGAGCTATAATAGAGAACGCCCTCCGGCGGGTCGATGTTAGATGTGCCGACTTTACAGATGGTACTACCAACAGGTTGGCCTCTTCGGACCGAAGTGATCTCGCTGGGCAATATGGGGTGAGACGGTCCCTCAGATACGCTGGCCCCAGGCCGTGTATGGCCTTGAAGGTAAGAACCAGCACTTTGAAGGCGACCCGGTGCTCAATAGGCAGCCAGTGCAGATCCTGCAAAATTGGTGTTATACGGCATCCTGCTGGTGCCCCAGACAGGAGCCGGGCGGCAGTGTTCTGCACCAGCTTGAGCTTCCGGATCGACGACATAGGCAGGCCAACGTAAAGCGCGTTACAGTAGTCTAGCCTTGAGATGACCGTGGCTTGGATCACCGTGGCTAGGTCGCTCCGGGAGAGGTAGGGGCCAGCCTCCTTGCCTGGCGGAGGTGGAAAAAGCAGCCTTGCTGGCCATGGAGACCTGGGCCTCCATGGTCAGCTGGGAGTCCAACTGGACACCCAGGCTCTTCACAGACGGCGCTGGATGCAGCGCCCCACACCGTCAGGGTCGGAAGCCGGGCACCCACCCCGCCCGGGCCGCCCAGCCACAAGATCTCCGTCTTCGCGGATTCACCATCAACCTACTGGCTCGCAGCCATCCAGTAACGGCCGAGGCAATGTTGGAAATTATCGGGGGCCATTCCGGCCTGCCCTCCATCCTCAGAATAGCTGGGTGTCATCGGCGTACTGATGGCAGACCAGCCCATAACTCCGCACCAGCTGTGCAAGCGGCTGCATGTAGATGTTAAATAATAGAGGGGAGAGAATGGCCCCCCTGAGGGACTCCACACACTAATGGGGAGCCCTCGGAGACCTCCCCGCCCCTCCTCACACGCTGAGACCGCTGGCGGAGGAAGGAGGACAGCCATTTAAGGACAGTCCCCCTCACTCCGGCCATGGCCAGGCGGTGGATCAAAAGATTGTGGTCGACCGTGTCAAACGCTGCCGTGAGGTCAATAACACGAGCAGCGCAGACCCGCCTTGGTCGAGCTGGCAGCGGAGTTGGTCTGAGATGGAGACCAGGACCGTCTCCGTCCCATGCCCCGACGGAAGCCGGACTGGAAGGGGTCAAGCCATGTTGCATCATCTAAGAAGGACTGCAGCTGCTCCATTACTGCCCTCTCAACTACCTTGCCCAGGTATGGAAGATTCGACACTGGGCGGTAGTTGGAGGGAACCGCAGGGTCCAATGATGGTTTCTTCAGTAATGGAGCCACCACCGCCTCTTTTAAGCACTCTGGAAAGACTCCTTGCTCAAGGGAGCTGTTTATGACATTCAACAGAGGCCCACGTAACCCCTCAGGCAAGATCTAACAAGCCAGGAGTTTTTTTGGGACGGTAGGGACCGTCGTCAGAGATCGAATTACCTTAAAGAGTTGAGCCGGGCGTGAGCTAGCAGACGCTATCAAGGCAGAGAAGTATACTTTTTTGGCTGCCTTGACAGCTTGCTCATAAGTTTCTTTGAATAACTTATAAGCCGATATTGAGGCTCCGTCACGGAGTTTCCGCCACTCGCGCTCTAACCGTCTCTTCTCCCCGCTTCATAACCCTGAGGTCCCTTGTATACCAAGGGGACCGATGATTGCGGGTCGGAGAGGGCGCCTAGGGGCAATCTCGTCGAGCTCTAGCTAGTGAGGCATTCCAAGCCTGCACCAGCTCATCGACTGAGACGCTGGTAGACTCCAGATCCCTCAGAGCATTCAGGAACCTCTCGGGTTCCATAAGTCTCTTTGGGCGAACAAAAATCCGTTCGGCGCCCATGCATGGGGAGGCGGTTGCTCAACCCGGATACTTAGAGCACAGTGGTCCGACCATGGAACCTCGATTACGAGGCTAGGTCCACTTGAACCCCTGCACTGAACACCAGGTCGGGTGTGCCCAGCCGAGTGCGTGGGTCCCGAGTTACATAAGGAGGCCCAATGTCGCCATGGTCGAAATTAGGTCCGCGGCTGCAGATGGAATGGGGGCTGCGTCGTGGACATTGAAGTCACCCAGGACAATGACTCTGGGAAACCTCAATGTCCACTCCGACACAGTCTCCAGCAGCCGCGCCTGGCTCTCTGCCGGTGCGCTAGGCGCATGGTACACCAGCAGAATCGCCAGGCTCTCCGGGGACTCCCACACTAGGCCGACACTCTCCAATCCTGGGGTGACAAGCGCAGGGGTCGCTCTAAGGTGTAATCCATCACGGGAGAGTATTGCCACCCCCCCCCCGTCCCTCCTTCCTATTCTGGTGCGTGGCAACGTAATCAGGGGGAACCACTTCATGGAGGCAGATGGATTCGCTCTCTTGAAGCCAGGTCTCTGTGATACAGAACAGGTCCGCTTTGAGATCTTCACAAAATTCCTGACCGTGGCAGTCTTATTCCGAATGGAGCGTCGTTAACCAGCACCAGAGTGGAAGGGGAGAAGCTGGATGTCTACCAACAGCGTGTCTGGGGATAGGGCGCAGGTCAGAACTGGGTCGAGACCGCCTTTGGCTCGAACCAGTTCTCGCAGTCAGGTTAGCATTTGGCCTGCGCCTACCGTACTCACCCCGCCCGAGATCACTGGAATACTCAGCGAACCTGATCGGCAGGAGTTGGCCGAGGTTCAGCTTTCGGCACCCCCGTGAAAGGGGAGGCCTGTGGAGAAACCCATTTAGTCACCGCCGGCTCAGACCGATGCCCCTTGCTCCCGGTCTCCCCAAGCGTCAATGTGCTCCCGGGAGGGAGGGCAGAGCCCGTTCACCGACCACATCCCTGCGGCCCTGGTGGCACTCTGCAGGTGGCTTGTCCAACTGGGGCCGAGCTGGGTGGCTGTCCTTCCGGCTATAGCCGGCCCCCAGAAGGTCCGAGGTCGATAAGGTCGCTCTTTGGGCCTGTCGACCCTCCTTCCCTCCGAAGGCGCCGTCCTGGTCCGCCAGCGGGGGTCCTGAGTGGCCGGCGCATTCAGTACTGGCGGCAAGGGAGCCACCTCAGGTGGGTCCATAGGGTGGATTGGCCCGGTGCTGGTCTGGTCAGCGGAGGGAGGGGGAGGGGGAGCCAGCTGTTGAGGCTCCAAGTCGGGGGCCGGGCCTCCAGAGCTGACAGATCCCGTATGCAGGATGTACTTTCATTGTTACAAATTGAACATAATTAAAGCATAGTGATTAATCACAAAAACAATATGTTTGGGGGAGTATGGACAACGGATGATGGGATTTGCAGTACCTTCAATTGATTCAGCTCTGACTTCCACAGACCACTGAGATCCCCCACAAATTACAGAACTGGACCAAACTTGGCACACAGAACCCCCATGACCAACAGAAAATACTGGAGGGGTTTGGGAGGAATTGGCAGTGATTTAGGGGAGATGTAGTTCACCTACATCCGGAGAGAACTGAGAACCCAAAAAACTATAGATCTGGACCAAACTTGGCACGACTATTCATTATGCCTAAATTTGAACATTGATGGAGTTTAGGGAAGATCTTGACATTTGGATCTTGCCATCTTTGCACTACAGCCTTCACATTTCACTGCGTGTGGGGGTCAAAACGAAGGGGGCGGGGCCAAACAAGGGGGCCACGCAACCCCTCCTAAATGGCCAATCATTCACCGCCCCCTTAAATGGGTTCGCCGCCCCCCAAATTCCCCTGAGCCGCCCACCGCCCCCTTGGATCACCTCACCACCCACTTTGAGAATCAGTGCTCTACAGCACTGGGTATTTTTGGGTCTCCCATTCAAGTACTAATTAAGGCTATCCATTTAGCTTGGAAGATCACGAGATTTCACACTCCCAGCAAAAACTTGTTCTCTTGATGCACTTTATCTCATCCCCTAGCAGAAAAATTAAACCCCGTAGTTTGCTCCATCCATATCTCCCACCAGATATATTGCTCAATTTTCCTATCTCAGGGTTGCCTGTTTTTATCTCTGCATTTGGCTCAGCCCACTTTGTTCAACTCTTCGTTTTTAACTTCTCATCTTACTTCATACCCTGTGTTTACCCCGTTGAATTATTTTTCTATTATTGTTTGTATTTTATTTTATTTGAGTTATTATCTGCTGTATTTTATTTTATTTATTGTATTTGTTGGGCTTGACCTCATGTTAGCCGCCCTGAGTCCCTGTGGGGAGATGGTGGCGGGGTATAAATAAAGTTTAATAATAATAATAATAATTCTCCATCACCCACTCAGTGTATTTCAGTGCAGCATTATCTACCTTATGACTAAAATTATAGTCAATCTCAAGCTTTTCCTTAGGCAGTCCTTGATGGATTACAATTTCACTGCAGCCCTTACCTGGCTCCCAAGTTTGAGAAACTGCAAGTCACTTTTGGTGTGAGAGAATTGGTCGTCTTCAAGGACATTGCCCAGGGAAGGCCCGGATGTTTAGATGTTTTATCATCCTTGTGGGAGGCTTCTCCCATGTTCCTCCATGGGGAGCTGGAGCTGACAGAGGGAGCTCATCTACTTTCTCCCCAGATTCGAACCTGCGACCTATTGGTCTTCAGTCCTGCCAGCACAAGGGTTTAACCTACTGGGGGCTCCCAAGTGCCATTATGGTAACCACTTTTGATATGACAAAGGCTTGTTTACTGCGTTGATTTTCTAGTAGGAGACAACATGGGAGCAGCATAGGTTTAAGGTTGTTCAGCGGTTGCTTCACATGTCTCATGAATAAATAGACGCGCCCTCGAGGTATAAATCAGCAATAAAAACTTACACACTGTGAAGATGAAGCATTCTTTGAAGTTTGCTCACCTTCTCCAAGTGCCAGCACTGTTACTACACTCCCTAGTCAGCTTTTGCCTTGTCTTATATTGAAATACAAGGGGGTTTTCCCCTGTGGATTCATATTTATCTTCCATCTCTTCTTTATTTTGGTATTTGTCATTCATCTTGTTCTCAACTCTCTTTGTTCTGGGCCCTGCCTGGAGTGTTACCTATCAGTGTCATATTACCTCTAGTATCTGGATTGTATCCTCTCTTCATTTGAGTTAGCATGTACTTCCCTGGTGGTGCACTGGGCATTTCCTTCCAAGTAGCCAGCAGTGTTCTTTTACTAACAGGATTTGAAGTGAAGAAAAACACTAGTTCAACCTGATCTTTTCATATATCTTTGTTCAGCTTCTTCTCTGCAAAAACGTTAAGGATGCTTTTTTCTGTTGTTCTTAAGGAAAAAAACCCTTCATGCTGCTGTTGCAAATATTCATGAAAGCTCTTGTGTGAACTGCATTATTCATTATGGAAAGCCTGGGGCTCATAACACGAAAGCTACTAAATCCTGTATTGTCCCAATCTAGTGAGGGGAGCATTGGCATATCTTTCCAATCCTTTCATTTCCCCTTGAAAAACCTTGGAAAGGGGAAAAAATGCATTTTGTAAAAAAGCATTCTTTGGTTTAATTTCATTCAATTTATTTCAGGCTATTCAGAAGATGGAGGAGCCCTCCGAGGAGAGATTATACCCGAGCACGAATTTGCCACTGGGCCCGTGTGTCTGGACGATGAAAATGAATTTCCACCTGTGAGCATTAGGAGTACTTAAAGCAGCGCTATGGGCTTTGCGTTGAGAAGAAAGTGCGATAACCCCCTTCTTCCCATATATTAGTCCCTTCCTCTTCTTTTGCAGCCCATGGCAACTAACCCTGCTGGGCCCTTTGATGGGTAGATAGCTTGCACCTTCGCAGGAGAAGGTCTTGAGGAGCAAGACATGTACAAACTTGTAAAAAGTATTGTAACCCTTACCCATCTACACTAACCAAAGGGTTCCTGTCAAGAGACTGACCGGGGCCTTGTCTATTAATACAGAGCAGTGATGCTGGCATCCCTGACTAATGACCCCAGAACATTCATTGATTCCTAGACAAACCATCTTTGCCTTCCCAAGTAACAGTAGCTTTGAAAGACATCTGCCACTCCTGGTGATATGTTGAGCCCTGGTGTGTTCAGATGGAGTGAGCAGGACAGAGGAAACTGACACGTGGTTTGAGCCCCGAGCAAGAGAGCAGCGCTGAACGTTCCCAGCTCAGAGCAGCTTAAGACCTGGGTGTTCACTCTTTCCCACTTGACCTTGCCAGCACTTTTGGTGGTGGATGTACCATTGGTATGGGCCTTGGTGAGAGGAAATCCTCTTGGTGGGCATGCATTGGGGAAGAGAGGATGGGGGGCACCACTCTTAAGGGCAGATTCAGTGAGCACCGGTGCCAGGGAAGGTCTGGCGGTACTGACTGCTCTGGGCAGGTCCAGCAAGTGGCAGATCACAAGAGCGAATTACAACTCCCAACTTTGTAGCTCCCTAATATTGGAGGGTCTACGATTGAGTTGTTTTGCTTCTTTAAAAGGATTAATTTATTACTGGGGACCTTTTTCTTAAATTTTTTCCACGAGATAACTTTTTTCCAGTCTATTACCTTGCAGTGTCTCTTAATCCATGCTATTTATTTTCTAAATAATTGTCTACGTTGTGTCCCTCTGAAAGGTAGTGGGGGATGCTCTGTTTCCATAGCCAGTTATGTATACTAATTTAGGTTGAGAGAAGAAAGGTATTGGGAACTTGGCTAGGAAATTGGGGAGGGCTCACATGGGAACAACCATGCTAAGGGTGAAAAACATCTCAGGAGAATGATGTTTTCCTGGCTCCTTCCCAGTGGTGCCATCCTCCTTGCATGGGTTTGGCACTACTGGAGTGACACTGGAAGCTGCCACAAAGACCTGGCGGCAGTGCCACTTCTGGTAAGTGTACATTTGCCAGATGTATTGTGTGGTTTCTTGGTCAACCACTTTCCTGTACTGCTTTTGCTGCTGCTTGCCATTCTGCTTCACTTTCTCCTTCTGATGCAGGTTTTAGATTCGATAGGGGAAATCAGATCAAAGTCCAAAGCTATTGTCCCTACTGGCTAGATTAGTGCAAGACATCTACTCTGATGCTCCACGAAGAAGCCGTTATAATCAGGCCATCTCATCTACACAGAACTAAAAACACTTGATTGGGCAGTATTTAAAAAAGAAGGGAGAGAGGGAAGAAGAGTAGGATGTTTAAAAGTGTTATGCATTGGTGATTTAGCTGTTATGCCTCCAGGCTTGTTACATTACCTGTCTGCATAGAACAGTGGTTCTCAACCCCAAGTGTTTTGGCCTACAACTCCCAGAAATCCCAGCCAGTTTCCCAGCTGTTGGGATTTATGGAAGATGAAGGCCAAAACACCTGGGGACCCACAGGTTGAGAACCACTGGCATAGAGGATGGTTGGGTTGTTGAGGCAACACCTGTCCAGATGTGATCAGCAACCTCTCGAGGCTACAAAGGCTCCTGCAATTATGGCTTGTTTTATTGGCTGCCTCAAGAGAAGAGGATGGGTTAAATGATTCCTTAGCCTTTGCTTTTCCTTGATAATCCTTGCCGTATGGTTACTTTTCATTCATGGTCCGAATCATTTGGTTTTGGTTGCTTTCTAAGTTTTTTTTTTAAAGTATTGTGTGGATCTTTAGGTTTGGGAATAAAATACCTATCCAGAGAAAATGATATTTTGTTTCTGAAATCATGAATACATTGACATGCAAAGTGCTATTGGGTTTTTTTTATCTGACATTGAAGAGGAGAGGCTAGAATTGGATTGCAGTGACTTCATCCAGTGTTCTGCCCTATAGATTTCAGCAGAGTTGGCACTTGAAGAAATTTCACATATATATAGGATGAAGTATTAAGCTTCATGTTGTTAATTGAGCCCCTCTTATCATGGCTCTGTTTCTTAATCATTGACTGGAGATGAGTCTCATTTGAACTTTGAGGGCTGCAAGTAGACCTGTGCATATTATGCTTCTGTGTCCAGGGATGCTGGAATTAAGTGGAATCGCAATCTGACTTCCATGTTTTATGTTATAGGCCTGTTTTTCATTGGTGGTGATGATATGGATACTTTTCTCCTTTCTGGCATTGCATTTCAGATGACAAAATTGCAATGTTAGATATTCTGCAAGGCCTAGGAACTGCCACCAAGCAATAATTGCCATTTGCCAAACATACATGTATTTCTATCTATTATCTAAACAGCACAGAAAGTAAGGTTAGCCTTGTCACTAGCAGGATTAGTGCTATATCCTTTTACTGATTTCCCCATTTAAATTTGGCTTTATAATTGGCAGGGTGAATAACTGAAACTGCTGGCAATATAGGAAAGGCTGGGACAAAGAAAAGAGCAGAATTGTGAGAGAGTGTTGACAACATGCTGCATTTGCCAGGGAAGTAGCCATATTCAGAAAAGCCCCACAAAGACTGTTTTTGTAAAGACCCGAGGCCTTTTCTACACTGCCATATAATCCAGATTATCAAAGCAGATAATCCACATTATCTGCTTTTAACTGGATTATGAGTCTACACTGCTATATAATCAAGTTCAAGGCAGATAATCTGGATTTTATATGGCAGTGTAGAAGGGGCCCGAGTGGTATCTGACATCTGTTAATGGACAGCGGCCCTTTTGCATATGATGCATCGCATTGTGCACCACAAGAGACCATTGGCCCACAAAAGCGTATAAGCTTATTAGTTTTGATAATGGGTTTCATTCTCAATGATCATACTCTCAAAACAGCTGGGAAGACTTGTGCCTTGAATTCACCAAGATGATTTTTCTGTGCACTTCTGCAAGGCATTTGCAAAAGTGCACAGATGGGCCCTTTTCCTCCCACGGCCCTTAGTCTGACTTGTTTTGCTTGTTTTACTAGTGACAGATGTCAGCTAATGTCCTCTGGAGCTACATGTCCTGGCTGGGTTGCTTTTTCTTCCAGAGTGCTGATTCAATTTCTTTATTGAATTCCATGGGACTACGTTTAATGACGTTTCAAGCGACCCCGCACGTGCCGTGCTTATAACTCATGCACATAATTCATTCTTGAAGCCAGTCTTGATTTCTGAACAAGGTCCCAGATGGGCAGTTCACTCTTGAGTCAGAACATTCCCGTTATGGATAAAGGACAGAAATTATTATCAGGCAACCTGTGGGCTTTCTGGAAAGGAAAACAGTCGCCTGACATTTCCCTCCCTGCTGCTTCCTCTGCATGTGCGCACAGCCTGTTTACCGCACACCATGCTCAGCAGCACATTGCTGGGAAAAGTAAGGCCCTTCTGTTTTGATTTTGGTAGATAATCATGTGCCGTGGAAACCAGAAGGACAAAGCGAAGAGGTCATGAGGAGTGGCAAGCAGCAGCGCAGCACAGCGGATGGGAGGTAGTTTGGAAAATTTAAAAAACAAGAGAGAGACTTTTGGAAGAATCCATATAATGAGGATTTTACCACGGGTGCTCCCATTTGTTTGTTCTTAGTGGACCGTCATTGGCCACTTGTGTATTTACTCAAACTGCGGTGTGGCTTTGGTATCCATGTACTGTATGTGCACATTGCTCTCTCTATGAGAACCACCATGTAAATGTTAACCTGAATTTTATACACTTGCCTGCCCTTTTCTAATTTATGTCATGTATAAATGTACCTATTGAAGAATCCGATCTTTATCTTTGTACAGTATATACATACTATTTTACCCATGCAGAATATTTTTGCAGTGATCTATTAGGAAAAGAAGAGTACCCCAACATACTGCGTTGGAGCTTTGCTGGAATACCTCTTAATAAAGGCATCATGGTGTCAGCAGCCGCTGTTCTCTGCCTGTGTTCATTTCTGATGGTTCAGAGATTTTGAGTGGGTTTTACAAATGCAAATGCCGAAAATTTGTAGACGGGAATCTTTTCTTCTTTTGGGCTGTGCCAGCCGTGAGCTCAGTTGCTCTTTTTGCAGAGATGTGCACACAAATTTCATTTAGAGATGAAAGGGAAGAGCTTCTTTTGATTCCCAAACAGGTTACGGACCCTCATGATGACAAGATGGAACTTGTAAGCAGTTTAGTAAAGGCATATTTTTAAGAGTAAAATAAGGACACTTGTATGTACACAATCAGAACTCTCTCCATTTTCAGATCTTGTGGTTTGATTTCACCAGATCGTTTGATGACTCCAGTTGTTGCAGCATTTCAGCTATGGTCTAAGCATCTCCGGTGCATTATGACAGTCTTTCTCAACCAGTGTGCCGTGGCACACCAGTGTGCCGTGACGGACCTCCTGCTGTGCCGCGAGAAAAGCTCTCTGCCCCCCTTCCTCCCCCCCTGCCGAACTCCTGCTGCTTGGGGAGGAGGAAGGCCGACCAGTGGCAAAGAAAAGAAGGGACCAGGGCGCCACCTCCTTCGGCGTTCCCAGCCAGCCTCCAATCCGCCATGACTCCCACCCCTCGCTCGCTGAAGCCACGTGGAGGAGGAGCCCCGCCCACTGAAGCCCATCCACCGCTCATGCTCCTCTGTAGGAGAGCTGAAGCTGGGGGGAGGGGGGTGGGGCATGGCGCGGCCGGTAGGAAAGCTGAAGCTGGGGGGAGGGGGCGGGGCATGGCGCGGCCTGGCTCTGCCCCCTCCCCGGCCGGCACTCCCAGCAGCTGCTCCAGCCTTGAGGGGACAGTGCCAAGCCAGCATTATGCTGGCTCTGGCACTGGTGGCTTGGCACTGCCCCCTGAAGGCTGGAGCAGCTGCTGAGAGAGGTGAAGCCGGGGGTAGGGGGCGGGGAATGGCGCAGCCTGGCTATACCCTCTCACCCCGGCTTCGGCACTCCCAGCAGCTGCTCCCAGCAGGCCACCAACCCCCAGCCGTTCTTTACTGTGTTAAGAGTGTCATTTTGTGTCATTTTGGTTGGTGGTGTGCCCCCCCGGATTTTTTTTTTAATGTTAAACGTGTGCCGTGGCTCAAAAAAGGTTGGGAAACACTGCATTATGATACCCACATAACTGCAGTTAAGTATTGCTAAATGTGACAGGGCTGATGGACTAAGCTTCCATTTTTGATGGCCAGAATCCCGGTTTCTACTGCAGGTGTCAGGAAATTTGGCATTTCCTGCCACAGTACATTTGCTTCTGGTTAATTTGAGGGATCTGAAGGTTTCATAAAAGATGACTGGAGGGTGATGGCAACATTTATTTCCCTTACAGATTATTCGTAGCAGGGGGGAGACCAGTATCTGGGAGCTTTCCAGGTGCCATTGTGTATCCAGAGACGGAAGCACTACTTTCTGGAACTGCAATGTAGATAGATATATACAGTTACAGATTTAAATTTTCCTGGTACTCAGGAAGCCTTAAAACAGGGTTCCACAACATACAGCCCACCAAGTGCTGTAGCTCCATTCCTCCCCCAATCTCGAGACTTTCACCCGCTGTAAAAAAGGGAGGTTGCCTCACTCCCACGTGCCACATCGTGGCTACCACCGCACAGAGTAGAATGGGTGGTAGAGGGGGAGAAACCACAGTGTGCACCCTGCTGCACAAGTTCCTAGAAAGGGAGGGATGAAAAAAAATTGAAGGAAAAGGAGGGAGGGAGCAAAGGAAGAAAGGAGGAAGGAAAAAGGAAATGAAGGAAATAGCAAAGGAAGAGCAATGAAATGAATGAAAATTTGAAAGAATGAAAGGAAGGAAGGGAGCAAAAGAAAGGGAGGAATGGAAAAGGGGTTTGGAGAAATGAAGGGATAAAATGGAAGGATGGAAGAGGCAAAGAAAAGAAACATGAAAAAGGGAAGGGAGAGGGAGTAAAGGAAGAAAGGAACAGAAGGAGGGAAGGAGAAATAAAGAGTAGGAAAGGGAGGGAGGAGGGGAGAAAGGTAGAAAAAAGGGAAAGAAGGGGGAAAGATAGGTAGGAAACAGGGAAAGTTGCCTTTAGGCAACTCCCACTCAGAGGAAGACAAAGGCCAGTCACCTCTGAACTGGTCAAGAAAACTCTGTTATAAAGTTTCCCCAAGTCTGAAACGACTTGAAGGAACACAACAACAATAATCCCAATTAATTATTAATTATACCTTACTTGGGAAGTAAAGTGCTAAAAACCTATTTGTGCCCCCAAGAGGCTGAGCC
Organism: Anolis apletophallus; assembly: GCA_030556195.1. NCBI lineage: Eukaryota > Metazoa > Chordata > Lepidosauria > Squamata > Anolidae > Anolis > Anolis apletophallus. The sequence continues at coordinate 164,198,253 of JARBWK010000001.1, read as the reverse complement.
TGTCTAATTTTGGTCCCTTACTTTTCCCAACTTGTGCAGGCCTGCCTTAAAGGTTTCCCTTGCCACTTCTTTAAAACTTGAAGGCTTCCTGGTATGTTTCCTCCCTGGTACTTCCTCGCTTCAGTCCACTGCCTCTCAGCAGTCTTCCAAGGATGATGGGCAAGAAGTCTAATGGCACCGACACAGCAGGTGTTGTGGGTTGCAGCAAGGCGACACTGCTGGGTTGTGAGAGTAATCTGCAATGGATACATTGTCCATAGCAATATCCTGAAGTACGTCTTGAAGAGCTTTGCTCACACCTGCCAAGACAGTCCTGTACTCGGGAGTGTGAGGGTCCAGGGGTTGCTGCTCCTGAACATCCCGGTATAAATTAAAAATGAGAGGGGGCTGGTGCTGCTGTCCTTGCCCAATGCTGCCATCACAGGCTCTGGCGCCACCTGGGAAGAGGTGAAGTGCAAGGGTTAGAGACCAGGATCTCATGACAACCAATCCTGAAGCTGCATCTGTACAGTTACAAGGAACAACATCCCTGAACACTGGTGGGTTGGATGGACACAAGTATAGTTCAGGTCAGCACAAAACTATGGGCCCTTCCACACAGCCTTATATCCCAGAACATCAAGGCAGGAGATCCCACAATATCTGCTTTGAACTGGGTTATCCACACTCAGATAATGTGGGATCTCCTGCCTTGATATTCTGGGATATAGGGCCCCATGACTGCAAAAACTGACCAAGAGTGTAGTGGTTAGGCCAATACTTGAAAATCAAAGCACAGGAATACTTGTTGTACGCCTTCATTTCTCACATCATCATCATCATCATCATCAGTTTCTCACTTGTTAATCGCCCTCCATTAAAATGCTCCAGGCAATTTACATAGAACAATAGCATTAAAAATACACAATACCAAATAAACTGCATTGGACATTAAAAGCTCTGCTAAAAAGCCAGGTCTTGAGTGCCTGAGCAAAGGGTCGCAGGTCACGCATGGCCCTCAAGTGGGGAGGCAAGGGGTTCCACAAGACAGGGGCAGAGATGGAGAAGGCCCTACGTCTTGTGCTCTCGAGCGTACTTCCCTGAGGCCTGGAACATACAGTAAGTTTAGTTGGAGGAGTCGTGGTGACCCCTGGCGGCGAAGAGGGGAGAGGTGGTCTGTGAGATATGCTGGCCCCTGACCATAAAGCGCCTTAAAGGTCAGAACTGACAACTTAAACAGGGCCCAGAAATCCATTGGAAGCCAGTGCAAATGTAACAGAGTTGGAGTTACGTGGCATCTCAAAGGTGTTTTTGCAAGTAGCCTGGCAGCCGCATTCTGAATAATGCGGATCCTCCGAGTAGTCGACAGGGGAAGGCCAACATACAAGGCATTACAATAATCCAGTCTAGATGTAACAGTCGCATGGATGATTGTAGCCAAGGCTTCCTCTGAAAGGTAAGGTGCTAGCTGTCTCACCTGCCGGAGATGGAAAAAGGCCTGCTTACTAACATTAGCAACTGGGCCTCCATAGTCAACTGTGAATCCAGGACGACACCCAAGCTCTTAACAGTGGAAGATGGATGACGGAGGGCATGAAAGCCCATGAAAGTCACAGGATTCTAGCCATTATAGAGTTCTGGCGCACTGCAGAAATATTTTAAAATACTTGTTTCCTCCTTGTGCCTTTATAACATGGGCAGGTATTTAACGAAACTGGATTCACAAGTATAATATACTTCAGCTAATGCAGCAACTGCAAAGGATAGGGCTAATACATCTGTGACAACAGTGGTCAATCCACGGGATAAGTTCGTGGCTGAGCAAGATCTAAGTTATTCTGAGGATGTACACAGCACACAGTCATACTTCCTGCACGATTGCAAATCCAAAACAGGAGTGTTATGATTCAACAGTGATCAGTACAGTCAGAATACTCCAATTTCTATTGACAAGGCACTGTGCTACCTTTGCAGAAAGGAGAAAAACTAGAAAATGTGTCTCACTCTGTAGGTCATGTTAATGAGAACAATAATGGATTTCCCACACATTGTTCACACAAATCCCACATTATAGTGATGAGCTTATGGGAACAACAGACTCGGAAGCAGGCTGTTTTATACAGAGCTACGCTTACTGGAAACCCTATCCAATCACAATGGAACAGGAACATTACATACCCAGAGAGGTCTTTTGGAGTTCACTGCTTCTTCTATGTGAACATCGATGACTGAAATTCTGTTGGAGCGTTCTTGCTTAACTTTTGTATTCATGACCCTAACATAGTCCCTAGTTTAGGCTACTTATGAACTATGAAGGTTTTCCAGTCAAAATTTATGGGGTGGCAGCTGTTGTGATCAAAGAGGGTCTGAGCGTTCCACTCTCGCTTGAGAAGCAGCTGATTGAAATTCATGTGAGCAATCTCTGACATGAGTAGGAATTGTAACGAGGAACTTCCTAATATAACAGAGATTACTCATAGGGAGGGTGGTACATCAGTCAGCCGCTGCCCAAACAACAGGGGAACAGACTCCCGCCCACAATAGATGCATCCTAGTAAGGTGAGAGGAGCTCAGTGTAATTGTTCAGCTGCATAGCTATGGTGGTTACACAATCATAATGCAACAGGACTATGATAAATTAATGTAACATTTCTTTACATTAGTGCTTTCCCAAGTTCCCAGATCTGTCACTATGCAGATAATTATGCATAGGCTTGTAGGTGTCATGAAATTTGAACACCCACACAAGAAAAACCAAATTGATGTACTGAATTGTCATATAACACATACACCAATTTTCAGTGTGTGTAGAGAATAAAAACACTTTGCCTTCAGAAGCCAGACCACATCAACATAAATTTTTTGGAGAAATTGCGACTGCACCTGAAGGTGAATCTCCCATTTTTAAAGGAGGGAGAGATGCCCGAGAGAGAGAGCGGACTCATCCCTGCACTTCCATCTTATCTCCTTGCAGGAGTGCATCTTTGTGCAAAGATGGGCAGCCCCGGGCCCTCCAGATGTCATTGGATTTCAATTAACATCCATCCAAGAGCTAAAATGAGAGGTGATGGGACTCGGAGCTCAGTGACCCATGAAGGGCTACAGGTTTCTCTATCCTAGCCTATTACCAAAGCCTGGCTCTGGGGAAAGAAACATGGTGAGGCAGCAAGCCCCGCTCAATGAGAGAATTTAGCATTACCTTCTGGATGTACCTTGTGATCCAAGAGCTGGGATCCTGAAGCTGGATTTGATATGCGATGGGTGAATGTTTTGTGCTCAGAGCATTTAAGTAAGGCATACTGACAGATTTTTTCATGACACTGAATTTGAGAATTTCTACACACATGAATGTGTTGTTGATTGACTTGTGCAGTTCTCATCTCTCAGGTGGTAATTCATTGTGGCCCCTTCCTCCCAACCCAGGCCTCTGCCTAGTGCTTTTTTCTTCATTTCTTTCATATATGAATGGCATCTTTGGAAAAGCTTTCTAAATGCATTTTCTAACGTACGAACAACAGATTTGGAAGGCCCTGAAAAACTGTGGTCTCTCACTAGGAAATATAGTAACAAGTAGTCATCAATTAGAGTCTCTGTGACTCAATTATAGACACCTTTAAGCCTTCGATTCTGTTTTATCTTAATTGGAGATGTCTCTGTGGAGATGAAGGGTACAACGCAGTTGGACATTATGTGAAACCTGTGTTACTGAGCTTATTACACAGCTCTAACTGGGGGAGTAAATTCACTCAGATTCTACATCAGACCTGGGCAATTGCTGGCCCTCCAGGTGTTTTGGACTTCAACTCCCAGAAATCCTAGCCAGTTTACCAGCAATTGCCCAGGTCTGTTCTACATATTAAGAAAAGCTCAAAACGGAGAATCCTAATGTGAAGCCCACGTAAATGGTATAATCCATGCAAAAAGTCAATAAATCCTGGATAGGCAGGAAGGTAATAAATCTTTCAAGCCCCATTAGTGTACACCAGGGGTGCTCAGAATGGTGATCGGGATCACCAGGGTGATCTTCGGGCCTCATCCTGGTGATCTTCAGGCCCCTGGCCAGGTTTTTTGCTGTTGGTCCTCTTCACGCGCCCCTGCACGCTGCAAAGAAGTCCTCTGTCGTTGCTCCTCCCCGCTCCCTGCTCGCGCGCCGCCTTCAAAAGCTCCAGAGTCCAAGAGGCAGAATGGGCCCTCTCTTTTGGATTCCTCCTCCTCCTTCCATCCTTCTCCAACCACTCAAGTCGTAGGAGACCAAAGGGGGCAGGCCTGGACAACGTGATGCATGGCTGTCCCCGCGCGCATGCGCAGAAGCACCTATTCTGTCTCTCGGACTTCTCGTGAGCTCTTGGAGGCAGCACGCATGGTGGTGGCGTGGAAATAGGAGCAACGACAGAGGAGAAGAAGGACGCTTTGGGGTCATTTCCTTACCGCATCTCAAAGGTTGGTCTTTTTACTTTGGGCTGGGTGCTTGATTGTACTGTGGCATGTCTCTTTGTTTATTTTTAATGTTTAAAAATGGCCTTTTCGCTCCAAAGTCTCTCTGCTTGCTTTGCTCCTTGAGAAATATATGTTGGGGAATATGGAAATGTGGGAGAAATGGGGTGGGTGCTTGATTGTACTTTGGCATGTCTCTTTGTTTCCTTTTTATTTTTAAAAATGGCCTTTTAGGTCCAAAGCCTCTCTGCTTGCTTTGTTTCTTGAGAAATATATGTTGGGGAATATGGAAATGTGGGAGAAATGGGGTGGTTGTATGTATTTTTGCATGCCCCTTTGTTTACCTTGCTGAGTATTAAATGGCCTTGCAGTTCAAAAGCCTCTCTTCTTACTTTCTGGCTGACAATATGTGTGGTAATATGGCAGTGTGGGAGAAATGGGGTGCTTGGGTGTATTTTTGCATGTCCCATGTAAACTTCTGAGACACAAATGGCTTTGCAGCTCCCAGGTCTCTCTGTTTACTTTATGCCTGATTATATCTGTGGGAAATTTGCCAGGGAGGGAGAAATGGGGTGCTTGGGTGTATTTTTGCATGTCCCATGTAAACTTCTGAGACACAAATGGCTTTGCAGCTCCCAGGTCTCTCTGTTTACTTTCTGCCTGATTATATCTGTGGGAAATTTGCCAGGGAGGGAGAAATGGGGTGCTTGGATGTATTTTTGCATGTCCCATTGTTTACATTTCTGAGAAAGAAAGAAGCCCCGTGCGGGCCGAAGGTGGTAGCAGGAGTGGGTGTGCGCGCATGTGCGTGCGCGCGCACCAGGTGATCTCTTAAACTTGGTTCTTCATATGGTAGCTCCCATGCTGAAAAAGTGTGAGCACCCCTGGTCTAGAGGAATCCATTTCTTCCTCTGAGTCCAGCTGATTTACTTTCAGTTTGTAACTCCTCCAGCCTTCCACCTGTCTCCGTTGCTTCTCTTGTTTACGGATACTTTATTACTCCACGAATGTTGCGGACTTGGATTTATTACCTTCTTGCCTATCCAGGATTTATTGACTTTTTGCATGGATTATACCATTTACGTGGGACTTCACATTAGGATTCTCCGTACCCTAAATCCTTTGTGACTACTTAAGAAGCCTCCATGGACCTTGGGTGGTATGGTTTGTGTACATTACCTGCTATATTGACATTTATTACCACATTTTGTTGATAATATTACATTATTGATATACTCCTTTGATCGCATCATTGTTCTTGTGCTGACAGTGGAAGTTCATGCTGTTCCCTGGATTCGAACCTGCGACCTTTCGGCCAACAAGTTTAGCAGCTCGGCAGTTTAACCCACTATTTATTCTACTTGGATTACAGAAGTCTGGAGTGGACCTTGGATTAGTGTGGCAATGGAAAACACATGCCTTCCAATGATGTTGAACTGCAACTTCCATCTGGCCTAGAGAGTGCACCCAATTTTGAGGGATCTGGGAGTTTCAATCCAACAATACCCGATGGGCTGTAGAAAGTGACCCACCACTGCTTTGACCACAAATGTATTTATTTAGCATATTTATACCCTGCCCTTTTCAACTCCAAAGGGGACTCAAGACAGCTTTACACATAGGCAACTATTCAATGCCTTAAAGACAACATACAATTAAAATAATTTAAATTAAGATTAAAATTAATATACATTTAAACAGTTTAACAAAGGCACCTCTGTTCTGTTTCAATATGCTGTGGGCTTAAATTCGTGCTTTTTGTGTGGCTGTCTCCCATGCCTTACGAAACCAAGAGAAACGGGCACATTAAAAAAATTCTTATCTTCTCTCCAAATTATTTTATGGGAAAAGGGTGTGAAGCAGATGCAGACAAAGAATGGGAGATACACCTGAACATCTGACTGTGTTTCGACATTGCGGGAAGACAACTGGCTTCATCCATATCACACTATTTTCAAGAGATGGGAGATTTAAAAAAACCTTAAACACAGACAACAAATCTGGATAGGCAACAAACCTGTGAGATAAAATGCTTTGTACTGGTCCAGACGAAGAGCCTGTATCTCTCCATATTTTCCAGCTGCTCCGCTGTTGGGATGGAACAATGTCTAGAAGAAGGAAAGATCAGAAATTGGTCTTTGCTTGGTGGAATATGGGGAAATGCACATTGGCTGAAACCATGCCTTGAAGACCCCAGCCCACATCCAATTATAATCCCCAGATGGAGTAAACCCACTTAAATCAATGGGAGGCTAGTTAAAGGACACTAGTTCCATTTGATTCAACAGATTTCCTCTAGCTGGGGCTACTATTTAGATACATGTAGTGTGTACAGTCACCTCCCTTCTCTCTTTATACCACATCGTCTCAAAAACCCTCTTTGACTAGGACTCAATATTAGGACAATAAAATAAACATGCCTACATAGTCAAACTCCTCCACTTGCCTTCGGTCTCATTTCTCTCTCCACCCAAAGAGCCACTCAATTTGACACAACTTACTTTTGAGGAGCTGTCTATGGCAGGCACGGGCAAACCAGGCTGGGAGGGAGGGGAGCCATTTGCATGCTGGGCAGGCCAGCCCCAAAAAGGGGGGGTGGCCAAGGAAAGGGCAGGGCCAGGAGGGGACAGGGCAAGGCCTGGGTCATCCTCAGGTTGTCCTCCCAGCAAAACGATGGGGAAAGGCGGGACACACAGCGACTGCCCCGATCCTCCTCCCTCGATCCTCGGGCTGTCTTCTTGGCATTATGCCAGGAAGAGGGTGTTAGGATTTATGTGGGTTAACTGGAGAGAGATCTGTCATCAGCCGATTGGCTGAGTGTGTCAGGGGCCAGGGTTCCGATTGGCTGCTGCCTCTAGCTAGCTGCTGAGGCCAACGGTTCTAACTGTCATTCTGCCATTTGTTCTCTCTTTGGACAGTGAAGAAATTGCTGGCTGCCAACTATCTTAAGGACTGATCATTTTATAGCATGAGGCATATTTTAAAGACGATTTAAAAGGGCTATTTTATTCCTGTCCCCTGCCTGTATTCAAAGAGACTGATGAATACATTGTTACTCTGTTTGAACCTTTGAACCAAAATAAAGATACTGTTGTTTCACAAGCCTGAGTGACATTTTATTATACAGCAAGGTATTAGGCTTGATTGATCAAAACAAAATGGTTCAAAACTTGTTTCGGATGTAGGGGGCGTTGGTGGTTCGGATCTAAAGTCAATTCCGATTTTCACAGAAAAAAAGTTCCAAACTTTTTAAAATTTCCAAGATTTCCGAATCCTTCGTTAATGGTTTCAAAGTGTTATTTCCCATTTCATTGGGTGGTCTTTACTTTGAAAGTAGTTGTTTTATTCCAGAAAAAAGGGGGGGGAGCAAAGGGAAGAAATCCATCAACTCTGGTTAAAACCTTTGGGTAATCTTGCAGACTTGATGAGGACAATTAACGACAATTGCTTTGGAAGTGGTTTATGGATAAGCTTAATGGAGACAGCAATTGCAGAACTTGATGGGACGACTGCCACCAGACTGGCCCCCTTTTAAATAAACGTTACTGTATTAATTTAATGTTTTAACTATTTAATTATTGATTTTGATGTATATTTCGTTGTATTTATGGGTGGACATCGAATATGTGCAGGCTGAAAGCTGCCCTGAGTCCCCCCCTAGGGGTGGGAGAAGGGCGAGGTACAAATAGCCTAAATAAATAAATAAATACCGCTTCTCTCACTTAAGACTGGCGCGGGAGGGAAAGGAAAGGAATCCATCCACACTGGTTTAAACTGATGCGGGAGGGAAAGGAATCCATCCACACTGGTTTAAACTGTCGCGGGAGGGAAAGGAAAGGAATCCATCCACACTGGTTTAAACTGACACGGATCCATCCCATCCACACTGGTTTATTTATTTATTTATTATTTCGACTTATATACCACCCTTCCCGAAAAGGTTCAGGGTGGCTCACAGCAATGAACAACAAAACACAACATACTTGAAAACATAATAAAAACAGATTAAGTTTAAACTGATGCGGGAGAGAAAGGAAAGTAAAGGAATCCATCCACACTGACATTTTTCCTGCTGTTTTTCTCCCTTCCCTTCTCCTCTTTCCTTATCTCTCTTCCTTTCCCCTTTCCTTTTCTTTCCAAATCCCAGCCCGTTCAGGAAAACATTGGGGAGGGGGGCATTTTACTAGGTTCCCTGGGTATGTTTTTTCTTGCAAAGCAGTGGCGTGGCACCTTTCCCACCCAAGCTGCCTAGTTCCTTCCCGTTCATGTCCCTGGCTGCCGTGACAAAACCCCTCCCCTCGCAAGGTGGTTTCCCCTCATTGGCTGGAGGCAAGCATCCCAGCATGCAAGCTGCTGCTTGCCTCCAAACGCGAGTCTTTTCCAAATCACTTCTTGAGTCGGAACAAAGATAGCGACAGTGGCTTCGAAAAAGCAAGGGTACTTCCAGGTTACCAAATCGCTTCGAAATCACTTCAAAAAGAAATTTGATCCGAATTTAATCTGAATTACGAAGATTCCAACTGGACCTAACTATGCCTACAGGATATACATTGGTTTAAATACTGTGGCAAAGCTTCTAATTATTCTGCTTATACACATTTACCAACCCTCACAGAGGGTGAGACAGGTGGCGGATAAGAATGCTCTGGGGGGTTCTCAGCCACCACGTGCTTTCCTTGAGATGTCCTCCTGTCATAAGGATGGGGCCACTCACACCATCCTTATGCTGGGAGGAGGGATCTTAGATGCTATGTGCTTTCCTCCCCCCATCTTTTTTGCATAAGGACGTGGTGGCCGCTGTGTCCTTATGCCAAGAGAACAGGGAAAATAAGAACCTGAGGTAAGTGCCCCGGGGCTGCATCTGGGCCCCGGGACATAGTTTGCCCATTCCTGGTATGTATTTATTTACTTCATTTCTATCCCACTCTTTTCACCCCATGGGGGACTCACAGCGGCATACATCATACATCTAGGCAAAAATTCAATGCCTCATTATACATAAACAAATAAAGCCATATAAAATCAATAGACATATAAATACACATTAAAACCTTTTAAAATATAGACATGTGCCCCAATTTTACAATGATTACAGTGTAACGAAATTTGAAACAAATTATGTTCCTGTTTTGAAAGTGTTATTTCCTGTTTAATTGTGCTGGACTTACTTTGAAAGTAGTTGTTACACTTTGGAAACTTTGTATTTGTGGCTGCCACAAAACTATGTTAAATTGGTTGAGACTCCACGAGATACTCACTGAAAAGCTATAGCAAAATGTGCTGCAGGATGTCCCACAAATTTTTTTTTTTAGTTTAATATACTTTTTTCTATGTCTTTACGATAGAACCGTTTAGGAAATGACATTTATAATCCAGGAACAAAAATCGTGTTACATAGTGTTATTAGTCTCAGCAATCAGTGCCTCCATTCTGGACACACTGCAACTTTTGTATAGAAAACAGGCAAGGGTTTGTTTCAACTTCGCTCTAAGTCATGGAAATAAATTTCTCACTTTCAGACAGCTAACCAACCCTATCTCTTTCTGGCCCAAGGCTAGTCAAGCAGGATCTTGTTCTTAATTTCTGGGGTTTTCCCGCCCCTGCACAGCAACTTATGTTCAAATACTTGAGCCACTAAAGCACAACCGTAAATCTGTTTTTACAAATCCAGTTTCTCTGTGAATTAGGACGTTCTTACGGACAAACAAAGAGCTATAAATCCAGGCTCCTGGAAAAGATCCGGGCTCCTGGAAAAGATCCGGCTTCTGTTATCCCGGATCTTTTCCAGGAGCCTGGATTTATAGCTCCTTGTTTGTCCGTACTTCATGATATCCTTCATATTTGGTTATTGAGTCTTCACTTCCTTGGACCTACCAGCGCTTCTTGGATTATTCCTCCTGGACTTTAGTTGGATTATTGGGACTATTACAGTCTGACATTTATGGAACTGTTTATACCGATCTTGGAGGATTTTCCTTTGTGATTTACACAAGTTCATGGACACCAGCACATCACATTTGTATGGTATTGTATGCGCTTCATGGTCTAATCTATGTGATATATTTGAAATAATAATCTATTGATTCTACATGAGAATTATAGACTCACATTTCTTTTGCTAACCCTTGTAGTTAGACTGTCGTTACTACCCTTGCCCGATTGCTTTAGATTAAACCTTTGTGTCAACAGAACTTAAGACCGACAGATTGCAGGTTCGAATCTGGGAAGAGCGTGGATGAGCTCCCTCTGTCAGCTCCGGTTCCCCATGCGGGAACATGAGAGAAGCCTCCCACAAGGATGGTAAAACATCAAAACATCCGGGCGTCCCCTGGACGTCCTTGCAGATGGCCATTTCTCTCACACCAAAAGCAACTTGCAGTTTCTCAAGTCACTCCTAACACACACACACCCCCCTTCTGGGTGCTTAATCCCTCTAGATCTCATCATACTACAGTCGTAGCAATGTTTATTTACATAAGCAGTATTTCTGAAAAAGGGGATCACTTTCACATGGTCATTTAGCACTATTAACAAATGGAATAATGTTTGTATTCCATAGAGAGAAACATGAGACATCATCTTTGGCAACCCCACACCAATTTGCATGGTGATATGTACCTTAATTATATTCTTGTGAACTATTGTAATCTACCCAGGTCTGCCCATAGAACCTGTCAGGAGATTTCGGTTCTGGTACAAAATACTACAGTTAGATATTTGATGAAGACAGAGTAGGCCAGCAGTTCTGTCTTCTCAGATAATATGCTATGTCCAAGTTGGTTCAACAGGTGCCCTGCAATGGCTGACTTCTCTGTTGAAGTAGTCTGCAGTGCCTTTCATGTTCCTTGATCATAGAATCATAGAGTTGGAAGAGACCTCATGGGACATCCAGTCCAACCCCCTGCCAAGAAGCAGGATTCGTGTTTGGACGCTGTGTTTGGTGGTTGGCTAATGATGATGGAACGGTTGAGGATTTGATCAAGACATAATTTTTATATTTTTTATAATTCATTGCTTTTAATATGGTTTTTAAATGTATGATGATATCTGCTGCTTTTATCGATGTATGCATTTTTAAATATGGCATTTAATTGTTGCCGACTTGTACGCCACCCTGAGTCACCTTCGGGTTGATATGGGCAGGATAAAAATGACATAAATAAATAAATAAATAAATCACAGTACAGTTTAAATTGTAGGCAAAAAATATGTATCCTATTTGTAATTATGTGGCCCTCTCCTTCAGAATTGTGGGGTTGATAGTTTGGAAGAGAGGCCTTTAAAATGCTCAGCCAAATGTCAAGGTCTATTTTCCCCAAACTCCTAGTGTTCTCATTTGGGGATATTAAGTATTCATGACAAATTTGGTCCAAAACTATCATCACCCCCCCCCCAACCCCACCAGTATTCAAATGTGGGTATATCGGGTATTTGTGCCAAATTTGATTCAGTGAATGAAAATACATCCTGCAGATCAGATATTTACATTATGATTCATGACAGTAGAAAAAAATAGTTATGAAGCAGCATATGAAGCAGTTCTGGTCTCAAAGAGCTTTTTAAATTAAAACATAACTAAAGCATACAAAAAGTTAACATTAACATGTAAATAAAATCATCAATAACATTAAAAAAACATTTAAAATGTCTTTCTCCAGGGTGTGTGCAGACCCTCAAGTATGTTGTCCATGATAAATTATGAAAGGAGTGGTGTGTAGATAGATACACCTTGTTCTTTTCTTTGGTTACAGGAAGAGTGGGAAAGGCAGAGTATAAATGAAGTAAGTAAGTAAATAAATAAATAAGAGTGGGCAAAGGATGGTCCTCTAATTGTGTTAGAGGGCAATTCCCACCAGTCTTTGCCAGCTATAAATAACTACTTTTAAAAAGCAATAAAACTCATTTGAGGAATTTTTTTTTAGAGTTGTAGGCTTGTGATAACAGAGGTGGGAGCCAATCCATGTGATTCATAGTTGGCTCCTGATGGAAATCTGTAGAATTGGCATCTGCTGAGTTCAGTCATAATGTGTACAAAACATAAAACTAGTTCCATAGCAACTTGATTGCTCAAATAATATACTTTCTGCGTGTGTATATTCTTTAGTTAGCTTTAGGAACTTGAAAAGTATCTCAATTAACAAAGCCACGGGAGTAAGGTGCAGTTTAGAATGCCATAAAAAGGACATCCTGAAATAGCCTTTACATAATAAGAGAATGTAGGCTTTTATGTGGCTTTAAGATGCTGACTTATTTGTAAACTAAACAAAGCCTGACTGAAATAGGCCAACAATGGTACTACAGCAGCGGTTCCCAACCTTTTTTTCACCAGGGACCACTTAACCAGGAACCACTCTCCAACATTAGCACCAAAAGGGTTACGAATCAGTTTTTGGTCAACTTTAGATTCGGTCTGGTTATTTGGGGTGCTGATTGCAAAAATTGCATTGGATAGACCATATCAGCTCTAGTTTCTGATACAGAACATAGGCCATCCAGTAGTCGCCATCTGCTCGCCCACAGAAAACCATATTTAATAACGCTCGGAACTATAAGAGAGTTTTGCGAGACCAATCATGCTCAAAACCCTATATGGTTCCGGCCCAGTTTACCTGTCTGAACGTATTCTCCCCTATGAACCATCAAGAGTGCTAAGATCATCTGGAGAGGCCCTGCTCTCGGTCCCACCACCTTCACAGGCGTGTCTGGTGGGGACGAGGGACAGGGCCTTTTCCGTGGTGCCCCCCGGCTGTGGAATCCCCTCCCAAATGAAATTAGATCTGCCCCCTCCCTCCTGACTTTTAGGAAATGGGTGAAAACGTGGCTGTGCAATGAGGTCTTCGCAGAATGAAGGAGGAGATCGGGAAGCGACTAAAGTCGGACCGAATATATGGATTAAGTTGGACTTGATTTTACTTTGGCGAAAGGCTTGATAAATGTATTCATTGTATTGTATTTTATTGTAAATTTTATTGTAAATTTATGATGTTTTTAGATTTTAAATGTTAGCATTGAATACTTGCTGTTTGCCGGTCTGTGTCCCTCTTCGGAGGTGAGAAGGCCGGGGTATAAAAGTTTTAAATAAATAAATAAATAAATAATTGCAACGGTGTAGAAACAGTGAGGATGTGGATCATATTTTAGTTCTTGCGGACCACTGGTGGTCCACGGGCCACAGGTTGGGAACCACTGTACTACAGATACTTTTGTAAAACTACTCATGGAAGTTAATGACAGAGGTTGTTTTTGAACACAGACTTCTCCCTTTGGAAACTGTCAGTGCAGGAATAGGGGTGGAATCAGGATTGATAACCTGGGTAAACTCTAAACCAGTTACTCTCAACCTGTGGGTCCCCAGATGTTTTGGCCTTCAACTCCCAAAAATCCTACCAGCTGGTAAACCGATTGGGAGTTCTGGGAGTTGTAGGCCAAAACACCTGGGGGCCCACAAGTGGAGAACCACTGCTCTAAACCTTTGTTGCCCATTATGGGTTTAATTCAGAGCAAAGATGCTGTTGTTGCAAAGTGGATTGGAAGAAAACCCCTTCTCATTTACTGCTATAGCAGCTCTTTCCAAATAGCTGAAGCTTACCTCAACATTGCTTTGTTTTCGACCTGATACCGCCTCCCCACCTCAGAGTCTCCACTTTTCTCACTCCTAATGTTTAACCTCAAAATGTTGTAATGGTGTATTAGTTTGGGCTAGGAATAATGTTTGAAGCCCTGCTCAGCTGCAAAGAAATCTTGCCAAGAAAACATGACACACACATGTACTACTTCTACCGGTAGTAACATTCCATTCAATTCTGAAAGTTTGACTTTTTAGCTTGAAACTGGATAGTGTCATATTTTGGGTGGCTTTTAATGCCCTGATGATTTATGACTTTACCCTTTTGATTCTGTGCCTTCCCTGATCTGCAATCTGGATGACAACGAAAATGATTTCAAATTTAGCGCCTAGCTAGATCGCCTGATCATTATGATTGCCACAGGCAGGCATTATTTTTGCAAATTACAGGCCGTGGGGCTGACCGATACGTTTTCAATTAAGCGGTACAAATAAAACGACCCAAATACTCCTATCTAAAGGTTGTGATCAGGATCCCCCCCCATTAAATTTTCAGAGGGTTATCCTATACTCAGACCAAACCATATTATTTTGACAACAAATACATCAATTTCTATAATAATCAATACTATTCCAAGTGGTGGTCCACAAACAAATGCTCCACCTGTGGGGCCCCAGGTGTTTTGGCCTACAACTCCCAGAACTCCCAGTCAGTTTACCAGCTGGTAGGATTTCTGGGAGTTAAAGGCCAAAACCTCTGGGGACCCACAGGTTGAGAGCCACTGGTTTAGAGTTTACCCAGGTTATCAATCCCGATTCCACCCCTATTTCTGCACTAACTATTTCTGCTAGTATGCAGAAAGTCTCAGAGGGAGAAAAACAGAAAGATAGATTGGTAGGTAACGAATGTACATAAATAAAGTACAGCAAGCTCTTGGTATCTATTGGGGATTGGTTCTAAAACCTGCACCACCACACCACGCATAGATACCAAAATCTGCAGATGCTAAGGTCCTATTGCATACAACGGCATCATAAAATGGTGTCCCTTATATAAAATGATAGATAAATTTTATTATGGTCCAGAGACCCTTATTACACTGTAGCATACAAGTTTTTTTTATTACCACTGACTGTCATGGTCTACTCATATTACTTCCATCACCTTCAAGGCTCAAGTAAGCAATTCTGCCATTCTGCATTTTAGTGATACTAATGGGGAGGGGGGAGTTCATACCTTCAGCAACTAAAGTCTTCAATGCTAAGATAGCTTCCCATCTGTTGTATGCTGCCAGCATCTGGACTGGGGGGCCTAACATCAAAAATGGACCAACAGCAAACACAGTTCTGGAGGACCCCTGTCAATAAGACCTTGGTGGTGGGCACTTAAATATTGGGTCAAGATTAGAGTTTTTAGTTTGGGGTCCGGTTTGATGCACCACTTAGCTCAGGATGAGTACATAAGCATAAGAACATAAGAACATAAGAAGAGCCATGCTGAATCGGACCTCAGCCCATCTAGTCCAGCACTCTGTATCACACAGTGGCCCACCAGTTGTACACGGGGATCTCGAGCAGAAGGAGGGCAAAACCCTGACCTGCTCCCCGACCCCCACAACCAGTACCCAGGGGAAATCCTGCCTACCTCAACCAACTCCGAGGTGGCACTTGAATGTCCTTTTCAGTAACTACCGATACACTTGGTATCCATGAATCTGTCTAATCCTGCCTTGAAGTTGTTCAGGCTGACAGCAATTAGTCTAAGATCAATCCTAAGAAAGCTGCCTCCATTGGCCTTTCCGCATCCCTCCTAACTCATCTAGGTTTTAACATGGCTCTCAAATCAATCAAGCAGAGACTGTAGGGCATTGCCTTTTGTGAGCTGCGCTCTCGTTCTTATGTACTGTATCTTGCTTTCCTAGTGCCCCGTCCATACACTATGATAGTACTGTCAACTATCTAAAGAACTTGGCAGTAGCCAAATATCGCTGCCTATTTTGCAAAGCAAGGTGCAATGTGCTCCCGACTGAATTGCTATGTGGGAGATTTGCAGGTACTCCATACAATAAAAGATTCTGCCCATGTAACAAACAGGAAGTAGAGTGCATCCACCACATTCTACTGTCATGCAGTTTCTATGAACAGGCCCGAACAGACGTAATCAACCCCCTGCCTAAGAATCTGTGAAATGATAGGCGGCTACAGCAGGGCAGGCCTACACGTCAGCATAGGAATGAGGCAAAATAGTTAACTTTGTGGATTCCCCTCCGCCATACTATTCTTTATTTGTATTTCATTGAATCCATAGATTGCAGCATGGATATGGAGGACTGACTATCAGTCTCTGGCACGTCGACAACCAAAAATAGCTTGTCTCCTATATCTGATAGTCCAAGAAACATGACTATATGCTCACTCTCTGCAAGTAGGCAACTGATGTCCAGATATAATCCTATGGGGTAAATCTGCACAACGAAATGGATGCAGAAGCTCTAGTGCAGTGTTTTTCAACCTTTTTTGAGCCGTGGCACATTTTTTACATTTACAAAATCCTGGGGCACAAAATGACACTCTAATACAAAATGACACTCTAACACAGTGATACATATAGTTAACATGTTTTTAAATGTATTTATAAACTCAGTGTGAAACCTGGGTGTGTTTCGATGAACACAACATATATATGACTTCCTCCCTCATACTGACTGACTGACTTTATTATTTCTGAGTCGCCCTCCACGTTAGTGCTCTGGGCAACTTACACATAGCAATTCAACAATTAAAAATATTAAAAATATTAAAAATTAGATTAAAATATTTAGGGGTTAAATGCAAGGGCCAGGCTCAGGTAGTTGAGTTCCTGGTTCTGCATTAGCCATGGGCTTTCCTAAATAGCCAGGTCTTTAGAGCGGTCAGGAACTGGGGCAGGTCGAGGGAGGCTCTCTGGTCCGGTGGCATCGAGTTCCAGAGAACGGGGGCCACAATGGAGAACGATCTCCGTCTCGTGGCCTCCAGGTGGGCCTCTTTCACGCCCGGGACGCAAAGGAGGTTCTTGTTTGCCGGCCGCGGTGTCCTTGAGTAGGCAGGCATCAGCAAGCGGTCCTTTAAGTATGTTGGGCCAGGGCCCGTAGGGCTTTGAAAGTCAAGGTCAAGGTCTTATGTAAGGCTCTATACTCAACGGGCAGCCAGTGCAGGTGCTGCAGGGATGGTGTAATGTGGCATCTCATCGATGTTCCTGTGAGAAGCCTGGCGGCCGTGTTCTGCACAATCTGGATCCTGCGGGTTAGTGACCGGGGCAGACCCACATATAAGGCGTTGTAACCATGGCATGGATTACTGTAGCTAGCGCTTCCGTCGGGAGGTAGGGCGCCAGTTGTCTCGCTTGGCGCAGGTGGAAGAAGGCCCTTTTGCTCGTGGAGGCAACCTGGGCCTCCATCGACAATTTGGAGTCCAGGATAACACCAAGGCTCTTTACTGAGGGGGATACTTATACCTGGCTATCATGTCTTCTCTCAGCCTTCTCTTCTTCTGGCTAAACATGCCCAGCTCTTCAAGCCGCTCCTCATAGGGCTTGTTCTCCAGACCCTTGTGAAATTTCACCCTGAGTGAAACTTGTTTCCAGTTAACTATGGATGTCATGAAGCTGTTATAAACAGTTCCTTTGGGGGGGGGAGGGAACTCTCAAAAAATCCAGTAAAACAGTAAAAAAATAAACATTTCCAAGCGGAGAGGCTCAATGTGTTTCTTGGAAACCTGTGAATGCTTCAGCCTCCCGATGCTCCCAGGTTCGCTCACTGCCCAATTCACTGATGTGGAGCTTCCGGCATTCAACGAAGCCCTTCCTTTGCCTCGGGGAGGATCTTTGGGGAGGGAAAGAGAGAGAAAGAGCTGCTAGGAGGGGGAAGAGTGCCAATTTCCCATGGCACACCTGCTGATCGCTCACGGCACACTAGTGTGCCACGGCACACTGGTTGGGAAACACTGCTCTAGTGTTCATGGGGACTTCTACTTATGCCAGGGCTCCCATCCAGTCATCTGCGAGCAGGACAAATACTACATCATGGAATAGAAAGGAATGAGTGTACGGCCCCACAATGTCTCTTGTCTGTGCCCTCCAGCGTTCTAGCATGACTAGTGGCATTGACGTCTAAGAGACCTTTACAAGGTTATACAGGGTCAGCTAGCAAAACAGAAGGTTCACAGTGACATCGCATGAGGAGCATAAATTGTCTTTTCACCCCTTTTCCTGGAATGGCAAATTTCTCCAATGACTCAGGGAGACACTCAGTTTCCTCTAGGAAACCCAACCAGGCTGAGTCAAAATGCCCCATGTTTCCAGAATATAATTATGAGGATGCCGATGGTTAGCATTTAGCCTTCTAATCTGGACCACATGTTATTTCCCCGACACACTGAAATATGTTTTTCTCTGGCTATTCTGAGATACAAACAGTACACATATAAACACTTATGAAATATCGTATTTACTCACATATAACGCACCTCAATTCTGAAATTATGAATTGCAAAAAAAGAAGAGAGATTTGTTGTTGTATGTAATGTGTGGCATTCTGCTGCCTGCCTAAGAACAGGCAACAGGCAAGGGGAAGCCGTGCCCCTCCATCAGTCCAAGGCTGGCAAACTGGTCAGAGTCAGCCTCCTGGCAGCTTCCCAACTAAGCTCTCATTCACAATGTAGCAGCAAATTAGGGAGTTATGGAACTCCAAGTGGCAAGTTACCTCTTACCAATACGGCGGCATGGACGTGCGGGCGCAAGGATGAGGAACCACGCAACAACTTCACTGCTCAAGATGAAATCAAAGATTTATTGAGTTAACACCAGCTGGTGGGCTTGCCCACAGAACGTGCTATTCACAGGCAAGAGCCTCGTCAAACCACAGTACAAAGCATTTATACCCTTCATGGCTGCTTTCACAAAAAGCCCACCCTTCTTCACAAACATCATTGGCTGGTGTCACAGAACATTTCATTAATCCAATAAAACATAACATTTTCATTTGCATCATCTCTTAATCCCCTCCTATGTGTTAGAACAATGAACATTTCTATGTTAGTCTTTCTCACAGTACATCTATCAGTGCCTGAGACTCTCATGTTCCCAACTTGCAACATTTGGCTTCTGCGAACTCCTTGCCAGCAACGGAGGGGGCAGAATCCCTCTGCTCATGCGCAGTTCTTATCCATTTGGCACTAAGGTAAACAAGCTTCTCGCCTTGTACGGTTAGACCAATCTGAGCCTACGTTATCTACGCTAGGCACGGGGTGTACTTTGGCAAATCATAGCATTGGCTAGAAGCACCAATCACAGTGTAGCATTCACGGAGCTAGTGCCTGCATGATTCTTGGCACAGAAACCCTCTTTTCTAAGCTCTACACATGTGCAGCATCACTCTCTGACTGTACTCCTGTTGGAAAGTACCAAAACCGCTTCAACAAGGCCTTCAAAACAGATGAAGAGTTAGGGGGTTTTTTTTTTTGGGGGTATTCAAATTTTAAAAAGTAAGGTTTAGAAGTTACAAAGTAAAAATAAAGAAATATAGAGTAGAAACACCAAAAATGCCAAGAAAAGGAAGGAAGGAAGGAAGGAAGGAAGGAAGGAAGGAAGGAAGGAAGGAAGGAAGGAAGGAAGGAAGGAAGGAAGGAAAAATAGATGACCTCTGATCTATCCTCATCTGGCCTAAAACACAACATAAGCTTCACCTTCTAGGCCTCCCAATGTTGACTCTATTCTCAGACAAAACAACACCCTTCAAATTATTCTTCAAAACTCAAAATTGTAAGTCCTTCACCTCCGTATGCAAAAAGTGCATCCAATCCTCTGTTGTTGGTGTTTCTGGGTTCTTCCATTTCTGGTTGCTGTGATCATATTTTGCAACTGTCTATCAGCCATTCATATCAGTCAGACTAAATAGCAAAGGCTCAGGTTTTAGCAGGGTATTTCCCCCAAACTTTCTGAAAAACCTTATGTATTTAAGGACCTCATCAAAAGGCCGGCGGCAGCTGATGACAGCCAGCAGTGGCACTGCTCTTAAGGGAGAGGAATTGAAGTGGCCATTTCACCTCATCTCATTTCGCTCTGCTTCCCCTGCCTGCTCGCAATCACATGGACAAAAGTGAGGTGCGCGTGCACTGTGCAGGGCTTCCCTCTGCCACCAAGGCCTAGAGCTGGCAACACGGGAAGCCTCCCTTGTTGCCAGATCCATGGGGAAGCTGCACGCACTATGCATGCTCCTCGCTTCCCCCCATGTGATCACCCTGCCGGCCGGTGAGTGAAGGCGAGGGCCTTCACCTTTCAGAGCAGCACTGCCGCTGAAGTCTGGTGGCGCAGCAAGTTAAAACCCTGAGCTGCAGAACTTGCTAACTGGAAGGTCGGTGGTTCGAATCCATGGGACGGGGTGAGCTCCCATTGTTAGCCCCAGTTTCTGTCAACCTAGCAGTTCAAAAAATGCAAATATGAGTAGATCAATAGGTACTGCTTCAGCTGTAAGGTAACAATGCTCCATGCAGTCATGCCAGCCACATGACCTAGGAGGCGTCTACGGTCAACCAACCTACCGTATGTATACATGCCTTTCAAATAAAATAAAACATAATTATTTTTACCAAACAGTGGCTACCTTTTGTGTATGATTTTTTTTTGGTTTTGAATTTTTCTTTTGATTTTCTTTCTCATTCTGTGCTTCATGCTTTAGTTTGGATAGTTTTGCTTGAAGTGGGAAGTGCTCTAGAAACGTGGTCCAGGTTTATTTTTAAACACTTGCCTAGTCACCACAGGCAACCAGGAATTGCAAGCCAATGGAGGGATGGCGTTCTCCATTCCTTTTCTGAACTCAAAATAGAAATCAAGCACACTGCTTGCAAATCACTTCGGAGGAACATGTAGGGAATCCCTCTTTTCCATGCCCAGCATTAAAATGTCATGGGCTGCTGAAAGAGAAGAGGCAGGCAGCAGATGTGTAAACATTGGCATGGGCTGATAGTCACAGGGCTAACTACCAGTCTCAGGAAGTCAGCACCATCTTGGTCTCTTTGATATGGAAGGAAGAAACAGGAATGCATGCCTTGAGCCTCTGCCTGTCACTTCCAAGCAAACAAAGAAGTAAAGAATGACCTACATCAGTGGTTCTCAAAGGGTGCTCCATGCAGCTCTTGGGGCTCAGTGGTTTCCTCCTCTTTTCCCCTAGCTTCCCCTCCTCTCTCCTGCTCCTCCACCTCCCCCATGGATCACCAGTGGTCTGCAAAAAAAAAAAAAAGGTCCGCGGACTCACCATTACTACATCGTCTCTTCGAAACCACATGGCAACGAGAGCGACTGGTCTCGCAAAACTCTCTTACGGTGTCAAGGCAACGAGGAGTTGTTGGGAGTAGAGAGGCTGACTACCCATGAAATATTACTACTACCACATCAGCTCTAGATGATTTAATATGGTTTTATGTGGGTGAGCAGATGGCGACTACAGGATGGCATATGTTCTGTATCAGAAACCAAAGCTGATGTGGTCTATTCAATGCAATTTTCTGAATCAGCACCCCCAAACAGCATCTAAAGTTAACAAAAAACTGATTCGTAACCCTTTTGGTACTAATCTTGGAGAGTTGCCCCTGGTCAACAAAAGGTTGATGCTTGGACTAAGGACTATTGTTCCTACACAAAATAACAGAGTACTTGAAGACGGAAGAAAAACAGAGGTTAGAACTCCAGGATATTCCCCAGCTATTTCTAACATCTGAAATATCAGCTTACTATACATTAAAATAGTAGAAAGATAGTTTTCATTTCATGCCTGCATGCATGTCCTAAATTTGTATAGAGGAAAAACTACCTGATACTTCTACCTTCTACCCCGCTTCTGAATAGAAATGATCACCCAGCAGAGGGCTCTCCAAGAGAAGTGAATGGGTAGAAACACCAGCTATTCTAAACTGTTCTGGGACTGAGCATTTTTAATTAGTCGTCTGGTTTGATACTTTTTGCAGTGAGGGAGGAATGGAGTTTTTGTTTTCATTTTACAGTTTTGCAGTTGACAGAACAGGGTTGGTTTTTTTTTTTCAACTGCTGGTTTCAGTTCTCCTGGTTCTTAAAACTACTTATGGGGGCCCACATTATATCCACATAGTCTATTATCCTGGAATGCCTGCTACCTGGAATATATGGTTCCTGACTTTTCATGTATACCTTTCTCCTGACCCTGTGTCATTTCTCTCTGGGGAATGGTGAGTCAATCAGAGTGCATGCCTGGCCTGTTTCTCATGGGCCACATAAACATGTCTCAAGCTAGGGTTGCCACTTTTGGATATAAGAAATAAGGGACATTTACCTAAAATATGGGATTTTTCCGCAAAAATAAGAGACACTTCATAAAAACCTGAAAACCAAACATTATTGTACTATGCTAATAATATAATGTATTGTATGTATATATCTTGTAAAACGCTCTGAGTCCCCTTCGGGGTGAGAAGGGCGGCATAGAAATGTCATAAATAAACACACCAATATTCTCTGCTATGGGCTGGAGATCAGGTGAGTTCATGGCCGCTCTTACCGGGGTTTCCTCGGCCAGTGCGGAAGTGGACGGAAGTGAGCTCACAGGGAAGGGCATCACCCGAGCCCTCCTGCTCCGAGCCTCCCCTGCTTTCCTCTAGGAAATGGAGGCTGGCCCCTCTCACTGGACTTCCGCCAAGATCAAACGTGGCGGCCGCGGGCAGGAGACCCATAGAGAGGTGGGGCTTCTTCATGGCGGTGGAGCAGCACTAGGGAACCAGGAGCAAGCCAGTCTCCTTCCTTCTCTTTCAACGACCCAGCACCCGCCAATAGGAATTCGCCTTCCCCTCCGGCATCACCGCCAGAGGTTAGGAGCTGAAAATACGGGATAGGAGCATAAAAATACCGGACACGAAATTCTAAGCCAAAATACAGGACGTCCCGTATAATACGGGACAGGTGGCAACCCTACCTCAAGCACACCGAAGTATATCTTCTTCCCCTCCAAAATGTGGACTTGGGGTCATACCTCCATTCTCAAGTCTAGGAACAGTTCTGTGTGTGTCTCCTCGCTGCCATACTGAGAAGAGAGCAAGCTTGTGAGGACACGAGGGGCAATTGGAAAAACTAACAGGAAAGTACAGGTCTCCAAACCACTCCTGGTCTGGTTCTGGAGGAACCCATTCACACACACCTGCAAGCTCTGTAGTGGTGGCAGTGGAAGAAAGACACTTAAAGCTTCACAGAGTGAATGTCTTTGCTCATGAGGCCTTCAGAGAGACTGGATCCATGTTTTCTTAAAATCTTTGGAGGGCAGCAGTGGAGGCAACTACTGCCCTACACCATTTTTAATGGAGACTTGACCATATGTGTTTTGGAGGATCTGGGGGGAGGTGAATCTTTTGGAATCAATTCCCCAGATGCAAAGGGTTCACTGTCATTCATGCCTGAGAATGAACGATGTTTCCACACCCTAGTCAGCCCTGCTATTGGGAAAATGAAGTACTGCCCCAGGCACTGGAAATCCCAAAGGGATATCCAATTCTGTAATTCGTAACTCCCAGGGAAGAAAATAAGGGAAACCTCTGTCTCAGATGACAAAAATAGGAGATGGTATTGTATATCTTGATGGTTATATGTGCCTATTTGTATGTCCAAGCACACAGACACATCCATTTGTACCTCTGGCAACAAAATGCATTGAGCTGTTCCCACCTGTAACTATTTCGTTATCAATTAAGCACACAATGACGAAGATGAAAACCCTTCTCTCTTTGATCACTAGCTTTGTCCTCCCCACCAATGGAAATGAGATATTCCTGAACGCTTTTGATGGGAGTGGGGCAGAGCATCTGGACACAGTGAGCATCGAGGGATATTTGATATCAACACTAGCAATGAAAACAGCTGTCCTTGTCTCATAAACAAAACAAGAACTTGGTTTGGGTGGAGGAACTAGCAGTCTCGATAGCAAATAACACATAATAACATCTCCCCATCCAAGCAAGTACTCCAAAAGATCTATGAAGACAAAATATAATAATGTTTTTCTAAGTGAGTAGTGATCACTTGGAAAAACATTGAACAGTTAACACCAAAGGAAAACTCATAGTGAGTGTTTTCACATATAGGTCATAGTTTGCATGTTACAGGAAGCTGCAATTTCCTGTTACGGGAAGCCTTCAGACTACAGGCCCCATCTAGTCCACTGTAGGTCACTCAGGCAGTCCCACATGCTAACCTCTGGATCAATCCCCTCTTGAGTCCTACCACCTTTCCCTTAGCTACCGCTTGTTCAATCCATTACTAACCTGAAATTTCCCAATAGCTGATCAGCCCTGTATATGCATGTTCCTATAGCAGAAGAACGGCTGACTGCATGGATGGAGAGGCCATTCTTTTCCTCAGTGGGAATGAAGAGGAGACGGAAGAAGATAATTTATAGTCATTATGAGATTTGAACTAGTGACTTCCAGCTTACAGCTTGCCATCTTAAACATTTTGTGTGTGTGTGTGTGTGTGTGTGTGTGTGTGTGTCAGGAGTGACTTGAGAAACTCGCTTCTGGTGTGAGAGAATTGACCATCTGCAAGGATGCTGCCCAGGGTACACCTGGATGTTTGATGTTTTACCATCATTGTGGGAGACTTCTCCCATGTCCCCGTATGAGGAACTGGAATTCTCCCTGGATTTGAACCGCTGACCTATCAGTCAGCAGTCCTGCCAGCACAAGGGTTTAACCTATTGCACCACCGCGGTAGGTAAAGGTTTTCCCCTGACATTAAGTCCAGTCATGTCCGACTCTGGGGGTTGGTGCTCATCTCCATTTCTAAGCCAAAGAGGTGGCATTGCCCATAGACACCTCCAAGGTCATATGGCCAGCATGACTGCATGGAGCACCTTCCCACGGGAGCGGTATCTATTGATCTACTCATATTTGAATGTTTTTGAACTGCTAAGTCGAACTGCTGGGGCTGACAGTGGAAGCTCACACTGCTCTCCGGATTCGAACCTGCAACCTTTTGGTCAACAAGTTTAGCAGCTCAGCAGTTTTATCCACTGCGCCACCGGGGGCGGCATCTTAAATATTGTGATACATGAGTTTCAAATGGGCTGCTATAGGAACGATGTGAGCATTGGCCCTTGAATTCCTGCCACCTCTTTCAACTCACCTACACCTACAAATAACACTTATATCTTAATCACTGGGTTAGAGCAAGAACAAAACACAAGTGAAAATTTTCACTCTTTGAAGTCACAATTGATACAGACTTTTGAATCATCAGGCATCATACTGAATCCTCGTACAATTTGGGATAACTGTCAAGATAATGTAATAATTAGCAGGAAATGTCTTTAGTGGCAAAGACATGCAAAATGATCAGTATGAATTTTAAAAAATCTCCAATGAACAGATAAACGTCATTGGTGGTAGGTTGTTGTGCCATTTTGTCTTGTCTCTACGAGGAAATAATGTGTTTTCAAATATTATTTCCGATTTTAGCAGCTTGAAGAGCAAAAGATTTCCCAGCCAGATGTTGTCCCCTCTCAATTTGATGCTCCCAAGATCCCTTGCCCTGGCTAAGAACCCACAAGCTGAGCCTTTCAGCAGAAGTACTCTGAACAAACTGTGACGGATGTTCACAATGGCATTCACGAGGGCCCAGAACTTGCCTCTCTGCAATTGTGCAAATACTCCCTTAAGAACACCGTTGCCAGGAGAAAGCTAGGACTCAAGACTGAGGAATGCCGGCTAGTGCTGGGTCTTTTGCAGGCCACAAAAACATGTTTGCAGGACACTGTGAGAAAAAGAACAGGCAGGAAAGTCAAAGGGGGGATTGGAAATAAAATTAATATAACTTTTGAATAGTCACGGATTTTCTGTCCTCCAGTAGAAAAGTTATAAATAAACCAATTACCAAGAAAGTACGAGAGTGAGATGCTGTTGCTCAGGACCAGAACATTCATTGAAAGAAACCATTTGTTTTTCATCTAGCCTGTCTTGTTTACTTTATAAACTCTAGGAAATAGAGAACATTTTTATTCAAAGAGCCTATCTATCCAGAGAGGGAAATTCTACCAGTTTCTAAAAATGCAAGCTTGGGGAAAGAGGAACTTTTCTGGGGCATCAGGAATGGGAGATTATGGGTTACCCTGGGAATTATGTTCTTTAAAATACCAACTCCATAAACATGTTCGAAACAGCAAACATTTTATAAATACATTTGCATTGCAAAATCTATACAGACGCAATTAGTATATATTCCCGTACCTTGAGAAGTCTGACTTGGCCACGGTGGCCCACGCTCTGGTTACATCCCGTATAGATTACTGCAACGCTCTCTACGTGGGGCTGCCTTTGAAGACTGTTTGGAAGCTGCAACTAGTCCAACGGACAGCAGCCAGGTTGATAACAGGAGCGGCATTCAGAGAGCGTACAACTCCCCTGTTGTGCCAGCTCCACTGGCTGCCAGTTTACTACCGGGCACAATTCAAAGTGCTGGCTTCAGCCTTTAAACCCCTAAACGGTTCAGGTCCAACTTACCTGTCTGAATGCATCTCTCCCTATGAACCATCGAGATGTTTAAGATCATCTGGAGAGGCCTTGCTCTTGGTCCCGCCTTCTTCGCAGGCGCGACTGGCGAGGACGAGACAGGGCCTTTTCAGTGGTGGCTCCTCAGCTTTGGAACGTCCTCCCTAGAGACATCAGATCGGCCCCCTCCCTCCTGACATTTTGTAAGAAAGTCAAGACCTGGCTGTTTGAGCAGGCATTTGCTGATAAAATATAAAAGTTTAATTAGATATATGGAATGACGACGATGTGACGGAAACTGATTTCAACATGACGCTGAGACTGCAATTGTATGTTTTTAATTGTTAATTTGTTGTTATATGGGGGGGGGGTTGGTTGTTTGCTTGTGTTGTATTGAGGGCAGAGACTGCCTTGTGTAAACTTCGGGCTGAGAGGGGCGGTATAGAAATGTGACAAATAAATATTCGAAGAGAGCAGCAGAAGCTGTAGTTGGCAGGTCAACCAAAGGCTTTAAAGGAGATGCTGGTGTGCAGCACACTCCTATGTGTATTTGCTTACAGATTAGCTCTTATTTTGCTTGCTATTTCTGTAGTGTTATTTGCACCTGTAGAAGAGTCAACCCCTGCACTGAGCATCAAAATGAAGTCGCAGTTCCTTCCACACACCGACAAAACATGTCTAAAGTCAGTCCTATCAGATGCATGTGTCTATGTGCCTTCAAGTTGCCTGTCAACTGAGAATCATAGAGTTGGAAGAGACCTTGTAGGCCATCCAGTCCAATCCCCTGACAAGATGCAGGAAAATCACATTCAAAGCACCATCCAGCCTCTGCTTAAAAACCTCCAAAGAAGGAGCTTCCACCACACTCCAGGGCAGAGAGTTCCAGTTATGGTGACCCATCTATTTATTTATTCATTCATTCATATTTATCAGCCGCCACTTCCAGTGGCTCGGGGCGACTCACAACACAATCACAAAAAGAACAGCTAAAAACACAGTTAAAAGAGATTGAAATGTTACAATAAGAATACATTAAAAGCACCGCAATCACACAATAATACACGATGCAAGATGGAATTACACAGAGGAAAACTGCCGCTAATCAGACTCCGAAAGCCTGCTGAAACAGCAAAGTCTTGCAGGCTTTCCGAAATGAAAGGAGATTCTGGATAGCGCAGACACCAGCAGCCAGTGTGTTCCAAAGCACTGGAGCAATAATCGAAAAAGCCCGCCGACGGGTTGCAGTCAGGCGGAATGTCTTAGGGCTAGGAACGACCTGGAGGTTCAGTTCTTCAGTGCGTAGAGATCTGGTGGGATGATATGGGAAGAGGCGGTCCCGTAGATACACTGACCCCAGACCATTTAAGGCCTTAAAAGTCAGAACTAACACTTTGAAGGTAATCCGGCATTCTATAGGCAGCCAGTGCAGCTCGCGCAGAATTGGCGTGATGTGGTGGCTTGCCGAGACCCCAGCCAGGAGTCGAGCTGCAGTGTTCTGCACAAGCTTAAGTTTCCGGATCACTGACAAAGGAAGGCCAATGTAAAGAGTGTTACAGTAGTCTAGCCTTGAGATGACCGTAGCTTGGACCACTGTGGCCAGGTCGCGTCGGGACAGGTAGAGGGCCAGCTTCCTTGCCTGGCGAAGATGGAAAAACGCCACTCTGCTGACGGTGGAGACATGAGTCTCCATCGACAGCAGAGGGTCCAAAGTCACCCCAAGGCTCTTAACAGATGACGACGGACATAGCGTCATGCCATCCAGGGTTGGAAGCTGAACATCCCCACCACAAAGGCGACCAAAGCCACAGGATCTCAGTCTAATTTAATCAATTTTTAAAGGCAAAGCATCCTCCAAAATGGCTTTGACAGTTTCTTCCTCTGAAAAAGAGCTTACCGCCTTTGTTGAGATACCAGGAATCAAATGTGAGACCTTCTGTGTCCAAAGTTTGGCTGTTACATCCTTCTTAACCAAAGCCCAAAGCTTTGGTGTTTCAATCTGATACATTGGTTGGCATGATGAAACAATACTCTCTTTGGAGCAAACATATAATATTTGGGTCAAATATTCTCTGTGTGTCATAAATTGGATATCGCAGGGTTAATTGACATTTAGTCCTGGAAATGGCAGCAATGTCCCAAAATAGCCAACTTTTGGGGTGGAAATGATGGCATTAAATTCATAACCAGATTACAATTCCATCAATGCTCTTTAATTGTATGTGAACTATAAATCCCAGTAACTACAACTCCCAAATGTCAAAGTGTATCCCCCCTAAACTCCACCAGTGTTCACATTTGGGCATATTGAGGATTCGCGCCATGTTTGGTCCAGATCCATCATTGTTTGAGTCCAAAGTGCTCTCTGGATGTAGGTGAATTACAACTCCCAAACTCAATGTCAATGCCCACCAAACCCTTCTAGTGTTTTCTGTTGGCCATGAGAGTTCTGTGTGCCATGTTGAGTTCAATTCCATCATTGGTGGAGTTTAGAATCTCTTTGATTGTAGGTTAACTATAAAACCCAGTAACTACAACTCCCAAATGACAAAATCAATTGTTTTTGAGTGACGGTCACTCCTTGGGTTAGTAGGTGTTTTGTGGCCAAATTTGGCAGCAATTCATCCAGTGGTTTTTGAGTTATGTTAATCCCACAAACGAACATTACATTTTTATTTATATAGATTTAAATATGGTTTGTTCATAAAACATTAGTTTGTGTATACTGAACTATCTGAAAGCAAGGATGCCATTATCTCTGCCACCCAGGTAGACAATTTTGGATTTGGGAGAATTCTGGATGTTGACATTCTGGATAAAAGAGGCACTCAACCTGTACTACTGTTAAAAAAGAAATGTGTTAACCCAGTGCTGTCCAACTTCTGCCGACCCAAGGGCCGGACTTTCTGGGGGCCATTCACCTGGGGGCCGAGTGGCCACACCCCGGCCACGTGGCTCCGCCCCCTCTCCCAAAGCGTCACAATAGCCTTGGAAGCGGGCGATTTCGCCCACTCCGAGACTGTTGTGACGCTTTGGGAGAGGAGGAGCCACGGGGAGCCTTCCGCAGCTCCGCCCCCTCACCCAAAGCATCACAACAGCTGTTGTGACACTTTGGGGGAGAGGGCGACGCTGCGAGGAAGCTTCCGCGGCTCCGCCCCCCTCGCCCGCAGGCCTGGATGGCTCACAGGGGAAGCGAGCGCCCGGTTCTCGCTTCTCCCGCGAGCCATCCAGGCTTGCGGGAGGGTTTTTCCCCCGGCTCTCATGTCCCTCTGGTCAGAGGGACGCGAGAGCCGGGCGAAAACTCTCCCGCAGGCCTCCCTGGAAGGCCTGCCCCCTCGCTCCCTCCCGCCCTTCCCGGCGCCGCCGGTGTCCCAATCGCCGTGGCGCCGGGGAAGGAGAAGGAGGGAGGGAGGATTCCTCCTCCTTCCCCGGCGCCACGGCGATCGGGACACCAGCGGCGCCGGGAA
Organism: Anolis apletophallus; assembly: GCA_030556195.1. Classification (NCBI taxonomy): domain Eukaryota; kingdom Metazoa; phylum Chordata; class Lepidosauria; order Squamata; family Anolidae; genus Anolis; species Anolis apletophallus. The sequence goes on along the minus strand of JARBWK010000001.1, from coordinate 164,168,277 downwards.
GGAGGAGGAGGAGGAAGGGAGGATTCCTCCTCCTCCCCTCCCTCCCCCCGCCGCGAACCGGATCGCAGCGGCGGGGCGGAGAGAGGGACGGAGGGGGCAAGGCAAGGAGGAGGAGGGAGCTGGCTCACTTCCTTCTCCCTGCCCCGCCTCCTCCTCCTCCATGTCCAACAGGCTGGGGGCTGTGTACGGCCCCTGGGCCGCCAGTTGGGCAGCCCTGTGTTAACCTGTGTTAATATTTTATCACGATGTGTGGTGGTCTTGTGAATTGGTGCAGGCTTATTGGGAAAAAATATTAACAAATAAAATGATCGACAACGAAGTTGTAAAAAAATCCAGGGATGTGCCTATTAGGGTTATTCAGAGACAATCTAGAGCAGCCAGAAAGAGAAATTTGCCAGTACAGCTTTGCGGCTGCACGTATAACAATTGCCAAAGAATGGAAAGGTAAAAACATGCTAAGCATTAAAAATTGGAGAGACAATCTGGATGTGGGATTACAAACAGATAGCCAAGATTTCTAGTAATTTTAAACATGAAAGCCATCAAGTTTTTGGAAGAAACTGGAAGCTGGCTATAGCATATCTGATGGGAGAATTTAAGAAATAAAATCAAGAGGAATCTATTGACCCAGAATCATAGAGGAGTAAATAAAATGAGCATAAACTCTACGAGGATTAGTGATGGAAGCCAAGGGATGAGGGGTAACTGCAACATGGATAGTGGGTTGCATGTGTACATCACTGGTTCCCAAACTTTTTTTTTGACCAGGGCCCTCTCTCCAACATTAGTATCAAAAGGGATATGAATCAGTTTTTGGTCAACTTTAGATTTGGTTTGGTGTGCAGATTCAGAAAACTGCATTGGATAGACCACATCAGCTCTAGTTTCTAACATAGAACATATGCCATTCAGTAGTTGCCATCTGCTCACCACAGAAAACCATATTTCTTGAATTGCGTCATTGTTTTATTGTGTTACTGCTGTTTTTAATTGTTTTATTGCCTTGTGTTTTATTTTAGAGCCTCAGGGAGTCGGCGGCATAGAAGCCCGAATAATAAAATAAAATAAATAAAATAAAAATATTTAATAATCTATAGTCGCGGGCCTTATTTTAGATCTCGCGGCCCACCAGTGGGCCATGGCCCACAGGATGGGAACCACTGGTGTACATGTTTGTATGCGTGTATTGTAGGTGGATTGTAATACTAAAATAAAATAGAAATTAAAAAAGAAAATATAAAACCAATGAACTCTAACATTGTAATCGAATCTGACTGTGATAACTTCCACAGGGACAATTTCCAATGGTTTGAGAAAAGACTCCAAGCAACTCTTTTGAACATATTTAGGTCTGAGATTAACATCCAGTACAGGTTACAGGAATTTGGCTCAAATATTAATACGTAGTTGACACGCTGACAGTGGGCCAATTCTAATTTTAAACCAGCTTTTGGAACAGTTGTGTAATAGTCAAAAGTTGTCAACATGATCTATTCAGAAACTCTTGATTTCTACAGCATTTGTTTATTAATCTCTTCCCACTTCAGATGTGCAGTTAAATTTGCAGTCCTTATTCTGTTGAGAGAGTGTGGTATCATGGATTGACTGTTAAGATAAGGACAATGGGTGGCCAGGGCTCAAATCTCCATTTGGCTATGGAAACTCAACTCATTCGGCCTCAAAAGCGGTAAGGGCAAACCCCCTCTGAATAAATTCTATCAGCAAAATCCCAAGTTGCCTTAGATTCGCCATAAACCAGAAATGACTTGAAGACACATAACGACCACCACCACCTAATTCGGTTGATTTTTATGGTCATTCAAAAGCCCTTTAAATGCCGTCTGCTGTAGCAAAACAATGCACATTTAACTCTGGAATGAAATTTGTCCCCTTTGAAATAAAGTACATATATGCACATAGAATCTGTGCCCCTTGGTCACAATGATTTTCAGGGTGAATCAGGAATATAAGTATCAGATATCTGATTGGAACAACAACAAAACAATTGCTTTTTCACCACAGTGAAAGTAGAAGTTTGAAAATCCTTTGGGAAATGTGAGGATAGCACCTGTGTAATGCTTGCTGTCAGTAGGTTTAAAGGGGCAATTTGATCCCTTGTCCCCTAGAAAGTTGCCCTCCCCTACTGAGTCTAGCAGTAAATATCATTGAACTCAATGGGATTTACTCTTGAGAGTCTAGTTTTGTACTGCAAATGAGTGATTTTAACAAGCAGCGGGTATCATTTTTTAATCAACAGGAAAGGGGGAATCAATCCAACTCATCAAGTGTGTGAACTGCGTATGTGCTGTACCTGTGTTAGAGGAACAAAACAAAGCCCAATGAGTTCTGTACAGCATAATCCGAACGGTGACATCTGTTAAACACATGATGTTCAAAATACATTGGTTCCAGAAACATAGTATTTTGAAGGATGCATCAACCAACTTACTTCCAGTGAACTCGCTATAGGCAAAAACAGCATAACATTTAACATTTTGCCATAAATAATGCAAAGATAAAATTCACAGAACACACCATACAAAACATATAAGCAACAAGTGATGAGGCCACCTAACATATTCAGCATGCCTTGTTACAACTAATAAAATCAGGAGTCCTTGCTGTAAATAAGGACCTCATCACACTAGAGCATCTATCCACTTTAAATATGTTTGGCCTGCAACTCCCAGAAGAGCCAGTTTACCAGCTGTTAGGGTTTGTAGTTGGAGGCCAAAACATCTGGAGGGGCATCTAAACTTTAAATATGTTTGTTGCCTCCTGAGCCAGAGGTCTGCTCAGCCAGAGGTCTTGGGTTTCACTAAATTACGAACCGCAGAATTCTGCAGAAGGCAGCAACCGGTTTCAAAGTGGATTGATGCTCTAGTGCAGTGTTTCCCAACCTTTTTTGAGCCGCGGCACACTTTTTACATTTACAAAATCCTGGGGCACACCACCAACCAAAATGACACAAAATGACACTCTAACATAGTAATACATATAGTTGATATGTTTTTAAATGTATTTATACTCTCAATGTGAAACCTGGGCCTGTTTCGATGAACACAACATAGATATCCTGGCAGGAATGGCAGAAAGACACAAACTTCCTACACAGAACTCCCATAACCAAGAGAAAATGCTATAAGAGTTTGGTGGTCATTGACCTTGAGTTTTGGAGTTGTAGTTCACCTATATCCAGACTCAAACAATGTTGGATCAGGACCCAACTTGGCATGAATACTTAATATGCCCAAATGTGAACACAGATGGAGTTTGTGGAAAATAGACCTTGACATTTGGGAGTTACAGTTTCTGGGATTTATAGTTAACACACAATCACAGAGCATCCTGAACTCTTGCAACAATGGAATTGAACCAAACTTGGCATATTGAACTCTCATTACCAACAGAAAGTACTGAAAGGGTTTGCTTGGGAATTGACCTTGAGTTTGGAAGTTGTAGTTCACCTACACCCAGAGAGCACTGTGGAGGGGGAAGAAAGGGTATTGGAGGATCCAATTTCCCATGGCACACCTGATGATCGCACACGGCACAGTAGTGTGCCACGGCACACTGGTTGGGAAACACTGCTCTAGTGCAATGTTTCCCAGGGACCACTTGACCAGGGACCACTCTCCAAAGAGTACCAAAAGAATGACAAATCAGTTTAGATTTGGTTTGGGGTTCTGATTCAGAAAATTGTATTTGGATAGACCACATTGGCTCTGATGCGGAACATATGCCATGGTCAGCAACACGGAAGGAGTGGTAGGCGGCACAAAAGCAGTGGAAATAAAATAATTAAAATAAATACAGAGGAAGACGGCTTGCGGACCAGATGTTTATCCTCGTGGCCCACTGGTTAAGAACCACTGCTCTAGTGTGATGAAGTCCTAAGCTGATTTTGGGGCTCCAATCCTATAGCTATTGAGATCCAATTCCTCTAACTCCTACTGCAAAGCGACATAAATGGAAAAGAAAACTGACAAAAAGCTTTCTGGATAGTCTTGGCTGTTCAGTAGCTCTCACACTGATCTATCACACAAAGTTGTGATGAAAGGAAGCAAAGGAAAGACTTGATGTCTTGAACTCATTTAGGAGGAAACAGGCTATAAGTGAAACTAAGAAATACGTGCATAAAGACACTGATGTAAACAATTGTATGGAAAAATTACAGCAGGTGGATACCAACATTCAAACAAAGTTGTCAAGAGTGATTTAGTGGCAATTAATTCAGATTATCATCAGTAGAATTATAGTATTTTACCGACTCCACAGCCTACATTCCCCAAAAGCAACACAATGATAACATGTTAGGCAGCATGGCTTTTTATCAGACTCTATATTATAAGGAGGACATATGGGAAATGGAAAAATAAAGATAGAACTTCCCATAGGTTTGATCAGAGGACAGAGAAACAAGTCAGAAAAACCTTAATATACTATCAAATCTTTCACTATACCTGTTGAATCGAAGAACAAGAAGACAGTAGCACTGCTGGATGAGATCCTCACGCTGCCCAGAGAGATGCCTACCTGTGTGTCTTGGACATCTGCCAAGATGGTTGACACACTCTGTTTTGGGCTGGGAGATTTTTAAAGACATCAGTGTGGGGTTTCCCCTAGAGTGGCTTTCTTGAACTCCAAATTATTCCCAGCCATTTTTCTCACCTCTTTTTCCTTCAGCCAGACACACATGTTATAGAGTCGACATATCACCTTTCAGTGTGATCTCAGCATTCCTGCCCAGGTAACTCAAAACCTATGGTCATAACTATGATCATATGCTTAGCTCGGAGAAAACAAGAGCAGAGAAATGATACAACCATTTTAAAATATCTGAATGGATGCCATGTAGAAGATGGGGCCATCTTATTTTTAACTAAGGGCTGGCTTGGAAAGAGGTGACCTCCCCATCATTGGAAGTTTTTGAACAGAGGTTGGATGGGCAATTCTAAGAGCCCGTGTTTCTTATATTCCCTCTGGAATTGTCTTGAATGATTTCTGCTTTACCTTGATGGATACCACTTTACAGTGAAGTTGGGTGACTACAATGATCAAGGGACTGGAGACTAAGCCCTCTGAGGAGAGGCATAAAGAGCTGGACATGTTTAGCCTGCAGAAGAGAAAGCTGAGATGAGACATGATGAGGGCCATGTATCAATATGTGAGGGAAAGTCATAGCGAGGAAGGAGCAAGCTTGTTTTCTGCTGCCCTGGAGACTAGGGCACAGAATAATGGCTTCAAACTGCAAGAAAGGAGATTCCACCTGAACATGAGGAAGAACTTCCCAACTGTAAGGAGAGCTGTTCAGCAGTGGAACTCTCTGCCCTGGAGTGTAGTGGAGGCTCCTTCTTTGAAGGCCCCTAAGCAGAGGCTGGATGGCCTTCTGTTGGGGTTGCTTTGAATGTGATTTTCCTGCTTCTTGGCAGGGGGTTGGACTGGATGGACCATGAGGTCTCTTCCAGCTCTAGGATTCTATGATTCTATGTTCCATCCAGTAATTTATTTTGGGACATGTTGCTTACAAATTGCAAATCCTATTGCTAATGCAATTATTTCACTATGGCTCATTATACTGTATGTGTTATCCTATTGTACTGTAACGCGCTGTACATTGGCCTACCTTTGTCAGCGATCCGGAAACTCAAACTGGTGCAGAACGCGGCAGCCCGCCTGCTGCTGGGAGCCACTAGAACATCCCATATAACACCTCTCCTGCGCGAGCTGCACTGGTTGCCAATTGAATTCCGGGTCTCCTTCAAAGTGTTAGTTTTGACTTTCAAGGTCTTACATGGTTTGGGGCCAGTGTACTTGAGGGAGAGACTTACCCCATATGTGCCCAGAAGATCACTGCGTTCAGAGGGTCTTAACATGCTTGAGGTCCCAGGACTGAAAACCTACAGGCTGTCCAGCACACGGCAGAGGGCGTTCTCGGTGGCTGCCCCGGTTCTGTGGAACTCGCTGCCGGCCGAGACGCGGGCCCAGCGGGACCTGATGGCCTTCCGTAGGTCGTGCAAGACCTGGCTGTTCAGGCAAGCATTTGGCCTGACCAGTGCTTGAACTGCCAATCCCTCGCCTAGCCGTGCTGTCTTGTTAAGAACTTGTGAATCGGATTAGTCCAGCATTTTTTATCCGATTTTATGTGTCTGTACCTCAACCAACTTGGCACCATGATTGTTTATCCGATTTTATGGTCTGTATTTTGTTTAGAGTGTTTTAAGGATGTTTTATCTTGATGTGTTTTATATGCTTGGAAACCGCCCTGAGCCTCGGGAAGGGCAGTTTAGCAAATTGAAATAATAAATAAATAAATAAATTGTAAGAACCTGAAATCTTTCTTTTAAGAGTGAAGCCATTAGTACATCTAACAAGCATAGTTGACACTAACTGGCAGCACTTCTCCAGAGATTTCTTAGGACTATCCAAAGATGTCAGGAAGTGAACCTGAGCTTTCTGCATACAAACCATATGCTCTGTCACTGAACCTATGGCCTTTGGGGAGGGGACGACGACGACGACAAACAGGCTATTTTTCTCAAAAGGCTTTTACAAAAGTAACTGAAACAGAGCTTCCCTACCCCCACCCCATCACCACATACACTGATTCTCTCCAAGTTAAACTATGGCCTCCACAAATAAATAACAATAACAGAAACTCGGTGAACTCTGAAAAGCCCAGCAGGAAACAGAGTACAAGAGCACACAGCATGGAATGCTCTCAAAACAACAGGCTGCCTTTAGTTTGCAAGATTTCCCACTTAAGGCTGAGAGAAGCAAGCAGCCACAAAACACTTAGAAATGTTCTCTGTTAATACCAACCACGTAAACTGCTGTTTTCATGCATACATTTGCAGGTCCTATTATCATCTGGGCCGAAAATGGTAGGACGTGGATACAAGGTCTGCCCTACTTAACAAGTGTTGAATGATGCAGTGGTCTGAGCCAAAATGAAACTGAATGAGAACTTAATTGTGTCCCTGTTTGTCAAGGCAAGGATAGACTATGGAAGCCAGCCTGACTTGCCTGGGATAGTGACCCCCCTCCTTCTTTGACTTGTTTGCTTCCAATTGCTTTAGACCAGGGGTGCTCATACTTTTATTTATTTATTTATTTATTATTTCGGCTTCTAGACCGCTCCCTATAGAAGCTCGGAGCGGTTTACAACAGGTAAAACAAGCGTAGAACTAACATTGTAAAACAGCAGTGTAAAATAAGCAGACAGGCAATGATTTAATCTAAAACATTACTAGCGCTAAAATATTTCTAAAACTAAACTAGACAGAGAGTATAGCAGTTACTCAACTGGAAATGCCAAGCGAAAGAGAGCTGTCTTGCAGGCTCGACGAAATGAAGACAGTTCCCTAATACCTCTGACTTCCTCAGGTAGGGCATTCCATAGAGTTTGGGGGCCACCACCGAGAATGCTTTTTGTCTTGTTGAGGACAGGTGGAGTTGCCGGATGGAGGGGACATTAAGGAGATTTTGTTCACCGGAGCGTAGGGATCTCTGGGGACAATTTTCAGCATGCGAGCTACTTATAAAACAACCAGGTCAAAATGATTTACCTACCCACTACTCAGAGAGCCATAAATCAAAATATTTGGAAATTTATTTCAGTGAGAGTATAATATATTTTAAGACTGAATTCAACTGAATATGAATATAATAAGCCCCTGAATTTATTCATAATAATGATGATGATAATAATATTCATTCAGCCTCTGCTACTACTACTACTAATAATAGTAACAACAACAACAACAGGTTCCTAGAGTAGAAGGAGACCTCCAAGGGCCATCCAGTCCAACTTCCTTCTGCTATAAGGGAAAAACACAATCAAAGCATTCCTCACAGATGGCCATTTAGCCTCTGATAACAACAACAACAACAACAGGTTCCTAGAATAGGAGGAGACCTCCAAGGGCCATCCAGTCCAACCTCCTTCTGCACCTGGGCGGCATCGGGAGCCTGCGGGGTGGGACTGAGCCTTCCTCCCACCCTGCCTGCGATCTACCAGGACGCCCTACGTGATCTACCAGTAGATTGCGATCTACCTAATGAGCGCCCCTGCTTTAGACCAACAACAGAATTGGGGTGATGTGCTGAGAAAATAAAAATTTAGTTTTTCCTGTGACAAAAGTCTGAAAGCCACCCAGTCATCAACCGCAAAACCAACAAACTTAGCAAACGTTTGACAGACAGCAGGCAAAGCTGAAGGAACTCATGTCAGCTCTTGGTGTCCAAGAATATTATTTAAGGACCCAGTCAACCTATGACTTCCCATGTACACTGACTGCATTAGTAACATGCTTGGTATACTAACGCTTATTGGAAGCACAACACTAATCAAGTTTGTTAATCAATATTTCACTAGTAGCATAAGATTAGCACCAAAGCACCAAGGTATTATACCAACGTATTTATTAAATTTGGATAGTTGAACAACTGCAGCCAATGTGAGGACTGGCAATACTATAATGAATTGGATGAATTTCCGTAAAATATGATGTATGGTTGGAATGGAATTGTATGAAAGGTGTATGGTTGGGGTCTATATAGTCTGGACATGCCACCCTAAGAAATGAAGCCTGGAAAATGACAAAAATAAAAGAATACATGAAGTGTAATTAAAAGTTGCTGATGAGAACTGTAACAGTGATTAACTGTTGAACTCTTGGGTGAAAACAACATGTTTACATTGCCAAATACAATGGTTCTTTAAGTTGAGGAAGTGTTTACAAGGTTCCTTAAGTTAAGAAGTAAGCAAACAATGTTCTTTAAGAAGGAAAACCAATTATCACTTAAGGAAGAAAAGTCCACATCTGCCAGGAACTGATGGAGAGCCAGGATGTTTCAGGCTGGGAAACAACTTGCCACTCATTTACAGCTTCTTCAACTTTTTGGAACAGCATAAGCAGAAAATTGCTATATTCCAACTGTGGCAGACAGTTGGTCTGGTCAAGCACCATGCTCTGTTTCATGGGGAGGACAGGGGTGGTGTTTTTGCAGGGCGACAGATCTACATGGAAAGCAGAAGTCTGGTTGTCTGCCTCCTCAGATTGGAAGGGAAGGAGTGCATTTTGTAAAAGTATTGTGTGTATTTGGGAGAGTGGCAGATCTGCAATGGAACTCAGAGTCTGGTCACTTGCTCCTTTCTCAGACGAAGGGAAAGAATGCATTTGCAGGGAAGCAATCTCACCTAAGTGCAAGTGTTCTTCTCCAGGAGACAGAGAAAGAATGGTGATGTATGCACGTGAAGGGTGTGTGTGTAGTGTGAATACTGAGTAAAATGTAGTTCCCTGTATTTGTGTACCTAATTTGTGTGCCTGTGCTATAGAGCAGTGGTTATCAACCTGTGAGTGCCCAGGTGTTTTGACCAGAACTCCCAGAAACCCCAGCCAGTTTACCAGCTGTTAGGATTTCTGAGAGTTGAAGGCCAAAACATTGGGGGACCCTAGGGTCTGTGTGTCTACCTTCTTTCTCTGTATAAAAGTTGCTCTTATATATTCTCACTCTGAAAATGCAATTAAAAAACCTTTGACATAGTTATATTTTTTCCAATTTACTTCTCTGAATTTATATTGCAGGGATCCTCAATTGCTACCACACACATAAATACACACTGCATGAGAACACGCACTAAATCCTGTCAGTGTAAAAATGTATGACAGAGATGAGTTTAAAATGTTTCTGCAATTGTGTGTATTTTCTGATTGTACCAAATGCTTTGCTATGCTGTATGTAATGTGGTTAGGTGATTACAGGGTTAATTGGAGTAGGAAGATTTTGTGTCTATGACATGTGTAAGTTCCCGGATCTTCAACCTCTCTGGAATGTGAACTATAGATAAGAATTTTCTTCTGCCGCCATGATTTATGCTTTGAGAGCCATGCTGTAAGAATGCTCCGGTAGAATGTTTTGCTTTCTTTACCAATAAAAGGACTTTTTTATAGTTCTGACCTGGCTCTGCTGATTTATCCATGACAAATCCTCTAAGCAAGTATTACTCAAGTTGTGGTGCCAGTCTCTGAACTATTGGTTGCTGTTCCTAGCAAGCTTTCAGAAAAGATGCAAACAGTTATACCCAATGCATACAAATATGGCACCAGTTTGTTGCATATTGGGGGGAAATAATTGTTGATAGTTCACATGAGCTTCAGAAAAACTGCTTCTAAACACTCTCCCATTAAATAATAGTCATGTACATTTTCTAGATGAAAATGTTCCATTTTCATACATTTATGCTGGAGTAGTGAGCTACTTTTCAACTAAAAAGTATTTGTTTATCCCAGATACTCGTAATGTATATGTAACAGAATGATATCTAAGGAGTTAGCATGCATAGTTGAGAAAGGCCTATAAATGCTAGATGCTATGATAACATGAGTTCGACTGCTCACTGGAGGGAATTATATTAGAGGCAAAGATGAAGTACTTTGGCCACATAATGGGAAGACAGGAAAGTTTGGAGAAGACTATGTAAGCTCCGGCAAGGGGGGTCTAGTAAATCAAACTCACTCCAAGCGTGGTTGAAGGAAAGATGGTTTAATAGGTCCTTAATCCAAAGTAGGCAAAGATAGACTAAAGTTTTCCCGCGCGAGGTTCTCTTCCAAAGCCCTCCCTGGCCCGCCCCCCTGCTGTGCCCCTCCTTCCTCAGGGATGACCATCCGGCTCTCCGCATATCAAAGTTCAGGAAAAGGAGCCTGGCACTTCAAAGGGCAGTTCCAGTTCAAAGCCCGCCAGATGCTGTTCTTATCTGATGGCGCGCGAGGCTTGACCCGTTAGGGCAACAACCGGGCCAAGCGGCGCTGACATAGCGCCCCCTCCGGAAAGGAGCGAGCTGCAGGGGAGAGAAGAACAAAGGGAGGGAGAAATCAGGGCCCCGGTTTGGCGGGGAAGGCGACATGGAAGGCCTTCAGCAGTTTTGGGGCCCTCACGTGCTGGGCAAGCACCCATTCAGGGTGTAAGTCTTTGGCAGTCCATTTAACTAGGTAGCTAAGGCGGCCCTTGAGGCGCCGCGAGTCTAAAATCTCCCTGATCTCAAAGTGGGTGTGGGGCCCCACCATGATAGGCACCGGAGCGTCTTCAGGCTTGGACCACTTCCGGTCGGACACAGCTTTCTTGAGTAAGCTCACGTGGAAGACTGGGTGGACTTTACGCCAGGTGTGCGGGAGGTCCAACTTAATTGCCACGGGGTTAATAACTTCCACCACGCTGATGGGCCCTACAAACTTATTTGCAAACTTGCGTGACTGCTGGGTGGACTTGAGGTGCTTGGTGGACAGGAAGACGCGGTCTCCCACGGCGTAAACTGGCTGGGGCCCCCGCTTCTTGTCAGCGTGCAGCTTGTAAGAGTCCAGGGCCTGACGCAGCGCCGCCAGTATCTGCGGCCAGGCTGCGGCCACCTTGGCCCCCCAGTCTGTTGGCGGCGCGGCCGGGTCGGCCGCCGGAGCCGGTGCCGGGAAGGGGGGAAGTCCCGGCCGGAAACGACCCGGAACGGCGAGGCCCCCGTTGAGGCGTGTTCGGAGTTATTATAGCTGTATTCGGCTACGTCCAGCAACTCAGCCCAGTTGTCTTGCTGGTAGGTGGAGTAACATCGGAGGTACTGTTGAAGGGTCCGTTGGACTCGTTCCGTCGCGCCGTCGGTCTCCGGGTGAAAAGCTGTGCTCAGCGCCCGCTGCGAACCCAAGCCCGCCAGGAACGCCTTCCAGAACCGGGACGTGAACTGTGGGCCTCGGTCACTCACGACCCGGCGGGGACACCCGTGGAGCCGGAAGACGTGGTGCGTGAACAGACGGGCCAATTCAGGGGCTGTGGGGAGCCGGCGAAGCGGAACGAAGTGAGCCTGCTTGGAGAAGAGGTCCACCACCGTCCAAATGGTGGTGTATCCGCCACTGGGCGGCAGGTCGACTACAAAGTCCATGGCGATTTCGCTCCAAGGCTCGGTGGGGTCGGCGACTGTCTGTAGGAGACCCGTCGGGCGGCCCGGCTTAGGCTTGTTCTTTGCACACACCTCGCATTCAGAAATGTAGTCGTTAGTGTCCTTCCGCATCGCCGGCCACCAGAACTGCCGGGCCAGCAGCTTCAGGGTCTTGGTGAGGCCGAAGTGGCCGGACAATGTGGAGTCATGGCCCTGGGCCAGGATCCGGGCCCGTTGGCTCAGCGGAACGTAGAGTTTGTCCTTGTAGTAGCAGATCCCCCCGGATTCGGTCAGGTCCGCCCGGTGCTCCTTGAGCCAAGCATCTGCGCTGTAGGCCGCCGCCAAGTCTGCCAACCGCTCCGGCGATCCGGGGACGGCGGGCTGAGGGACCTTTGCTGGCATTTGGTGAACACGGTCCCCATCTCCTCGGGCACCGAGTAGTCGGCCTCAGGCATCCGAGACAGGGTGTCGGCTAGCACGTTCTTCGGGCCGGGCAAGTATTTGGGCTCAAAGTTGAAGCGGCTGAAGAACTGCGCCCATCTCAGCTGCTTCGCGTTAAGCCTTTGCGGGGACTGCAGTGCCTGCAGGTTTTTGTGGTCTGTCCACACTTCGAAGGGCAAGGCGGTGCCTTCCAGGAAGTGCCTCCAGTGGCTCAGGGCGGCCCGTACTGCAAAGGACTCCTTCTCCCATACATGCCAGCGCTTCTCCGACGGCGTGAACTTCTTGGAGAGGTAGGCACAAGGCCGCAGGGTGCCCCCTTCGTCCCACTGCAGGAGTACAGCCCAATAGGCCGCCTCGGAGGCATCGCACTGCACTGTGAACGGTCGGTCGGGTTGGGGGTGCATCAGCAGTGGCTGACTGGTGAAGCTCTGTTTGAGGCTGTCGAAGGCGGCCTGGCACTGTGGCGTCCAGCTCAACTTGGCCCCTGGGGACCTTGCTTTTTCGTCTCCCCAAGCCTTTAGTTTTTAACAGTTCAGTTAGGGGAGCTATATCTTGGCAAAGTCCTGGATGAACTGCCGGTAGAAATTAGCGAACCCCAGGAAGCCTTGCAGTTGCCGCCCGGGTCCGGGCGCCTCCCACGCCAACACATCCCGTACCTTACTGGGGTCCATGGCCAAGCCCTCGTGGAGATCCGGTACCCCAAATAGTCCAACTCCTGTTTGTGGAACTCGCACTTAGACAGCTTGACGAAGAGCTGGTTGTCCCGCAGGCGACGCAGCACCTCCCGGGTCAGTTCAATATGTTCTGCCTCCGACGTAGAGTAGATAAGCACGTCATCCAGATAGACTAGAACTCCCTTGTAGAGTAAGTCTCTGAAGATTTCATTGATAAACTGCTGGAATATTTTTGGAGCTCCTTTGAGTCCGAACGGGGTGACCTTGAATTGGTACTGCCCCAGATGGCAGTTAAATGCCGTCTTCCAACAATCCTCGTCTTTCACCCTTATCCTATAAAAAGCTTCACGAATGTCCAACTTAGTAAACAGCCGTGCCCCTCCCAGCTGGGCCAGTATTTCCGACATCAGGGGCAGCGGGTAGGGACTGGCAGTGCTGATGGCGTTGAGGCCGCGATAGTCCACACACAAGCGCAAGGACCCATCCGCCTTGGGGCGGAACAGGACTGGGGCCGCCAGCGGGCTGGTGGATTTCTCAATAAATCCTCTTTCCATATTTTTATCAATAAAGTCTCTTAATGCCTTCCTCTCTGGCTCTGAAAGGGCGTATAGCTTGGGCCTGGGTAGTTTGGCGCCTTTGTCAATTTCAATTGCGCAGTCAGACTTCCGGTGGGGAGGGCAGCTGGTCACTTTCCCGCTCGCTAAAGACTTCCTCCAAGTCCCGGTACTCTCGCGGGATGTCGCTGGGTTGGCTCTCTGCTGCCCCCACTCCAGCTCCCTCGTGCTCTGGGGCCCTGCTCTCCCTTGGGTCATCTATCCTCGCCCGCGCCTCTCCGTCTCGGAATTTAACAGCTCCCGACTCCCAGTCGACCTGCGGGTTTTGGGCGCGCAGCCAGGGGCCCCTAGGATGATAGGCTGGTGGGCCATCGCGGAAATCACGAATTCAATGCCTCCTGGTGGGACCCAATTTGGACATTTATCTCTCCTGTCTTGTGGGTGGCTGGTTTCCCATTGGCGGGGGACCCATCCAGTTGGGAGAAGAGGATCTGTTCTATCAATGCTTGGGGTTTTATTCCCAACTGTTTCGCTAACTGGGGGGACATTAGGCACCTGGTGCACCCGCTATCCAGCATGGCCACTGTCTCTATGGGCTGGGGTACGTGTGCAACCAAGGGGGTCAGACTCACCGCCCGGAGGGTTTGGATCTGCTGCCGGGCGTCTACAGCAGATCGTTGTCGTTTCCGCCATCCATTCGGGTCGCTCTCCTCCGTCTCTGGCTCCAGCTCATCCGCCTCCCGCAGGCTCCGGGGCGCCCGAGCAGTCTCCGCGGTGGCGGCCGCTTTTCCTCGGACCGGGGCCTTGGCTTGTGGGGCTGGCTTGGCCTCCGGCGCTTTCTCTGGCTTTGGTGAGGGGGGCTTCTTGCGGCAATCTGCTGCGCGGTGGCCCTCTCGCCCGCACGAGAAGCAGGCTCCCCTCTTCCCCCTTTGGCCTTCCCGGCTGCCCGACCTGGCCCTTGGCGGCGGCTTCCGCCCGATCCTGGCCTCCCCGACGAGGTCGACCCCACCTCGGGTCCTCCCGCCTTCTCTGTAGCGCATGCATCTGCTCCATGTCGCACTCCACTCTCCCCGCTGAAATGATCCAACCTTCTAAAGTCTCGGGGTTTCCCCGGTGCATGGCCCACTCGAGGATGTCCTACCTCAGGCCTGCCTTGAAGCACTCCAGTATGGTAGTGGCTGACCAACCCCGGATCTTCCCTGCTAGGGCCTTGAAGCTTAAAGCATACTCCGAAACGGACCTCTGGCCTTGATATATCTTCATCAGCTGGGCTTTTGCTTTCTCACCAGCTAAGGGGTCCCCGAAACGGGTCTGTAGGGCATCTAGGAAGGCGTCCAACCCCCTCAGCTGCGGTGCCTGGGTGTCTGTCATCTGCACCAGCCAATCCGCTGCGGCCTCCTTCAGGTTGGCCCCCACAGCCCACACCTTGGCCCCTTCCGAAGGGAACAAATCCCCATAGTCCAGCATATAGTTTGGGACCCGGCCCTGCCCGGTTATTTGTGAGCGCAGCAGGATGTAGAGTGGGTCATGGGGGGTCTCTGTGTGCCAAGTTTGGTCTTGATCCATCATCTTCCCCCGCCCCCTACTGTGCCTCCTTCCTCAGGGAAGTGTGGGAGTTGCAGTGGTATCTGTATGGTGAAATTACTGAAGGTGAAGTGCAAGCCCCATCATCTCTGTCCCCCAAAGTGTAGTAGGATGTCATTGGATTGGGGATTGGGAAGTGGGGCTCTGTGTGTTCTAAGTTTGGTCTGTATTGGTGAATGGATGAGGATGCATTCTTTTTCGGAAGTGAGTGAAGGTACTTCAAGTCCCATCATCCGTGGTCCGTCTCACAGTAAACTGCACCAGGCTGTAGAGTGGGTCATGAGGGCTCTGTGTGCCAGATTTGGTGTTGATCAGTCATTGGATTAGGTTTGTAGCAGGATTGGGAAGTGAGGGAAGGTACTGCAAGTCCCATCATCCATGTTCTGTCCCCCCCCAAACTTCAGTAGGATGTAGAGTGGGTCACTGGGGCTCTGTGTGCCAAGTGTGGACTTTCTCGGTGTTTGTTGGGGGCCACAGTGGTCTGTGGGAACAGAGGGTGTGAAAATACTACAAATTCCATCATCCATTGTCAGTCCTCCCCGAACCTCACCAGGACGTGAAGGCAGTCATGGGGGTTATGTGTGCCAAGTTTGGTCTCAATCGGTAATTGGATGAGGGTCGCAGCAGACTTGGGAAGTGAGTAAAGGTACTTTAAGTCCCATCATCCATGGTCCACCCTCCTCCAAACTGCACCAGAATGTAGAGTGGGTCATGAGGGCTCTGTGTGGCAAGTTTGGTGTTGATCAATCATAGGATTAGGTTTGTAGCAGTCTTGGAAAGTGAGGGAAGGTACTGCAAGACCCATCATCCATTTCTGTCCCCCTCCAAACTTCAGTAGGATGTGGACTGGGTCACTGGGGCTCTGTGTGCCAAGTGTGGTCTTTATCAGTGTTTGTTGGGGGCCACAGTGGTCTGTGGGAACAGAGGGGTGTAAAAGTACTACAAATCCCATCATCCATTGTCAGTCCTCCCCCAAACCTCGCCAGGACGTGAAGGCAGTCATGGGGGTTATGTGTGCCAAGTTTGGTCTCGATCAGTGATTGGATGAGGGTTGCAGAGGACTTGGGAAGTGAGTAGAGGCACTTCAAGTCCCATCATCCATGGTCCACCCTCCTCCGAACTGCACCAGGATGTAGAGTGGGTTATGGGGGCTGTGTGTGCTGAGTGTGGTCTGTATTGGTCCTTTTGGTGGCCTCAGTGGTCTGTGGGAACCAAAGTGTTGGAAAATACTACAAATCCCATAATCCGTGGGTCATGTCCCCGACCCGCGCCAGGGCGTAAAGGGGGTTAGGGGGGTTATGTGTACCAAGTTTGGTGCAGGTCCATCACCGCGCTGGTCGCTGTGGCCTGTGAAAGTGGCTGCCACATATCCGCCCTGGCCTGTGAAAGTGGCTGCCACAATCCGCCCTGGCCTGTGAAAGTGGCTGCCACATATCCGCCCTGGCCTGTGAAAGTGGCTGCCACGTATCCGCCTGGCCTGTGAAAGTGGCTGCTTCTGCCCTTCTGCCCTCCCGCCCTCCGCATACACACATACAAACATTCCGTTTTATAAAGGTATACAGATACAGATATACAGATGGGGCCATGGGAGTTTCCAAAGCATCTGCTAAATTGAACAGAAGGATTAAAGTATTCAAAATTTTAAAAAAGGAAGGAATATTTATAGAAAGCATCCTTTGGGAAAGTTAAAATTGTAACTCTTATATTGCAAGAACTAGTATCTTCACTCATCTCTATGGAGGGAGGTAGTGACAACGAACTAAACTATTTCATTTAGCAAAAGAAGTCACACTTTGTCCTCTGGGTTCCCTCGAAAGCAGTGGTTCCCAATCTCTGGTCCATGGACCACCAGTGGTCCTCAAGAACTAAAATATGGTCCATGTCACCATTACTACCATTACTACACCATTGCAACAAGAGTGACTGGGCTTGCAAAACCCTCTTATAGTACCGAGGCATATTAAATATGGTTTTGTGTGGGCAAGCAAATGGTGACTACTAGATGGCATATGTTCTGTATCAAAAATTAGAGCTGATGTGGTCCATCCAATGCAATTTTCTGAATCAGCACCCCAAATAACCAAACTGAATCTAAAGTTGACTAAAAACTGATTCATAACCCTTTTGGTACTAATGTTGGTGAGTGGTCCCTGGTCAAGAGGTCCCTGGTCAAAAAAAGGTTGGGAACCACTGCTCTAAAGTCATGCTAGGATCACTATGTCAGCTTCAGCTCAGGTATACCAAGTTAGCAGGACTTTTGCTGGAGTAATAAAAACTCAGCTTGTAAACACTCAACTTGTAAAATCCCCGATCCGTGAAAACGAGAGGAAAAATACCTCAAACATGTAAACCGTGTGTGCAACAAAGGACATGTTACTGAAACATAGCTTTTCCGACAGCATGTGGAATCAACAGGGGCATTATGTCAATCAATACTAAGATCAGTGAGTGAGCGGGTAAACCTTTTTCCACAAGAGCAAGGGCAGAACCTGATTGCAGGGGGAAGAAAGACGAAGAGATAGACACTGCATTGCTACAATAATATAACTACCAAGTTTGTAAAAGAAATAAAGAAGGAATCATCAAATGATGAAAGTGGGAGTCGATGACAGTCATGTAGTATTTAAAATGTTGTATGTCAATATATTATCGAAGGCAGAATTACTGGGTTGTTTTAGGTTTTTCAGGCTGTATGGCTGTCGGGCCCCAAGCCCCACAAGCCTCTGCTTCCCATGAACAATACTGTGGCCATGATGGCTTTAAGATCCTTTCCAGGCCTGCTTGCCTTTCTCGTGAGAACCTGGTACCAGGCGAGCAGGGTGAAACAGTCAAGGTTACAAAAGCTATCCTGGGCGATAAGCGGAGAGGCCCGGGACTGAGAAAGGCCTAACTCCTCTTTGCAGCTGGAGTCGTTAATTAGGTTTACATTTTTGGGGAGCTGAGGTAGTTAAAACAATAGCTACCATCCATCATGCCCACTTTGACACTCGACGCAAAGTTACGTGGCTAAGATCAAAGGGTTTGGGCAGTATATCCGTTTGGAGTTGGCCCAGTGCAGTATCTCGTGCCAACAGCGCATCCAGGACTATGGATCTCTGAAGGAGGCCGCTGGGCCTTACTAAGGACACTGCCTGCCTGTATTGGATCTGGCCCGCTTGGGCAAAAGCCTTGCTTCCTTGCTACGTTCCTGCTTGTTCCTGAAAAGACTTTCCTTGCTTTTAATCCAGCTTTGTTCCTGATTGCCTCCGGCTGAATCCTGATTGATACAGGATTATTTACTCATTGCTTGGCTCCTGAGATTTGCTGCTATTGAAAGCACTATAAGATTGCTTTCAACCTTTTCCTATACTTCTATTCTAAATAAACTTGTTATACCTCAGCTGATTGCGTGGTTTATCAAGGGAGGTCTTGGTCAAGGGCCTAGAAGGCGACAATGGCCATGTTCTAAAAGCATTCTCTCCTGATGCTTCACGTGCATTCTCAGAGGTCTCACAACCTCTGAGAATGACTGCCATAGATGTGGGTGAAACATCAGGAGAGAATGCTTCTAGAACATGGCCATACAGCCCAAAAAGCCTACAACAACCTACTGTATGCCCACTGTATGCCACCTTTACAACTTAACAGATTTATTATAACTTTTGTGTGTGAATTACAACCTTCATCGACTGCATCTAAATAGCCATTTAAACCAGGTCAGGATTCGGATTAAAGAGACCCGGTTTCCTGCAGAGCACCTACACAGGCATCCCAGGAACCAGCTAGAAGCTGTGACAGTAGCCATAAAGATCCATTGATTCCATATCAGTCATTTTTCCCTACCTCGTTTAGCAGGTGCTGATAAGAAGCAGCCTATACAATGAAAATCAATGCTGGAGCAAAGTTTTTTAAAGTGGGGGGGGGAGCAACCATTCTGACAAGAACACTGGAGCTTCCTCTCTCAATGTTTGTTTACTTTCCACCCAAGCTGTGTATCCAGTTTTTTTGGCTGAATGCTTCAGCGCTACTCCTGTCCTCACAAGTACTCAACATTTGGGTCTCTGGTTCCTGCTCTTCTTGTGAGGGTCTTTTTAACATGGTGTTTCTGTCTGGATGTGGGCACGCGTCCGGAATTTATCTGAGGACTCCCCGTTTTATGTTCACTGCAAACTCTTGTCCCATGGCCCTGAGTCTCTCCGTTTCTTTGGCATCCAGAAGGTCTCCGTCCCAGCTCACGGAGACTTAGATACAGCTTTAATTAAAGCAGAAACTCAACAAATCATCAACTATCGCACAGAGACACCTTTTGGGCTCAATGAGAGACTTTCCCTTGCTGCTTTACTCAGGTGATCTCCTTAATTGCTGGGCTGATTGCTTCAGGGTTATAGCTTAGTTGGCTTTTTCTTTTCCTTGCTCTTTGCCATCATGATACTTCACATGCTTATGTTATTGAGCCTTTACTATCAGGTAAATATGCTACGCTTTGTTTAAATGTCCTAATGCAATATTCTATATGATGTACCGTGCTGTATGGTTCATTGTGCTGTGATGTTGTATATATTTATATTCCAGATCATTATGTCTGCCACATATTGAATATTATCATTTGAATAGAGAATTATTTTGACCTTGACAAAGACTTCGGTCGAAACGAGTCCAGAGGAATTCCGGGGTATTTACTCCCTCGTTGGTCCTTCCTCCAGTGGCCTCAGATGTTTCTTCGCCGCTCGGAGTTGGGGCACACAGGGGCTGTTGATTTTGGCTGCCTGTCCGGCCTATGCTCCTGCCTGTTCGGCGTTCCCCAAACACCCAGCACCTCCTGTTTTCCCTTCTCCGTCTGCCTCTGCCAAACCCTGGCCTCACGGCCTGATATTTTCCTTTGGGAAGAACACCACTTTGTTTTGAAGCGGCTGCGACTTCGCCTGGAGCCCTCTCCCGCCTGGCGCATCCCACGGGTATTTCCGCTGACATTGTGCTATTCCTGCCTGGGACTACACAGGATACCATTACAGTGACTATAACTTGTTTTATACATTATTTCATGTGTGTAGTGTTCTATTGTTAGAACGGGGGATTCCTGGGCGTTTTCCAGACACCAGTGTGTATGCTATTTGGATTTAAAGCATTATATGATACATTTACGCATTTTGTGTCTATCTTTCCTTGCATTTCATGTATATTACCTATAGGGTGTTCCATAGTGGTTTACTCTTGTGGATGTGGGCACCCCAACGTCAAGCTGGCTTCAAATTGGATTGTAGTGCCTGGGTAGATGAAACCTTAATTCAACACGTGGACTACAAATAAACTTAATAATAAGAATAACAATAACAACAACCTTCAAGAACTATCAAACACATTTGTTTTTGCCATTTTGGCAATCTGTGGAGAAGTATAGCCCTCTATAAGTGTGACAGAAAGGATCACATACAAGATTAGATATGGCAAAGGGCACAACACACCTGTGGACCAGTCATATCTGTCGGCCTTCTGTGATTCAGATTTTTAATAAGGAGAAAGTTCAGGCCTGACCCTGCCATTAGATGAGGCGAGTCAGCCAGTTTCAGGCAGCAATTTAGGGTATTCTAAGGAGTCCAAATGCAGGTATTGGTTTTGCGGATGGTAAACACTTAAAAAAAATCTTTTGAGAGTGTTCCCACTCCATTGGTCACTGCTGAGTCTCTCTGAAGTAGAACATAAAACAAGCACTTCTCCTACCCAGCTCAGACGAGACCTTCCCAGCCCACTCCAGTTTCATTAGAAGTGCCTCAAAACACTAAGATGGTGCTGCAAATGAAAAACATGTCCACTCGCTTCACAGACAGCTAAAATGTGTAAACCTCCAATTAAAGGAAAGGCCTATACCAAACATTTTTTACTACCATTGCTATTTGGGTTTTCTGCTTCGTCACCAAAATGCATTCAGCTACTTGAGCTCAAATGTAGCCCTTTGAGAAGAGAAAGAGCTCGTTTATGCTATGAATTATACCCCGTTACTGAAGGGTTTAGCAGCGCTGTTCTTTTTGACGCATTTCTTAAATACTTTGCTGTCTCCATTTTGTTCCAGAAGGCTGGTTAAGAGGTTTAGGAAGAGCTTGGGCAAAGAAGCTGGCGTTTATACTTCTTAACTTTTTTAATAAGCCAAAGAACAGAAGCAACTCTCATTGCTATGAAAAAAGGCATTGTAACTGAACTGCCTGAGGTATATCCTAAGTTAGTCCATCCACACATTCAAAAGAAACATACTCCATGTACAAAAGGACACTAGTAGCAGGCCCGGATGAACCCCTTTTGGCGCCCTAGGCCACACTTTGGAATTACGCCCCCAAACTAACCTCTACCGCAACCCCCCTCCCCCCCCACACACATTCTTTCCGGCTGCCTCTCCTCACTCACCGAGGGGCGGGATGCCTCCCAGCTGGCGCACGTGTGCCCGGCTCCCGCATTCGGTATAGCAGTTGCCCAGGATGCTGAGGGCAAGGGCAAGGGTGCAGCGGGGCCTGGGGGCACCGGCCAGGACCCTCAGCAGTGGCCCCAGCCCCCCGCGCTCCCGGAAGCGGGCAATGCCACCAGCCTCCTTGATGTGCTGCATGCAGAGGGCCAGCAAGGCCTCGCCCAGGCCTGGCTTGGCACCCTTGTCCAGTTGGGCCAGGCAGGAGCCCAGGGAGCCGCTCCCAGGCCCTTCCCGGCCCCTGGGCGTTGAGGAGCCGGTACACAGGAACATTGGGGAAGGAGGCATGAGGAGGAAGGAAGGGAAGCCCCTGGGACCACTGCCAAGCATGCGCGACACCCAGAAACATTGGGGAAGGAGGCAGAGGAGCTTGCACCCTCCTGCCTCGAGCGCATGCCCGGCAGCGGCCCCAGGGGCTTCCCTCCGCCTCCTCCTCCTTGCGCCCTCCTTCCTTGACAAGGGGGCGGGGGCGATGGCAAGGGGGGGGCCATTCCCTCCTCTCCATCCCTTGCAGCGCTCTCCCCCCGCCCTCCCCCGAGAGAGAGTCATCATGCCACGCGTTGCGGTTTTGTATCAACAATTTTTTTTGGTCTGTGAATTGTGCTCCCCTGGGCTTACGCCCCTAGGCCATGGCCTAGGGTGGCCTTATGGGTAATCCGGGCCTGACTAGTAGTCAATATATGAGGATTATTTATAGCCTTTAAGGGCAGGCACTTCTACTCAATGATACACACATTACATTTTACAACCTAGAAGCTTTATAACACTTTGGGCATGAATAAAGTTACCTTAACATATCTTTTAATTCTTAGGATTTTAAAACCCATCAGTAGCCCTCAGTTTGAAAACAGTTGCCCAATGGGGAATAGTTTGTGATTGTTTAGAGTTTTTCTGCATCAATTCAGTTCCACCCAAGCAGTTAGTTGTGCCAATCTTTCATGCATTGAGGACAATCTAGGCTGGATCTGCACTACCAAATAATGCAGTTTGAACTGCATTTATCTGCATTATATGGGTCTACATTAATCATATAATGCATTACAAACTGCATTATTGAACAGTGTAGAGCCAGCCCTAGGATGTTTTTGTTTTGTTGTTCTGCCATACCTTGAATGTTTCAAGCAGACCTAATAAGGCACATCTACTTTTAGTTTCTTATCTCAAACTCTCTATGTTTAGGTACAAAATCAAGCCAATCAATTTGGTACTCATCTGTCCTAACTTCTAGAGTTATCTTTACAAATCTTGGTCAGTTACATATATACACTCTCGGAGCCTGTTTCCAAAAGGTACCAAATCCATCTGAACAAATTTTACAGGAATCGAAAAAAAGATTCGAGGGGCTACAGTGGTGCAATGTGCTAAACTGCTGAACTGTTGAATCTACTGACCTAAAGGAAACCAGAAGTTGGGGTGAGCTCCCACTGTTAGCCTTAGCTCCTGCCAATCTAGCAGTTCAAAAACAAAAAAATATGAGTAGATCAATAGGTACAGCTTCAATGGGAAGATAATACAGGCACCCATGCTGGCAACATGACTAGGAGGTGTCTACCGACAACAGGCTCCTCAGATTGGAAATGGAGCAAGAGCACCTCCCATGGCCAGAGTTGAGCACCGCCTCCAGAAGCTGGAGATGAAAGGGGAAGCCTTTACCTTTGTTTTATATATTTGTGTCATTGTAATTTCACTTTATTAAAGACATTGAATGTTTGCCTATCTGTGTATGTTTTAATCCACTCCGAGTCCCCTCGGGGAGATAGAGCGATATATAAATAAAATATATTATTATTATTATCACCTATGAAATGCAATGTTCCAAGCCCTGTACCAAAGTGATTTGATACATTTCAACAGTTTTGATCTGCATGTAATATTTTACTCTGAACGAACAATGAGCTGCCACCTATAACTCATTTTTTATTTTTTAAATTTGGTATCTTTTAGAAACAACCTCCATACTTGTGCTGGTTGATCCGAGCTACAGAATAGTTACATTACTACCACAGATAACAAGTGAGTAAAAAAATGGGACTGATTTGGACACTGGAAATGTATAGGGTTCACTTCTTACCTTGTGTCCTCTGTCTGAAAGCCCAAAAAGGACACTGGACACATCGATACCATCAAAACGTCTGTTGGGAGGGAGGCTTGCATTAGCCATTGAAACCAAGGTAGGGAATATGTCTAAAGTGCTGAAGGAGAGAAAGGGAGTTATGATCAGAAAACTAAAAGTACAATGCCTTGGCAATAGTGACCACCACTTAATGAAGCATACAATTATCAGTTTTAATTAACGCATTACATTCTAAAATACAGATTTGGATATTGGCTATGCTAAAGGAAAAAGAGGAAGAGGGGGCGATGATGTCTACTTTGTTTGTGGCAGATTCATTTTCCGAGACTGGCCACAGTTCCAATCCTTGGAATCTGCTACTCACCTTGTTTTTGTTTCCCCATTTACTGTAATCCCTTTCCTGGGTCACAGGGCAACCCCTTAAATGTGGACCTGTAGCTGTGGACCTGTAGCTTGTGTTGTTGTCTCTGTTCTCTATATTTCCTCATTCACTCCATCTATTACAACATCTGACTTTTGGCAAACTCTACCAGCTGTTACTTTAGCTGTATCTTTGCCTTGCTTTTAATCAGATAGACCTCCTCACATAATCGGATCAAATCAGTCCTCCTCTTGACAAAAATCACATTAAGTCAGAGCTTCTCACAATAGCCTAGTACACACCCCATCATATTTAGATTTGGTTCTAAACCTCAAAGAGACCCCTTAAAGGAGGACCATGTAGATTATTTATGGCATACATGGCCCGACTCCTTATAAAACTTAATAAAGACAACTGGAGACAGTTTTATAAAATAATAACAAAAGTAGGTTTATTAAAACGTAATATAAGGCATTAACTATTGAACAATCTATTCTGCCATAATTCCCCAGGCTGGATCTATGCTACCACATAATCCAGTTTCTGAATCCTAATTATCTGATTTGACCTGGATTATGTGAGTCTACACTGCCATATAATCCAGTTCAAAGCAGATAATCTGGATTTGCAGGAACACCTCAACAAGCAAGAGTCCAAAAGTGCTAGGCTAAAACCTGGCACCTCAATCAATGGCTGATACCGGATGAGAGACTCCCCCCTGGGCACACAGAAGACTGGTCAACTTGGAAGGCGCTGAACAGACTGCACTCTGGCACCACAAGATGCAGAGCCAACCTTAAGAAATGGGGCTACAAAGTGGAGTCCACAACATGTGTGGAGATCAGCAAACCACAAACCACCTACTATAATACAGTCTAAGCCCTGCCACATCCACAATCAAGGACCTTCTCACAGCGACATAAGGGGCACTCCAAGTGGCCAGCTTCTGGTCAAAGGAAATTTAGCATAATGCCAAGTTGTTAACTTTGTTTCTGGTTTTTCTATATATTATAACTGTATTCTCTATTTGCTTCTGACACGATAAATAAATAAATCTGGGTTCAGAAATTGGATTATATGGCAGTCTTCTAACTGTCCTGTCTATGTAAAATCAAACCTCTATCTCTGTCAAATCCATATGCCATTTTTATCAAAGTCAAAGCTTATCTGTTCTCCTAAGTGTTTTTCACTTATTGTCATTTTCACAGCACTTCCTAAGCTGCAATTGGTGGATTTTAGCCAGCTCTGCCCCTCTTCTTTTTCAGAATAAGGCATTTATGTGTTCAAACACTTTATTTAACAAATAAATTCAAATCTTGCATGCAGGTCAAACTATGAAATGGCATATGAACAGTTCATATATTGATTTGACATCTGGCTTTAAGGACTGGATTTGTCATTAATACAATTCCTGGTGGATTAGTTTTGTGAAGGGATGTGAGGGAATGAGTGGCAAAAATGAGGAAAGCATTGAGGTGGAGGACAAGAAGCCTAGGAGGAAAGTCTTGTGAGGGAACATAAAGCTAATTTTCAAGCTCCTTTCCCTTGATTTAAGAAACTTCATCAAATACTTCTAATGCATTACTAGTCCCTTTTCTACACCTCTGAGAGTCAGAAGTGAATGCATCTACCCTTGAATGATTTAGCAAGAAATGCCAAATTCTTTTCCAACATGGTCCATTAGAACAGGTTCCTAACACAGTCACAATGCAATGTTAAAAATTGTCTGGGTCAAACTGTATATACTCCGAGATTATTTAAATCACTGTCTAAAACTTTAATCTGCCAAATAAAGCACTTCCAGGGTCTTGAGTCACAGCTTTACATGAAAGAAGCTGAAATGGTTCACATACACACTAAGTAGCACATTTTAATGAGCATGCACCCATTTTGCAAAAGCTAATCTGCTTAAGGAAAGAACAGCAGAAAGCATTACTGAGCTGTTCAGAGACAGGCTGTCCAAAGTCTGCACCGTTGATAAAAAGTTCAGGACAGGCATAAATAACATACAGAAAATGACAGCAACACTGAATGGAAGCATGTTTTCATTTTAGAAGTACTTATCATTTTCAGCCAGATATCCTAAATTCACTTATTTTAGAGCAGGGGTGCTCATTATGGTGATCGGGAGCACCTAGGTGATCTTCAGCCCTCTTCCAGGTGATCTTTGGGCCTCACCAGCTGGATGGCGCGCTCCTGCCATGCGCGCGCACGTGCGCTCCCGCCGCCTTCTTTGCGGGACTCCTTTTGCCAAAATGAGGCTTTAGTGGGCGGGCCCTGGCACTCGTCTTGCCACGCACAGTGTGGTGACATGACCATCCATAAATACCCTCCTGCTGCGTGCATGAGAGGGGCCTGCTGTGAACGCAAGAAGCAGGACGGGATGGGGACTTCCTGCTTCGTGAAAGCACGCAGCAGGAAGGAGGAAGGCAACGAAGACATTAAGAGAGAGCGCGCAGGCAAGGAGGATCCGCTTCCCAGGTGCGCGCGGCGGCGAGTTCGTGGCCAGGCAAGAAAGAAGCTCCGCGCGTACAAAAGACTGCAGTAGGAGCATGCGCGCGCGCACACACGCTCACATGCACAACAGGTGATCTTTTCAACTTGATTGTTCATATAGTAGCTCGCATGATGAAAAAGTGTGGGCACCCCTGTTTTAGAGGTTTGATGACAGATCAACCAACCAACCAACCAACCAAACAAACAAACCCAATATGATATAGGAGCAAAAAAGCAAAACACATTCTTTCCTTTCTGGCAAGGCCTTCCATTCTCTGCATAGGATAGCAATTGTGGCCAGGAGTCTGATCCGTTCTCTGGATCCACATGCCTTGCTATATTTATGGTTTGTTCTCAGATGACAAGTCTGGAGGTTTGGTATGCAATGATGATTTATCCTGTGTCAGATAGACAGCAGTCTCCGAGGTTTCTGCCAGCTTTGGGGATGGCTAGACTTTACCAAATGTAACTGCCGGCAAGATTTGTGGCACTAGAGAAAGGAGAAACCTTTCTGAAAGCTGTGCTTGTCCTGCTTTGTCCTGGCATTTTCCCTTCTAACCCACCAATTTTTTCTTTAGCCTCCTTTTCTTGCTGGTCCTGTGTGACTGAAGAGACAGGGAAGAAACTCAACAGCAAAGACTTCAAACCAACGGCAGACCATTTTAATGGTGCCATAAGTGATGAAGCAGATGCACTCACTGAATATGAATTCACTATGTATCAATGGTGTCCCTAAAAACCTAAAACAATGCTTTATCACACTAGAGCTTAAAACATAAGCAAAGAGTATGTATCCCATCTATAATCTTGTGGCTACCTCTTGCAGAATTCTGGGACTTGGAGTTTAGTGAGACCCAGGGACTCTCTGGCTGAGCATTTTAAAGGCCTCTCTCCTGAACTATCAACCCCAGAATTCTGAAGGAGTGGGCCACATAATTACAAACGGGATGCATATTATTTGCCTACATTTTAAACTGTACTGTGATAATGTATTGTCGACCACCAAGCACAGTGTCCAAACACGAATCCTGCTTCTTGGCAGGGGGTTGGACTGGATGGCCCATGAGGTCTCTTCCAACTCTATGATTCTATGATCAAGCAACATGCAGACTGCTTTAACTGGAGAAGTCAGCCATTGCAGTGCACCTGTTGAACCAACCGGAATACAGCATATTATTTGAGAGCACATAAATACTGGACCACTCTAACCACCACGACGTCAGGCTATACAGAGAAGCCATTGAAATCCACAAGCATGTGGACAATTTCAACAGAAAGGAAGAAACCATGAAAATGAACAAAATCTGGCTACCAGTATTTTTTTAATTTAAAAAACCCTCTAAAATTATATCAGTAAATAAAGAAGAAAACAACACAGGGGAACTCCAGAGAAGAAACAATCAGGAACAGCTAATCGCCTCTCAACTAAAGAGTCCCCCAGGCAGTAACAAACTACACCTAAAAACTGTCAGGCCATCAAATGCTAATCAAGGTGGCCAAATGAAACATTCATACCTACCTCCAACAGACAGGAGTTCTTTCTTCCACAGTGGATTTTCCAGAGATATATAAACCCAATTGTTCTGGTTTCCAACAGACCTTACAACCTCTGAGAATGCCTGAAATGTCAGGAGAGAATGCTTCTAGAACATGGTCATACAGCCCGAAAAACCTACAAAACCCACTGTACTGTGATATTAGCCCCATACTTGCCTGGAGCCATTAAGAGAACTCAGAAGGTCTGAATATTTTCTCAGAGAATAACTCCACCTTCAGTGTGGGAAGCTAGCCTATGGAAGGACATTGAACATAGTGTCAGACTATCCTTTTTAGGAAGGGATTCTGCCAGTGGTTCTTAACCTATGGGCCGCAGACCACCAGTGTACTGCAAGGATAAAAATCTGGTCCGCGAGCCTCCTTCCTATTTATTTTATTTCCACTCCTTTTGCGGCACCTGCCACTCCTTTTCTATCACTGACATGGCATATGTTCTGTATCAGAAGCTAGAACTGGTGTGGTCTATCCAATGCAATTTTCTGAATCAGCAGCCCAAACCGATTCTAAAGTTGACCAAAAACTGATTTGTCATCCTTTTGGTACTAATGTTGGAGAGTGGTCCCTGGTCAAAAAAAAAAGTTAGAGAATCACTGCTCTAAATCCTGGGAGCAACAACTTGGCCAAAGCGATGGTTACCGAAGCAAATGATTCACTGATTTAAAAATAACGAATAGTAAATGGCTGATTTGTGAAGAAAGAGTACTCAGGGTAATTACTTCCGGGACTACAACTCCCAGAACCCCCATAGCACCACCATTCTGCTGGTTTGGGGATTGAAAGTCCAAAGGGTAAATTTTCCAGGCTCTTGAAAGGTGCAAAGGATACCTGCTCTCCTTCTCCTTGTGCTTCCCTGGAGTCCAGGAATTTCCCTCGCTCTAAGGCCAGCCTGGAGTCTTTGATTTACAAGAGCATTCTCAGGTGCTTTGCTTTGATGTGCATTTAGGGCAGGAAGCCAGCTATATCAATTCAGGCCCATAGGTCATTTGGCACTGGGACAAGAATTACGAGCTTGCTTGCAAGGATCTTACGCTCTCCTCACCTTTATTCACTTCTTTATGAAGCTTGCTGTTGTACAGATCAGAGCACCCACCCAGCCACTCCCAATGCGCCACATGGCCTGTTGTATAATCAAGGAAATGATCATGTGTTTTGTGGCATGGCTTTAAGCCCCTGAAATCAGAAAACTAGGGTGGAAATGCTGACAGGACTCTTGGTAGGAACTGCCTGGGGGACAACTCAGTGCCACTCTCATTTTCCACCCAGGCTTCTGGGAACATCTCTGTAGAGTGGATAAGTGAAACCACATTTTCATAGAACATTAAGTGGCGTGTTTTTTAAAAAAATACTGGCATGTTAGTACTTTCCCATTACTGGAGAACATGGAGACATCATGACATCTGACTGAATTATTCTGGTGCCTTTGACATGCTTATTTGACCATGCCGTGGTGATTTCGGTTTATAAAGCCATCTTTCTGAAGTATATCATTGACCCCTGAAGATGCCAGCCACAGAAACGTTAGGAGAGAATGCTGCTGGAACATGGCCTTACAGCCTGAAAAACCTCAAAGCAACCCACTGCATCATTGTCATTGCACTCTACAGACTTCCAACAGAAAACTACTTCAATCCATAGTCATTCTCATCCAGTGTGTATGACTACAGTGGTCTGTGTGCAGGTTATCTGAATGGCTGGTCTGTCCCATACGAACTTCTTGGTAGACCCATAGAAGCCAGCTAGTCTAACCGGCAGGCTGTCCTATCTATACTTTGAGGCCATTATAGTACAGTTAAGAACAACTAACAGCCAAATGCTTACCTAATTTTAACTGTGATGACTATGTTAGATGTTTTATTGTTGACCATGCTTTTAAATGTACTTGTTTAGTGATTAGTTGTTCTATGTTTTTATTTTGATATGTAATTTTATTCGATTAGTACAATGCTGTTATTTTCCAAATTATGTTTATTGTTGTAATGTTATGGTATATGCCGGGCATTGAATATTTGCCTTTGTATGTGTAAATTGCCCTGAGTCCCCAGGGGAAGGAAGTTGGTCTAAAAATAAAAATTATTATTATTATTATTGTACAATTTATAATGACTTTTCATTGAGACTCATGCTGGACTGGGCACTACTGTGGTCAGAAGCCATCTCCTATCTGGACCTCTACATGTGTCCCACATCTTTACCTATGCAAACAGGAGCCGCTGGTGGTGCAATGGGTTAAACCCTTGTGCCGACAGGACTGCTGACCAATAAGTCAATGGTTAGAATCTGGGGAGAGTGGGTTGAGCTCCCTCCGTTAGCTCCAGCTCCCCATATGGGTACATGAGAGAAGCCTCCCACAAGGATGGTAAAACATCAAACATCTAGGTGTCCCCTGGGCAATGTCCTTGTAGACGGGAAATTTGCAGGTTCTCAAGTCACTCCTGACACACACTAAAAAAAACCCTATGCAAACTTCCTCTGCCCAATTTTCCTCCCCTTCTGCGACCCCATCTCCACATGCCAAACCTTTCTTGAACATCTCCCATGGCGCTGTTGTGGGAGGAAAAGGTCAGGAAATTCCCCTAGTGTGAGCATTCCTGTTCTCTTGCTGCATGCAGCGATGTAACCTACTATTCTAGTTTTGTTTTTTTTCAATCTCTATGTTATTTGACATACTTTTGATGGAAAGTGCTTTGGAGGTTCTGCTAAAAACAATATCAAAATAATGAAAATACGCAAATAACAATTAGAACCGAGGAACAAAAGTAAAAACCGATAGAGATTTTCCAGTTTAACAAAAAAAAAAGTTGGCAAGAAAGACAAAGAATAACACTAGCCTGCTAAAACAGCATTAGCAGCTGTGTGAACCAGAAGTGTCTTAATTTTCTCCCATTCAATTAGTTCATGAGAGGCTGCTTATGAGACGAGACAGGAAAAACTACACTGAAAAGGTCCTAAAAAGAAGAGACATTGTACCCAAGTTCTTCAATTGATACACGTAGAATACCTGCCATGGCTGTTGGACAAGTAGAGCTCAAATTAGCAGAAGCATAGCTACTAGGACTCATTCATTGGCAATTTCCCATTTAAGTATTAATCAGGGCTGACGCTGCTTCGCTTCCAAGATCAGATGGGATCTAGTACTTTTTGGGGAAAATATACTACCATAAAGAACCGATTCCTGGTTTGTAAAAACTTTTGCAGCTGGCACTATGAAGGGACAAAGATGCCAGTTGAGCTTCAAACACTTGCATGATGTGTCAAACACATTTTGGTTGGCCAACAGAGGTAGCCACTATTGTGTGGATTTGATTTTATTTGCCTGAATGGCCAGCGCAGCACCTCTGAATGTGTTTCCTCTGACCAGAAGTGTTTGGAAAGTAAATCAAGGAGGGAGGAATGGAAGAAAAATGGCAGAATGCCTCTGGTATTTACATACAGCCCATTAATTCTGAAGGATCAATGTTCCTTCCGTATCCTCATTGTACATGACATATTATACTGGTCACACACCATAACTGGATTAATAGTTACCCCTAATATTCCAATTTCACAGAAACATAATAGGTGGTTGAACTGAGAAGGTCTGTTTAGCCAAGTTTCCACGTAACGCCCTCTCTCAACATTATCACGTAGAATTAAAAGGGCCAGTTACGGCATTAGAAGCATAACTTAATTTCCTCTCTCCCCATGGATAAAGCACATTTATTACAGGGAAAGGAGGCAGGAAACTTTTATTTTAGGTTACAGGGAAGAAAGGGGATTGGTTGAGGACATGTGACAGGTCTGCAAAATTATGAAGGCTTTGAAGGGAATGAATTGATTCCATATGATGTAAAGCCAGATATAGGCATCACATAGCAAAACTGATTGCATGCTGTTACAAATGATAAAAGGAAGCATTTTCTGAGACACTTAACTAATGAGATTTGTTGCTATAGGATGTGGTCAGGGCTTATTAGCACAGACTACTTAGCAATATATTTAAGAACGGAACTCTGTAAGTGAAATGTATGAATCAATTACATTGACAGTTTGAGTGAGTGATAGAAAAGCTCAGTTTATAACTTCCCTGCTCCAAGAGTTTGGCTATCTTACTGCCATTCTGGTCACCCTCCTTTGAACACGTTCCATCTTGGATTGTGGTGTCCAGGACTGGACACATTGTTATTCCAGTTGAGGGCTGACCAAAACAGAATAGAGTAGGACAATCACTTCCCTCCAATGATGTTCCCCGTAGTAACCTATGGATGTGAGAGCTGGACCATAAGGAAGGCTGAGCAAAGGAAAATAGACGCTTTTGAACTGTGGTGTTGGAGAAAATTCTGAGAGTGCCTTGGACCATGAGAAGATCCAACCAATCCATCCTCCAGGAAATAAAGCCCGACAGCTCACTGGAGGGAAGGATATTAGAGGCAAAGATGAAGTACTTTGGCCACATCATGAGAAGATAGGAAAGCTTGGAGAAGACAATGGTGCTGGGGAAAATGGAAAGAAAAAGGAAGAAGGGCCGACCAAGGGCAAGATGGATGGACTGGCTTGACCTTGAAGGAGCTGGGAGTGGTGATGGTCAACAGGGAGCTCTGACGTGGGCTGGTCCATGAGGTCATGAAGAGTTGGAAGTGACTGAATGAATAAACATCACATCCCTCGATCTCAACACTATACTCCTATTGGTGCAGCCTAGAATTGCATTAGTTCTTTTAGTTGCCACATCGCACTGTTGACTCATGTTCAGCTTGTGGCCTACTAAGACTCCTAGGCCCCTTCAGCACAGCTGTATAAAATCCACACTGAACTGGATTATATGGCAGTATGGATTCAGATAATCCAGATCAAATAAGATATTGTGGATTATCTGTCTTGATATTCTGGGTTACATGGCTGCATGGAAGGGCCCCTAGACTCCTAGATCCCTTTCATGCGTACTGTTTTCAAGCCAGGTGTCAATATCTCTACATTTCATATTTACTCAGAGATCTAATAAAAAAATAGAGGACCTTTAATAATAATAATAATAATAATACGTTATTTATATTCTGCTCTTTTCACCCCAAAGGGGACTCAGAGCGGATTACATTACACGTACAGCAGACAATCCCTGCCAGTAGACATACAATTACAATACAACACAAAACAACATGTACAATTTTTAGAAGGATTTTTCTTCTGGCTGCGTCACAGGGTGCAATTGCTCTATTACATCATTGCGTCATTACGTCACAAGGGGATGCTGTTCCTTCATCCTCATGACGGAGTTCTTTTTGTTTCCGCATTCCACCTTCCATCAGCCGATCTTTCTTATTATTCAAGCATTGTAAAGTCCTGTTTTTTGTAAAAACCTTCCCCGCTTGTTGGTCCCCAGTTCATCTATTCACAGCTGGGCTGTTTTCGAACTGTTGGGTGAACAGTGGACAGGGCTTACCTTCTGATTGCAAGCACAGCTGCTGTTACCGCTATGCTAGCTCTCCGGCCCTTTCCGGCTATCTCTCCCTTTGCCTTCAATAGGAAGACTCTGGAAAACCTGCTTTTAAAGTCCATAACTCTCCCATCTGTTCTGAATGACATTTAACTGATGTGTTATCTCAGATTATCTGGCAGTGAAGATTCATATAATTCACTTCAAAGTACATATTAGGTCCGATCCTGGGATATAGGGCAGTGTAAATCCAGCCAAAGTCTTATAATTTAAGCTGCAAACCTTGAATGTTGGAAGGGTAGGTGGATAGCCAAATGGTATCGAAACCTCGTTGTGCTAGTTAATTCATATTTAGACAACAAAATCATTTGAAACAATATAGTTCTTCCTGAATATTGAAAGCAAACCACAGTACCTATTCCACATTTCCTTGGGAAATAAGGGATGACAGAGCCATTCTCTTTGTATCAAGTGGGTCTGCAATGAGAGCAATACGTCATAGCCTTATATGACCTAGCTGTACTGTGCTACTAGAGAAATATTTCCGAAAATAGGTCAATATCAGACAATCCCCCAACAGGGTCATCATAAGTCAGAAACAACTTAAAAGAAAACAGCAACAATAAAATGTATCTGTTGTATGTGTTTGTGTGTATACACACACACATACATACAGCATATACATACTGTATTTACTCAAATGTAACACTCACCTTTTTTGGCTAAAGCACCTTGCCAAAATTAGGGTGCGCATTAGATTTGCCTAATAATGTAATCTTAGTGCTGAGCCAAAGCAAAAGGAGAAGCTGCTTCAAGAGCTCCTATTTGAGGAGAATCACCTCATTTCATTTCATTTATTAGATTTCTGCGCCGCCACTCCCGGAAGGCTCGGGGCGGCTCACACAAGCATATACAAAACAACACATTAAAACAGGTTAAAAACACATTAAATGGACACACAATCTAAACAGATAGATTAAAACCTAATGTGCCGAAAACAAGGCACAGCAATGTAAGAAACATTACAGCATGTTACAGAGTCGGCGGGCTATACATTGGCAGGACCTATAGGCCGAAGACCTGTTGGAAAAGATAGGTCTTGCACGCCCGCCTAAAAGGCAAGAGATCTCGGATGGCATGCGTCTCAGCTGGGAGGGCATTCCACAGAGTGGGCGCAATCACGGAGAACGCCCTCCTACGAGTTGTTGTTAATTTGGCTGACTTCGCCGATGGAATGGCTAACATGTTAGTGCTTTCGGACCGGAGTGATCTCGTAGGGCAATATGGGGAAAGGCGGTCCCTCAGATATGCTGGCCCCAGGCCGTGCAAGGCCTTCAAGGTAAGCACCAACACTTTGAAGGTGATCCGGTGCTCAATTGGGAGCCAGTGCAGATCCTGCAAGGTAAGTGTTATGTGACAGCCTGCTGGCGTACCAGACAGGAGCCGGGCGGCAGTTTCTGCACCAGCTTGAGCTTCCGGGTCACCGACAGAGGAAGGCCAACGTAGAGTGCGTTACAGTAGTCCAGCCTCGAGATGACCGTGGCTTGGATCACCGTGGCCAGGTCGTTCCGGGATAGATAGGGGGCCAGCCGCCTTGCCTGTCTCAGATGGAAAAAAGCAGATTGAACTCCAAATGAACTCCCAAGCTCTTTACAGAAGGCGATGGGCATAACGCCACACCGTTCAGGGTTGGAAGCTGGACATCCCCACCACCCGGACGACCCAACCACAAGATCTCCGTCTTCGCTGAATTAACCCTCAACCTACTGGCTCGCAGCCATCCAGTAACGGCTTCGAGGCAATGTTGGAAATGATCGGGGACGGATCCAGGCCTGCCCTCCATCCTCAGAATGAGCTGAGTGTCATCAGCGTACTGATGGCACTCAAGCCCAAAACTTCGCACCAGCTGTGCAAGCGGCTGTGCAAGCGGCTGCACCTTGAATTTAATTGGCAGGCCTCTACTATGTAATGGGTTTTGTAGTTTGCATCTGTAGTCTTTGGCATAGTAGGCTCAAGGCCTTGCAAAACAATACCCCCATGACTCCATAGCAGGGGTGGGCAATTATTTTTTCCAAGGGGCCACACGAGAGCCAAAAAATATTATGGAGGGCCACACCTAAAAGCTGAACTACATTCTAATCTACATTATGTATGTATTTATTTATTTACTATATTTACTATATATTACACATCATTAATATTAACATATTAATATATCAAGAAATATTCATATATTATTAGTATTAATATCATAATTATTATATTATAGTATATACAGTATATAGACATTATAATATATTGAAATTATAATATAATATAACATTATTATATTATATTATTTATTATATTATTATATTAGTATTATAAAATTATTATAAAATAATAATAAAAACCACTAAAATTAAATTAAATTAAATTCAAGAAGACAAGGTGCAAACCAAGATGGAATGGCCCAATGGACCCAGCCCAGAGGATGGCAAAGCAGACCCAGCCACTGCCGCAGCAGAGGAGAGCAGAGCAGCAGGCGATCGGAGGCTGCAGGCCTCTGCCCACTCTCGCCCACAGCTGTTCCCCAGCTGATCACCCTGCTATGGAGTGCCTGCATCCCTGGAGGTGATCTGGGCCTGCAGGGGGAGCAGTCGGCGATCAGAGGCAGCTTATTCAACCTGGCGACCTGCAGGTCGCTGAGTGCTACCGCTGCAGGCCCAGATCGCCTCCAGGGATGTCAAGCACTCCAAAGCCGCCGCTCCTCCGGCCTGTCTGCCAACACAGGCCCCACAGAGCCCACGATGGAATGGAGGCAGCGGCACCCCTTCCTCTTGGCCCTGCCCCCAATTCCCTTCTCCCCTGGCCGGACAGAATCGGCTGCCGGGCTGCATCTGGCCCACGGGCCGTTGGTTGCCTACCCCTGCTCCATAGCATTGAACCAAGGCAGTTAAAGAAGATTCATTCTAGTGCATAGGTGAACCTCAAGGTTTTATTTTCCATTATTGGAAGCTTTCTTACACCAACACTTCTGTTTTTTTTTAAAAAGGAATTCTAAGCAAGCAGCAACTGTGATGGCCATATTATGAAGAGTGCACCTTTTGCTGGCACTTTAGACTCGAGTGTGTATGTATGTATATGTGTGTGTATAAATATACTGTATGTGTGTGTGTGTGTATACACACACTGTGTATATATGTGTGTGTATATATGTGTGTGTTTGTGCGGGTATTTAGATCAGTGTCCTTTGGGAAAGCCTACACACAGAAAATGCCCTGTGTGCACTGCATTGCTTCAATCTCACAGCAGCAATGAATACTGTACAAACTCCAATGTAGCAACAAAACGAAATGGCAAGTAAATGCAAGTATTCCAGATGATGCCACGATAAGGAAGATCCTTTCCCTTTTCCCAGTTTTGCCCATAGAACTGATGATGATACTGCTTCCCGATGCAGTAAACCAGAACCCTGAAGCAAAACGCCTACACACACCCCCCCCCTACACTTACACAAATTCATAGAAGGATATTGCTCAATCCACAGAGTTTTGCCAAGAAACTTAGTATTAAATGATGGCACAATTTCTTCATTATACCTTGGGTTGACCTAATTTACTGCCCTACTTTTCTAACATGCAGCAAAATTATAAAAGTTTCAGAAGCGCTGATCATCGAATGCTATTGGGCAAAGCAGCTTGGTGTGGCAGATTTTGTAAGGAAGAGGCATTTTCCAACCTCGTGGGATAAGAGATGGATAAAAAAATGATCTCAAGGGAAGAGGCAACAAACACTGGCTCCTTAGTTAGAGATGCAGATAACAGTTGACTCTGATCAAGTGTACAACTCTTGGATGCCCTAGGCCTCTCTCACACACAGAGAGAACGAGGAGCTTCAACTTTGCAGTGAGATAAAACTGGTAAACTATAGCAGCAAATCCCACGAGCTTGATTTTTTCTGCCTGGTTAAACATGTTTCTGGACCAGTAAAGCAGATATCCAGGCAAAACAAAAACAGAAATGAAAAAACACAATGTAATATCTGTTTGCCACATGCAAAAATAACTTCATCTGGCATTCATTGAAAGGACATCAAGGTCTCTCCCTGGGGAGGATCTTAAAGACAGGTCTTGAATCCTGTCCTGGGAAAAAGGCAAAATCTAAATTAATCAATAAATAAATAAAATAAACATGTCACAGTCTTTAAAAAAGAAAAAGAAGAGCCCCATTTCACCACTACTTGGGGGTTTCAGCCCCCCTCCCCAATTCTCAGAGTGGTCCACGAGAAGGTCTTACTGGTACAGTAAACTGTTATGTTTATTCATATCACTAGCTTGGGGACCCGGCGGTGCCTGGGTCATTTGAAAAAGGCATTGTGTGTCAAGGTTGGTCCTTATCAGATGTTTATGTGGCTCGCAGAGGTCTCAGGAACTTAGTGAAGGTACTGGAAGTCCCATCGGCCGTGGTCCATCCCCCTCCAAACAGCACCAGGATTTAGAGTGGGTCATGCTCTGTGTGTCACGTTTGGTCTTGATCATTCATTGGATGAGGGTTGCAGTGGTCTCAGAAGGTGAGTGAAGGTACTTCAAGTCCCATCATCTGTGGCCCATCCTCCGTGAAACTGCACCAGGATGTAGAGTGGGTCATGAGTATTCTGTGTGCTAGGTTTGGAACTGGTCTGTGATTTCTAGGGGCTACAATGTTCTGTGGGAAGTGAGTCGGTTGAAGGTACTGGAAATTCCATCATATGTGGGCCATCCTGCCATAAACCACACCAGGTTGTAAAGTGGGTCATTGGGCCTCTGTGTGCCTAGTTTGGTCCTGATTTGTCATTGGTGTGGGCCACAGTGCTCTAAGGAAGTGAGTTAAAGTACTGCAAGTCCCATCATCCATGCTCCATCCTCCCTCAAACTGCACCAGGAATGTAGAGTGCATCTTGGGGGGTTTGTGTGCCAAGTGTGGTCTTGTTCTGTCATTGTTGGGGGCCTAGTCAGGAAATTCATGTTGAGGAAGCTTTACTGTCAATTCAGGCCCCAAACAGTATCCCATGAGCTGAGACCTAGTCAGGAAAATCTAGTTAAGAAAGCCTTGTTGTCAATTTTGGGCCTGGTCTGTGAGTTATAGGGGCTACAGTGTTGTTTGAGAAGTGAATCAGGTGAAGGTACTGCAAATCCCATCGTTCATGGCCCATCCTGCCCTAAACCACACCGGGCTGTGAAGTGGGCCATTGGGCCCCTGTGTGGCAAGTTTGGTCCTGATCCGTCATTGCTGTGGGCCGCAGTGACTGACTGCTTGAGGCCTTTCCTTTTCCCTCTGCGTCACCTTAGAATGTTGGAATGCTGATGGCCAATCAAAGTCCTTTATGGAAATACTCCTTCAGTGGCAGCCAAGCCCCTCTGTCTGGTGCCTTAGAATGTTGGAGTTATGAGGCTGGCCAATCAGCCTCATAACTCTATGCAAATAATCCCACAGTGGAAACCAATCGAAACGCTGCCACATATTCCTCCGCACCTCCGCAAACATTCTCTTTTATTATAGTTATAGATAGATAGATAGATAGATAGATGATCTGATCACCATGCTCAATATATCCCATATGGATGGGGGTATTGGGATAATGATACAAACGGTTTTGTAAGGTAGACCCTCTCTCACTCAGATTCAGTACCCCCCGCCCCGAATCAAACGCAGCCCCCCGGAATCAAAATCCTGGCTATGGCCCTGACTACTGAGATCATTTTTTAAGGTAGTGAACCCAAAGATGGATTGCCAGAGCTTCCCTTGCAATGTAAGGGACAGCTTTCTGAAAAAGAGGTTTGCTGGGACCATCTGCTAGAGTTAAGCTTTTCTTCTTCACCTCCGCAGTTCTAAGGTTGCTTAAGGCTCCCCAAAGGCTATGACTTAAACAACAGCAGCATATGGACATATGCACGCAGAAGAGAACTTAAAAGATATATTTGGTTGGCCCCAATCCATTGACTTATGCCACCAATGCCACTAATTTTATATTATCTAGACCAGGACTCCTTAAACTTTTTCTGCTCATGACCCCTTTTTACCCAATACATTTTTACAAAACACCAGGTATATAGGTATATAAAACAGGTATGCAAATTAAACATTCACTGATTTACTGCTTTTTTATGAAGTACAGCTGAAGCATTTTCTGCAGAGTCCACTGCAAATGCTGCCCATTATTGCTAACAGATTTGTGCACATGGGTGATATCAGAAACCTTTTACTCTTGCCCACAGTTTACGGAGCCCTGATCTAGACGGCTCAACTCGACTAATCTACTCTGAGGCAGTTGTTGTTCGCAGATGCATTCTAGTATTACACACCTGTATTTATGGTTGACTTTTGTTACTTCATTCATCATGTTCAGCAGGTCCCAATTTTGTAAAGACTGCATATGCAAATCTCACTTCAATGGTAGCTATATACTACCATTTCACAGTATACTTCCTGTTTCTCCCAAAGTCCCTTTATGTTGGCTTCATGCAGAGTCTGATGTAGTTTCATTGCTACAGAAATCTATACCTTTAAGGAGCGATAGGACTCCTTTTCACTTGCCAAAAGCAATCAACAACAACAATACTCTTGTTAATATTTCCAAAGCAACTATACCAACACGGACATTGGGAAGTCTGATCTGGCTGCGGTCGTCCACGCTCTGGTCACATCCCGAATAGATTACTGCAATGCACTCTACGTGGGGCTGCCTTTGAAGACAGTTCGGAAATTACAACTAGTCCAACGGGTGGCAGCCAGATTACTAACCAGAGCTACATACAGGGAGCATACCACCCCCTTGTTGTGTCAGCTCCACTGGCTGCCTGTCCATTTCCAAGCTCAATTCAAAGTGCTGGTTTTGACCTTTAAAGCTCTATACGGTTCTGGCCCAGCTTACTTGTCCGAACTCATCAGCCTCTATGTCCCACCTCGCAATTTAAGATAATCTGGGGAGGCCCTGCTTTCACTCCCGCCAACTTCTCAAACATGGTTGGTGGGGAAAAGAGAGAGGACCTTATCGGTGGTGGCTCCCCGTCTGTGGAATGCGCTTCCGAGCGACATACGATCGACCCCATCCCTCCTGGCATTTAGGAAAAAGGTGAAGACGTGGCTGTGGGACCAGGCTTTTGCACACTAGCATAATGCAGCACTGTGGAGTGGAACTGAAATGCCAAGTTGATGGCGATGGCTCAATACCTGTGCCTTGGACGAAACATGGTTTTAACTGGAATGTATATATATTATGTGTTAATGTTAATGGTTTTATGCTTAATGTTTATGTTTTTATTGTATTTATTGTACTGGCATCGAATTGTTGCCTTTTTGTTATGCCGCTCTGAATCCCCCTTCGGGGGTAGAGAAGAGCGGGGTAAAAATGATGTAAATAAATAAATAAAAATAAAATAAATATTGGCCCCCTAGTGAAATATTCACTATTGATAAAAGTTTTGCTCATGACATGCTTTGTAACTCTTCCATAAAAATTCTATCAGGCAGGCAGCTATGCCAGTATGGCACAACCTTTTCTTAATGCAGCTGGCTGTGTTAATTTCCTTATCTAGATGGTGCCTCCTCCTTTGCCCAGGGCAGTAATTTAAATGGCTTGAGATTATCAGCGATTATTTTTAAATTAACAGCTTAAAATTATTGTCATTTGTGTTTTGCTTGGGAATATATTTCAAGAGAGGCGTTTGTTTTTTTTTACCCTTAAAGATAGCACATTAATTTCTGAAATAAAAGAAAAATTGTGAGCGTTGACAATGTGTTACACTTTTGCTACCTACAGTGTTAAAGATACAAAGGGTCTTTGCCATGGCTAGTATACCAGTATCCACAGAAGATACATTCCAAGACCACCCCTGAGGACATCTGAAAACACAGAAAATAGTGAATCCTATATTTAGATTATATTTGGACCAAAAGTATAGCAAAGAATAGTGTTGAAAGACAGCGAGGTTACGTTCCGTCGTTTCCAACTATTGGTATGTATACCCAGATGTTTTATGACTGTTTGTTTAATGGGTTATACACCCGGTTATCTTGTATGCAATATATCGTATCCTTTTGTAGATAAGGTCTACGGTTACACCCATGAAGGCCTTGATAAAGCCCCGCCCGGGGGCGAAACGGAGAAGTGGCCCCCAGATTGCAGGCACCGCCAGCCCGTCGGCCTGACTTTGTATGACTTATTGAGGAGCGAAACCTTGTCTCCCTCGGTCCTTTCTTGGTTCGACTTATTGTCAGACTAGAGCCGCATCCTTGACTATTTTGGACTACCTTGTTGTGTTGCTGCGAATTTTATTGTGAAGCTGCGAAATACGTTTGTGAAGCTGCGAAATTTATTTGTGAAGCTGCGATTGTGGATATAATCCGCTTTATCTGCGTATATACTTCGATTCGCCACAACACCCATACGTGCATTGGGTTTTGGTATGTCTTTATGATGATACAGTAGTATTATCTATGCTCTAGTTCTAAGCATTATAAATTGAATATTTTTATACAATATTTACCTTGTGTTACTTTGACTGTCGATTTTACAGAAAACACATGGGTTAAGACAATGGAAAATAATATTTTCATCCACAAACTTGTTAAAAGTTAATCCCTGACAATAAACCTGGCATGACAAAAGTTTCAACTGTCCCTTATTGCTGTTTTGAATAAGTGATAAGAGTTTCTGCAGGTATATCTTCTGTCTCCTTTCTTTGGTGA
The DNA here is from genome assembly GCA_030556195.1 of Anolis apletophallus. Classification (NCBI taxonomy): domain Eukaryota; kingdom Metazoa; phylum Chordata; class Lepidosauria; order Squamata; family Anolidae; genus Anolis; species Anolis apletophallus. The sequence continues at coordinate 164,126,065 of JARBWK010000001.1, read as the reverse complement.
ATCCTAATGAGAATGAAGAGCTAAAGTAGCTGGCTATGGATGCCTCTGAGGAAATCACTTTTCATCAAAAGACCAATATTCAAATCCCTACAAGCCAAGGAATATCACCAGTTATCTCTAAGATGACAGGGTTATATTGGGGATAAAAACAATGTACTGTAGCCTATCCCAAGCCCATACAATGAGCCAAGAAAAGAACATAATGAATAATTGGTTTGAGCCATCCAGATGGTTGAAACAAAGACCCCGGGTTTCTCCTTCACCTTCTCTCTGGGACATTTTACAATATATAATGAAGTAACATTCAAAAAGACACAGTCAGATAATCTGTTGTGATGACAAGGACACAGAGAAAGGAGGGATGTCCTGAACTTTCCACTGTTTAGATGAGACATGGCAGATAACTACATTTCAAACCAGAGAGTAAAAATTGAAAAAGAATTAAGACCAATCTCCTCAATTTAAATGCCTCTATACTACTTAAAGTGATCATGACAGAATTTTTATGAGATGCATGACAATTAGGCCCCCTGCTGGTGCAGCAGGTTAAATCACTGAGCTGCTGACCAAAAGGTTGGCAGTTTGAATCCGGGGAGCGGGGTGAACTCCCACTGTTAGACCCAGCTTCTGCCAACCTAGCAGGTCAAAAACATAAAAATGTGAGTAGATCAATAAGTACTGCCTTTGTGGGAAGATAATGGCACTCTATGCAGTCATGCTGGTCACATGACCTTGGAAGTGTCTACAGCAGGGGTGCTCATTATGGCGATCGGGAGCACCTAGGTGATCTTTGACCCTCTTCCAGGTGATCTTTGGGCCTCACCAGCCGGATGGCGCACTCCTGCCATGCCATATCTGGCTGGAGAGCTGGCGGGTGCGCCTTTAAATACTCTCCTGCTGCGTGCGTGGGAGGGGCCTGCTGTGCACGCAAGAAGCAGGATGGGGTGGGGACTTCCTGCTTCGCGAAAGCACGCAGCAGGAAGGAGGAAGGCAATGAAGACATTAAGAGAGAGCACGCGCACAGGCAAGGAGGATCCCCTTCCTGGGTGCGCGCGGTGGCGAGTTCGTGGGCAGGCAAGAAAGAAGCCCTGCGCAGATGGAAGGCTGCAGTAGGAGCGTACGTGCACGTGTGCGCGCACACGCTCACATGCACAATAGGTGATCTTTTCAACTTGATTGTTCATATAGTAGCTCGCATGATGAAAAAGTGTGGGCACCCCTGGTCTACAGACAATGCCAGCTCTTCGGCTTAGAAATGGAGATGAGCACCACCCTCCAGAGTCGGACACAATTAGACTTAATGTCAGGGGAAACCTTTACCTTTACCACGACAGTTAGAAATTCTGCCATTTGGCTACAATTATCTCACCAATTAACACTATGTAACAAAATATATTAAAATTATTTTCCTGGTTTGAAAGTGTTGTTTCCTGTTTAATTGTGCGGTACTTACTTTGAAAGTAGTTGTTATATTCCAGAAACTTTGTTTTTGTGGCTGCCTCGAACTATGTTGAACTGATTGAGACCCTATGAGATCTTTGTTGAAAAATTATAGCAAAATGTGCTGCAGGATGTCCCACAAAAACAAAGTGTTTGTAGTTTAATAAACTTTTAATGACAGAACCAATTAGATGTTAAGGATTAATGCCCTAATTCAATATGACTGTAAGCCTATTTCAATCAGACTTAACGAAATCTAAGCACTTACATGAGATTTTGTAGGGCCCTTTCACACAGCCTTATATCCCAGAATATCAAAGCAGAAATCCCACAATATCTGCTTTGAAGTGGGTTATCTGAGTCCACACTGCCATATATTCCAGTTTAAAGCAGATAATGTGGGATTTTATTCAGCTTTGCGGAAGGGCCCCCAGTCAAAAAGTGTCTTACGGTCCTAATGAGACAGACATTTGGTAATCTTTATCTGGACACACATCCCAAAAGTAAACTTTTGGTCTCTTTCAAATTTGGTCTTATCCCGGACGCCAACAATCTCTGTTAAAGTATTGGGATCAACATGTTTGAACCTGCTGACCTTGATAATCGGATATTACTGTTTTTTCAAAGTCTGCCTTATTTGCTGAAGCTGTAAGACTGGTCCAAGAGAGAGGTTAAAGAGCAAAGATGATTTCACAATGCTATGGACACTAAACAAGAGGCCTCATGTTTGCGCATTTCTGTCTATAACTTGAGAAACTGCAGATCCTTCACCTTTCACTACTGGCACATGGTCTCACCATTTCTGATAAACATATATGAAGATGACCCAGCTGTTCCCAGTGTTATTCTTGCCATAGTTCTGGATTCACTCATGAACATCCCTGGAACAGGAAGTGTTTTGCGTACCTACCTCAACTGCACAGGACTAGTCACATTGGCTGGAATCCTCCCCAGCCAGTAAGCCAATGTGGGAACACGGTGTCCCCCTTCCCAAGTAGTTTGCTTAGCAGAGCTCCCATCTGTGAAAATGTAAACAGAGAAAAAACATTTGGAGAGCCACATCTGCCACAACCTTTTCCTTTCAGCCACAATGCCCCCCCAAAAAAACAAACCTCAAAACGTAAGAGCCAAGATTGCAAAAAAGAATCATTTGGAAATTAGCAAGTTACATCCTCTTTTTAAAAAGGACAGAGTCCACTAGGGCAGTGTTTCCCAACCAGTGTGCCGTGGCACACTAGTGTGCCGTGAGCAATCATCAGGTGTGCCGTAGGAAATTGGAACCTCCAATACCCTTTCTTCCCCCTCCTGCCGAACACTTTTTCTTCTCCACTCGGGCTCCTTTCTTCCCAGCCTCACTCTGCTCGCTTTGCCTTGCTTTGCTCTGGGGCGAGTCTGTGCAGTAGCGCTCGCATGGGTCACGTCTTCCTCCCTCCCCCCTCCTCTCCTGAACATGCTCACGCTGCCCCCTCGGATCAAAATGGCGGCAGAAGCAACAGTGTAGAAGAAAAAGTAAGTATTTGGCAGAAGGGGAAAGAAAGGGCGCGAAGGGGAAGGGGGAAGAAGAGGTTTCTGTCAAAAGCTCGCATGGGCAAACACGGACCTTCCAGGTGTTTTGGACTCCAACTCCCACCATTCCTAGCAGCCTCAGGCTCTTTTCCTTCCCCCCCCCTCAGCCATTTAAGCAGGAAAGGGCCTCAGGCTGTTAGGAATGGTGGGAGTTGAAGTCCAAAGCACCCAGAGGGCTGAAGTTTTCCCATGCCTGTTTTAGGGACCTTAAAGTGGTGAGCCTCCTTCCAACATTGTGATTCTGGATAGAAAACAAACAACAACATAACATAACATTGTTTGAGTCCACAGTGCTCTCTGGGTGTAGGTGAACTACAACTTCCAAACTCAAGGTCAATTCCCAAGAAAACCCTTTCAGTACTTTCTATTGGTAATGGTTTTAACCTTTAAGGCCATGAACGGTCTGGGGCCGGTGTATCTAAGGGACCGCCTCTCCCCATATAGTCCTTTAAGACCACTGAGGTCCGAATCATCGAACCTCTTGAGGGTACCAAGTCATACAGCCCTTCATTTGACCGCAACGCGGAGGCGAGCTTTTAGCGCCATCGCTCCAGTATTGTCGGTTCCAATTTCCCACGGCACACCTGGTGATCACTCACAGTACACTAGTGTGGCATGGCACACCGGTTGGGAAACACTGTCCTAGATTCCCTCTTTTACATTTTTTCAGAGCTGACAACACAAGACAAGGCTATTCGCTGTTTAGTATGGGTTATTTTTAGCTTGTCTGATATGTGGGGACTTTCTGAAGATTGCAAATCATTACACCATGTCGTTAATAACTTTAGGTTGGGTTCAATTCCTCATGAACTGGATGAACTGAGAGGCCCAATTTCCTGTTTATAAAGGACCTTTCTTCAGGGGTAGATGGGAAGGCACCAAAGGCAAAATACTCTGTATATAAGGAAGCTGTTATGTTTGGTCATGTCCACAGAATCCCATTCGAAGCAATACTTTATGGGAGGGGAAGCTTCTTAGCAAGCAGGTGCAGCTCAAAACATGTTGTTGCATCTGGAAGCTCTCTCTATAGGAAGTTTGTGGTGGAAGAAAATACTGGGGAGAAGGACTTTGTTGGCTCTTCCATGGCTTGTCGGAAAGGATGTAGTAATTGGGTTGTTGTAGGTTTTTCGGGCTATATCTTCACTTCACTTTATTTCTTGATTAGTCGCTCACCACCAGGTGCTTCGAGCGACTTACAGTTTAAAATAGCATTTCACAATATAAAACAATAAAACATAGAACATTAAAACAGCAATAACTATTTGATTATTTGTCTGATTACTTAAATGCACACCCAAAAAGCCAGGTCTTAAGCACTTTTACAAAAGATCGCAACTCTGACATTACTCTAACATATGGCGGCAAAGAGTTCCATAGAGTTGGAGAATAGGTCAAAAAGGCTCTACGTCTTGTAACTTCCAGGCGTACCTCCCTAGAGCCCAGTGAGCATAGAAGATTTTCCGGGGCGGAACGAGGTAACCACTGATGAAAAAATGGAATGAGGCGGCCCCCAAGATACGAAGGTCCTTGGCTGTTTTGAGCTCTAAATGCCAGGATCAGAATCTTGTAAGAGATCCGCTGTTCTATTGGTAACCAATGCAGCTGTTTCAGGATCGGTGTAATATGGGACCTCATAGATGAACCCGATAGAACCCTGGCCGCTGCATTTTGGACCATCCAGATCTTCTTAGTGGTTGACTTTGAGAGGCCAGCATATAAAGCTCTGGAACTCACTTCCAGAGGAGGTTGTGACAGCGGTCAGCCTGGACAGCTTCAAGGCAGGATTAGACAGATTCATGGATACCAAGGGAATCAGTAGTTACTGAAATGGACATCCAAGTGCCACCTCTGTGTTGATGGAGGCAGGCAGGATTTTCCCCGGGTACTGGTTGTGGGGGGTCGGGAGCAGGTGAGGGTTTTGCCCTCCTTTCTGCTAGAGATCCCTGTGTACAACTAGTGGGCCACTGTGTGACACAGAATGCTGGACTAGATGGGCTGAGGCCCGATTCAGCATGGCTGTTCTTAAAGCGTTGCAGTAGTCCAGCCTAGTGGTGACTGTTGCATGGATTACCATTGCCAATGCTTCTGCCGGAAGGTAGGACGCCAATTTCCTAGCCTGGCGAAGATGAAAAAGTCCTGCTTGCTTATGGCAGTGATCTGGGCCTCCATCGTCAACGATGAATCTAACACAACTCCTAGGCTTTTTACAGTGGCCGATGGAACCAAGGCTTCCCCATCGAAATCAGGTAGAGACTGGATTAATTCTGGCGGCTGACCAGGCCAAAGAATCTCAGTTTTTGCCGGATTCACTTTCAATCTGCTCGCTCGCAACCAATTCATCACTGCTACCAAACACAACTTAAAGTTCTCAGGATCGCAGTTGTCCCAGGTTCGAGATGCAAGAGTAGCTGTGTATCGTCTGCATACTGGTAGCATTCAATACCAAAACTCTGCACAGTCCAGCAAGTGGATGGACGTAGATGTTGAACAACAGGGGTGAAAGAATAGCACCCTGGGGAACTCCACAGCAGAGGTGAGAGCTCTCCGAGCTTTGGCCCATCGACTCCACCCTCTGTCTTCGGTCCTGGAGAAACGAATTGAACCATTTAAGGGCTGGACCTCGTACACCAGATATGGCCAGGCGATGAATCAACAAATCATGGTCCATGGTGTCAAATGCAGCTGTGAGGTCTAGAAGTACCAGTAACGCTGATCCACCTCAGTCTAACTGACAACGAATGTAATCAGTAATAGCCACTAAGACAGTCTCTGTCCCATGACCTGAGCGAAAACCTGATTGGAAGGGGTCCAGACCCGCAGTTTCATCTAGAAAGTGTTGTAACTGTCCCGCTACTGTCTGTTCAATTACTTGTGAGGTTGTAAGGTCCTCACAACCTCTGAGGATGCCTGCCATAGATGCAGTTGAAACGTCAGGAGAGAATGCTTCTAGAACATGGCCATACAGCCTGAAAAACCTACAACAACCCAGTGGTTCTGGCCATGACAGCCTTCGACAAGATGTAGTAATTGTTGCTGCTGTTGCTCATTTAGGGGAAAGTTGATTAAACAAAATGTGTGTTGCAGGAGAGCAGGTTCTTTATAGAGGTGGCAACAGAGAAAACTAATTCATGAAGCAGGTGATACTAGAACTCCTTAGTAACTATGAAAAGACATTCACTGATTTTTTTTAAGGTTTGGGGGAAAACTCCATGGTCTTCTAATGTGTCTGCATAAAGAGTTAATATTTAGACAGCTCTTTTCACAACCGGAGCATCTACAATTTTCTTCTTCTTTCTAACGTCGCATGAGCAGGGCATGAGGCAGGCAGGAAATGTCTCTTCATTGATTTCAAGCTGCTTTCGTTCTGCTTACCCTGCTGAGCCTCAGGGCCCAAGTGGAGATGGGTGGGTGTGCCTATGTTTTTGTTTGTACTACAAGATTTGAAAATGTTCTGCACATGGAGATAATACACCCAAAACTCTGGAAACATTTATATAAGCATACACCTGGCAGGGCTGCCTTGTTTAAAAATAATCCCTCCTGCTGGCACAGCTTGTGAATTTCCCTTACAGTGCTTGCTGACACTGGAGAAATGGGCAGCTGCATGTCTTAGAAAAGTTACCTTTGAGGACCAAAAGTCTCAAGAGTCCCCCACCTATGTTTGGAACAACTAAACTCAGGAATCCCAGCCTTATCTGCAATATGCAAGTTAATAACCAAGGAAAGGAGATGGGTAGAGACTTGGGGGGGCGTACTCCACAGATTATTAGTCACTCTTGTGGCATATATATATATATATTATATTAATATACCACCTTTCTCACCCCTGGAGGGACTCAAGGTGGTTTACAACATCCTAATGGCAAAAATTCAATGCCAACATACAGTACACAAAGAAATCATAATAACTAATTACACACAACTATGAAATTAAAATCAAATAAAACATTAAACTTAACATTCAGACAAGCATAAAATCATCCTAGTGTGAACATTAAAAATCCATTATCCAGAAATCGTGGACCATAGCTATTTCGAATTGTCATTGCACATGTTCTTTAATTATTCTTTGTATTGCATTATTTATTAGCTAAAGGCTTGATCCTACAACTAAGTCTTTGTTCTCTTTCTAAAGGCCAGGAGGGAAGGCACTGAACTAATCTCGCTGGGGATGGAGTTCCAGAGTCGAGGAGCCACCACTGAGAAGGCCCTGTCTCTCATCCCCACCAACCGCACTTGTGACAAAGGCGGGACCAGGAACAGGGCCTCCCCAGATGATTTTAACCTTCGTGATGGTTCATAGAGGGAGATACATTCAGACAGGTAAGCTGGGCTGGAACCGTTCAGACATCTCCAGTACAAGGCTTGGGGTGGTTTTCTCTAACTGTTTTAGTCCGTTTCTGATAATTCTGGCAACTGAGACGGGTGCCACCAATATTACCAATGCTCAAATATAACTCCTAAATACCTGTCAGAAACTTAATTGGTTTGCATAGTATATTTCCTCTTCCCTATCATTCATTTGTTTTACTGTTCTCAACAAAATCTCTCCCCCCCCCCCCCCAGATCAGGGCTTTTAAAACTCCACTTGGAACTCCTTTCCACTTGAGAAATTCTTACATGACCCCAGGTATATAAAATAGGTATAAAATGATAATAAATCAGCATTTGCAAGGCTTGCTAAACAGACTATGTTTCCTTTTTGTGGCATACACCTGAAGCATTTTCAGCAGAGTCCACTGTAAACACTACACTTACTAAAAGATTTGTGCAAATGGATGGAATTCAAAAATCTTTTATGGTTGCCAAATGTTTTGTGACCCCAACATTGGGCTAAGGTGACAGGATGCACAGTTTTAAAAGCTGTGCTTAGGCAACATAAAAACACATTCTAATTCCTAGTATTTACACTAAAGCAGGGATGAGCAACCAGGATCCTATTTAGCAATTACTTTGCCACCCTTTGCCATCCTGTATCTTTACCAAAACTAAATACCCATATTTTTTCAAGTATAACAAGCCATCAAATGTAAGGCGGACTTCAATTTTGAAAGTACACATTGCAAAAAATGGATTTGCCATCAAATGTAATGCAATGATGCAAGCATAACATGGCAGAGAGGCAGGTAGCATGAATAAGGTCATTTGGAAAGCCACGCCACTTCATCAGGCCGAGGCTGACAAAACCTCATGCAGCTCACAACTGGCTTCATTCATGAGTCCCTCAAAACTTGGGAGGGGGGGTGTTAAAGGCCTAATGAATGAGGCCAGTTCAGAACAGCTCAGGACGGAGCATTTTTGGAGGGGTGAAGAACCAGAGTGCTTCCTAGAAATGCATGGCTGAGCCCTGATCCAGTTCCTCCTCCTCTGGCCAGAGAGGCCACAGCTAGGAACATTCCCCCTGGGTCTTTTCGTGCAGATGAGTTTATGTATGTGATTCTAACATGCCACCAAATCTGTCAGAAGCCTCAACCTCAAATCTCTCTCTCTCTCTCTCTCTCTCTCTCTCTCTCTCTCTCTGGCATTACTTCACGAATGAAGATTCTTAGGAAGGACTCATCCCACACTTTCTACAAGCGCGTTGATGATTTGGTTTTCGGAGGTTGGATGCGTCCTTCCACCTGTGCAATGGACTCTTCTGGTGGACCGCAGCGTGCACAGAACTGGCCTCATCCTTTAAACCAAAGGTTCATCTGCCGGAACCTAGCAAGCTGGGACGGCGTCAGCGAGATCCTCAGGTTGTAGATTTGGTTCGAGTTTCCTTCTCTAGATGGTTGACCTTACAGGGTTAGACGAACATCATCTGCCTGGGTTTGAAATCAGAGTTTTCCTTCTCCTAGGATGGTTGCCAAAAGGCTAGAGAGCCCAAACTGCCCATTGACGCTCTTTGTCAGACCCTTCGGTTGTGACTTGTCTGGCATGGGAGGCCCTACCAGTGGCTATTATGCCACCACCAGCATAGCTCACAACTTCATTAGGGTACGCAAGCCTCTCCACCACGACAAGGGGGCGCCAATGGAGAAGACCTCAAATACTAGCAGAGCATTATTCTACAACCCAAGGCTCAAACTGATAGTTCAACAAAGATGCAAACATTAATGGGAGAACTCAATAGAGAAGCCAAATGTTCATTCCAGGACCATAAGTCAGCATGTCCAGAGTACAAAGTTGAAACAGAATCCATAAGCTGAGGTCCAAAGGTAAGTCCAGAGTTCAAGAATACAAAACTGCAAGTGTCCAAGGTCATAGCTTCTAGAACTGACATTTCAGCAAGCAACAAGGTGCCACCCCTGAGCTCCTAAAATCTTGTTACCTGTTGCTGGCTCTCTTCTCAACTAATGCCAAGGATCTGAGCAGCTGAGATTTCTCCCTTTACAGGTCCACAAACTCTTATTCAGCCTGCTTAGAGGAACTCGCTTTCACTTGCACTGTAGGCAGAGGAATAGTAGTAGGTCTTTCTATGGGTCAGCTTCATAGCTTGGCTGAAGTTGCTGCTGGGCACTGTTGGGATCCAATTCAACAGCTGAGCCTTCCACCAGCATCTCAAAAGCATTGCTTTCCAAGGTGTCCACAACTTGAGGAAATATGGTAAATTTCCCATACTGAAGGACAAATCCTACTGGTGCAGGGTTGGAGACAGACCAAGACACATCCTTTTAATCCATCTAAACCAGTGGTTCTCAACCTATGGGTCCCCAGGTGCTTTGGTCTACAACTCACAGAAATCCCAACCAGTTTACCACCTGTTAGGATTTCTGGGAGTTGAAGGCCAAAACACCTGGGGATCCACAGGTTGAGAACCACTGATCTAAACAGAGACAAATAAGCTGCTGCTTTTCAGTTGGGTCATTTGTGTTTTAATTGGAGAAAAAGTTTTGCTTTGCAAAAGAGCTAAAAGAACTTTGCTAAAGTGCTAATATGAAAATGGCCTGCTGACTACCTTTTCATACAGTGATGCCCTTAAATCCGTAACATACAAAAGATGCATTAAACGTAATGGAGACTTTTTCTGTGCAAATTTATTTGCTGAAGTTCACATTCATATACTTAATACAGATACTCATGACATTTAATTCAATAATCAAAACGTTATGCAAGCATTCTATTGCATCAAATTACAAAGGCCAAGGCATCTGAGGAAAATATGACAGCCACAGAGATGGAATGTGCCCTTGTAAGGAAAGAAGGGAGAAAGAGAGAGAGAAAACAAAAACAAACCTAATGCACAACTTCGGAAGCCCAAAATGGAAAATTACCAATGGGGAAGGATGACATTCATTAAATATATTTTTTGTAGAGACCCATGGAGAAGATCCACTACCATATGCATATATTAAATGTTGTTCTGAAACAGCCAGTCTCATGCAACTGCTATACAATACAAAAGTCACTGCAGAGGTTCTCTGGCTTCTATCCACCAGCAGAAACGTATATGCTATGCAATTTCAAGAGGTTAACAGTAGTATATAAAGATATAAGGAACAACATCTTCCGATGTTGTTGAACTACATCTGCCAGAATGCCTCAACATTGGCTATGCTGGCTAAGATTCGTCTTCAGCCCAACAACATGTTTCCCACCCTGGCCAAGAATTGGTCAGGCTGTAACTCTCATCAGGTTCAGATCTGGTCAGCTGTAACCCCATTACAACCAGATCTTGTAGTGTACAACTCCTTATTGTCGTCATTATTATCACTTTTGCCACTATTATCAAATCCTTCAGCATAATAAACATAATACTTTGATACAGCACTATTGTTCGAAGACCTTTAAGTGTCGTGGAGTGATTGAGAAGACAGCATCCTAACTACAGCCGGCTGGATCAAATGTCCACCTAGCTGTTTCCTGTTTTTCAAAGAATAGCCAACCATATATGTATTGTCGAAAGCTTTAATGGTCAGAATCTTTGGGTTGTGTGTTTTATCGGGCTGTATGGCCATGTTCCAGAAGCATCCTCTCCTGACGGCTTCCCACAACCACATAGTTATGGGAAGCTGGACAAGAAGGCTTCTTGTGGCCCATAAAACTGCTATTAATGAGAATTTCTTCTGAATCTGGAGGTGCCTTAGTGGCATTTTGACTCATAACCTCCACTTTGAAACTAAATTCAAATTGACCTTATGTAGAATCGTTCACATGTGCAGTATAACTTACGCATGCTTTGTAAAAGCATTCCACTGTATTTTATGTCACCCCATTGTTTTGTTTATTGTGGTATAGCAGTTATAAGCTTGTGTAGATTGACTTAATTCTGTACATGGCGCAAATTATTATTTTCAATACAAATAAATAAGGGTCAAGAAAGAAAAGAAATGCTGACTTGGAATGAATGAGTAGATTTCCACAAATTAAAAGTTAAATCACATGTCCAGAGAGGATCATTTAAAGCAACAGATGGGTTTTTAAACATCAACAAAGGCAGCAAACTCTGGGACTATGAGTTCTCCAACAGCCTTTTATCATACGTGTCCGACCATTCTGTTCTAAATTTGGAAACTGACAGGAAACAGATGTGTAAATAGCTTCTGCTTCTATTCCCAAAGAGTAACTGGAGAACGATGACTTGAAACACTCACACTTACTAAGTGTAACAGACCCAAAAGCAAGAAAGAGCTGCTTCATGCTGCAGCCTCCTGCCAACCTCAGCACAAATTCAGAGCAATGCCACTCCAGCAAAGCTGAAAGAGCCCAACCACAGATCAGATGTGAATGCCCTTCACAAGGGCAGGAATGCTTTGGAAAATATGGAAAACAGAGGGAGCCTGTTAAAAAATGTGGCGGCTCAAACAAAATAAGCAAAGATTTATATGCAGCTAGCTAAATGTAACAGATGAGTAGAGGTCAGAGCAAAATCTTTAGAAGTCCTGCTTCTGGGATAAATTCCACCAGTTTGGCTTTGCTGATGCCTAGGGTGTCCTGCACTACTCATCACACATTTATAATCTGTACAAGCAGTGTACAGCGGTTCCAGAGTTACAAACATTTGACTTGCATACAATTCCTAGTTAAGAACAGGGGTGAGACAACAGAAAGTGAGAGAAATCTACCCTTAAGAAGGAAAATTCACTCCTGAAAGAGTTATCAAGGGAAAATGTGTCTCTACTGAAGCTTTTTCATCAATCCTTGTTTCCACAACAAGCCACATTTTTCAAAATCCAGTTCTCACAGGGACAGAAAGTGAGATGAAACCTTCTGAACAGGGGCACAGATACCAAAACAAGCCCCACAGGGGTGTTCACCCTTCTCTATGCTATTCAAAACTTTTTTTTAAAGATATATAATGTCTGCAGTTACACTTAAAAATTTATCTGTTCTGGCTTATGTAAAAATTCAACTTAAAGGCAGTGGTACAGAACCCACCTTGTCTGTAAATTGGGGGGTGTCTGTACTCACTTCCCAATGGGTTATTTCATGAAAAGTAAATAGCACACAGATAAGATTTCCTTCGGATTTGATCCTTTTCTGTGAAAATCCAAGTGTGGCTTATTTCACAATATCCTACATGTTCCAAGTCTCCTAATCTTCCAATAAAGGTCCTTTCATATATTATTTATTTTATTTATTTACTTTATTTATATTCCACTCTTCTCAACCCGAAGGGGACTCAGAACGAATTACAGATACACATACTTTAGCAGACAATTCCTGCTGTTTCACAAACAAACGTATAAACGAACAGAGGAAAACTCTGGCCACCAGGGGGAGTTGATGCACTCCTCATCTCTCAGCGTTTCCAGCATCCCTTGTTGTTCTTCCGCATTCCTTCGGCGTTCCTGGAGTTCTTTAATGGCCTCATAATTCAGTCAAAATTTGCCTCCCCACTTAATGTGGTACCTTTATCACTTACTTGACAGATGCAACTGTCTTTTGGGCTGCAAAGGTCGACAGCAGGCTACACTTAAAGGTCGAGCTCCCACCTCGACCCAGTCAGGCCTCAAACTCATGACCTACTGGTCAGAGAGATCTTATGCAACTGACACTTAGCCAGCTGCGCCAGCATCTACTCTTCTGCATCATTTCCTGATCCTAGGCTAATTTTTCCTATGATTAACAAGAAGCCCTGTTTTAGTATGTGATAAATTTCATCCTGGCCTCCAACACAGAATATTTGAACTGGATTATATGAGTCTATACTGGCATATAATCCACTTCAAAGCAAATAATCTGGGTTTTATATGGCAATGTCAACTTCTGTCGCTCCTACCCAGTAGTTCTCTGGCTTTTAAGCAAATGCCAACAGCACTGCTATCAGCAGTATAGCCTCTTGCATGCCAGAATTATGCAATATCTCCACCATAGAAAGGTAGTGCCAAGATGAGTAGGCTTAGCAAATGTGCAGAGGAGGTTTAGGTTTAGGCAAATCCATCTTATTCTTTATTGCAATGCAACCCATAGCAAGGAAACAAAAGGGAAGGTGGATAAAATATAAAAACAATTTATAATGAGAAGTAAAAATAGAAGATGGAGTATGGGTGTTAAGGGGGCAGAAAGAATTCTGCCATATCAGATTAGTAATTATTTGGAAAGTTTTTTTAATGTTACTCAGGGCCCTTCATACAGCCATATAACCCAAGGTCCCACAATATCTGTTTGCAACTGGGTTACCTGAATCCATACTCAGATAATGTAGGATTTTCTGCCTTGATATTCTTGGATATAGGTCTGTGTGGAAGGGCTCCCCTACTTTTCAAACTTTTTAGAGATGTAGTTGTGTTAATCTGCTGTAGTACTGCCAACAAAAAGTCTTGTGATACATTACACATTTTATATAAAAAATAATTTGGAAGGGTTACAGTTGACAGGAAAAGATACATTTCAATTGGGTGTCCTGATCTGCACTGGGACTACCTGTTTGCTAGATACAGCTCACATCTCTATGTTGACATGGTATCTAACAATAAACTGCCTCCTCCCAGGCATGTAGCCAGGGGGGGGGGGCTAAGGGGGCTTCAGCCCCCCCCCCGAAATTCTCAGGGTGGTCCGCGAAAAGGCCTTACTGGTACATTATTTAAACTGTTATGTTTATTCATATCATGATCTGATCACCATGCTCATTATATCCCACATTAATGAGGTTATTGGGATAACAATACAAAAGGTTTGCTAGGGTAGACCCTCTTCCACCCAGTCTCAGCCCCCGAACCAAACTCAGCCCCGAATCAAAATCCTGGCTACAGCCCTGCCTCCTCCTATAACTGAAGTACACTATATAATAAGATAAGATTGGATAGACAAAAGGAAGGGAAGAGGCTGTGAAGATTAGACAGAGAAAAGGAAGGGAAAGAGGTATGAACTTTGAGTATTACATCCAAGTTAACATTGGGAACCTGGCTGCAAGTACAGAGTTTAAGAGCTCCCATGGAATCTGTGCTGTTGGTTACAAATCTGAGTATTGTCCTCAGCAAAAACAACAGCACAAATGCAAAGTATTTCACTCCTCAATAGGCTATATCCAAGTACAAACTTATGAGCAAATTCAGAATTCTGGGGCTTTTTCAAACACACAGGAAGTTTTCCAAGATACATTCAAGTAAGACAACATCTTCAAAAATTAGGAAAATACATAATTCCAGGTCCACGTACTAAGAAATGTTTCCTCCTCTCAAAATGTGTGCATACTAATGTTGCATACTAAATATACAGTACCCCGTTGTGCCTCGAATCCCAGAGACTTCCAACAAAGGAACTGATATGGCAGGAAGATGTCAAATGCAATATACAGTATTTGTCCATACCAAGGATGGGCAACCTGCCGTCCTCCATATGCTGTTGCACAGCAAGTTCCATTATCTCTACTCTGCTAAGCAAACAATGAATGAGTTGTAGGCTAGCATCATCTAGGTTTACAAATTTCACTCCATGATCTAAGTGTTCAGTGACAAGATTTCTGCTTCCTTTTGTCTTTTTGCTTTAATTTGGAGCATAGGTCTTGCCCATGACATGCTGCAAAGCAGCCAAGCAGAACATAAATAAAATGAAAACTAACACTTACTTCTTTTCCTTTGCCACATCCCCGTGAATGGGCCAACACTGCCTGCATACTCGCACTTCTCAGACCATGGGCCATTGTCTCCTAGGACAGGAAAAGGACAGAAAAAGATATTTTATTCCCAACAGGCAGAACTAGTAGTGACAAAGGAACATACAGCTGGGGCCCTTTACCTTCTAAATCAGGGGTCTTCAAACTTTTTAAACAGAGGGCCAGGTCACAGTCCCTCAAACTGTTGGTGGGCTGGATTATAATTTGAAAAGAAAATGAATTCCTATGCACACTGCACATATCTTATTTGTAGTGCAAAAACACTTAAAACAATACAATAATTAAAATGAACAATTTTAACAAATATAAACTTATTAGTATTTCAATGGGAAGTGTGGGCCTGCTTTTGGCTGATGAGATAGGGTTGTTGTTGTTGTTGTTGTTGTTGTTGTGTGCTTTCAAGTAGTTTCAGACTTAGGTGGATCCTGAGCGAGGGCTGGGTAAATAACCTTGGAGGGCCATATCCAGGCCTCGGGCCTTAGTTTGAGGACCCCTGTTCTAAATGCACATCACCAATAGTAATAAAAAAGCTACCGTACTTCCAATGTACAATTATGGAGAATATCTAAAATTTTTAAATTTCCTTTCAACATGCTACTAAGTGACTTTTACATAGCTGAAAAAAAAAGGCAAAGGGTTAAAAAGAGACACAGAAAACACAATGGAGCTCTATAGAAACTGCCACCAGATTAAATGTTAACTTTAAACTGGAGAAGGTTAAAGTATTTATTATTTGGCTGTCAGCTGCATATGACCAATGAACATTTTGAAATAATTTGCAAGAGAACATGTGTTGAACTACAGCTTCTGGCATCCCGGATCAACTGTTATGTTTATTAGTCCAATGGCAACTGGAAAGTGGTACAACACCCACTCCATGCCAGACATGCCTTCAGACATCAGATGGAGCAGTTTTGCTTCCATAAGGTCAGTGAGCCTGCTCATCAGTCAAACTGAATGGCTGCTTGTTCATGGTGGAAGGCCATTAAATAAGGAGTATTCCTCCAGTATCTTTCTCCAAAGAATGTCATGACTGGCTTCTCAAGCTCTCAGATACAACCATGAGCTGGTTTGACTGGAAGTGAAACATCAGCATCCTAGATGCCACTAAGTTCCCTCACACTGAAGTGGGATGCCCGCACATGTATAGGCCAAAGACTAAATGGGAGAGGGGGAGTCAGCATGCCGTAAGGGTTTGAGTGCTGGATTATGAAACTGAATATTAGGCTTCAAATCATTGCTTAGCCATGAAAACCCACTGTGTGATCCTAGCAACTATCACAAGTCAGAAATGACTTGAGGCAGACAAGAATAGCAAAAATGGGATGGGAAAAAGTTTTTAAAAATTAGTAACAAATAAAATTTCATTATTTTATTGTTAAAAAATAGTGAGGATGGAGAACAATGTTCCTCTCCCAAACTGTCCTGAGAATATCCTCAATAGGAGGAAGCGTAAAGCTGAATTGTACTGGCAGGGCAATACAAGGAGCCGAGGGTGGCAAAGGTCTACTGCCTCTTCCCAAGAGCACTGTGACACTTCCCTTTCCAGGGTTTTCAGGGTTGCTGGAATCTACCAACCCCTTCCGTGCCTTGTTATCCACTGAATCCTTCTCCAAAGAGTTGCTTCATAAGTGAAGCAACTTCGTGAAGAATCATGCTACTACTTCACAGCATAAAAATAAATAGAGCGAATATAACTTCGTTCTCATTGCCCAGGAGGAGACACTGGTGTAATTAAGAAAGTTAATACCAGGGTGCAGTTTAAAGTCTGTCCATTACTAATCTATAAACACCACCAACAGGAAGTAATAACATGAATATGACCTGCAGACTGGAAGAGTTAATTAAAGACACAGTGATCTTAGCAACCCAAAAAGTGTGTTTCACCTACTCACACCGGTAGAATAATTTCATTTCAGTGAGTATAGGGGAAAGGGCCTGAGCCCAGGTGAGAGCTGAACAAATAGCAACCAAAGAAGGACAAACCAAAAGGGTTTGGAGCGCAACAATATGACAAAGGATTAAAAATAAAAATAAAACAAAGGATGGCACTTCTAAAAGAAAGCATTACTATAGTTTGAGAGCAGCTCAGAAAGTGTAATCACTGCCAATGCCAAGGTAGGTATATTACCTAGGAAAAACTAATTTATATGAATTGACACATACCATATATACTTGAGTATTAGCCAAGTTTTTCAGCACTTTTTAAGCCTGAAAAAGCCCCCCTTGGCTTATACTCAAGTCAAAGTTATTTATTATTTTATTGGGTTCTTACTGTTGTTGTTGTTGTTGTTACATTTATGATTTTACTGTATTTAGTATTAATATTATTATTACATTTATCATTTTACTCTATTTACTAATTACTATTACATTTAAAGTACATTATTTTATTCTATTATTATTACATGCATGATTTTACTCTCTTTATAATTATATTTATTATTTTTCTCTATTTAATATTGTTATTATTATATTTATTGTTTTACTCTCTTTATTATTATTACATTTATTATTTTACTCTATTATTATTGGAAGGATATGTAAGCACATTATATTTATATTTATTTATTATTTCGAATTGTATACCGTCCTTTTCAGTTGGCTCAGAATGGTTTACAACATATCGAACTACTAACAAGGAAGGCATAAAAACAGTAAAATATGAAGCAATTTAAACAATATTCCGCTATAGCCAAGAGGCTAAGGATTGAACGCCTGCTGGAACAATACTATCTTACAAGCTTTCCGGAAAGTTAGAATAATGGTCTATTGAAGAAAGTTAGAATAATGGTCTAAACAGAGTTTCAACAGTCTTATCTTAAATTACAGTTTTATGTAAAAATTCAAAAATATTTAACCTACTGATGTCTCAATTAATGTAATTTTATTGGTAACTATTTTGTTTTCGAAATTTACAAGTAGCTACTGCATTTCCTACTCTTGGCTTATACTTGAGTCAATACATTTCTCCATTATTTTGTGGCAAAATTAGATGCCTTGGTTTATATTCGGGTCGACTTATACTCAAGTATATAGAGTACTATAAATTGACACATACACATAGTTCCCACTCTGTCTAACATAAGCAACTCCTTCATAATATTTTCAATGGCAAAGACAAAAATGGGGCAAAAAGTATGTGTCACATCCTGTGATTAATAAGGTACTCCAACATCTGGTTGTAAGGTGAATCAAGGAACAAGGGCTGCTTCAGCCATATTTAGTTTTCCCCAAGTGTTTAATCAGGCCTGAAAATTGACCTGACTACACATGATGTTCCTGAGCAAAGGAAGATAGATGGTTTTGAGCTGTGGTGTTGAAGGAAAGTTCTGAGAGTGCCTTGGACCACAAGAAGATCCAACCAGTCCATACTTCAGGAAATAAAGCCCGACTGATCATTGGAGGGAAGGATAGTAGAGGCAAAGATGAAGTAGTTTGGCCACATCATGAGAATAAAGGAAAGCTTAGAGAAGACAATTATGCTGGGGAAAATGGAAGGAAAAAGGAAGAGGGGCAGACCAAGAGCAAGATGGATGGATGGTATCCTCAAAGTAATTGGCTTGACCCTGAAGGAGCTGGGACAGCCGACAGGGAGCTTTGGTGTGGGCTGGCCAATGAGGTCACAAAGAGTCGGAAGCAACTGAACAAATGAACAACAACACACAATGATCCCAAATAAAATATATGAATTACTTCCAGAGAGTGGAAGCAAGTTCCCAATAAAAGTACATTTTCTCAGTAGGAAAGAGGTTAGCCTTCCACTCTAATAACTCAAGCAAGGGGAATGAAAACAATAGTAAGAAATATTTCCCTTGGATTTTAATGAGCAAAATATCACGTCCTGTGATTTCGAAAAAAACCAGCCTCATTAGCAGCGGATTTAAGAACTTGATGCCTTGTTCCTATTTAATGAGAATTTATATTTTATTATTTAGACACGGGTGAAAGGTTCACGCTTTTAATTGAAATGACATGATTGACTGAAACCGCCATTGCCTATTTATGTATTTTGTTTATTTTATTTATTTGTATCCCACATTTCTTCTGATATAGAGAAGCTAACAGCAATCAAGAGACAATAGAGCCAATGCATTAAAATATGTAATAAAAATAAATTATTTTGTGTCATGCCACATAAAAATTAAATTACAATTAAATTATCTCCCCCCCCCCCCAAAAATCCACTCACATCATCTTTAGCAACCCTCTCGCCATTCGGTATATGCCTTGTGGCAGAGGTATGTTTTTACCTGCCTGCAAAAAGCCAGCAGGAATGGAGCTATCCTGGTCTCTCTAGGGAGAGAGATCCATTGTCTGGGAGAAGACATCAAAAGCCCTCTCCCTTGTTCTCACCAAACAAACTCAAGAATGTGCAGAGATGATTTTAGACTTTTAACAGGCTCATAGAGCAGTGGTTCTCAACCTGTGGGTCCCCAGGTGTTTTGGCCCACAACTCTCAGAAATCCCAGCCAGTTTACCAGCTGCTAGGATTTCTGGGAGTTGAAGGCCAAAACATCTGGGGAACCACAGGTTGAGAACCACTGTCATAGAGAGAGTCCTTCAAATTACTTGGACCCAAGCTGTATAGGGATGGATAGGTCAAAGCCAGCACTTTGAATTGAGCCTGGAAACAAGTTGGCAGCCATAGAGCTGCTGCAACAAGAGAATTGTGTGCTCCCTGTAGCTAACCCCAGTTAACAATCTGGCTGCCACTCTTCGGACAAACTGAAGTTTCAGAGCCCTTTTCAAAAGGCAGCCCCACAAGGCACATTAGAGCAGTCCAACCAGGGTGTAACCAAGGTATGTACAATTGTGGCCAGATCAGACTTCTTCAGGAATGGGCATAGTTAGTGCACTGGCTTTAACTGTGAAAAAGCACCCCTGGTCACTACTAAAACCTGAGCCTCCAGGTTCAGAGCCGAACCCAGGACTACCCTCATACTGTGAATCTGTATTTTCAGGAGATGTGACCCCATCTTACACATGCTACATTCCTTCCCAGATCTGTCTTATGACTCGCTTTGACCCTCACCTACCACCAGAACTCCTATCAGCTGGGATTTCTGGAAGCTATAGGCCAAAACGGGGATGTGGCAAAAGTGACTTGCTTCAATCTCCACCCCCACCCCCCACACACAATAAAGTCATTAGAGCAAATAAAGCCTGCTTGGCTTTATGACCAAGTACAATTGTTAATCTAGGGCAGTGGTTCTCAACCTGTGGGTCCCCGGGTGTTTTGGCCTACTAAAGCAGAATTGGTACTTTTAGCAGAAGTACAGTCAGGAGAGAGTGATGCACAAGCACTTAGAAGGACGGCTTAGAAATGTTGCAAATTAAGAACAGGATGCCCATATGGCAGATAACATACTGTGGGAATGAAGTATTTTATCCTCCAGCTTCTTTTACAAAACACACATTTAAAGTGCCGTGCTTCAATCTCCACCCGCACCCCCACACATAATAAAGTCATTAGAGCAAATAAAGCCTGCTTGACTTTATGACCAAGTACAATTGTTAATCTAGGGCAGTGGTTCTCAACCTGTGGGTCCCCGGGTGTTTTGGCCTACTAAAGCAGAATTGGTACTTTTAGCAGAAGTACAGTCAGGAGAGAGTGATGCACAAGCACA
Source organism: Anolis apletophallus (assembly GCA_030556195.1). NCBI lineage: Eukaryota > Metazoa > Chordata > Lepidosauria > Squamata > Anolidae > Anolis > Anolis apletophallus. The sequence continues at coordinate 164,105,389 of JARBWK010000001.1, read as the reverse complement.
GGCCTTAGTATAAGCGAGATAGCTTGCCAGAAATCATGCTAGAAGCCATTCCGAGAATAATGCACTCTGATTGGTACGTAAGGCACAAGCAGTGATTTGCCAGGGAACATCATGTGCCTTTACTGATAACACTGGCCGTGATTGGCCTAGCTAGCACCCAGCGTGTATCTTGTTTACATTGTTACTGATTGGTAGGAACCGCGCATGGGCAAATGAGACCGTTCTTCCTTGCTGGCATAGAAGGACGGCTTAGAAATGTTGCAAAATTAAGAACAGGATGCCCATATGGCAGATAACATACTGTGGGAATGAAGAATTTTATCCTCCAGCTTCTTTTAAAAAACACACATTTAAAGTGACTTGCTTCAATCTCCACCCCCACCCCCCACACATAATAAAGTCATTAGAGCAAATAAAGCCTGCTTGGCTTTATGACCAAGTACAATTGTTAATCTAGGGCAGTGGTTCTCAACCTGTGGGTCCCCGGGTGTTTTGGCCTACAACTCCCAGGAATCCCAGCCAGTTTACCAGTTGTTAGGATTTCTGGGAGTTGACGGCCACAACATCCGGGGACCCACAGGTTGAGAACTACTGATCTAGGGACACCATGCAAGCCACCACAGAAGAACCTATTTAAAACACTGCTTTAATAAGATGCTATGCTATCTAGGGCCGGAGAGAAAGCACAGCGGTAACAACAGCTGTGCTTGCAATCAGAAGGTTGCATGTTCGATTCCCAGGCTGGCCTGGACACCCAGCTGTAAGCCCTGTCCACTGTTTACCCAACAGGTCGAAAACAGCCCAGCTGTGAATAGATGAACTGGGAACCGCAAGTGCTGGGGAGGATTTTTTTCAAAAAGGACTTTACAACGCCTGAATAATAATAATAATAATAAGAAGATTGGCTGTCGGAAGGTGGAATACGGAACAGAGGCTTGCTGTCATGGGGATAAAGCAACAGCACCCCCTTGTGACGTGATATGGAGCAACCGCACCCTTGACACAGCCAGAAGAAAAATCCTTCAGTAATTGTACTTGTTATTGTATTGTATTTGTACGTCTTCCGGCAGGGATTGTCTGCCGTATGTGTAATGTAATCCACTCTGAGTTCCCCTCGGGGTGAGAAGAGCGGAATATAAATAAAGTGTTTATTATTATTATGTTATTTCTTGGAGGAGGAGGAGGAGGAGGAGGAGGAGGGTTGTTGTTACTTGACTCTCCTCACAGTTCAGTTAAATTGTTCCAACTACTGTAACGAATTGTTTAATTGTCATATAAGTTTTTATAAATGTTTATTAAATGAATACATATGGCAAGCAGGCCAGTTTAAACTGTAGCTGCTTGTTGGCTGTGTTGCCATAGCAACATAGTTTGCAATAGAAATGTTTCCGTCCAGAGCAGGAGCCAAAAGGGTGAGCTGTCAACTGGAGTGGAGCAGACAATTTAAAAATCAGTCTTTGGCTGGTTCTGGCTAGTTTAGAGCTGGACCAATTGATTTAAGTCTTCAGCTTGGTTATTTGGAATGTCAGTTGTACCTGTTTGAATTAGTAAATAGATGTTGAGCTATGGGGGAAAGGAACCAGTAAAACTCTGTAACTTCAGTGGGCTAGCTGAAAGGACTAAAAGGCAAGCCAGTGCCTTAAATGTCAGTCAGGAGACTGAAAAGGAATATTTTGAAGTGAAATAAGTTCAAGCCAGTTTGGTAAAAGAATAAGCCATTCTGGGAGTTATATTGGAAACTGTTTCAAGTGCCTGTGATAACAGAAGTCATGTGTAACAACATCTAAGGAATACTGAGTAACCATTATGCGTTGTATGCCTGAGAATCCTTGAATAAATATTTATTTGTTCAGTTTATTACAATAAAGACTTGTGTCCAGTTATTGAAGAGAAGATTTACCTCAGAGGAGGACGGAAGAAAGATATGGAAGAAAGGATTCAGTTTATGGTATTAGTGTACCCATTTTAAAGTGCCTCAGGAAAAATATTTTTAAAGGTCAGGCCTCACACCAGCATTACACGCCTCACTCACTCAAACATACATAAACAAATAATAATTAATTTTCTCAGCCACAGTTACACTACATATACTTCCTAATTACTCTCTTCATTGTCATACATTGCCAGTCTATTTGGGTGTAATCCACTACATCAGGGGTTCTCACACTTTTTCAGCATGCGAGCTACTTATAAAACAACCAAGTCAACATGATCTACCTACCTACTACAAAAATGCGTCGGCAGCCTGCGGGGCGGGACTGAGCCTTCCTCCCGCCCTGCCTGTGATCTACCAGGATGCCCTACGTGATCTACCAGTAGATCGCGATCTACCTAATGAGCACCCCTGCACTACATAATAATTATTGGTAGCAAGTTGGGATAGGGAAAGAATGATCCCTCCTACCACACTAATTTGCCTTGGCCTCTACACCTATCTAACCCATAGGTTCAGTTTTCCCCTGCAGATTCTTGAGTCATCCCTACCAAAATCGGTGCTCTAAGCTAGGTAACCTCAAACTGTGGCTCTCCAGCTATTTGGACCTTTAACTGTAAGAATTACTGGCCATTGAACAAGCTGGCACAGACTTCTGGGAGTTGGAGGTCCAAACAGCTGGAGGAGTGCAGTTTGAGGATGCCTACTCCAAGCAATATTTGTGATGGTCATTTTCTCACCTGAGAACCACAGGAGTGTGTTTTCCTTTGCAGTACTATCCACTTTGTCCTTTATTTGTCCCACCAGGTCATCCATCTGTCTCAGGTTGGCTCCATATGGATCTTGGCAAGACAAATTCCACAATTGTTCCGACTCAAACAAAGGCACATGCATATGAGCCAGGGCAAGGTACAAGAAGAAGGGCTGCCCACTCTGGCTGGAAGAAAAACAGATAAAGCACTTTGGTTAATTCAAATGAATAGGCAAGCCTTTGTTGTTACACAGGGAAAAGGTTTACATTCACCTTAGCCACAGCACTGAACTGAAATCTTCAACACTTGTGATTCTGGATACTGTGCTCCACACAAGTAATTTTACCAAACTCCAGTTCAGGGCCCATTGTTAGTCCATATAGCAGTGGTTCCCAACCTTTTTTTTTGACCAGGGACCACTTGACCAGGGACCACTCTCCAACATTACTACCAAAGGGGTTATAAATCAGTCTTGAGTCAACCTTAGATTTAGTTTGGTTCTTTGGGGTACTGATTCAGAAAACTGCACTGGCTAGACCACATCAGCTTTAGTTTCTGATACAGAACATATGCCATCCAGTAGTCGCCATCTGCTTGCCCACAGAAAACCATATTTAATATGCCTTGGCACTATAAGAGGGTTTCACGAGACCACTTGCTCTTGTTGCAATGGTGTAGTAATGGTGAGGCCGCAGACCATATTTTAATTCTTGCGGACCACTGGTGGTCCAAAAAAAAAAAAAAAAAAAAAGCAAGATGTTCATAGGATGCTGGTCGAGCTCACTGAACTTTCACCACTGTCCCATGATATTGTATGTCTAAGACATCCATGGTACTTTCTAGCAAATGTACTCTAGAATAAAATGGTAGAAGATTCATCTCTCACTTGAGGATTCTACGGCAAACTTCTGAGAACCATGATTAAACACTGAAAGAATAAAATCATATCCCTTCGCATTTCTATTATTCTGAATCCTGAAACTGTCTTCAACATTCAGTGTCGAACTGGTCACATGGAGGTGGAGTACGATGGCCTGGCGTTGTTCAGGCCATCGTACTCCACCTCCATGTGACCAGTTTGGGACTGAATGTTGAAGACAGTTTCAGGATTCAGAATAATAGTATGTGATCTTGGCTAAGCAGTAACTGAAGGGTCCTTCCACAGAGCCCTATATCCCAGAATATCAAGGCAGAAAATCCCACATTAACTGAGTATGGATTCAGATAAACCAGTTATTGTGGGATTTTCTGCCTTGATATTCTGGAACATAGGGTTGTGTGGAAGGGCTCTCATACTCAGGTTGCATCTACACTGCCATATAATCCAGTTTCTGAATCCAGATTACTTGAACTGGATTATATGCATCTACACTGCCATATAATCCAGTTCAAAGCACATAATCTGGGTTCAGAAACTGTTTTATATGGCAGTGTACATGGGGCCTCATACAATGTAGACTGAATGGTGTTAAACTGGATTATATGAGACTACACTGCCATGTAATCCACTTTGATGCAGTTAATCCACTTTTTGAAACTGGATTATATGGTAGTGTAGATCCATCTTGAGAGTCTATTGTATGGTGGACAATCCTAGTGGGCCTTAGGGCACATTTTCTACTTATGGCCTCTTTGCAGGAATTTCACAGACTGCTAACATTGCCAATACAATATTAAACAAGCACACACAATACTGAAAAAGTTATGTTTTCAAGTTCCTTCAACCAAAAGCAAGTTGGAATGCCTTATATGGAAACCTCCAGGAGAGCTAATCAATTTTTGTGGCCAAGAAAAGGACAGTTCAGGAACTAGCAATGCCTACTATAAACATGAGAGGCTACATCCTTCTAAGCAAGGCTTATTTGGTCTTCCAAGCCCATTATTGACCTTTGGATAGGTATCAACCCAAAGTGAAGAAAGTAGGTGCTTCTAGTCCTATCGCTGAAGCCAGGAATCCCCAACACAGAAAGTACGAGTTTTTCCACTTTGGCCAGAATGGTCCCCCATGTTTGTGATTGCTGAAGTCGCTCACGACACAAAAATGAAAAAAAGCCTGCCATGCTATGATATTTTGACCTTCCATCATTAACCAGGGCCTGTCTGTGTCATTCTAAAAAAGTGGTGGGATACTTGGGAAAATGTTGTCTAGGACACAGGAGTAAGGGGAAATAAACACTGCCAAAAGAAAGAAACTTCAAGGAATCTGGTTACGATTTTTAAAAAACTTATTTGGAAAATAGCAACTTTTTCTTTCTTCTTATACTCTGAATTACCGTGTGACAACCAGAAAAGTACAATTGCTTCTTTCCTTCCTTCTTGTCCCCATTGGACAGAGAATGTGAAATAAACCAGGAAAGGAAGGGCAGAGAAGACAAAGGAACTAGAACAGAACTGGCAAGGAAGAAGACTGAAGGAAGAGTGAAACCCTGAAATCAGTTTATCCTACCCTTCATAGTCTTTCCAGTTCATAATTGTACTTATATCATATAAAATTATATATACAGTATATATATATATATATATCACACACACACATCTACACACACTCTCATACACATATAAACAAAATAAACAGAGAAGTACAGTTTTTTCTACCAAAAAGAAATAATTACAGTGTTGCTGTTAATACAATCAGCCCTCCACATTCATTGGATTAGGCACATAGGATTGCCATTTTAAAATCTAAGATAACAAGGAATTCCTAGGTCTTCCAGCATGAATCTATTATTCAACATCTGCTGGAAGCAGGCATGTAGCCAGGGGGGGGGCTAAGGGGGCTTAACCCCCCCCGAATTCTCAGGGTGGTCCGCGAAAAGGCCTTACTGGTACATTATTTAAACTGTTATGTTTATTCATATCATGATCTGATCACCATGCTCATTATATTCCACATTAATGGGGTTATTGGGATAACAATACAAAAGGTTTGCTAGGGTAGACCCTCTTCCACCCAGTCTCAGCCCCCCGTACCAAACTCAGCCCCGAATCAAAATCCTGGCTACGGCCCTGGCTGGAAGCTACCCATAGAATTGCACTGGAAAGAGAGTGTTGACCAGAGAGTCACACTGGAGGACCAGGACATACTGAGAGATAACATTTTAAAGAAAATTCATGATTAATCATATCTGCAAAAATCAAAAACACAAATGTGGAAGGATGACTGTTTACTAAAAGAGGTGCCATGCATGTTACTCAGAATCAGATACAAGGTCAATGTGTTATCGAAGGCTTTCATGGCCGGAATCACTGGATTCCTGTGAGTTTTCCAGGCTGTCTGGCCATGTTCTCTCCTGATGTTTCACCCACATCTATGGCAGGCATGGTCAGAGATTGTGAGGTCTGTTGGAAACTAGGCAAGGGAGGTTTATATATCTGTGGAAGGTCGGGGGGGGGGAGAGAACTCTTGTCTGTTTGAGGCAAGTATGAATGTTGCAATTGGCCACCTTGATTAGCATTGAATGGCTTTGTAGCTTCACTTGACTAGTTTCCAACAGACCTCACAACCTCTGACGATGCCTCCCATAGATGTGGGTGAAACATCAGGAGAGAATGCTTCTGGACATGGCCATACAACCTGGAAAACTCTCCAACAGACCTCACAATCTCTGAGGATGCCTCCCGTAGATGTGGGTTGAAACATCGGGAGAGAATGCTTCTGGAATATTGCCATACAACCTGGAAAACTCACAGCAACCCAGATACAAGGTCATCTAATCCCCTACGGCTATGAAATGAGGGGTCCTCTGGCTTCATTTTGGATGTCTGGAAGGACTTCACTCTCTTTGCCATTCTTGAGGGTTTGGGAGCAGGTATTTTCATATGCATAAAAGAGTGGGAAACACCTATCACAGATCGCCCTGGATCATTTTTAAGAAGGCAGCCTCTAAGAAGATCCAAACCTATGCCAGAAGTCAAAATAAATACATTTTCCATAGCAGAATTTATCCAATCTCACATGTGTTTATAGCTCTTTTTACCACATGAAAGGATCTCAGCATGGAGTAAGAGGAGAATAAACTTTAGTTAAGAAATTAAATTGTAGAAATTGAGAATGAACTTAAGATACGAATGTAAGGAATGTATGAAAGGGATAATTAAAGGACAAAATTATAGACTGTTTTCAGTACAAATGTGAAGCCAACCTTTGAAGGTAGGGAAGATATATATATATATATATATATATAGAGATACAGTATGTGTATATATATATATATATATATATATAGAGAGAGAGAGAGAGAGAGAGAGAGAGAGATATATATAGAGAGAGGTGCGGATTAGGGGTGATTACTGTGAGATTTGAGTACATATTGTACTTTCTCTAACAGGATGGAGGGTGGTTGGGTTCAGTTATCACTATTATTTTCTTTTTTCTTTTTTGGGTGCTGCCGTGTTTTGTTGTGTTGTGCTGTGTTATGTTGTGTTCTATATTATTAGTTTTCTTACATGTTTCTGTATTATTTAATATATTTCATTTTAAAAACTTTAAAAAATCAGGAAACTATTGAAAATAATCATTTTGTGAATTCCAGATGGCTTCAGGGTTCCCATGCAGCAGAATCTCAATGAGGAGGAAAGCAAGCTGTCAAGAAGGTCAAAATTATTAAAAAGCAAGAGGGGAGTTGATTATTGTCCAAAGTAGTTTATTTTTAAGTAATCAGACAATGCGTCCTGTTTTCTTGTTTACAGCTATATTTATCCACGCAAACAAGGCCTGCTCTTCCTCCGAGCCCTCCAAAGGGAAAAGGGTGGGATGACATGCGAAGAGGAGGAAAAGCATTTTGTAACAAGTGCGTGAGCATTTGCGTATTTGTGCGCACACATGCTCTTGGAACTCAAGCAAGCAAACAAACAAACAAACACGGCCCCGCCTCTCAGTTCCCAAGACAAGACATACTGCCCTTCAAAAAATGTCTCTATAAAATTCCTTTGCATATCATCTTCAGACAACCAATTTCTTTTTCTTTCCCATCTTGAGTACAAAACTTCATAACTTCTTCTCTACAACCTTAATTTAACAAACTACTGAGGCAACCAAACATTCAGCACAGTTTCTGGCTGGATCTACACTGCCCTACAATCCAGTTTCAGAATGTGGATGAACTTAATCAAACTGGATTCTGTAATCCAGTTCAATGCAGTTCATCCACATTCCGAAACTGGATTACAGGTCAGTGTAAATTCAGTCTCAGGTGTACTTATATATACATTTTCAAGCTTCTCCTGACTAGGTTAGAGCTATGGGTTAACCAAAACAACATAATTAGCCCTGAGCATGTGGGATTTTTTAAAGGGAAATCAACATTAGACCAGGCCCACGTCTTGGCCCACTTAGCCAACAAATACCATTAAAAATGTCCTAATAAACTAAGTGTGGCCTTCTTGGACCTCAAGGGGGCATTTGACTCCATGAATAGAAAAAAGCTTTGGGGAAAACTAGCAGCCTTCAATATTGACCCAAGACATCTTTACTTGATAAAGAAACTGCACAACTATGGCAGGTGAAAAACCACAGAGGATTCTGTCGAACCCAATCCAGGTCAAAAAGGGAGTCAAACAAGGGTGTGTACTATTACTACTTCTATTCAACATCTTCTTGCAGGATCTCCCTATAGCCCTCGCCCAAGTGGACGGCTATAGCCCCAAGATTGGCCCAAAGCATGTCCCTCTCTTGCTATTTGTGGACGATGCAGCCCTACTATCCCTCTTCAATGTGGGTTTAAAAAGACTCCTGCTTAGATTTGTTGACTTCTGTGAGATGAATGATTTGCTGGTAAATTATGATAAAACCAAGATCCTGGTTTTTGGAAAAAGCAATAAAAAACAAGTCTGGAAGCTAAAGGGCCACTATATTGAGCAAGTATAAAATTTCAAGTACCTAGGACTCTGGTTCAGTAACAGTGTTTCTCAACCAGTGTGCCGTGGCACAGTAGTGTGCCATGAGCGATCATCAGGTGGGCCGCGAGAAAAGCTCTCTGCCCCCCTTCCTTCCCCCCTCCTCCTGCCAAACTCCTGCCGCTTGGGAGAGGAGGAGGAAGGGCCAGGCGGCGGCGAAGAAAAAGAAGGGACCGGGGCACCGCCTCCTTCGGCCGTTTCCCCAACCAGCCTCCAATCCGCTATGACTCCCGCCATGACTCTCGCCCCTTGCTTGTTGAAGCCGCGAGGAGCCCGGAGCCCTGCCTACTGAAGCCCGTCCACCGCTCATGCTCCTCCTCTGTGGGAGAGCTGAAGCAGGGGTGGGGGCATGACGCAGCCTGGCTCTGCCCCTTCCCCCCGGGTTCAGCACTCCCACAGCTTTGCCAGCCTTGAGGGGGCAGTGCCAAGCCAGCGGTGGCAGAGCCAGCACAATGCTGGCTTGGCACTGCCCCCTCAAGGCTGGCGAAGTTATGGGAGAACTGAAGCCGGGGGAGGGGGCAGGGCATGGCGTGGCCTGGCTCCTCCCCCTCCCCAGCTTTGGCACTCCCAGCAGGTCACCATCCCCCAGCCGTTCTTTACTGTATTACAGTGTCATTTTGTGTCATTTTGGTTGGTGGTGTGCCCCCAGATTTTTTTAATGTTAAAAGTGTGCCACGGCTCAAAAAAGGTTGGGAAACACTGCAGTAACAACCTCTCATGGTCCACTCATTTAAAATATACAATCAAGCAACAGTGCCATCAAGAGGTTTCTCCACTCCAGGAACAACCAATATATCCCCCCCAGCTCTGCAAGTTTTTCAAGCAAAGACAATAGCACAACTATGGAGCTCCCATTTGGTTAACCCCTAATTATAGTGCCATCAGATCTTTCCATTCGAAATTCCTCCACAAATTATTTGATGTCCCAAACTGTGTCCCGTATGCAATTCTATGCTTACAATCTGGACAATACTCTATAGAGGCCACTATCTGGCTAAATACCATAAATGTTGGTTATATATTCACTACCAAAGCCCCAGCAACTCTCTGAACCAACTCACCTTGAGCGAACTCCACCAATGAAAAAGGTACTTTTCATTTAGCCTCAAGAATGGGGTTTGCTTCATTTCTCTTCAGCAATGAACCCTGATTACTTCTTGTGTTGTCATTAAAAGAAATACAAAGCAAATTTGGAAAGGCTGAACTCAGACATCTAGTCAATTTTGAAGACGTAATCAATAACTACAGAGCACTTAATAACTCGCATATTCTCCATCCCAACTGTCCTTTGCCCTTACTTCATGCTATCATTGTTTCAGTCGCCGACATATCTAATTTTTCAGCGCCGGAATCCAGGTGACCCTAACCTCTACCATCGAGGTACCATGGTCGGATCACCATGCCCTGAAAGTCCGGTTAGAGCAAGGGCGGTGAACCGATTTGGGTTCGCCCAAGGAGACTTACGGAACCCAACAGGTTCCCGAATGCTCTAAGGCAGTGGTTCTCAACCTTTCTAAAGCCGTGACCCCTAAATACACTTTCTCATGTTGTCGTGACCCCCAACCATAAAATTATTTTCATTCCTACTTATGTTATTATTTACCACATTTGTACCCCACCCTTCGCAACCCTGAGGGGACTCACAGCAGCTTCAGCAACAATTCAATGACTTAAATTTATTTATTTATTTCAACATTTGTACCCCACCCTTCACCACCCCTGCATACAGTTGATACAGATTTTTTTAAAAAAATCTACAATTACATCAATTATTAAAATCACATAATCCACAACTGTAATTTTGCTACTGTTATGAAACGTAGTGTAAATATCTGATATGAGGATGTATTTTCATTGTTACAAATGGAACATAATCAAAGCATAGTGACTAATCACAAAAACAATATATTTGGGGGAGTATGGACAACGGATGATGGGATTTGCAGTACCTTCAACTGATTCAGCTCTGAATTCCACAGACCACTGAGACCTTCACGAATTACAGAACTCCCATGACCAACAGAAAACACTGGAGGGGTTTGGGAGGACTTGACAGTGATTTAGGGGAGATGTAGTTCACCTACGTACATCCGGAGAACACTGTGAACCCAAACAACTGTGGATCTGGCCAAACTTGGCACAAATACTTAATATGCCAAAATTTGAACACTGGCGGAGTTTGGTGAAAATAGGCCTTGACGTTTGGGACCTGTTTAAATGTATAGTTCACCTGCAACCAAAGAGCATTCTGACCCCCAAGAATAATGGAATGTAACCAAACTTGGGATAGAGACCTCCCATGACCCACAGGAAATACTGGAGGGCTCTGGGGAGAACAAACCTTGACATTTGGGAGCTGCTGGGATTTATAGTTCACTTGCAAACAAAGAGCATTCTGACCCCCAAGAATGGAATTTAACCAAACTTGGGATAGAGACCTCCCATGACCCACAGGAAATACTGGAGGGCTCTGGGGAGAACAAACCTTGACATTTGGGAGCTGCTGGGATTTATAGTTCACTTGCAAACAAAGAGCATTCTGACCCCAAGAATAATGGAATGTAACCAAACTTGGGATAGAGACCTCCCATGACCCACAGGAAATACTGGAGGGCTCTGGGGAGAACAAACCTTGACATTTGGGAGCTGCTGGGATTTATAGTTCACTTGCAAACAAAGAGCATTCTGACCCCCAAGAATAATGGAATGTAACCAAACTTGGGATAGACACCTCCCATGACCCACAGGAAATACTGGAGGGCTCTGGGGAGAACAAACCTTGACATTTGGGAGGTGCTGGGATTTATAGTTCACTTGCAAACAAAGAGCATTCTGACCCCCAAGAATAATGGAATGTAACCAAACTTGGGATAGACACCTCCCATGACCCACAGGAAATACTGGAGGGCTCTGGGGAGAACAAACCTTGACATTTGGGAGATGCTGGGATGTAACGACTCTCCAACACACGGTAGGGATCACACGAAGATGGTATCTTGGTCCAACACGATTTTATTGAAGGTACGAGACATGTGAAGCTAAAGCACCGGCCCGCCACCCAAACACACCTTTTATACCTCCATAGCCCCTCCCCTACCCATGCAATGTCTGGGCAGGGTTACATCAGCTCCAAGTGAGTCAGCAATCCCAGTAATCCACAGGGGCATGACCCCAGGGGTCATGAAGTCAGTGTCACCAGTCCCAATGTCCAATGTCCTTGCTTGGAGGAGTTACCTCACTTCCCTCTCAAGCACCTGGAAGTTGCATCACTCCCAGTCGGACTCAGCAGTCTCAGTGAATCTGGGACAAAGGTCACCCCAGAACTAAAGTGAAGGTCGCTGCTGCCTCATGACAGGCTGGGAACCTGGACTTCATCCAAGCTCAGGTTTCCCAATCCTGACACTGGGATTTATAGTTCACCTGCAACTAAAGAGCATTCGGAACTCCAACAATAGGCACAGAAGTCTTCTGTGTTGGTCTAGCAAGCGGTGGATGAGCAGGGAAGGCAGGAGGAGCATCCCCTCCACAGTGCCTCGCTTGCTGCCTGGTGTTTTGCAAGTGAAGAGCCCGCCCCTCTCCTAAGGAATAGTAGCCTGGCGGATGACATAGGAAGGCCCTCTCGTGCCCAATGCTTCTTAAACCGTAGCAGCGTTTGCAGGCAGGGGAGGGCCGTTTATCGCCTTCTGCTGGAATGGGGATGGGCTGCCACTGGGCTGCAGCTGTTCCTGCGGGCTTGGGAGGTAGCCTCTCCTCCGTCCCTGGGCCTGCTCTCACAATAGTGCCAGAGGAGAGGCCCCGCTGGGTCCGCAGGATCAGTAGCGGCCTAGCAGCAGCCCATCAGCACCACACTTTGAGACGATGGAAGGCCCTCCTGCGCCTTTAAATGCAGCGCCAGCTTAAGGGGCATTTGCAGGTGCGAGAGGGCCTTCCCTTGTTCTCTGCCAGGCTGCTGTTTCTGCAGGATCGGGAGGGAGCTCCCCACCACCCCCAGGCTTGCTCGCTCAGTGGCGAGTTGGCGGCGTGGAGGAGAGGTCCCCTCCGGGCCCGCAGGAACAGCGGTAGCCCAGCACCATTCCAATGGAGTACAATGGAAGGCCCTCCTGTGCCTGCAAACGCAGCCGCGGCTTTGGGGGCTTTGCAGGTATGGAGGGGCTTCCATCGTCCCTCCGTTGGGCTGCTCCTGGGCTGTAATTGTTCCTCTAGGCCCGGAGGGGAACTCTCTTCCATACCGCCAACTCGCCACTGTGTGAGCAAGCCCGGGGGAGGTGGGAAGCCCTCCCCGGGCCTGCTCACACAAAGACACCCCCCCCCCCCCAAGCACCCGCAGAAGCAGCAGCGACCTAGCGGCAGCTCAGCACCCCGCCACCAGAGGTTGAGGGTTAGGCTAGGTGAGGCTGCCGCTGCTTCCACGCACCCAGGAGCCTCTGCCTCCGTCCCTTTAGCCGTCGCTCCAGGAGGGCCTTCGATGGTCTCTGCTGGGTTGATGCAGGGCTGCCACTAGGCCCCTGCTGTTCTAGCGGTCCCAGAGGGACCGCTCCCAACCCCGCCAACCGGTCAGTGCAGTACAAAGGGAAGTACACAGGGATCTTTTCTCTTGCCTCCAAGCGCCTCCTTGGGATTCATCGCAGCCGGGAGGAGGAGGAGGAACCCATCCATGCCGCGCAGAGGCGGGGCCTCGGGAAGGGGATGCCGCGACCCCCGAAAAAGGCCTTGCGACCCCCCTGGGGGTCGCGACCCCCAGGTTGAGAACCACTGTTCTAAGGGATCTGGAGCCTGTCAGCGGTTGATACATGGAACACCAAATTTCCAATGCACTCGATGAGATCGGCCCTAGACACCCTCTCCAACCCCGCCAAAACCGATCCCCTTGGTTCACCAAGGAGCTTCGGCCATTGAAATGGGAGAGAAGATGGCTAGAGGGCATGTGGCAAGAGATCCGTGACGAAGCATCGAGATCAGCTTATAAGGCATTTATGGAAACTTATGAGCATGCTATCATCGAGGCAAAACAATTATACTATGCCACAGGAGCAGACTGAGGGTGAATCCAGCAAAGATGGAGATACTGTGGCTGGGTCGACCGGATGGTGGGGTGGTCCAGCTGCCTACCCTGGATGGCGAGGCACTATGCTGTCACCTTCAGTAAAGAGCCTAGGGGTCATTTTAGACCCCTCGCTGACAATGGAGTCTCAGGTCCCTACTGTTAGCACAACCGCCTTTTTTCATCTGCGGCAGGCTAGGCGGCTGGCCCCCTATCTGGCTAGAGACGACTTAGCCACGGTGATCCAAGCCATGGTCATCTCAAGACTAGACTACTGCAACGCCCTTTACATTGGCCTACCCTTGTCAGTGATCCGGAAACTTAAGCTTGTCCAGAATACTGCTCCGCAACTTCTCGTTGGGGTTCCAGTGAGATGTCATATAGCTCCTATTCTGCAGCAGCTCCATTTGCTTCTGGTCGAGCACCGGATCACTTTCAAGGTGATGGTGTTAACCTTCAAGGCCTTGTATGGTCCGATGTATCTGAAGGACCGCCTCACTCCCTACCAACCCCAGAGATCACTCCGCTCTGAAGATTTAAACCTACTCGAAGTGCCCAGTTTCAAAGCCATCAGTTTAACATCCACACGGCACAGAGCCTTCTCTGTTGTGGCGCCATCCATCTGGAATGCCTTGCCAACTGAAGTTCGTGCCCTGCGAGATCTAACGACCTTTTGCAGGGCGTGGAAGACCCATCTGTTCCGGCTGGCATTCAATTGTTGAATTTAAATTTTAATCTAGTATTAATTGATGTTAATTTTTTTGCTGTTATGGTGTTTTATGTCGTATTGTGAGCCGCTCCGAGCCCTCGAGGAGTGGCGGCATACAAGACCGAATAATACATAAATAAATGAACCCACAGAGGGTTCAAGAACTCAGTGTTCATTACAAGCCTATGAACAAAACAAGTTATTTTGAATGAAAATAAATATGAAATTATTAAACTACTTTATGATAACAACCTACCCGAATGAACTGTTTCCTGGATTAGCTTCACTAACTTGCGTAAAAGATTACCTGGATCAATCTGTTTCTGATACCCAATTAAAAAGAAACTCTGCAATTAACTTAGAAGTGAGTTTTTTCATTAACCTTACCTTCAACAGTGTGCACCTTGATCTCACATGGGTACATATTGTTCAGTAACAATACCATGAGAAATCATGCATCCCATGTGCAATTTTCCAAAGGTCATGGGCATTCATCCAGATGTGTTTAAAGTGGATGAAACCTTGACGCCAGTTAAATATAGTTCTAGCACAGTGTCACACCTGTGATATGCTATTGCTTCATTCAGGCACTGTGAGCACATCTGTGGACCTTTGCCAATACTAATTACATAAGGGCACTCCTAAGTACAGTTGAAGAGTCATTGCAAGAACTCTCTCCTGCAGATAAGTTAAAGAATGTACAGGTCGGAAAGGGACACAATGTAACAAAGCCAAGTGAGTGACAAAATCTGCTGATTTGATTTTGTTGTGCCGAGCATATGATAGTATATAAAGACATCAAGTTACTTTTACTACTTACAAATCCTGATATATACATGAAGAATCAGCAAATACACCTCATCTAATTCAGGCTATTCCTTGCCCAGAAATCTGGAAGGCAACAGGGTCATTCCTTCCAGTTTAGAGATTTCAAAATTAGGACTGAGGAAAGTGACAGCTCATGGATTTCAGTCTCAAACAATTTCCTTTTGAGGCTTAAGGACAGTAAAGAAATAGCTAAACAACCAGCTAAATGTGTTGTGAAATGTATTATTATTTGATACACAAGATCAGTACACAGTAAGCAAGATCACTATGCTGCCTTTTGTATTTGATCACATGTCGGACACTTCCCAAGTGTCTAGAACTGTGTGATGTATCGACGAATAATGTGTTCAGATCCAAGTAGGGTGACATTTTGCAGCTGACAGATGGCAATTTTGTCAGCGCCAATTGTTTTTAAGTGCAGGTCAAGGTCTTTAGGCACTACACACGGTGTGCCAATCAACACTGGGACCACCTTTACTGGCTTGTGTCAGCGTCTCCGCTGTGATATGCCGGCCTCTCAGCCAAGGGGGGGGGACTGTTTCTGAGACTCCAAGTGGGGAGGCAAGAGCAGGCATGCTCGGCGCATGGCAGCACGGTACGCATGTGCAGGTGAGGGAGAGCATGCGAGGCTGAAGGGAGGTTTGCACCAGGAGGTCCCTTCATGGCATGAGGGTTCTGTTTTGGAAGTTTGTTCTAATTCTATCGTTAGGATGGGAAGAGTTGGTGGGGTTCAGAATGCTCTTTGATTGTAGGTGAACTAGAAATCCCAGCAACTACAACTCCCAAATGTCAAGGTCTATTTTCCCCAAACTCCACCAGTGTTCACATTTGGGCATATTGAGTATTCGTGCCAAGTTTGGTCCAGATCCATGAAGTAGCAACGAAAATGTTATGGTTGGGGGTCACAACATGAGGAACTGTATTAAGGGGTCATGGCATTAAAAAGGTTGAGAAACACTGTTCTAGTACTTAAAAATAAAAGTAAAGCCTTCTAGTCTCCTCATACGTACACTAGCTTAAAATACATGAGGCTCATTTGTGTAATACTAAACCATGGTTTAGTGTGGCATCCTTTACCTTGCACGGTCGATGAACTGAATTGCTTTCTCTGCATACCTAGCAGACAGGCTGGTGAGGTTTACAGGCTGCTCGACAATTGCGCGGTTTTCAAAAAGAGGAAGTGCAATCTCAGGATAACAGTCTTCCTTCTGTTTGCTGAAGGAGGGGATTATAAAACACTCTTTAAAGAACAGCTACACATATGCAGTGGAACATTAAAACAAAAGCTTTCGTTAGCAATATATCAGGTTTTTCTTTGGTACGAATATAAAAATAGAACTGATGTTTATACAAAATATGAACAGCATGGGAAGAGTGAATAATCGAACCAACACACACAATAAAACTCAGGGTGACCGACAAAAGTGAATGGTGATAGCGGCTGGTCAGACAAAAGTAAGTACTCATTCACCAACAAGTTGCTGTGATACTGGATTCACCGTCATAAAGTATGATAACAGACGTTGCTCTAAATTATTCTTATAAAGGGATGAGAATTCTATACGCAGGGCTGTCCAACTTCTACGGGCCCAAGGGCCGGAATTCCGGTCACTGATCACCTGGGGGGCCGAAGGGTCTGCCTCCGCCCCCGGCTCCGCCCCCTCCCCGGCTCCAATTTACTTACAATTGACCTTGAGTTGTGGAGTTGTAGTTCACCTCCATCCAGAGAGCACTGTGGACTCATAAGAACATATAGAACATAAGAAGAGCCATGCTGAATCGGACCTCAGCCCATCTAGTCCAGCATTCTGTGTCACACAGTGGCCCACCAGTTGTACACAGGGATTTCGAGCAGAAGGGAGGGCAAAACCCTGACCTGCTCCCGACCCCCCACAACCAGTACCCAGGAAATCCTGCCTACCTCAACCAACTCCGAGGTGGCACTTGAATGTCCTTTTCAGTAACTACCGATACACTTGGTATCCATGAATCTGTCTAATCCTGCCTTGAAGTTGTTCAGGCTGACAGCTGTCACAACCTCTTCTGGAAGTGAGTTCCATAACCCAATGACCCTCTAGGTGAAGAAATATTTCCCTTTATTAGTCCTAATTTTCCTACCTTGGAGCTTCAGGGAGTGCCCTCTAGTCCTAGTGTTTTGTGACAAAGAAAATAGTTTTTCTTTATTCACCTTTTCTATCCCATGCATGATTTTATACACTTCGATCAAGTCACCTCTTAACGCCGTCTTTCAAGGCTGAAAAGACCAAAGGCGTTGCAACCTGGTTTCATAAGGGAGCCGCTCCATCCCTTGGATCATTCTTGTTGCCCTTTTCTGTACCTTTTCCAGTTCCATTATATCCTTCTTAAGGTGCGGAGACCAGAATTGTACACAGTACTCCAAATGTGGCCTTACCATCGATTTGTAGAGAGGTAATACAACTCAAATAATGATGGATCTGGACCAAACTTGGCATGAATACTCAATATACCCAAATGGGAACACTGGTGGATTTGGGGAATGTTTCCTAATACCTTTGAGTTATTTGAGTCCACATTCAAATTGGGACACACCAAAAAAAACCCAAACACCTCAATGCCGTCGCAGGGCTTAATGGGGCCTCCTTTCCCAGAGGCGGGTGGAGGAGGCCCAAAGAGCTCCCTCCCTCCCTGAAGGGAAAACAAGCCGCGGGGGCAGACGCAAAGGAAGCCACGTTGCGCCCTGCACGTGGGGGAAGGCAGCACAACAAGGGGGAGGGGGCGCGGAGGAGGGGAAGGAAGCGTCGCCAAGAAACCGCCGCTGAGGGACCCCTCCCCCTCACCCAACGTCCCACTGTTTTTAGATTGATTGATTCGAGCCAGGCCCTTCCTTACCCATACTGCGGGAGCCCCGCAGAGCCCGCCGCCGTGAAGAGCCGCTGGAGCCAAGCCAAGCTCAGGCCGGGCGCGGCGGCTCTCCCATCCGCGAGGCAGGAAGCGAGGGCCCTCCACAGGAAGAGGACGGAGCCAGGAGAGGCTTTCCTTGCCTCAGTCCCCTCCTCCCTCTCTCTGTGTCACGATGCAAGACCTAGGCCGGCCCCTTAATCACACACACAGAGACGGTAATCAGCTAACTACTTTATTGAAGAATAAGAAACAGTTGAAAAGGTAATTGTCCATAAAAATATCAAAAGTAATCCAAAGGGTGCAAGGTATAGTCCAAAAGCAACTTGGCAAGAAAGTTCCAAAGACTTGGCAAGGCTCCGCTTAGCTAGCGGATCAAAGAACAAACAAGGTTGCAAGATACAAACTCTTCTTGGCAGGCCACTAGCCCCAAACTTAGCTACGTGGACTTGGCTTCGCTACACATCTGTATAGGATAGACGTGGCCGAAGTACTGAGGATCCGTTCCCACGGATCCTATACTTAATCCCCTTAGCGAGGCCTCCGACGCTCTAGGCTTCTCCTCCTCCAATCTGTGCTGCGGGCCCTCGGTCGGTCTAGGCTGTGGAACCAACCCCTCCTGCTAGCCTCAATGCTCCGTCTCCTATCAAACGTTCGACCTTGCCTCCCAGCACCTTGTTCCCTATCTTCGTGAGAGTCGAACTCCCCATCTGCTTCCCGGGCCTCTCCCTCGGTTGTTTCCCACATTCTTTCTTGCGAGCCTCGCCCCCCCAGCCGTTCATAATCTTCACTATCACTGCTTTGAATTCCGACTGGCCTTCCTGCCTCTCGTAAGGATCAGGCCAGCCGTCATCCCAGGCCAGGCTTTCTGTGGGGAAGAAGGCCCAGCTACCTCAAAATCCCCTTCTTCTAGCCCCCTCCAAATCCTCTTTAGAATCAGCTGGCCCCAATGCGAGTGGGACCCCCGGTGCTGCCCCCTGCCCTCCAGGCACAAACGAGAACTGGTGTGCTACACTCTGAGGGAATGGGGGCTGGCCTGGAAGCAGCCGCGAGGGAGGAGGAGGCGCGCGCCCAGGCCAGCCGCAAATCCCGCGGGGCCCGAGATTTCGGCAGCTATCGCGAGACTACGCAGCCACAGACGGGATTTCGACCTCCTCAAATCCCGTCTGTGGCTGGCGTAGTCTCGCGATGCTTGCCTAAACACGGAAATAGGTATTTTTTATTTTTAATTTGTATTTTATTAAAACAAGTTAGGGGGCCGTAGGGAAGGGGCTCGGGGGCCGTGTACGGCCCCAGGGGCACCTGTTGGACAGCCCTGGTCTATAGCATTCGGTGTTCCTCACCATTGGGCAGAATATGGGGAAAGCAAAACCCTGGGCAACACAATTCAATTAGGAACCTCCCCTTCCAATTTTTGATCTACCTTTAAGAGGCTGGGCTGAATAGAAGATGAAATCAAGAAAGACATTTGGGGCATGGCCAGAAGTGGGGTTTATTCCTTCTCAGAATGCTTCCTGGATCAACTGGGGAGACCCCAACTTGTTAACGTATTGTTAACCCATCGCTTAGCTGTGATGTGGGTGAGGGGGACTGCTCTCAAATGGGTGTCCTCCATCTTCCTGGATCGGGGACAGCGAGTGGAGAGGTGAGGTATGGTTTCCGAGAGGCTCCCACTAAACTGTGCAGTCCCTCAGGGAGCTATTCTCTCCCCTTTATTATTTAACATCTATATGCAATCACTTGCCAAACTGGTGCGGAATTTTGGTCTGGAGTGTCATGAGTACGCTGATGACACCCAGCTGGTGCTGAGAATGGACGGACGGACGGACTCGGTACCCGATAATTCCCAGCTGTGCCTTCAAGCCGTGACTGGTTGGCTACGTGCCAGGCGGTTGAGAGTGAACCCATCGAAAACGGAGATCCTATGGCTGGGTCGCCCGGGGGGGGGTGAGCTCCGGCTGCCTACTCTGGATGGCGAGGCATTACGCCCGTCGCCCTTAGTAAAGAGTCTGGGGGTCCAATTGGACCCACTGCTGACGATGGAGGCCCAGGTCTCCACTATCAGCAGATCCGTCTTTTTCCACCTGCGACAGGCTAGGCGGCTGGCGCCATACCTTTCCGGGAGTGATCTAGCTACGGTGACCCAGGCAACAGTCATCTCGAGGCTAGACTACTGTAACACCCTCTACATGGGTCTACCTTTGGCAGTTATTCAGAAACTCAAACTGGTGCAGAATGCAACAGCTAGACGCCTGGCGGGAGTACCGGCCAGGAGTCATATCACTCCAACTCTGCAGCAACTGCACTGGTTGCCAATCAAGTACCAGATCACCTTCAAAGTGTTGGTCTTGACCTTTAAGGCCCTATATGGTCTGGGGCTGGTGTACTTGAGGACCGTCTACTCCCATATGCGCCCCAGAGATCCCTTTGGTCCGAGGACCAAAACCTGTTACACATCCCTTCCATTAGGTCCTTCCACTTGTCATCATCCAGACAGAGAGCCTTTTCCATCGTCGCACCAAACCTGTGGAATGCCTTGCGGGCAGAAGTCCAGGCAATAAACGAGCTACCAGCCTTCCAGAAGGCGTGTAAGACAGCTCTCTTCCGACAGGCATTTAATCTTTAAACCATGTCAATCTGTATGCTGACAGAAACATTGTTTTTACACTTTTTAATGTGCTTATCGTTTTAGTGCTATGTTACCTTGTGCATTTTGTAAACCATAAACTACAAAGGCAGTGTAAATATAGTATCAAAACACTTTAAGTACACAGCAAAAAGCTCACAGAGTGAGTATCATAATGAACAGTAAGTAATCACATGAAAGTTACATAGATATTACGCAAGAAATAGATAGTCTTCAAGATAGTATACGATTCAAATAGCCATAGGAAAATCATACATTCAAATGCATTGCACAAATAACAAGGCTACAAGAACGCTAATAGGGGCCGTCTGGAAAATAAAACCTAAATGGTAGGCAGGCGGACACCCTTACTGGAGGAGGAAAGTAGCTGGGGGCAGATAAGCCCCGGCTAAAACCCGTGATCGGGTGGCGAAACCAAGGCTACTTCCGGGGTCTTGCTCTTGCCAAACAGCGTCTCCCTGGTAACAGACGCCGGCTCCGCCTCCTGTGGGGTAGCAAAGGATGGCGGGAGTGGTAGTCCACTGTAGAGCGAAGACGCCCGAGCTCAGCTATGGCGGCGGCACGGAAAAAGAACTCGAGTCCCGACACTGGGGTCTGCAGGGGATGTTTGATGAAGGGACCAAGCCTGACGGCGGAGAGCTCAATGCAATGCCGGCGGCGGGCCGTTTCGTCCTTTCAAACAGGACTTCCTCAGAGGCAGCGTTATTCATTCATGACGTCCTCACCAATGCGGGTTCATCAGGAGTCTTAAAAGAGTTGTGGAGGACGGACCATTCCATCTGGTGGAAATGGCCATTTTGTAAACCACCCCGAGCCAATTTGAAAGGGCGGTATATAAATTGAAACAATAAATAAATAAATACTATGGACTAGAGCAGTGGTTCTGAACCTGGGGGTCCCAAGTGGTTTTGGCCTATGACTCCTGGAAATCCCAACCAGTTTTCCAGCTATTAGGATTTCTGGGAGTTGAACGCCAAAACATCAGGGGACCCACAGGTTGAGAACCACTGGACTAGAGGTTTTTCATATCTTATTTGCAAAATTTAAAGTGCTGGTAAGCCCTAAACTGTTTGGGTCCAGATTACCTGGCCAACCACAAGTCCTCATATGAACCTGCCTGGATACTGCAATTATCCTGGAGTGTATCAACAGCTTTGGATTGGGAGCAGTAGTCCATCATCAGGATGAGAGGTTTTCCAGAACATTAGCCCCTCATCTCGTCCCTTATGACAGCAACAAAGTAGGATGCAAATGGCCCGTCTTCACAGAGAGTGGTACTCATCAAAAGGGAAGCCTTACCTTCCTCTTGTCGAGTTCCACAGGCAAGCTGGGCAGGCTGGCAGATCATAGCCTGGAGTGTCAGTGCACCCCATATCATGACTATAGGGGATCCCAAAGTAGTAATCAAAACCTGGAATTAAAACCACAGAATTAGGAATTACAAGGCTGCTCTTTTAGGGGCCCAGTTTTTACAAGGTATTCAGTCTTCTTCAGATCATTGGAAGCTGACATTGCTTCTGAAGGCTTACATTGTTTGTGTGAAATAAGGTATATTCACACAAATATGTAGGTTAAGCATAAGATGACAACTTACAGCACTAATGCTGCAATACATTTCTACTTCTCAATAGATGCCAAACATATCCTTTGTTACCATAGGATCTTCTGCAGGTACCAAAGTTCTTTTTCTTTTTTCCAAATCTCTGTTCCAGCAGAGACAAGTTCTCACAAGCAAAAAACTGTTATCTACACTTATTGAAATAAAACCAAGATTGGGCTCCAGAACTGCACTGGATACAACACCTGAGCATCTCCAGACCCTTTTGTTATCTTTGCACATCGACAGGCAGCATGTTTGGGAGCAACTGCCATTCCACGAGGCCAAAAGAAGCTCTCTGTTGTGAATGATGTGTCACAATAAGGCATTTAATCATACGACCAGTAAAAGAGATGCCAGAAAGACTGTAGTGGAGCTGCTTCTAGTCAGTGGCACAGTAATGAGTTTGACATGTGGACATTGGAGTGGATTGGATACAGCCCAGTCTGGCTGTCTGTGCCTCAGAAACACTCCTGGAAGCTCCAGTTCTCCTGGCACCAGATTAATAGTGAAAAGCAGCACTTCTGCTGTAAAATTGCCATATACTAGGTGGACTCTACAGGAGTTGCAAGGCGAATCTCTTTTATTTGGCCTGCTTACACACAGAGACTGGCTTTGTTTCAAATGTTTTCATCTCAAGCTCAATTTTTCAACACCTGCCATACAATGGAATGAGGGAATGACATGTCATCTCCACCCATCGTCCATGCCTTCTCATCTCAGCCCAACTCCCATTGGAAGATATCATGAGGAGGTTACTGGACATCAGCTAACTACTTATGGGTCTTAGAAAAGTATCTTCTTCCAAGAGGAACAGCCCAAGGAAAAAGAGGGACTACATCTGAGTTCTTTTGGGGAGACAGAGCGGTGTCATAAATAATAATAATAATAATTATTATTATTATTATTACATCTGCACCAGCAAATTTGTACTCCAACACAGAAAAAGGATAGAATTCTTACCTCGAAGACTGGGATGGTAAGGACCATTATGTCCCAAGTGCCATTTGCCTACAACAAAGGAATTGAAGACTCTGTCAATAAAGTAATGTTAGCACATGCAATACTAAGGATGAAATAAAATCATCCTTGTTATCGTAGCCAAGTGGAAAGATCCCTATTGAGACTAGGAAAAGGGATGGAGTGTCACGTCTCTCTGTCCCAAGTACCTATTGATCTACTCACATTTGCATGTTTTTGAACTGCTAAGTTGGCAGAAGCTGGGGCTGACAGTGCGGGCTCACCCCGCTCTTAGAATTTGAACCTGCAACCTTTCAGTAAGCAAGTTCAGCAGCTCAGCTGTTTAACCCAGTGCCACCAGGGGCTCCAAAAGAACAGAGAAATTGCTCCATTCACTTCAACAGGAAGGAAAGAAATGCTCATTTGCCCAAAAATGACAAAGAGGGAGAAGCACATTCCCTACTTGGGATCTCATTACTTTAAGGATTTGGTAGTGTCTAAGTGTCTTCCCACATTGCCTAGCAAAACAGATTTTCCCTCCCTCCCAGAACCCGTTATGTAAGTAGGGAAATATCAAGGATACCTCCAAGTAAAACACATTACAGAATCCCACTGGGAGTTTACCAGAGTGGACCACCATAGCCAGGCTAGCTCTGTTTGGACAAACCAAAGCTGGAAAAAGGCATTCTGTAACTTCAAAGGTAGTTGAGTCTTTAGTAGCAAAGCGGGATCCTGGTGCATCCATTCAGTACACAGAAACAACTAAAATACAACCAGATACACTTCCTGTCAGAGATAGATTCAATCACCTATTATGCCAGTGCGATAGCCAGCTTCCTTCAGGACTTCTGCCAAAGTTGTCTCGTTCAATGGGAGGCCACCTACTGATGTTACAGCAAAATTGTGGGTCACTCCATTGCGAAGGCCAAGGCGCCCTGTAAGCAGAGAGGCCCGTGACGGAGAGCAGGTGGATGCCGCTGAATGAAAATCTACAAATCTAAAGGAGAGGCAGAAAAGAGACATTCTGTCTGTGACTTATTTATTGAGTACACATCCTAGTACAACGATTCACCGTAATCTCATTAAACTCAATCTTAATTTGTAGTCTTAAAGGTATCACAAACATGTGAGGGGAAAATTCATATATAAAATAATGTATAGAGATATAAAGGTACATGGAAATCTCTAGATCAGTGTTTCTCAACCAGTGTGCCGGGGCACACTAGTGTGCCATGAGCGATCATCAGGTGTGCCGTGGGAAATTGGAATCTCCAGGAAGGGGGAAGGGAGAGTCTAGTGTGTTGAAGTATAAAAACCCTAAGAAGCCTACCTCAATAAAGGCACAAAATTACAACCCTCCCCCCACCCGTTGTCTACTTGGTCTCTCCCTCTCCATGCATTGGGAAGGCCCACCCCCCTTTCCCCAAGTAGAGACCTCCTCTTGCCTCCTGGGGGTTCTGTGTGGGAAGTTTGGCCCAGTTCTATCATTGGTGGGGTTCAGAATGCTCTTTGATTGTAGGGGAACTATAAATCCCAGCAACTACAACTCCCAAATGTCAAGGTCTATTTCCCCTGAACTCCATCTGCGTTCATATTTGGGCATATTGAGTATTCATGCCAAGTTTGGTCCTGATCCAACATTGTTTGAGTCCACAGTGCTCTCTGGATATAGGTGAACTACAACTCCAAAACCCAAGGTCAATGCCCACCAAACTCTTATAGCATTTTCTCTTGGTTATGTGAGTTCTGTGTGGGAAGTTTGTGTCTTTCTGCCATTCCTGCCAGGATATCTATGTTGTGTTCATCAAAACAGGCCCAGGTTTCACACTGAGTGTATAAATACATTTAAAAACATATTAACTATATGTATTACTGTGTTAGAGTGTCATTTGGTGTCAATTTGGTTGGTGGTGTGCCCCAGGATTTTGCAAATGTAAAAAAGTGTGCCGCAGTTCAAAAAAGGTTGGGAAACACTGCTCTAGATATATATATGTATATAGGATTTGCAAAGACCTGCAAACATATGAGGGAAAAATTCACATATAAAATTAATGTAGATAGATAGATAGATAGACAGACAGACAGATAGATACAGATTATATAGAAGAACATAGGGATTGCAAAGTCTTGCAGGGGGAAATGCCTATATACCTGTAGGAGAGATTAACAAATATTTCAGAGGAAATGCTTTTAAAACATGGATACTCCTGACTTGCAGGAGCTTCTCTCCCTCTCCAGTGAGTGAGTGAGGATTTGGGAAAGAAAACACACTGATAAGGGAGGGGAAGAGGGGAAAGAAAGAAATCACACATTGCAAGCAATGACCTCCAGGCTCTGCTGCCTGGCTTGACCCCATTATAAGCCGAGGGAGGCTTTTTTGCCCCCAAAAAGGGCTGAAAAACTCATCTTATCTTCAAGAATATGTGGTAATTCCTCTTTATAAACCCCCTTGACCTTCGTACCGATGGGATTGTTGTTACCTACTGTATAGTCTCACCTAGTCACATTTGACCAAAAAAAATTCTAAGAATTTTGTAAGTCCTCTGGGCGATTCTATGTGATCCATCTGGAAGAAGTTACCACATAGTTATCATAGTTGCTCATAACTTCTCATTTTCATTTTAAAGTAATCCAGATTAATTAAATAAATAAATAACCAAAATAATCTAGGACTGTGTAATTGTGATTACATAACTGTAATTGTATAGTATTACAACTATATATTATTTTGGGAGGGGAGTATTTGCAACCAGTTACTATATTTCCTTTGAAACAACAGGCTATGTTTTCCACTGCTTTCTGAATCACCTATAAATGCATTTTAGAAAGGACCAAACAATTGTAATATATGCAAAAACCATTTTCTTAGATATGGAACTTGTTATGCCCCCACGGGGCTTGCTTAGTACTGCATCATGGACTTGGTTACCTTTACCTGCATTCCTTTGTCCTCAGCCATGTGGGCTTGGGGGGAGGGACTGTGTCTTGGTGCCAAGGTGATGTCCCCACCCTAACTCCCCCCCCCTTTCTGAGGTCATCTGAGGGGCAGGGCTTCCTCTCTTTGGCCATTGCAAGAAAGAAGCCACATGGACGTGCATGGAAATCCATCCATGCTGAGACAAAGCACCTTTGTCCACCTACAAAGCCAGCCCTGCGCTCTCAACCAAGCCTGCAGTGCAAAGGAGGACCTGTCCTCAACACAGACAGCGGATTTTTTTGGTTTTACAGGACTTTGTGGGCCTACAAACCAGAGTGCAACAGGAAACCTGAAATCGAAGAAAGCACCATCACACTGCAAACAAAGAGGCCAGTGATCGATCCCTTTTCTCAAATGACCCTTTTTTAGCAACCAACTAAGCGTTTTTGGGCCACCAGTTGTTTTTCACTGGTTGTTATTCAATAAACCTGTTTGAGTTCACCATTTTAAGTCTAGAACTCATTTCTCAAAGACTTTCAGGTTTTTGGTGTATGGGAAGTCTTTCCTCTGCCTTCAGGGCCCAAAGCTTTCATGTCCATCTCGCAAAAGCCATTTTTACAGGCCTTAGAGGCAGAAGAGAACTACTGAAACAAAAAGCTGAACAGCACAATTAGTTAGGGCCCTAAGGATAGGATACTTTAGGCGGAGGGGTTTGAGAGAAAACAGAACCATCCAACATGCTGTCACTTATGGTGTTCCCTTCCTTCACAAGAGGAGAGGCTTTATCAGGTTTCCCCACTCCATGACTTTTCCAACCATCTGGAGTCACCAAATATATCTCCCTGGAAAAGCCCATTCCCTAATCAGGTTGCTTCAAAATGAGTTTGATCTGCTCTGGACACCTCATGCTAATTTCAGACTTTGAAATAGGCACTGTCCAAAAGCAGCATCTATGTCATGTGGGCTTATGAATGGAGACGCGGCTATTAATAGGACAAAATTGTAATTGATTCCAGGAAAGACCTTGAAGAATCTGAAAGCTTTAGAAGCCTGCAGACTCCACATGAGCTGAAGCACAGCAAGGATGTTCTTGGGAGTCTAGCATCACGTAGTCAGGTGAATGGTATGCACTATGACCATATTCAGATTCAAGATAAGCCCCTCTTCTTCCCAATACCAAAATCCATGGCATCCCCTTGTATATAATAGCACACAATTCAACATTTTGCTTTTGGGATTTTTTTAAAGAGCTTGAATCAGTGGATCTAGAATCTGTGGGTATTGTGAGCTGACTATACACACACATAGGTGGCGGTTCAGTGACCTGCTTCTAAATCAACACAAAACAGGATTCACTAATTGGGGTGATGGAATTTAATCAACTTGCTTATCATGAAAATAGAAATTTTGGCAAACTTCAAAATGTTATTTGTCGAACCCTGAAAGAAGAAAAATGCTATGGAGCCATCAGATCTTCACTGGAACTTTTCCAAAATTGGATCTATAAATCAGGAATGAATATCATAATACTCCCTTATGAAACCAGGTTGCAACGCCTTGGTCTTTTCAGCCTTGAAAGACGGCGTTTAAGAGGTGACTTGATCGAAGTGTATAAAATCATGCATGGGATAGAAAAGGTGAATAAAGAAAACTGTTTTCTTTGTCACAAAACACTAGGACTAGGGGCACTCCTGAAGCTCCAAGGTAGGAAAATTAGGACTAATAAAGGGAAATATTTCTTCACCCAGAGGGTCATTGGGTTATGGAACTCACTTCCAGAAGAGGTTGTGACAGCTGTCAGCCTGAACAACTTCAAGGCAGGATTAGACAGATTCATGGATATCAAGTGTATCGGTAGTTACTGAAAAGGACATTCAAGTGCCACCTCGGAGTTGGTTGAGGTAGGCAGGATTTCCCTGGGTACTGGTTGTGGGGGGTCGGGAGCAGGTCAGGGTTTTGCCCTCCCTTCTGCTCGAGATCCCCTTGTACAACTGGTGGGCCACTGTGTGATACAGAATGCTGGACTAGATGGGCTGAGGTCCGATTCAGCATGGCTCTTCTTATGTTCTATGTTCTTAACATAACATGATCAGCTGTTTCAAGTCTGTGAAAATGGTACGGGCAGATATGCTGTGCATAAGAAATTCGTAAGTATGACCCTTCCAGTAGGGAGGATGAGAAAACTTTAGAACAGGACAAGGTTTTGTTTTTTTAAATGGCATATGGGATAATAAATTCACATTATTGGAAACTCCATTGGTGCAATTAATTTACTCCAATTATGTCTATACTGGATTTAGCCTTTGGAAGAACTATATAAATCACTGCTCATATTCTAAACTGATATATGAATGCCAAGGGGACTACAGCCACATAATCCAGTTCAAAATGTGGATTAAAGAAATCCAGTTCCTCTCCAGAGTCTCCACACACACTCTGTGAACCTTGAAAAATCTCCTGCCACATCCATAAAACTCTCCTCATACTGAATTGATCCAACAGAATGACATTTTTCTCTCTCATCCCATTGAGAGAAATGTGTGAAAGTGCAGCAGCCTGTCGGATGGGAGTCAGCAATGGAGCTCATCTTCCAACACAAAAAAGTGGGAGAAAGCAATTTCTTCTCGTGGAGGGGGCGGAAAGGAGTTTGTTTACTCACCCGAAAACACCATATCTGATGGTGGCACTGTTTACATGAGCACTACACATGTTGCTGCTGAATTTCTACTCTGCAGTATCCATACACTGAACAACTGCAGCACATTTTAGTATCGATTTTGGACTTTCTCCTAACTTTTAACACAGGGGTCCTCAAACTAAGGCCCCAGGGCCGGATACAGCCCTCCAAAGTCATTTATGCGGCCCCCGCTCAGGGTCAACTTAAGTCTGAAACGGCTTGAAAGCACACAACAACAACACTAC
The DNA here is from genome assembly GCA_030556195.1 of Anolis apletophallus. NCBI lineage: Eukaryota > Metazoa > Chordata > Lepidosauria > Squamata > Anolidae > Anolis > Anolis apletophallus. The sequence goes on along the minus strand of JARBWK010000001.1, from coordinate 164,076,308 downwards.
CACATCAACCAAAAGCAGGCCCACACTTCCCATTGAAATACTAATAAGTTTATATTAGTTAAAATTGTTCTTTGTTTTAATTATTGTATTAAGTGTTTTTTCACTACAAATAAGATATGTGCAATGCGCACAGGAATTCATTCGTGCTTTTTTCGAATTATAATCTGGCCCTCCAGCAGTTTGAGGGACTGTGACCTGACCCTCTGTTTAAAAAGTTTAAGATGTGGTTTCTATGTATATGTGCACTGTAGCACACATTTGGAGTGTGGGTTTTCTAGCTGCCCCCCCCCCCCCCAAATCCACATCATTCTGGATTTTACAGCTTGTAGATGGAACCAGAGAAGTGACGAAGTCTCACTCTAAAAATTAACCATTCATTCTCTAAGAATTTTACCAATTCTTGTGCAAGATGAGCTAGCACAGCTTTGTTTTCACATTAAGGGAAATTGTATAGTAATCAACAGACAGAAGTAATTCAGCTGCTCCCAGGGTTTGTGTATGTGCCATAATGGCACGTATCCACTATGTTCAAGATGGGATAACATGGGATAAAAATGTGCACTGTAAGCAAACAGAAGTCCCAATTGCACTTTGACTCACAATTTGCCTAGGCAGGTTTTACAAGTCAGTACTGACGTATTTGGAACAGATATAAACTTTCTGGCCCTTAACAGTTTCTGTTCACATTAAAAACACAACCATTCATGAATACTGATAACCTCCACATGAAAATATTTCACAGCTCTTGTGATTATAGAGGAAAATGTAACATATAAGTAGGAACTCTTTTGATATAGTATTGTTCTGTTTTCATCTGGATATGGAGAACCTTTCATCACTGTAGCTGGATTACAGAGGGATTTCTTTCATTCTTAGGTCTATTTTCATTGCACAACAAAGGAAAGTAATGCAAATGGAGTACTACTTTGTAGAGTTCCTGCCATTATTATAGAAATAGGTTCCTAGAAGATGGTGCTGGTAAGCTGTTCTTTCTTCTCAATTGAGTTGTCCTATGGAGGTCAGGATCAATGCTGCACCTTATTACCTGCAACTGGGAAGGGAACAGGAGTGGGACAATACCATCCACTCTAATGGCTCACAAGAAGTATCATTGGAACCGTCTACTCTCCCAGGATTTTTTCTTGGTTGTCATTCCACTGGGTCACTATGACGCTGGACAGCTTTGGAACATACCTTATTTTCCTTTCCATACCTTTTCTAAGTTTTTGTTGAATTTTTTAGAGCAGAGTTTCTGAAACTGTGTTATTATAATAATAACTGTTTATCTATATCCCGCTCTTCTCACCCCGAAGGGGACTCAGTGCGGATTACATTACACATACGACAGACAGTCCCTGTCAGAAGACCTACAAATGACAGTACACAGTGCAATTTTAGAAGATTCCTTCTTCCTGGCTGCCTCGTAGGGTGTGCGTCGCTGGATGTGAATTGCTCCATTACGTCATTGTTGTTATGTCGTTACGTCGTTACATCACAAGGGGGTGGTGTTGTTCCATCCTCATGACAGGAGCTTCTGTTCCGCATTCCACCTTCTGGACAACCAAATTTCAGGCGTTGTAAAGTCCCTCTGTAAAAATCTTCCCCGCTTCGCGGTTCCCGGTTTTATCTATTCACAGCTGGGCTGCTTTCGAACTGCTGAGTGAGCAGAAGGACAGGGCTTCAATAGCTGGTTGTCCAAGCCAGCTCGGGGAATCAAACTAGAAACCTTCAGGTTGCAAGCACAGCTGTGTTACCACTGTGATATCTCCTCGGCCCCAGATGTTCCTCCAGACGTTTTGGACTTCAGTTTCAACAATTCCTAATAGCTGGTAAAATGGTTGGGATTTCTAGGAGACTAAGTTCAAAACACATGGAGGAGCACAGTTTGAGAAACACTGGTTTAGAGTGTAAACTTAAAGAGTTGGGTCTGTGTACCATTTTTAAAGCTTACAACAGGGCTTAGAAAACTAGAGGCTTGTTAGAAATAACAACAAATACAGCAGGTGCAAGGCATTAACGTAAAGGCTTACCTCATTCCTTCTGATGCTATCTTATCCAAGTTAGGAGTGTCTTTTCTGGGGATCCAGTTGGCACCAAGATCTCCCCATCCAATATCATCAGCAAAAACTATTATGAAATTTGGCTTCTTATAATCTGGCGCTTTCTCACTCAAAAAGACTCCTTGATGATGACAGTGGAAAAATCCAATAAAACAAACAACCAGCACCAATAACAGTGCTTTAGGCAGTAAGATATCCATGGTCTTTGGAATGTAATACCAGGAGGCATCTCATGAAAGCTAAAAACTATTTTCATATTGCAAATTTTTTTGTGCTGCTATCTTCAGAGTCCATGTATGTATGGTAAATATCTCCTATCTTCTGCAGCTGTTTCATCGTTCTGCTGGAAAAGAAATTAGAAAAAGAGATGAGAGAAATCCAAAATCAGCAGAATAACATAGAGACTATAACTTTATTCAAACTCAGATTCAGTTTATTTGAGGCTTGATATGAGATCAAGGAGTTGTAATGAGCGATGATGGAGACTTCTGCAGAAGTTCCAGGAATTCTGTTCTCCTGGACAGCAGGACGCGTAAAAAAGATCTTAGGAGTCCTTGTGGACAGCAAGTTAAACATAAGCCAACAATGAGATGCGGCGGCTACTGCATCAATTCTCCAAAACTGTCACATTGCTGTTCTAGACATCATTTATGATGTAATGTTTATCTTTATAATTCAATATTCTTCAATAACATCAGGAGAAGTTAAGATATTCTTCTTGTAACATCACCACTTGCACTGGAACTCCCTTGTATTTTGTTCAGGGAAAGGAAGATCTTTGGCATATTCAGTATGCCTATTACAATATGTAACATGATTTTTGTTCCTGGGTTATAAATGCCATTTTCTAATTAGTTCTATCATAAAAACATGAAAAAAGATTTATCAAACTGTGAAAACTTTGCTTTTGTGTGACGTCCCGTGGCACATTTTGCTATATTTTTTTCAATGAATATATCATAGAGCAGTGCCTCTCAACCTGTGGGTCCCCAGATGTTTTGGCTTTCAACTCCCAGAAATCCTAATCACTGGTAAACTGGATGGGATTTCTGGGAGTTGTAGGCAGGGGCGGTCTAAGGTTATTTTATATGGTAAGCGAACATTACTTTGGCGCCCCCTTTGTCTCCGCCCCCTTTCCCTTTGCCTCCGCCCTCTGCGTGCCGAATACGGACGCATTGCTGACGTGACGTGTTTACAGGCTTCGGCTTCAGCGCCTACAGGAGCTTCTGGGCATGCGCAGTGGCTCCGGAGCTCAATTTCAGCTCCGGAGCCACTGTGCATGCGCGAAAATCTCCGCACATGCCCAGAAGCTCCTGCAGGCCAGGCGCTGAAGCCGACGCAGCAGCAGGGAGGTTTGCTATGGCGGCGTGGCCAGCGTGGTGGCGCCCTTCCCAGAAGATGGCGCCCTTCCCAGAAGATGGCGCCCTAAGCGGACGCTTACTTTGTGTATACGCCGGACCGCCCCTGGTTGTAGGCCAAAACACCTGGGGAGCCACAGGTTGAGAACCATTGTCATAGAGTCTCAACCAATTCAACATCGTTTGTGGCAGTCACAAAAATGAAGTTTCTGGAGTAGAACAACTGCTTTCAAAATGACTACTTCACAATTAAAGAGGAAATAACATATTCAAACTAGGATCAGATTCCCCCCCCCCTTTTTTTTTTTTGGTTAGATGGTTCTATCAAGACCCCAGAGGTGAGGTTGAGGGAAGGCTACACTGCAGTTTGGCAGGCATAGAAAGGGCAATTTGCAAGTTCCAAAATCTGTTTCTTTTCCATGTGTTTCTATGTCAAAAACATCAAAATGAATTATTAAAAAGGAGAGCTCACACAGAAATGAGATAATAAGAAAATATAAATAAAACTTTATTTATATCCTGCCGCCACCTCCCCAAAGTGACTTGGGGCAGCTTACAAAGCACTCCAGGGTGCACATATAACATGCAACAGGTAAAAACAGTACAAAAGTATAAAACAAACCACATAAAATTATAACAACAGCCCCCCCCATCAACACATGTAGCAAAAATCAAAACATTTTTTAAAAAAAAACCAGTAATCAAGTGTCAACTTCATATGGGCCCCTTCAGCCTACTCAAGGTCAAAGCCTGTCTGAACATCCATGTTTTCAGGTTGGAATAGAAGGATTGAAGGGTGGGGGCTAATCTAATCTCTTTTGAGATGGTATTCATGAGCCGGGGGGAAGGGGCACCACAGAGAAAGCCCTCTCTCGGCCCCACTAACCATGCTTGAGAGGGTGGTGGGACTGATAAGCATCTGTTCTTACTAATCTTCCAAACACATCTGTTCCAGAAATTCTGCAAGTCATGCCTGAACTCTCCTCTTATGTGTATTTGAAGGTTATTAGAAAAACAATTTAGTTTAGATCTACTGTGTGATAGAAAATAGGATATGCATAGAAAAGGTCATATCATAGTCACTGGTCTCTGTGTAGACAGCAGAAAGGCAAGCATGCATGGAAAACACAAAAAAATCCTTATTTTTGAGCACAATATCCCATGTGTAATTCATAGACACAGAGACACAACACAGAAAGATAGGCATACAAAAATTCATGCAAAATTCAGCTTGTATTGTGTTGTGCCTTCAAGTCTTTTTTTTAACTTATGGTGACCCTAAGACAAGGGCTTTCTGGGTCTGAGTATGTGTAACTTCCCCAGAATCCCAATGTGACAAGCAGAGGTTTATTATATATCTTTCTTTGCTATTGGGCCCTTTCCCCCCAATCCAAATTTCAGACTGTTTCATCTGCGAGCAACAAGACCTGCCCAAGGACTACATTCCATACTGGAGGAACATGCCTTGGCTGATCCTGAAAGCCCCTGAGAGGTAAACCATGATGTCAACTTTTCCAATGTTTCCAGGATGTCTAGATAAGTGAGAAATACTTTAAATAGTTATATTGATTTGTAATTGTAAGATAAACCAATTCAAGGCTTTACTCCTCTGGTTACAGTGGAAATATCCTAATCATTCTGGGATATATTTTGGAGGTTGAGCACTGCACTGGTGTTCTATTTTCAAACATATCCACAAATCAAGTCTTGGGCTATGTGTGGGTCAAATTCCAATTTTCCATATCATGTTACATTTTACACAAGTGACATCAAATAGATATGGGGATTCATTAGCAACTATACTCCACATTATTTTGGAAGAGCTTGGTTACTGAGTCTTTTAGGATAATTCTCATTGACAATATCAGCTTAGCCTTGACTATGAAACCACAGTTCTCACTGACTGATTCTATTCTGGAATACATTCCAACAATTTACCCATTTCCTGGACAGCCAGCATGGTGTCGCAATTTCAGAACTGGAAGATGATTCAGCCACAGTAACCATTGGGTGTGTCAGGAACAACTTGAGAAACTGTAAGTTGCTTGTGGTGTGAGAGAATTGGCCGTCTGCAAGGACATTACCAAGGGTCCCGCCCAGATGTTTTGATGTTTTTCCATCTTAGTGGGAGGCTTCTTTCATGTCCCCGCATGGGGAGCTGGAGCTGACAGAGGGAGCTCATCAACTGACAAACACTAACTGGGGGAAGCTGCAACAACTAAACAAACTAACAACACTGGGTTAAATACAAACAATTAATTATAATGTTAGTACTTCAGTACGCTGAATATAAAGCAGTCATAAATTGTCCAGCATATAAATCCGGTGGAATAATTCAATAAGGTATCAATAATACAGTAAACAAATCTGTTCATTCCTACCAGTCCCCGGAAATAACAGAGTTCTCCGTTAGGGTACACCATCTTTTGGCACAACCTGTCTGAGCAGCATTGAGTCATTTTTCTCCGTAGGAGTGGGCATTATAGCGTCCACTTGGAGTTCCCGATTACCTGGAATATACTTACCTTTCACCCCTGTCTGGATCATATTACCCTACAATACTTACCTGAGAAGCCCTTATGTGGATTACAATTTGACTAACTGATCGCCTGGGAATGTGTTTACTGTTGGGATTAATTCAATAAGGTATCAATAATACAGTAAACAAATCTGTTCATTCCTACCAGTCCCCGGAAATAACAGAGTTCTCCATTAGGGTGCACGTGATGGGATATATCAGGGCTGTCCAACTTCTACCGGCCCAGGGGCCTGAATTCCGGTCACTGATGACCTGGGGGGCCGTAGGGTCTGCCCCCGCCCCCGGCTCCTCCCCCTGCTTATTTAATATTAAATGTATTTAATTCCATCCTCCCCTCCCCCTTATTTTAATTTAATATTAAATATATTTAATTCCATCCTCCCCTCCCCCCTTATTTTAATGTATCCCATCTCCCCTTATTTCATCTTTAAATATATGTAATTTTATATTTAATACATGAGGGGAGATGGGGGGAGGGAATGAGGAGCCCCCTGCTTCGGCCTACCTTTTCCAAACGCGCAGGATCCAGGAGTACCCGGACGACGAGAGAGGCGACGACCGACTGAGTCAAAGAAGGTCCTAATCGTGTCTGTGGGCCTCAGCAATCCAGTAGTAGAGTAGCCGAAGAGTATCGCGAGAATACGCAATCCACACGGGATTTCGCTGTCAACGCCGGCGTGATCTCGCGTTGAAAGCGAAATCCTGTGATACTTGCTCCGAACCCGGAGGTAGGTATTTTTTAAAATTTTTATTATTTATTTTATTTTTCAATTTTTATTTTTTATTAAAAAGCTTAGGGGCTGTAGGGAAGGGGCTGGGGGGCGTATACGGCCCCTGGGCCACCAGTTGGACAGCCCTGGGATATATCATGTGTTCCAAAAAACGCGGATTATAAACTGTGAGTAATCTCAACAGTAAACGCATTCCCAGGTGATCAAAGTTAGTCAAATTGTAATCCACATAAGGGCTTCTCAGGTAAGTATTGTAGGGTAATATGATCCAGACAGGGGTGAAAGGTAAGTATATTCCAGGTAATCGGGAACTCCAAGTGGACGTTATAATGCGGCACTCCTACGGAGAAAAATGACTCAATGCTGCTCAGACAGGTTGTGCCAAAAGATGGTGTACCCTAATGGAGAACTCTGTTATTTCCGGGAACTGGTAGGAATGAACAGATTTGTTTACTGTATTATTGATACCTTATTGAATTATTCCACCGGATTTATATGCTGAACAATTTATGACTGCTTTATATTCAGCGTACTGAAGTACTAACATTATAATTAATTGTTTGTATTCAATCCACATTCATCCACATTCTCCCCGGATTCGAGCTTCTGATCTGTTGGTCTTCAGTCCTGCTGGCGCAAGGATTTAACCCACTGTGTCACCAATGGTAGTCACACTATCTCCACCTCAGAGGAAGGCAATGGCAAATTCCCTTTGAACAAAACTTGCCAAGTAAGCCACATGACAGGGTCTCCATAAGTGGGAAATACTTGAAAGCACACAACAAAAACAAAACCCATTATGCTAGAGTGCCATTAAAATAACAGAACCAGTTAATTGGAAGGAACAGGAAGAACCATCTAGTCCAATCCCCTGACATGCACGAATATGCAACTGAAAAGTTCATGGAAGTTGCTCATCTAACCTTTGTTTGAATATCTCCAAAGAAGGAAGGTCCAAGACAGTCTGCCCCATGGCTGAACAGCTCTTAAAAAGCTTTTTAAAAAGTTATCCCTAATATTTACTGAATTCTCATTTCTTGTAATTTGAATCCACCATGACTAGCAAAACAAATTCAATCACAGTTCGGGCAGTTAGGATTTCTGTCTACAAATGAGAAGCATATGAGATTTTTTTTCAGTCTTCTCATTAAAAAAATATTTGTCACAGGAGGTGCCTGAGAACTTTGGTGCAAGTTGATAATTATTTTCAAACAAAAGTTCTCTAAACATGAGACTTCTGTCTAATTCTTGTCCTAATACAAAAATAGCCTCCTCCTTTCAATTTCCTTTTTTCAGTTAAAATTATAAATTAATTGAAGTTCACTTTGGAAATGAAGATTTGCTAATATAGAATATAACCTGGATCACGTGATTTTAATTGTTGTTTTAATCTTATGTTTTAATTGGTTGGTTTTTCATGTTTTTGTTTATTCATTGATTTATGCGTACATGCAGCATCGAACTGTTGCCTTCGTAAGGCCACAACAACACAAACAGGGTAATATATAGTCAAAGATCAATGTTTCTTAATACATGAAATAAAGTCACATGTAAACATATCCCATGTGGGTTCTTACCAGTGAAACAAATGTGTTCTTTATGTCCATATGCAAAAGTTCAGGTAAGTATGTATTGTGCATCAATCCCAAATAAAGTACAATAGATTGTACGTCGATAGGCCTTGAGAAAGACCCGGAAGGGTCGAAACGAGTGGGGGATTCTCGAAGTCTCTACGTCATCGTTGGCCTGGTTCGACTGCGTTTGGGAATGGTGAATTGATATCAGCTGCCTTCTTTACAATTGGATATACCACGGCTATGATATTTCACATGGCTGAATTATAACATTTGGATTTATCAACTATTGACCAGTGACTTGTATATTGGACACACTTACCAGTGATTAGTTGGAACATTCATATTTTGGATACATTCACCAGGAATTTATATTGTGCAGACCTATCTTGGAAACTATCCCAACTATGAGGAACGGTCAGAAGAGTATGACCTAAATATATTGGACTTTATTTGGGATTGATGCACAATATATACTTACCTGAACTTTTGCATATGGACATAAAGAACACATTTGTTTCACTGGTAGGAACCCACATGGGGTATATTTACATGTGACTTTATTTCATTTATTAAGAAAAATTGATCTTTGACTATATATTACCCTGTTTGTGTTGTTGTGTAATAGCAACTCTCCCCGCATTTGAGGCCTTCATAGGGCCACCCTGAGTCCCCTTCAGGGTTGAAAAGGGCAGGATACATGTATGGTAAATAAATAAATAAATAAATAAATAAATAAATAACCGAATATAAAATGCTTGTCTTTAAAGAAAAGGATTATATTCACTTTGTGTTGTGGATGTGTATGTCAAAATCAGAGGGACTGTGTAGTCCTTCAGTCACAGTGAATATAATGTGAGGGCATGTAAAGGGAAACAAGTGTCTCCTTGTATGGCAAACACTTGTCCAAGTGATCCTCAATGAGTGGATCAAAATGTTCTATGTTTTAAAAGTAAGCCTCTTGAATAAGAGAGTGATTGTATATTTCTTTGTACGAAATTCCGAGTGTTTGCATCAAGTAATCTGAGCATACAGTTCTTCCACTTCTGCCTCTCAACTACAGAAAGTGGTGGGACTAAAAGGGCACCATTCCTTCTCACTGTCAGGAAGTGCGTATTTTGTATCTCAGGCATCCTCAAACTGCGGCCCTCCAGCTGTTTGGGCCTTCAACTCCCAGAATTCCTGACAAATGAACAAGCTCATTAGAGTTTCTGGGAGTTGGAGTCCCAAACAGATGGAGGGCCGCTGTTTGAAGACACCTGGTCTATCCATTTCAGCTTTTGGCACAAAACTCCAAAGCATACCAGCTCCAACTCGTGTCAGTTAAAGGTATACACTTAGTGTGATTATATGTCTTCTATCTGAGTAGCAGAACATCCACTTTTCTAAGGCACGCAGATTTAATAAGCATCCAACTAAGAAATCTAGATGTTAGCAACTCAATCTGCTAAAAACTGGACAAAACCGACCTCACTTCCAGGGCTGAAAGCTGTTTGAATACATCCACGAGTGCCAGCCTAATCTACAAGGACAGTAAGAATGTTATCAGAGGATGGCACTTGAGAGAAGAAAGAGCCGGGCCAAATATCAAAGACAGGGAGACACTGTAAGCATAAGCATTTGGGAGGTGGACAGAACAGGCTAGCTGAGTCCAGCTAAGACCAGTATTATGACAGATGGTTCCAGTTGGGTATCAGCGACCTTGTGGAAAGAATGTGCAGCTGAAGATACAAAATTGGTAGGACAGTCAACACAAAAGGAAGAGGGGCGAAGAAAAGTGACCCAGTTAAACGTGGGGCATGAGTAAAACACTGGATAAACAAAACAAAACCCCCGAGATAGCAGGAAAAGGAGAGCGATCCCAAGGATCACCCTCTCCAGGCCAAGAATTCATGAGCTGACTCTTCTCAAGCCTCCCCATCAAGTTCATTGTCAAAACCTAGGCTTAATGAATGAACAAAGAGGATCGGCTCTTTGAGGAAACAAATGTGGTTAATGAAATGCCCATATGACCTCCCTTTTCCCGGACTCAACCCCCATAACGGCAAGCCTGTAGGGCAAGTCAGACCAAGAGATGGTGACACACATGGGGCTCCTTCCCTCATATTTTACATTTTGCACGGCACGAAAAATTACCGTGGGAATGGAAAGCACACACAAAAAAACCCAAAAAGTAATCCCATGCACCCATCTCTACCAAGAAACCTGCCTGTTCCCACTTTTGCCTTCCAAAAATATGAATGCTTGAGGAAAACAGCCAGAAAGGTTTGAGAAGACGTAGTGAGTACATGAGGAAGAATATTGTTCAAGGAAGTGGCTGTTCAAGTCCTTCTTCCTCTTGATTCGAACCACTTAAAATATATTCTGAGAAAGATGAGTGAGTTTTGAATGGCGGGGCAGGCAGATAAATTCATGTCAGATGAAGAGGGTCAAAGCTTTGTGATACGTAGTATCAATTAGTCCACAATTATGGCCAAGAAAAAACTCTGAGATGGTGAAAGCAGCGGCCAGTCAGAAACCGGTCGTAGAGGGCTAGGGGCAAGACAGTCTCTTAGGTTTACTGCAGGAAACAAAGAAAAAAGTAATATAACATACAGTTGGCACACCATATTTATGGATTCTTCATCCAAGTATTCAATTATCTATGGCTTGAAGATATTCCCAAAAAGCAAGCTTGATTGTGCCATTTTATATAGAGGATGCCATTTTATTTTGCCATTGTATCTAATGGAACTTGAGTGTCCATGGATTTTGGTATCCTGGAACCAAACCCCAACAGTTTCCAGGGGAATACTGCATATGCAAAACTTAGAAAAGTTCCATTTTTGAGCTTCAGCTCCCAGAATCAAGCTGGCTGACAGCTTCTATGCGTTGCCTGCTTAAGGGGGGGGGGGGGTTACTAACCTCTGCTTATGAGAGATCAGGTGAGGAATTAGCCACATTTTATAACATGCAGCATTGTTCTCATGTGAGAGCTCAAAAAGAGAGTGGCATTGGCCCACCAGAATTCACCGAATGAAGGATTATAATGAAGAAAAATGATGTTTGTATTATTTAGGTTCTGAAGATGCACAGTCAGAAATATTCAGGCATAGATACCACAATAATGATAATAATAATATTCTATATAAATAAAAATGTAATGGTCATTTGTGGAATTAATTTAACTCAAAAAACACTGGAAAAATTTACATGAAATTTGGACACAATACACCAATCAGGCCAACGAGTGACCATCACTGATAAAAACACTGAAAAACACAACAGAAGTGACTCAAAATGCCAAAAAAGTAAAAAGATGCTACAGCACATGCGCAAAAACAACTCCCCTGGCAAACAAAGCACATAATAGCATCCACACTCTTTTTCGGACTACAGCTCCCATCATCCCCTACACCAGGCCATTTAGGAGAGGAGGATGATTCAAATGCACTACTTCCAAGCTGCAAGCTTTCTTCTCCTTGGATTTCTTTGCGAGTATTCCCATCCCTGTATATTTCCAATTTCTTATTCCTGGACTGCAACTCCCAGCAATCCTCCAGATAGATAAGATAGATAGATTAGATAGAGGTAGACAGGTAGGTAGGGTGGATTGATTAGGAGGACTTCTGGGAGTTGCAGTCCAAGAATAGGTAGAGAAGGAAGAAAGGGGAGAAAGAGGAAGGAAAAAAGGGGGGAAGGAAGGGAAGAGAAAGAGAAGGAAGGAAGGAGAGAATGAAAGAAAAAAGGGAAGGAAGAAAGAAAGAAAGAAAGAAAGAGGGAGGGAGGGAAGGTTGGCCACAGCAACACGTGGTGGGTACAGCTACGGTAGTAGTAGTAGTATTTATTTATTTTCTGCTCTATCTCCCCAAGGGGACTCATTACTGATGTCAGCATCTCTTGGTGCCACTGAAAAGTGGCCACAAATGGTCTTTCAATGACAAAGTGACAACAACTAACTTTTCTCTTCTTCACTTAGGTCTAAAGAACTATCTCAGAAATCACCTGACAGATTCCTTCCTTTATGATTGAACACTTTGGATCCACACCTGGACTTTTGGCAAAGGGCTCTGTTTACTCTCGGAAAGTAAGTTTCTCGTGTCTCTTGCAAAACAAGGTTAGGCTGCCTCTTTGAAAGGGCACTGTGCTCTATCTCTTGTAAAGGACAAGATAGACTTGATTCAGAGTGTGGTTTAGCAGCTGAGAATCCTCTATCATGTGCTATGAAACCAGAAAAACTCCCACCATGGAATCAGAAACAAGAATTACGACAAAACGTAAACCACAAATAATCCATTCTGTTTTTCCCTGCTCCCAGACTGCCACGTCTCTTGCCAATAATCTATATGAGAGAGAGAGTGAGAGAGAGAGATAGAGTGAGAGAGAGACAGAGTGAGAGAGAGAGAGAGAGAGAGAGTGAGAGAGAGAGATAGAGAGAGAGAGAGAGAGAGTGAGAGAGAGAGTGAGAGAGAGCCCCTCCCACCTCCTTCCGCGAGTGAGAGAGAGAGATATATATACAGAGATACAGAGAGAGAGTCATGGCACAGCAACGCGTGCACGGGTACAGCTAGTTCCCAATATAGCCTGGCATGGTCAGGTGATGGAAAAGGGTGACCCTATCCTTTCTTATCCTTTCTACACTTCTGTGTATAAGATACGGTAGATTAAATTCCAGAGGCCAGCCTACATTTGGCATTCTGATCTACCATTACTGGAGTTATATGGAAACATAAATTGACACTTGTAGTTATGGATTATACCTAGAGTTAGAATGTTATCCCATTGGGGATAGTAAGCTTAAGACTACAGAAGACTAGGACTCAGGAAGAGTTTAACTCACAATACAGGAAAGAATAAATCCCATCCTTTTCGACCCCTTCAGGGTTGAGAAGGGTGGGATATAAATATAGTAAATAATAATAATAATGGACAAATATGTATTAGATACATTTCCAGCCTTCTTTTCCACCAGTGAGCCAAAGAAACTGTACATTTTTTGCTACAGTTTTTATAACAGTCTTCTGACATAAATCAGATTGGGCCTATGTGGGTGCACAAGAGAAAGAGTGGGGCTGACCCCAAATCTTCCAGTGATATTGTTTCCTATCTTATACAGTGTGTAAGAAAAATAACCACAACACTTTATGCAAAGCATTTTGAGTGCTTAAAATGTGTTACAAAAATGCCAAGTACCCAAAGAAAGCAAAAAAGTGCCTTTTCAATTGCTTAAACCAGTGTTTTCCAACCTTTTTTGAGCCGCGGCACATTTTTTACATTTACAAAATCCTGGGGCACACCACCAACCAAAATGACACTCACTCTAACACAGTAATACATATAGTTAATATGTTTTTAAATGTATTTATACACTCAGTGTGAAACCTGGGCCTGTTTCGATGAACACAACATATATATGACTTCCTCTCACATATTTATACATGGCTATCATGTCTTCTCTCAGCCTTCTCTTCTTCAGGCTAAACATGCCCAGCTCTTCAAGCCGCTCCTCATAGAGCTTGTTCTCCAGACCTTTGTGAAATTTCACCCTGAGTGAAACTTGCTTCCAGTTAACTATGGATGTCATGAAGCTGTTATAAACAGTTCCTGGAAGGGGGGGGGTCTCAAAAAATCCAGTAAAATAGTAAAAAAAAACATTTCCAAGGGGAGAGGCTCAATTTGTTTCTTGGAAACCTGTGAGGGGGATGCTAGGAGGGGGAGAGTGCCAATTTCCCACGGCACACCTGATGATTGCTCACGGCACACTGGTTGGGAAACACTGGCTTAAATAAAATAGGCACCAACCAGGTGGGTCTCTCTAGGGAGGGAGAGAATTTCAAAGACAGAAAGTTGCAACTCCAGAGATTTCCACACTATTGCTATTCACTTCATGGCCCATTTCTGCCTGAGAAATTTATTTATTTTTTCCCTAATATTTTCAAGTTGTTGTTGACTGAATCTATGGATACACAATCCGTGGAAGAAATCTCCACTCTGCCTCTGAGTAAGGTAATAGCTAACTCCTGCTGAAGAAATCTTTCTAAGAAAACACCATAAGTTTGCATTAGTGTCATGATCTCTACCGTGTTTCCCCGAAAGTATGACACCCCCGATTGTAAGATGTATCGGGGGTGTCAGGGGTGTCGGCTAAAGCCGTACTCGAATGTAAGCCGTACCTTGTCGCGCCGCTGCCGCCGCAATTTATCGGCCGGCACACCTCCGCGGCGCACTTTCCTGCCAGGCCTCCAAGGAAGGGAGGGGAAAGAGCCCCAGAGGCGGGCAAAGCGGCGCTGCGTCAGAGTGACGCTGGCCGCCGCTCGCCACGCCTCTTGCTCTTTCTCCCTCCCTTCCGGTAGCTCATGCCATACAACTAACATAAACCACATGGCCATGGGACACTGGGCCAAAAGGAAATGCGGGGCAAATGGACCAGCCATAAAACTCAATTGCTCAAAGGGGATGGGAGAACCTGGCTTTGATATGGGAGGGCTTTGATATGGTAAAGGCACCAGGCTTCCTGAATGATTGATTGATTGATGACTTTGTAGTTAGTACTATATAGTAGACCAGTAGTTGAAGCTCTTGTATTCCAAACAATAAACGTGTTGATATCTACTCCACTGGTGATTGTCTGCGCCTTATTCTCCAGAGCCGCTCAGCTTGGAATAGAGATATCTTACAATTAGGGTCACCGGCGTAAGTCACAAGTCTTGAAGGCCCACAACAAGGTTAAATTAATACAAACCTAGTTTTATGTTAATTTTTCATATCACAGGATCACAGTTGGAGGCCTTACAAAGGGTGGGAAAAAAGAAGGCTCTGTCATCTGTGAAGCCCAAAGAATCAGTTAGCTGCCTTGACAGAGACAAGTTCTGTCCACTTCTATCAGCGTACTAGACTGCACCTGAACTACACAATAGTAAAACACACAGAGATCTGAATGCAATTTGTTATCCACACTACAAAATTACAGCATCTTGATACCACTTTAACCATCATCCTACAAAAATATGAGATTTGTAATTTTGGAAGCTACAAGGAATTTTCTTCACTAGAGAGCTCTTGTACTCTAGTTCAGAGGGAGGGCCTGCATTCCTTGAAGTGGAGTCCACTGAACTACAGACTCCAGGATTCTCTAGGAAGGAGCCAGAAGGTATCCAACTGTTGTAAATTGACAGCATGGATACACACCAAGATGTGTCTTTCCAGTAGTCTAACTAACATATATTATTTCCTTTACTTTGTTTGTGTCTATACCTGAGGTGGGTATCTCACAAAATCAAAATGCTTGAAATCTCTCCCCTAGAAAACAGGGGATCTTGACCCTGGGAGTAACCTGCCTCCATGTGCCTTTTCCCTAAAAGCTCACACAGCAGCAGTTCTTTCACCAAAAGGCCTTTTTAGACAGCTTGCGGAAGTCATGAACATCTGAACATCTGAGCAGACCCTGACCAATATCCTCTACAGTTACATGCTGTGGTGCAGCCAGGTTAGTTATTAGCTTAAGTGGCCCCCAAGTTCCTTAACTGGGGAATGAACAACTTTTCCACAACTTTGTGGGAGTGGTTAAAGTCTTTATAAGTACTGCAATTTTGGCTTGCAAAGCAAAACAACTGAGTGGCGGTCTCCCTTCTGCCTTGAAACTACCAAGCAGCAAGAGTCACCCACTGCTACTGCCCCAGTGTACCTAGGGACATCTGTCGCTTTGCCATAAGGTAAGCATTCATTCCTTTTCATTTCAAAGGTGAGTTCCCAAGTATGACAAATCTAGCTTGCCCAGAAGAACTTCAAAGGGTTCATGAATCCCAGTTCCAAAATCCAGCTGATTCCAATCGTAATCAGAATTATATTCAAATATGTTTCTAATTAAATTGGCTAACCACACACACACACACACACACACACACACACACACACACATATATATATATACTGTATACAGTGTGTGTGTGTGTGTGTGTGTATATATATATATATATATATATATTTTCTTCAAATATCTAAAAAACAAAAACCTGGCAGTCGAAATCAGTCCTACACTTGTTAGGGTAGAGCGTCTATCAGCCCTGGCCAGCCCATAGCAACGCACCTCCATATTAGTAAAATATGAGCAGTTAGTAAAGAAATATATGGGAATACGTTCGCAGTTTTAGGATTATGAACAAAAAGTTGTTCAGTTCTGGACCTGCTTAGAGCATCTTTATGGCAATGCACTTTCATGTCTAGTCCAGAAATAGTGAAAGTTGTGGAGATGTGATGTGAACTTTCCTTATCTGTATAGATTCAAAATGCCTACTTGATTGTTTAAGTATGGGATCAGGTCTAAGCAGGAAACATGAAGAATACTTCATATCTGCCCATATGTCATATCACCCATTCCTCTTTCACTGACTTACTAGAGCACAGAAGAGAGCTAAGACAAGTAAGAGAAGAGCCTAGGTTAAAGGTCACTTCACAATCCCCCAAATCAGCCATCCTGTTGAGACAAGCCGAAGCAAGCATCCAGGTATGGATTGTGAATTCCTTTCTCCTCACTAGATTACAGAGAAAAGAGATATATTCCTTCCTTTCCCTATAGTAGAGACATGTGACTGAACCTTCATAATGGACCCAAGAACGGGAAACTTGAGTACCCCCAAGACTAGGCTGGGAAGGGACTTAGTCACCCCATCTTCAAAAAGAGCTGCCAAAACTGGAGCACCAAAACCTCTATGTAGTTAAGTCTCCTCTGGAACGATCAATCAAAGGTGTACTCAATGATCACCAAGACAGCTGTTGTTATTGAGTTATCCCAGGAACAATAAAGACTGCTTGCAAACATATTTTCTGTGGAAGTAAGCATCACTGAAGACCTAGAGCGCATCCACCTTCAAGCAGGCAAAATAATTATGTGCTTACAACTGTTTAGCTACTGCACCTGCAAAACAGTGCATTTCCCATCAGCACCGATTCCTGCCAAACAATCCCACCATTTCTGAACAATATCCAAAGCCGACAAGAACAAAGTGGGCAGATTGTAGGTTTCCTAGTCCAGTGTTTCCCAACCTTTTTTGAGCCGCGGCATACTTTTAACATTAAAAAAATCTGGGGGCACACCATCAACCAAAATGACACAAAATGACACTCTAACACAGTAAAGAACGGCTGGGGGTTGGTGCCCTGCTGGGAGCAGCTGCTGGGCGTACCGAAGCCAGGGAGGGGGCGGAGCCAGGCTGTGCCATGCCCCTCCCCCCCCCCCTTCACACCTCTCCCAGCAGCTGCTCCAGCCTTGAGGGGCAGTGCCAAGCCAGCCGTGCCAGAGCCAGCACAATGCTGGCTTGGCACTGTCCCCTCAAGGCTGGAGCAGCTGCTGGGAGTGCCGAAGCCAGGGGAGGGGGCAGAGCCAGGCGGCGCCATGCCCCGCCCCCTCCACCCAGCTTCAGCTCTTCTACAGAGGAGGAGCATGAGCGGTGGACGGGCTTCAGTGGGCGGGGCTCCTCCTCCACGCGGCTTCAGCGAGCGAGGGGCGAGAGTCATGGTGGGAGTCATGGCGGATTGGAGGCAGGCTGGGGAAACGGCCGAAGGAGGCGGTGCCCCGGTCCCTTCTTCTTTTTTATTCGCCACTGCCCAGTCCTTCCTCCTCCCCCAAGCAGCAGGAGTTCGGCAGGAGGGGGGGAGGAAGGGGGGCAGAGAGCCTTTCTCGCGGCACAGCAGGAGGTCCGTCACGGCACACTAGTGTGCCACGGCACACTGGTTGAGAAAGACTGTCCTAGATGAAGTAGGGAGAGAGAAACCACAATCCTGCACTGGGAGATATACATCAGGCATGCAGTTACATCTATATAGCTATGTCTCGCGATGCTATCCCCAAACTTGCCCATTTCTGTGTCAAATGTCCAGTGGTTTTGTTGTTGCTGAATGCACTACCACAGCCATCTATTGAGACCTTCCAAAGGACCACGAGGAGGTCCCTGAAGACAAGCAGTGAGAAAACAGCTGAACTCATCTCTACTGACTGTCCTTTTCCAAGGAAATGTCCACGTTATGAGAGCTGTGTTACTTAAAGACTGAGATTTGGTGAGGAGCATTGTGGTCACTGCAAAATTTTAAAGAATTCTAACTGAAGTGGGTTGCAAGGGTTTAATTTACATTCTCTGAACTATCAAATAGATATAGCTACTCTATGCTCCGTATCTATAAACAAACAAAGGAGGAATTCTAAAGAGTATGATTAGGTCATATAATCTCTAATGAGTATATCACAACAATACAAATATCAAAATACATTCAATACAATTTCACATGGTATAGAAGAGAGGGCTCCTCTGCAACAATTCCATATACAGTTAGTACTCACGCTACTGAAATGTGTCATCCATTAAGTCCGGTATAAGCAGTCCTTATGTATTAAATATCACAGTCAGGTAGCATGGTAACAAAAGGTATAGTGATCCACAGTTCACGTAGAATGCAAGTCACTATTTAAAGACATCACCCATTAAATCCGGTATAAACAGTCCTTTCGCATTAAATATCAAAGTCAGGTAGCGTAGTCCCGGAAGATATTGTAATCCACAGTTCAAGTAGGACACAAGTCCTGTGTATCAGTTCAAACAAACATCAGTATAAACGGATATCCAATGGAATCGGAGGCAAGTCCAAAGCTCAACAAACCATGGAGAAGAAGCCACAACTCAGCCTACGGGGGCGGGTATATGGATCCAACCCGTTTCATACGGTGGTACTTCGTCAGGGCAGTATCTCAAAGGTGTAAACACGGCTTCACATTAAGGTAATCCATTTAGGCTTCACATGTAATATATCATCAGACCTTCAACTAGGTATATCACAAATGGTATTGACTGGTTGTCAGAGGGATCGCCAAAGACCATCCGAAAACACAGCATTTTCTGTTGGTCAAGGGGGTTCTGTGTGGGAAGTTTGGCTCAATTCTATCATCAGTGGGTTTCAGAATGATCTTTGATTGTAGGTGAACTATAAAAACCAGGAACTACAACTCCCTAATGTCAAGGTCTATTTCCCCCAAACTCCACCAATACATATTGAGTATTCCTGCCAAGTTTAATCCGGATCCATTATTGCTTGAGTCCGAAGTTCTCTCTGGTGAACTACAACTCCAAAACTCAAGGTCAATGCCCACTAAACCCTTTCAGTATTTTCTGTTGGTCATGGGAATTTTGTGTGCCAAGTTTGGTTCAATTCCATTGTTGGTGGAGTTCGGAATCCTCTTTGATTGTAGGTCAACTATAAATCCCAGCAACTACAACTCCCAAGTTATAAAATCAATACCCCTGTCCAACCCCACCAATATTCAAATTTGGGTGTATCGAGTATTTGTGCCAAATTTGGTCCAATGAATGAAAATCCACCCTGCTACATGTCAGATATTGACATTACGATTCATAACAGTAGCAAAATTACAGTTATGAAGTAGCAACAAAAATCACTTTATGGTTGGGGGTCACCACAACATGAGGAACTGTATTAAGGGGTTGCAGTATTAGGAAGTTTGAGAACCACTGTTCTAATCCCTCAATGTTTGCAAATGCCTCCGATTGAACCAATGAACAGATTGAACCAACTGTTTCCAGGAACAGCCCTGGCTGTAGAAAGCAGAGGACTGAAACAAACAAGAAAAGTAGGATGCCAAAGCGAGAAAAAAGGGTGGGGTTGTCTCCAGCAACTGAGCTGGAGGCAGGCCATAGCCAGAAATGTATTTATTTTATTTATTTATTTACTTTGCTTCTAGACCGCACTCTGAGCTCTCAGCCTGAGAGGGCTGAGGCGAGGATGCTTGAGGCTGAGCTGTACAAATGGCAAAACTGCCCAAGACAAAACTGCCCAAGACATATCAACAATTATCAACACAATTCCCTCATAGACAAATTAGCACTTAACATTAAAAACACAATATCAGCGTCTCATTATTACATCGGTTTCCAATTGCATCATCATCGTTCCGTAGGCCTCAATTTGGTAATCATACTACATCTGCAAATGCCCGGTCAAACATCCAGGTCTTGACCTTCTTGCGAAATGTCAGGAGGGAGGGGGTTGATCTGATGTCATAAGGAAGGGCGTTCCAAAAGATTTTAATTTGGGGGGTGAGTTTGATTTGGGGGGACTGAGTCTGAGTGAGAGAGGGTCTACCCTAGCAAACCTTTTGTATCGTTATCCCAATACCCCCATGCATATGGGATATATTGAGCATGGTGATCAGATCATGATATGAATACACATAAGTTTAAATAATGTACCAAGAAGGCCTTCTTGCGGACCACACTGAGAATTTGGCGCTACATGTCTGACTGGAGGGCAAGGTGTTGTCCTCAAATTTCCTTCATTTTTCCTGCAATGGTTTATTTTTAAATAACCAAGAACATTTGTGTGTGCATTTCACACTTGAAGCTACACATCTCTGTTGACAAGGTGCATGCTCACTAACAGGGAGGATTGGGGTAGGTTCCTCAAGACCTAGGAAGATACTCTGCATGAACAAAGAAGGGACAGATAAGCCACCTTTTTGGGGAAACCACTCAATGGAACCATTCTGCACTGGATAGCAACCCAAGCCAAAATGGTGTTCACTGCTAGGAGAAATGACTTATTTAATCGGTTTGAACATGTTGTCGATTTTAAGGTGCTCACTGACTTCAGTATCACCAACAGAAAAAGATATACTTGTATGTGTATACACACATGAATGTGTGTATATAGTGTGTGTGTATGTATGTGTACACACACACACACACACACACCTGTGGTTCTAAGATGCCCCTTGTTTTCCAAAAATATTTACATGGGTAAACATACATATTAGAATTAATGAAATACAGCAATAGCAGGGTGTTTTCTGAGTTTTCTAATAACAGAAAAACATCAGGGTATCAAGTTTGAGATAGCAACCTCTCCCCATTGTTTGAGAAAAAACTCTTCACTTAATCTCAAACTTTACTATATACTATACTGTTTCAACTGAAAGTCACAAATAATTTTTCAACACTCTTGACTTGGGGAGATCGGGTGAATTCCTTCAAATTGTGTCTGACTTTTGGCAACCCCAAAGCAATCCTATCGCTGGATTTTCATGGTCCGCTGGCGAGCCTGAGGATCAAAGCCTCTCCCCATTGTATTATGACGGCAAAAGTTTCTAAAGCCTCTAAGCACCTTGAATCTAACAGTGTCCTGGGAGAGAGGTTAATGAGGATCACGGGAAAAGCATTCTTTCTGATCCTAACTAATCAGCCCTTAAAGGCTCTTTAAGCTGCAAAGGGATAGAAAGGAGTCCATATCAGCTAAGTGTCTGAGGATGCACATGGTGAAACGTGCTTCCTTCAACCTCCAAATTGACTGTACACTGCAGAGGTAAGGTAACTATCCCACCCACACCTCACAAAAGAACTGAATGGCTTAACTTCAGAGCTGGATGGAAAGCAAACTCTTCACTTAATCTCAAACTTTACTATATACTATACTGCACCCTCCTGCCAATTCAACTGAAAGTCACAAATAATTTTTCAACACTCTTGCGGAATTCCTTCAAATTGTGTCTGACTTTTGGCAACCCCAAAGCAATCCTATCGCTGGATTTTCATGGCAAGATTTGATCTGAGGGAGGTTGTCTTTCCCTTCTTCTAAGGCTGAGAAAGCACGACTAGCCCAATGGTCACCCATCTTGTTTTCATGGCTGAGCAAAGACTTAGAAACAGATCTCCAGAGTCATAGTCCAATGCTCAAACCACTACACTACACTTGAACCTCTGATTAGTCATATTGTTGAAAAGGACACTATGCCACTGAAGGGTGTCCATTGAAGACGGACAAAACTAATACATATCATACAGCACAGTAAACACTCAGACCTTAAGCAACAAACAAGAACGGTTCTATAGGTTTGTTCTTAAGGTGAATTTGTTTGTGAGTTGGAACAGGCAATTTTTTTCAATCAAACTCCATCCAACACA
This sequence comes from Anolis apletophallus, assembly GCA_030556195.1. Lineage (NCBI taxonomy): Eukaryota > Metazoa > Chordata > Lepidosauria > Squamata > Anolidae > Anolis > Anolis apletophallus. The sequence continues at coordinate 164,054,106 of JARBWK010000001.1, read as the reverse complement.
CACACACACTAACACCCTTGTATTTGTTTTGCTGTTTGTGCCCCTATTCAAAAGATTTCACCTCACTTTCTGTTCCTGTGAGAATTGGATTTTGAAAAAAATGGCTTGTTGTGGAAACAAGGATTAGTGATAAAGATTCAGTGGAGCCCCATTTCCCCTATGATAACTCTTCCAAGACTGGATTTCCCTTCTGAGGGGTAGATCAATTTCTCTCACTTTCTGTTGCCTCGCCTCCATTCTTAACAATGTAAGTAGGGTGTTTGTAATTCAGGGACTGCCTGTATTACTTTCTACTCCAGGGGCGGCCAGCCTACGGCCCGCGAGCCGGATGCGGCCCGGCAGCCGATTCTGTCCGGCCCGGGGAGAAGGGTGTCGAGGGCGGGGCCAAGGAGTGGTGCTGCCACCATCCCATTGTGGGCTCTGTGGGGCCTGTGTCGGCAGACAGGTCGGAGGGGCGGCAGCTTTGGAGTGCCTGACATCCCAGGAGGCGATCCGGGCCTGCAGCTGGAGCACTCGGCGACCTGCGGGGGCTGATCGCTCTGGCGACCCAGAAGACTTGATCGTCTTCCGGGTCGCCAGGTCGAATAAGCCGCCTCAGATCACCGACTGCTCCCCCTGCAGGCCCGGGGATGGCAGGCACTCCATAGCAGGGTGATCAGCTGGGGAACGGCTGGGGGCAAGAGCAGGCGGAGGCCTGCAACCTCCGATCGCCTCCTGTTCGGCTCTGCTGCGGCAGCGGCTGGGTCCACTTTACCATCCTCTGGGCTGGGTCCATTGGGTCATTCCATCTTGGGATCCTTCCTCTCTTGAGGATGTCAGCCTTCATCTTGGTTCACACCTTGTCTTCTTGAATTTAAGTGGTTATTATTATTATATTATAATAATTTTATAATAATAATCTAATATAATAAATATAATATAGTAATTATATTATATTATAATTTCAATATATTATGTCTATATATACTATATAATAATTATGATTTTAATACTAATAATATATGAATATTTCTTGATATATTAATATGTTAATATTAATGATGTGTAATATATAGTAAATGTAGTAAATAATTAAATAAATAATGTAGATTAGAATGTAGTTCAGCCTTTAGGTGCGGCCCTCCATAATATTTTTTGGCTCTCGTGTGGCCCCTTGGAAAAAATAATTGCCCACCCCTGCTCTACTCCCAAGCTACACCTTTCCATTTTTTCTAATATGGCAGTGCTTGTCAACAAGAGCAAAAGACAACACTGTTTCAGAAAATATACATTGACATTTGGATTTTTAAAAAGAGCCTTTTTTCATGTCAGGAGTAACTTGAGAAATTGCAAGTCGCTTCTGGTATGAGAGAATTGGCTATCTGCAAGGACGTTGCCCAGAGGATGCCCAGATGCTTTGATGTTTTACCATCCTTGTTGGGAGGGTTCTCTCATGTCCCTGCATGGGGAGCTGGAGCTGACAGAGGGAGCTCATCTGCTCTCTGCCTGGATTCAAACCTCCAACCTGTTGGTCTTCAGTCCTGCTGGGAAAAGGGTTTAACCCATTGCGCCACAGGGGGCAAAGAGCAAATAATAAAACAGTATTCCCATCGTGTTCCCCATTTGCGTATTTCACTCAGTTCTTAGGAAATGGCCAGAACTTTATTTTCTAGGCTTCAGAAATTCACTTTTTGGTTTGAAGTCAATGAAAGCCTCCAATTAGATTCATTAAAGAGTACATTTGGGGGTGTTCTTGGTTAAGCATAACAGAAGTTCACTTTGCAGGGCAGGCTTTTTATCGGCATGTCAATGTGTCAAGTTTCCATAGCCCAGAAATACAGTAACCTGAAAGGGATAAGTGTTTGATTTACAAAGCCAAGAAAAGTGTAACACTATAATGTACACAAAGGGGCAAAAAGTCGGCACATAGGTACAAGAGGCAGTAATGAGAAAAAAACACAAGGATTAGGAATTCAAATCTTCCATTTGGAATACAGAACATGTGCCATCGTGCACACAAATGTATTTGCGTGTGTTTGCATAAGGAGTGCTGAGGCTGGCAAAAAAGGCAAACACGCCTAACTAGGACTTGATCTTTAAACAATCCTGTTGAACATGCTTCACAGAACAAAACGCAAATTTGCACAAATCCACAAGTCAAAGACATGTATGACATCATGCTTTTTGTTTGAAGTGCAAATAACTAATGGGGACAAAAGTTGTTCTTTTCCAGTGGCTGAACAAACATTCAAAACAGTCTTTGGAAGTTTCTTCATGATACTCTGCAAGTCAAGACCTGCAATGAAAACTAAGACTCCTGGTCAGCCAACTTTTCCATTGGCAACATCAGGCAGGTCACTTTCAGTAGCTGGCACATTAAAAATACTATAAAGACTGCTCTAGCACAATGTTTCTCAACCTGGGGGTCGGCACCCCTGGGGGGTCGCGAAGGGGGTGTCAGAGGGGTTGCCAAAGATCATCAGAAAACACAGTATTTTCTGTTGGTCATGGGGATTCTGTGTGTGAAGTTTGGCCCAATTCTATCGTTGGTGGGGTTCAGAATGCTCTTTGATTGTAGGTGACCTATAAATCCCAGCAACTTCAACTCCCAAGTGTCAAGGTCTATTTTTCCCAACTCCACCAATGTTTACATTTGGGCATATTGAGGATTTGTGCCAAGTTTGGTCCAGATCCATCAGTGTTTGAGTCAACAGTGCTATCTGGATGTAGGTGAACTACAACTCCAAAACTCAAAGTCAATGCCCACCATACCCTTCCAGTATTTTCTGTTCATCATGGGAGTTCTGTGTGCCAATTTTGGTTTGATTCTGTCATTGGTGGAGTTCAGAATGCTCTTTGATTGTAGGTGACCTATAAATCCCAGCAACTACAACTCCCAAGTGTCAAGGTCTATTTTCCCCAAACTCCACCAATGTTCACATTTGGGCATATTCGTGACAAGTTTGGTCCAGATCCATCATTGTTTGAGTCAACAGTGCTATCTGGATATAGGTAAACTACAACTCCAAAACTCAAAGTCAATGCCCACCACACCCTTCCAGTATTTTCTGTTGGTCATGGGAGTCCTGTGCGCCAAAATTGGTTCAATTTTGTCATTTGTGGAGTTCAGAATGCTCGTTGATTGTAGGAGAACTATAAATCCCAACAATTACAACTCCCAAATGACAAAACCAACCCCCCAACCCCACCAGTATTGAAATTGGAACATATTGGGTATTTGTGCCAAATCTGGTCCAGTGCATGAAAATACATCCCGCATATCAGACATTTACATTAGGATTCATAACAGCAGCAAAATTACAGCTATGAAGTAGCAATGTAAATAATAATTGAGTGCTCTAGACGGAGGTCAGCTGTGACCAGCAGTGCTGTGGAATTTGAAGCAGCATGAATGGAGGGCAAAAGGGAGAAACATGTCGAGCCAACCCTGACTGGAACCGCCTTCCAACTGGAAACCGATGTCCTCACTGCAGGAGAACATATAGATCAAGAATAGGTCCAGAGTTTTGTTCGACTTCACTGTCAAGACACTAGACTCGGAAGACCATCACAAGACAACGAGGGATCACCTAAGTTTAGTATACAGCAGAATCATGCAGTTTGAAACCATTTTAGCTGCCATGGCTCAAGGATATGGAATCACAGGAGGTGTGGGTTTACAAAGCCAAGAGTGCTGATTTCTTGTCACACGGGGGATCCCATGAGTCCATAGCATTGAGCCATGGCAGTTTAAAATGATGTCAAACTGCATTCATTCTATAGTGTGGATGCAACCCAAGTGGAAAGAAGTGACGAGCAGAGTTCTGTCCTAGGCCCGGTCCTGTTCAACATCTTGATTAATGACTTACATGAAGGGTTAGAAGACATGATCACGTTTGGAGACGACACCAAATTGGGGAGGATAGTCTACATCCCAAAACACAGGAGCAGAATTCAAAACGATCTTGACAGATTAGAGAGATGGGCCAAAACTAACAAAATGAAGTTCAACAGGGACAAATGCAAGATACTCCACTTAGGCAGAAAAAAGGAAATGCAAAGATACAGAATGGGGGGGCTAATGTCTTAAGAGCAGTACGTGTGAAATAGATCTTCAGAGTCCTCGCGGACAGCAAGTTAAACATGAGCCAACAATGTGATGTGGTGGCAAAAAAAGCCAATGGGATCTTGGCCTGCATCAAAAGGAGTGCAGTGTCTAGGTCCAGGGAAGTCATGCCACTCCTCTATTCTGCCTTGGTTAGACTACACCTGGCACCACAATTGAAGAGAGATATTGACAAGCTAGAATGTGTCCAGAGGAGGGCGACTCAAACAATCAAGGGCCTGGAGAGCAAGCCCTATGAGGAGTGGCTTAAAGATCTGGGCATGTTTAGCCTGAAGAAGAGAAGGCTGAGAGGAGACATGATAGTCATGTACAGGCATGTAGCCGGGGGCTAAGGGGCTTCACCCCCGAAATTCTCAGGGTGGTCCGCGAAAAGGCCTTACTGGTACATTATTTTAACTGTTATGTTTATTCATATCATGATCTGATCACCATGCTCATTATATCCCACATTCATGGGGTTATTGGGATAACAATACAAAAGGTTTGCTAGGGTAGACCCTCTTCCACCCAGTCTCAGCCCCCCCCCCCGAAACAAAATCCTGGCTACGGCCCTGCCTGGAGACTAGGACACATAACAATGGCTTCAAACTACAAGAAAGGAGATTCCACTTGAACATTAGGAAGAACTTCCTGACTGTGAGAGCTGTTCAGCAGTGGAACTCTCTGCCTCAGAGTGTGGTGGAGGCTCCTTCTTTGGAAGCTTTTAAGCAGAGGCTGGATGGCCATCTGCTGGGGGTGCTTTGAATGCAATTTTCCTGCTTCTTGGCAGGGGGTTGGACTGGATGGCCCATGAGGTCTCTTCCAACTCTAAGTTTCAACCTATTTTAATCCCCCAATCACAACAGTGAAGGGGAAAGAATGACTTTGGTCAGGGGTGCTCAGAATGGTGATCTCGATCACCAGGGTGATCTTCGGGCCTCATCCTGGTGATCTTTAGGCCCCTGACCAGGTTTTTTGCTGTTGGTCCTCTTCACGCGCCCCTGCAGACTGCAAAGAAGTCCTCCGTCGTTGCTCCTCCCCGCTCCCTGCGCGCCGCCTCCAAAAGCTCGAGTCCAAGAGGCAGAATGGGCCCCCTCTTTTGGATTCCTCCTCCTCCCTCCGTCCTTCTCCAGCCACTCAGAGTCGTAGACGACCAAAGGGGGCGGGCCTGGATGACGCGATGCATGCCTGGCCCCGCGCGCATGCGCAGAAGCGCCCATTCTGCCTCTCGGACTTCTCGTGAGCTCTTGGAGGCGGCACGCATGCTAGCGGCGTGGAAATAGGAGCAACGACGGAGGAGGAGGAGAAGGACGCTTTGGGGTCATTTCCTTACCGCATCTCAAAGGCCGGTCTTTTTACTTTGGGGTGGGTGCTTGATTGTTCTGTGGCATGCCTCTTTGTTTATTTTTAATGTTTAAAAATGGCCTTTTCGCTCCAAAGCCTCTCTGCTTGCTTTGTTCCTTGAGAAATATATGTTGGGGAATATGGAAATGTGGGAGAAATGGGGTGGTTGGATGTATTTTTGCATGCCCCTTGGTTTACCTTGCTGAGTATTAAATGGCCTTGCAGTTCAAAAGCCTCTCTTCTTACTTTCTGGCTGATAATATGTGTGGTGATATGGCAGTGTGGGAGAAATGGGGTGGTTGGATGTATTTTTATGCTCTGTTTTATATTGTTGTTATTAAATTGAAATGTTGATGTTTTATAACTTCATTTTATGTAAACTGCCCCGAGCCTGCTGGAAGGAGCGGTACATAAAAATGAATAATAAATATAAATAAATAAATAAGAAAATAGTTATACGTTTTACATTTCTGGGTAGGTGATCTTTGGGACTTGGTTTTTTAATCAGTAGCTCCCATGCTGAAAAAGTGTGAGCACCCCTGACTTTGGTGATGCTCTCCTTGCACTATTAAAAGAAGAAGGGGGAAAGGGGGAAATTGCACATTTTAACTCCGCATTCAGTGTTGATTCGGTTTAACGGACAACTGCTGTACTTCATGCACACTGTGCGGATTATCATTCCCTGGAAGGAAAAGCAGCCTAACTGAGCTGGCTGCATTTTTCCCCATTCAAAAAGGAGAGAGCCCTGCGCCCAGGCTGGCTTCATGCAAAAGAGGGATGCTTCGCCTTGAGCTCGTCTTTGCACAGCCGCCCATTCATTCATTCATTGAGTCATCGTCAATACGAGGAGAGAGCGCGGCTTCCGGGAGATTACCACCACCACCAGCAGCAGCAGCCTCCGTTCCTCTAATGCAGACGCAGAATGAAGCCAGCCCCACACACTCAAACTGGAAGGAACCTGTTCTGCCCGGATCTGCTCTCACAGTCGCGGCGGCAGCGGCACGAGCTCGAACCTGGGAGAGGAAGCGCGCGCACGCGATGCCGGGGAAGGGGAAGACAGGAAGAGAGCGCGCGTGCGTGGATGCTCACTGCCTCTGAACTCGGCCGCTAGGGGGCGTTTCCCAGGCGGCGAGGAAACTAAGCCTGTGCCTCTTGATTGTTTGTGTGTTTGTGTGTATATACGAGGGCGGGTCAATAAGTCAGTGACTTTTTGAATGAAACACAGGTTTTTGGATTAAAAAATCATTTTATTTTTCAACGTAGTCTCCTTTGAGCTCTATACACTTTGTCCAACGTTTCTCCAATTTTTTTTATCCCTTCCAAAAAATAAGATTTGTCGAGGTCATCGAAATAGGTATTTGTCTGTGAGATGATTTCATTGTTGGAGTCAAATCTCTTTCTGCTGAACCATTTCTTCAGAAATAGTCACCCGGTCAAATCTCTTTCTGGCTAAATTTCCGGTTTGGAGAATAGGGAATAGGGCGGATGAGGGAGCAATTTGTATCCCAATTCATGGATTGTTGCCATGGCAACTGCACATGTGTGCATGGTCGGTTGTGAGCAAACACGGCGCACATCTTGCGGAAAGCTTTCTCATACCCAAGTGATCACTTAAAATTGAAACCACTGAGCCGTGTGAGATGCCTTTGGCTTCCACAATCTTTCGCACTTTCAATCTCCGATCGGCCAACACCATAACGTGATTTTTTTTCAATTGTTTCGGGTGTAGAGACCTCAACTGGGCATCCAGAACGTTTGGCATCGTCCGTGCTTGTACGACCACAACGAAATTCAGTAAACCACTTTTTTACCATTGAAATTGATGGTGCAGAGTCCCCATAGTATTTATCAAGCTTAGCCTTGGTTTGAGTGATGGTTTTTTCCCGCAAAAAATAATGCTTAATGAGCACACAAAATTCACTTTTTTCCATTTTCTCCTCAAATCATGTCTGCTATCAATGGCTGTCAAACACAAACTAAATGATGCAGCTTGTTCTAATTTTGACAGGAGTCAACTGGCAGATGCCTGTTGACAGGAGCAGTGTTGCCCTTTCACTTAACAGGCGGGAAATTCAAAAAGTCACGGACTTATTCACCTGCCCTCGTATATGTATACACACGCACACTCCCTATCTATCATCTGATATTAATGTGCGCGTGCGTATATATATATATATACACACACACATATATACACACACATAGTCATAGGCATATATATATATATATATATACACACACACACACACACATATACACACACACACTACACACAAATTAATAGCAGATTATACATAGGTAGTGTGCGTGTATCATCTATTATTACTTCTTGTGTGTGTGTGTATGCAAACATATTTATTTATTTATTTATTTATTTAAAACTTTTATATACCGATGTTCTCAACTTCCACAGAGGGACTCAGGCTGGTTAACAGCAAGGATTCAATGCCAAATTACAATTGAAAACATCATAAAAACAATAAAAGATTAAAAATACATAAAAATACACATAAACCAGATCGCCAAGATAAAAAACATGTCCAATTTCGGTTCGCATACATAATCGATGACTTAGTCTATTATTAAACTCAGCTATTACTCCGGGAATGCTTCTTTCCAGATCCTGAAGGTCAGGAGTGAGGGGGGCAGATCTGATCTCAGTTGGGAGGGCCCAGGGGCCACCACAGAAAAGGCCCTGTCTCTCATCCCCACCAGCCGCAATTGCGAATGTGGTGGGACCAAGAGCAGGGCCCCTCCAGAAGATCTTAACTGCCTTGATGGTTCGTAGGGGAGAATACGTTCGGACAGGTAACCTGGGCTGGAACCATATAGGGTTTTGTATATATACATATACACACATATACGCACATGTACACACTCCCTATAATCTATCTACAGTGTTCTCACCATGAAAACAATGAGATTGCTAATACACCCTAGGTCCTATGCATGTGGCTGGTCATACCCTGGATTTGAATGTTGCTATGAAGCAGAAAGAGGGTACAGTGTTCCCTCGCTTTTTGCTGGGGTTACGTTCCAGGACCTCCCACAATAAGTGAAAAATGTAGGGATATTCTATTTATTTTAATATTTATACACTATTTTAAGTCTTTATAAACTTAAAATAAAGTGAAGTGAAAGGAAGGAAAGGCCCTTCAAGGCTGGAGGGAGGGAGGACTGAGGAGGGAAAGCGCCTTGGAGAGCGGCGGCGGCAAAACCCCACAAAACAGCAAAGATACCATTATATATATTTTAAATTAATATTTTTTGAAATCCACGAAACAGTGAGTCTGCAATAAGCAAACCGCAAAGTAGCAAGGAGATACTGTATTATTCATTTGTGTGTACACACACTGAGTAATAGATGATACACATTCACTACATATGTATAAACTGCTATTAATTTGTGTGCCGTGTACAAATATATACATGCACAAATTAATAATAAGGTTGTGAGTTTTCCGGGCTGTATGGCCATGTTCCAGAAGCATTCTCTCCTGACATTTTGCCAGCATCTATGGTAGAGGTTGTGAGGTCTGTTTGTTGGGAGAAAGAACTCCTGTCTTTTTGAGATAGGTGTGAATGTTGCAATTGGCCACCTACCTCACACCTGCCTCAAACACAGAAGAGTTCTTTCTCCCGCCCTGGACATTCCACAGATATATAAACACCATTTTCCAACTTTCCAACAGACCTTGCAGCCTCTGAGGAGACTTGCCATAGATGTGGGTGAAATGTCAGGAGAGAATGCTTCTGGAACATGGCCATACAGCTCAGAAAAGTCACAACAACCCAGTGATTCCGGCCATGAAAGCCTTTGACAATAAATTAATAACATATTATAGATAGGCAGTGTGCATGTACCATCTGTTATTAATTCTGGTGTGTGTGTATCCTGTGTGTGTGTGTGTGTGTTCTCTCTAGAATTGATAGCCAGCTGGAAATGCTACCCTATTGAAATATCTACCTATGTGGTATTTTGTTATGAGATTGCCTAATTTGTGGTAAAATCTTTGTTATCACTTTGATAATGTGGATGTTGGATTTGTTTTTTATTCGGGTGGCTTTGGGTTGTTCTTGTTGGGGTTTTTTGGCACCTTACAGCATTGAATGTTTGCTGCTGCTTGTTGTAAATTGCCCTTAGTTCCCAGGGGAGATGGGGTCGGACATAAATCAAGTTTATTATTATTGTTAAAATTTATTATTACGAGTGTAAATATATAAAAATATGTGTACATGCACACATACGTATATCCCATGAAATAACAGATTGATAGATTCACTATATTATATATGTGTGTGTCAAAATATGGATGATTTATCTAACTATGTATATGTCTACTTATGTACTTATGCTTGTATGTATTTTTCAAGCTGGCCCGACTTCCCGAGAGCACTGTAATTCCTGCCAACAACAGATCTGGACCAAACAAGGCACGCAGGCCCATGACCATCAAAACATACTGGAAAGGTTTGAGGGGGGAACTGACCCTGGATTTTGGGAGTTGTAGTTTACCCACGTCTTTATGCATTTTCTAATAGGATCATTCATAAAAACAACAGGAAACAATGTCAATTTCTTATACATACCATTGCAAAAGATAATTAGAGACCAAGGGCCCTTCCACAGAGCCATATAATCCAGAATATCAAGGCGGATAATCCACAATCTCTGCTTTGAACTGGTTATCGGAGTCCACACTGCCATATTTTAGTTCAATGTTCAATGTGGATTTTATATAGCTGTGTGGAAGGGGCCCCAGGCATCACTGGGCATTTAAGCTTGTATGTATATGTATATGTGTGTGCATATATATATCTCTCTCTCTAAGGTAAAGGTTTTACCCTGACATTAAGTCTAGTTGTGACTCTGGTGGTTGATGCTCATCTCCATTACTAAGCCAAAGAGAAGAGCCGGCATTGTCCGATGTCCGTAGACACCTCATAGGTCATGTGGCCAGCATGACTGCAAGGAGCGCTGCTACATTCCCACCGGAGTGGTACCTATTGATCTACTCACATTTGCATGTTTTCGAAATGCTAGGTTGACAGTAGCTGGGGCTAACAGCGGGAGCTCACCCTGCCCGGATTCGATCCGCCAACCTTTCATCAGCAAGTTCAGCAGCTCAGTGGTTTAGCCCACTGCGCCACTGGGGGCTCCAGAAGGGGTCGAAGGGGGAGGGGGCTATTCAAGAATAAGTTATTAACATGAATTTTTGCATTACTTATGGTTTTAGGGGCCTAACAAAGTGTATGTAAATATTTTTAAAATTAAAATCTGAATGTACAGCTCAGCAGTTTAATTTTATTTATTTATTTACTATACTTTATACCGCCCCACTCAGCCCGAAGGCAACTCGAGGCAGTGTACAATGGCAAACGAATGCCCACAGATAAATACATAACAATTAATAAAAACAGCCATATAAAAGCAAAAATTCAAATCTCAGCGTCTCCTTATTAGAATCGGTTTCAGTTGCATTGTCATCGTTCTATAGGTCTCAATTCCATAATTACATCTTTTCTGCAAAAGCCTGCTCAAACAACCACGTCTTGACTTTCTTCAGAAATGTTAGGAGGGAGGGGGCCAATCTAATGTCCCTAGGGAGGGCGTTCCATAGCCGAGGGGCCACTGCTGAGAAGGCTCTGTTTCTCGTCCCCACCAATCGGGTCTGTGAAGAAGGCGAGACCAAGAGCAGGGTCTCTCCAGTCGATCTTAAGCACCTGGATGGTTCATAGGGAGAGATGTGTTCGGACAGGTAAGCTGGACCAGAATTTATTTATTTATTATTTATTTATGGTATTTGTACCTCGTAGCTTCTCACCTCCGCAGGGGGACTCAGCATGGCTTACATTTGCAGCACTACAGGCCGCGACACCACAATACAATATAAAAATACACAATATAATCAACATCATTAAAAAGCATTAAAAACATTACATTAAAAACCACTACATACAATAACAATTAATTAAAGCCTTCAACCGGAACACATTGACAGTCCAGTCAAGTCCAAAGTGTCAATCCAGTCAAATCCAAAGGTACAATTAACACCTGCTGCCCAAAGGCCTGGTTCCAGAACCACAACTTTAGCTTTTTTCTAAAAGCGAGGAGAGATGGAGTCGATCTTATTTCGTTTGGGAGTGCGTTCCATAGGCGAGGGGCCACCGCAGAAAAGGCCCTGTCTCTCGTCTCCACCCGCCGCATTTGCGATGCTGGCAGGAGTGAGAGCAGGGCCTCCCCAGAACCGTTTCGGGCTTTAACCCACTGCTCCACCTCCTCACAAAATAAGACTGCCTTGCAACAACCCAAAGGCAATGCTGTGTCTGAAATGCACTGCAAGGCAGTTTGACACCGCTTGAACTGCCAGGGAGAGCTCTATGCCAGTGTTTCCCAACCAGTGTGCCGTGGCACACTAGTGTGCCGTGAGCGATCTTCAGGTGTGCCTTGGGAAATTGGCACTCTCCCCCCTCCTAGCAGCTCTTTCTCCCTCTTTCCCTCCCCAAAGATCCTCCCCGAGGCAAAGGAAGGGCTCTGCCGAATGCCAGGGCCAGGCCCGCCTTGAGGAAGCCTTTAGGAGCCTCGACTCAGCATGGCTCCAGCTCCCGCTCAGGGCTGCTTCAGCCTCCCGATGCTCCCAGGTTCGCTCAATGCCCAATTCACCTACGTGGAGTTTCCGGCTTTGGCTGTTCTCGCGAGAAATGCATGCCAATGCGAAAACGCCAACTCAATCACTTCCGCCCAATGCTCTGCTTTTGCGGAGGGAGGAGGGAGGCAGCGAAAGAGGCCACACAGATCTATTAAACGTATAGACTACTCATTCACAGGTTTCCAAGAAACAAATTGAGCCTCTCTGCTTGGAAAAGGGTGGGGTTTTTTTTTTACTATTTTACTGGATTTTTCTAGAGTCCCCCCCCCCCTCCAAGGAACTGTTTATAACAAATTCATGACATCCATGGTTAACTGGAAGCAAGTTTCACTCAGGGTGAAATTTCACAAAGGTCTGGAGAACAATCCCTATGAGGAGCGGCTTGAAGAGCTGGGCATGTTTAGCCTGAAGAAGAGAAGGCTGAGAGAAGACATGATAGCCATGTATAAGTATGTGCGAGGAAGTCATATATATGTTGTGTTCATCGAAACACGCCCAGTTTTCACACTGAGTGCATAAATACATTTAAAAACATATTAACTATATGTATTACTGTGTTAGAGTGTCATTTTGTGTCATTTTGGTGGTGTGCCCCAGGATTTTGTAAATGTAAAAAATGTGCCGCGGCTCCAAAAAGGTTGAAAAACACTGCTCTATGCCAGTGTTTCCCAACCAGTGTGCCATGAGCGATCATCAGGTGTGCCGTGGGAAATTGGAACCTTTCTTCCCCCTCCTGTCGAACACCTTTTCTTCTGTACTCAGGCTCCCTTCTTCCCAGCCTCGCTCTGCTTGCTTTGCCTCGCTCTGTTCACACTGCCGCTTCTGCGGGAGGGGGGGGGAGGAGGAAGACGTGACCCGTGCGGGCGCTACTGCACAGACTCACCCCTTGTCTTCCTCCCTTCCCTCCACAGTGCTCTCTGGATATAGGTGAACTAAAACTCCAAAACTCAAGGTCAATGCCCACCAAACTCTTAGAGTATTTTCTCTTATTTATGGTAATTCTGTGTGGGAAGTTTGATTCCATTCCATCATTGCTGGAGTTCAGAATGCTCTTTGATTGCGGGTGAACTATAACTCCCAGCTGTTGAGCAAGACCTTCGTGTGTGTCTTTCTGCCATTCCTGCCAGAATATCTATGTTGTGTTCATCGAAACAGGCCCAGGTTTCACACTGGGTGTATAAATACATTCAAAAACATATTGACTATATGTATTACTGTGTTAGAGTGTCATTTTGTGTCATTGTGGTTGGTGGTGTGCCCCAGGATTTTGTAAATGTAAAAAATGTGCTCCAAAAAGGTTGAAAAACACTGCTCTATGCAATGGGAATCCTTGGCTCTTTTTTTTCTGGCAGGGGAGGCTCAAGGCCTTGCCAAACTCCCAGCTGCCTTGCCAGTGTGGGTATAGATAGCATTGAGCCATTCAGAGCTTTAATTCATCCTTCTCCCTTTCCCCCCCTCCCTTCCGCAATGCGCATGCGCGTCCCCATGCCGCCGCTACTGTCGCCTCTCCGCGTGCGTGCGCGCGCGCTGTCTCATCCCCTTTCTTTCCTTTCCTCGCGCCAGCGCGGCGGCGGCGCCTTCTTGGAATTATTACAGCTCGCTTGCAATGGCCAAGAGCGACCCCGTCGCGCACATGGCGCTGCTGAGCCTTTTTTTCCCCCCCTTCTCTCCCCGTGCGTGTGCGCGCGCGCGCCGGGCCCGCCGGCAAAGACCGGCTCGAGCCGGTATCTATATATAAAGAGAGAAGCTCAGCCAGAGTAGGTTAGTAGGTGCAGGCAGCAGCTGGGCGAGGAACCTAAGAGAGGAGAGAGAGGGAGAGAGAGGGAGAGAGAGGTGGGGGGAAAGGCAGGCGAGGAAGCCAAGCCTAAAAGGGTATGGGGCAGCCTTGGCACAAGGAGAGAGAGCCCAGCGTTGGATGAGGGCTTCCTCTCTCTCTATATATATATATATATTATTATACATTTACATAGATCTGTTAGGATATGTTGCTGACCAAGTCGTAGGCGGGAAGGAGCCTCCTTTGCAGCAGCAGCAGCAGCAACACCTTCATCTGACTTGGTAAGTGGACAGAGTGATGGAGGGATGACTTCCTCCTCCGCCTGCATCCCAAGGCAAGCTTGTAACCCCACTTTGACTTGGTCAGGCAGACCAAGTCTTGGCATGCATGTCAATGTCATACTTCTTCCAACATTGTGATGGCTGCAAAACCTACTGTCCAAATGCCTGGTCCCAGAACCATGTTTTAAGTTTCTGTCTAAAAGAAAGGAGGAATGAGGCCAACCTAATTCCACAGCGGAGGGGGGACACCACTGAGAAGGCCCTGTCTCTTGTCTCTGCCAAACGCACTTGCTAGGGAGGCGAGACTGAGAGCAGGGCCTCCCCGACAATCTTATTTTCTCTGTCACAAAACACTAGGACTAGAGGGCACTCCCTGAAGCTCCAAGGTAGGAAAATTAGGACTAATAAAGGGAAATATTTCTTCACCCAGAGGGTCATTGGGTTATGGAACTCACTTCCAGAGGAGGTTGTGACACCTGTCAGCCTGAACAACTTCAAGGCAGGATTAGACAGATTCATGGATACCAAGTGTATCGGTAGTTACTGAAATGGACATCCAAGTGCCACCTCGGAGTTGGTTGAGGTAGGCAGGATTTCCCTGGGTACTGGTTGTGGGGGTCGGGAGCAGGTCAGGGTTTTTGCCCTCCCTTCTGCTCGAGATCCCCGTGTACAACTGGTGGGCCACTGTGTGATACAGAATGCTGGACTAGATGGGCTGAGGTCCGATTCAGCATGGCTCTTCTTATGTTCTATGTTCTTATCTTAAATTTTGAGGTGGGACGTAAAGGGAGATACATTTGGACAGGTAAGCAGTTGAAAAATAGTATTTTTTTTAAAAAAACCCTCAACAGGTACGCTGCCCTCACCTCTGACACCAGCTCTTCTTTCCATTCTGCAGCTATGACTAGACGTGCCTCTCTCTGTATTCCCAGGTGCTTCAAACTTTGGGCCCTTCCACACAGTCACGTAACCCAGAATATCAAGACAGAAAATCCCGCGTTGTCTGCTCTCAACTGGAATATATGGCATTTGAGATAACCCACCTCAAAGCAGATATTGTGGATTTCACTGCCTTGATATTCTGGGTTCTATGGCTGTGTGGAATGGTCTCCCCTTTCCTCCAGCATCTCTTCCAATGCTGCCCCCTAGGACCCTTCCTCAAGGATGTGGGAGACTTGTGACTAAAAGTGGATATTCTCATCATGCTAGAGTATATCCACTTTAAACCCTGTGGCTGCCTCCTTCCTGCAGAATTAGGATCCTAGAGTTGGAAGAGACCTTGTGGGCCATCCAGTCCAACCCCCTGCCAAGCAGGAAAATCATATTCAAAGCACCCCCTACAGATGGCCATCCAGCCTCTGCTTAAAAGCCTCCAAAGAGGAAGCCTCCACCACACTCTGGGGCAGAGAGTTCCACTGCTGAACAGCTCTCACAGGAAGTTCTTCCTCATGTTCAGGTGGAATTTGCTTTCTTGTACTTTGAAGCCATTGCTCTGCGTCCTAGTCTCCAGGGCACTGCTACAACTAATATTAATATTTTGAATATATGTAATGTATGTTGTGGATACGTGAATTGTTCCCCAAGGAAAGGCGGGTGAAAAGCAACAACCACAACGATAATCGAAGCATTTTAAGTCCCCTCCACACAGCTGTATAAAATCCATATTGAACTGGATTATATGGCAGTGTGGACTCTGATAATCCAGTTCAAAGCAGATGTTGTAATTTATCTTTCTTGATATTCTGGGTTATATGGCTCTGTTGAAGGGCTCTCAGAATCAAAGATGACATCTAGGGGTCCCGTTTATGATATAACTCGAGGATTGCCGCTCCTTCCTTGACCAAAGCAAAATCTTATATACAGATAGGTAACAGAAAATGGAAACTCCCTTTATCTCTGTTCTGTCATTTGACCTTTTAGATGGAAAGCACCCCCTTTGCACACCTACAACAAGCGTCATGTTGTCGAAACCATAATTTGTTCTACTTATGAGTTTTTCGGTTTCTTCTAATTTAAGTGTCTGAGGTTTCAATAAGGAAAGAAGAAGCCAGGTCTTATTTCTGTCTTCTGACAGTTGCTACAGAGGGTCAGATTCTTAAAAATGCTCGAATCTAATCTAAATGATTCCTTTTCCCAATATGCTTCCTTCATGGCCAACCAGAAACCAAAAAGAGGAGTCCCTTTGCCTTTTGGAGGATTCTCGCTTTGGTCACCTCCTCATTCATGCAAGGAGATCTTCTTGAGTAGAAGAAGTCGCTTAGGGCCCTTCCACACAGCCATATAACCCAGAATATCAAGGCAGAAAATCCCACAACATCTGCTTTGAACTGAGTCCACACTGCCATATATCCCAGTTCAAAGCAGATAATGTGGGATTTTATTCAGCTGTGTGGAAGGGATCTTAGACATTCAAAGGGGTTTTTTCCCCCTGGAATAGGGGTTATCCCAAAAAATGACCATACACATGGGAAATGTTAGCTAAATGCAAAAAAAAAATTCATTACAAAATTGCTCTCATTATATGTGTATATATGAGTGTGTGTGTGTATATATATATATATATACAGTATATATACACACACATACAGTATGTGTGTATATGTATATATGTATATATGATTGCATATGAGTTACATAAATATGAGTTTGTTCATTTTTCCTATGTGTGGGAACTTTGGGGACCCCCTGTTTTGAAGGAACCCCTGCGTCTAGGATCCTGCTTAACATTTTTGTGGATCAAACCAGTTCAAGGGAGCTGTTCTGTGCAGCTGAAGATTTGCCCAAGACTGGATCAGCCCAGCCGCACAGGCTTTTGCCCTAGACTTTCTGCTGTGGGGCCAAAGTGTAACGCAAAAGCCGCGTGGCAGGAGAGCAGACCATGATGGCACTCTCCTTCTGCCCACTAAGCATTTAAAACATTCAGACGGGGATAATTTCAGCCCCTTTATTTGAAAGCTTGTTCTACGTACTAGCCACCTATTGAGGTCCCTCCACATTTGAGATTGTCCGGTCCTGTGGTTTCATAAGCACCAGCGCATTGCAGACTTCTGATAGCAATTGCTGTTGTGAGTCAATGCACACAGTCCGTCCGTCCCCCCCTTTAAATTTGCAATGCATATGCATTAGTTTTTAAATGTAAAGGTCTTTTAAGACAGCATCACCCTGAAGTATGGGTGGATTTCATGAATGTGCAGAGGCAGCATCTAATAGTACCAAGTTCAAAGGGACTGCCTCCTCCACTCTGCTTTCCTGCACTCCATGTCTTGGAAAACATGACAGAGTAATGCTGCACATCCATGAATGCTGCTAACAGATAACAGCAGGTATCTTAAGACATGTCACATCACATCTTTTAATGCACATATTCTTTTTAGAACAAACCCTAAGTATTATTTTGTTTAGATATTTCATTACTCTCCTAGAGAAGCCTCAAAATCCAACTGTAATAAATAAAATATTATTGCAGTTGGATTTTGAGGCTTATTTAGGAGTCCACTGATTTCAGTGAGCATATGTCTTGGCCACATGTGTGTATGATGTATGTCACTCTCTATGCTGCCCACAACTTAACAATGAAATACTCTGTATGGCCAATATGAATAATCTGTTTCAAACATAAGCTATTCTGTTCCAGTATAAAAAGTTAAATTTACGTATTTTTTAATTGGGACGTTTATCAAAACACAGCTCTATTACTATGACAATATCCAGGCCTTTATTCTTCCTAAAAACTCTTCAATAGATAAAACTTACGGCTAAAAATATTTATTTAGTTATTTGTTTACTTCTGATGGATTAATTGGGCTAACAACTGTGCTTGCTACTGCACAGCACTAGAGGGACTCTGCTTTTAAGGAATTACACAAAGGAAAGGTAAATACCCAAATCAAATACCCTGAAGTTCAGAGCACTGGACTACTTTCATTCACTCTTTTCCTAGGCACTAACTATATTTGAAAAAGAATGCACATTATGAACATACACCGTGCTGATACTATTTGGGCTTTTGTTCATTTAAGATGCATCATAGCTGATTCACTACTTTGGAAGATACTGACCAAATACACTTTTTTCAAAAATATTAAACTATCTAAGAAGAGGTCACATTTGTCTATAGTGCTGCTTTAGATAAGAACATATGATACTATGTAACACAATTTTCGTTCCTTTGAGTTATACATGCCATTTCTTAATTGGTGCTATCACAAAAACACGGAAAAGGATTATTAAACTGCCAAAACCTTGTTTTTTGCAGGACATCCTGCAGCACATTTTGCTATTGTCTTTCCGTGAATATCTCATACAGTCTCAATCAATTCAACATAGTTTGTGGCAGCCAACTACTTTAGTATAACACCTACTTTCAAAGTAAGTACTGCACAGGGATTGCTGTGACCTCAGAAGTTGTGAGGTCTGTGCCAGTTTGGGCCAGTTAACACCTCCCAACAAACGATTCCCCCCAGGCAGGATTCAGCCAGGCTTTGAAGCTGCAAGACTATTAAATACTAACCAAGGTGGTTAATTGCAGCATTCACACTGCCTCAAACAAATAAAGAGGTCTTTCTCCCACCCTGGACATTTCACAGATATACTGTATAAACCTTACTTGCCTAGTTTCCAACAGACCCCTCAA
This sequence comes from Anolis apletophallus, assembly GCA_030556195.1. Lineage (NCBI taxonomy): Eukaryota > Metazoa > Chordata > Lepidosauria > Squamata > Anolidae > Anolis > Anolis apletophallus. The sequence goes on along the minus strand of JARBWK010000001.1, from coordinate 164,035,337 downwards.
CCTCTGAGGATGCCTGCCAGAGATGTGGGCAAAATGTCAGGAGAGAATGCTTCTGGAACATTGCTATACAGTCCAGAAAACTCACGGCAATCCAGTGATTCCAGCCATGAAAGCCTTTGACAACACATATGTATTGCCCAATTAAACAGGAATAACACTTTCAAACCAGAAATACATTTTTTTTCAAATTTTTATTTTATTTAAATTTATTTAAAACTTTTGTACCTCGACCATCTCACCTCCACAGAGGGACTCTATGTAAATTTTGTTACATAGTGTTATTAATTGGAAGTTGGAAAATATGGAACATTGTATAGATTTGGCACAAAGACCCCACCCCACATATACTTAAATATGTATAGCCTAGACTGGAGTGAACTAAGTAGTTCAGTCAAAGTGCCTGATCAAGAACACAGTCAACACAAACATCATGGCTGTTCAGAATATTTTAAATCAGGAACATGAGAAATCATCCTGATGATAAGTTTACAAAATTTTCCTGATATGCAGAACACAATGCAGGACTTCAGAAGCTGACTGGCCTATGCTGCAACAGAGCTAGTTGTCCTAAGAGATGTTAACCAGCTGCAAACGCAACGCCAAATTACAAGTTTAGGATCATCTTGTTGCTGCTGGTGAAATTTCACATAGCTTTTGCGCTTGTCATGAGTTTTTAAAATGTCTCTCTTGCACTGTATTTTGAGTCAGATGACTTAATTGCTTGTTCTTAAACGAAAACAGCTTGTCCTTATGAATAAGTACATTTTCTGGTTCCTAATTCAACTAGTCCAATCTGATCGTAAGAGGACAAACTTCTGTTGGGAAGCAGCAACCAGATGAAAGGATACAGGCTTATGGCATGGTTTGGCCGGGTGTCCTGATCTCCAGATCTTCTGTTCTGTTACAGAGCAAAAATGACTGTCAAAGCAACAAGAATGTCGTGCATCGCTCCAAGTGTTTATACTAAAGTGCCTGATGGAGGATGGGGCTGGGTTGTGGCTTTTGCTTTCTTCTTTGTGGAGGCCCTGACGTATGGAATCATCAAGTCTTTCGGAGTCTTCTTTACGGACTTAATGGAAAGTTTTGACGAAAGCAACAGCAGGATATCGTGGATAATCTCAATATGTGTGTTCGTACTAACATTTACAGGTGAGTGTACCATATATCTTAAACAATAGACTTTTTAACAACCTGGTCATATTAAGTTAAAGATGGTTAAATACATTAATTTGGTGGGCTTTAATGTGTCTTATTCTACATATTCAGCTTCTGAGGCTGTTGGTTTTCTCTGTGTGCGCATCCTTCACAAATACCAGAAATGAAGATCAGCAAATATAGATGGAAATCCCCTATGCTGATTTCACTGCCTCCTTATAAGTATGGCACTGCAGTTTAAGGGAAAATTAAGCATTGTAATGGAACCCCGGTGGTGCAGTGGGTTAAACCACTGAGCTGCTGAACTTGCTGACCAAAAGGTTGGCGGTTCGAATCTGAGGAGCGGGGGTAAACTCCTGTTGTTAGCCCCAGCTTCTGTCAACCTAGCAGTTAGAAAACACGCAAATGTGAGTAGATCAATAAGTACCACTTTGGTGGGACGGTAACGGCGCTCCATACAGTGATGCAGGCCACATGGCCTTGGAGGTGTCTACGGACAAGGCTGGCTCTTCAGCTTAGAAATGGAGATGAGCACCCAGAGTCGGACATGACTAGACTAAATGTTAACGGGAAACCTTTACCTTTAAGCATTGCATAATTACAAGAATCCCTCTCTTTGATAAATTATATTACTGTCTCACACAAAGGAATGAGATGCTCACGTGGATTTACAAATAATATAAGGACAAGAAAAAATATAGGAGAAAGCAAATGAACAAGAAATTTGAGACCTGTAGCAGTTTTGTTGTGGTGGTTAGGAAGTGCAGAAAGGCAGTGGCTGATTTTGGTGTGTATCGGACTGAAGAAATTCTTCCCACTTAATTCTTTATCTCTTTAGCATTTATCTCAAGTCAACTCAATCAAACCAGCTCTTCTTTAAGGAAAGAAAACTCTGGATGACAACTCCAGAACAAAGCAAGCTTGTTTCCATCTCCCAGTTGTTTCCAGACTCAATTAAATCACATTAGACAGGCTTCTTGGATAATGTTCATTCCTGAAAGAGTGAGTGTATGCATAGAAGCAGCTGCTCAGTTTGGTGGTTTGTTTCAGTTTACTAAAATAGATGAAACTGTCTTTGGAGTCCTCTATCCGCCATATTTCAATGATAAACAATTAAGTAAATAGAGGAGGCTATCTGTTCTGCATTTCTGCACCACATTATGCTGCACATTACACTACATTATGTGCTGTTTTGTATATAGGATTTGGGGAGGGATAGGGATGATTTCTGGAGCCCTCCAATGTTTTTTAAAAAATATATCCTTACAGCTCCACTCAAGGGAGCTGATAAAACTTGCAAGTCCTTAAGAACATTGATCCAAGTTATATTTTTTCTTAGACTAATATGCAAGTGCAGCATTATATAACAAACCCCAGCACGGCTTCTTTTGGCAACGACTGGCACTTACTGTTGAAATTTTAGGAGAGGCATAGTGGGAAAAACACACTTTTCTCTCTTTTGCAGCTCCTCTCTCTACAATACTATCTAATCGTTTTGGTCATCGTTTGGTGGTGATGATTGGGGGGTTGCTGATTAGCATTGGGATGGTTGCAGGCTCCTTTGCACGCACCGTTACTGAAATGTACATCTCCATTGGCATAGTCTCAGGTGAGTGAAGCTTAATTTTGCATCATATTTATATTCTGGCTAGGAAGCAGGCCAGAAATCTAATGACCCGAGGTGTCTTGCTTGAGTTTTGTGGGAATATCTAGCTCTGCTAAATTACCTTAGTTGTTGTTAAAGTGATAAGTCAACAAATCTTGTAACTATCTGGCAGAGCATATATCGCTATGAAATCCATCACAATGTATTCCAAGAAATGGAACAATTACATATATTGTTGATTGGAGGTTGCCAAACTTTCTGTAGGTGGAAAAAATTCAAATGAGGCAAAACTGTAGTCCAGTATCAGCATTTCCTTTATTTTTCTTATCCTAATGGCATTTGTTTGGTATTTCTTCACAGGACTAGGATACTGTCTTACCTTTCTCCCAACTGTCACCATTCTGTCACAGTACTTTGAGAAAAAGCGCTCACTAGTTACAGCAGTGGCTTCCACAGGAGAATGCTTTGCCGTCTTCTCTTTTGCACCAGGTACTGAAGCAGACATCCTAGTTTTAACTTTTGCACATGGTCACCTGGACCAGAGTGGGAACCTTGTTCAACCTGAGGGTAGAATTAACCTTGAATAAGCATGCCAGGAACTTTACATTAACGGTGGGAGACAACCCACCACCGATGTGCAACTCCTCAGCATGATTTTATGGTTCTTCCAAAACACACACACACATTTTCTGTTTGAAAACACTCCCCTCTCAGTAGATAGTGTGGCTTCAAATAAGGTAAGATTTTCAAAGGGGAGACGACACCCTCATTCCCAGCATTACTCTTAGCCATGGCCTGCAATTAGGCTTTAAAAAATCCTCCGCTAACACTAATAGAGGGGTTTTTTAAAAGGCTGATTGCAGCATAGGGAGTAATTCTATCAAGCCTGACTCACAGCATTAGATGCAACAATCCCTTTCTCTAAAGCAGTGGTTCCCAACTTTTGGGCCTCTGGGTGTTTTGCACTTCAACTCCCAGAAATTCCAGCCAACTTACCAGCTGTTAGGAAGTGTGGGAGCTGAAATCCAAAACACCTGGAGGCCCAAAGGCTCTAGAGAGGCATTACTGACTCAGGAGGGTCATGGCAGTGCAGAGAAGCTGGTAAATGAAAAGCGATCCTCCCACGCTGCCACCATGATAAGACATCAGGCCTATAGATCAGAGATATCCTTTTCATGACTTTGACTTCATACTAGAATTCTAGAAGAGATCACATCATTTTTTTCTCCCCTATGAAAGTTTGAATAAAATCTGATTTAACATCAATTCTGGGATAGACATAACTGAAACTGATCTGATCTCAACTGGGCTGACTGTTTTTCAAACACAAAGCTCGTGTCTACAGATTAGAGCAACTCTGTAGGTCACTTGTTCCTAAAGTATTTGTGTAGAGCAGTGGTTCTCAACCTGTGGGATCTCCAGATGTTTTGGCCTTCAACTCCCAGAAATCATAACACCTGGTAAACTGACTGGAATTTCTGGGAGTTGTAGGCCAAAACACCTGGGGACCCAGTGGTTGAGAACCACTGGCCTAGAGTCAGATAATTTGGGCTCTGCAATATGTCTGAAGTCAAGTCTACCAAATTCTAACCCCAAAATCTTCCTGACAAGCCTATGTTGTGTTGCAAAACATTAATAAATATTTTATCAAACCAAATATCTCTGCCCTTAATGCAAGAATCTGATGCTTCAACAAAAGCACAGATTATATGTTTTTGTGTAATTGGGTGTGGAAAACATTTTTCTGTTACCTTTATCGTTTCATAAAATAGGTCTAAAAGATATTCCGTCAAGCCTTCAGAATGAACACTATTTTGCTGGAACCATCTGTCAATCCATCATTCCTTTCCAAGTAGCCAGTTCTTTTTTCTTTTAGAATAAAACCCAAAAACGCCTACTGGCTGGAAAACACACTGATGAGGTGGAGAGCTAAATCTAATACAACTTGAATGAGGCAGGAAATTCAAGTATTTGTACAATTCCCTAACCGCCATACAGAAGAGATATTGCAAAAGGGATCCATGATATTTTTGTTATGAAGTATGTTCTAAACCCATACATCCCACTACTGGTTATGTAAATTGAGACAACACAGGAATTTCAACCTGACATTATTTTCCTTTGCAGAACATGTTGTTCTTAGACACAATCCAGTGGGATCCCAGTATAAATTTCCCAAGCTAAATGTCCCCGAGTTGGAAAGCCTAATAGACTATTTTAGTATACAAGCCATTTAAGCTCTTATGAAACCCAAAACCTGGAGTCTTGGAGGGGTGAATTACATGAAGGTGTTAAGATGAAATGTACTTTCCCACCAGTACTTTTCCAAAGTGGAAGATCCTCTGTCTGTCAAACTCATCACTCTTGCCTGTATTACAGAAGAGGAAGCATGTCTTTAGTACTTTGTTGCCTCTGATCATTTCACTTATCCTGTTACGACTGAAGATATAATTCTTCCACCACCCCTGCCCCACTCCAAAAAATGTTGTTTTCATGTTGCTAGGGACTGAAAGAAATCCACATTGGATTTCCTCTCCACATGCCAGGCGCACAGTATCTAACATGGGCTGGTATCTTCTACTCTCACATCCTTATCTTTCTACACAGTATACAGTCTGTATACTGTGCAGAGGAGATACACTTACTCGGGTAAAAAAGTGGTCCTAATGCATGAAACCTACATTATCCTATATGTTCATCTGTCTTGGGTCTGTGCCAGGTGTGCAGAAAGCCTGTGTGTAATATTTGAAGCCGGTTTCGATCCCAAAAAGTGTGCTTTTATGTAGCATTGTCAACTAAAGCCATCTGCTACAATAATATTTCATTTCCCCCTTATTCTGTAGCTATCACTGCTTTGAAGGAACACATTGGCTGGAGACATAGCCTCCTGTTTGTTGGTCTACTGCAGCTTGGAGTCGTGGCTTGTGGGGCACTGCTACGGCCCATCGTAATCAAAGCCCAGGAAGTAGTGAATGTCTCCCCTGCGGAAGAGCAAAGAGAGACAAAGTACATGCTTGAAAATGAACAGACCCGCACCTCTATAGATTCTATTGACTCAGGAGTAGAAGTAACTACCTCACCTCGCAACAAGCCTGAAGATGCCAAATTGAAACTGAAAAGTGAAGACGAACCAAAGGAAAACACTGAGATGCTTACAGAATCCAGTAGCATTCCAACCAAGGAACCAAAAATCCAACTGCTAGACTTCTCCATATTAAAAGACTATGGCTTTATTTGTTATGCACTTTTTGGTTTATTTGCAACTCTGGGATTCTTTGCCCCTTCCCTTTACATCATTCCTCTCGGCATAAGCCTTGGCATCAGCAAGGACTCCTCTGCATACATCTTGTCAGCGATGGCGATTGCTGAAGTCTTTGGCAGAATCAGCGCTGGCTGGGTCCTCAACAAAAAACCCATCCGGAAAATATACATTGAACTCATCTCTGTCATTCTGCTGGACGTCGCCCTCTTTGCCTTCCCTCTAGCTTATGAATTTTGGGGACTCATGATGTGTAGCATTTTCTTTGGTTTTATGCTTGGGACTGTAGCAGGCACGCACATTCCTATGTTGGCAGAAGATGACGTGGTTGGCATTGAGCGGATGTCGTCTGCCGCAGGAGTTTACGTATTTATTCAAAGTTTATCAGGGTTGGCTGGACCACCCCTTGCAGGTAAAAAGAGTAGCGTCACAGAAATCACCCTAATGTTCTGCATTGTGTTTAGTAGTGGTTACTAACAGAGTCAGGGAATGGAACCAGTGCTTTCAAAATGAAAAGGTTGAATTATTTATTTACTTTATTTATATTCCGCTCTTCTCACCCGAAAGGGACTCAGAGCGGATTACAGATACACATACTTAGCAGACAATCCCTGCCGTTTCCACATACACAACATATAGACAGAGGCAAACTCTGGCCACCAGGGGGAGCTGACGCACTCCTCATCTCTCAGCGTTCCCAGCATCCCTTGTTGTTCCTTCTGCATTCCTCAGCATTCCTGGAGTTCTTTAATGGCCTCATAATTCAGTCAAAATTTGCCTCCCCACTTAATGTGGTACCTTTATCTCCTACTTGACAGATGCAACTGTCTTTCGGGCTGCAAAGGTCGACAGTAGGCTACACTTAAAGGTCGAGCACCCACCTCGACCCAGGCAGGCCTCAAACTCATGACCTACTGGTCAGAGAGATCTTATGCAGCTGACACTTAGCCAGCTGCACCACATTCCCGGTGAATTAAGAGCACCATAAATAGGTAGGTGCACAGAGAAACAGCAGTGGGAAGTTGGTGTATCCCTGCAAAAAACTAGAGCTAGGTAACAATCTCTGAATACTGCAGGAGAGAGGAGATCCTACAGAACATTAATTTATTTGATTTATCCTGCTTTTCATCCAATGTGGAACCCAAACAGGCCAAATATTTCCAAAAACACACATTCAAACATGTAGCCTTGCTATGACTCGTCTTTAGATCCCAAAATCAAAAAAGTAAAATGGCAGACAACTCAAATGAATACCAGAGAAAGCCTGAAATTACGTGAAATGACTTAGGGTTGCATCAGTAGGTTAGGTCAAGAGTGGATGTCTTGTGGTCAACCAGAGAATGCCATAGCCATGGATATACTTCTCTAGCAATTTTTTGTTGCTTAAGGAAACTTGCCTAATGCATTGAAAAGCTTGGTTCTGCCAATTTAGTATATTACTCCTATTGTAACACAGAACATACAGGTCTATGGTTGATCAATTTCAAAAAAACGATTTTTTTTTCATTGTATTGCTGGGGAAAATTGCAGTTCCATGCAGCATTTGTTTAATAACTGTAGCTTTCAAAACAACTTCCAACAACATTCCTAAAACTGTTTACAAGCTTTGAGTTCACAAGACGATTGGGCTGAAGTCCAAAGCACATTTACTTGGAAGTACATTTCACTGAAGTCAATGGGACATCATTTTCAGTAAATTAGTGAGCACACCTTCTAAATAAGGGAAATTCAGTTACAAGCCAAAAGGGCAGAGTGTACACATGTTTATACCAGTTTCCCCCTCAGAAACCACTTCTGCAGGAACCTCCCAGTTTCCAAACTGCTTATTTACAGGCATGCTACAAGTCATGGAGGCTACAGAGGGAAACATTATGTAGGTTTTTCCCCCTCAGTACCTTCTGGTACTGTTTTCCTTTAAACACTTCTGAAACACAATCCCCAAACTGCTTTTTGAACTTGAGAAAGATCATCCTGGTGTTCTATAAATAGCTCTGAAAGGTCCACAATCTTTTTAGGTAGAATGTACAAAGATATGCTAAATGCAATGGTATTTTTTGATCGTGTCAGAAATGATTTGAGAAACTGCAAGTTGCTTCTGGTGTGAGAAAATTGGCAGTCTGCAGAGACGCTGCCCAGGGGACACCTGGATGTGTTACCATCCTGTAGGAGACTTCTCGTGTCCCCGCAAGGGAAGCTGGAACTCATAGACAGGAGCTCACCCTGTCTCATGGATTTGAACCGCCGACCTTCAGGTCAGCAGTTCAGCCGGCACAAGGGTTTAACCCATCGCGCCACCGTGACTCCTACAATGCAATGGTATAAACTGGAGTTGTTAATGTGTGTAATGTGTCTCCTCTGCATTTCTCTCCCTACCCAGGTGTGCTAGTGGATACTACGAAGAATTACAGCTCTGCGTTCTATTCCTGTGCTGCTGGCATGCTGCTGGCTGCAGTATTCCTTTCTTTGGTGACACCTTGCAAGAAGCGTCAAAGTAAGAAGCAGCCAAAGCAAGAGAAAGAGCCAAAGACTTTCCAGGAAGTACCAGATGATTTTATAGAACCCGATCTTGGGAAAAACGAGGAGTCTGTAAGAGGTTGCGAGAGTATGGCTTGAATTTTAAAATATACATAGTTAGAAATTTGGGCAAAAGCGAGTCAGCTCCAGTCTACCTTCTAAAAACCACACTTTTAAAGGGAATGCAAAATCAAAAATAATGTGAACAATGTTATCAATCTTTTCAGATTTTTTTCATAAACACGGAATGTTAAAATTTGTTCACACACTCCTACCCAGCATGACATTGTGGTTCAAATTCTCATATTTCCCATGGGGGAAAGATAATTATGGTGAAAGAAAATACAACGTGGGTCACTAACAGAAACTATCACTTGTTTATTGCCTGCTAATATCTCTTACCAAGAAACACTATAATGTTGATTAGCAAGAAAAGAACGGTGGCACAAGTGAGTTGATTTGGTAAATCGTCTGAACTTCATTCTTTTTTAGTTTTTGTATCAGAGCAAAAGGATTTTTGTAGTTAGTATTTTCAGGGGAAGGGGAATTGGGTTAGATAGCATACTGAGAACAGGGATGGTGAATCTGTGGCTCTTCTGAAGTTGGTTTCCCTCTTCCATTACTCCGTGTATAGCCAGTGGCTACGGATGCATGAGAGATGGAGCCCAACAACATCTGGAAAGCCACAGGATCTGTGTGTACTTTAACCTAGATGATTAACAGAGGACTTCGTTTTTTTATACATGCTTGAATTTCATAAATGCTGGGAAGTAGGAAGCTACCACTTCTGTTTTATGGCCAGTTTCTATTTCAGGTATTTCTTAAGAAAATTATATTTCACTCCCAGGTTTGAATTCTTAACAGCCCAATTCTGTACTTGCTTATTGAGGACTTTGTAAGCCCGAATATTTTAAATAGGATTTAATCCAAGGTGACATGATAATTGCAATCTTAGGTTGCAAGCTGGTGTCCTTACCTTGGAATGAGTCTCACAGAACAGATCAAGAGTTGCTTCTGAGCAGGTTCAAACTGTTGGAAGACTTTTACTCCCCATTTGGCTGTTAGAAAAATAAGATTGTATCCTGTTTTAATTTAAAACTAGTATTTATTGTTATTTTAAAAGTATTAGAGTCTGCCTTGTAGAAGAATTTTTTTAAAAAAATACTCTTCGCCAGCCTCTTCAGTGCATTATTTTGTTAATGATTTCTAAAGGTTTGTTTAAATGTTAGTAGCTAAATTCATGATCTTTTTCTATTAAAGAGAGTCGGAAAGCCAGGCTATGGGCTAAAATGCAGTAAACTTATTGGTGTGCATCATGCCAGGAATTGAGGCGGATTCTTCTTCCACACTTCCTCCCCAAATGCATAATTGCAGAAGGGGACTTGCAGGCTGCACACCTTAAGGACAGCAGTATTACAACTGGATGCACCTACGCAGCCCATCAATGGCTGGTGTGATTTAGCTATACCTGTAAGCTCTCCCCAAAAGTTGCTGTTCCACAAGTGTACCATGCTTTGTTGCACAAAGAAGTACAAAGTGAAACATCCTAGAAAAACACATGCAGGCAACATTGGTGTTGTACTGGCATATGAGGATTGAAGTCAATATCTTATGGAAACAAAGCTTATCCGTGATGTTTTGGAGTACTATCCCCGAAGCACCAGATCTATTGTTTCAAGTGATAATGCACTGAAGGCAGGGTCTTGAATCAGGCTTTTTTTTCATGTCAGGAGCTAATTGAGAAACTGCAAGTTGCTTCTGGTGTGAGAGAATTGGCTGTCTGCAAGGACATTGCCCAGGGGACATTTGGATGTTTTACCATCCTGTGGGAGGCTTCTCTCATGCCCCCACACGGGAAGCTGAAGTTGACAGATGGGAGCTCACCCTGCTTCCCAGATTCGAATCGCCAATCTTTCTGCCAGCAGTCCTGCCGGCACGAGGGTTTAACCTATTGTACCACCAGGGGCTCATTCTTGAACCAGTAAAATACTTGAAGTATATTAGGTATGGTGTTGTGCATGATCACAACAGCAGTTTGCTATAAAGTCATAATCACATGGCTGATCAAAGTATATATAAACTGATTCTTCAGTCATTAGCTCCATACAATTCCCAGTGATGGCATATGAGTCAAATGTGTCAACCATGTTTTGAGAACTTAGGTACTTGTAAATTTTACACTCGTTGGGTATGGTTTGAAAAACCCGACATTGCTTGGACCATAGTGCAGTAAAGAAAAAAAGTATGCAAGTATGGAAGTTTACATTTTAACAAGAATATGTTACAACTGCCACAAGCATCAATAATTGGTTCAAATATTTTAACACTATAACCTTTTATGGATGTTAAATGTAGTGGCGCAGCCCTCAGATGAGAAAATTGCTGGTGGATTATGAGGGCTGGATTTTTCTCCCATTTGCAGTCAATTATGTGTAAAGAAAGGGAATTCTAAAATATAGAAACATGTTATCTATTCAGTCATTCCTAATTGATACCTATTAAAGGTGACACAAACTTGCTTGCCCCACTTTTACACATCTTTTCATCAACTCAGGGGGACACAATGAAACAACAAAATGGTCTGTTTTGGTTCTTAAGACACACTGTACAGATTCAAACATTCCTCCATATTTTATGGGGGTAGCAATGTATAACGATTGCTCTGCTAAGATATGCATGTATGATCAGGCACAGAAATGAGCAACAATCTAGGACGGGGGACAGGACTTGAATCCTGAATTTGAAAACCCTGCAATAGTAATACAATCTGGGCTTAAGACCCAGAGTTGCTGGGGTGATTTTCAAAAGAGCATGCTTTCAAAATAAGTATCTTTTACAGCAAAACACTAGGGTGAGATCTTATTTCAAAGTATGCTTTGTCTAATTCAGTTCTTTTCAGGGTATTAATGTCAAAAATGCATGAAACAGTGTTCTCACATCAAGGCGGCTTTAGCAAATCAACCTGTGCCCATTGCCTAAAAACTATGGAAATCATGTTGCAGTCTTAATGTCCTTGGTATACCTTCAGCACTTTATCACATAGAGCAGAACCTCGATAAATTGCAGCAGACGTGGAACAGATGCAGCACTCTTGTTAAGGCAGTAGTTGACTTCTCTGTTCCTGAACTAGTGAGTAAATGAACAAAACAAGGCTTGTGTCCATAAAATTTTGTTATTTATTTATTTAGCAAATGTACCTTATCTGTTGTTCACTGCTGTACTTCTAGAAAAGCAGTAAGAATGCTGTATAATGGTAAATGTAACATTAATGAAGTCTTGAGTAATGCAAGACCTCAGTGTGGTCCTTATGCTACTAGAACTGTCAAGTTGACATGGCAAAGAACCTATTAGTTGTACGTCACAAAAGCTAGTTGTCTTGCAGATTAACGAGGTTCTACTGTATTTTTTTAAAATGGGTTTCCAATACTAGATGATGACAGATATAACTGACAGCATCATAATTTACTGTATATGTATATGCCATATTAGCATGGCCTGGAGGGAGCGTGTTTGTGTGTACAAGAAATCCAGAACGAAATATGTTCATAACAAGACTGCTGGTTTGCTCTGTACTGTAATCGGTGAACTCTACAAGTGCTACCAAATACTGAGTTTTGCAATAAACTTTTTTTAAAAGAAAGAACATCATTGTTTCAATCTAATGGCTCCTTTTAACATCTTAAACCTCCCTGTTCATCTCTTAGCCGTGATGGTGGTATTTGTTTTTTTAACACGCGTGCCAATGTCATAAACAATGCAAATCTCTGAGGGCCATTCACAGTGGATATATTACTATTTATTCCATATAGGAAGTTTCAAGCTTTAACTTTGCAAGCGGGTTTGAGTGCTAGTTCTTAAAAGGAACTTGTTATGTAACTCATTATGTGCTCTGACAACAAATTGTTTATTTTTACTGTTAATACAGTCTAGAGCAGGGGTGCTCACACTTTTCCAGCATGCGAGCTACTTTTAAAACAACCAAGTCCCAAAGATCTACCTACCCACTACTCAGAGAGCCATAAAAGCAAAATATTTGGAAATTTATTTCAGTGAGAGCCATATAATACATTTTAAGACTGAATTCAACTAAATGTGAGTATAATAAGCCCCTGAGCATTCCTCACAAATGGCATGGGAGCCATACACACTGTGCCTGCGATCTGCCTAGGATCCACCAGGACGCCCTTCGAGATCTACCAGTAGATCACGATCTACCTAATGAGCACCCCTGGTCTAGAGCAATGGTTCCTAACCTGTGGTTCATGGACTACCAGTGGTCTGCAAAAACGAAAATATGGTTTGTGGCCTCACCATTACTACACCATTGCCTCAAAACGATGTGGCAGCAAAAGCAACTGGTCTCACAAAACCCTCTTACTGTGCCGAGGCAACAGTGATGTCGGGAGAGGCTGACTACCCATGAAAGATTGCTACCACCACACCAGCTCTAGATTATCTATATATATAAAGGAAGAGCCGTCATGTGAAGACTACCTCAAACAGAGAAACCTTACAACGCAGAAACACAAAACTTGCCAACAGAAATAGGCCTCAAGCAAGATACATTTGTAGCAAGGAAACTTTCCCCCCCCAAACCTAAAAGGCCCCCAAAACAACGAGTAAAAATAAAACTACATTTCCCAGCATCCTCCGGGGCTGCCAAAGACTCTCCCAGCCTCTACATTCTGACAACATGATTGGCTGCCAATAAGGGCGGATTTGCATAACTGCTGTACTGGCCAGCCAACATGAACATTCCGACCCATAACAAACTGTCAGAGGAATGCCAGAGCCTCCTCCAACACTTTCAAATCAGAAGACCATGATGGAGATCAACACCATTCAAGGGGAGCTCTTCTTCCTTTCCCAAAAGATCTCCAGTGGCTTGGAATTCCACATTAATAAGAGGACCATCCAGCAACAATGGGGTTTGCCAAGGAGGGTGCTCCAGCCCCTCTATATGCTGGCTCCAAGGGATGGAGGTCATCACCAAGTACCTTCTGATGCCCAGCGCTGGAAGAGCTCCCTCAGATGGCCTGTCCATGAGGAAAGCCTCATCGGACATCGACCAATGGGTGCAAAAGACAGAGCAGGACATCTTGAAAAAGAGAGGAGCAGAAAGTAAGCTAGACATGAAGATCTTGAGAAAGGTGGCTAAAAAGGATACGGAAAGGATTTTTAACAGTCCCCCAACAGACACTGGACGCACCTGTGAAGATAGAGATCCCCTGACAGGACAAGCCCTCCCCAAGCTGATCCGTCCTGGCCATGGTACAAGTCAAACCCGAAGGACTGCAGGCAAAGAGCTGAGGCACAAACAAAACACCCAATTCACTTCAACACCATAACTAACAATTCCAACCCTTACATACTCAGACTTTCTCGCATCTCCTAAATAGGGCACAGCAACGCGTGCCGGGTACAGCTAGTTAAATATAGTTTTCTGTGGGCGAGCAGATGTCGACTATTGGATGGCATATGTTCTATATGAGAAACTAGAGCTGATGTGGTCTATCCAATGCAATTTTCTGAATCAGCACCCCAAATAACCAAACTGAATCTAAAGTTGACCAAAAACTTATTTGTAACCCTTTTGGTATTAATGTTGTAGAGTGGTACCTGGTCAAAAAAAGGTTGGGAGCCACTGGTCTGTGTTTGCTCTTTTGCAATTACTACCATGACACTCCAAAATGCAAAAATATGTTCTCTAGCTCATTCAAGTGGCGAATTAGGATATTGCAACTAGCTACTGTAAATTTGAGAAAAATGAACTGACTACAAAGCAATCCTTCCCTACCACTTTCTTCCCACCAAGGTACTGCATATAATGCTCCTAACACGATCCGTGAGACCCTTCCTCCTCAGCCTCCCATTTTTCAGACTATGAATGTTCCCACCATTGTTGAATTTCACTCAAAAGTGATGAATTTTAGCCCTGGTTCATAGGAGCTAAAAATTAACAGTATTCCTTTTCATTAATGCAAAATATAACTACAGTGGACCCTTTATATGCTTGGATTTGATTCGAGGACACCACTGCCCTCCTTTGATGCCAAAATCTATGGATGATAAATTCCCTTTGTATAAAGTGGAATAATAAAACAGTATCCACTATATAAAATTGAAAAAAATCAAGATTTGTTCTTGGGAAATTTGCTTTTTAGAAAATGTTCAAGCCATTAATTGCTGAATCCAAGGAGCCACAGGGCTGACTTTACTTATCTAGATAGAAGGCGTTTCTCTTTCGTGCCATGCAATTACCCAGTCTATACCTACAATTTCTGGGTTCATCTTTCACTGCTTGTTCAGTGTTTGGTGTTCTGGTACTTTGCCCAACTCAGTCCCTAGCTGTTTGTTTTGGTACTGATCATTTCCTCGGGATGCCCTTCCTCTGTGCTTTGTCTCTTGAAGACCAAAAAATTGCAAAGTTTTCACATTTTTCAAAGCTTCTTGGGCCAGGATGCTCCAGACTCCACTGCACACCTGGATAGGTTGAGGACGCTTGCCAGTTGCTGGAGGTTCAGTATTTGAGAACAAGTGAAAAAACTTGATGGGGGAACTCAAGCACTGGTGTAGGCAACACGTCAGATGTGGTAAATGAATTTGTGACTAATGTGATGGTCTCAAAACATTGGAAAACGAATAAATAGAGTACATGGATCTCTGCTTAATACATCAACTGTTTCTCAAACTCTGCTCCTCCAGGTGTTTTGGACTCCAGCCAGCTCACTAGGAATTGTGGGAGTTGAAGTCCCACACATCTGGAGAAGCAGAGTTTTGGGGGGGAAACGTGAACTGGAGAAATGGCATAG
This sequence comes from Anolis apletophallus, assembly GCA_030556195.1. Lineage (NCBI taxonomy): Eukaryota > Metazoa > Chordata > Lepidosauria > Squamata > Anolidae > Anolis > Anolis apletophallus. Next base: position 164,019,991 of record JARBWK010000001.1, on the reverse strand, counting down.
AATGATCCCTCTGTGCTCACTGTAATCATGAAGCTTTCAAAAGATTAATCTGCCTCTTATCACAAAAGCATGTAACTCTGAGCAGGAACTCTCAATTCAATTTGAGTACTGCTATTCCCAGGTGTACTAAATTTGTAGTAATACTTTAAATCAGTGTTTCCCAACCAGTGTGCCCTGAGCGATCATCAGGTGTGCCATGGGAAATTGGAACCTCCAATACCCTTTCCTCCCCCTCCTGCCGAACACTTTTTCTTCTCCACTCGGGCTCCCTTCTTCCCAGCCTCACTCTGCTCGCTTTGTCTCGCTTTGCTCACGCTACTGTGCAGACTCGTCCCACGTATTCCTCCCTCCCCCTTCCCCTCCTGAACACGCTCACACTGCCCCCTCGGATCAAAATGGTGGCAGAAGCAGCAGTGTAGAAGAAAAAGTAGGTGTTTGGCAGGAGGGGGAAGAAGGGCGCGAAGGGGGAGGAAGAGGTCTCTGTCGAAAGCTGGCATGGGCAAACTTGGACTTTCCAGGTGTTTTGGACTCTAACTCCCACCATTCCTAGCAGCCTCAGGCCCTTTTCCTTTTCCCCCTTCAGCCACTTATGAAAGGGCCTCAGGCTGTTAGGAATGGTGGGAGTTGAAGTCCAAAGCACCCAGAGGGCCGAAGTTTTCCCATGCCTGTTTTAGGGACCTTAAAGTGGTGAGCCTCCTTCCAACATTGTGATTCTGGATAGAAAACAAACAACAACATAACATAACATTGTTTAAGTCCACAGTGCTCTCTGGGTGTAGGTGAACTACAACTCCAAAACTCAAGGTCAATGCCCACCAAACTTATAGTATTTTCTCTTGGTTATGGGAGTTCTGTGTGGGAAGTTTGATTCCATTCCATCATTGGTGGAGTTCGGAATGCTCTTTGATTGCAGGTGAACTATGATCCCAGCAACTACAACTCCCAAATGACAAATCAATTTTTTGACTGATGGTCCCTCCTTGGGTTAGTATTAGTATGTTTTGTGGCCAAATTTGGCAGCAATTTGTCCAGTGGTTTTTGAGTGTCTTGTTGCCATTCCTGCCAGGATATCTATGTTGTGTTCATTGAAACAGGCCCAGGTTTCACACTGAGTGTATAAATACATTTTAAAACATATTAACTATATGTATTACTGTGTTAGAGTGTCATTTTGGTTGGTGGTGTGCCCTAGGATTTTGTAAATGTAAAAAATGTGTCGCGGCTCAAAAAAGGTTGAAAAACACTGCTTTACATGTCTTCAGTCTATGGCAGATTATCTAAAGTAGTGAAAACAGTTTAAGCATATTGCTGATTTCCCCATTGACACCGAAAAATCAGTATGGTGGCATTCTCTTCATTGTTATAGCAAAGTCTTTTCAATGCCTGAAGATTTGTTTGAACCAGATTTTTGTTGATTCCAGTAAAAACAATGAAGGAGAACCTAAGGTAAAAGTCTGCCTAGTACTGGTATAAGCACTATTCTAAACACACATGGTGACATGTAGGAAAGTTCATAGTAGTCTGCACAGGTGTCAAGTTCAGTTCTACTTATGGAAATCTCATGAATGAGACACTTCCAAGGCTGGATCTACACTGCCCTATATCCCAGAGCAGTGTAGATTCAGATTATTCCAGATAATCTGCTTTGAACCAGATTATATGAGTCTACACTGCCAAATAATCCAGTTCAAAGCAGATAATCTCGATTTTATATGGCAGTAGAAGGGACCCAAGTTCCCCTATCCTCACCATCCCTGCTTAGGTCCTGCAGACTGAAAGTGGATTACAGTTCATCCAACTGTAATGTGGTCCTCTTTTCCTACTGCCTTCTTGTGACATGGCAAAAGTACAACAGTCTCAGTTTAGTCATCTTGGTTTCTAGGGAGACTTCAGCCTTGATTTGCTTTAGGACACATTTATTTGCCTTTTAGCTGTGATTGGAATATCCTCCAGTTCCACATTTCCAATGAGTTGTCTTTCATCCTATCAGCTTTCTTCACTGTCCAAACCATAAATAGAAATGGGGCAAAATTGTGGCATGGATTATATTAGTATTCAATTGCATACTTTTATACTCCAGAATCTTGTCTAGTTTCTTTATAGCTACCCTTGCAAGATCTAGCCTTCTGATTTCTTGAGATTAATGACTGAACCAAGGTTTGGAAATGTTTGAACTGGATCAATGACACACACTCTACTTTAAAGTTTCTGAAACAGTATTGCCCATTACTCTTGTTAACAAGTACTGTGATATTGGAAAAATGGAAAGTGGTATAGTGGTTCAAGTGCTGGATTATGACTTTGGAGACCAGATTCGAATCCTTGCTCAAACATGGAAACTCAATGGATTACTTTCAGAAAATCAAACTCTTTCTACTTTATAAGAAGGCAAACCAAATAGCCTTTGGAAAACACCTTACCAAGGAAACTCTGGGCCCTTCTACACAGTTCTATAACCCAGGATATCAAGGTAGAAAATCCCACAATATCTGTTTTGAACTGGAATATATGGCAGTGTGGACTCAGTTATCCCAGTTCTAAGCAGATATTGTGGGCTTTTCTACCCTGATATTCCAGAATATAGGGCTGTGTGGAAGGGCCCAGAGTCACCTATTGGGTCATTATCAGTCAGATACGGTGTGAAGACACAGAAACCCCAAGACCTATGAGGAGGCATCTCCCCTTATCAATGTTTTCATTGGAATGGTGGGAGGGGGGAGCCAATACAATGTGGTCAATGAGAATTCAATCTTCCCTCTTGCACTACAATGTGTCCAGGCCATAACTTGGCTGCCACACAGGGGGAAGGTCTTCGGCGTCGAGTATTTATGCCACAGCGGAATAGGCAACAGAAATATAGAAGTTTAATTCCCCATCGGCCCAATAAACTCCAGTCTCTGTTCGTGTGAATAATGACACTCTCATTCAATTCACAAGGTAAAAATATAACTTTGTATTGAATTGTGTTTAACAATAACAAGCTAAGCATGGAAAAACAACAGCAATCTCAGCTACCTTTCTAAACATCCTATCCTCACAAATATTCAATCCCAACTGACACCAACTGTCAGATCCCAACTGTCATTTCTCAAGATTCCATTCATCAGTCTTGAGACAGCGCCATCTGGTGTCAAACATGTCACACTGCAGAAAATACATCTTGTGCTGACTCATGAATTGCCATTCAAAATGCAATAATCTGACACTCCTCCTTCATGAGCAACACAAGTACACACATTACTTATAATAACAATATCTTCTTACAAAATACATTTAATTTACAATTAGTCAATGATTTTGTAAACATATCAGCCATATTATCATCTGACTGTACATACACAGGATTAATAAAACCATCCTGTACTAACTTTCTAACATTTTGGTACCTTACCCCAATATATTTTGTTCTCTGCTTTAATCCTTCAGCATTTGATATTGCTATACAAGATTGAGAATCAGTAAATAAAGATATCTTATCTTCAAAACTTTGGAACTCGTTTACTAGAGCCTTTATCCACTCTAGTTCTGTACAACAGTCAGACAAAGCAGAAAATTCGGCTTCTGCCGTGGATAAACAAACGTGTGACTGTTTACGAGATTTCCATGTCACTTGTATCCCATTAAAACTAATTAGATACCCGAAACATGACAAGTTTTGTTCGTTGTCACCAAAACTTGCGTCTGCAAACCCCTTCATACCGCTTTCTTTTGGACAAATTTTTAGCTTTTTGTCACATGTTCCTTTCAAATATCTTAACACTCGTTTTACAGCTTGCCAATCAGTCAACGTTGGTTCATTCACTCTCCTGCTTAGTACATTAGTGGCATAGGCGATGTCAGGCCTAGTCCAATTTGCCAAATACAAGAGGCTCCCAACCACTGATCTATACAATGTTTGATTGACAAACATTTCACCTCTATCAAGCTTTAAAAAATCTGGTACCATTGAGTTGCTACTGTTTTACACAGAGTCAATCTTGTTCTCTCAAGTAACTCAAAAATTTTGTCTTTCTGATCTAGACAAATATCTTTTTCAGTTCTAGTTACATTTACGCCTAAGTATTTCCGGACTTCTCCAAGATCTTTTACAGTCATACTTGAGTTTAGTCCCTTAAAAACTTGTTCCACATCCCTTTCGGATGGTGCTAGTACTAAGAGATCATCGACAAACACCAAAACAAATGTTTGCTTTTTAGACTCCTTTCCTTTCTTATATAGACATGTATCTACACTGCTTCTTTTGAAGCCAAGACCCTTTAAATTTTCGTCTATACACTGGTTCCAGCATCTCGCTGCTTGCTTTAGCCCGTATAATGCTTTCCGTAGTCGATACACACCAGTTGGAGTATCTTTTTCAAAACCAGGTATTGCTCTCATATATACATTGTCAGTCAGCTCTGCGTTTAAATAAGCTGTGGCAATGTCAAAGTGCCTTATAACATACTTTCTTTGCACACCGATGCCTAAAGCAGTCCTAATTGTTTCAGGTCTAATCGTTGGAGCATATACCTCATCATAATTTTGATTGTAAATTTGACCAAAACCTTGTGCAACCAATATTTGCTTTGTACAATAATGAACCATCAACTTGTGTTTTCCTTTTAAATACCCACTTGCAACCAATTACCTTTACATCTTTGGTTACATCTGCTTGTTCTAAAACATTTAAAGAATGAAGTGAATCAAATTCCTTCTTCATTGCTTTTACCCAACAATCACGTCATTTTTCGGTCTACGCAATGCTTCAGCGTAGGAATTAGGATCTTTCCACTCTATACTTCCTATTTGCGTGACTTGGTACTTGGCTGATGGAATTCCTTTAGTGATACGTGTGGATCTCCTAGGAATCTCATCCTTAGTCTCCTCCACATCCCTAATCTCCTCTTGACAATGTCCATCAACCTCTGTTACAGATTTGGACACTAAGTCAGAGTTTGTGGCGCAAAAATCATGAAAATTACTTTCTTCAGATTGTTCCTTGCTTTCTTCCACATTTGCCTCATCTAATACCTCTACAACTTCAGATTCATTCTTTACTCTAGAAATACTTGGGGTTATGAACACTTCAGTGTTCGCATGAATTCTATCCCAATGAGTATTATTTTCGAACTTTACAGATCTGGAGACTGTGATCTTCTTCCTGGAGAAGAGCCATTCCAGAATCTATAGCCTTTCTCCACCTTCATATCCAATAAATTGCATCTTTACCCAATGCTGATCTCTTTTGTCTCTTTGCTGTATAGGAATTAAGACATTTGCATGCGCACCAATACTTGAAAATGATCCACCTTTGGATGTCTTCCATAAAACAAATAAAATGGGATTTCATTTACACTTGAGGTCCATAACCTATTCAGCACGTAATTGGCAGTGTTAGCTGCTTCTGCCCAAAAACCTTTGGACATTTGTGCATCCTCAAGCATTGATTTTACCATGGTTTGAATTACACCTAAGCGACGCTCCGCAATTCCATTTTTTTTGATACACACGGATTTGTTTTCCTATGCCAAATTCCTTTATCCTTAAAAAAAAAATTCTTAAGTCTTTCATTCACAAATTCACCTCCTCTATCAGATTGAACTTGTTTAACAGTTAAATCAGGAAATTGGTTCTTCACAAAATTGTACCATCCAATAAATTTTTCATACACCTGAAATTTACCTTTCAGAGGGTAAACGAAGCCAAATCGAGACCTATCATCTACTATTACTAGTAGAAATACATTCCCTCCAATACTCTTTGGAAAAGGTCCAGCTAGATCCATGTGCACTAACTGTAACTTAGTTGTTACTCTATCACTCCTTTTGGCAACAGGATAAGCCTTTAACTTTGTTTTGTTACAGACAGCACACTCTAAATAATTTCTGCATTCTGGTATTTGAATGCCTACTAGCTGTGCAGTCTTTCTAATCATATTATAGTTCATGTGGCCAAACTTCCTGTGTAGCATGTGCAGACATCTGTCACCATGCAGAGGTTTCCTTCCAAACTCTGAATACTATATGTAGACATTTTATTACTAGCATTCATTCTATAGAAACCATTTTGAAATTTTACTTCCTTATACATACCAGTATTTTTATTACTCATTTTACATAACTCCCCTTCAAACACAATGGATAAACCATGGTCTGCAAGTTGTTTCACCCCTAGAACATTGTGTTCTAGCTCAGGAACTAAATAAACATTGTCTAACTTTAGACTAAGTTGACCAATTTCAACTTCTCCCTTTGTTAAAACCTTGCACCTTGACCATTGGCTAGACTCACACAACTTTGCATAGAACCAGATAAAGGTTCCTTCTCTGCTAACAATTTACTATCCTTAACAAAACTCTTTGCACTCCCAGAGTCAATAATCCAGGGTACCTGAGGAATAAAATCATTGTGACATTGTAAACTCATCAACAGACAGCCTGAATCAGAGTCTTTTCTTGAATAGTTGATCTGTTCTTTCTTGCTCTGTGCTGATTCACTCTTCTTAAACTTGTTCTGATGACATTGTCTAGCTTTGTGTCCTCTTTTATTACAAATGTAACAGATGATGTCACACTGGATTGTCTCTTTCCTCTTCATATTGAAGCCTTTGTTGACCGTCTTCTCCGTTGAATGTTGCTGGGCATTTCTTCTGTAACAAGCCCAGTTCTCCAATCTAGTCGAAACTAAGTCGAAGTTGATGTCCTCTTCTTTCACAGATTGCATGGAGTCAATGAATGAGTTGTAGCTCTGCCCCAAACTGCTTAGTAGAATTAAGCCTCTCTGATCTTCTGTAAAATTGGTGCCCCTTGCTGCTAAATCATTAAATATGCTCAGCATTTTACTCAAATGAGTCTCTCTGGCACAATCTTCTATTGACAGAAGCTTCAGTGAAAACAGTTCTCTGCTCAATAAAACTTTTGAGCCTCCAGTAGCCTGCTGATACAGCTTTTCAAGCCTTTTCCAACAGTCAGCGGCTGTTTCTTCCAGAGCTAAATATGTGAGGTTCCTATCGTCAACTGACAGGATGATGGTAGCCCTTGCCTTGCCATCTTTCAACCTTTCTGCATCAGAAATAGGTCGATGTGTTAAGCAAGATAACAGCTCCTCCTTTGCCAAAACTGCTCGCACTTTGGTAGCCCATATTAAATAATTTGAGCTGCCTCTGAGTTTTTCTAAATGATGCTGTGCTCCAAATAATGCCATCTTTCTTCACACTACAGATGCTCCTGGCAAAAATTCACTTCAGCTTTTTTCTCTAACACTGAGGTAAACAGCGACTTCTGCTGCAATTTCTAGTGTTATTCAAAAACTTTTTCTATGAATTATGGGTTATGTAGTATCTCTGTGCCTCTGCAATTCTGGATTCTGTGTTCTGGGTTCTGGGATCTGGGCCCATAACCTCTTCGGCGTCGAGTATTTATGCCACAGCGGAATAGGCAACAGAAATATAGAAGTTTAATTCCCCATCGGCCCAATAAACTCCAGTCTCTGTTCGTGTGAATAATGACACTCTCATTCAATTCACAAGGTAAAAATATAACTTTGTATTGAATTGTGTTTAACAATAGCAAGCTAAGCATGGAAAAACAACAGCAATCTCAGCTACCTTTCTAAACATCCTATCCTCACAAATATTCAATCCCAACTGACACCAACTGTCAGATCCCAACTGTCATTTCTCAAGATTCCATTCATCAGTCTTGAGACAGCGCCATCTGGTGTCAAACATATCACACTGCAGAAAATACATCTTGTGCTGACTCATGAATTGCCATTCAAAATGCAATAATCTGACAGAAGGAACATAACCAGTGGTCCCCATCTAAGCATCCTGGTGCCAACCCTCACCCCCATGCAAGAATATCGTCACCTGATGTTAATTTCTTACAGCCAATAATATTTTATTTTCACACAATAATATTAACTTTCCTATGAAAGTAACAATTGTGCTTTGGATTTTTTTCCACAGATTTCTTGCTACAGTCATATGCAGAACAAAAAGATATGTTTATATATTTTGTATCACTTGTAATGTTACATTATATTACAACTGTACCCTTGGTTCGCTTTTGATACAATAAATAAATATTTGTAATGTTAAATAAACACTGAGAGGAGTGGGATGTTTGATGTGAAAGCTACCTCACTTTTCTGTGCTCATGCGCTCCAAGGCCCCTTCCACACAGCTGCATAAAATCCACATTGAGCTGAATTATTTGGCAGTGCAGACTCAGACAATCCAGTTCAAAGCAGATATTGTGGATTATCTGCCTTGATATTCTGGGTTATATGGTTGTGTGAAAGGGCCCCTTAACTCTATGCTCTCTCCACTCTTCTCTATGAGTGGCTTTCCCACTCTCTATTGCACCAGCTGATCCCTCTGTACATTCAGATTTTAATTTTAAAAATATTTACATACGCTTTGTTAGGCCCCTAGAACTATAAGTAATGCAAAAATTCACTGTTAATAACTTATTTTTGAATAGCCTCCCTTTCGACCCCTTCTGGAGCCCCCAGTGGTGCAGTGGGCTAAACTGCTGAGCTGCTGAACTTGCTGACCAAAAGGTAGCAGGTTTGAATCTGGGGAACGGCATGAGCTCCTGCTGTTAGCACCAGCTTCTGCCAACCTAGCAGTTTGAAAACATGTAAATGTGAGTAGATCAATAGGTACCGCTTCGGCGGGAAGGTAATAGTGCTCCATACAGTCATGCCGGCCACATGACCTTGGAGGTGTCTATGGACAACGCTGGCTCTTCGGCTTAGTAATGGAGATGAGCACCCCTCCCCCCAAAAGAGTCAGACACGACTGGACTTAATGTCAGCGGAAAACCTTTACCTTTACCTTAGTCCCCTTCTACATTATCATAAAAAACGCAAATTATCTGCTTTGAACTGAATTATATGGCAGTGTATACTCAGATAATTCAGTTCAAAGTAGATAATGTGGATCATCTACTTTTGATAATATGTATTATATGGTGGTGTAGAAGGGGCCTCAGAGTGCTGCAATTCCTCCTGTAACTGCTGAAACTTATTTGCTCTACTGCTAGCTCAAGTAGCTTTCAATCACCTCAACTACTGCTGTTGTGGATGATTTCCATTAAATGCTTTTTTCTTTCTTTTTTGAATCTTCCAATATAATACCACTTTAACTTCTGAATGGTATGGGATCCCGGGGAGCAGTAGTTTCATAAGGTCTTTGGTTTTCTCTGTCCCTTCTACACTGCTATATAATCCAGATTATCAAAGTAGATAATCCACATTATTTTCTTTGAACTGGATTATATGAGTCTACACTGCCATATAATCCAGTTTAAATCAGATAATCTGGGTTTTATATGGCAGTGTAGAAGGGGTTTGAGGCTCCTTCCACACAGCTGAATAAAATCCCACAGCATCTGCTTGGAACTGGAATATATGGCATTATGGACTCAGAAAATCCAGTTCAGAGCAGTGGGTTATTCTGCCTTTATATTCTGAGTTATAGGGCTGTGTGGAAGAGTCCAGATGCCCCTTCCATACTGCCCCTACATCGCAGGATCTCATCCCAGGTTTTCCGTTTATCTCAGATTATCTGGCAGTGGAGACTCATATACAGTGTTCCCTCACTTATTGCTTGGGTTACATTCCAGGACCTCCCGCAATAAGTCAAAAACCACAATGTGGGGATGCTCTATTTATTTTAAATATTTATACATTATATTAGTAGTTATATACTATGTTAAGTCTTTATAGAGTTAAAATAAAGTAAAGGAAAAGAAGGAAAGGCCCTTCAAGGCTGGAAGGAGGGAGGGAGAATTGAGGATGAAAGTGCTTTGGAGAGCGGTGGCGGCAAAACCCCACAAAACAGCGAAAATACCATGATATATATTTTAAATCAATATTTTTGAAATCCGCAAAACAGCGAGTCCACAATAAGCGAACTGCGAAGTAGCGAGGGAACACTGTAATACAGTTTAAAGTAAAGAATATTGGATCAGATCCTGGGATATAGGGCAGTGTAGAAGGGGCCCCAGGCAATTGAATAAAATCCCACAACATCTGCTTTGAACTGGGATATATGGATAATCCAGTCCAAAGCAGATATTGTGGGTTATTCTGCCTTGATATTCTGGGCTATAGGGCTGTGTGGAAGGGCCCCTAGAGTGCTGACGGCTCACCAAAAATACAGGTAGGGTTGCCACATTTTGATATAAGAATAAGTGACAGGTACCTAAAAATAGGGAATTTTTCACAAAAAATAAGGGACACTTCATAAAAACTTGAAAATCAATTGATGGCAGTGTAGAAGGGGTCTGATGATTTCCAAGTTTTTTTAATGAAGTGTTCCTTACTTTTGTGAAAAATTCCCTATTTTTAGGTACCTGTCCCTTAATCATGTGGCAACCCTAAATACAGGTCCCAGGATTTTCAAAGCAGAAATTGGGCTTCCGTTCCGGCCTGCAACTCCCAGAAGCCCTAGCCAGCTTGCTCAATGGTCAGGAATGCTGGGAGTTGCAGGCCCAGGCGACTGGAGGGCCTCGGTTTGAAAGATGCCTTGTTCAACTGCAGTGCAGACGGCCAATTCTCTCACACCTGACAGGAGAGAAGTGGGGGAGAGGGAGAGAGGGGGAGGGAGGGAGAGGGCGGAGGGAGAGGGGGGGAGAGAGGGAGGAGAGAGGGGGAGAGGGAGAGAAAGGGAGAGAGGGGGGAGAGAGGGAGGGAGAGAGGGAGAGGGAGAGAGGGGGGAGAGAGGGGGAGAGAGGGAGGGAGGAGAGAGAGGAAGAGGGAGAGAGAGAGGGAGGGAGAGAGGGAGGGGGAGAGAGGGAGGGAGGGGGGAGAGAGGGGAGGGAGGGAGGAGAGGGGGGAGAGGGAGAGAAAGGGAGAGAGGAGAGGAGAGAGGGGCAGAGGGAGAGAGGGGGGGGAGAGAGGGAGGGAGGAGAGAGGGGAAGAGGGAGGGAGGGAGAGAAAGGGAGAGAGGGAGGGGGAGAGGGGGGAGAGAGAGGGAGGGGGGGGAGGGAGGAGAGAGGGGGGGAGAGAGAGGGAGGGGGAGAGGGAGGGAGGGAGAGAGGGGGAGAGGGAGAGAAAGGGAGAGAGGGAGGGGAGAGAGGGCAGAGGGAGAGAGGGGGAGAGAGGGAGGGAGGAGAGAGGGGAAGAGGGAGGGAGGGAGAGAAAGGGAGAGAGGGAGGGGGGAGAGGGGGAGAGAGAGGGGGGAGGGGGGGGAGGAGAGAGGGGGAGAGAGAGGGGGGGGGGAGAGGGAGGGAGGAGAGAGGGGGGGAGAGGGAGAGAAAGGGAGAGGGGGGGAGAGAGGGAGGGAGAGGGCAGAGGGAGGGAGAGAGGGAGGGAGGAGAGAGGGGAAGAGGGAGGGAGGGAGGGAGAGAAGGGAGAGAGGGGGGGGGGGAGAGAGGGAGGGAGAGAGGGGGGGGGAGAGAGGGGGGGAGAGAGAGGGAGAGAGGGGAGAGAGCGAGGGAGAGAGGGGGGAGAGAGAGAGGAAGGGGAGGGAGAGAGAGGGGAAGAGAGGGAGGGAGAGGGAGAGAGGGGGGAGAGAGGGGGGAGAGAGGGGGAGGAGGGGAGAGAGGGAGGGAGGGAGAGAGGAGAGGGAGAGGGAGGGGAGAGAGAGGGAGGGAGAGGGGGAGGGAGAAGAGGGAGGGAGAGAGAGGGAGAGAGCGCTGCATGGATGCTACGGTGTAGGAGACGCACGCCTAGTCTTCCAGCAGCATCTCCAGCTGGTGAGCCTCCCGCCACACACCCCCTTCTCCTATTGGCTGGGCTCAGCGAAGAAGGCGGTGCGAGGAAGGAAAAGGAGGAAGACGGGGGGGAGAAGGGGGAGGGAAGAGAGAGGAGGCTGGAAAATTCCACTGCCGTGCCCCGCCTCCAAAGACCCACCTTCCCTCCAGTCCCCGGCGATGCCTTTCCTACCTTTTAAGAGAGGACCGGCCGACTGGCTGACTGACTGACACACGCACCTGCCGGAGAGTGCACCTTCTAAGCGCCTAGGTCGGCTCCTCCATGGAAAAGGCAGGCGCTCGCTCAGTCCCTCAGAGCCGCTCGCTGCCAACTCTGACGCTGCTCATGCGCCGGCACGTGCGGCAACAGCCTTGGCCCCGCCCCTCCTCCCGAGCCTGGCCAATCGGGATGCGCCCAGAGCTCGCGCTTTCTATCCCCCCCCCCCCCACACACACACACACCCACCCACCAAAAAGTATCCTTGGAGTGCTGGCAGTCGTCTCTCACTGGCTACTTCTTCCGCCTATCACTGCTCAGGAAACAGTGGTCAAAGGCACGACTTGAGATGTTTTCACCTGCTGCTGCCTAAAGAGGCCCTGCGATTGCGACGCCTGGCACACACTGCTCACTCCCTTCCTTCCACTTCCTCTCGCTTTTAAAGGAGTTCGCTCGACGTGAGCATGGTGCTGGGGCATCTACACCGTTGAACATTAGTACACTTTAATTGGGTGGTCGTAGTTTTCTTGGGCTGTATGGCCATGTTCTAGAAGCATTCTCTCCTGACGTTTCGCCTGCATCTATGGCAGCCATCCCCAGAGTTGTGAGGTCTGTTGGAAACTAGGAAAATTGGGTTTATATATCTGTGGGAGGTCCAGGGTGGGAGAAATAACTCTTTGTCAGTTTGAGGCAAGTGTTCATGTTGCAGTCGGCCACCTTGATTAGCATTTGATGGCCTGACAGTGTTTAGGTGTGGCTTGTTGGGAAATTCCTGTTGAGAGGTGGTTGTTTCTTGTCTGGAGTTCCCCTGTGTTTGAGTTTTGTTCATTTACTGTTATAATTTTAGCTTTCTTTTTTTTTTAGTACTGATAGCCAGATTTTGTCCATTTTCATGGCGCCCTCCTTTCTGCTGAAATTGTCCACATGCTTATGGATTTCAATGGCTTCTCTGTGTAGTCTGGCATGGTGGTTGTCAGAGTGGCCCAGCATTTCTGTGTTCTCCAATAATATTTCTGTGTTCTTCCAGTCCGGCTTCCGTTCGGGGCATGGGACGGAGACGGTCCTGGTCTCCATCACAGATCAACTCCGCTGCCAGCTCGACCAAGGCGGGTCTGCGCTGCTCGTGCTATTGGACCTCACGGCAGCGTTTGGTCGACCACAATCTACTGATCCACCGCCTGGCCATGGCTGGAGTGAGGGGGACAGTTCTTAAATGGCTGACCTCCTTCCTCCACCAGCGGTCTCAGCGTGTGAGGAGGGGCGAGGTGGTCTCCGAGGGCTCCTCATTAGTTTGTGGGGGTGCTTCAGGGGGCCATTCTCTCCCCTCTGTTATTTAACATCTACATGCAGCCGCTTGCACAGCTGGTGCGGAGTTATGGGCTGGAGTGTCACCAGTACACTGACGACACCCAGCTCATTCTGAGGATGGAGGACAGGCGGGATCCATCCCTCGATAATTTCCAACACTGCCTCGAGGCCCTACTGGATGGCTGCGTGCCAGTAGGTTGAGGGTGAATCCGCGAAGACGGAGATCTTGTGGTCGGGCCGGTGGTGGTGTAGATGTCCAGCTTCCGACCTGGACGGTGTGTGGCGCTATGCCCACCGCCTTCCGTTAAGAGCCTGGGGGTCCATCTGGACTCCCAGCTGACCATAGAGGCCCAGGTCTCCGCGGTCAGCAAGGTTGCTTTTTTCATCTGCGACAGGCTCGGAGAGGCTGGCCCCCTATATCTCCCGGAATGACCTGGCCACGGTGATCCAAGCCACGGTCATCTCAAGGCTGGATTACTGTAACGCGCTTTTACGTTGGCCTTCCTTGTCGGCGACCCGGAAGCTCAAGCTGGTGCAGAACACTGCCGCCCGGCTCCTGTCTGGAACCCCAGCAGGCCGCCACATGACACCTGTTTTGCAGGATCTGCACTGGCTCCCAATCGAGCACCGGATCTCCTTCAAGGTGTTGGTTCTTACCTTTAAGGCCTTGCACGGCCTGGGGCCAGCGTACTTGAGGGACCGACTCACCCCACACTGTCCCCCGTGATCACTACGCTCCGAGGATGCTAATTTGTTAGAGCTACCCTTGGCGTAATCGGCTAAACTGACATCTACTCGCCGGAGCGCTTCTCCGTTATAGCTCCTACGCTGTGGAACGCCCCCCGGCTGAACGCTGGCTATAAAGGACCTGCTCCCGCTTAGACGCGCCTGCAAAACTTATTTGTTTAAGCAGGCCTTCGGTGAGTAGGTCCTGCCCATGTTCCGCCGCTTAGCCGCTGTCCTGGGGTGTCACGCTATCTAATTTCTGAACTGTACCTGGGGGTTTTGTATTTTGCTGTTTTAACTGTTTAATTGTCTTAGATGTTTTATCGCATTGCTTGTGTGTAGTTGTACCTTCGGTTCCTGTGAGCCGCCGCGAGCCTCAGGGAGTCGGCGGCATAGAAACCTGAATAATAAATAAATAAATAAATATGCTGTGTCCACCCTGGTTCATCAAGCGCTCTGTTAGAGCTGACTTCGCAGTGCCTTTTATGTTCCTTGATTCGGTTTTGGGCAATGCTGCATTTGGTGGTCCCTTTGTAGAGTTGTCCACAGCTGCATATACTTTAATTGCCAATGTTATGGAATCACGGGAGTTGGAGCTTGCCCTGGCACTGGTCCTCATTGGGAGAAAAGGGCTAATAAAGGCCTTGTAAAACTACAGCAGTCCTGATTCCATAGCATTGAGCTATAGTGTCAAGATGCATTTATTCTGCAGTGTAGATGCAGCCCAGAACATTAGAAGACCCATACTTGGCCATGAAAACTATTGACACTATTGCACCAGGAATGAGGCGCAGCTGGCTAAGTGTCAGCTGCATAAGATCTCTCTGACCAGTAGGTCATGAGTTTGAGGCCTGCCCGGGTCGAGGTGGGAGCTCAATCTTTAAGTGTAGCCTGCTGTCGACCTTTGCAGCCCGAAAGACAGTTGCATCTGTCAAGTAGGAGATAAGGGTACCACATTAAGTGGGGAGGCAAATTTTGACTAAATTATGAGGCCATAAAGATCTCCAGGAAACGCTGAAGGAATGTGGAAGAACAAGGGACGCTGGAAACGCTGAGAGATGAGTGTGTCACCTCCCCCTGGTGGCCAGAGTTTGCCTCTGTTCGTCTATATGTATGTTTGTGAAACAGCAGGAATTGTCTGCTAAGTATGTGCACTGTAATCTACTCTGAGTCCCCTTCAGGGAGAGAAGAGCGGAATACAAATAAAGTAAATAAATAAATAAAACCCACTGTTTAAAATAACACAAAGTTTTAAAAAACACAAAGTTTAAAAACTTGGCATTATATTAATATAATGGTGAGCATAAGACAAGACTATTACCAGGGATTGTTCACAGGAGGTTTTGAAATTGCCTTTCTCTGAGATTAAGAAAGTATAACATACACAAGGCCATTCAGGCTAGATCTACGCTGCCATATAATCCAGTTTCTGAATCCAGATTATCTGCTTTGAACTGGATATGAGTCTACAGCGCCATATAATCCAGTTCAAATCAGATAATCTGGATTCAGAAATTGGATTATATGGCAGTGTAGATGGAGCCTCCATATGTTTCTATGATCAAAGTGGGGATTCAAATCCTGGATTCCCACAGGGCCTAACATCATTAACTCAGATTGGCTTGTTTTAGGGTTTTCCTAAATCAGAAATGACAATACAAATACTGTGCTAGTGTCATGGTTTGAATGCATGCACACTGTATAAGGATGCTTGAAAAAGCATTCAGATCCCTGTGCATCATTGAAGGTTGTAAACCCTTTCTGCTGGTGCCAAGAGAAGCGCTCCTCAGTTTACCAATCCAAAGCAGAACTCCTCTGAAGGTCCAGGATTGTGTCCTAATTTGCTGGCGTACTCCATATTAGGTCTGCTAGGCTATAAAACACAATCCCAACTTGTATACTTGATACTAAGGCTGGATCTATACTGTCCTGTATCTCAGGATGTGATCCTAGATTACCCCTTTGAACTGGATTATATGAGTGTACACTGTCATATAATCTGGGATCAGATCCTGGGATAAAGGGCAGTGTCAATCCAGCCCAAACCTGCCATTAAGAGATATGAAACTGTGGCATTTTTTTACTATTACTGAGCCAGTTTTCAGGAAAATTGTCTTTTTTGTACAAAATTCTCTAGAATAGATTGTATGGTGGTGTAGATGTGGTTTAGCTGCATAGGTGATATCTGATAGTGTATAAAATTGCATAGCTAATTGGAATCCTCCTCCATTGGGAACTCTTCACCTCCCTGAAGAATGCCTTTCTCTCTTTGCTTTCATGTGGACAGTGGAAGAGGCAACAAGCAAAGTGGAGCTGTCCAAGAAAGCCAGACTTTGCTTTTCCTAAAAGTCACTTTCATAAGTTCTTCCTGGGACCCTGGCACATTTAGGGCATACTGACTTATTTTTATTTTGAAATCAACTATTTCTGGGTTCTTCAGTGATACATGCTGAATTACCTGTGGATATGGGAATAGATTATGTTTCTTGCCCAGTTGAAGTATTAGCTTCACTCACTTGCTGTCTAATATGATTTTAAAGGTTAGCCTACAGGTGAATAACAATGACAAAGAACTCAGTGGAAATGGGCGAAAATCAATTTCTGGAATTATGACTGAATCTAGATGTGACATGGGATTAGTGGGAGTAGGATGAAGAAGGTGGTATTTCAAGAGAATATGCAAAACTAGGAATATGCAGGCAATACAAAAACAAAACGACCAAATGCATCAATACTTTTGGATATGCCCTATTTTCCACTGCTTTAAATCCACTCAGTAACTACTTTTGAACTTAAAACACCAGGATTTCCGAGCGTACAATTCCCACATATTCTCTGTACTGGTTCTTGTTGACAGATCTTTGATGCATACATTCTGCTTCTGTAATTTCCTTATCTAGTGCCACAAGTAAAAACAAAAGTAATGACAGCCATTATATATAAACATCTTTCAAATCAGGATTGCTGCTAAGACACACTTGTGCTATCTTTCGGTCATATAAACATCCTTAAATCTTTTTACACCTTAACAACATAACCTTAATAACTAACAGCACACAGTTTTTTACAGAAGGCACATAATGTTCTGTAATTAATAAAAATTAACCCTGAAAATTGTTCACAGTGGGAAATCTGACCTAGTTAGTAAGCAGAGAAAAAGTGCACTTACATCAGAAAATAGGCAAGGAAGTCTGCTAATAGGATTACATAGAGAGATGGAAGTATTACTGAGTTCTTGTAACAGTAATTCACACAAGGGGAAATTAAATGCATCACACCTTTTAAATCTTAATAGCTTTTGCTTTATTGTTTTCTCCCTGTTAGTTCTGACCAGTTCCAAATTCTGAGGGTTGTTGTTGTGTGCTGTTCGATGATAAGTGCCCTAAAACTTATCATAGCACCTTATTGCCAAGATTTGTTCAGCGGGGATCTGCCCTTGTGTTCCTGAGGCTGAGAGAGTGAAACCTGCCCAAGGTCTCTCAGTGGGTTTCCATGGAAGTCTACGGCTTCAAACCATCGTCTCCAGAAACACAGTCCAAATGACCACACCATCCATTTTCAAATATCTTTTGTTAGAGGCAAAGTAGAGTGGGTCCTTTGTATCCACTGGGGTTTGGTTCCAGGACACCCCCCCCCCCCAAATAGTGCTCCAGTAAATTGTTTTCGTCATATAAAATGGTAAAATCAAGGTTTGCTTTCTTAATTTTTTAAAATTCAAACTCTAGATGGTTGAGTATGAGGATGTAGCATCAATGGATATGTAAAGCTGACTGTATCAATATTCCCTAGAAGGCCCACAAGCTGTCTACATTTGGAGCAATTTTCAGAATATGTTTCCTGTATCTGGATTAGCACAACACCAATACCCAAGGGTTTAATAGTTCCATATACCCAATATTTATTTTCTGGACCCCTGTCTTATCAGAAAGGATTCTAGCCTTAAGCAGATCAATTTTTAAAAACGGCGGCATTACATGAGCAGACCTGAACTCATACAAGGACATAAAGTGCAGTGAAATCTTCTGGACAGGGGCACAGACAGAATAAATAAATAAATAAATAAATAAATTGGCAGGGGTGTTAACCCTTCCCTATGCCACCCAAATGTAAAAAAAATTGTCTGGAGTTACACTTTAAAAATGCAACTTACATACAAATTCAATTTAAGAATAAACCTACAGAACCTATCTTGGGGATTGCCTGTAATAGATGCAACAAACATTTCCAGTATTTTTCTTCATTCTCAAATGTGTGTTACATTTTGTTTATTAACTACAGTCTATACTTGACTACAATTTAAGAAAGTTTGGTCTAAATATTTGCCCTGAAAATTGAGGTCTGTTTATCCATGGGGTCAATGGTGGTTTCCAGAGAAGTCGAGTTAACAACAGTATATTAAGACAAGGCAATGAATGGCCTGAACTATCACACGCCCAAATAATCACAGTCAGCTATGGAGACGACTGAAAAGGCATATTAGTTCTTGTACGAAACCTTCACTGAGCATTTTTCTTCTTTTGCATCTGAAATGTCACAATGTAGGCTACTAGTAACCATTTTGCCTGCATACATTACTTTCATTACTTGCAATCATTACTGAATGTTAATTATTTAAATTGCTCCCCAAAAACTCACTATTCCATACTTGTAGTATATTATAAATGCCACAAAACAAATAATCCAGAATCTCTGTTTAGGTGTTGCCTTCTCATGAATGAGTAAACTTGGGAAGCCACAAGTAATCATAGCTTTTTTATGTCTTAAGGCCAATCCTTGTTTACCATTTCCAAAGGTAGCAGAAAAAGAAGACAGTTTAAAGTGAGAATTTATGCTCAATTACGGTTTCCTCAATTGCTTCATAGCAAGCCCTGCCAGATGAACTTCCATCTCTTCCCAACTCTAGAATGGATTGTATTCTTCCATTTAAAGTAATGTGCTCTTCTTTGGATGCCTTCAAACAGACCCTAGATGGATGCCTGTCGGGGGGGGGGGGGGGATTATTCTTGCATTATCCTTTCCAATGGGTTTTCTATGCTTTCTTTCAACTCTATTGAATTAAAGACTTCTATTGAAAGCAATGGGCTCTTCTTTGGAGGCCTTTAAATGAAGGCTGGGTGGCCATCGGTCAGGAGAGATTTAGCCTTGTATTGTCTTAGACTAAACAACCCCTTTAGTGGTCCCTTCCAACTCTAGATGGATTACGGACTTCCATTGAAAGAAATGGGCTCTCCTTCTTAGAAGGTCTTTCAAACAAAGGCTGGATAGTCATCTGTCGGGAGTAATTTAGTTCTCTATTCTCTTGTATTGCATTAGATGACCCTTTAGGGTCCCCTTCCCAACTCTATAGTGCATTATGGACTTCCATCGAAAGTAAGAGGCTCTTCTTCTTTGGAAGCCTTTCAAACAAAGACCCATTAAAAATATAATGTAAGACTAAATCACTCCTAACAGACATCCATCTAAGCTCTTTCTGACATGCCCAAGTGTAAATACTGGTGGGGGAACTGACCCAGGATGTTGGGACTTGTAGTTTCCCCACACCCAGAGAGCACTATGAACCCTACCAATGTAGGATTTTGACCAAATGAACTGTAGTTTACCCACACCCTTATGAATTTTCTGAGTTCATTAGCTCCAAAAGCAAACAATGACTGCTAATTTTTATCCTTACAAAATATTTAACCCAGGCATCACTCAGTACCTAAGTTAGTCTATAATAAAAGTGAAAATGTGAACCAATCTTTGGACTGGATGATCTATTGTCGGCTGGGTTCAGAGTGCTCTTTGATTGTGTGTGAACTACAACTCGCAACATCCAGAGTCAATTCCTCCCAAACCCTTTCAGTATTTTCTATTGGTCATGATAAGTATGTGTACCACATTTGATCCAGATCCATTGTTGGTTGAGTTCACAGTGCTCTTTGATTGTGGGTGAATTACAGCTATTCCCTATCGTGTTTTAGGAGATGAATCTGATGTTCTGAAACAAGGCATTACATTATGGCCAAAAAGAATCCCAACTCACAAAATAAACAGGTTAAAATTTAAGAGAAGATATTAAGTTGCAAATATAATATTTCCAAAAGTACATTTTAGCAACACTCAGACCACAGTAAATAAAAGTATCCCCTTTCAATTTACATACCAAAGGTGCTTACTACTGTACAATATCTAGGCATTTGACAAGCCAATCATAACTGTCTTTAAATGCTTCCACAGGTTTCTGCAAACCAGATCCACAACCATGACTGATTCCTTCTGTTTCATTAACTTCTTCCTCAATCCATCTCTTCAGTGCCTATAGAAATAGGAAGACATTTTAAGACTTATTTCAAACCAAGTAGCTTGGCATAAAGCTACAAGTCTACATCAACAATATCTTCTTTTTGTTCATGCATAGGCTCTACTTTGATGACACAATTACCCACATCAACATAAGACTAATACTGGCAGGAGGATGGAGTACAGGATATGTTCCTCATGTGTAATTTCAGACATCTTATGCCAGTCTTATGCTCGACCAGCAGCACCCATGCTACCAGGCCTCAGTTCCAAATGTATTAAATGGATGTGGGACAAAATGAAACATGGCTCCATCCTAAATAGCAAAATAATATGTTGCAGAACAACCCCACTATACCTTGTATCTTTCCATAATGTTAAAGCCAAGGGCAACTTGCAGTTTGCGCAGACAAATGGGGCAAAGATCTAGTGGCCGTCGGTCTGATTCTTCCAGGTGATTGGAGCCCTGCATAACACACTCCAACCACTGGCAGTGATGGAGCCCAAAGATGTGGCCAATCTCATGAGTCAGAGTCTGAAACACAAATGTGGTCAATCCAACAAATACATGGGAATTGCACTCCATCTAAGGACCTGACTATCTCAGTGGCACTATGCTGTCATCTTTTTTCAAGTAAGAGATACAGTGGGACCTCAGCTTAATAGCATCCTGACTTAAGAGCATTTTCAGTTAAGAGCTGTCACTCAGCCCAGGCTTCACTTTGATGTATGAGCAACATTTTGAGTTAGGAGCTAGCAACTGGGGGAACACTAGCGCAAGAATACAAGGCTTTAGGGCTTCAAGGGAGCAACTTCGTGCCTCCATGCCTCATGTTCTTGTCTGTTTTGGGAGATTGTGGTCTGCTTCACTCTTGTCTGTGTTGAGTAACTTTGGGTTAGTTTGTTGTTGAAGGCTTTCAAGGCCAGAATCACTGGGTTGCTGTGAGTTTTCCGGGCTATATGGCCATGTTCCAGAAGCACTCTCCTGCCGTTTCACCCACATCTATGGCAGGCATCCTCAGAGGTTGTGAGGATGGCTGCCATAGATGTGGGCAAAATGTCAGGTGTGAATACTTTTGGAACATGGTAATACAGCCTGGAAAACTCACAGCAACCCAACTTTAGGTTCGTTGATTTTGTGTGGTTTTTATTCAAAGGGGGGGGGGAGGCTTGAATGAGTCCAATGTGAAGAAAATGAAGCTTTGTGCTTCCTTGCCACAATTTTGTCCTACCATTTTAAAGTTGATATTTATTTTTATTGTTCTATGTAAATGTGTAGGTTTTGCTTTCCTGTTACACTGGCCAACATACATTTTGTTGTCTCAAATGTGCTTCCTTGCCACGAATGGTAAAACTTCTACCATTTTAAAGTTGGTCTTTCTTCTTTTATTGTTCCATGTGAATGTGCATTTATACATTTTTTTTCTATTTACAAAGTACATATACTCATAACAAAAACTGGGGGAAGTGTCAGGGGGCTGGAACAGAATAATAGCATTTCAATGGAAAAATTCGCTTTGAGATAAGAATGATTTGAGTTAATAGCTCAGCCACAGAACTATTAAACTCTTAACTCGAGGTATTACTGTACATGCTTTTGTTAGAAAGGAAAAATAGAATAAATATTGTTGAAATCTGGTGTTTAAAATCTTTTGCCATGGCATCTGAAATTAACAGGAAGTCTAGATTCTGTAACAAATTGGGTTTGATGTCCTTTAGAAAAAGGTATTATTCTTCCCACATTTTCTCTCTTTAATTATTTAAATATCTATCAGATATAGGCTGGATATACACTACCAAAGAATGCAGTTTCATATACATTATACTGTCAGCAAATATACATACAATACACTTAGAACTGCATTATATGGGTCTACACTTAAAGAAGTCACTTAGAAAAAATATTTCAGCTCGAATATTTATGAAAAATCTAATGGAAGTAGAACATAGTTTTTTAAAAAAACAGGCTGTAGCTAAGTGGCATTGGTTGTTCTTCATCCTTATATGTTCACATTACTCTCTGGTTGACTATTAACCCTTTCATGCATTACAGTGTTCCCTCGCTACTTCGCGGTTCACATATTGCGGACTCGCTGTTTCGCAGATTTCAAAAAACATTAATTTAAAATATATATCATAGTATTTTTGCTGTTTTGTGGGGTTTTGCTGCCACCGCTCTCCAGGGTACTTTCCCTCCTCAGTCCTCCCTCCCTCCCTCCAGCCTTGAAGGGCCTTTCCTTCCTTTCCTTCACTTTATTTTAAAATGTATAAAGACTTAAAAAGTGTATAACTTCTAAAATAATGTATAACTATTAAAATAAATAGAGCATCTCTACATTGCGGTTTTTCCCTTATTGCGGGAGGTCCTGGAACCTCACCACAGCAATAAGTGAGGGAACACTGTACATGTTTTTTTTTCTCCTTTCTTCAACATGAAGTATAACGGGATATACACAAAAGTACTTTATAGTAAAAATCTGATTTTGGAATTTTAAAATGTAATTTTAGGAATCGAAATGCACTCACTTTGCAAGATCTTAAAAGCAGTGTACTTGTGATCTCAGGAGTATAGTAACCATCAAATACAGAATAGTCTTCTGGATGAAGCTTCTTTGGTGTCTTCAGCGTGCCTTTGTAGTTTGCTCTATAAAAGTCACTATCATACCTGGCAAAGCTAAAGATACCCATTCCTTTACAAAACAAAAATGAAAAAACAATAGAATTTTGCCAAGAGAAATTCCTGTATTAACAGATCAGCAGCACAGGGGAGTAAACACACAATGACCCACATATCAGCAGGAAATATATTCCTGAATTTACTGTGGATAGCAGCAAACCCTATTTAAATAAACAACTTCCAGTTTCTGCCAAAAGTTACCATAAAGTCTCCCTGTTGGACTTTAAGGAACCTTCTGGCAGAAACATACCATAGAACCACATGGAAGATTTAGAATAATTTTAGGGAGGACATTTCTGACTGTACTGAACATAAATAGGTGGATTTACTATTGAGAGAGTCTTTTTAAAAAGAAAGATTGTGAGGTTTCCTCTTTGCACTGGTAACAAAGTGAGTATAAGGAAATGACACTTTGTTAGCATGCTGCTTGAACCAGTGCAACTGAAAATAATCCAAATTGGACAAATGTGGAAAAGGACCAGAAAAGTTCAAGCCCTCTGAATCCAATTGCAGCCTCACAGCAGTCTTCTCTAAAACAATTCACTTCACTGTGGGAAAAGAAAGTATAAAATATAACCCTAGCACAACACTATCTGGAGCAGAGATATAACCAGGATCACATTGTAGGAGTCACAGCACCAACATAAAGGCTTGTGATACCAATTTCTTTTTCATAGTTAGTCTCAATGATATTCCTGACTAACATCACTATGTCTTTGAATAAGATATATAGTGAATCTGGAAACCCATGGGGAATGGCTAGTTCTCTACTACTGCAGGGTGAAGAGTCGGGATCAGTAGAAATGTACCAACTCCAGTTCCAAATAAAACCACTTATAATATAAAATGCATAGCTTATTGCATATTTACTTTTACAGAAATTTAAGAAAGTTTCCTCATTTGGAAATTTTAATTGAATAAATACATGTTGTGTTCTATCAGTTTAAGCCAGTGTCTCTCAACCTTTTTTGAGCCGCGGCACACTTTTTACATTTGCAAAATCCTGGGGCACACCACCAACCAAAATGACACAAAATGACACTCTAACACAGTAATACATATAGTTAATATGTTTTTAAATGTATTTATAAACTCAGTGTGAAACCTGGGCCTGATTCGATGAACACAACATAGATATCCTGGCAGGAATGGCAGAAAGACACAAACTTCCCACACAGAACTCCCATAACCAAGAGGAATGCTATAACTGTTTGGTGGGCATTGACCTTGAGTTTCGGAGTTGTAGTTCACCTATATCCAGAGAGCACTGTGGACTCAAACAATGTTGGATCAAACTTGGCATGAATACTCAATAAGCCCAAATATGAACGCAGATGGAGTTCAGGGGAAATAGACCTTGACATTTGGGAGTTGTAGTTGCTGGGACTTATAGTTCCCCTACAATCAAAGAGCATTCTGAACCCCACCAATGATAGAACTGGGCCAAACTTCCCACACAAAACCCCCAGGAGGCAAGAGGAGGTCTCTACTTGGGGAAAGGGAGGAGGGTCTTCCCAATGCATGGAGAGGGAGAGACCAAGTAGGCAACGGGTGAGGGGGTGTTTGTAATTTTGTGCCTTTATCAAGGTAGGTTTCTTAGGGTTTTTATACTTCAACACACTAGATCCCCCCCCCCAAGGTTCCACTTTCCCACGGCACACCTGATGATCGCTCACGGCACACTAGTGTGCCCCGGCACACTGGTTGAGAAACACTGGTTTAAGCAACCTGATGATGGTAATGATTAAGTGCCTACTACAATACATTTATTTTTTAAAATTTATGTTTCATTTATTAAGAAGTTAGAGTCAGACCATAAAAATTAGAGGAGTCATTTATGATGAAGCCAAAGGTTATACCAAGTCACAGCCTTGCATATAAAACACAGGGCCAACCTTATGCTCAACCTGCTACAAGCTAGTTAATTGATAGCAATTGTTTACATTTTATTTTTACCATTTAATCTTATTTGTGCTCTAAGAAGCACAGTGCAGCAATATGACAATTCTGTGGCCTGATTTCTAAAAGCTACCCATAGCTGAACTTCTAATCAAAAACTTCAGACTAAAGCAATGAATGATCCAATCTTGTGTATACATTTTTTGATTAGGCGAGTCAGACTGCCTCACTGCAAAACGCAGCTTCTAGATTTACTGTAAGACTCTTGACATGTATCATTGCTGTCCCCTTGTGGTCAATAAATATAAAGCAGACTTCATAAAAAATATCACTGCATCAGCCACCTAGGTAAATATTAAACTGAATAAGCAGAATACATCAGATAGATTTATGCCAAAACTACCCAGCCCATTTCTGTAGAAAATCTGTCTTCTGTTTGAAATGCACTGCTATCTTTGGGTTGCAGAAGAAAATCTCAGTATATCAAGAATGCAACAATATCTATCTGTGCAGAAATCCCAACCAACCTGCAAGGGCTGGTCAGATCATAAATGCATGCCTATTTGGTTCTCTTTGAGACAGCTCCACCATGTCTCGTCCACCAGCAGTTGGGATTGAGCCCCGGAACTGATGGAAGGACAAGCAGCTGATGGAAGGTCACAAGGGCTAGCAACCTGAACTACACTGTCACAAAATTTAATTGCTAAAATAGCGAAGTCAAAATATTATCTGAATTTAAGCTATTTGGCCAGAAATGGAAATAAATAGCATAGGATCATATATTTTGACAAGTGGTAGATTTGCATAAAACCCAAAGGAGTGAATCGAAGACAAATCGGATAAAAGAATAAAGGAATAAAGGAAAAGTCTATCTACGTCAAAGACAAAGAGCCAAAGCATAGTTCTAGTACTTGTTTATGTTTTATATATGAAAAGGCAAAAGGAACATCCATGCAACTGGCACCAAATTGTACCTGAACCAAGGTTTCTGGAATCCTATGGAAGTAAATGATCAGTGGATGCCACTCTCTGGTGTGAAAGATGCCCTTCCCAACATGCGTTGACTGTAAGTCTGGTGCTGTTCCAGACTGCTATGGCTGCTTGCCAGAACTGCTTTTGCAACATCTAGTACCAATCCTATGTATATATTAATATACGTACATTTGATTATAAGGGAGTTGTCGATGCAATATGATATGTGCAATAAATCACTCAGATGTTGCCCTATATTTATTTTGTGCTTCCCTTGCTCATATGCATTGAAAATAAGGAACGCTACTATATACTCCTTCCAGCTCTGACAGGTGGCAAAGCACTTGCCCATATTCAATTTCCCCCACAAAAATTGTATATAAACACAAGTTGGGCATAACTGGAAGCACAGTTTATCGCTTTGTAAAATCTACTGCCCAGCACAGATCTCTACAAGATTCCAAAATGTTTCTCAAGTTTGCATATAATTTCTCAGGCTTTTGCTGTTTTTCCTCGCTCTCTTTTAGCTTCCAATCCCCAAAATAAAATCAGCTATGAAAGGTGGAAAATACCATATAAATGATATATTTCCAGTAATAGATGGGAATCTAATTAACCAGAAAAGGGAAACATAGTGACTCCGAGGTTATAGAATATGTGTGCCGCAATTTCTGATTGGAAGGCGATTATTACTTTCGTATATGTGGAGCAACAAGAAATGTTAAATAAACAACAAACAAGATCAGCATGCTCCAGGTAAATGCACCAACTTCAAGCTAGCACTCATACGCTATACTCCAGCCACAGTATGATAGGTGGATTAATGATAGGAGACATTTCAGTGTATGCATAGAAATGCAAAGGAAAACATAATGGAAAATGAAATTTCTTATAGGAATTCTCAAGACATCTTTTTTTAGAAAACCTATTATGCAGACCAGGAGACCTATTCAGGGCTGAAGATACAAATTACTACTCATTTTCCATTTTCTCTTCTCCACTCCCTCTCCTGCATCCATTTAAGTCTATTTCAGTGGGTTGCCTAACTGTCTGAAAGAGATAGGGATAGTACTGTGAGGAGCAGCCTGCCAAGACTCACACAATTGAACTCAACCCCTGGTTCTTACAAAGAATGGCAATGTGTATAACTAACTAACTAACTAATTTTATTATTTATGAGTCGCCCTCCCTCCACAAATGTGCTCCGGGCGACTTACACAGCTTGGCATTTACAGTACTAAAATATGAAACAGGGCAACAGTTTCACAACAAATACGTTTTCACAACCACATAGTATTGAAAAGACTATGATGTAGAAACATGCCATATAAAAAGGAGTCATGTTCCCTTCAACAGGGAACACAACAGACATATTTATAAACTCGATGCACTATCACTTCAGTTCCATACATTTGGCAGACTGTCTATTCTTTCTTTAATGCCACTTGATATGTTTATGAATTATTATCTCCATGGCAAATATACAGGTAAAAATGCTTAAATTAAAAAAAATGTCATAATCATCCTCTGTAAGATACTTACCTGCACATCAGGACTTCAAATGGGATTGGGAATGGGGAGAAGTAAGGAAAGCAAATGTACTAAAAGGCAGTCAATTGCTCTTATGCATAGTCAGCTTCTGCTGCACTCAGCCCTAATTATGTTTCCAGACAAAAGCAGAACTACCACCACTATAGATCACCTAGAATAAAATAGTTATATATACCTTCAGTCAGGGAGGCTTGTCCAAAGACAAAATTCCAGGAGTCCTTTGGGTAAAGATCTATCATGGTTACTCCCACAATGCAGAAAGCATCCTTTGCCTTTTTTTTCTTTAGAAAATTCAGAAGATGTCCTGTATTTAAAGAAACACATACCTACAGCTCAATTGCAAAGGCAGCCACATACAATCATTATACAGAACCTATAGGATAGATGTTCACTAGGAGAAGCCATGGTTCAGTGGTAGAATATATACAGCAGATCTCAGGTCCAAACTTTGTTAGGAGTCGGTAACAGTAGTCAGCAATAGTAAAGAGCTCAGCTGAAGATCGCAGATGAATGAGTTGCTATAATTACTACTACAACATTGGACTGTGTGGACAAATACTCTGACAAATACAAGGCAACCTCTTTCTCCCTCCCTCTCTCTGATACACACACACACACACACAGTTCTTTAGCAATATTGCTGAGTCAGCTACCTGCTACGCTTCCTGTCTGCATAATCAGATGTATACCAGGGTTTTCAATTCCAAAAGTTCAAAATCATGATGCTATTATAAAAGCTGTATTTTTTTGACAAACATTACTCTTTTATTATCAAAACAATATTTTATTTATATTTGTTTACATTATTTCTCCGCCTTCTGCTTATAGCGATCATTCAAGATTCCCCAAGAATACATTGCCTCCGACATAGGTGACTAATTTTCCAACTCAATGGTTTTGTCCATTTTCTCCAAGAATTCTACATTAATACTGATAAGAATAGACAACCTGACCAAAGTCACAAGGACGTGCCTGTTATACACTGCACTATCTACTCCTCATACCTGCGTGAATCTGCAAATTGTGAGTATATTCGTTGATTCGAAAAGCACAACCTGTGTGTGAAACTGGCACCGGCCCTAGGATTCTTACAGTCAGGCCATAGTAAAAGGCTTCACAGTAGTCCTTTAGCCACTGCATGTAGACATTGGTGCTAACTCTAGAATCTCCAAAAGAGCCTGAAAATAAGAAATCCAAGAAAGGATGTTATTACGTTTGCAGTTTCATCACTACAAATTTCTCTCTTCACTCAAAGTATTTTTTTAAACCATTTGATGTACGTTATTTAAAATATGCAACGTGTTTTGTAACTTGTTTCTTATTTGCATTTAGAATAGCAGGTTGCAGTAGCTACAATTAGTCAACCTTTCAATAACAGGGAACCAAATTGAAGAAAGAATGGCTTGCCAAAGACCAGTTAATGAGCTGCAAAATATAACTGCAGTTTGAATAACCTAGCCATGATCCAGACACATGTAGACACAGACTATGCTTTTATTTTACACATATTTGGTTGGGAATAAATCCCATTAAATTCAGCAGGACTTGCTCCTAATTAAACAAACATAGGGTTATGCTTATATTTTTACTAAATTTAATTCTGAATCTGTGGTCCACTTGTCATTTTTTTAAGAACGTCTGCATAATCGTAGTGAAGATAAAATTACCAAGCACCTATTCCAAATGCAAGAAGCCTTCACAGGCCAGGTGGGAATGCCTCGTGGATTTATTCTGGCCAAATACTAGGGTTCCCCTTACCCTATCACCAGGAATGGATGGGTTCTTGTTACTATTCAGTATCATCAGCACTAACTCACCTCTGTACACATGTTAAAAGAACAGGAATTTGCTCTGCCATAGCAGTGCCCTTCAATTTGGAGAACTTGAATTTGACTATGACATGGAGAATAAAAACTGGGGAAGTCCAGTTTAGTTACTGATCTCACAAACACCTCTGCACTTTTTATCACATAAATTGTTCTACCAAATCCAATGGGAATATTCTTATCAGCAACGAATAGTCTGAAATTTAGTTTATAGATAGTCAATTATTCAACCAGAAACAAGCCCACATTACCCTTACTGCTAATTTTCAAGCCGTTTTCCAAGGAGCAATGGGGCTTCTACAAGACATTGAAGAAAGTATGTTTGTCCCATTACTACCAACTCTACTTTATTGTGTTGTAGTTGGGGTCATTGTTGAGATACAATTTATTTTCCATTTGCACAAGGTGATAGCAGGGGCCAACATTGAAAATTTCCTAGAATTGCCTTCTGTTACCATGATCTCACCAGATCCATTGGACCAGACCTCTATCCTCCCTAAAAGCTATAGTGGCTGAAGATGGTGACAGCAGTAGTCCAATACGTTTTGAAGGGTGCATGGTCTAGGGTGCCCCAAATTGTCTTTGAAGCCTTCTTGCTATATGCAAACTGTGTCTGCACCCAGTGTTTATTTATTTTAAAATTTTTAACATTCACATTTGGCCCGCCCGAAATGGTTTTTAAATTGTCTGTTACTGCTTGTGTTTGAGTTTTATTGATTGTATTGTTTTATAATGGCTATTGTTTTGTTATTATGTGTTATTGGGCTTGGTCTCGTGTAAGCCATCCCGAGTCCCCTTGTGGAGATGGGTGCGGGGTATAAAAAAAGTTAATAAATAAATAAATAAAATATTGGGACAGCTTCCCATACAAAACGTTCTAGATGTTTCCAGATTTTTTGTGGAAGATGTGCAAGGATTCTTTAAACAATCAAGTCAAAAATGAAAGCCTTGCCTAAAGTAGAAATCCTGAAAGTCACTAGGCATATTACTATATATTTAATGATTGATTATATATTCGGATAGCTCAACTTCCATACTTCATTATCATGGGTTTTGTAACAATTTGTTTGAGAGATCAAGTGGGCATTACCAATGGGCTGAACGTAAATCCGGTTTTTCTGAGGAGATGGTGTGTTCCTGTGAGGGTCATGATAAAATTGTGCAAAATCCTGGGTAGGTTCTGGATGTGAGGAGATCCAATCCGACTCAGAATGTAGTGTGATGGGTTTAAAGAGAACACTGCCTGGTTGAAATGCTTGACTTAGCAAAAGCTGCTCTTTCGGTTCAAAGTTCTCATAAAGCCTCACAAGCGTCTTGTCTTTGGAGATCAGAGCCAATTTTAGCGCCTCTTCAGAATGCTTAATTACTTTCATCTAATGATGGGGGAAAGACAAAAATAGTTTATGAATACCGTTTCTCACGGCAACATTTTTTTTGCTCAAAAAAAGTTCCTCTTCTTCCATCATGCCACCAGTCACCCCTTGCAAGTTCCTATTATTCCTTTTATGAACAGAATAGTAACCAGCCAACCATCTTCTGCAGTTTGCTGCTTATTCAGCAACTATCATGTCCTACACATGCAAGGTTCAGCTTCCTCATTCCCTTCCTTTTTCCATTCCAACCACCATTTCACAATCAGCTTCTGCTTTTGAACAAAACTAGCAAGGGAAAACATTGCTGAAAACTCAGTCATCACTAGTTCCATATATTATGTCATGGGCCATTTCACCCCAGTTTATTATTTTTTTCATATAATTTCCTACAAAGCACAGCAAGATGCACTACCAGAACTCTTATTTTATGGACTTCAGTTTTGCATCAAAATGATTTTCCCAATGTAAGTAGCACATAACTCTGAGTTGTTTTTATGTGTATGTCAACTCCCCAAGATTATCCAGTGGGTTTCCATGGCTAAATAGGGAGTCTCCCACAGCTTTAATCCAACACTCAAACCACTACATTGTGCTGACTCCTAAGTCCATACTAAAGAAAAAAACAAACATCTTTAACAAGCTCTTACATGCCCACTGTGCTAATTCATTACTCTGAGATGTGTGCTCACATGAATAACCTCAGATTGATTTTAATGCATCATTTTTTGTTTGTACATCATACCATCAGTTATAGATAACTGAAAGATCCAAACAGCTACTTGTGAACAGCAAAGGAATACATCATGCCCTCTACCAACATAATTTTAAAGCTCCCCATTTTTCAAAATAAATTTACCACATTAGGAATTCGAGGGGCGCCTTTCTTTATCAAAAGAAATCGAGACTCACATTGTGTGATTGACGGGTTTTTGGACTCTGGGACCTCTTGTCAAAAAGCTCAAGATAACCTCTTTCTCAGCCAAAACCTTGCCTGAAATAAATATTCAGAATTTTACTGCTGTTGTGTTGTTGTTTTTGCTTTATACATCTCATATTGGTATGCAAGAAAATATTGCAGTAGCAAATAATGAGACTGCCCTTTATTTGTACACCAATATATATGTTGTCTGTCCTAAAAGTAATGAGAATGATGAAGCACAGAAAGGCCAGGAAAGGAAAGTGGGGTCAAGACAGATGGAGGGGGAACTACAGTTTGGCCTTGTCTTCAGTGGAGTATGTGCCTTTGTAGCAATCATTTATGTTAGCAAAGTGTGTAATAGTTTTTGTGTCTTGTCACGAGCGAAAATGCAGAAGATTCTGGAGCAGCAGCTTCACGAACTGAGAACAATGTGGCTCATCATGTGAAGGCTGTTCTGAAGGCTTCTCCACCCACCATACAGCCCTGACTTGGCTCTTTGCAGTTTCTTTCTCCAAGCTCAAAACCCACCTCAAAGGATATCATTTTGGGGCAGGTGAAAATGCCCAGGAAGCTGCAACAATGGCTTTGAATGACAGCATCTCAAGTGAAAGCTTCCTCCACTGCTATGAAGGGTGTCCAGCAATGATAGAATCATTGCTCTCTTTGATCACAAAGAGCCTATTTTCAAGAGGGTGAACTGGAGTTACACATCTGTTCAAGACAAACATTTTTTTAAAAAAACAAACCATTCTCATTATTTTTGGAACAGACTACATACATCATCTTAAAATCAGCTGATGAGTTTGTGTTATGTCAATTCTCAGATGTTTAATCAGTTTCTGCAACATACTGTATTTCACGGTAAATGAAGAATATAGCATGATGACCCAATAGTCAATAATATTTTAATTCTCCTGAGAAAGTAAGGCAGGCAAGAATTCAGAGAAAGTATTATTTGCTAAAACAGTTAATGCAGTACTTTGTTTTGCAGGTACAGTATCCCAAAAACAGTTAGGATTTTTTAAAAAGTGTTATTAAATGGCTGAGAGCTGAAGTAAATAGCAATACTGGGCCCCTAATTTCTATCATTTGTGCTTTGTGGCTTCCATGCCTTTTTCCAAAAGGTGCCTCATTCAGGTCCCATCTACACTGCAATATAATGCAGTTTCAGCATCCAGTTTAACTGAATTTAACTGGGTTATACAGCAGTGTAGATCTAGCCTAGCTCTAAATTGCATCTCTGGAAGATACAAAGGACTGCAGCTCCAGGGGAAAGAGACAAAAGTTTTCTTCTGTGAACTAAACTATGCATCCCAACCAAATTTAATATAATTGATCAGCCTATATATTAAAAATATTTAAATAAACTTTACCTTTTTAGTAACACTGCAATTATCATTTTGAGGTGCAAATTTAAATAATTATCTTAAAATACAATTATTACATATAATTAAATCTTGGATATATCCAAAAGAGGGGTTTTAAGTAAGAGGTTGGGTCAAAGTTGCTTGTTGAGGCATATCAACAAAT
The DNA here is from genome assembly GCA_030556195.1 of Anolis apletophallus. NCBI lineage: Eukaryota > Metazoa > Chordata > Lepidosauria > Squamata > Anolidae > Anolis > Anolis apletophallus. The sequence goes on along the minus strand of JARBWK010000001.1, from coordinate 163,987,028 downwards.
GTACAATTTTCAACATCAAGCTACATTAATGTAGCTGCTACATACTGTACTCTTTTCGACATTTGAAACAGATAAGTTTCCTTCTGGCTCTTCCCCAATCTAGACAGTGAAAATACAATCTTAATTAAGTAATAACCCGCTGACACCTACATTTTACTCCTTGAGGTGACTACATTTTGCTGCTTAGGGCACTTACTTAATTAATGACAGGACTGGTTTAGCTGCAATTCCCAGGAAAGTGAAGGTTAGAGTTCTTTGATAGTTTGATGAAAGCTACATACCTCCTTCTGAGGAAAAATGCACTTAAACACAGTTTTTAAAAGTAACAGGAAGGAAATCAAATTTCATATACAATGTATCCCAAATCAGATATACATCCTTAATGGCTTATGATTCTGGAGCTTCATTTGCAATTTTTTTTTCTTCACAAGAAATGTATACATCTGTAATAGAATGGAAGAGTTCAGAAGTAGAAAAGTGTCACAAAAGTACAAGAGCAACTTTAAATGAGATTCATAACTTGGTGCTAAACAGTGGAATACATGGCTATACATGAATGAGAATTTGAACATCTTACATAAAATGACATTTGAAGGTAGAATTTATATTCCTACGCAAATCATGATTACAACTCCCCCACCTTATCCATAAATTCAGTATCCATAGTTTCACTTAGCCATGACCTGAAAATACCCCCCCCAAATGGCTGTGAGTCTCTTGGAGCACAGCTACATTGTAAAATTAATACAGATTGACTCCACTTTAAATGCCATAGCTGTAGACTCCTGGGAGATGTAGTTTAGTGAGGCCCCAGCAGAGATGGCTAATGACCCTGTAAAACTATAACTCCCATTATTCCCCAACATTGAGCCGTAGCAAAGATTGTACAGTATAACATATATTCTTCAACATAAATGCACTTATCTGGTCTTCAAATACCCACCATTGTTACTATTATCTGCTATAGGGTATGAATACCATTTTATGTGTATTTACTTAGCCTTCGGATAATCATAATCTATACTACTAGTTGTTTAAGGATGTATAAACATTTTGGGATACTCTATCTGCATGTCTATCTACAGTAGTCTCTCAGTTCACTGGAACTCAAGCAAGCAGAATTCTCAAGCAACTGGCAATAACATTTTGAAGAAACAATATTTTAAATAAAAATAAAATCAGGGTTTTTTTGTGTGGAAATGTTAACTTTAAGTTACCCTAATCTGCTTTTAATTACTGTATTTCAATATTAATATCAAGTCAATAAAACCAACATGAGATAGTGTGGGGTACAGTATGGGGCCTATTTTTAAAACCATAGTCAAGTACTTTTTACTGCGAATGGCTTCTGGTGTAAGAGAATAAGCCGTCTACAAAGATATTGTTCAGGAAATGCCCGCGTGTGTTATTATCCTGTGGGGAGACTTCTCTCATGTCACATCCGGCCCATCCTCTGTTCGGGTATCAGCTAGCATGCCAATGTCTTAAATCAAGAAATAACTTGCTAAGACCTACAGAGATACTCACAGAAACGCCTCAGCAAGCAAGAATCCAAAAGTGGCAGGCAAAAACCCAGAACCTCAACCAGTGGCTGATACAGGATGAGAAAGTCCTTCCTGGGCACACAGACCACTTACTACAATCCAGTCTGAGCCCTGCCACATACACAATGGAGGACCTTTTTACAGTTGTTGTCTCACTCCGGGTCTTGGAGACACTCCAAGTGGCCAGTTTCTGGTCAAAGGAAATTTAGTATAATGCCTAGTTTTTATCTTTGTATTTTAATTCATTATAACTGTATTCTCAATTTGCTTCTGACATGATACACTTTAAAGAGTACTTTTAGCTGTTTATATGTGTTTCGGAATACTCTTTCTGTTTGTATTCTTGTAATTCAATATTAATATCAATTCAAAACATACTTTATAGTATAATATGGGGTACAGTATTAGACCTATTTTAATAGTAACTCTCAGCCAAGCAGAAACTACATTTATCTGGCATCTACCAATCCCCATGAGTGCTGGTTAAGAGTCTTACTATGCGCGTGTGTGTGTATACAGGCAGTCCCAAAGTTGCAAACATCTGACTTACAAATCCCTCACAGTGAAGACCCGGGGTGAGACAACAGGAAGTGAGAGCAATCTACTCTTTGGGATGGAAATCCACTCCTGAAAGAGTTATCATGGCAGAAAAGGTTTCCATTGAAGCTTTCTCACCAATACTTGTTTTTACAACAACCTAAAATTTTCAAATTCCAATGATCAGAGGGACAAAAAGGAAGGTGAAATCTTTTGAACAGGGACATAGACAGGAAAAGAAACTTTAAGAGGGGTGTTAACTTTCATTATGCTATCCAAAGATAGATAGATAGATAGATTTATTTATTTATTGTGTCAGAAACTAAGTGTACAGTTGTAATGTATTTTTTTAAAAAAAAGTTTTTAAAGTTGGCATTATATTAAATGTCATTTGACCAGAAGAAGGCCACTTGGGAGTGCCTCTGGTGTTGATATAAGAAGGTCCTCCATTGTGCATGTGGCAGGGCTCAGACTGCATTGTAACAGGTGGTCTGTGGTTTGCTCTTCTCCACACTGGCATGCCGTGGACTTCACTTTGTGGCCCCATTTCTTAAAGTTGGCTCTGTATCTCATGGTGCCAGAGCGCAGCCTGTTCAGCCCCTTCCAAGTCACCCAGCCTCCTGTGTGCCCAGGGGAGTATCACACCTGGTTTCAGCCACCGATTAAGGTTCCAGGTTTTTACCTGCCACTTTTGGACTCTCACTTTATGAGGTGTTCTGGCAAGTATCATTGTAGATCTTAGAAAACTATTTTTTGATTAAAGACGTTGGCATGCTAGCTGATATATGAACAGAGGATAGGTTGGAGATGACAATGCCTTGGTCCTTTTGTTACTGGCTGCTACTTCTCAATGGATGCAAGGTGGTGTTATACTGGCTAAACAGTATAATATCTCTAGTGGTGTGGGGTGTAGAAATGTTCAGCGCCTTCCAAGTCACCCAGCCTTCTGTGTCCCCAGGAAGGAGTTTCTCACCCGGTCTCAGTCACTGATTGAGGTTCTGGGTCTTAGCCTGCCACTTTTGGACTCTCATTTGCTGAGGTGTTCCTGCAAGTATCTCTGTAGATCTTAGAAAATTATTTCTTGATTTAAAGCGTTGGCGTGCTGGCTGATAGCTGAACAGGAGGATGGGCCAGAGATGTCACTGCCTTGGTCCTTTCATTATTGGCTGCTACTTCCTGACGGATGTCAGGTGGTGCAATACTGGCTAAACAGTATAATTTCTACAGTGGTGGGGGCATAGACATCCTGTGATAATGCGGCATGAGAGATGCCTCCCTGCAGGATCGTAACACATCTGGGCGTCTCCTGGGCAACGTCTTTACAGATGGCTGATTCTCTCACAACCAGAAGCAACTTGCACCATGCAACCAAAGAAACAAAGAAAGCTACGGGCCTTTTCAGGATCAACTATGACAATAATCTCAATCAACACTGAAGGCAGCATGACAGCTGCCAAAGAACAGCTGCTCTATGAGCTGTACCAAGATAGATACGAGATATATATACATACATATACACATACATGGAGTTACGTTTAGAAAATCTACCAGTTCTGACTTATATATTAATTCAACTTAAGAACAATCGTACACAACCTATCTTTTTGCAATTGGGGACTGCTTGTACATGTATGTGTGTATCTACCTATCTACATTCATATCCATCCCACACATCCTGAGGTTCATCTGTGGACCAGAATCCCGGTGGCGCAATGGGTTCTGCACCGGGAATGTGGCGCAGCTGGCTGGGAGTCAGCTGCATAAGAGCTCTACTGACCAGAAGGTCATGAGTTTGAGGCCTGCCCGGGTCGGGGTGAGCTCTCGACCAATTGTGTAGCTTGTTGTCTGTCCAGGGCCGTAGCTAGGATTTTGGTTCGGGGCTGAGTTTGGTTCGGGGGCTGAGACTGGGTGGAAGAGGGTCTACCCTAGCAAACCTTTTGTATTGTTATCCCAATAACCCCATTAATGTGGGACATAATGAGCATGGTGATCAGATCATGATATGAATAAGCATAACAGTTTAAATAATGTACCAGTAAGGCCTTTTGCGGACCACCCTGAGAATTTCGGGGCTGAAGCCCCCTTAGCCCCCCCCTGGCTACATGCCTGTGTCTGTCTATATATGTTGCATGTCTATGGCATTGAATGTTTGCCTGTATATGTGCATTGTGATCCGCCCTGAGTCCCCTGCGGGGGGAAGGGCGGAATATAAATGATGTAAATAAATGGGTTAAATCAGTGGTTCTCAACCTGTGGGTCCCCCGATATTTCGGCCTTCAACTCCCAGAAATCCCAACAGCTGGTAAACTGGCTGGGATTTCTGGGAGTTGTAGGCCAAATCTCCAAGAGACCCACAGGTTGAGAACCACTGGGCTAAATCCTTGTGCCGGCAGGACTGAAGACCGACAGGTCAGAAGTTCAAATCCGAGAGTGCAGATGAGCTCCCTCTGTCAGCTCCAGCTCCCCATACGGGGACACGAGAGAAGCCTCCCACAAGGATGGTAAAACATCAAAACATTTGGGGCGTCCCCTGGGCCAATTCTCTCCCTTGCAGTCGGCCAATTCTCTCACACCAGAAGCGACTTGCAGTTTCTCAAAAAAATTAAAATAAATAAATCTTTGGATTATAGTTTTAAGAAAAACAGGTTCATAACTGAAAAAGCACCTCAGGCCTCTTTTTTCTTTCTTTCTTCAAAGCTTGGGCTGTCAATTTATGGTAATCCCAGGCATTTCACCTCGTTTTTCCTCAGGCAAGGAAGTACTCTGAGTCATCTTATTTTGCAGCCCTTCTCTTGACAGAATTCGGGGAGGCTGGAGGGCTTGAAATGGCGCCCGCGCGCCCAGGACCCCCCCGCCCGCGCGCCCGCGGCAATGGCTGCTTCTTTGAACGCTGCAGCTGCGGAACTACAAAACTCACCACTAGTCACGCCTTTTCCCTCCGCCCTCAGTGGCCGAATCACCTCTCGCTCGCGCGCCCACCGGCCTCGCTCTAGCTAGGGCCTCTGGTCTCCCTCCGCCACGCGACCGACTCGCCGCTGCCAGCGTATCCTTCCGCGCGCTGACCCCTCATATACTCAAGGAGGCCTTCTCACACTGAGCTCTTGAAGCCCCCAAGAATACACTTGGAGAGGCAGCTTGCCCTCTGTCGTCTTACACCAGGCCTGGGCAAACTTGGGCCCTCCAGGTGTTTTGGACTTCAACTCCCACAATTCCTCACAGCCTCAGGCCTCTTCCTTTTCCCCTCAGCCGCTTAAGCGGCTGAGGGGAAAGGAAGAGGCCTGAGGCTGTGAGGAATTGTGGGAGTTGAAGTCCAAAACACCTGGAGGGCCCCAAGTTTGCCCAGGCCTGCCTTACACTGTTGCAGAATTGCAGTTTGACCCCACTTGTCACTCATTTCATTTATTTATATCGTGCCAGAAGCGAATTGAGAATACAGTTATAGTGTACAAAACACCACAAACTTGGCATTATACTCAATCTCCTTTGACCACCTCTGGTGGCACTGTGAGAAAGTCCTCCATTGTGCATGTGGCAGGGCTCAGGCTGCATTGTAATAGGCGGTCTGTGGTTTGCTCGCCTCCACGCTCGCATGTCGTGGACTCCACTTTGTGGCCCCATTTCTTTTTTAAAAAGTAATATTTTTATTCCTCTCCATTGGTGACCAGGCCATAGGATCTCCGTCTTCGATGGATTCACCTTCAGCCGGCTGGAACGCAGCCATCCAGTCACGGCTTCGAGGCATTGATGGAAACAATCGGGTACGGTGTCCGGCCTGCCGTCCATTCTCAGCACGAGCTGGGTGTCATCAGCGTACTGATAACACTTCAGACCAAAGTTGCGAACCAGCTGGGCCAGCGGACGCATATAGATGTTGAATAATAAAGGGGAGAGGATGGCCCCCTGGGGAACCCCACAACTTAATGGGAGCCTCCCGGAGACCTCCTCTCCCCCCTCCACACGTTGTCCCCCATCTTGGAGGAAGGAGGCTACCCACTTAAGGGCAGTCCCCCTAACTCCTGTCACGGTTAAACGGTGGGTCAATAATGCGTGATCTACCATATCAAACGCTGCCGTGAGATCTAACAGCAACTTCATGCCTTAAGTTGCATTTAGGCATGAAGCAGGAATGGGGAGGGGGCACAGGCCTCCACTACATGAGATCACCATCATCTTCACCACCACATACTACTTGAGATTTTTGCAATGGTTACATTATTGAGGATGGCAATGAATTACTGGACCTGGTTTTGGAATAGCATCCTGTTACAGGAATTGGGCCTTCCACTGGAAGGCCTTCATTTTACCCATAGGTATATTTATTACCTCTCCATTGGCGCCCCCTTGTCGTGGGGGAGAGGCTTGCATACCCTAATGAAGTTGTGAGCTATGCTGGCGGTGGCATATTAGCCACCGCCTCCCATGCCAGACAGGTCACAACCGAAGGGTCTGACAAAGAGCGTCAACGGGCAGGATAGCCTCTCTAGACCAGTGCTTCTCAACCAGTGTTGAAGCAGGTTTGGTACTTTTCCGAGCATAAAAAGTACAGTCAGAGAGTGATGCTACTTGCGTGTCAACTCTGAAAAAGAGAGTTTTGGTGCCAGAAATCAGACAGGCACTTGCAATGAAAGACTAACACCATGATTAAATGCATTTTAATACACCCTGTGCCCAATTTAAACCATATAGGCTAGATGGGTGGAAACAGTGCAGCTTGAGCTATGAAAGTTAATGGGAATCTTAATGTAAATGGAAAACACCACTGCGCATGGCAAAGAGTCTGACCTTCTCCGCTGCTGGCAGGGAGCCCGGAACTAATGTTTCAAGTCAAAGAACAGAGAGGCTCAGCTTTGATAGCTTACACTGTGAGAAAGGAATAACTAATAGATGGCTATTGTTCTCAATCTTAGGTATGACAGAGATGATGCTAATAATTTATGCAGTGTTTATTGGATTAATGAAATGTCATGTAACAACAGTAATCACCAGCCAATTATGCTTGTTTTATCCATGAAGAAGGGGTGGGCTTGACTGAAATGACTCCATTACGG